>CM035146.1:65660114-67097614 GCA_020205605.1 Panax ginseng | reverse complement strand
CTATAAGATAAGGGGTTTTTTAATTTCAAATTTTCTAGCACTAAGGAATGTGATAACGTTCTTTCTCTTGGCCCTTGGTATATCTCAAATAAGCTCCTCTATCTTAAGCAATGGAAGGAAGGCATGGACTTTCAATTTGAATCTTGTACTAAAGCTCTAGTTTGGGTAAAATTCCATAATGTTCCTATGTCTTATTTATCTTCTGTCGGGCTAAGCTACTTAACTAGTGGGATTGGTATTCATCTCTTTGTTGACAAGATTACTGAAAAGTTAGAACCTATTTCCTTTGCACGAATTTTCATTGAAATTTCTTCTGGCGCTTTAATCCCTGATTGTCTGGAAGTGGTTGTTATGGATAAGGAGTCCCACTCTAAAAAAGTGGTTATGGTTAAAGTGGAATATCAAAATAGACCTCAATCATGTTCTCACCGTAAGTTATTCAGACATTCTCGTATTAGGTGCCCAAGTGCAAACTATAAATGGGTTCCTAAAGGTCAGGCTCTTGCTCCTAAATATTTGGATTATAAGATTATTTCTGATACCTGCTCTTGCTTGCCAAGCTTGCCCTGCTGATAATTGGATTGTAGTGGCTAAGGGTCCAAAGAAATCGGTCTGTCCCCTTGGTCCCAAGGATTCTCTTCTTCATCCCTATGGTGTGGATTCTAACTCCTTCTGCTTATTATCCCCAGTGGTAGGGGTTATGACTGATGTTTTCTCTGATACTGATATCACCCCCTCCCCTAACCCCTTTGTGGGAAAGTTGAAGCAAATTGATGAAAAGGAAGTAAAAGACCTTAAGCACAAAGCTAGGAACGGTTTTGAACATGGCCAATCTTCTATGAAAAAGAGTAAAGGAGGGGGAGCTCTAAATTCCCAACTTAACCAATCTTTTTTATGGTTAATTTTTGCTCTATGAATATTAGAGGTGTTAATTGTAGGGCCAAACAGGCCAGTGTTAAAGATCTTATTTGTAAATTTTCTTTATCTTTTGTTGGCCTAGTTGAAACTCGGGTCAAAGCTCCCAAATCCAGTATTTTTGCTTATGCTATCTGCAGGAAATGGAAATGGCACTTTAATTATGAGTACCATGATAATGGGAGAATTTGGATTGGTTGGTACCCCAATATTTGGGACATCTCTATTATTGCCTCATCTTCTCAATATATCCATTGCCTTATTTTATCTACTGAACTTAAGGTTCAATATTTTGTGACTATTATCTTTGGTCTGAATACCTCTTCTGAAGGAAAGATTCTTTGGAGGGACTTGTGGTTATTAAAATCTTCTATTGATAAACCATGGTGCATGTTTGGGAATTTCAATAAAGTGTTGTCCCTCTCTGATATTAAGGGTGGGCACGAAGCTTGGGATTGTGGTATGCTAGACTTTAAAGACTACATTAAAGGATTGTCCCAGGTGGATCTTCGTTCTGTTGGACCATGTCATACTTGGAGGGATTCTCATCTTTCGAACCCTATTTATCGAAAGTTGGATAGAGCTATGATCAATTCTCTTTGGTAATACAATAATATCTAGAATTACACATTCACAGCAAAAAATCCAATTTAGAATAATATACAATGATTTATTATAATTATTCTCCCAAGTCTCGCAACCTACAGTACTTAATAGATTACATAATAATATCGAATAAAGACTTATTGCATAATCCTACTTAAGCTTAAACATAGTCTAAAAATAGTCTTAATACAACATAACAATTTTAAACATAAAAGAATAAGCTAGTCGGTAGCCTTGCCCTTGCCTTTGTCTTTCCCAGAGACACTTCCATGTTCCGCCATAACTGAAAGGTTTTAAATAAGAAAGAATGAGCACAAATTTCCCATCAAGTATACAACAAGGGTAAAGAGTCTTATAACACGAGTTTGAAATATCGAAGTATCATCTCTAGGATAGTTCAGGGTTTCAGAATAATATCATGAATAATGAATGTCAAAAATTCTTGAATCAAATCCTTGGAATAAGGAATGATAATTCAATATAGTTCAACAGATATATATGAATTCAAAGGTTATCAACGTATCCAACTAGATAAACAATTTATACTGAGCAGTCACTAAGGACTATTGAACATCTACTAGAATTACCAATATTAAACTGATAACCCAAAAGAGTAGAGTACGATAGATGATCAGTCTACAATACTCTAAGTTATGCATAACTACACAGTAATATTCACGCGTGTGTTGGAGCTTCCAACAATAAACACTCCCCTTACCATAAGGGTTGTTTAACTCAGTTTTCAAGATTTCCGCACCAGATAATTGGTTTGGACAGTTTTATAAACATGCATATAGTCTAGCCGAATCAAATGGCATAGACACTTTCACAATATTCAAGAACAATAAAAAGTTCAACATGAATAATAGTTTTCTAAAGAGTTTAACATACTAGCTCAATTGAACGAGAAAGTAAGATAACTTGCATTCAAAGACATAAGGTTTGTTTATGACATTCGTCGAATAAAGTAATGCAAGGGTTTAGGATACTTGCATTCAATATACGAATCACATGAAATTCAAGAACTTGCACAAAATCCAAAGTTGTATAAGCTAGGAACTTGCCTTAAGCGTAGTCTATCCACATAATTTACCCAACACTTTTGAATCTTATTACAGTGTATTATATGTATAGGATGCCCATTAGTTATATAAACTCATATAGGTAAGTTCAACATACACATAAACGTCTAACTTAGTTGTAACTTCATACACATCACCTATCCTATATTTTCATAGCACAAATCAGTTCGTAAGATATCACAAATTCAAACAAAGTATCATTGCTTTATATCATGTAAACATTCTTTTGGACTTCACATTCGAAAGTCATAATTAACATTCATCCCTATCACATAGCATGCTTCTTAACACATTACATAGCATATTGGTCATATATTACAAGTTAAAGTAATCATATAAGTATGCCTTGAACATCAGATCAAAAATAGAAAATATTCATGATCATAGGATGGCGCAGATGCTACTGTCTAGGATAAGGAGACGGTAGAAATGCTAACATCCCCTAGCTGAACTCAAGGTTGAGCTTTGCACTTCACCGCTACATCCAATTCTTACACACCTATGAACTAATACTCTATCGTATATACATGTTAGAGGTGCTCACATAAGCATATGACCATTCTTGAGTTTATTTGCACAAGTTTTAGCTTACAACTTACATGGTATTAAAGCATAACAAGATCAAGTGGTTACCATATCTTATAACTAGGCTATATGTCCACATAGAGATATTACATAATCTGTTAATACTCATGCTTATAGTATTCATATTGTTTATTCACAATTATCATTGTTTAACACTTTGACTCATGCTTTAAACTCATGTTTGGTTTTGTTATCATCATGTTCAATACATATGGATCATGTCGAGGGATATTATAGACATAACATGACATCTTAACCCTTTCGAATCTAGATATTCATGTGACGCAACTAGAATTTAAAAATATGTTCAAGTTTGCTTTTGAAACCATTTTAAACTCGAACTATGCAATTTAACACATACAAGACAACTTTAAAGCTCTTATCATGTGTAGTCAAGTCATGTTAACATGCTCACAAGATCAAAATGTATATCATGTAATATTCATGCATGTTAGCTTTAACATATCAAGCTTTTTCTTGAAAACTTCTCTAACACAAGGTCTAACAAGTTTGGTCATGAATATAGTACTAAGAATCATACATCATGCTTATTTAGGTTCTAAATCAGTCATGTATATGGGCTACTAAGTTTAGAATTTGTAGAACATGAATTACTTCAAAGTTTGTTTTCAAAACTTAAAGCCTTTGTTAAAGATCTTCTACTAATTCATGTTTGACACTTCACACTACAGAAGAAAACCTTATACCTCATGTTATACCATTTTTTAGGTATATATATAAGTTATGATATCAAGTTCTCAACACCTAGAATGGATAAAACCAAAGAATCGGGTTACGAGAGTGCAGTAATTTTGTTTGCACCCTAGTATAAACAGTAGTATATTGCGCCACGTCGAAGTCAGAAGCAATAAGCAGACTCTGTTTTGTAGAGTAACTACCAACTTGATTTCCAACGATTTAAGCTAGTTCCATACATCATTAAAGTGTTCATACATGTAAGTAAACTTCTTAAACACATTATAACATGTTAATTCATATCAATTGACATAGAAATTAAAGAAATTTCAAGAACTTTACAAGACCCATTTCAAGAACATAACTATGGTTTATACCTTATCAAGATTAAATTGTACTTCCTACCCTCTGAGTATGCTTCTATAGTAGCTCAACAACTTATAACTCTTCAATTAAACTATCAAACAACTTCTAGCAATCACAAAAGCTAAAAATGGAGCTTATATTTATAGAAGGAACTTGGACTAGACGTTGACATTACACTAAGGTTGGAGTTCATGGTGTAATGTAAGAAAACTTTGGTTACTAGAGAGTTGATCAACTACCCTTATCAGCCATCTTCCTAGCAAATGATCACATATTCCATAGCCTTTTGGAAAATACGTGTTTTACCTTCAAGTTACTGTTCATGTACTTTTGTGATACTTAATTTGGGACAAGAGAAAAAAAATCTCAGCAATCTTCTTATCTAGGCTTGGTTTAGTTTATTTAATTCCCATAATGTAATATTAAGGTACAATTGTTACCATATTTGGAAATTAAGAATTATTTAGATACTTTTTTTTGATAATGTGGAGTTTTCCAATCGCAGTCGGACTAAGTCTCCCCACCCCGGACCAGGCTTTACGCACAGGCTCGACCTAAGACATGGCTTCGCCCAGAAATGTGCGATCCGTGGCCACACATACCAGTTTTTAATTGGCCCTCACACTTGTTGCAGGCAGGAATCGATCCCAGGATGTCCGGGTTTACGGTTCACCCCAGGTGGAAACTTACCACTGCGCCAAGTGCTGTGGTTTGAATTAGTTACATACTCACATCATATAATCCATGTACATTAAATACACGCAATAAAATATTGCAGTTTGGTATTATTGTCCAGGTACCCCCATAATTATTTTTACTACTCACAGAACCACATTATAACATTTATTAATACTAATGTTTATTTAAACAATTAATTTCCTTCCCAGTTTCTAGAATACACAGATATTTTAATTATTTCTGTATTACAACTACATGGGATTTCATTGTACTACTAAGTACCTCATGTCATTGCAATATACTCCAATCGTATGGTCTTATTAATGTCACACATAATGCATAAGTGTTTCATTTCATTTCTATAGAAGAAAATTAATTTTCTCAAATCGACCCTTTGCATGCTTGACTACGCTAATTTGTCTTCTTTGGAGGGCCTTGCATTGCTGGTGGGACCCTTGTAGTACCAAACTGGTGTAGCTTTAAGCCAGTTCAAATTTTTATCGCCATATTAGTTTTACATGACATAAATTAATGTCCACATGAGTGATATTGATAATCTAAGAGTGTATTCATTTCTTATATGAAATCACATAATCATACACGATTAATCTTCCTAATTCTCTTTTAACTCACTTAATGAATTTTCTCATTTCACATTATACCACACAAGGCACTTTACGAATGCTCATCACAACTTCACACGAATAACTTCAATTTACACTAATTGAATCATTTATTTCACAACACATCAATATTTATATATAAATACTCACTGTCTTATTATATCAAAATAATTATTTAATCATGAAATTCACGGTTCTTACATTCACCATGGTATCCTTCACCTTGGATTTGCTAATGTCGTATTCCATATCTGGCATGAACACAACTCTCGTATCTATACAAATAGGTCAGCACTTGTTAGGACCATTGTTCAAAACATTATGCAGTTATTAAAGTGTAAACTCCATACTACAGTAAAGTTTCAAAAAGTTAAAGCAAGACCTTGGTTTAGCCATTTAACCATTAGTTGATTGAAATGGGTTTCTATTATGGCCTTGATTTCAGTTGCCCTTGATCTTATTAATTTCGACTATGGCTTTATTGTTGTTTATTAATTTTGGTTGTTCTGCCATTATGGGTACTGGAAGGAGGGTCTCTACTGTTACTATAGTATGCACCTTTGTTTCTCTAGTTGGTGTGTTGGCCTTTGCAAAGGGTTAGAGTCTGGGCTACGTGCTGCAGTCGGGGAGGCTGGCTTTGCTGGTATACCACCTGGCTATTTTCTATTTCTGATGGGGTTATGCCTTTAATTTTTCTGGGAATCCTGGTGTTGTTTCTTCTACTGTTGTAGTTTGATTGCTATGGATGGGATGGTTTGAAAGGGTCCTGCAAGTTAGTGTTTGGGTTTGCTTTTTGGCTGCATGTGAAACATATCTACCGTGAGATTGCTGCAAATGGGCTTCTTTCATGTTCTGCAGTGGAGTCTATAGTCGAAGTGTTATTTCAATATTTTGCTGGATCTTTTTGTTGCTTGGTTCCAAGGGCTTTATTTTGTTCGGTTATATTATTCTGAAATCTAGTTCAGTATGCATGCTATGGAAGCTATTGAGAGATGTTATTTGCTTCTTTTGGGATCCCATTTTTGGTACTGTTTTAGGCATTTACAATGTATGAATGCAAGCAATTTTTGCATTCCTGCTATGCTAATGTTGTACTTCCAGTAGGCTGCTTGACTACATGTTTTAATAATTGTTAGCCTTTAATGGGTTTCTCTTTTGGTTTGTGGTATGGTGCTTGGGTCTAATGTCTTTGGTCTGCCAATGCTGTTACTAGGGGGTTAGCCTAGTCAGATCTGTTGGTCGTCTTTAGGTTGGGAGTGCTCCTTCTCAGTTGGCTGGCTAGCTTACGTCTTCTGCGGGAGTTGGTCTACTGCTCTTACTGTTATCTTGGTTTAGGGTTATTGCATATGGTTATTCGGTTTGCTTAACTATGGGCTCTGCTGTCCTTTGCTTTTGCAAGCCTGATTGCTTGGGAATTCAGATTCCACGCTAAGGGGTTTTATACTACTATTTCTATTATGACGCCCCCAAATCCGGGTCCCTTCGAACCTCAGATTCGGTCCGCCACGGTACTACTATCGTCAAACTATTTATATCTTTTATTCATAACTTAATGAATATAACTTTGCTTATTACAATTTAGAATATAAATTCTTTCCATTTCCAGGATCTGTATAATGACCCCAAACTTTATAAGTTTCAAATCTTGATCATTTACCGTTCCTGTCTTACATCATATTCGATGTTATAAAAATAAGCGGAATAATTTAAAATTTTTCAATCTCCGATACCATTTGGTTCGGAGGTATTTGTCATCTACAGTGATAGTTCAGGTAGAGGGTTAGGATGTGTTCTCATGCAACATGGGAAAGTCATAGCCTATGCCTCACGACAACTCAAAGAATATGAGAGGAATTATCTTACTCATGATCTGGAGTTGGCAGCAGTCGTTTGCGCACTAAATATCTGGAGGCATTACCTGTATGAGGAGAAGGTGGAGATCTATACTAAACATTAAAGCCTCAAATATTTCTTCACCCAAAAGGAACTCAACATGGAAAAACGAGCTGTTGAAAGATTATGATCATACCATTCAATACCATCATGGAAAAGCGAACGTAGTAGATGATGCATTAAGTAGAAGATCATATGCGGGTACGAGTGCGATATTGTCAACACAAAGGCCCATTGTATATGACTTACAAAGGATGAAGATAGAGTTAAAGACTTCAGGGACCCACGTGATGATGTCAAATATATGAGTAGAACTGACTTTAATCGATAAAGTTAAAGTTACTCAAGCTACGTACAGACCCGGAGCTGATGTGTATAAAGAAGAAAGTGCAAGAAGGTGCTATTCCAGAAGTGAGAATCGATGAAGAAAAAATACTTCGAGTCAACTCCAGACTTTGTGTTCCTAACGAAAATGATTTAAAGTATAAAATCATGATGGAGGCGCACAACACACCATTTGCAATCCATCATAGGAGTACAAAAATGTATCATGATCTTTGACATACATTTTGGTGGAGCAATATGAAGAGAGAGATAATAGAGTTTATCTCAAGGTGTCTAACTTGTCAACGAGTCAAGGTGGAGAATCAAGTGCCAAAAGGTCCATTGCAACCACTTGAAATTCCAGAATGAAAGTGGGAGCACATTACCATTAATTTTGTTACTGGTCTTCCCAAGGTTTTTGAAGACATAATTGCAATTAGGGTCATTGTTTGATAGATTGACCAAGTCTGCTCATTTCTTACCTATACAATAAACTTATTCACTTGAATGTCTTTCTCGTATGTACATAAATGAGATTGTAAGACTGCATGGTTTGCCAGTATCCATAGTTTATGATCGAGACCCAAGATTCACTTCATTATTTTGGGTTAGTTTGTAAAAAGCTATGGGCACAAATTTACGATTTAGTTTGGCATATCATCCTCAAACGGACGGACAGTCGGAAAGGACTATTCAAACTCTTGAAGATTTATTAAGACTCTGTGTCCTTGACTTCAAAAGAAGTTGGGACAAGTTCTTGCCATTAGTATCGGCATGGCTCCATTCAAAGCGTTGTATGGACGCAAGTGTCGTTCTCCAGTATGTTGAGACGAGGTGGGTGAAGCAACGTTTTTGGGACCGGATTTGTTACGTATGACTACAGAGAAAATTCAAATGATCTGGCAACGTATAAAAACCACACAAGATCGACAAAAGAGTTATGTTGATCTTCATCGAAAGGACGTGGAATTCAATGTTGGAGAGCATGCGTTGCTACGTGTTTACTCCATGGAAAGGAGTTACAAGATTTTTTAAATAGAGGAAAGCTCAATCGTTGATTCATTGGCCCATTTAAAATCCTCGATCGGGTAGGAATTGTGGCCTATAGACTCGCTTTACCGCTAAGTATGTCTCGTGTTCATAACATTTTTTACATGTCAATGTTACGTAAATATGTGGAAGACCCGAACCACATTATTGAATTAGAACCAGACGAGATAGCGGAAGATTTGACGTATGAAGAGGTTCATGTTAAAATCTTGGATAAGAAGGAGCATATTCTACGCTCCAAGGTTATACCTCAAGTCAAAGTTTTGTGGAGAAACCACGATGTTGATGAAATGACCTGGGAGTTAGAATCTGAAATGAAATCAAGGTATACTCACCTCTTCGACATACTAGGTACGTACCCTAATTTTGAGGATAAAATTTCATAAGAAGGGGAGGTTGTAAGACCCCAACATTCATAAATAAAGATTAATTTTTCGCGAAATATATTTTTGAATATTATGGTGTGGATTTCATATAATGTTATAGTTGTGGGTAATATTTACAAATTTTTAAATTTATGCAAGTTGTTATAAAATATTCAATTGGTCGGGGAATATTCGTTTTAACAAGAAATATTCGTATGACGACACAATCATTGGTGGACCCCACGACAGAATTATTGTTGGAGTTAGAAAACGACAGAAATATCTTTTTTATAAAATAACGGCGAAAGTTTTACCATTAACTATTGAAATACCCGGTGATGAAAAGTACAGTAATACGCGTGGTTACATAGTAGCACACGGTATTGATTATTGATGCTTACGTGAGAAGTCACTCAGTTATATTCAATTATTGCGACAGTAATTGCTGCATAGTATCTCACGTTATTTGATTCAATTATTGTCAATATTTTATATTATTAAATCAATAATTGAGATGACAGGGTATTCATATTATTATCTGCATAATTAACAATGTCTAGAAAGTTATGTCGAGAAAAGGGATTTGGCTACTTAATTGCGCGCCAATAGGGAGAAATCCTTATCGGAAAGCCCCCTCTTTCCTGGGAACGATCCGGTTGCTAATATTGTGAGTTATAATAATGATGAATACTTGTTGTTAAGAATATTGAGGGGATTTTGATGAAGCATTTGTTGTAAATTTTGCTTATTATTTGGACCCCCATTTACCCAATTTTTAAATTAATCGGTATAAAGTTATTCAGTGAATATATATATATATATATATATATATATGTGTGTGTGTGTGTGTGTGTGTGTGTGTGTATGAAAGTGACATGTGGGGTGGGGCCCACATATGGGATGAAAAATTAAAATGGGGGGAGTTACGTATAAGGGAGGGAGTTTAAAGTGGGTAATATGTGTGGGTGTGTATGTGATTGTGATATATATATATATATATATATATATATATATATAACTTACGTGTGTGTAAGGGAATTGTGAAATCAGAAGTTTACGAATTCATTTCGTCCGTGAACCTTTCAGTTATTTCGTCCGTGAGAAAGAAAAAAAAATTGTTTACCCGTGATTTATTCAAATAGTATCATTTCCATTCTCCTATAAATAGGATTCTTAGTTTACAATTGAAAATCATACCAAAATCAGAGAATTCTTCTTCTATAATATTGAGCGTATTTCTTTAGAGTTTAAGGAAGCTTTGAGCGTAGAAAATAGTTCAAGTTTTCTTCAAAAATATCTATGCCCTACCAGTCAGAAGTAATCTCTTTTTAAGGTAAGGGATGTTATTTTTGTTCAGTATTTGTAAGAAATAATATTTTCTTCCATACTCTGTAGTATGTAAGTAATATTATTTCATTTCAGATTCTAATTTCTATACTCATTTTGTTAAGTTTTGGCTTCTATACTCCATGCAATTAGTAGAATATCCTTGAAATTTGTGCTTCATCCAGTATCTTTTCATGAAAATATTATTCTAAGCATTATTGATAAGTTTTAACTTTTTTACGCTGGAGTAATATTCACAGGGTACTATTCTCGAAATACTATTAACAGGGTACTACTCATTCGATTACTATTCACTAGGGGTACTATTCATGACAAAATTTGATTTCTTTTCGGTCCAAATCATTTTTGATACAATATTATTCTTGAATTTTACTCCACAAAGCAGTATCATGTTGACAATTTGGACATTTATTGAATTTTGGATAAATTGAGTTATAAATCTTTAAAATTTATCCTTTGCTTTCATTTAATTTAATTCTTATATCATTGTCATCATCCTCATGCTTATATTATGATGAAAGTCATCTTTGGCCCATAGTGCATAGATGGAATGTTAATTGGTATGATTATGACCAGGGATTATTCAGTATAATCATGACCTGCAATGTTACAAATGATGTAATAAAAGTCCTCATTGGCCTATGCATTGATGGACAGTTCTTGGCATGATCATGACCATTGGTGATTACATGAAAATCCTTGGCTCGTAGCGCATGGATAATTCGTGTACGTGATACTAATGAATATCATTGGCCCGTAGTGCATGGATAATTCAGTGATGTGGATTATTTATTAAGTTGAGTCTCAGCGATAAAATTGATGATAAACTTCTTAAATCATAGAAGATATTAGATATCATGCTCTACTTGACTCTTCTAATGGATTGCTTGTTCCACTGTAGTTAAACTTGATGTTTATTATATTTTATCAGTTTAACAATATTGAAGGCTAACGATAATTTATTCTGCATTATCTTAGTCATAATATTTCTTACTGGGCTAGTTGAGCTCACCCATTTGCTTTCGTTGTTCTCTTCAGAAAATGAGAACGTAGCCGGGACTAGTCAGGGAATGGAGTGATGGTCCGAGATGGTTGTTTTAGTAGTCCTCAATATTTAGTGTGATAATAAATGTAATGAGGATTGAATTTGAGTTTGGATATTATCTAGAAGACAATATTCCTGTTAAAACTCTCAGCTATGTTTTGTCGTATTTTACACGATAGTTGTATAATTAAGTTTGTATTTTAATTATGTACCATTTATTTGGCGACTCAAGATGGGTGATAGGTGATGTATACCTATTTTGGGGGCGCCACAACTGGTATTTGTTAGCAGCCATAGTATCTAATAATTGATAAGCATCCTCAAAATTCTTTCCCATAATAGCTCCTACACCCGCTGCATCAATACTTATTCTTATGGGCCCATGCAACCCATTGTAGAACGTCTATAATTGCAATCATTTCGGGATCCCATGAAGTGGACACTTGAGAAGAAAATCCTTAAACCTTTCCCACGCCTCATAAAACGTTTCTGAATCAAGTTGATTGTGTAACGCCCCCAAAATTCATACAATTTAATTCTCAACTTTGGTCGTTAATAACACATCTACATTCTGATTTTACATCATTATTCGATATTAAACTTTATAAAATACGAAATAATTTAAACTTTTATGTCTTCTTACTTTAATTCCCTAAATCAAAACCTTTATCATCTACATGTTTTTGAATCAATCTTATTTTATGATTCGATTTATCACTGTTATTATATAAAATTTTACATTTCAATCTGATAACCTTTACATATCAGATAACTCTAACTTTAGCTTTACAACTCAACATAAAACTATACATCATAAAATATTTAATACATCTCATGAATCTTAATCATGGTATAAAAAAATAACAACTTTAGAAAAAATATTAATCTTCGTGTATTATTTATGAACCACGTCATTCAAGTAGCACATAGTGTTACCTTCAATCCTTAACCTGCAAAAATGGTTATTTCCAAGGTTGAGCTCGACAGCCCAACAAAATCTAACAGTTTTTATGCATCACGTAGCACATAATAACATGCTCAACATATATCTCATAAACATTGGACTAACATAACATACATGCTACAGTTCATATGACAAGTATAAAGATTGAGTTCCTTACTCAATCAGTATGCTTTACTCAATCAACGTAGTCATAAGTTGACTTTAACATTTCATATATTCAACATATATATAACACATCATGCTCTTTGCAATAAAGATTTAAAACAGCTAATCATCAAGTTCACATATCAAATAAGAACTAAAAGACTTGCCTCGATTGTTGTTTACCAATAACAGTTTAACATCTTACAGTTATCTATACTTCACGTGCCCTACACAATTATATAATCATACACATCAACTATTAGTCACATAACAACACATAGTAATTGTAATGTAAACTCTACTCTACATCTCATAATCCTTCCTGTTAATTAGCACACAATGTTCAATTAGATTGTGTTAACTTTTCGACTTATGTAATAATCAAAATTCATTCAAGTGTTTAAGTCTTGATAGGAATACTTATGGGTTTTATATTAAACCCATTCCATATCTTATAATATTCATTAACACTTGTCACGGCGTTTCGACTTTCATTCTTCACACGCCCGAATCGTCTCTCTTGTGTATGCTTAGTGTGCTTACATAACTTATTTAATACATCATTTATTAATGTTAATCATCAGTATATTTTACTAACATTCATGTTTTATAACTTAGAACAACATCTTTTATCGTCAGAAGTACTACACTTCCATACGTGCATGCCCGACGCCCTCCGACCTCCGATTGCCTCCTAATACAGATCAGTTCCCCAAATGGCCATTTTGACTCCTTTTTCAGACCTCAAATTGAAAAACGTAAAGAATAAAAGTTGTAGGTCTATTCGTCCTCGTTCCAGATCATCTTGAATCACTTCAATCAGAGTTCGTATGAAAACGTTATGACCGTTTTACCAAGATAGGTCAAAGCAGTCATAGTTAGCACACCCGCACCCCTTTTTCTCACCATTCCAGCTCGCCCGTGCCATTGCCCAAATTTCATTCTGGCGCTTCTGGGGTGGCTTCACGAAATCACGGTTTTTTGACATAACTTTCTCATTTTAAGTCCGAATTAGTTGGTTTTCGATTCGTTGGACTCGTTAAACTCTTAGCTACTCATCTAGAGAATAATTATAACACTTCAAACATATTAACAAATCATTTTAAGGTATCCAAATCAGTGTTCATGCTATATTTTTATGTTTTAAACACATTTAGCGAATTTAATCGCCTCGACTTCGTTTCTTAACCAATTGACATGATTTAAACTACGTCGTTTTCATTTCTTTACATACTAACATAATCCAATACCAATTTACAGATTATAACACATATTAGACATAAAATTTTGTACTTTCTTAAGCCATATCATATGAATACACACTAATATTTACTTTTCTTCTTCAAACCAATTTTCCATGAACTCTCTTACTACAATCATTTATAGATAACAACCAATTGATTACATAAACTAATTTAACAGTTATAATATCGAATTCACACAATCTAATATTAAAAATCTAGAACATAAACTTAGGTTTTTATACCTTCAATGCTTTATTCCTTTACAAGATTGTCACAAGCTTTAACAATCCTTCTTCCTCTTCTTGATAATCTCAGAAGACCCTCTCTCAAAACCTACTGTGATTTATTTCTTCTCTCCCACTCTCTATCTTAGTTATCCTTAGAAAAGACGCAAAACAAATAAACTGATATGGCTTACCCACGTATACTTCAGTTATAAAATAATATGTATTTGTTAGTTAAATTAGACCAAAGGCCACAAGGCCTTGTTTTGCCACACAAAAATTCCCCCAAACTGGATTATTTTAATAATATTATATTATATAGTTTTATATGTCACATCTTTAGTTAATTTAAATAACTTATAATAATAATAATTATAATCTTATTATAATTATACTTATAATTAATAAATAATTACATGTATCTAATTTAATTAATAAATTAGACTTAAACATTACTTTATTTAATATACTTATTTTCTTTCATATTAAAAAATTTATTTAATTTAATTAATTCATTAAATTAAATCTTCAAAGAATAAAATTTGTTGACGTCGAGATTTTTAGATGTCCCTTTCTGTTACTTGTTCTTTGGTGTTCTCATTTTAGGTGAGATTTGTTTGAAAAAACAAGTGAAAAGGTCCACATGTATAATGGCGATGATGGACCTGATAATGAATACGCCATTGGTTTTTTAAATGGTTGTACCAACACAACCGAGAAAAGGTTTGCACATTGACCCGGTGATGTGACAACTGCTTAAGCGAATTCGGTGTGAAACCGAGATTCATTAGGGTCCGGGGACTTGGTTTATGCGGAGGGAAGGTGTTAGGCACCCCAGGCATCCGTGTTACCATGGTGACCGCCTCTTTTCAAGAAACAATTATCCGAATGTGTGTGTGTGTGGGTCAATGTGTTGTTATTTGGAAGTAGTGCGAGGCCTCATTCGCTTTTATATATATTGAGGTTTGAATTTATGTAAAAATTCAATTTTAAGCAAGATATGGCAAATGATGTTTTATAAAAGAGGTTTTTCAAACCACGATGCTCAATAGTAATTGAGACCTTTTACACTCCCATTTTATTAAGTGTTTATTGATTGATTTTATTTTACGGATGTGAGGCATCCAAATGCGAAAATAATGTACAAAATAATACCGACTTCTTCATGGGTATGGAAACCATCCGAGGAAATTCGGACAATCGCAGATTAATTTACAAAAGTCGCTTATAGTGAAAATGTCCATCACGGAACGAATCTAGATCCAATGAAATTTGAATCTATGATGACATGATTCCTAGGCGCATATGATACCACAATTTGTATGAAAGCGATAGCGGTATATATATAAAAAGTCGTAAATATATACATACAAACATGATCACGAAGCACCTCCATGGGGATCGAGAAATGTAAATAAAGGCAGTAAAAGCTATCCGCCAACCGGAGGAAACTCCAAAGGGACAAAACGTAAATAAAGTTGTAAAACTATCAACCACCACAAAGTGAACTCCGTGTGGGACGAAAAATATATATATATATATATATATATATATATATATATATATATATATATATTAAAGCAAAGAAACGCTCGGGCATCAAGTTCAGGCTCAATCGAGGCATAACTTCGATAATGTTAGTCGAGATATATATATATATATATATATATATATATACACACACACACACAAAGCTGAAATGAAAACCACGAACCAAAGTTAAAGCAAATCGCGCTGCAACACGACTCTCAACGTGAAGAAGGGTGTGTGCAGAGATGAAGAGAAAGGCTTTAAAGTGTCTGAGAAGGCTTACAGTTGACTACCAATGAAGACTTCTATATCTTTAAAGTGGGTAAACACTGGCTTTTGTAGGTACAAAAGAAGCTATATGTGAGCTCACATGTGTTTAAAATGAGAAAGTACACTGTATGGGGTGAGTGCAGAGCAAATTGGGCAGGGCTTCCTCGCCGTTTTCTCTTGCAAAATGGCCACCCCAAGCCCTCTATTTATAGAGGATGGAGCCGCAGGTGTACCAGAGGTAACCCGGGTGGGCCCGGGTTTATCGGGTCGAGTCGGGTCGTCTTGTAGAACGTGCACTCGGGCACTGTAATGTCCACTCAAACTTTCAGAAGTGCAGTCCGGGCATCCGATTGAGGTATACAGAACCTATTTCGGACTGCCGTTGTCGAGAGTTGTACAATGGCATAAGATTAGAGTTTGTACGAACTCATTGAAGATGGGACGATGCTCTCCGGTCTTCAAGCTTTAAATTCCATCCGTTACCCCGCACAATAGTCACTCGGGATTGGTTATCTTTGATTCTTGTGGGTCATCGTTGCGTAGAGATGTGTATGAAATGTTGAGACGACGTGGCGTGGCATAGTGTTGGCGAGATGACGATGTTGCCCATCACCGGTGTTATCCTTTGGTTTGGGGACGTCATGACGTTGCTTTCGAGCTTATTTGAGATTGATTTGCTTTGCATTTATTGAAGGTCCTCATTGTCATCTTTGAGGTGTGCCTGTCCTCCCGATATTATCTCTGGGTTGGTACGGAGTATCTCGTTGTGAGCGTCGAGATTGAAGCTGGTTGCATTTGAAACAAGCATTTCCGGGGTTATCGTCGAAAATTCATTCCTTGGGGTTATCACCAAGGTTGGTGTCAATTCCCATGGTTGGGACTGAGACTGGATACCTCGGGGTTATCTCCGAGATTAATCGGTCTTCTCTGGTGTGTGTTCCGGTATTGGATCTGCACGCCTCGGGATTATCTCCGAGGTTGGAATTGTTACTCCCAGTGTGTTCTGGGGTTGACGCTAAACTTCCAGTAGTATCCGGTATGGATTGTCTTTCAGGGTTCCCTCTTAAAAGACGAATTTGTCCTCCTGTAATGTTAGTGACAGGTGTACAGAAAATTTAAAGTGTCTACAAAATTTACCTTTGCTTTAATTTAATTATCATACACACGTAACTAAATTATTATACCACAATTTCATAAATTATTTATTTTTCTCAATAAATAAATTATTTAAAATATTTATTTAATTCAATAAATATTTAAAATAATTACCTAATTCATTTAATTTCTTTAATAGTTAACTTAACTATTAAACCTCACTTTCTCAATATATGGATATATATATATATATATATATATATATATATATATATATATATATCTTCACACAGATCACATATTTTAAAATATATAGCACGTATATATACATACTCAAACTCAAAACATCTCATAATAAGAATTTTAATTATTAAATTCTTATTTTAATAACTTATAAAAATTTGGGTTGCCACATCCTTCCTCCCTTATATGGATTTCATCCTCGGAATCAACGAAACCTCCGTTACTCGGTTTTTACCAAATCTCTTTTTCAAAATTTATCGTTGAATATCCTCAACGCATCACCTTAATATAGGTTTTATTTATTACCACTACCACCATTCTTCATAACAAATTCTTGTAACTTTTATTTCATAACCTTTACTTAGACTCAATTATATTTGAGTATTACATATTCTTTGACCCTTTCATTATCTTTCTCTAAAGATCATTATCATATACTATATTCTTAAACTCTCGGGACATTACATTTACCCCTTCTTCTAAAAATTTCGTCCTTAAAATTTTTGACTTACTAATATTCATTCATTCCATTTATCAAAATAGGTTTTTTTTTATGTTGATATCTATTTATTCATTAGGTTCTGCAACCAAATTCTTTCTCTAAGGATCTTTGTAAGATCATCATATTCCTCACCTCTTCCTCTTCTAAGAGTTTCACATTTATCTTCTTTCTGGAATTTCATTTCTTTCTTGAAATTATTATGTTTTGCTTAATTTTCTCATCCTTTCCACTTTCACCTTGCAGAATAACAAGAATCTTCCACAATTGCTCAATAATTGGGAAGCGATATGAATAAAAGGAATTTAAAAGATTCTAAATCATGTTGAGGGGTCATAAGACCTTGAACTACGTTCCTAGGTTATCAAGTATCTCAACTTGAACCTTTAACAGTCATAAGACTATACGAACCTTGAACTCCTCCCCAGGTTTAACAGTGCATCACCACTGTAAATAGTCATTAACAGAATTTTAGCAATCACACAGACTGAAAACACTCTCTGCAAGTACTCTAGGTGATCAGCCTATCGTACCCCTACGTCGTGCACAACGTATTACATCCTAACTTCGTAACGACTATATGCGTTACTTTCGGAACCATTGTCTCCAATAACATGTCCCCTTTTACAGGGTTGTTCACCTCAGCTTTTCAACATCTGAATCCGCACCAAAACAATTTGGTTTGGCATAACTTCTCTAGAAACACTTGAATTTCATGAACATCTTTCAATATTCGTCTAGCTGAATCAAATAACATAGACTTCTACAACAATTCTGACATCAATCGAAATATACATACACATATATATATATTCTCATATTTTAAAGAAATCTCAAAAATCTTTTTATGGCGTCATAATGATGAAGTTGTCATACTACATCTCACCATAGTGGGCTGACGATCATATGATCACATCCAATACCAGGTTCCATTGCATTGATGACTTCATCGTTTATCATACCACCCGATACATATAATTAAAATATATTTTGAAAATTTAAAAATATTTTTTTTATCTAGCCAAAACAAACAACATAGATACACGAATAATAGCACTGTTTTAAAAAAATTCGCTGGTTCACTAATGTGACCCAACATTTTTTTTCAAAAATCAAAAGTACAACCATCGGTACAAAGTCAATAAATTTTGAAAATCTAGCAAAGCTAGAAGATTTGGAATATCTAATTTTCTCCATCAATTTCAATCTTTATACTAAATATTCTTGTATTTCAACTTACAGTCCTCCTATATCCCCAGTATGGTTCATCAAACTTACCGCACATTGGAAGTTCAGGAACTTGCCACAATAGTATGAGTTTAAGAACTTATCCTAGTCAGACCATAGGCGTCCATTCGCTAAGGGGTTCAAAACATACCATATTATTGTGAGTCACGAACTTACCATATGCATTAGTTTTAAGAACCACACCTAATCCTAATAATATCTGACTAATCTTAATAGTTTCTAACTATCAAACATACACATGAGAAAAGAATCACATTTTCGCCACGTATACATTGATAGCGCGACACCAACATTCCAATGATTATCAATATGATAAATTGAGTGCAAGCACGAAATCTCAGCCCATACAAAGGTTTGTACAACTCAGCCATCTCATGAGTCCTCAATTGAAATTCCACCTAACTCTATCTTACTCATAACTTGCTCTTAACTTGCTCAATACGAATTCCTCGTATCACATCATCTATAACTCCTCGTGAGTTATCTCGTACTATTTCATAGTACATTATCTTTATAGCATCAAGCTTTAATTATTCAAACATTACAGACCATCTTTCTTTTATAACTTAAACTAATCACATCGTGATCTTATTTTATAATCATCTCCCTTAAAATTCTTTGCTTAACTTTTGATCGTTTTGTTTTATGATCCTCTTTCTTTCTTTTTTCATCATTTATGATTTCATTTATGGTTTTAATCTTACAGACTTTGTCTATTCATCATTATTTTTACCTTGGCTATTGGAGTTAGGTAACTCCTATTTCTTATCTTTATATCTCTTTAAGATTTTTCTTGTTTATATAACACTTCTTCCTTTAAGAATTTCCAACTTCATTTACATTGCTCAACATTTCATTCGAGTTCCACATTTTCATCATACGTATCCATTTTCTTCACTTGGTACACATCGAGTCTCTAATAGTTTCAATATAGTACGCTGAGTGGTTTCTCATAAACAACCAACAAACTGGGTTTCGAGTTGCTAGTTCGTATATACCTTCGCTCTATGAAGGAATCGTTTAGCCCAGATACCATACATTAACTATTAAAAATTACGATTGTACCATACTTAAATATAACTTTCTATTCATAACTTCTTTATTATTCTCTTTTTGTAGACATTGTCTATTTATTATCACCTTACATCCTTATTATTGGAGTTGGGTAACCCCACATTCATATTCCTTATAACTCTGCGAGATTCTTCTTTGAATGCTCTTACGCATGTTTTAATCTCTTCTTTATAAATTTCTTAAATTACTTCTTATTGTTCAAACTCTATTTGAGCTTATTCGTTCATTATCTTCGCCTCTCTTCTCTAAGGTTATAGCCTAAAGTACTCTTAACTAAGGTTTCTAACCTATCAGCTTTGATACCAACTTTAACGCCCCCAAAATTCATACAATTTAATTCTCAACTTTGGTCGTTAATAACACATCTACCTTCTGATTTTACATCATTATTTGATGTTAAACTTTATAAAATGCGGAATAATTTAAACTTTTATGTCTTTTTACTTTAATTCCCTGAATCAAAACCTTTATCATCTACATGTTTTTGAATCAATCTTATTTTATGATTCGCTTTATCACTGTTATTATATAAAATTTTACATTTCAATATGATAACCTTTACATATCAGATAACTCTAACTTTAGCTTTACAACTCAACATAAAACTATATATCATAAAACATTTAATACATCTCATGAATCTTAATCATGGTATAAAGAAATAACAACTTTAGCTAAAATATTAATCTTCGTGTATTATTTCTGATCCACGTCATTCAAGTAGCACATAGTGTTACCTTCAATTCTTAACCTACAAAAATAGTTATTTGCATGGTTGAGCTCGACAGCCCAGCAAAATCTAACAGTTTTCATGCATCACGTAGTACATAATAACATGCCCAACATATATCTCATAAACATTGGACTAACATAACATACATGCTACAGTTCATATAACAAGTATAAAGATTGAGTTCCTTACTCAATCAGTATGCTTTACTCAATCAACGTAGTCATAAGTTGACTTTGCAATAAAGATTTAAAACAGCTAATCACCAAGTTCACATAGCAAATAGGAACTAAAAGACTTGCCTTGATTGTTGTTTACCAATAACAGTTTAACATCTTACAGTTATCTGCACTTCACGTGCCCTACACAATTATATAATCATACACATCAACTATTAGTCACATAACAACACATAGTAATTGTAATGTAAACTCTACTCCACATCTCATAATTATTCCTGTTAATTAGAACACAATGTTCAATTAGATTGTGTTAACTTTTCAACTTATGTAATATTCGAAATTCATTCAAGTGTTTAAGTCTTGATAGGAATACTTATGGGTTTTATATTAAACTCATTCCATATCTTATAATATTCATTAACAATTGTCACGACGTTTCGACTTTCATTCGTCACACGTCCGAATCGTCTCTCTTGTGTATGCTTAGTGTGCTTACATAACTTATCTAATACATCATTTAATAATGTTAATCATCATTATATTTACTAACATTCATGTTTTATAACTTAGAACAACATCTTTTATCGTAAGAAGCACTACACTTGCATACGTGCATGCCCGACGCCCTCTGATTGCCTCCTAATACATATCAGTTCCACAAATGGCCTGACCCATTTTCCAGACCTCAAATTGAAAAATGTAAAGAATAAAAGTTTTGGGGCTATTCATCCTCGTTCCGGATCATCTTGGATCACCTCGATCGGAGTTCGTATGAAACAGTTATGGTCGTTTTACCAAGACAGGTCAAAAGTAATCACAGTTAGCACACATTTGGCACGGTAGCGCCTTTTCCTCTCACCATTCAGTAGCATACCACGCCATTGCTGACCCAATTTGCAAGGCCACGACAAGACGCAGGTAGGCGCGGCTAATGCGTCTTCACCAAGAATCGCTTTTTTGACATAACTTTCTCATTTTAAGTCCGAATTAGTTGGTTTTCGATTCGTTGGACTCGTTAAACTCTTAGCTACTCATCTAGAGAATAATTATAACACTTCAAACATATTAACAAATCATTTTAAGGGTTCCAATTCAGTGTTCATGCTATATTTTTATGTTTTAAACACATTTAGCGAATTCAATCGCCACGACTTTGTTTCTTAACCAATTGACATGATTTAAACTACGCCGTTTTTTTTCTTCGCATACTAACATAATCCAATACAAATTTACAGATTATAACACATATTAGACATAAAATTTCGTACTTTCTTAAGCCATGCCATATGAGTACACACTAATATTTACTTTTCTTCTTCAAACCCATTTTCCATGAACTCTCTTACTACAATCATCTATAGATAACAACCAATTGATTACATAAACTAATTCAATAGTTATAATATCGAATTTACACAATCCAATATTAAAAATCTAGAACATAAACTTAGGTTTTTATACCTTCAATGCTTGATTCCTTCACAAGATGGTCACAAGCTTTAGCAATCCTTCTTCCTCTTCTTGATAATCTCAGAAAACCCTCTCTCAAAACCTATTGTGATTTCTTTCTTCTCTCCCACTCTCTGTCTTAGTTATCCTCAGAAAAGACGCGAAATAAATAAACTGATATGGCTTACCCACGTATACTTCAGTTATAAAATAATATGTCTTTGTCAGTTAAATTAGACCAAAGGCCACAAGGCCTTGTTTGGCCACACACAAATTCCCCCAAACTGGATTATTTTCATAATATTATAGTATATAGTTTTTTGTGTCACACCTTTAGTTAATTTAAATAACTTATAATAATAATAATTATAATCTTATTATAATTATACTTATAATTAATAAATAATTGCATGTATCTAATTTAATTAATAAATTAGACTTAAACATTACTTTATTTAATATACTTTTCTTTCATATTAAACAATTTATTTAATTTAATTAATTCATTAAATTAAATCTTTAAAGAATAAAATTTACCTTTGCTTTAATTTAATTATCATACACAAGTAACTAAATTATTATACCATAATTTCATAAATTATTTATTTTTCTCAATAAATAAATTATTTAAAATATTTATTTAATTTAATAAATATTTAAAATAATTACCAAATTTATTTAATTTCTTCAATAGTTAACTTAACTATTAAACCTAACTTTTCCTATATATGATATATATATATATATATATATATATATATATCTTTACACTAGATCACATATTTCAAAATATATAGCACGATATATATACATACTCAAACTCAAAACATCTCATAATAAGAATTTTAATTATTAAATTCTTATTTTAATATCTTATAAAAATTCGGGTTGTCACAGATTGAATGAGGTAATGTCATTCCTCATTTTTGCCATTTTTGCTGGTGGAAAAAATTTAGCAAGAAACTTTTGAGCTAAATCATTTCAGGTAGTTATTGATCCCGACAACAAAGAATGCAACCAACTTTTCGCCTTATGGCGAAGTGTAAATGGGAAAAGTCTCAACTTAACAGCTTCATCGGTAATCCCATTAAACTTAAATTTATCGCAGATTTCTAGAAAACTGACAATGTGCTCATTTAAATCATTATTCGGTCCACCCATAAATTGCACTAAATTCTATAGCATGATGAATGGTACCTAGTTTGATCTTAAAACTGTTTGCATTGATAAAAGATCTCTAACTACTTTAATGAATATATGTAACCAGTGGCATGGCATAGTCCCAAAGTGATGTCTGCTCATCTGTAGCCATATTTACTTAATTTTCAGTTTCCTTTGCCAGTTCTTCTTCTGTATGTATTTCCTCACTAATTAACCTCAATTTTTGGAACTTTCTTTTGATATCTTCTGTATATGATAAAAGTTCATCCTTACCCTTTGATCTAGTTTTCATACACGGATGGAAAAATCTGCAAGAAGAAAGAAATAAATAAAAACATTTAAATTAAGACCGAATTGATTGTAACTAATATATAATTAAATATTAAATACAAATTCTCCGGCAGTGGCGCCAAAATCTTGTTGGTTGATTTCGTAATCAATAAATATGTGCAAGTGTACACGGTCAACAATTAATAAAGTGATAAAAATGAGTATCGAACCCACATGAATCTCTATTCAATAAATGCCAACTATTAGTCTTATATCAACCCAATTTTATTTAAACTATCGAATTTTTGAGAGTATTAATTAAAATGAAATTAATTTAAACTACAGGTGAATTAGCGCAAAGATTTATTTCAACTTTCAAGGCTTAAGACTACAATATCCCCAATTATGCAGTATAAATCAATTATCCAGTTCATCCAATTATTAAATCAACATGAGTTGTTAACAGGAATTTACAATTATTCATAAGCCCTTTCCCAAGGTACAAACAAAATTATTTAATTCAATTAATCTTGTGATGTCCCTATGCAAAACAATATAATCAAATTCATTAAGTATCAATTCCCAAAAGTTACATGCAGTGAAAAGAGATATTCATATTCAATTCACAACCCAAATTATTCATCCCATGCAAATATTTAAGATTACATGATATCATATTCAGATCTAACCCTAGATTTTATGTAACACCCCCAAACCCAGTCTATTTTCAAACCCGAGTTTGGTGCATCACGAGTACTTCTCATTCCATACACACATTCATATATTCTGAAGATATGCTTAAAAAGTGCAGTTTCTAGTACATGTTATTGATAAAGATGGCATTTCTGTGGATCCAGCGAAGGTAGAAGCCGTTAATAATTGGGAACAACCGAAAAAGCCAATCGAGGTTCAAAGTTTTCTGGGGTTAGCTGGATACTATAGAAGGTTCATCCAGGACTTTTCTAAAATAGCTACTCCGTTGACAAATTTGACTAGGAAGTCAGTAAAGTATGTATGGACTAAGAAGTGTGAGAATAGTTTTCAGGAACTAAAAAGAAGGTTAAGTGAGGCACCTGTATTATCTTTACCAGATGATACGGGAAATTTTGTAGTTTATAGCGATGCTTCGCATAGAGGACTGGGTTGCGTGCTCATGCAGCATGGCAAAGTCATTGCGTACGCGTCACGCCAGTTAAAGGATTATGAGAAGGTATATCCTACTCATGACCTAGAATTAGCAGCGATAGTGTTTGCATTAAAAATATGGAAACTTTATTTATACAGGGAGAAGTGTGAGATATACACAGACCATAAAAGTCTGAAATATATCTTTACACAGAAGGAGTTGAATATGAGGAAGAGAAGGTGGTTAGAATTGATAAAAGATTACGACTGTGATATCTTATATCATCTGGAGAAGGAAAATGTTTTAGCAGATGCGTTAAGTAGGAAGGGTGGGGAAAAGCTATCAATGTTAATGACTTAGAATGAGTTAATAACGGAGATGGCTAGAATGGAATTAGAAATTAAATTACCGAGTGAAGCGGTAGAGATGTTATTCTCAATGGAGACTCGACCAACGATAATGGAACGAGTTAAGGAAGTACAAATAGAAACGAGGAGTGCGAGCGAATGAAAAAGATAATGGAGGATGAAGTAAAAACTAAGTATGACCTTGATAAAGAAGGATTACTTCATTTTGAAGGAAGAATTTGGGCTCCAAATAATTCTGAGTTAAAAGAAGAGATTATGAGTAAGGCCCATAGTTCAAGGTACTCGATACATCCCGGTAGTAATAAGATGTATCAAGACCTTCGTCAGAACTTTTGGTGGCCAAACATGAAGATTGAAATACCAGAATATGTTAGTAAGTGCTTAACTTGTCACAAAGTTAAGGTTGAACACCAACGACCGAGTGGTTTGTTGCAATCACTAGAGATTCCCGAGTGGAAGTGGGAGCATATCACGATGAACTTTGTGGTAGGACTTCCAACGACGAGAAAGGGTTACGACTCTATAACCTAGAGCAATTGGCTAAGCTTTATGTCAAAGAAATTATTTCAAGACATGGAGTACCTGTTTAGATTGTGTCAGATCGTGATCCACGATTCACATTAAATTTTTGGAGGAGTTTGCAAGAGCAACTAGGAACACAGTTGAGGTTAAGTACAACGTATCATCCTCAGACGGATGGACAAAGTGAACGGATAATTCAAACGCTAGAAGATATGTTAAGATCTTACATTATGGATTTCAAGGGGAGTTGGGACGAACATCTGCCTTTGGTGGAATTCGTTTATAACAATAGTTTTCACGCTAGTATAGGCATACCGCCTTACGAAACGTTATATGGGAGGAAGTGCAAAACTCCACTGTGCTGGGATGAAGTAGGTGAACGTCAGATGTTGGGACCTGAGATGGTACAAAAAAAGGCAGACATGGTTAAGCTAATACGAACTTGATTGGCAGCGGCTCAAGATAGACAAAAGAAGTATGCAGATCCTCATCGTGAGAAGAAGGAGTTTGAGGTAGGTTCGTATGTTTTTCTGAAAGTATCGCCTTGGAAAGGGAATATACATTTTGGAAAGAAAGGGAAGTTAAGTCCAAGGTTTTTTGGACCTTTTGAAATTTTAAGAAGGGTAGGAGAGGTAGCTTATGAAGTAACTTTACCTCCAGAGATGGAAAGAATACACAATGTGTTTCACGTATCTGAGTTGCGTCCTTATAAACTGGACTACAAGCACGTAATAGAGTATGAATCTATTCAAGTAGAAAAAGACTTAACGTATGTAGAACTTCCAATTTAGATTGTTGATAGGAAGGAACAAGTCTTGAGAAATAAGATAATACATTCGGTGAAGGTAATTTGGAGGAACCACAATGCCGAAGAAGCAACGTGGGAACTCGAGAGTAAAATGAAGGAAACTTTTCCTCATTTATTTATGTAATAGTAGCGAGATTCTAGGGACATAATCCTTATAGGGTGGAGAATGTAATGCCCGAGAAAATCGGATCTTTATGTGAATTAAATTTTATTTGATTATTTGAATTAAATGAATTTAATTGATTATTTATGTGAGTAAGATGTTTGAAGGTCTTTCTATGACCTAGAATGTGCGGATGTGGTTAGTATTCTGGCTATGTGCTAGGATTAATTGTTTTGAATTTCCAAGACGAAAATAATAGATTTTTGAGAAATTTCTGTAAAAACACTATTCATCCATTTCTGTTCGGAGATTAAGTTAGAATTTTTGAGAAACGTGTAATGATAGAATACTAAGACGTGATGGAATATTCAATAATATTTCAATTATGGAAAACAAAGTTTTCGTCTATGGACTTAAAACCTAAGGGTTAGGAAAAGTGAGTTCTGAGAATTTAATGGCTATGTATAATGCTTAGGGTTATTATACGTGAGGAATACGAGTATGATACTAGTTATTATACGAGTATAGTGTGAAGATTATTATGACGTATAATACGAATATCGTACGAATAATATACAAAGAAAATAAGAGGAATATACGAGTAAAATACGATTAGTATAAATGGACTTTGAATTTATGGACTTTGTAGAATCCAATTGGACTTGGATTATGTCAAGCCCAATGCATTGTTAAGGAAAACCCAAGATAGGCCCAAATTGGATTTATACTAAGCCCCAAACCAAGAAAATAAATCACGGATCGAACCGATGGGTCACTGGATGGGTAAAAACTATGGGGGGGACCCATGAATAATAAGGAGGTGGGATGGATGACCATTTTGCCCTCCATTAGATTTTTCTATAAATAGGAAGCTTAAGTTGGTCATTTGGTTGTTTCACCAACACTTGACAATTATATTGAGAGAGAGAGAATTGCTTTAACAAGTAATCAAGAGCAAACACAAGCAAAGTATACAAGTTTATCAAGAATGCGAAGAACGTTAAGGTAATATTTCGTAAACATTAGTCTTCGAACTTTTTCGATTTCTTCTTCGTAGAGAAGTATGAATTGGTGGAACATGTCTCTTCCGGAGTAATAAGGATGGCTAATAGTGTATTAAACCATTATAAGTCATGTATGATTAGTAATCATAAGTGTTTAAGTAAGTTTTAAATTAAAGAAAACCGTTATGCATTTATTTGGTTGTTGATGGACAAATTGAAAACCATCATAAGGTATGTTCATCTTGCTTGGTTAGGATGTAGATGACGAATCAATGGAGTTCTTCCATTTGATTTGTCGTATAGAACTCGAGTAATGAAGTTATGGCGAAATTTATGAGATTAGGCGTTAAACATTGAAATCGTAGAATTCCCGGATTAGTAGTCAAAAGCCGTCGTTTAACTTGGAAACCTTGGTTTTCGATGGCGTATCGTAAAACGACGTATTTGAGAGCCGTGGACTCAAGAATCGTCGAATTCTAACTGAAAACGAAGAAACGAGCTATGAACGCTCACGAACGCGTAATAGGACGTTAAATAGTGAATTCATTGTTAATGGATTTAGAAACTATATTTATCCGAATAAAATCGTAGTACATGAGATATGTAAGATAACGACTTTTGAACTAGCCAATTTTGACTTATAATGACCAAGTTAGGAGTTCGGGAATAATCAAATAGAGAAAAAGACTTAGAATTCGAGACGCGAGAATTGGTGGTATGGCGGCCAACCTTTGATTATAACACTCAGCGTCATAGCATCGGGTGAAGAGGTAGCCACCATGAGTCGCATGCCATGACGCCACTCTTGCATAGGAGTCTCGCAATGGCAAGAGATAAAGGATTAGCTCTTCATTAGTTAGTATGCAATATAATAATAATGTCTTTGGGAGATAAATAGCATGACCAAGACAAGGAAATTGTCTAACTTAGTTATTTTTGAACCCAATTGTTACATGACAATTATGGGGCAAGTGTATATACTTAATGTACATGTTAAGACCATTCCTATATCACATATATAATGATGACCTTAGGAATTGAACGTGGTTTATTATTAATGAAGCGATGAACGATAATATGACGTAAGGGCGGATAAGTACTTAAAACGAGTTTTTTTAATGAAATAAATTCGGTTAAGTTATAAAAGAGAAAGAAGTTGGTAAAAACAATGTGATTAGATTGTTTGGTAGCTAATTACAGTGTGCTATGTGAATATATCATGTAGAGATTGTAAGGACCAAGAATTGATGAATATTTATTTGAAGACACTTGAAGGCAAGTTTTTTTAACGCTTGTCTAACCTTCGTGTTTTTTTGTTAACCGTGGATTTCCGATCCGCATGCCGACTAATCCCCCAAGCCCGATACCAGAGCGGTTTGCTACCCGACTTGCACCGGGGGTACAGTGGCCACCATGACCATTTCTGGCTTAACATTTGTTGCTAGCGGTTGTCGAACTAAAGACGTCCGGGTTTACGGCTCACCTCTAATCAATCCTTAACCGCTGTGCCAAATGCTGGTGGTTTGTCTAACCTTCGTGTTAGCCAAGTTTTCCGTGATTCATGTTATGAGATGCATAAATTGTTTTTTGAAAGGGTTGATGGCAGTTTTAACTTGGCTAGACTAATCTTAAGTGTTTGATTGATTTGTTTACAAGTCTTTCAATATAGAATTGTTAATGCTATCCTACGCCAATTGTTTGGTATGGATTCAAAGGTAAGCCTGAGTATGAATAAACAAATGTATTTTACATCGATTATTCGATGGGCACGCGAGGTTGCCAAAACTTAAACGTAAATACGTTTAACGGGTGAGTGTTGATCAACATAGAGTACTATAGGCTGATCACCTAGAAGTGCTCGTAAGAGATATCAGACTTACAGACTTAGTGTCGGGTTGTCCTTTTTCATGTATGAAAACTAAAGAGAACGTTCATGGTCTTTTGACCTACTCAGAATTCCTAAGTTACTGTATGTACTCTAGAATTGTTTTACGAGAATGAAAAGTGATATTCAACGTTTCATAGTACTTCATAGCTATTGTTCAGTTATTGAAGAATAATCATATGATTCTCGACGTGGTATTTATATAATATGTTGCTAGACTTGTTGAGCTAGTTATGCTCACTTCTTGCTTGAATTATATGATTGTAGCTAAGGCCAAATGAACTGAGGGTTCTAAGAAAGATAAAGGCAAGGCTAAGATGGATAATTAGTTATCCTGTAATAGATTAGTATGTTTGTATGTATTATACTTATGAACAATGAAGAATATTTTCGGTTTTAGAACCTAGGAAAGGATTTATTATTATTGTAATAAGAATGTAGTTAATACACTCATTTTGATGTTGTTATAATGGAATGAATGTATAGTTATGAGTATCGTGTAGCGCCATTTGTCGGGTTATACGATACCTGAATTTGGGGGCGTCACAATATATGTTAAAAGAATCACCTTTTTGATATATATACATTTGCAAAACACATTATATAGCACACATCAAGTTCTCAACAGTTATCAATATAGTAAACTGAGTGGCTCTCCACCAAAAACTAATGAATTGGTTTCTCGTCTCATCTACCTCGTCTTTCACAGTGAGTTAGATTGGTTATTAGCTCATCTTAAACCACTTCCCATAACAAGTGAGTCTTTTAACTCAGATACTACACATCAACTATTAAAGAGTACGATTGTACATATACCTTAAACTTAAATTACCATTCTTACTTTTGTCTTGCTGAAATAATTAACACAGACTCAATCTTTATACAGTTCATGTCTAAGCATAACTCTTACAAATTGAACAATTCAGTTATTGAATAATTCATCTTAAAAGCACAGATGTGCATACAATTGGCACATAGCAAAATTCATGATACACATCTTGCACAAATATAAGACATTTACACATAGATTATAACTTACTCAGATACAACGTTTGAGTAAGTTAAAGAAACTAGCATTCAATTCAGGATATGAATGAAGTTAGAAAACTTATCTTAAGCTCTACTTACAGTTTACGCTATATTGTTCTTTGAAATCCTTATATATCACATAAGGAAAACACATACCAATTAGTCATATATTTGACTTACACATTGGTTTAAATTAACTTTAATTTTAGAGGTTCGTGTTTTATAACCTAAGTTTACGCAACCAAACTTTCTTTATTGTCTTTCGACGTTACAACATTCGGAGATGTCATAATCCTTATAATCATCATCTACGATGGTTTTACATTACTCCAACTTCGTATCTTATAGTGTCCAATTTATTTGATTGGGAACACTTTACAAGTTATTTAATTAACTCGGCTTCCCAATGTTTATACGTCCTTCATGTGACGAACGAGATTTTTATAATTTAATTCTTAATATTTATTGAAGTAGATAAATATTTTCGATGATTTAATTATTAGATTAAATAATTAATTGATGCAGTTGTGGTAGATTAATTTAATTATATGTGTTATATTTATTAAATTAATGTGGAGAATTTGTATTATCGAAGTATGTCATTATGTGAGCTTATTGTATTAAAAGAAATATTTAATAAGCCTAATGTTATTTTAATTATTAATTAGAGAGTTAATAATTTGACATTATTTATTAATGAGAAATTTAATTATGTGATTATGTGAATTTATGAGAATTTATTATATTTTATTTAAAGTAAATTAAATAAGATATTGATTTATTTTATAAAGGAGTGTGACATTATTTAACTATAGTATAAGAGGTTTTATTAAATTAATGGCGTATAAGCTTTTAAAATGATAGCCAAACATGGCCTTAATGGGAGTTGAGGGGAGTTACCCATGACTGGGTAACTGACCACAATCCTTCATTTCCTCCCCTTATTATTATTATACGTATTCTTCTTCTCTTCATTTTCAAAGTTCTACAAGGAAATCACAAAGAGAGAGAATTAAGAATTTGAGAGAATTGTTAGTTGTTTGATTAATTGAGAAAGTTCATCTCTTCTATCTACACTAAGCTGTAAGTAATCTCCTCCTTCCCAAATTTTAAATTACGTATTAAAGTTTTTATAAAAATGGCTTTCATTCATCCTGTAAAGTCTCTGTAATTGGGAAATTGTGTTGTTATATGGATATATGTAATAATTCTAGTAGTATAACATGTTTTATATATATATATATTGCATGATTCCATATCATCAGTTTCATTATATTACACCGTATATGATTGCTTTAAAATTACAGAGTTTGGGTTATGGCTATATGGCCCTTATACATAAATTTAATGTGTCAAACATAAATAGTTTTATAAAATTCCCACTCTTATTTGATTATGCATGTTTTTACGAAGAGACCAACCCTTAAATGAACGGATTCAGTGTTATAACGAATCCGTAGTGTTAAAATTTTATGTTCTTGTTCAAAATCTTCAAGAACACAAAGAACAGTGAAATTTATACATTTTAATTTTGTAATTATGTGTTTTAATGGGTTAAAATCATTTTATAGATGTTGAGTAATGTTTATATACGAATTCTAACATGTGGGTATGATTAAATTCGTGTAGTAAAATTTAATTGGAGTTTTTTTGGCTGTGTTCTGCAATTTTTGCGAAATTGCGAGCAGTTTCTGAATCATGCAGCCAGCATTTCAGCCTCATGCCTTATGTCCCGCATACGCGCTTGGTCTCAAGTCATGGCGCCATGCAGGCGCCACTGCCACAAGACCAAGTACAAAAGTGGCGCCGCAGCGTCACTCTGCAGAATGTCCAGAAATGAATTATTTTTATATGTTAAGCCTAGCAATGTGTTAGTAACTTAATGTAATGAACATAAAAATATGTTAGAAGTATAATGAGATATTAAAATAGATACTTAACATGTAAATAACATAATTGCATGTGGATTGAATTATGAAATACATAAGTAGCTTATTATTCATGAAGTGTTATTATGTGACAATAAGTGTGATATTTGACTAAGTAAAGTCATAACTAAAGTTTAGATAAAAGAATGAATTTATGATGGTTAATTATATTATAATTAACTAGAGTTGTGAATGTAATTGATATGTAGGATTTAAATTAAAGAACGAGTTTAATTAAAGTGTAATCTACACACAAGGCAAGTTTCCTACCCCTACTTGTTATCATTGAAGTTTATTATTTACCTTGAGTAAATCCTCATTACTATTATTCAAGTTCAAATTGTTATATTAAAGATTTATTATCCTTTCAAAATATGAAATTGTTATACAATATTTGTTCTATTGTATACTTCTTGAGATTATTATTCAATTTGAATATCATTATTATTGAACCTTGTTAGACTAGTGAACCTTATTGATTCGACTAGTCCATAGTTGATGAACGTTCTAAATTTCAGAACCCTTATTGAATTATCCAATCCAAACTTCCTTTGGTGCGAACTCGAATGTCAAACTGAGATGAACAACCCTGCAAAGGGATTTACTTATGCGTTAGCGTTAAGATATTGTGCACAGTATGGTACTAAGGGCTGATCCCCCTAAGTACGAGTAGAAATGTCCATAGTCTTATGACGGTTAAAGGTTTCAAGTATAACCCTTGTTAACCTAGGACATAGTTCAAGGTATTATGACCCTCAGAAATCTTTTGATTCGTGTTATTCATTCTTGATTCAAAAGTTGAGCTTTTATTTTAGAAGTTATTATTTCTCTCGCATGTTATTACTCATTGTTATATTGTTATACTTGTGGGCAATCGTGCTCACTCTTGCGTAATAATAACATTGCAGTTAAGAACGAAAGGGCAGACGAACCTTCCACTAGTAAAGGCAAGGGCAAGCTTAGCAAGTAATAAAGCTTAAGACTTATTATTTATATTTCCGCATAGATGTTTAAGGTTAGTTTAACCTGGGATTGTATTATTATTCGGATGTTTTATTTCTATCTAATGCATGGTTTGCATTTATTATGGGTAGATAGATAGATGATATTTGTACAGTGAACAACAAATCCCGTGGAATTGAAGTACCCGGATTTGGGGGTGTCACACTTCATCACTCTTCGTTACTCCACGTTCAAACCATACACCTGTGTGTATGCTAAGCACGTTTATGTTAGGCGTACGCTAAATGTATTTGTCGGTTTAAGTTTTTTAACACTTACGTTATTCATCTTCCATAATAATTTAAATTATCTTCTCCTTCTTTCGAGCATAACTTATCTGAATCATTAAAATTATAATGTTCGTTAAGTTAATTATCGTTCTTTACCTCTTTCCGACAACTTAATGCTATACTTCATTATCATTCCTTAATGTTTAGGTCATACGATTCTTTGTATAACAAGAACGATCATCCGAAGGGAACACTATGTATTCATTATGGCACCCCAAAATCCGGGTTTCCTAACCTCGAATTCGGTGTTCACGATACTCACCAACAAACATACATTCTAACTAATGCGGAAGAATAAACATACATTGTTCATCATAATAATTATAAGGCCCCAACTTTTTATAAATAAAGATTTAATTTCTCTAATTATTATTTTGAAATAGTAAGGGATTGATTTGATTAATGTGGTTAGTTATGGGTAAAATGCGCAAATATTTTAAATAAGCAAGTGATTATAAAATATTCATTTTTTTGTCAGGGAATATTCGTTTGGTCGTGGAATATTCTTGCTATCTGGGAATATTCGTACGACGGCGCAACTATTTGTGGGCCCCATAACAGAAAGTTGTCGGATGAAGAAAATGACAAGTATGAGTTTGTATAAATAACGATTGTAGTTATTACAAATTAACCTTTGTTGGAATACTAGATGGTTAAAGTAAAGTAATATGCGATTTTTCCACGGTGAGTACGGTATTGCACCAATTATTGATTCTTACGTGAAGTCACTACTCAATAATTTATCTGATAATTCTTTATTCAATATTTTATTTTATTGATTCTATAATTGCTACGTTGATATTTTATATTATTGTTGTTTCAATAATTGTCTTTGCATTGATATTTCCCATTAGCAGATAAATAATTCATATTATTTTAATAATATTACTAGAGAACATTATTGGAAATGTCTAGAAAGTTACATCTAAGGAGGTTTGGTCACCTAATTGCGCGTCAGTAAGGAGAAATCCTTATCGGAAAGCCCCATCTTTCCTGGGAACGACCTGGTCGTCATTATTGTGATTCTGTAATATTATTTGTGAATAATTAATTATTGATTTATATGATAAAGAAAATATTTATTTTATGTGGATATAAATGGAGGAATTTTTAGAAAAGTGACAATTGTTAAAAATTGATATTTTATCTTTTTTGATAAAATAATTTATTTAAATATATTATTATATTATAATAATATAATAATGATGATATTTTTATAATGAATGTGTGATATATGAATAAATGAGGAGGAAGAGTATTTTTGTTACAATAAATGCTAAAAACATGTTAAACATGTTGGTGGACCCTATTTTTGACTGAAATTTAATTACAGCCTGTAAAATCGTCCGTATGTGGATTTCGGTCAATTTCGGTTTAGAATTTGGAAAAACATAAAGCTACAAAGTTGTAGAGAATTGAATTTCCTATGGAATGGACATAAGATTCAAATTTTTCTGATAAAATGGTTACTTATTATGAATTATTGAAGTTTCGGAATATTGGGTCTGAATTGATTTGTTACACAAATTGTTTAAAACATGTTTTTCATTTTTTTTGGGCCCCACTTACATGTGTTAATTGCTGAAATCAGATGATAAGGTGTGCGTAGGAAAATTAAAAATAAAATATTAATATTTTATTAAATTTTCTGTTTTGGTGTTCTAAGCATTTTCCTATAAATAGGATGCTTAAGTTAGAATTGAAAATCACACCAGAAACTGAAATTTTCTCTCTCTATATTATCGAACGTATTTTTGTGAGTATTTTGATACTTTGAGTGTTGCTATACAGTGCAAGTTTCCTTCAGCGTTATATCTGATATTCCAGTTAGAAGTACTATTCTTTTGAGGTAAGAGATGTTATTTTCTTCGTAAATGATATTGTTTCTTTCAATATCATTATACCGGAATATTGGTATGAATTTTATTATGAAATTTTTACCTTTTCATGTCAGAGTTACTATTCATAAGTTACTATTCATGAGTTACTATTCATGAATACTATTCATGAAGTATGATGATTTTTCTTGTGAAATTTCTATCTTTTTGTGTTGGGGTTACTATTCACGTATACGGCACTATTCGCGTATACGACACTATTCACAAAAAAATAAAATTTTTGTTCTTTGTCCAAGATGTCTATTATGGGTACTATCTTTAATTGTATCCATGTTTTGATCTTCATTCTTGAATTTTACTCCACTGTGGTTTATTAAGAAGTATTTTTGAACTCAGATTGTTTAAAGTACGAATTCTTAATCTTTGTCCTTTTATTTCACTGGATTCGTTTCTTTAAAACTATTTTTCATCATCTTCAGTCCTAAATGATGATATTACTGAATATCTTTGGCCTGTAGTGCAAAGATGAATAATTTTCTGATGAATATATTTGGCCCGTAGTGCAAAGATGAACAGGTGTTGAGATGAACATGACCAACTGGTGATACAAATGAATATCGTTGGCCTGTAGTGCAAAGATGAATATTTTATTCAAGATGTATATTGATTGATGTTACATGGATAAAATATTGATGATGAACTTTTAAATCTTAGAAGATAGTAGAATTCATTCTCTACTTATCTCTTCTAATGGATTGTTGTTTTCGTTGCAGTTGTTGATCTAAAACTTGTTGTCTATTATATTCTATCAGATTTTTCCCTGTTGAAGACTAATGATAATTTGTTGTATATTATCTTAGTCATAATATTCTTTACTGGGATAGTTGAGCTCACCTTTTTCCTTTTTGTTCCATTTTTCTTATCAGGAGGTGAGAATATAGCATGAACTAGCCGGGGTATGGAGTGATGGTTCAGGATAGTTGTTTTAGTAGTCCTCACTATTTTGTAAAATAGTGTATCAATAATTATAATGAGCATTCCTTTTGAGTTTGTATACTTTCTATTAGACAATAATTGTATTTAAACTCACAATATATGGGTTGTCGTATTTTGCACGACAATTATATTACGGAAGTTGAATTTATTTCTGTACCATGTATTTGGTGACTCAGAATGGGTGATGAATACCTATTTTGGGGGCATCACAGTTGGTATCAGAGCTTAGGGATATAGTCTCTGGCGGAGATCGGGGAATAGAACTAGGAGGGAAGAGACGAGTAAATCCTTCGCTAGTGTGTCCTACCTAAGCTTATTTGTTATTTAATTGGTTAGTCAGAATATATGGATAAATATGTGGCATGTTAGTTAGCCATTGTTTTGTGATATTAAAATGGCATCTGAAGATGTTTAGATAAACAATGGAGCACATGAGACCGTTGAGTCACCACTGATCAATACCCAGAATAAGGAAGGCAATAACCATCCTGTAAACAATAACACCGACCAAATGACGAACGATGGTATGTTTAGGAACTTTCTAGAATTCATGCAAAACCTAACGAGAGAGACTCACATGCTCAAATGCGGTGGAAACACTTTGGTGACTCACGGATGGTCACCGCTAAGCAGTTCAAGGAGTTGGGACCGCTGGAGTTTTTGGGAAAGCCAGAACCACTTACGGCAGAGACGTGGATAAAGCAGATCACTGAGATATTTGATGTCTTGGGATGCTTAGAGGAGCAAAAGGTTCCTTTCGCCACCTTCATGTGTTGCGAGGAGAGGTAGATTATTGGTGAGAATCAAGTAAAGCGTACTTTCGACTGCCGCAGAGACTTGAAGATGTCTTGGGAGAAGTTCAAGAATTGTTCAATGATGAGTACTTTCCGAAAGTATTCGTCACATGAAGGAGGTCTGACTCATCAAGTGGAGCAAAACAATATGAGCGTGTCATGAAGACGAAACTAAGTTTCTTGAGTTGTCCGATTTGCATCCCATTTGGTTGATAATGAGGAGAGAATGACGCGAATGTTTCTGCGAGGTTTGAAACTCGAAATACGTCAATACCTCATTTCTCAAAAACTTTGTTTATATTCAGATGCTATGAATAAGGCTCAGTTATTGGAGTGCGTGATAAGTAATATTTTTACTCACTTATTGTATATTAATCCATGCGAATTGTGCCCACCTCGAGTACATTTCATTTTGTTTTAGTTGTATTTCACGTTATTTTGCATTGCATATACTTAAAACTCCTTTTGGTGAATAAGTGCAGGAATCAGCTTCATTTTGGTGGAATTCGAGGTATAGGTGAGCGGATGCGTGAAGGCTAGTTGAAAGGCGAGGATGTGCATGGCATAGGGGTATAATGAGGCATGGAAATCAAGCAAGCATGAGGATTAAAGCAAGTAACAGCAGCAGCAAGCAGGAAACCAGACTCAAGAATTGTAGGACACGCACTGCGTCGCACATAGCTAGTATAAAGGCTTCATGGCATGGAAAGTGTAGCAGTCTGAGCTTTACATGGGAACCTTCGCAAGTCAGCGCGCTTGTGAAGATAGCGCAGCAGCTCCCATGAGGCATGATGCCATGGCCCAATGACGAAGCGGTAAGCTTGACCGTCTGAGAAGACGTCTGGGGAGGCTGAAGCTCATCGCAAGTCTCATGGCCATGAAGAGAGATACACCGTGGATTGTGTGGACGCTAGCGATCTTGATCTTTGTAATTTGTCTTATTTTTATTTCTCAACTTAATGATGTGTAATGTGGTATAAAACGATTCTGACGTGTGTCAGAGAAAAGGGGAGACTTTTATTACATAACTTTCATAGTAGAAACTAGGGTTTACACCTTGGGAGAGATTCCAACGTAGGAGAAAGCCATAACGTCTCTTGGAGATCCCTGTCATCATGGATATTAATTATTTTTTATGGGAATTCTTTGTGGATTCAATAGTTAATCATTGGTTTTTATTCAACGATTGGGTTTGATCATTCTAACTTTCTTCCATTTGTTTGTTTATTGATCATGTTTAGCCTTGATCCCATAATGGTTTTTGGTTCCACCATGAACTAAAATCCATTATGGGATCCTAACGGATTTTAATATGTAATTTGGTTGCACATCTAAATGTTAGATTTGTTTTGCATATCATATGGATTATCTATCATGGTTGGTTTGTATGTATGAATGACTGATAATCTCCATATTAGTATTTATATGGAATTGGAAATGAACATATGAATATAGATGAAATCATGATAGCATGCGAATATGGGGATTGCATATTTTGTGAAATAGGTAGGAATATACTGTTTTGCCGTATGAGCTAGAATAAGGGTTGTGCTTAAAATTAATAGGATTGCAATTGCGCATAGGAATATGGTAATTGTGATGGTATTGGTGATCATATAGATTCTAACATCTGTAGATGATATGTGAGTGGGTTATAGTGCATTGGAAAATGGTTATAACTCGCTTTTATGCCCTTGGCTATTATCCTGTGATATATGAACACTTCTTGCATGACATATGGCGATTGAATGAAATATTGAATAAGTTAGGATCCCATTGTTTCCACATTATATTTAGTCCATTTATACTCTTATTTTTAGTTGGTAATCATAATTAGTTCAAATCAACAATTAAGTCCATAGTCTTAGTATATAAATATAGTGAGTTAATTAATGCATAGTAGTCTACAGTTAACACTTTCTCTGTGGGATTGATAATTTACTTACTTTGTATTACTTGTTGACAAGTGTATACTTGCATGAGTTAGAGCTCTTTTATAAGAACTATAAAAGAGGCAACAAGTTTTTGGCGCCGTTGCCGGGGAAAGTCGTTAATTTTGATAATTATCATTAGTTTAAAGCTATATTGTATGACTTAGACAATTCTGTTAATTTCTCATTTCTATTTTTATTTTGTTTTAGGTTGCAGCTACCATGGGTGACTTTTCTTATCAAGGGCCTTATGCAAATAGAACTCAACCAAGGGACATAAGCACTGAGGGACTCAATGTATTTTCTACATTGTCAGGACAAATTGAAAAACTTTCGGAGAGGTTGGATGTTCTTGCAGAGAAACCTACTCGAGAGATAGCAGTTACATGTGAATACTGTGCTGGCGAGCATCCGAGTTATCAGTACAACATCAAGGTTGGACAAGTACAGTTTGGGGGTGATTTCTTCAACAACGATGGTTCTGATTATCAGCAAGGTTGGGGGTATCACCCAGATTATGAATGGAGCTATAACTATCAAGGTCAATACTGCATCTCAAGTCCAACATATCCACCAGATTTCTCATATCCACCTCCAGTGCAACAAGAAGAAAATTCAGAGTTGAAGGAATTCATGTCAAAAAGCATAGCCAACCATGAGGAGATGATGATGAGTCAGGAGTTATCAAGCCAAAATCTTAACAAAAAGGTGGAACAACTCATTAGTTCATCAATGGATGGTCCTCAATACATGGATTTCAGAAGTGAACAAGATGATTCAAGATTGGAGGATTTGAGGTTCAAATTTGTAGCATCAACTGAGGAGAAGATGATTGAGCAAGAGAGGTCAATTCGAAAGCTTCAGAATCATATTGATCAAATGTTCGAAGCCTTGAACAATCTCCCTCCAAACAATTGGTGCTATGACATGGATGATGAAATCGATAGAGAGCCGGAAGTGCACATGCCACTGGATGAACTTAAAGGAGTAGACATTGAGGAGACAACTGGGGGTATGGAAAATGAAGAGCATGAGCCAACTTGTATTATACCCCAAGTGCCTTCTCAGTTAGAGTTGAAAAATTCAGTGAAATTTGCACACCCATGTCCCCTAGGTAGTCACATCCAAAGCAATAATTTCTGCGATTATGAGGCATCTTATAAACCATGGTGGGCTGAGGAAGAGATAATAGAAGAAGGAAATCCCATTGTATCCTTCATGCCTCAATACAAAAATCTATTCACAGATACAACGGGAGAAGCACCTGACATTACAATGGAACTAGGGACATCATGTACAGAAAATATGCTAGGTGGCTTAAATTCATGGGGAACCTACCAAAGCACATAGCGGTTCTAATGGATGGAGGGTTCTTATCTTATCTTAGAGGAATTGGATAGCGGTGTCAAGAAAAGAGTCCAGCTAATTGACTATAACTTAGCGCTGGATGGGAGGCAACCCATCAATTCTTCACCCAAGAATTCAATTATAGTCGTTATTTCCTTTTGATTATTTTAGTTAGTAGTTCAAATTCAGTGATAACAAGTTATGGGATAAGCGAGCGTATACACATGATATTAATTTCACATAACACCACCACTATTATATGTCTTATTCATGTGAATTAATATCTGTGCAGGTACAATGATTAAAGAGCATCACCGATGGAAGAGTAAATCAAAGCAGATTTCTTTGTGCCTTGGAGTCTCTCACGTAGCGTCCCAAAGAAGATTAACTTGCGCTTTTCATAGCGTTGAGCCAGTTAATCCACGAGCCTTTCTGCAAGTCTCGCGCCCGCGCACCCAAGGAAACTTATCATCGCGGCCGCTGGCATGGTGTCAGGTCGATTGGATAAAATAGTTAAAAGTAAATTGGAATCAATTGGACTCTTATGTGCAATACTAACAGAAGCGAAAATCTCTCACTCTCCCTAACTAACGTCACTATCTCTCTATCAGTTACAGATTGAGGCGTATTTCTCTCCCTCAAATCTCCACGATTTCCTCCACGATTCCGTGCTCATCCCCATCTCCTTCATGATATAAAGCTAGGGCTCTCTATTGGGATAGCACAAGCAAGAGTGCATTTCATCAGTTTGCAAATACATTCGTTCCTTCAGTAAATTCATTTTTCATCTCTATCTCCAATGGGTCCAAAGAGACTAAGGGCATCTTCATCCTCTTCATCTTCCTCCGACGGTCATGAGGAGGATATTATCGATCATAGAAAATTTCTGTGTTTGGAGGCCCAGCAGGAGTACTATCGCATCGTCGCGAAGATATTCATCAAGGAAAGGGGATTTAGGCCAGAAGGTCAGGATGGGGAACTATGTGCCATGATTTGCGAACGAGGTTGGGCTGGACTGACTGTTGCACCCACGCCGATTCCCATGAGCATAGTTCGAGAGTTCTATGCTAACGCCAAAGCCACCATGAACGATACCTCTATGGTTTGTTGTACAGAGGTAAACTACCAACCCTCCGCCATTAGAAACGTGTTGAGGCTCCCCGCTAGACCTCCAGCAGGGGTGGCCAATTGGATCACGGGAGCTCATCAGGAAACAGACTTGGAGCAGGTCATCGCAGAATTGTGCATTCTCGGATCCCGATGGACTTACAAAGTCGGTACGACCTAACCTCGCATTTTTCCAGCAGCCGCACTGAATCGGTACCCCAAGGCATGGAATCTGTTCATTTGCGCTAAATTATTGCCATCATCGCATCAACATGAAATCACAGCAGAGAGAGCCATAATTACGTGGGCGTCATCCTTGGGCGAATATATTGACGTCGGGTATTTGATCCATCAAAACATTGTCAAATATCGAAGGAATTACCACCGGTAGCATCCCACACGCTCGATGATAGCCATATTATGTGCTGACGTGAAGGGGTTAGTTAGGGCAATGAGAAAATGCAAGATATCAAGCCAAGATATCACGCACTCCACAATTACCAAATTTGAGGACTGGGCAGGTGGCGAGCCACATCCGTGCAGACGCGGATTCATTCTCTGACCCACCGTTTCCGAGCCAACCCAGCCACCCCCACAACCCGATGAACCAGGTCCATCTACCCGTGAGCAGCCTGTTTCTAGCGATCGACACCTCCGAAGGTTGGAGCGCAAAGTCGACGCATTGTATGACAATCTTGGAACTTTTGCTACGGGACTCACCAGGGCTTTGGCGCATGACATTCGCACATGAAGGAACCATGCTTGAATGGCCCCAGTTCGGGACCACCGTGCCGTATCCTCCACCAGATTCACCACCCGAGGAGGGTGGTCATGCCGATAATTAGGGGAGTTTTTCTCGTACCCTTTACCTTCATTCAATGAGGACATTGAACATTTCAAGTTTGGGGGTATTGGAGTACTTGCATAGTAGTAGTTTAGATTGCATTTTATGTTAGCATGTTTAGTTTAATTTTGCATGAATTTGGGTTAATTAAATGTTTAGCATAAAATTTTTATTTTTATTCATTCTTAGTATGTTCTAGTTTAATGTCTCACATAAACTTTTGCTTATAAATAGAAATTTTTGCCTAAGCCAATGATGATAGTGAATTGTGAACGATTTCAGAATATGTTGCATAACACAACGTGGATATAATGTTTTACACAATGTGATTCATGTGGCTATTTATATGCTTTCGGCTTGCACAATTGTGTTCATATTCACTTGTAAGTCTAAGATGTGTGTCTTGCATTGCTCAATAGAACATGTAGATTTAAAATGAGAAACATGAGGAAAGTGTTGTAGATTGTAGAGTCATTGAGGTGCAAATTTTGGGGAAACATGGGTATGTTGTGTATAAAATATATATATATATATATATATATATATATGCAATAACGTGACTAGTCTTAATTCGGGGCCCTGGCTACTTGAGTAAGTACGCCCGAGGGGATTGTCTCTACACCTAGCGCCCTAAGGTCTTTCATGGTCTGGGAGTCGTTGGTTGAAAGCTCGTTAAAGGGTAGCAGTGTGCCTAACGGATTGAGACATTGCGCGGTCATATGAAAAAAAAAAGTAATAAAAAAAAAGGAAAAGAGCAAATAGCAAATAGCAATAAACACCGCGGGAAAGTACGAAAAAAGCCCTCGTGTGTACTAATAAAGCAATAAACCCATTGTTGAGCCTTAGTTTGCGGTGATATGTTTAAACAGTCTATGTTACATGAAAATACATGAATCTTGATTTAGACTATAATTTTCTGTTTAGAGCAGTGTAGGATATATAATCTTTGCCTGAATCAAGTTTCTGTGAACAACACACACACAACATCATTATAGCAGTCATGAATTATCTGAGTGTATGATGTTATATCTATGGTTTGGTTTGAAACTATGTTCTGGGATCTGGATAGTTCACTGAGGTAATTTGGGCTGAAATTCTGTTATGGCTAAGATTATGTGAGACTAGGTTGCATCATGGAGTAGTTGCATAGTTTAGTAGTTACATTTTTAGTGTTCATTCATATGCATTACTTGAGGGCAAGCAACAATTCAAGTTTGGGGGTATTTGATTAGTGATATTTTTACTCACTTATTGTATATTAATCCATGCGAATTGTGCCCACCTCGAGTACATTTCATTTTGTTTTAGTTGTATTTCACGTTATTTTGCATTGCATATACTTAAAACTCCTTTTGGTGAATAAGTGCAGGAATCGGCTTCATTTTGGTGTAATTCGAGGTATTGGTGAGCGGATGCGTGAAGGCTAGTTGAAAGGCGAGGATGTGCATGGCATGGGGGTACAATGAGGCATGGAAATCAAGCAAGCATGAGGATTAAAACAAGTAGCAAGCAAAGATGACAAGGTGAAACCAGACTCGGAATTGTAGGACCACGAGACCATGGTTGCCCATGGTAGTAATAAAGGCAGCGACTCGCCGCACGCCTGGCGTACTGAGCTTTACATGGGAACCTTCTGCAAGTCAAGCGCCCGTGAGGTAAGGGACGCCAGCACCAAGAAGGCATAACCGCAAGACGCCTTGCCGAGGCAAGCAGCGCATCACGCGAGAGAAGACGTCGGGGAACTGAAGCTATCGCAAGTCTCACTTGGTGCGAGACAGATACACGAGGGGACGCAGGTGGCCGCCGCGATGTCGATCTTTGTAATTTGTCTTATTTTTATTTCTCAACTTAATGATGTGTAATGTGGTATAAAACGATTCTGACGTGTGTCAGAGAAAAAGGGAGACTTTTATTACGTAACTTTTATAGTAGAAACTAGGGTTTACACCTTGGGAGAGATTCCAACGTAGGAGAAAGTCATAACGTCTATTTTTCTCTACTTCTTCTTGGAGATCTCTGTCATCGTGGATATTAATTATTGTTTATAGGAATTCTTTGTGGATTCAATAGTTAATCATTGGTTTCTATTCAACGATTAGGTTTGATCATTCTAACTTTCTTCCATTTGTTTGTTTATTGATCATGTTTAGCCTTGATCCCATAATGGTTATTGGTTCTGCCATGAACTAAACTCCATTATGGGATCCTAACGGATTTTAATATGTAATTTGGTTGCACATCTAAATTTTAGATTTGTTTTGCATATCATATGGATCATCTATCATGGTTGGTTTGTATGTATGAATGACTGATAATCTCCATATTAATATTTATATGGAATTGGAAATGAACATATGAATATGGATGAAATCATGATAGCATGCGAATATGGGGATTGCATATTTTGTGAAACAGATAAGAATATACTATTTTTCCATATGAGCTAGAATAAGGGTTGTGCTTAAAATCAATATGATTGCAATTGCGCATAGGAATATGGTAATTATGATGGTATTGGTGATCATATAGATTCTAACATCTGTAGATGATATGTGAGTTGGTTATAGTGCATTGGAAAATGGTTATAACTTCGCTTTTATGCCCTTAGCTATTATTATCGTGATATATGAACACTTCTTGCATGACATATGGCGATTGAATGAAATATTGAATAAGTTAGGATCCCATTGTTTCCACATTATATTTAGTCCATTTATACTCTTATTTTTAGTTGGTAATCATAATTAGTTCAAATCAACAATTAAGTCCATATACTTAGCATATAAATATAGTGAGTTAATTAATGCATAGTAGTCTAAAGTTAACACTTTCTCTGTGGGATCGATACTTTACTTACTCTGTATTACTTGTTGACCCGTGTATACTTGCATGAGTTAGAGCTCTTTTATAAGAACTATAAAAGAGGCAACAGTGCGATAATGAGTCAGCTCAACTGAAGAATAACAACCAACAACTTGATAATAATCGTACCGGTGGCAACGAACATCGGAACAATGATAACCATCATGGAAGAAATTATCATGCCAGAAATGGTAACCACTTTGGTGGTAATCATGGCCAAGATAATAGGAAAGGTGAGTCAAGTGGAAATTTCAAAAAGAGAAGATTCAACAATGACGGGAAGACATCGGCACCAACACCAGCAACGAATTCTAGGGGAGGAGAAAGACCGCCAGTTAGATGATACAGATGCAGAGATGAGGGACACATAAGTCCAAACTATTCACAACCTTCCAAGGTATGTTTTAGTTGTGGAAAAGACGGTCATATAGCTCGAGATTGTCCTGTAGTAAAACTAAGACCAGCGGGGATGGTGACTCCAAAGGCTGTCCCGAACAAGTCAAAGTCAGCGGTTCCTGGAAGAGCGTTTGTCGTGACTGCCCAAAACGCGAGGAACTCAACGAAGTTATCATGGGTTAGCTAATCATAAATTCTTGCAAAGTTTATACCTTATTAGATACCGGTTCTAGCCATTCTTTTATCTCTCCTACTTGTGCTCAACGTTTAAACTTGACTCCTGAGAAATTAGACTTTGACATATTTTTTTAAACTCCGTTAGGAAAAACTTTCGTTACATCCACTGTTTATAAATTTTGCTTGATTCAAATCGGTACCCTCACCCTACCTGTTGATCTTATATCTTTTTAAAATTCTTGCATTTGATGTGATCTTAGGGATTGATTGGTTAACCACTCATTATGCTAAAATTGATTATTTTCGTAAGGTTGTTAGTTTTCATATTCCTAACCAACCTGTTGTACGAATTCAAGAAACCAAACCATTAAAGTCAATCACTGTCATATTAAGCCATAAAGCCATTCGTTTATTGAAAAACGGATGTCAAGCTTTTTTACCCATGTCATGGACTTGAATACATCAGATTTGAATAATATTCTGTTGTTAGTGAATTTCCTGAAGAACTTCCTGGCCTACCCCCAGAGCGTGATATTGAATTTTGTATCGACTTTGAACCCGATACAAAACCCATTTCTAAAATCTCATATTGAATGGCTCCTATTGAACTTCAGGAGTTAAAAACCTAACTACAGGAGTTGGTACCCTAGCCTCTATCTGGTGACTTCCTTTGTGGAATGCACCTAAGTTAGACTCTCCGTAAGGGGACGCTTTATTCATGTGATGGTAAACTGATAGGTGCCATTGTGATGTGTTATCCAAGATTGGGATATGAGTCACAGTTGAGAGCAACATAAGTCAGTAATCGAAATACATAGCTTTCTAGGCTTAGCTGGTTACTATCAGAGATTCGTGGAAGGATTTTCTCGAATCGTTACTCCATTAACTCAGCTAACTTGAAAAGATACAAAATTTGAATGGACCGAGGAATGCGAGAAGAGCTTCCAAGAAATCAACATGCGGCAACACCATTGGCTCGAGCTGTTGAAAGATTATGAACATATCATTCAATATCATCCTGGAAAAACGAACGTGGTAGCTGACGCGTTGTGTAAAAGATCGTATGCGTTTACAAGTACGATATTGTTAACACAAATACCCATCTCGTATGACTTACAAAAGATGGAGATAGAGTTATAGATTCCAAGAACCTGCATGAAGATAACGAATATACGATTAGAATCGACTTTAATCGATAAAGTTAAAGATGCTCAAACTACAGACCTGTAGCTGATGCGTATGAAGAAGAAGGTACAAGAAGGCGTTATTCTAGAAGTAAGAGTCTATGAAGAGAAGAAATCTCAACCTTTGATTTATTAGTCTATTTGAGATTCTCGATCAAGTAGGAACTGTGGCCTATAGACATGATTTGCTGCCAAGTATGACGCGTGTTCATAACGTTTTTCGCGTATCAATGTTACGTAAATATGTGGATGACCCGAACCACATTATTGAGTTAGAACTAGACGAGATAGTAGAATATTTAACGTACGAGGATGTACCAGTCAAGATCTTGGAAAGGAAGGAGCATGTCCTACGCACGTTAATTTCGAGGACGAAATTTCATAAGTAGTGGAGATTGTAAGGCCCCAACTTTTTATAAATAAAGATTTAATTTCTCTAATTATTATTTTGAAATAGTAAGGGATTGATTTGATTAATGTGGTTAGTTATGGATAAAATGCGCAAATATTTTAAATAATAAAGTGGTTATAAAATATTCATTTTTTTATCGGGGAATATTCGTTTCGTCGTGAAATATTCTTGATGTCGGGGAATATTCGTACGACAGCGCAACCATTTGTGGGCCCCATAACGGAAAGCTGTCGGATGAAGAAAACGACAAGTATGAGTTTTTATCAATAACGGCGTAGTTGTTACCGTTAACACTGTTGGAATACCCGGTGGTTAAAGTAAAGTAATACGCGGTGTTGCACAGTAGCACACGGTATTGCACCAATTATTGATTCTTATGTAAGAAGTCACTACTCAATAATTTTTACAGTAATTACTGTTCAATATTTTATTTTATTGATTCAATAATTGCTACGTTGATATTTTATATTATTGTTGTTTCAATAATTGTCACTGTACAGTATTTCCCATTAGCAGATAAATAATTCATATTATTTTAATAATATTACTAGATAACATTATTGGAAATGTCTATAAAGTTCTGTCTAAGGAGAGGTTTGGTCACCTAATTGCGCGCCAGTAAGGAGAAATCCTTATCGAAAAGCCCCATCTTTCCTGGGAATGACCTTGTCATCATTTTTAGTTACACCATAACATCATACTGTTATCACATCAATATCGATTTGGTTTTGAAAACTTTGTCTCAAAATCTCTTAGCATTGATTCAATGTAGCTACTATATACTTAAGCATTTCAAACATCACTTTCATTATGCATTATCTTTAAACATTTATGTAAACATGCTACAAGGTTCTGGACAAGGTAAAAAAATTCAGATCTCTCTGGCATATAGCGCGGTCACGCTACATTTTGACACAGGAGTGGCGGCTTGATTGCGCTGCCCTGGTCGCAATTCAATTGAACTTTTAATTTCATGATTCTAGCTTGGTTCTTAGCATACCAGAATGCTAATACATATCAGATATGCTTGTTTATGGGTCTAGAACTAGATTTTATGTTATTTTATGCTAATTTCCAATATTACTTTCAAATCATATAGTTTTATATAATCATCATATGCTTGAACACTTAAAATAATGCTTGACTCATGTACTAAAGCTTAAAATATTCATACACTTATGCATCAAGTTTTAGATTATATTTAAAACATTCAGACCAAACTGCAGTGCGGCGCAACCGCGCTGATTTATGACTTGGGAGTGGCACGGTCGCGCTACTCCCTGTCAAAACCAGAACTGAGTTTGAGTTTGCCTGATCCTAGATTACCCTCTAGCATACATGGGTACTAATTAATATCATACACACATGTTTAAGGGTGTTGGTGTAACGAAGATTTGTTTGAGTTGTGATTCTGAGGACAAAATCCTTGTAAGGAGGGAATGATGTAACATTCTAGAATTTTAAATTATAATATTAAATATTTATTGAATTATATAAGTATTTAATGGATGTGTTTATTGTTGAATAAATAGTTGTTCAATTTGATTTGATTTGATTTAGTTAATTATTTGTTAAATAATTAATGAGTTATGGAAATTAATTATTATGAGATAATATTCTAATTTAATTTAATAATTAAGTTAGAGAGTTTATAAAGATTAAATGAATTATTATATTGATATTTCATTTTGATGGTCAATTATTTGTATTGAGTTATGTGATTAAATGATTTATTTAATAAATTGTTATTGGTATTAATTAAATTAAGTATGAAAGCTTAATTAAATAAAGTGTGACAAATAAATATATTATAAGGAGTTATTAAAAAATAAATTAAAGTAGTTTAGTTTAATTTTACCCAAACAAGGTTTAAAGATATTAATTCTTTAATTTTAAAGGGGTTTTTACCAAACGGAGCCTTATAGCTTTTGGATTTCTTTTGAATTTTGAATTATAATAATATAAATTATATAAATAAAATAGATTTATAACATATACGTTATATCTTTATAACTGATAATAGTTAATAGGCTTATTATTGCCATATCAGTTTTATTTTGACGCTTACTTGTTTATCAGTTAGTTTTGTGTATGCTCCGATTATTTGCTAAGTCTAAGAAAAGATTGTCAGAGGAAATACAGAGAGTTTAAGAGAGAATCAAGAAAAGAAGTTCTGAGTTTATCAAGCTTTTATCAGTGGTTAGCAAAGATTTTTAAAGCAACAAAATGTATGTATAATCTTAACATATATGTGTTTTACGCTATAATCTATAATTACTGTGTTTATGAATTTGACTGTAATATAAGGTTCTTTACAAACTTTCTGTAAAACCATGTTTGTATAATTGGTTAGGGAATTATGTGTATGTATAATTGGGGTTGTAATACTAGCATATATATATATATATATATATATATATATATATATATATATATGATTGTATGCTTAATATATAGACAAGATTGTATGTTAACTTACATGTACAAGAAAGGAATTATTTTTTTACAGTGAACATATGTGTGGCAGTGAATCGAGGAATATCAAATTTTGTAATTTTTGTTAGCTAATTGTGAAATTTAGGTGTGATTATGTAAGAATTTAAAGAGAATATAGTTAGAATAAATCAAATTGGTTTATAACTGCGATTACAGTGTTCCCTATTTTTAACAAATGTCAACAATGGAGTTTTGGGTTTTAACGATAGTTTCAAAGATTTAAGTTTTCAGATGTTGTTTAATTGCTTTAAATTGATATATGTATGATGAGTGATGTTTATGTGTAATTTAAATGAATTATATGTGGTAATTTGGCTGCTATAAATCATTAAATGCAATCAAATTGGTCTTCGTGTTGATTATATATTTTTACCCTGCAGTAGTCAAATCAAAGAATGACCTGGCAATTAAGTCTGATGCCTTAATGGCCGGGCTGTAATCGTGTTGCGTGCGAAGCAAGTGCCATTATACGCAAAGGCAAACTATGGTGTGTTGTGGCCGGTTTGCGATAGAGTTGAAGAACGACTTTTGTTGTGCACAAAAGTCTGTAAATGTTAATGTAATGTGATTAATGATTGTTAAATATGTAATATTATAATTAGGGTAGTATAATGCAATGAGTGAGCATAGAATTAACAATTAACGAATGTTGTTATTATTCTAATTGATATAATTTGGTTATGTGATTGAAAATCAAACCATACGTGATGTAATATGTAGAGTATGGGTAGTGACTAATGATGTCATGATGACATGTATATAGGATAATTGTGAATTGGATTATAACGGTTTAGCCTACAAGCAAGGCAAGTTTTTTAACTCTATACTTCGTTAAGCAAATTTTACTTTCTTTGAGTAAAGTTCCTTTCATTGAACAAATTTATTATATCTAGTCGTTCATGATGATGTAAGTCTTATAAACCTAAACCTTCATTTTGCAAGTTTATTATCATTGTGAAAGTTTACCTACCTTATCTTGATGATATTGACCAAGTTATTCTTGTTGTTAACTTGTTTCATTGAACAAGTTATTATTTATTATGCATGCTTAATATTCAATGCTAAGATTTAACCTTAGCTTAATGTTGTTCAAACCAAGGTATGATACATTATTCAATCTTTATGCTATTAAATTATTCCTAAAGCATTAACTTAGTATACCATGTTGATTCAATTATGAGTTATTCTGTAACATAGTGTTCTTACCTTTTTATTCAGCTAATCCTTAGTTGATGACCGTTGAATTCTAAATTTCCCTTGAAATGTATCCAAACCAATCTTACATTGGTGTGGACTTGTATTCTAAATACTGAGATGAACAACTCTTTTATTAGAGGTTTACGCTTAGCGTTGAAATGTTTGTGCACAATACATTGTACGAAGGGATGATCCCCCTAAGTACGTGGAGTCCTTATAGTCTTATGACTGTTAAAGTTTAAGTTGAAAGAGTACTTATAACTGTGGACATGGTTTGTGGTCATTAGACCCTCAGTTGAATGTTTCATAATGTTAATAGAACATATTGTTCAGTTCTATTGATCATATTATTTGGCAGTTGTTGTAAAGATTTTATTCATTGTTATTTCAAGTGAGCTTTGTTTGCTCACTCTTGCTTATATAACTATTATAGCTAAGGATGAGAAGGTCAATGTACCTAGCACCAGTAAGGGAAAAGGAAAGATGAACAAGTACTGAAGACTTGTAATCATTTGATAATTTAGTATCAGACTTTAGTTTGAATGAATTGTAATGAAGTTTATTTATTTTCCGCATTTCAATGATTGTATGTAAAGGTTAGATGACCTGGGAGATTTTATTTATTAATGTAATCCTGTATGGGCAGGTTTATTATTTTTGGGTAGTTAAATATGAATGTTTTGATTAAGTGAACACCAAATCTTGAGGTAATGAAGTACCGGGATTTGGGGGTGTCACAAGTTGGTATCAAAGCTTTAGTTTATGAACCTTAGGTGGGGAAAAGTCTTAGGAAGTAACCTTTGAAAAGATAGTGATGATAAACTCTTATCGAGTTTTTAAGGAAGAAGTAATAAAACACTTATGTGCTTATGTTTACAACTTATGTGCTCGTGAGTATCGAGTCGTAATGATTAATAATTAAAACTTAAAATTTTGTTGTCAGGATGACGAAAGTCGAAGAATCCAGTCAGACTAGGGAGGAAGGACCTCAGATGCCTATAGAGGAGGAGCCTCATGACATTCAGGTAGTTTAGGAACAACTACTGCCATGGGAATCAGCCCCGTTAGTCACAGTGGTTAAAGATGAGGATGATGATGTGGAGACGGATGATGAGGATCACGTTGAGTTGCCAAAGGGGGATGAGGATGACGAGGACGAGGAGGAAGAGACTCCACTAACCTTGATAGCCGCTCGTATGTACGATGAAGTCTACGACCACATGGTGGAACTTCAGGATACAGTCAAGGAGTTGCAGGAGATAGTAGCGGAACAACAAACTTCGATGGCATAGAAGGATGATGAAATCCAGGATCGAGATGAAAGACTGACTAATGTTGAGGAGAAGCTGATACACACTGAAGGAGTGAATGCAACTGATCGAGGTGATCACAGAACTGAAGAACAAGCTGAAGTAAGAGTCTACAAAAAGGACAAGAGCCGAGGATGCGTACGAGGAAGCTTTTCAACGAGCCGGGATAGCAGTGAGAGACGTGCAAACAAAGAGGATGAAGATGGAGGAGATGGATAAAGTATTCAACGTCGTGATCAATCGAGCTCAAGATCGGGTCATGGGTTATCCAATTCAGTTTGAGACTCTGCCATCGTACATGTTAGATCGTAGAACAATTTTCCAAGTTACGGAAGAAGAGCGTCGAAAGGCTACGGAGTATCTTAGTAGAACATCGTAGGAAGTGTGCCTGTTATGCACGTAATAAATGTTAAATAATGTGTAAATCCCTAGTGTTATATAACCATGGGATATGATAATGATGATGTTATCCTGATACTTTTGTAGTTCAGGAAATTAATGTAAATAGCAGTGATGCTATTGTTTTATATTTTCAAAGAGATTATGAATAAATAAAAGTTATTAGTTTATTCAAAATGTTATGTGTTATGTGATTATTTCTTATTGGAGACAAGTTAAGTAGAAAATACTTAAAGAAGTTGAGTAATAATCTAATGAGTGTATATTTTAACAGAAATTGCCTCCAAGACATCAACCACCCCGACAGAGAACCACTAAAGGAACCAATAACGATAATGTCGAAGCTAACCCCGTTCAACAACTATTAACCTTACTGATGGGTGCATTGCAAAATCAACCACAGAACCAAGGTACAGCGTTTAAGGATTTCAAGGCGGTTGGACCACCTGAATTCCATGGGTCCATGAATCCAGTCGAGGCACAGACCTGGATTATGGAGATAGAAATGGTGTTTTATGTCGCTAGGGTAGGGGATGATCAGAAGACTATTTTTGCAACATTCATGTTAAAAGCAGAGGCTAGTTATTGGTGGCAGGCCAATAAAACCCGAGAAGGACAAGGGGTAATGACTTGGGATAGGTTTAAGGAGATATTCTTCGAGACCTATTTCCCAGAGAGTTCGAAGTGTCAGCTAGAGGTTCAGCTTTTAGAACTGAAGTAGGGAACGATGATGGTGTCTGAGTATGCCGCAAAATTCAACGAGTTTACGAGGTTTACGCCATATCAAGTCAGTACAGACGAACGCAAAGTGAAGAGGTTTGAACATGGACTGAAGCCCTGGCTATACAGTAGGGTCTCTCTGTTCCAGTTGAAGACGTTTGCAGCGGTAATGGAGAAAGCAATACTCGCTGAAGGTGGGGGCGAGGCAGTGACAAAGTTCAATCAGGAACAGAAGAAGAAGAAGAATGAGGTGGAGGTTAAGAATGGTAGGGGAGGTAGTGGAAATGGCAACAACAACTTGAAGAGGAAGTGGAATGAAAATGTGGGTGCTGGAAACCAGCAGGGTAACCAGCAAAATAAGAAGTTTGAAGTATGTGCTATATGCGAGAAGTTTTACAAGGGTGTGTGCTTGATAGGGAAACGTGTATGCTTCAACTGTGGCCAGGATTGTCACATCGCCTCAAATTGAACTCAACCCAAGAAGAACGTTTTGCTTCACATGCGGATCCAAGGATCACTTTGCTCATGAATGCCCTAAGAAGAAGGCTGGAGAGACAACAAGAAGCAATGGAGGTAGCAGTGGAGGTACATGGGTCACTGATGGACCAACATCATCAAACAAACCCACAGCCAGAACCTTCAACATGACTGTACAAGATGTTGTGCAATCAAAAGATGTGGTGTCAGGTATTATCCCAATCAATTATATTGATGCTTATGTATTATTTAATTCGGGTACTACTTGCTCGTTCATATCTGATGAATTTGCTAAGAGGTTAGGATTGCCTAGCGAAGAACTAAATTTCCCTTTGAACATAGAAATTGCGAATAGGGAAGTGATCCATGTTAGGTTCATATACAAGAACTGTAGGGTGAACATTAAGGGGAATATCATGATGGTAGATTTAATCCCGATTAGACTTGGAGAGTTTGATATTATTTGGGGAATAGATTAGTTGTTTAATTATGGAGCGGTAATTGATTTCCAAAAGAAATGTGTAAACCTTATGACTCCGTCAAAGGTAGTTTTCCATGGTAGCAAATTGCCTAGACAAATGAGATGTCTGACGATTATAAAGGCCAAGAAGTTGTTAAGTCAAGGCTGTGTGGGTTATTTAGCCTACATAGTCGATACTCAGAAGAAGGGTGTGAAATTGGAGGAGATACCAGTTGTTAGGGAATTCGTAGATGTGTTTTCCGGAGGATTTGCTAGGACTTTCGCCTGACACAGAGATTGAGTTCATGATCGATTTAGTGCCAGGAACAACACCGATATCGAAGGCCCCGTATAGAATGGCTCCGGTAGAGATGAAGGAACTGATGGTACAACTGCAAGAGCTGTTAAACAAGGAGTATATTAAACCAAGCGTATCACTGTGGGGAGCGCCAGTATTATTCGTGAAGAAGAAGGATGGATCAATGCATCTTTTCATTGATTATAAAGAGTTAAACAAAGTCACTATTAAGAATAAATACCCGTTGCCAAGAATAGATGACTTGTTTGATCAGTTGAAGGGTGCTAAATACTTCTCGAAAATAGATTTGAGAAGTGGGTATCACCAATTGAAAGTAAGGAAGGAGGATATACCTAGAACGACATTCAGAACTCGGTATGGTCATTACGAGTTTCATGGTGATGTCTTTTGGTTTGACCAATGCCCCTGTTGCATTCATGGATTTGATGAACAGGGTGTTTAAACCATTCTTAGACAAGTTTGTTGTGGTATTTATCGATGACATTCTGGTGTATTCCAAAACTCAAGAAGAACACGTAGAACATTTACGTTTGATGTTGGAGACACTAAGAAAAGAAAAGTTGTACGTGAAATTCTCTAAGTGTGAATTTTGGCTAGATCGTGTATAATTTCTGGGTCATGTGATTGACAAAGATGGGATTTCCGTGGATCCATCGAAAGTGGAAGCTGTAATCAATTGGGACCAACCAAGGACACCTTCGGAGGTGAGGAGTTTCTTGGGACTGGCCGGTTATTACAGATGATTTATTCAAGATTTTTCCAAGTTAGCCATTGCGTTAACAAATTTGACAAAGAAAGCTGTGAAATTTGTTTGGACGGAGAAATGTGAAGAAAGTTTCCAAAACTTTAAGAAGAAATTAAGTGTGGTACCTGTGTTGTCATTACCAGATAGTACAAGAAATTTTGTGGTGTATAGTGATGCCTCGTATAAAGGATATGGTTGTGTTCTTATGCAGAACAACAAAGTTATTGCCTATGCATCAAGACAACTAAAGGATTATGAGAAGGGTATCCGACTCATGATTTAGAGTTGGCTGCAATGGTATTTGCTCTGAAGATATGGAGACACTATCTCTATGGGGAAAATGTGAGTTATATACAGACTATAAGATTCTGAAGTATATTTTCACTCAGAAGGGCTTGAACATGCGTTAGAGAATATGGATGGAATTGATAAAAGTTTACGATTGCGAGATCTTTTATCATCCAGGAAAAGTGAATGTGGTTGCAGATGCTTTAAGCAGGAAAGGTCGGGAAAAGTTGATGATGATAACCACTCAGGAGGAGCTTATTTTAGTAATGACAAAGCTAGAGTTGGAAATAAAATTTCCACAAGAATCTAATGAACGACTATTCCAGATAGAAGTTGGTCCAACTTTAGTGGACAAGGTGAAGAACGCACAACTACAGGATGAAGAATGCAGAAAAATAAAGGAAGGTGTGAACGAAGGAAAAGAGGTGAAATACAAGATCGATACAGAAGGACTACTACGATTCGAGGAAAGAATTTGGGTTCCAGCAGTACCAGATATTAGAGAAGAAATATTGACCGAAGCACACAACACAAGATATTCGATTCATCAAGGAAGTCCGAAGATGTATCAGGATTTACGACGACATTTTTTGTGGCCAAATATGAAAAGGGACGTTGCAGAATGCGTGGAGAAATGTTTGACATGTCAAAGAGTCAAGGCCGAGCATCAAAGACCGAGCGGATTACTTGAACTGTTAAAAATACCATAATGGAAATGGGAACACATCACAATGGATTTTGTGGTGGGTCTTCCAACTACTCAAAGAGGATGTGATGCGATTTGGGTGATAGTGGATAGACTAACGAAATCAGCGCACTTTTTACCAATAAAGATTGGGTTCAATCTTGATCAGTTGGCAAGATTGTACGTTAAAGAGATCATTTTGAGACATGGAGTGCTAGTGTTAATTGTGTCTGATAGAGATCCGCGATTCACGTCAAACTTCTGGAAGAGACTACAAGAATGCATAGGAACACAGTTACGAATGAGCATGACTTATCATCCACAAACAGATGGCCAAAGCGAACGAACGATCCAGACATTGGAAGATATGCTTAGAACATTTATCATAGACTTTAAAGGGAGTTGGGAAGAACATTTACCGTTGGTGGAATTCGCTTACAATAATAGTTACCACGCAAGCATCGGCATGCCGCCTTACGAAGCATTATACGGCAGAAAGTGCAGAACTCCACTGTGCTGGGATGAAGTCGGTGAACGTCAGCTGTTAGGACCAGAACTGGTACAACAAACTGCTGAGGTTGTCAAACTCATCTGGACAAGATTGGTAGCTGCTCAAGACAGATAGAAGAAGTATACTGATCAACACAGACAAGATCATGCATTCGACGTAGGAACTTTTGTATTCCTAAAAGATTCTCCTTGGAAGGGGAAAATTCATTTCGGTAAAGAGGGAAAGCTAAGCCCGAGGTTTATTAGACCTTTTGAAGTGCTGCGAAGAGTTGGAGATGTAGCATACAAGGTAGCTCTACCTCCAACGTTGGAAAACGATCACAATGTTTTTCACATTTTGGTGTTACGACCGTATAAACCCGATTACAAACACGTGATCGAGTATGAACCATTTCAGTTCGATAAAGACTTGTCCTACGAAGAGATTCCTATCCAGATAGTCGACAGGAAAGAACAAGTGCTCAGGAATAAGGTGATACCTTCGGTGAAGGTAATATGGAGGAACCACAATGCTGAAGAAGTCACGTGGGAACTCGAAGATAAAATAATGAAAGATTATCATGAGTTATTTGTTTAGTCTGTGTCTTCGATTCTCGGGAAAGAATCTTTGTAAGTAGGTAAGAATGTAACGAATTATTTGTTTGAGTTGTGATTCTGAGGACAGAATCCTTGTAAGGAGGGAATGATGTAACATTCAAGAATTTTAAATTGTAATATTAAATATTTATTGAATTATATAAGTATTTAATGGATTTATTTATTCTTGAATAAATAGTTGTTCACTTTGATTTGATTTGATTTAGTTAATTATTTGTTAAATAATTAATGAGTTAAGAAAATTAATTATTATGAGATAATATTCTCGATTTAATTTAATAATTAAGTTAGAGAGTTTATAATGATTAAATGAATTATTATTTTGATATTTCAATTTGATGGTCAATTATTTGTATTGAGTTATGTGATTAAATGATTTATTTAATAAATTGTTGTTGGTATTAATTAAATTAAGTATGAAAGCTTAATTAAATAAAGTGTGACAAATAACTATATTATAAGGAGTTATTAAAAAAATTAAAGTAGTTTAATCTAGTTTTACCCAAACAAGGTTTAAGGATATTAATTCTTTAATTTTAAAGGGGTTTTTCTAAATGGAGCCTTATATCTTTTGAATTTCTTTTGAATTTTGAATTATAATAAAATAAAATAAATAAATAAATTATAAATAAAATAGATTTATAACCTATACGTTATATCTTTATAACTGATAATAGTTAATAGGCTTATTATTGCCATATCAGTTTTATTTTGACGCTTACTTGTTTATCAGTTAGTTTTGTGTACGCTCTGATTATTTGCTAAGTCTAAGAAAAGGTTGTCAGAGGAAATACAGATAGTTTGAGAGAGAATCAAGAAAAGAAGTTCTGAGTTTATCAAGCTTTTATCAGTGGTTAGCAAAGATTTCTAAAGCAACAAAAGGTATGTATAATCTTAACATATATGTGTTTTACGCTATAATCTATAATTACCGTGTTTATGAATTTGACTGTAATATAAGGTTCTTTACAAACTTTCTGTAAAACCATGTTTGTATAATTGGTTAGGGAATTATGTGTATGTATAATTGGGGTTGTTATACTAGCATATATATATATATATATATATATATATATATATATATATATAAATGATTGTATGCTTAATATATAGACAAGATTGTATGTTAATTTACGTATACAAGAAAGGAATTATTTTTTTATAGTGAACATATGTGTGGCAGTGAATCGTAGGAATATCAAATTTTGTAATTTTTGTAAGCTAATTGTGAAATTTAGGTGTGATTATGTAAGAATTTAAAGAGAATATAGTTAGAATAAATCAAATTGGTTTATAACTATGATTACAGTGTTCCATGTGTTTAACAAATGTCAACAATGGAGTTTTGGGTTTTAACGATGGTTTTAAAGATTTAAGTTTTTGGATGTTGTTGTTTAATTGCTTTAAATTGATATATATATGTTGAGTGATGTTTATGTGTAATAAACATGAATTATATGTGGTAATTTATCTGCTAGAAACTGTTAAACAGACCGAATTTGGTCTTCATGTTCGGTTCTGTAGATTTCGGTGCCTCAACGCTTAAATGCGAGAGCCATGACCCGACCCTTCACGCATGATCTTAGAAGTCGTGTAGCCAGTAAATGCTTTCTTCAATAGTCAATCTCGCCATGACACGAGCCGTGTTGCATGTGATCCCAGTCTGTCTAAGCGTATGTAGTCTTGCATGGCCATGTACCGATTCTGATAGAGTAAGAAACGACTTTTGTTGTGCACAAAAGTCTACAAATGTTAATGTAATGTGATATGATGATTGTTAAATATGTAATATTATAATTAGGGTATTATAATGCTATGAATGAGCATAGAATTAACAATTAACGAGTGTTGTTATTATTCTAATTGATATAATTTGGTTATGTGATTGAAAATCAAACCATACATGATGTAATATGTAGAGTATGGGTAGTGACTAATGATGTCATGATGACATGTATATAGGATAATTGTGAATCGGATTATAACGGTTTAGCCTACAAGCAAGGCAAGTTTTCTAACTCTATACTTCGTTAAGCAAATTTTACTTTCATTGAGTAAAGTTCCTTTCATTAAACAAATTTATTGTATGTAGTTGTTCATGATGATGCAAGATTTCTAAAGCAACAAAATGTATGTTTAATCTTAACATATATGTTTTTACGCTATAATCTATAATTACTGTGTTTATGAATTTGACTGTAATATAAGGTTCTTTACAAACTTTTTTTGTAAAACCATGTTTGTATAATTGGTTAGGGAATTATGTGTATGTATAATTGGGGTTGTTATACTAGCATATATATATATATATATATATATATATATATATATATATATATATATATATATATATATATATATATATATGATTGTATGCTTAATATATGGACAAGATTGTATGTTAATTTTCATATACAAGAAATGAATTATTTTTTAACAGTGAATATATGTGTGGCAGTGAATCGTAGGAATATCAAAATTTGTAATTTTTGTTAGCTAATTGTGAAATTTTGGTGTGATTATGTAAGAATTTAAAGAGAAAATAGTTAGAATAAATCAAATTGGTTTATAACTGTGATTACACTGTTCCCTGTGTTTAACAAATGTCAACAATGGACTTTAGGGTTTTAACGATGGTTTCAAAGATTTAAGTTTTCGGATGTTGTTGTTTAATTGCTTTAAATTGATATATGTATGATGAGTGATGTTTATGTGTAATTTACATGAATTATATATGGTAATTTAGCTGCTATAAACTGTTAAACAGACCGAAATTGGTCTTCGTGTTCGGTTCTGTAAGTTTTGGCGCCTCAGCGCCAAATGCAGAGTCCATGACCAAATTTCTTCAATGTAAATACTATCATTGTCTTCTGAGCTATCACGTCCAAGGTTTGAACCGCGCTGTAACCATGACGAACCATGGCGTGCCCACATTAAGCAGTGCAAGCAGATGGCGCTACGGCATACCGATTTGAAGTAGGTTCAAGAACGACTTTTGTTGTGCACAAAATCTGTAAATGTTAATATAATGTGATATAATGATTGTTAAATATGTAATATTATAATTAGGGTATTATAATGCTATGAATGATTATGTGATTGAAAATCAAACCATACGTGATGTAATATGTAGAGTATGGGTAGTGACTAATGATGTCATGATGACATGTATATAGGATAATTGTGAATCGGATTATAACGGTTTAGCCTACAAGCAAGGCAAGTTTTCTAACTCTATACTTCGTTAAGCAAATTTTACTTTCGTTGAGTAAAGTTCCTTTCATTGAACAAATTTATTGTATCTAGTTGTTCATGATGATGCAAGATTTCTAAAGCAAAAAAATGTATGTATAATCTTAACATATATGTGTTTTACGCTATAATCTATAATTACTGTGTTTATGAATTTGGCTGTAATATAAGGTTCTTTACAAACTTTCTGTAAAACCATGTTTGTATAATTGGTTAGGGAATTATGTGTATGTATAATTGGGGTTGTTATACTAGCATATATACATATGATTGTATGCTTAATATATAGACAAGATTGTATGTTAATTTACGTATACAAGAAAGGAATTATTTTTTTTACAGTGAACATATGTGTGGCAGTGAATCGTAGGAATATCAAAATTTGTAATTTTTGTTAGCTAATTATGAAATTTAGGTGTGATTATATAAGAATTTAAAGAGAATATAGTTAGAATAAATCAAATTGGTTTATAACTGTGATTACATTCTTCCCTGTGTTTAACAAATGTCAACAATAGAGTTTTTGGATTTAACGATGGTTTCAATGATTTAAGTTTTCAGATGTTGTTGTTTAATTTCTTTAAATTGATATATGTATGATGAGTGATGTTTATGTGTAATTTACATGAATTATATGTTGTAATTTAGCTGCTAGAAACTGTTAAACAGACCGAATTTGGACTTCGTGTTATGTTCTGTAGATTTTGGCGCCTCAGCGCCAAATGCAGTCAGCATGATCCAAATTTCTTCTGTGCTGTTTTAAAGTCAACAACAGAAAGAATCTTTGTTTCTTCTGCGTAGCCTTCACGCCATAAACATTGTTGTCTTGCGTATCCATCGCGCCATGTATTTGGAACTGCCGTCATGATTGCGGCCCACAATCTGAAATTGTGGCACCGCTGACGCACGGTTTGCGATGAGGTTTAAGAATGACTTTTTATTGTGCACAAAAGTCTGTAAATGTTAATGTAATGTGATATGATGATTGTTAAATATGTAATATTATAATTAGGGTATTATAATGCTATGAATGAGCATAGAATTAACAATTAACGAGTGTTGTTATTATTCTAATTGATATAATTTGGTTATGTGATTGAAAATCAAACCATACGTGATATAATATGTAGAGTATGGATACTGACTAATGATGTCATGATGACGTGACATGTATGTATATTTGCCTACAAGCAATGCAAGTTTTCTAACTCTATAATTCGTTAAGCAGATTTTACTTTCGTTGAGTAAAGTTAATTTCATTGAACAAATTTATTGTATCTAGTTGTTCATGATGATGCAAGTCTTATAAACCTAAACCTTCATTTTGCAAGTTTATTATCATTGTGAAAGTTTACCTACCTTATCTTGATGATATTGACCAAGTTATTATTGTTGTTAACTTGTTTCGTTGAACAAGTTATTATTTATTATGCATGCTTAATATTCAATGCTAAGATTTAACCTTAGCTTAGTGTTGTTCAAAGAAAGGTATGATACATTATTAAATCTTTATGCTATTAGATTATTCTTAAAGAATGACCTTAGTATACCATGTTGATTCAATTATGAGTTATTCTGTAACATAGTGTTCTTACCTTTTTATTTAGTTAATCCTTAGTTGATGACCGTTGAATTCTAAATTTCCCTTGAAACGTATCCAAACCAATCTTACGTTGGTGCGAACTTGTATTCTAAATACCGAGATGAACAACTCTTTTATTTGAGGTTTACGCTTAGCGTTGAAATGTTTGTGCACAATATATTGTACGAAAGGGATGATCCCCCTAAGTACGTGGAGTCCTTATAGTCTTATGACTATTAAAGTTTAAGTTGAAAGAGTACTTATAACTGTGGACATAGTTCGTGGTCATTAGACCCTCAGTTGAATATTTTAGAATGTTAATAGAACATATTGTTCAGTTCTATTGAGCCTTTTATTTGGCAGTTGTTGTAAAGATTTTATTCATTGTTATTTCAAGTGAGCTTTGTTTGCTCACTCTTGCTTATATAACTATTACAGCTAAGGATGAGAAGGTCGATGTACCTAGCACCAATAAGGGAAAGGGAAAGATGAACAAGTACTGAAGACTTGTAATCATTTGATAATTTAGTATCAGACTTTAGTTTGAATGAATTATAATGAAGTTTGTTTATTTTCCGTATTTGAATGATTGTATGTAAATGTTAGATGACCTGGGAGATTTTATTTATTAATGTAATCCTATATGGGCAGGTTTATTATTCAATGTTATTATGATTGGGTAGTTAGATATGAATATTTTGATTAAGTGAACACCAAATCTTGAGGTAATGAAGTACCGGGATTTGGGGGTGTCACAGTTGGACTAGGTGTGATGTCTCTCATGATCATTTCCGTTTTATTTTCACAAGTAATGGTTTAATTTGGAAACTTCCCTTTAATTAAGCTAAATAAGTTCATTTAACAAGAGGGCTATTATATTAATTACTAAACCACATAAGGATGTTACATATACTGTTACTATGCATGCTCAAGTTATTAAACTCATTTATACATAGTTAACATAACCATATACTTGAAAATTTGCTTTTAATCCAAGTTGGAAAAGTTCACATCATGTCTAACTAGTTGGATGCCCATATTAATCATGCTTAGTGGTATAAAGAGTGCTATTACACTTGTACATAAGGTCATAATGTTATTAGTATAATGTTCATCAAAATTACTTTCCAAAACCTTAAATTTTCCTTTTAAACACATACTAAACCAAGCTAATATGCAAAGCAACTTCGAATCATATTTCATACTCACATAACTAAGTCATAAACATATGTTAGAAAGATAAGAAATCTAGGACTCAAGATTCATCATGGTTAGTTTCCAAAACTCTAAGTTTTCTTTTAAAAACTCATATTAACCCAAGTTAAAGTGTCTTACTATAATCAAAGCAACATCAATCCATATGTGAGGGTAATTTATATGCATAATCAAGTCATACTAGCATTCTCAACATATCAGAAAGCAACAAAATTTTGAATCCAAGACCCGGAAGGCGGTATGGCAGCCGCTTAGGATTAAGATTAGGAAATGGCAATTGCCGCCACCGTGTATAAGCCAGAACAAGACCTTTGTTTCTGCAGATTCTAGACCAAACAACCATTATACTTTCATTTAGCATTTCTTAAAACATTACACTGACATAATGAAAGTAGTATGCACACAAGCCAGTCATGTTGATGATAAAGCATATACTTTGTAACAATCTTATTCATTTATTAATTAAAGTATTCATTTACTAAAGGCTTTAATTTATATACATGGTGTTGTTTTAATAATATGTGATAAACCCATAGTTTTATGCAATGCTTTTAGAATCATGATGAGATCATGCTAATGAGATCTAAATTCTTAGATAGCTTAAAAACTAAAATGTTCCCAGTCGATGGATTACTAAAAAGGGGATTAGTGAATCCGGATATATTGGTACATACGTTGATTGTTCATTGGATAAGGATGATTGATCTTATGATCATTTGTGTGAAGACATTAAAGCAAGTATGTAGGTGCTTATTAGAGAATAAGTTCACTGAATGTGGTTCGCTAAGGAATACCTAATGGAGTTTTACTTGTCTGTCAATAGGAATTTCTATAGTGATAGTAGTACAAGTGATCCTTAGGCTTGAGATCATCATAATATCTTGTGCATGATGAGTTATACTTTGAATTATTCCTTAATACCCTTAGGGTATATCAAAGGGTATGATTGGGTATAATAAGTTATAAATGGAGATAATGTATGATCAATAAAGAATCTACCACTTCTAGTAAAAGAAGAGAAATGTCCTATGTGATTCGATAAATGACAACCCAGTAGTCATTGGCCAAGGCAGAATGAAATTAGAAAGGAGTTTCTAATTTGCATTGTTTGATGTTGTGCATTTAAGAATTGAAATACATATAATTAAATAAAATAAGACTTGACAGTAATTGCATGTCTTATATTTAATCGGGACATTGTATGGTGGAAGGATTGAATTGCACGGTAACTATTTACTCAAAGGTTCTTTTATAATTAATGTTAAAATCTATATTATCTGGAAAGTCGTTGATCGCTAGGGAGGCTTATCCCTATTGTAGAATAAATATTATTTATTTAAATAAATTAATAGTTTAATTTATTTATTTAAATAAGATTAGAATTATTCTAATTAATTTATTCACAACCGGTTTAATATGGAGAACCTAAAGGGTCACACCACAAAAAGGAAGAATATTTATTTAAGAAGTAAATGGTATAATCGTAATAATAAGTTAAGTGTATTTAATTTAATCTATGGTAATAGAATAAATTAAATAGCTTAATATTTATTATTTAGTATTTTGGAAATATTAAATATAAATTAATAAGAGGAGTCTTATTATTATTATTATTACTATTATTATTATTTAATTTATAAAGGAGTTTGGGAATTAATTACTAAAAGTACTCTCGTATATTTCTAATAAGATTAGGAGACAAATTAATTAAAAGAGTTTAATTAATTGTCCCTAATAAGATTAGGGAGCCTAATTAATTAAAGGAGTTTAATTAATTAAATAACACCCTATTTTAATAATATTAAAAGGGTTAACTGATATCTTTATAAGAGGAGTCTTATGCCAGATATCAGTAGACGTGATTCCAATTGTAGAGAGTACGCTCTTTTTCTACAGAGATAGAAAACTAGGGTTTAGCCAATCACCCTCCTTCTTGAATCTTTCTTCTTCCTTGGTGGATCACCTCTAGAGGCCAAACACTTGAGTGTCTAACGTTGATCAAAGGAAGGAATCAAACCCGGTGGATTAAAGTTGAACACAAAAAAGATTTAGAGATGAACTTGTACTTGAGGAAGCTAGAATCAAGGGTATAATTCTTGTTCTTCATCTTTTCATTTAATTAAAAATTGTGTATAAAGGATGATTCGGGTATATGGTTTGTAAAATTTTAAAACTCTATTTTACCATGCTTCCGCTTACTTTGTGCAATTTGATTTTGTTCATGAATCTTACAAACCTAACACATAATACACATGTAAACTATGTTAACACCATAACACTCAATTTTAAACCCACTTAACAGAGAATTTAGGAGAATTCTCAGAATTTATCAACTTTGGAATTAAGAACACGTGTAACAGTAAAGTTACCTCTTGAAGCTTAACTGACTACATATTGATTGTCCCTCAAACTTCTGATTACACCTCAAATTCAGCAACCTCACTCAAATGCAATATTTCTCTCTATATATGGAACTTATTAGACAAATGAGCAAATTGAATTTAAGAAGAGGAGGTTGCTATTTATAAAGGATTCATTACCCAAATTTGGGGTTCACACGTTGAATTAAACTAAGAGAATAGTGAAAAGAATTTAACTACTCTCTCTCCTCCATTCCTCAGCTCATTATTGCAGCTATGAACAGGAATACTGAATAGGATAGGCCAATGGCCTAAACATGGCAGTTGAATGGAGTGTGCCACTAAATTTGGGACAAGACTTATTACTCTCTAATTTATTAGTAAAGTGGAATTCATACGCTAAGGTTATTTTCTTTTTGGCTTACAAAGTGCAACCTTAATGTTTTATTATTATTACCTTGTGGTATATTAAGGGTACACATACCCATAGTTATATAATCCATGTACGTTGGGTTTGTCCGAATAATTATTGAATTGTGTTAGAATATAAATTGGTTGAATATTAACAACCCATTATTTCCCATAAACTTTAATATCCCAAATTATATTTTATTCATGAAGCAACTTTATGAATTAATTATATGCTTACACCACACGTGTAACAATTAGTAAAATAACACCAATTAATTCTTTCCAGTAAATCATTCCTTCATTAATTTAAATTAAGGAATTACTAGATATATCACATATGGTTACACTTAACAACAATTAATTAGACAATAATGATAGTACTAATAATAATAATAGTACAAGAAATAATTATTAATCTAACACAATATTTATTCACTCCTTCACTAATTTTAATCAAATAATTACTTAATCCTCCATCATGCCACACAAGGCATATCACATAAGCTTAATTAAGCTTATCATCATTTCCACCACATTACTTACTCATCACATACTTGATTTAATTCAATTCGAATTAATTTATCACATTTCATGCCACATAATGTATATTTATATTCAAATAAATATTCAAACATTTTATTTCCAATATTAATATTATTTATAAAATTTACGGATATTACTCACCCTGCGTATTTGCAGGTTTGAGGTTCGATTCATTTCTTGGTGTTGCGGTCCCCAAAGATAGAACCTGAGCTCTGTTGCCTCTTTTTCAGTTCTAACAAAAGAGCTCTAACTCATGCAAGCATACATATGTCAACAAGTAATACAGAGTAAGTAAAGTATCGATCCCACAGAGAAAGTTGTCTAATTCAAATCATTATGCATCAATTAAATCACTATATTTATATGCTCAAACTAATGAATATAATTGGTGAATTACTCGAATTGCAAATAACGACTAAAACAAGAATAAAAATGTAATAAATCAAATCTGAAAGTAATGGAATCCTAACTTCATTTAATACTTCATCTCATCACCACTATCATGCAAGAATTGTTCACATATCACAAGAAAGTAGTCAAGAGCACTAATAGAGTCATAGCCATTTTTCAATGTACTATGACCTACTTACACAGCATCCACAAGCGATAGACTCCATCTAATCATCAATATAACCAAAATCACTATATGTCTATGTGAAATTGCAACCATATTTAATTTAAGCACAATCCCTTATTCTAACTCATACGGTGAAACAGTATATGTCTATCTGATTCACGAAATACACAAGTCATACAAGACAGCCCCATATACGTATGCTATCATAATTACAATCCATACTTGCATGTTCATTGTTAATTCCATATAAGTACTGAAAACAAATGGTGACCAAGCATTCATACATGCAAAACAACCATGATAGAAATCCCATATGATATGTAAAACAGTCCAGCATTTAAGCATGCAACTAAACTACATATTAAAATCCGTTAGAATCCCATAATGGAGTTTAGTTCATAACTGAACCAAAAGCCATTATGGGATCAAAGCTAAACATGGCTAATAAGTGAACAATTGAAAGATGAAGGATAGAAACGATCAAACCCAATTGCTGATTATAATCAACTAGTAACGTTCAAATCCTCATATAAATCCAGTAAAATACTAATAATTATCCACAATGATAGAAAATCCCAAGAAGAATTAGAAAAGTTGGAGTTTAGGCTTCGTTCTACGTTGGAATCTCCCTCAGAGTGTAAACCCTAGTTACCAATATAAAAATATGTAAAAAGTAATGAATGATACCTCTGACACCAGTCAGAAATCGTTTTTAATTAATTACAACCCTTCAAATTAGAAATTAAAACAAACATGCTCAAGAAGATCGAGGGCATCGGCCGCCATACCCTCCTTTACAATCCTCATGGGCGCAAGAACTGACAAAGCATGTGCAATGTCTGTCCATCCGGGTGCTTTCGGCGAGCGGCGTCCTCAGCTTATTCTGTCACGGTGGCGCTGCTTGCCGCCTGCAACTTTGAATTCTAGTTCATTGCTACAACCGATCGTTTCACATTCATTCTTTTGTCCATCCATGCTTAGCCTCCTGCTCCAATTGATCCTCATGCCATGCATCCAACAGCCTCGTGCCATTTACATCACCAAATCATGCCATATCCTGCACTTTTACACTAAAGGAGTTTTAAGTAAATACAATGCAAAATAACATGAAATGCAACTAAAAATACACTAAAATATACTTGAGATAGGCCTAGTTCGTGTGAATTAATATCCAATAAGTAGGTGTAAAACCCACTTATCAAATACCCCCAAACTTGAACTATTGCTTGCCCTCAAACAATGCATGCTAAATTATAATGAAAATGCAAAAGCACTACTATGCAACTAAATTAATATGCAAACTTGTCTCACATTGTTCCAACTCTAATAGAATTTTAGTCCAAAATGCCTCAGCAAATTATCCAGATTCAAGAATACAAATTCAAACCGAACCATAGGCATAATATCATACACTCAGATAATTCATACATGCTATAGATATGTTGTGTGTGTGTGTGTTGTGTTCACCTAAAACTTGATTTAAGCAGAGAATACACATGCTATATTGCTCAAAACAGAAAATTATAGTTTAAATCAAGACTCATGTATACATATGCAACGAAGACTATTCCAACATATCAAAACAAACTGAGGTTCAACAATGGACTTAACTGCTTTATTTTTACTCACGAGGGCGATTTTTCCTCTTTCCCGCAGTGTTTATTGCTATTTTATTTTATTTTTTATTTTTTTTCACATGACTGTGCAATGTCTTATTCCATTAGGCAACACTGCTACCCCTTAGTGAGCTTTCAACCAATGAATCCCAGACCATGAAAGACCTTAGGGCGCTAGGTGTAGAGACAATCACCTCGGGCGTACTTACTCAAGTAGCCAGGGCCCCGAAATAAGACTAGACGTTATTGCTATTTGATTTGATTTTATTTTTTTTATACATAGCATACCCATGTTTTCCCAAAGTTTGAATGTCAATGTTTTAGAAGTCTACATCCATGTTCCACATATTTCTCTTTTTGACACTACATTTTCTATCGAGCAATACAACACATACTTCTTATACCTACAAGTGATTGTGAACACATTCGTGCAAACCGAAAGCATTCAAACAACAACATGAATTTCATCGTGTAAAACATTATAGCTAGGTTCATGTTATCCAACATACTCAAAAATCTTTCAAAATTCACTATCATCATCGGCTAGACAAAAAATTCCATACAGCTAGAAGTGTGAGACATGTAAATTAAAAAAACATAAACAAATAAACTAAACATGAACATGCAAAATTTAAACTAATCATGTCAATGCTACATGCAACTATACTACTACCCCAATACCCCCAAACTTATAATATTTAATGCCCCTTTGAATGAAGGTAAAGGGTAAAGAAAACTCCCCTAATGATCAGTGGTACCACCCTCCTCGGGGGTTAATCTGGTGGTGGATATGGCACTGTTGTCACGAACTGAGGCCACTCTAGCATCGTTCCTTGTTGCGCAAAAGCCTCAGCCAAGGCCCTCGTGAGTCCTGTCGCAAACGCTCCGAAATTATCGTACATGGCATCGATTTTTCGCTCCAACCTTCGGAGCTGGCGATCACCATGGGCAGCCTGTGCTTGGGTGGACGGGCCTGCCTCATCTGTCTGAGGGGGCTGTTGTGATGGCTCTGGGAAAGTATGCTGAATGATAAAACCTAATCCTCGCGAATGCGGTTCGCCTCTTGCCCAATCCTCAAATTTTGCAATGGTGGCATGAGTTATGTCCTGGCTTGGGTATTGCATTTGTTCGTTACCCCAGTTGCATCCCTGATGAGCACATAGCATAGCAACCACTGATGCGTGTGGAATGCTCCTAGTGGTGCTTCCCCACAGATATCGCAACATATTCTGATTGATGAGATGGCTAACGTCAATGTATTTCCTGGTGATTATGCCCCCACAGAATAATCGCCCTCTCCATTGTGATCTCGTGCTGATGCGATGAAGGCACTAGTTTGGCAAATATGAACAGATTCCACGCCTTTGCATATCAGTTCAGGGCTGCGGCTAGGAATATGCGAGGTTGATTCGTACCGACTTTATAGGTCCATTTCGTGTCAGGCACGCACAATTCAATAATAACCAACTCCAAGTCTGTCTCCAAATGTGCCCTTATAACCCAATTAGCAGCCCCCATTGGCGGTGTATCGATAAGTCTAAGAATTGCTCGGATGGCAGGGGGTCTATAATCTATCTAAAAACTGCGAACAATAGATATACCACTCATGGTGACCTTGGCATTGGCATAAAACTCTCGGACTATGCTCATCGGAATGGGCGTGGGAGTGGCAGTCAGTCCACCCCAGCCTCTCTTATAAATCATGGCACATAACTGACCATCTTGCCCCTTCGATTTGAAACCGCGCTCCTTGACAAATGTCTTGCCATAATTCTTTAATACTCCTGCTAAGCTTCCAAGTCTAGAAACTTGGTACGATCAACAATATCCTCCCCTTGACTGCCAGAGGAAGATGAAGAAGAAGATGAAATGGAGCGAGCTCGCTTAGGACCCATATCCAATTGATAAAGATAGTGCAGATGATTCAACTGAGAATGAGTGCTAGCAAAAGCTTTGATTCTTCCCACATAGATGTCGCACAACCCTCTCTTGAAACCCTAGTTTATATCAGTGGATGAGAGAGTGGGTTTGAGCTTTGGACATGGAGAAAATCGTGGGTATGTGATGAGAGATGTACGGCTTCAATTTGTGTAACGGATAGAGAGGAAGAGACGTGTTATGGAGTAAACATTGTGATTGCGCATCTGTTATAATTTCAAATGATAGTCCAACTAGTCCCCACATGTTTTGAAACTTTTAACACTGTCTCAATCTGGTGTCGCGTACGGTCGCGCGCTCTTTTAATAGCTTTCAGGTGTGGGCGCGTGAGTGGAATTTCTGGTCTGGTATGTGTAGCGCGCGGGCACGCGGTCTTGTGATGTATTCATTGAGCGATCGCGCGACCATGCTTCCTGAACTACTGAGTTTACTTCCAAACTGCCTATCAGTGATGACTTTAATTGCATATACCTACATAGGCATTAATGCACTCTGTTAAAACATGAATCCTGACCAAATAAACTCTAACCTGTTTCAACCATTCTCAATGCAAATCTTGCTACACACTCAATTATGCAACTCTGACAAACTATCAATATTGAAATAAAGATGAACCAACTAAAACAATCTAAACTGAATAAATAAAAAGAAAATAGAGATAAAAATAATGGGTTGCCTCCCATCAAACACTAAGTTATAGTCAATTAGCTTGACTGTCTCTGAATCTCAAGTTGAAGAAAGAGTTGAGGTGTTTTCCTGTCTGTCCACCTCACCCCTTGCTTTAATATCTCTTACTTTCGACAATGGCTTGACCTCCAAATCTGAATTTTCACCAGTTACACACCTCAATGGTTCATAGTTCACCAAATTCTGTTCCTCATCATTTAAGACCCGATCCACTGAATCAACCTGAAAACATTCTTCTTCATTTATTGGGAACTTCATTTCCTTAAAGACGTTAAAGGTCACCTCCTAATCATGTACACGCATAGTGAGTTCCCCTTTTTGCACATCTATCAAAGTCCTACCTATGGCTAAGAATGGTCTCCCCAATATGATTGGTATATTTTTATCTTCCTCGTAATCCAAAATGATGAAGTCAGCTGGAAAGATGAATTTGTCCACCTTCACAAATACATCTTCAATAATTCCCCGTGGAAACGTAATGGATCTGTCAGCTAGCTGCAAAGAAATGTTTGTTTGCCTTGGATCCGGTAATCCTAATTGGTTGAATAATGACAAGGGCATCAGATTGATACTTGCCCCAAGATCACACTAACATTTTTCAAAATTCATCTTCCTGATTGTGCACGGGATTGTGAAGTTTCTCGGATCCTTCAGTTTTGGAGGTAATTTTTGCTGAAGCACTGCACTGCATTCCTCTGTCAAGGCTACTGTCTCAAATTCGTCTAATCTCCTCTTCCTTGACAGTATACCCTTCATGAACTTTGCATAGCTTGGCATTTGTTCCAATGCCTTGGCGAAAGGTATATTGATTTGCAGGTTTTTAAATATCTCCAGAAACTTGCTGAATTGCTTATCTTCCCTCTGCTTATTTAATCTTTGCGGATACGGAACTCGAGGGTGATCTGGTTGTACTGAACTCACAGGCTTCTCAACTGACCCTACTTTATCTTTCTCTTCATGTTGTACCTCATATTTTCTTTTCATGATCCATTGTTACGTCTCATGGCCATGACCTCCTTAGTCTTGATTAGGCGTGGTATGCGACTTTCAAGATACTGCAATAATTTTTCCCAGATCTCAATGTGATCGTTTGACACTGCTCCTTCCCGTCTCTTTTTGGATTTATCTATGTATTACTTGGCAAAGAACCTTGGGGCCTGTTGTTAAGCATGCTCTCCATCTGCCCCATTTGAGTCTCCAAATTCTTAATAGCCACTGCTTGGTTTTTGATCATAACCTCTGTGTTCTCCATGTATTTCATCATCATCTCCTCCATTTTTGATTTATTTTCTTGCTGAGGTGCAGCTGGAGTGTGATGTTGTTGTTGTTGAGAAAATCCCGGCGAAAAAGGTGGTCTAGGAGTAAACTCGCCTTATTTGGCCGTGGATCAAGCTCATTGATTTGGTTTGAAACCGATTTTCTTTGATTCCTTGGTTATTTGACCAACTGAAGTTTGGATGATTACGGTTGTTGGGGTTGTATGTGTTCTGAAACTGACCTTGGTCTTTTCTGTAATTGCTCATATACTGTACCGATTCTGAGCTGATAGCACATTGATCCGTGGAGTGTGACCCTGCACATATCTCACATACGAAGGCAACTGTTTTCACTTTACTGTTGGCTAATGAATCTATTTTCTTTGTCATAGCTGCCATTTGTGCCGACAACTGTGTAATAACATCCACCTCCAACAAACCTGCAACTTTGGGCCGTGGCATCCGAGATGTAGGATTTTGAAAATCGTTTGATGCCATTGTCTCGAAAAGGTTATAGGCTTCCTCATAGCTTTTTGCCCATAATGCCCCTCCTACAATTGCATCTACAATCGGTCTAGACTGCCATCCCAATCCATTATAAAATGTGTTGATCACCATCCAATCTGGCATACCGTGATGTGGACACTTTCTCAGCATCTCTTTATATCTCTCCAATGCTTCATATAAGGACTCGCCATGTTGTTGTTGCTCAAAACCGAGAGATAGTTGTCCTCATCTTTGCGATCTTAGCCATTGGGAAGAACTTAGCTAAGAACTTCGTGATAAGTCCTCCCATGTAGTTATAGATCCGGCGGCAAAGAATGAAGCCAACTTTCGCTTTATCCCTTAATGAGAATGGAAACAACCTAAGTCTGATAGCATCCTCCGTCACCCCGTTATATCTGAACGTGTCACATATCTCAATAAAACTCAACAGGTGTTCATTCGGATCATCTGTAGCGGCACCCCAAACTGCATCTTGAATTTTGTACCATCCGAATAGTGCCCATTTTATCTCGAATGTATTGGTCGCTATCATTTGGTCCGACTATGCTAGACCTGTAATCCATTAATATTGGCATGTAATATTCTCTCAGAGCCCTATGCTCCTCTCTTTGCTCTTCTCCTTGTCCCTCGGCTGCCATATTAGATGTAGTACCTTCTAACTGTGCTTGTAAAATTTCTAAGAACACTCACTTTCCAACCTCTCCCGTTTATGTTATCCTGAGCAGGAGTTAAGTCGGGGTTGCATGAACGCGTGCGCATAAAAATTTATACAAGTTCCTGAAACAAAAACAAAAACCAAAAATAAAAATGACATAAGATTAGCTTTGTCTAAGTCATACAATATAGCTTAAAACTAATGATAATAATAATAAGTTAAACGCCTTTCCCCGGCAATGGCGTCAAAAACTTGTTGCCTCTTTTTCAGGTCTAACAAAAGAGCTCTAACTCATGCAAGCATACATGTGTCAACAAGTAATACAGAGTAAGTAAAGTATTGATCCCACAGAGAAAGTTGTCTAATTCAAATCACTATGCATCAATTAAATCACTATATTTATATGCTCAAACTAATGAATATAATTGGGGAATTACTCTAATTGCAAATAATGACTATAACAAGAATAAAAATGTAATAAATCAAATCTAAAAGTAATGGGATTCTAACTTCATTTAATACTTTATCTCATCACCACTATCATGCAAGAATTGTTCACATACCACAGGAAAGTAGTCAAGAGCACTAATAGAGTCATAGCCATTTTTCAATGTACTATGACCTACTTACACAGCATCCACAAGCGATAGACTCCATGTAATCATCAATATAACCAAAATCACTATATGTCTATGTGAAATTGCAACCATGTTGAATTTAAGCACAAGCCCTTATTCTAACTCATACGGTGAAACAGTATATGTCTATCTGATTCACGAAATACATAAGCCATACAAGACAACCCCATATACGTATGCTATCATGATTACAATCCATACTTGCATGTTCATTGTCAATTCCATACAAGTACTGAAAACGAATGTTGATCAAACATTCATACATGCAAAACAACCATGATAGAAATCCCATATGATATGTAAAACAGTCCAGCATTCAAGCATGCAACTAAACTATATATTAAAATCCATTAGAATCCCATAATGGAGTTTAGGCTTCGTTCTACATTGGAATCTTCCTCAGAGTGTAAACCCTAGTTACCAACATGAAAATACGTAAAAATTAATGAATGATACCTCTGACACCAGTCAGAAATTGTTTTTAATTAATTACAACCCTTAAAATTAGAAATTAAAATAAGCATTTCAATGAAGATCGAGGCATCGCGAGCGTCAAGGCGCTCCTTTTTGCAATCCCTCATGCGGGCAACTTGCGATGTACAATGTACATCCAGACCAGGTGCTTTGGCGGTAGCGGCGCGTCCTCAAGCTTATTTACCATGGCGGCATACGGCCTTTGCAACTTTGAATTCTAGTTCTGCTACTGCAACTAATCTGTTCTACTATTCATTCTTTTGTCCATCCATGCTTAGCCTCCAGCTCCAATTGATCCTAATGCCATGCATCCAACAGCCTCATGCCATTTACATCACCAAATCATGCCATATCCTGCACTCTTACACCGAAGGAGTTTTAAGTAAATGTAATGCAAAATAACATAAAATGCAACTAAAAACACACTAAAATATACTTGACATAGGCCTAGTTCGCGTGAATTAATATCCAATAAGTAGGTGTAAAACCCATTTATCAAGATCCCGAGCCAGCGCTGCTATACAAGCCTTGGCCGGCGTTGGTGTAACGCCCCAAAATCCGGTCTATTTTCACACCCAGATTGTAGCACCCCCAAATCTGGATCCCTTCAAACCTCGGATTTGGTCCACCACGATACTACTATCGTCAAACTATTTATATCTTTTATTCATAACTTAATGAATACAACTTTGCTTACTACAATTTAGAATATAATTTCTTTCTATTTCTAGGATCTGTATAATAACCCCAAACTTTTATAAGTTTCAAATCTTGATCATTTACCATTCATGTCTTACATCATATTCGATATTATAAAAAAAATATGGAATAACTTAAACTTTTTTAATCTCCTTTGAAATCTTTTATTGATTTCTTAACTTGAATTAATTACATATCCTTGAATCAAATTATGTTATGATTCATTCTATTCGAATTACTATATAAATTTTTACATCTCGATTCGAATTCCTCTATGCATCACATAGTAAAGCTTTTACAACTTAACATGTATTACACATCGTAAACTACTATCATGTACATCTCCTAGAACCTAAACATGGTTCAAGATCATATATTTAAATAAATAAATCAATCTCCTCCGTTATTATTGAACTTTATCAATCAAGTAGCACGAAATCTTTACCGTGAGTCCTTAACCTACAAAAGTGGTTATTTGCAAGGGTGAGCTCGACAGCCCATCAATTCTAACAGTTTTCATGCATCACATAGCATATAATAACATACTTAGTTCATGCATTCATAATCAATTAAAAATTTAATACGCATGTTACTTCTCATATAACAGGCATATAGGCTTACTTCACAAGTATATCATCAAAGATGAACTTTCAAATTTCATACATATCTCATATTCATTTCATATATATACATCAACATTCTTATAGCATAATATAGCTCAACTAACAGTTATCGAATTCATATATCAAATAAGAACTGAAAGACTTACCTGATTCGTAGTTTATAAACTACGACTTAACTACTTAAAGCTTATCTGCACTGCGTGTATTCCTACACAGTTATATAATCATGGATTCATATCCATTAGTCATACATTTCATACGTTCTTAATATAATAATAAATATTACATCGTTTCCTAACTAGGTTTGTAAAACCTTCATTTCACTTTCTCATCATACTCTTAAAATAGCTAGGTACGTATAGGTATACCTTAACCATCCGTTCTTGACATCAACATTCATATACATTTATCACACACTTGAAAGGTCAAATTCATACTTAGCTAGATGATGAACATATTCGTCATGTCTAGAGGCATAAGGCATCCTATTATAGTTGTTCAAAAATTCACAATACAAGTCACAGAGTTTTCAACTCAATTAGTTTTCAAACCTTAAAATTTCATGATAAATAACTAAGCATGCAAAGTACGTTGAATTTATATTTCATACGTATTTATAAAACTAACTAAGTTGTGAATACATGCTCAAAAGGTTAGATTTCAAAAAGGCGTAAGGTTTTATAAACATAGTTTTTGTCTTTTAACTTTTCTTTCAAAAGATTATAATTCAAACTCCAAACCTACGCCATCGAGGCGGTCCTTTTACACAGCAAGACCCCCGCTGGGGCGGGCATAGCTACTGTAGTTTGGAAAATTTCATTTCCTCTGCTACGAACCAACATGCCAAATTTCAACCCAACAATAATGTAATGATACCCAATTGATATAAATTTACTACCAAACATCCCTAGCATGCTTCTAACAATTCCAAACACATAAACACTCAAATTCAAGATTTATGTCATTTTTCCAAAGTTTAACACATTTAGCAATTCTCTTCACTACAGATTCGTTACTTAACCAAATTACTTCGTTTACCTTTCGTTGATTTCATATTCAACCATATTAACAATGTCTAGCATCAATTGACAGATTTTATCATGCTTCAACCATAAATTTTTTGACTCAAAATAAGTATTTTAGCACTTTTTTTAGAACTTTGCAAAACTTGAATTTAAGAACATATAAAGGGATATTACCTTCTTAATGCTTGATTGGCTAACTATTGCTCTTCAATCTTCCAATCTCAGATTTCTCTCACTAATGGAAACTCACTCTTAATAGGAAGCTTAACAGAATATCGCAACAAATGGAAATGAGAAGGAGGAGTCCCCATTTATAGAGAAATCATTGTCCATACAATAATTTTGCCTAACAATTTAAACCAAGAGGAAGAAGAAGAAGTCATTGGATTTAAGGAGTTTAGTGAAAAGAAGTTAACTACTCCTTCTCCTCCATTCTTCAGCTCATTATTAGCTCTATCAACCATGAGTAGGAGTAGGATATGCAAATGGCCTATTCACGTGTATGAGAGAAATGAGACTCTCTAATTGGGACAAAAGCTTATAACTCAGCACTTTAGCAATTTGGCTCATCTAGTAAATTTTCATAGCTTAATATTGCTACATTATATAAAGTTATGAGTACATATACACAACATATATGTACACCCACATAAGTACTTTATACTTTAAATATACACCAATACATAATATCATGTACCTTGTGTACATTGATTTAATCCAAAAATATTTTAATTGGGCTAATTATAAAATAGTTGGATATTATCAATCCATCATTTTCTATAAAATTTATCATCTCAAATATACCCAATTATCATAATGATAATTAATATCAATTATTTATGAACTCACCATTTATTTTCTTTTAATACTTCCCATTAAATCTCCCTTTGATTTAACTTCCCTAGTATACCACATAAGACATAATTATGTGAACTTAATAATTAATAGTTCACAAGCTTATAATAATATAATCTCACAAAATAATATTATTCTTAACATTACATCTTATAACATAGTCATAATGTAACATCATTACATTATAAGTTCTCATAGCTTATATACTAGCACTAATTTAGTGGTCTCTATTCATATCCAATCTATTACCCTCCTATGGTCATTACACAAGAGGCAAAGAAGAGTTGGTGGCTAACTCCCACCAACTTCTACTGTGATGACCCGGGTATGAGTGTGGTTTGAAGAAATTCCGAGGATGGAATTTTTATAAGGGGGAAAGGATGTGACAACCCGGAAATTCAAATGTCCAGAATTTAAGTTTAAAGAATTATTTATTAATAAAATGAATTTTTATTAATAATATTATGTGTTATGTGTTTATTAATCATTCCAGAACCTAGGATGATTATAAATCGGGAGGATTCTGGCTACAAGCTAGACTGATCGAGTAAGAATTTTCAAGACGAAGATAAAAAATTTCCGAGAACAAAAATATTTCGGGTGAAAAAGACGAAATAGGCACTATTCACCTGACGAAACCCTAAGGGTTAGGGTTTGAATAACCTAAGCCTTTCCGAGAGTTAGGTATGTCGAAATGACATTCCGTTGAAGATTTGACGATAAAATGTTGTGAAAAGTTAAGTAAGCCGATAAAAGTTTTTCTCGAAAAACATGCAGAAATCGGACGAAATAAAAATGATAAAAAGTACAGTTATGTATTTTTCACTCGTTTAACTACGTTATTGGAAAACGTGAAGGAAAACGCTTAATGGTGAAAAGTGTTTTTCAGTTTTTCAGAGATCCGAAGAATACGTAAAAGTTAATCGGTAAAGGAAAGACGAAATATCCAAAAATATTTGGATTTCGAGAATCGCAGTTTTTAAAATTGTCGGACGAAACCCGAAAGGCGGAACCATGAAACTTCCAAGGGAAGCTTCGTGAATAGTAAGGAGGTGGAATGAGGAGGTGTGAATAGTAAGGAGGTAGGGGGAAAATGACTAAAATACCCCTAGCTTTGAAAATCTATATAAGAAATGTGTTATTTGATTTTTTTGAAAAATCAACCAACACTTTTAAGAGAGAGAGAGAGAGAGCTTGAGAGCTTGGAGAAGAAGAGGAAGGAAGAGATTGAGCATGAATGCTCGGATCAGAGTGGATCGTGAAATAGAAAAGCTAGCGAATCGTCGGCTTTGTCTAAAGGAAGAAAAATAAAGCGGGAAGGTATTAAAACCTAACTTCGAAGTTAGTTTTCTTTAAGTTTTTATGTTTAAAAACATAACTTAATGAGAATAAGAAGTAGATGATGTTAGGGATGATTTCATACGGTTGAAATCATGAGAAATAAAGAAAATAAGAATTTGAAGTTTATGTTAAAATATCTTAAAGAAGTATAAGATTCGTAATGAATTTGAACGATCCGAGTGGATTAAATGAATGAGTAGGTGAAATAAGTAAGGAATGGTGTTCTATAACATCAAATTCAAATAAAAATTGAAATCGTAATCAAAATATCGATTAAAAATGAAGAACGAACGAAGAACACGCGAAGAACATGAAGAACGTTGTTGATGGACAAATTTAAAACCATCATAGGATAATTGTTGTTGATGGACAAGTTTAAAACCATCGCGTATAAGTTAGATGCGTATTGCTTGGTTAGGAACGTTAGAAACGTTCAGGAAGAACGGATTAAAACTGAGCTATAACGAAGTTATGGCGAAAATTTTATAAAAGATGAATGAGAGTTAGAGAGTTAGTAATTGAAACCGAATGTGTAGGGTTTCATAAGAAAGTAAGAGAACGTAGAAAACGTGAGTCGTGGACTCAAGAACGAACGAGTTCCGAGTTCGGATGACTGAATTACGGATGAACGAACGAAGGGTGAAGATCAAGCCAATCGAATGGCACGTTAACGGATTCAGAACGAAGTTTTATCCGAGGGGTATTGAATTACGTAAGATAAGGAAGAAAATGGCTTTGGAAAAACCTCGTTCCGAGTTATAATGAATAAGTTATGGAAGCGGGAAGTAAGCGTCTCAGAACGATCAAAGACTTAGAAAAACATTTCTAGGGTTAGAGCTTGACGCCGCGGCGCCGACCATGCCTTGTAGGGTGGTGCTGCAGGTGCAGCACCGAGGCCGAGCATCTTGGAGACTCGTGACCATAATGCGAGAGAAAGGGAAGGGATCGGTAGTGAGAGCGCTGATGCGAGAAAAGTGGTAATGAGCTTTTAATTGCTCAAAACCTAGGGGAAGTGTACTAAAAGCTAAAGAACATATAGTTCATCAAATATAGCACTTAATAAAGTGAGTTAAACCTTTGGTAAAGGTTGAACGGAAATATTAAGCGAGATTAAAAGACAAAGAATGTAGACGTGGGTTACAGAACCGATATCCGGGGACCGTTGTAACAATCCAAGATTTTATTATATTGTAATTTAAAATATTTATTAAATGAAATAAATATTTTATTGATGTGATTGTTGTTATTAAATATTTATGAATTAATAATATTCTAAATTAATTTAATTTTTAATTTAGAGAGTTGTAAATAACTTGAGATGTTATATTGTTGTTTTAATTTAATAATTTAAAAGGGTATGTTAAATTATTAAATTAAAATTATAATGAAGTTATAATTTTGTGATATTTGATTAGGTGGAAAGTTTATTTAAAATATAGTATGTGTAATTAAATTATTTGATTAGTGTTGGATATGGAAATCCAAATAAATAATATATGATTATAAATTATAAACTACATTGTTTGTTAAAATAAATTGAAGGAGTTTAAATCAGTTTTGCCAAATAAGGCTTAAGCATATTAAGTCTTTAAATTTTAAAGAGTTTTGCCAAACAATGCCTTATGGCTTTTGGATTTTGGATTTTTGAATTTTGGATAAAATAAAATTAATTAATTAATTAATTAAATTAAATAATAAATAAAATATAATTATAACCTAAGAGTTATATTTTTGTAACTGATATTATAATAAGCAGACGTATTATGGTTATATCAGTTTACGCTTACTATTAGTTAGCCTATATTGATGCTGAGAAAGGAAGAAGAGATTACAGAGAACTTGAGAGAGGATTTGAGAGAAAATCTAAGAATTTCACAGCAATTTCAGTGGTTTTAGCAGGAATTACCAAGCAAATTGAAGGTACTTTACATAACCTTAATATATATATATATATATATATATATATATATATATATATATACATGTATTTGTGTTTCACGACAAAATTGTTTATGTTTTGTAAATTCAATTTGTTGAGTTGGTGATATATATAACTTATAATTGTGATTATACGTGTTTATGATGTTAGAGTTGTATGTAATCAAGAAATTGGATGCTAATTACGTTTAAAAGGAGGAAAAGTAATTACAGTGTATATATTTTTTATATGGCTTATGAAAGTACCAATTATGATGGTTAATTTGTATGATAATCTATTAATTGAGTCTTGATTATGCTAGTCCGTTAAGAAACGAAGAAAACGTAGTTTGAACGGAGTAATTCTGATAAGAATTGTGGTCACAATGATGATTTTTGTAAAGAATGTCAAAAATGGTGTTTTTATATGAAAACATGAAATTTAAGAATTTAAGTTAGTTGAAGTTGTTTAATTGTGTTAAATGGTTGAATATGTAAGGAATCATGTTTGTGTTAGTTTTATACCAATTGTATTTGTTAATATTACTATTTTGTGGGTAAAATTCGTGTTAGTTGGCTTAAGAGCTGTGTCGAAATCACGTTCTGCAAAACTTGAACTAGTGCATCATCCTTGGTATGTGACCTCTTAATGCAAGCGGTAGTGCCTCTATTGTGGAAAAATTTACAAGAGATGAAAACTTGTAATTTCATTTATGGTTATGATGGTAAACTTTTATTTAATGACGTGATGTAATTATTTTATTTCCGCACTTGAATGATGTTTAAGGTTAGACAACCTGAGATATTTTTGGATTTAATGATGTAACCCTTTTATAGGGTGGATTTATGGTTTAAATATTATTTTATTTGGGTAGATAGTATGAATGTATGGAAAGTGAACACCAAGTCTTAGGGGAATGAAGTACCCAGATTTGGGGGTGTCACAACCGTAGTCGCGATAAACGAACGTGTGGGATTGCTATGATTGTAATTCCTTAGACGTTGAGTGACGAGTGTATTGAATAACATTTCGATGTTATGTTGTGGTAATGAGAGATAAGTGTAAAGTGTATAGACGCTGTGAACGCAACGCAGTTGCGTTGAATGACCGGTCTTAGCATACAGCGAACCGTATGGCTTCTACATTAAGAAAGAATAACGAATGTTATCAAGAAAGCCGTAGCGAATGGTAATAAGATTAACAGAAGCCGATCGTGATTCGGATAGGAAATGATAGAATGAAATGTAAGCGTTGAACACTTTAACCGACATGAAGGTTGAGTGTATGCAAATACTAAACAGATAGAACCTACACCTCGTGTATGGTTTGGCCGTAAGATAATGGAGAGCAATGATTAAACCAGGAACGATGAAGAACTGAATTAAATATAATGAGTTAATATAACGAAGCCGAGTTAATGATTAACTTGAATGATTGCTCTGAGTATACAAAAGACTGTATGACTTGGACGATAAAGAATGAATCTTGAGGTATGGCATTTAGTTGCCAAAAAGCCATAAGGAATAAAAAATTAACTTAACGAATGTTATAGTTTAGTGATTCAGATAAGTTAAGATAAGTTTATGTTGTGGTACAATCGTAACCTTTGATGGTTGACATATGGGAGCTGGGCTAAACAATTCCTTCAGAGAGCGAAGATATATACGAAACTGGCAACCGATCTAACTCACTGTGATGGCAGTGTAGATGAGACGGGAACTTGTTTGTTGGTTGTTTGTGGGAAATCACTCAGAGTACCATATGGACTACTAGCAGAGAAGCGATGTGTGTTGAGACTTAGAAGAGTTATAAGAAGAAGATAAGATTATAAATCATCAAAGATGATGAACGTATTGAGTAAGACATCTCCGTATGTCATGAAGCCATAAACCGGTAATGAAAGTTAGTCGCGTAAATTTATATTGCAAGAACGCGAACCCTAAGAAGTAAAGTTTGTTAGGTTTGTAATATTCATGAACGCAATCAAATTGCACAAAGTAAGCGGAAGCATGGAAAGTTAGAGTTTAAAAATTTTACAAATCATATACCCGGATCATCCTTTATGCAAAATTATTAATTAAATGAAAATATGAAGAACAAGAATCATACCCTTGAAGTTTCGAGCTTCTTCAGGTACAAGTTCACCTCCAATCTTTTCGCGTTCAACTTGAATCCACCGGGTTTGGTTCCTTCCTTTGATCAATGTTAGCCACCCAAGTGTTTGGCCTCTAGAGGTGATCCACCAAGGAAGAAAAACGATTCAAGAAGAAGGGTATTTGGTAAAACCCTAATTTTTCAATCTCTCATAGAAAAGGGTGTACTCTCCCAACAATTGGAGTCACGTATATTGATATCTGATATAAGACTCCTCTTATAAAGATATCAGTTAACCATTCTAATCTAATTAGAAAAATAAGGTATTATTTAATTAATTAAATTTCTTTAATTAATTAAGTTCCCTAATCTTATTAGGGATAATTAATTAAACTCTTTTATTAATTAGCCTCCTAATCTTATTAGGAATATATGAGAGTACTTTTATTAATTAATTCACAAACTCCTTTAGGAATTAAATAATAATAATAGTAATAATAATAATAAGACTCTCTTATTAATTTATATTTAATATTTCTAAAATATTCAATAATAAATATTAATCTATTTAATTTATTCTATCACAATAGATTAAATTAAATATACTTAATTATTATTATGATTATGCCATTAACTTCTTAAATAATTATTCTTCCTTTTATGGTGTGACTATTTAGGTTCTCCATATTAAACCGGTTGTGAATAAATCAATTAGAACAATTCTAATCTTATTTAAATAAATAAATTAAACTATTAATTTATGTGACGCCCCCAAAATAGGTATACAACACCCATTCTGAGTCGCCAAATACATGGTACAAAAAGCAAACTACAACTTCAATAATACAATTGTCGTACAAAATACGACAACGCATACTGTGAGTTAAATACAAATATTGTCTTCTAGACAATATTCACACTCAAATAAGTCCTCATTACAATTACTCAAACACTATTTTACAGAAATAGTGAGGACTGCTAAAACATCTATCTAGAACCATCACTCCATACCCCGACTAGATCCTGCTATGTTCTCACCTCCTGAGAAGAAAAAATGGAACAAAAAGGAAAAGGGTGAGCTCAACAAGCCCAGTAAAGAATATTATGACTAAGATAATATACAAATAATTATCATTAGTTTTCAACAGAAAAAAAATCTGATAAAATATAATAGACAACAAGTTTTAGATCAACAACTGCAGCGAAAACAACAATCCATTAGAAGAGTCAAGTAGAGAATGAGTTCTACTATCTTCTAAGATTTAAAAGTCCATCATGAATATTTTATCCTTGTAACAACAATCATTATACATCTTTAATCAAATATTCATCTTTGCACTACAGGCCAAAGATATTCATTTGTATCACCAGTTGGTCATGTTCATCTCAACACCTGTTCATCTTTGAACTATGGGCCAAAGATATTCATCAATTAATCATTCATCTTTGCACTACATGCCAAAGATATTCAGTAATGTCATCATTTAAGATTGGGGATGATGAAAAATATTTTAAAGAAAACGAATCCAGTGAGACAGAAGGACAAATAGTAGGGATTCGTATAACAGTTTATCCAAGATCAATAATACTTCATAATAACCAATTGTGAAGCAGAATTCAAAAATAAAGATCAAAACATGGATACAATCAAAGATAGTAACCATAATAGACATCTTGGACAAAAAGAAAATTTTTATTTTTCGGTGAATAATGTCGTATTCGTGAATAGTGTCGTATACATGAATAGTAACCTCGACACAAAAAGTTCCAAATTTGATAAAAAGTTCAGACCAATATTTTGGCATAATGATATTGAAAGAAATAATATCATTTATGAAGAAAATAACATCCCTTACCTCAAAATAACCGTACTTCTGACTGAATTTCGGATATAGTGCTGACATAAACTTGTACTGAATAGCAACTCTCAAAGTATCAAAATACTCACAAAAATACGCTCGATAATCTAGAGAGAAAGAAAACTTGTTTCTCGTGTGATTTTCAATTCTAACCTAAGCGTCAATTTATAAGAAAATACTAGAACGCCATATGAGACTAAAATAATAAAATATATTATTTCTTTCTTATTATTCCTACGCATGTCATCCTTGAATCAAGCTAGCCACCAATTCTGAAAATTTTCAGCAGCCCATGTGCATTCAACAACAACCAAAAAGTGGGTCCCACCTATAATTTAATAAAAATCATTTTATTTTTTTGAAACTTCAGTAATTCATTGAAAATAGCTCGTTTATCAGAAAAATACGAATTTTGTGTCTATTTCACATGAAATCGAATTCTCTACAACTTTGTAGCATTGAGTTTTTCCAAATTCCGAATAGAAAATATCTGAAATCCATAAACGGGTGATTTTTAATACCTCCAATCCGACAAAATACTGATAAAACACCTCAACCTTAATTCCTTCATTTATAACCACATAAATAAATCCATCATTTATATCCACATCAAATAAATATTTTCTTATCATATAAATTAATAATTAATTATTCACAAATAATATTACGGAATCACAATTATGACAACCAGACAGTTCCCAGTAAAGAGGGGGCTTTCCAATAAGGATTTCTCCTTACTGGCGCGCAATTAGGTGACCAAATCTCTCCTTGACAGAACTTTCTAGACATTGCCAATAATGCTATCTCATAATATTATTCAAATAATATGAATTATTGATCCGATAATGAGAAATATTGTGCAGTGACAATTATTGAAACAACAATAATATAAAATATCAACGCAGCAATTATTTAAACCAATAAAATAAAATATTGAAACAGTAATTTGTGTAAAAATTATTGAGGTATCTTTTTACGTAAGAATCAATAATTCAAAAATACTGCGCAAAAAACCATGTCTAACATCTTTATGCAACCACGCCAGACATTCGTATTTTAACCACCGTGTATTCCAACAATGTTAACGGTAACAACTACGCCATTATTTATAAAAAACTCAAACTTGTCATTTTCTTCATCCGATAATTATTCTGTTATGGGGCCCACAAATGACTGCGCCATCGTACGAATATTCCTTGACAACAAGAATATTTTACGACCAAACGAATATTCCCCGACAACAATGATTATTTTATAACCACTTGCTTATTTTGAAAAATTTGCAAATTTCACCCATAACCAAAACATTATATAAATTTAACACCTTATTATTCACAATAATAATTAGAGGAAATTCGGTTTTATTTATAATAAGTTGGGATCTTACAACCTCCCCTCCTTATGAAATTTTGTCCTCGAAATTGACGTACGTACCTGGTGTTTGGAAAAGGTGAGGGTACCTCGCTTTCATTTACGATTCAAACTCCCAGGTCATTTCCTCAATAGTATGGTTCCTCCACAAATTTTTAACTTGTGGTATAACCTTGGTGCGTAGGACATACTCTTTCCTATCCAAGATCTTAACAGGTACCTCTTTGTACGTTAAATATTCAGCTATCTCGTCTGGTTCTAAAGCAATAATATGGTTTGGGTCTTTCACATATTTACAAAGCATAGATATGTGAAAAACATTATGAACACGAGACATACTTGGAGGTAATGCGAGTCTATAGGCCATATTTCCTATTCGGTCAAGAATCTCATATGGACCAATAAATCGTGGATTGAGCTTTCCTCTCTTCCCAAATCTTGTAACTCCCTTCCATGGAGCAATACGTAACAGTACATGATCTCCAATATTAAATTTCATTTCCTTTCGATGAAGATCAACATAATTATTTTGTCGATCTTGTGAGGTTTGAATACGTTGTCGAATCATTTGGATCTTTTCTGTAGTCATGCGTACTAATTCTGGTCCCAACAACGTTACTTCTCCCACCTTGTCCCAACATACTGGGGAACGACACTTTCGTCCATACAACGCCTCGAATGGAGCCATGCCTATACTTGCTTGATAACTATTGTTGTAAGAGAATTCCACCAGTGGCAAGTACTTATCCCAACTTCCTTTGAAATATAGAACACATAGTCTTAATAGATCTTCAAGGGTTTGAATAGTCCTTTCCGATTGTCCATCCGTTTGAGGATGGTATGCCAAACTGAATCGTAAATCCGTGCCCATAGCTTTCTGCAAGCTAACCCAAAATCTTGAAGTGAATTTTGGGTCACGATCCGAAACTATGGATACTGGCATGCCATGCAATCTCACAATCTCATTCGCGTACATACGAGCAAGACTTTCAAGGGAATAAGTCTCACGTATCGGCAAGAAATGAGCAGACTTGGTTAATCTATCAACAATAACCCAAATCGCATCTATGCCTTGAGAAACTTTGGAAAGACCTGTAACGAAATCCATGGTAATGTGTTCCCACTTCCATTTCAGAATCTTAAGTGTTTGCAATGGACCCTTTGGCACTTGATGCTCCGCCTTTACACGTTGACATGTTAATCACCTCGAGGTAAACTCCGCGATCACTCTCTTTATATTGTTCCACCAAAATGTGTGTCGAATATCATTATACATTTTGGTACTCCCAGGATGGATTGCAAACGGTGTGTTGTGTGCCTCCATCATAATTCTATGCTTCAAGTCAGAATCGTTAGTAACACAAAGTCTGGAGTTGAATCGAAGTATTCCTTCTTCATCGATTCTTGCTTCTGGAATAACACCTTCTTGCACTTTCTTCTTCATACGCATCAGCTCCAGGTCCGTAGCTTGAGCAGCTTTAACTTTATCGATTAAAGTCGGTTCTACTCGTATATTCGCCATCATCACGTAGGTCCCTAGAGTCTTTAACTCAATCTCCATTCTTTGTAAATCGTATAAAATGGGTTTTTGTGTTAACAACATCGCTTTTCGTGCCGCACAACGATCTTCTACTCAATGCGTCACTCTAACGCTTTGCTTTTCAAGATGGTATTGAATGGTATGATCGTAATCTTTCAACAGCTCGAGCCAACGTCGTTGCCGCATGTTAAGTTCCTTTTGGGTGAAGAAATATTTGAGGCTTTTAAGATCCGTATAGATCTCCATTTTCTCCCCATACAGGTAGTGCCTCCAGATTTTCAACGCGAAAACGACTGCTGCCAACTCTAGATCATGAGTAGGATAATTCCTCTCATATTCTTTGAGTTGTCGTGAGGCATAGGCTATGACTTTCCCATGTTGCATAAGAACACATCCTAACCCTTTTCCTGAAGCATCGCTGTATATAACAAATCGATCCGAACCGGATGGTATTGCTAGAACAGGTGCCAAAATTAGTCTCCTCTTGAGCTCTTGGAAACTCTTCTCGCATTCCTCGCTCCATATAAATTTTGTATCTTTTCGAGTCAACTGAGTTAACGGAGTAGCGATTCGAGAAAATCCTTCCACAAATCTCCGATAATAACCAGCTAAGCCCAGAAAGCTATGCACTTCGGTCACCGAACTTGATTGCTCTCAAACTTTGTAATCGCTTCAATCTTAGGGTCAACAGATACTCCATGTTTTGACACCACGTGCCCAAGGAATGCTACTTCCTCAAGCCAGAACTCGCATTTCTTTAGCTTGGCATAAAGCTTGTTTTCACGAAGCCTTTCAAGTATTAGCTTCAAATGGTGCTCACGATTTTCACGGCTTTTGGAATAGATGAGGATGTCATCAATAAAGAAAACAACTAATTGATCCAAATATTCCTTGAATACTCGATTCATTATATCCATGAAAGCAGCAGGAGCATTAGTTAATCCAAAAGACATGACTAAGAATTCATAATGCATGTACCGAGTTTTGAAGGCAGTCTTTGGAATATCCTCAGTTTTAATCTTCAGCTGATGATATCTAGAACGAAGATCGATCTTTGAAAAGAATTTTGCTCCTTGTAACTGGTCAAATAGGTCATTAATGCGAGGTAGCGGATACCTATTCTTGATGGTGACATGGTTCAATTCTCGGTAGTCAATACAAAGTCGCAAACTCCGTCTTTCTTCTTCTTTCTGAATAAAGCAGAGGAGCACCCCAAGGAGATGTACTAGGACGAATGAAATCGATGTCTAATAACTCCTGTAGTTGTACTTTTAACTCCTGAAGTTCAATAGGAGCCATTCGATATGGGGTTTTACAAATTGGTTTTGTACCCGGCTCAAGGTCAATAAAGAATTCAACATCACGTTCTAGGGTAGACCGGGAAGTTCTTCAGGAAATACATCAGGAAATTCTCTAAGCACGAAAATATTATTCAAATCTGACTTGTCTTTATTCAAATCTATAACATGGGCTAAGAAAGTTTGACATCCGTTTTTCAATAAATGAATAGCTTTGTGGCTTGATATGACAGTGACAGATTTTAGTGGTTTAGTTGCTGGAATTCGCATAACAGTTTGGTTAAGAATATGAAAACTAATAACCTTACGAAAACAATCAATTTTGGCATGATGAGTGGTTAACAAATCAATTCCTAAAATCACATCAAAAATAAGTATTTTTAAAGAGATAAGATCAACAGGTAATGTGATAGTGCCAACTTGGATCAAGCAAGATTTATAAACTGTAGATGTAACGAAGGTTTCACCCAACGGAGTTTTAACGAGATAAATCAAAGTTTATTTTTCTCGAGTCAAGTTTAAACATTGAGCACAAGCGCGGGAGAGATAAAAGAATGGGTTGAACCAAGATATCTAGTAAGGTATAAACTTCACAAGAATTCAAGATTAGCTTACCCGTGATCACGCCGTTCGGGTTCCTCGGGTTTGGCCGATCCACGACATAAACGCTCTTCCGAGAACCGTGATTTCGACTTATCCAGGGATGACTTTTGGAGTTACCATCCCTACTGAAATTGGTTTTGCTACAGAACAGTCTCGAGATATATGGCCCTCCTTTCCATAGTTATAACATACCTTGGATTATTGTGGATAGTTTGGACTGATATGTCCCTCTTTCCCGCATTTATAACACACGACCGGTGGTCGTTCTCCTCCCCTAGAATTTGTTGTTGGTGTTGGTGCTGATGTCTTGAATCTCCTCTATTTAAAATTTCCACTTGACTCACCTCTTCTATTATCATGCCCACGATGACCACCCGAGTGGTTACCACCTTCGTTCGTATTTTTCCCTCCTCGCTGGTTATCATCACTCGATGATTCTTTCCCACCCAGTATGACCACGGTTGTGGTCCCTCGGTTGAACATACTCATTATCTCGCTCTAATAATTGAGCCATGTTGACAACATCTGAATACAGAGAAAATTTATGAGAGATAAGGTATTGACGAACCTCGGGTTTTAGACCTCTCAAAAACATCCTTGTCATACGTTCCTCATTCTCTACCAAATGAGGTGCAAACCTAGATAACTCAGCTAACTTCGCCTCGTAATGGGACACCGTCATGTTGTTTTATTCCAGTCTGATAAACTCTACCTCCTTTATATGACGAATACTTTCAGAAAAGTACTTGTCATTGAATAGTTTTTGAAACGTTTCCCACGACATGTTGAGTGCGGCAGGCTGGGTACGCTTCACAGACTCCCACCAGTAGTCTGCCTCACCGCGGAACATAAAGGTGGCAAATGGAACCTTCTGTTCCTCTGTGCATCCCAAGACATCGAATATCTTGGTAATTTGCTTGACCCACATTTTCGCCTTGATCGGATCCGGCTTTCCAATAAATGCTGGTGGTCCCAAGTCCTTGAAGCGCTGGCATTGTGTGATAGGCCATGAGTTGGTATCACTTCCACCCGTATTTTGTACACGAGTCTCCCTAAATGCGATTTTTGCATGAACCGCAAAAGCTCCTAAACATTCCATCATTCATCGTTTGCTCGGTAGTGTTGTTTGCAGGAGGAATATTGCCTTCTGTTAACGTTCTCTGGTTTATGACTAAAGGTTATTCCACGGTCTCATACACTCCATTGTTAACGCGTTCTCGTTAGCCATTCTTAAATCTCGCCATAAAACAAGGGTTAATTAAACAAATTAATATATCACATAATATCCCTATATTATAATGAGCCAACAAATATAAGCTTAGATAGGACACACTAGCGAAGGATTTACTCATCTCTCCCTCCTAGTTCTATTCCCCAATCTCCGCCAGAGACCATATCCCTAAGATTTGATACCAATCAAACGCCCCAAAATAGGTATACAACACCCATTCCGAGTCGCCAAATACATGGTACAAAAAAGCAAACTACAACTTCAATAATACAATTGTCGTGTGCAAAATACGACAACACACACATTGTGAGTTTAAATACAAATATTGTCTTCTAGATAATATCCACACTCAAATAAGTCCTCATTACAATTATTCAAACACTATTTTACAGAAATAGTGAGGACTGCTAAAATATCTTTCTAGAACCATCACTCCATACCCCGACTAGATCATGCTATGTTCTCACCTCCTGAGAAGAAAAAATGGAACAAAAAGGAAAAGGGTGAGCTCAACTAGCCCAGTAAAGAATATTATGACTAAGATAATATATAAAAAATTATTATTAGTTTCCAACAGGAAAAAAATCTGATAAAATATAATAGACAACAAGTTTTAGATCAACAATTGCAGCAGAAACAACAATCCATTAGAAGAGTCAAGTAGAGAATGAGTTCTACTATCTTCTAAGATTTAAAAGTCCATCATCAATATTTTATCCCTGTAACAACGATCAATATACATCTTTAATCAAATATTCATCTTTGCACTACAGGCCAAAGATATTCATTTGTATCACCAGTTGGTCATGTTCATCTCAACACCTGTTCAACTTTGCACTACGGGCCAAAGATATTCATTAGTTAATCATTCATCTTTGCGCTACAGGCCAAAGATATTCAGTAATATCATCATTTAAGACTGAGGATGATGAAAAATATTTTAAAGAAAATGAATCAAGTGAGACAGAATGACAAATAGTAGGGATTCGTATAACAGTTTATCCAAGATCAATAATACTTCATAATAACCAATTGTGAAGCAGAATTCAAAAATAAAGATCAAAACATGGATACAATCAAAGATAGTAACCATAATAGACATCTTGGGCAAAAAGGAGAATTTTCATTTTTCAGTGAATAGTGCCGTATTTGTGAATAGTGCCGTATACGTGAATAGTTTCGTATATGTGAATAGTAACCCCGACACAAAAAGTTTCAAATTTGATAAAAAATTCATACCAATATTTCGGCATAATGATATTGAAAGAAATAATATCATTTATGAAGAAAATAACATCCCTTAGCTCAAAATAACCGTACTTGATTTGAATTTGGGATATAGTCTTTGTGAAACTTATCTTGAATAGCAACTCTCAAAGTATCAAAATACTCACAAAAATACACTTGATAATCTAGAGAGAAAGAAAACTTGTTTCTCGTGTGATTTTCAATTCTAACCTAAGCGTCAATTTATAGGAAAATACTAGAACGCCATATGAGACTAAAATAATAAAATATATTATTTCTTTCTTATTATTCCTACGCATGCCATCCTTGAATCAAGCTAGCCACCAATTCTGAAAATTTTTAGCAGCCCATGTGCATTCAACAACAACCAAAAAGTGGGTCCCACCCATAATTTAATAAAAATCATTTTATTTTCTGAAACTTCAGTAATTCATAGAAAATAGCTCGTTTATCAGAAAAATACGACTTTTGTGTCCATTTCACATGAAATCGAATTCTCTACAACTTTGTAGCATTGAGTTTTTCCAAATTCCGAATAGAAAATATCTGAAATCCATAAACGGGTGATTTTTAATACCTCCAATCCGACAAAATACTGATAAAACACCTCAACCTTAATTCCTTCATTTATAACCACATAAATAAATCCATCATTTATATCCACATCAAATAAATATTTCCTTATCATATAAATCAATAGTTAATTATTCACAAATAATATTACAGAATCATAATTATGACAACCAGACAGTTCCCAGGAAATAGGGGGCTTTCCAATAAGGATTTCTCCTTACTGGCGCATAATTAGGTGACCAAACCTCTCCTTTACAGAACTTTCTAGACATTGCCAATAATGCTATCTCATAATATTATTCAAATAATATGAATTATTGATCCGATAATGGGAAATACTATGCAGTGACAATTATTGAAACAACAATAATATAAAATATCAACGCAGCAATTATTGAACCAATAAAATAAAATATTGAACAGTAATTACTATAACAATTATTGAGTAGTGCCTTCTTACGTAAGAATCAATAATTCAAAAATACTGTGCAAAAACCGTGTGCTATTGTGCAACCACGTGTATTACTGTATTTGAACCACCGGGTATTCCAACAGTGTTAACGGTAACAACTACGCCGTTATTTATAAAAAAACTAAAACTTGTCGTTTTCTTCATCCGACATTTATTACATTTGGGGCCCACAAATGATCGCTACTGGTCGCATCGAATATTCCCCGATAACAAGAATATTCCATGACCAAACGAATATTCCCCGACAACAATGATTATTTTATAACCACTTGCTTATTTTGAAAAATTTGCACATTTCACCCATAACCAAAACATTATATCAATTTAACACCTTATTATTCACAATAATAATTAGAGGAAATTCGATTTTATTTATAATAAGTTGGGGTCTTACAATTTATTTAAATAAATAATATTTATTCTACAATAGGGATAAGCCTCCCTAGCGATTAATGACTTACTAGATAATATAGATTTCAACATTAATCATAAAAGAACCTTTGAGTATGTTAGAGTTTATGCCCTAGAGGCCAATTATTTTATATAATTGCTTAACATTTTGATATTATATTTGATTGAATAAATGAATGGTTTTATTATGATTTTATTTACTGCGTTATATAAATGTTAACATAATAAAATTCCTTAGAATAGTGATACAATTTATATAGTTTCAAGTATGTGACTTGAACATGAGATTATATAATTACAATTAGTATCATTGCTCTTAAATGTCCCTTGTCGAGTACCATTGTTGGTAGGACAACAATGATGCATTGAGACTAGTATGTTGATTGACTAATAACCAAATCTCATTGGTCATAAATATATGAGATATTAAGTCAATGCATAGGTATGTGTTAGAGAACGATGTACTGGACAGATCCACCATGAGAATTCTACGTGGAACATTATGAAAATTGTCATTAGCGATTCTCATAGTGACAATGATGTAATGGTCATCCGACCTGAAATCACTATATTACTACACGAGAATTTATGTACTTTGATATCATCAAATGTCACCTTTAATAGGGTGGACTATAAAGATGATTATTGGGTACATCATGAATCGTGTGAGAAATATGAGTGATCTAGATGGAATTTAACCCTCCTATATATTAGGGGTGATATCCATAGGTCTCTTGATTGAGTAGGACTATGAAATGCATGGTCATGCTCAAATAATGATTTGTTTCATATAGTCTACTCATTGATCAAGAAAACTCAGATTAAATTATGAAGAGTATGACATATTACATGACTCGAATTTAATCTAAGATGTCAAGGTTAAAAGGATTAAATTACATTGAAACATTGGTCACGAAAAGGTTGCATCGAATCATCGATCTTATTATTACTTGGGTAAAGTGATGCATTACTAGATGTCGCTCTTTTTTATAATTTTATAATATGATTATAAAATTATTGCCAACGTAATAATAACCTATAGGGTCACCTACGGAGAACGTAATTTAAAAGGGAATAAATTTAAATTTTAAGGATTTAAATATATTAATATGATTAATATTATTTAAATAGCAAATTTAAATTAAAAGGATAATTGTATATATATGTATATTAATGAAGTAAGACTTAATTAAGATATATATATATATATATATATATATATATAAATTCGGATTTTATGAATTAGGTTTTGATTTGATTAATTCCTTTTAACTACTATATATATGATATATATCAGCTACTTAGGGTACATAATAATTGAAAAACCCTAGCCGCTCTTAGAGGGAGACTAGAGAGAACACAGTTTCATAATCGTTCCTTTGGTGGCTAGTACCGCAAGTATCTCTTATTGCAGAATTGTTCGACGGTTCGTGCGGCGTTCGTGTGGATACCGTAGAGACGTGGTTCTAATTGGATTGCGTAAAGGATTCAAAGCTATTTCAGAACTTTTTCATAATCGGTATAATATCTAAACCACTGAATTAATTTCAGTTTCGCTTGGATCCTGTTTTGGGTTTCGAAATTGCTTTGATTATTTTTAAATTTCCGCTGCGTTTTTTGCTGAAAACCCAACAACAGAGTAAATAGTTACCGTACAATTCAATCCTTCCACCATACAATTTTCCAATTAAATATAAGACATGGAATTACTGTCAATTCTTATTTTATTTAATTATAAGTATTTCGACTCTTAAATGCACAACTCCAAATAATGCAAATTAGAAACTCCTTTCTAATTTCATTCTCGCCTTTAACCCGAAGGCTCTTTGGGTTGTCATTTATCGAATCACATAGGACATTTCTCTTCTTTTAATAGAAGTGGTATATTCTTTATTGATCATACATTATCTCCATGTACGACTTATTATACCCAAGCATACCCTTTGATATACCCTAAGGGTCTTAAGGAATAAGTCAAAGTATAATTCATCATACACAAGATACTATGATGATCTCAAGTCCAAGGATCACTTGTACTACTATCACTACAGGAATTCTTATTGACAAACAAGTAAAACTCCATTAGGTTTTCCTTAGCGAGCCATGTTCAGTGAACTTATTCTCTAATAAGCACCTACATACTTTGTGATGCCCCCAAAATAGGTATACAACACCCATTCTGAGTCGCCAAATACATGGTACAGAAAGCAAACTACAACTTCAATAATACAATTATCATGCAAAATACGACAACACATACTGTGAGTTTAAATACAAATATTGTCTTCTAGACAATATCCAATCTCAAATAAGTACTCATTACAATTATTCAAATACTATTTTACAGAAATAGTGAGGACTGCTAAAACATCTTTCTAGAACTATCACTCCATACCCCGACTAGATCCTGCTATGTTCTCACCTCCTTAAAAGAAAAATGGAACAAAAAGGAAAAGGGTGAGCTCAACTAGCACAGTAAAGAATATTATGACTAAGATAATATACAAAAATTTATCATTAGTCTTCAACAGGGAAAAATCTGATAAAATATAATAGACAACAAGTTTTAGATCAACAACTACAGCGGAAACAACAATCCATTAGAAGAGTCAAGTAGAGAATGAGTTCTACTATCTTCTAAGATTTAAAAGTCCATCATCAATATTTTATCCCTGTAACAACAATCAATATACATCTTTAATCAAATATTCATCTTTGCCTTTATAGGCCAAAGATATTCATTTTATATCACCGATTGGACATGTTCATCTCAACACTGTTCATCTTTGCACTATGGGCCAAAGATATTTCGTCGATTAATCATTCATCTTTGCACCTGAGCCAAAGATATTCAGTAATATCATCATTTAGTACTGAGGATGATGAAAAATATTTTAAAGAAAACGAATCCAGTGAGACAGAAGGACAAATAGTAGGGATTCATATAACAGTTTATCCAAGATCAATAATACTTCATAATATCCAATTGTGAAGCAGAATTCAAAAATAAAGATCAAAACATGGATACAATCAAAGATTGTAACCATAATAGAAATCTTGGACAAAAAGGGAAAATTTTATTTTTCGGTGAATATTGTCGTATTCGTGAATAGTTTCGTATACGTGAATAGTAACCTCAACACAAAAAGTTCCAAATTTGATAAAAAGTTCAAACCAATATTTTTGCATAATGATATCGAAAGAAATAATATCATTTACGAAGAAAATAACATCCCTTACCTCAAACGAACAGTACTTCTGATCGAAATATCGGATATGAGGCTAAATGAAACTTGTGCTGAATAGAAACTGTCAAAGTATCAAAATAGTCACAAAATACGCTCAATAATATAGAGAGAGAAAGAGAGAAAACTTGTTTCTGGTGTGATTTTCAATTCTAACTTAGCTCTCTATTTATAGGAAAATGTTAGCACGCCGAAGAAGACTTGACCTGCAACCTGATGGCTTTATCTGCTACTATTTCCACCCACCACATTTGAATAAAAATTCTAGCATATTTCTCACCAACCAAAAGTGGGGCCCACCAATTCTAGATTTTCCAACAAAATGATAAATTCTGAAACTTCAACAATTTCTGAACCAGTCACCTCTTAAAATTCATAACAAATCATGGGTTCATTTTTAACGGTTCAAAATTTGTGGACATATACTCAACTTATATATGTATAACATATCCAAAAATCATAACGATCCAATGGTCGGATTAAAAATTATAACTCACGTAATATATCTCAAAAACACTAGTTTAAATTTTAATACCTCCATTCCGACAAAAATACTGATAAAACACCTCAACATTAACTCCTTCATTTTTAACCACAACAAATATATCCAACATTTATATCCACATAAAATAAATATTTCCTTATCATATGAATCAATAATTAATTATTCACAAATAATATTACGAGAATCACATTTATGACAACGGTAGTTCCAGGAAGAGGGGCTTTCAATAAGGATTTCCCTTCTTTGAGGCGCAATTAGGTGACCAAACCTCCCTTAATGAGAACTTTCTAGACATTGCCAATAATGCTATCTAATAATATTATTCAAATAATATGAATTATTGATATGATAATGGAAATCATGCAGTTGACAATTATTGAAACAAAATAATATAAAATATCAACGCAAAGCAATTATTGAATCAATAAAATAAAATATTGAATAAAGAATTCATCTGTAACAATTATTGAGTAGTGCCTTCTTACGTAAGGATCACTAATTCATCAATCTTGTGCAATACCTGGTACTTCTCTTGTGCAACCATGCGTGTATTCATCGTATTTTAACCACGTGTATTCCAACGATTATTTAACGGTAACAATTACGCCGTTATTTATAAAACTCAAACTTTGTCGTTTTCTTCATCTGATAGCTATCCGTTATGGGGTCCACAAATGGCTACGACGTCGTACGAATATTCCTCGACAGAAAGAATATTCCACGACCAAATGAATATTCCCCAACACAATGAATATTTTATATATTTTGCAAAATTTGCACATTTCGCCCATAACCAAAACATTATATCAACTTAACACCTTATTAATTTAGAATAATGAATAGAGGAAAATTCAATTTTATTTATAATAAGTTGGGGTCTTACAACCTCCCCTCCTTATAAAATTTCATCCTCGAAATTGACGTACGTACCTGGTATTTCGAAAAGGTGAGGGTACCTCGATTTCATTTCCGATTCTAACTCCCAGCTCATTTCTTTAATATCATGGTTCCTCCACAAAACCTTAACTTGTGGTATCACCTTGGTGCGTAGGACATGCTCTTTCCTATCCAAGATCTTAACAGGTACTTCTTCGTACGTTAAATCTTCGGATATCTCGTCTGGTTCTAACGCCATAATATGGTTCGGGTCTTTCACATATTTACGAAGCATGGATATTTGAAAAACATTATGAACACTGATGAGTAGGTTTATAACCTACGATTTAGGTTCGTTTAGCTTGATTTATTGTTAGTTTTTGGTAATTTCATGTTACTTTTGATAGGTTGTTTGCTTGTTGCAGGATAATACATGGGCTTAATCAAAATGTGGCAATTGGAGGAAGATTTCAAGGAATTTGAATGTTTCTGACTACATAGCGTGGGGGCTGTGTTGTCTTGATGGAATCATAGCGTATGCTATGGAGCGAGAAAAATAACTGGGTCGAAAGCGCAGCTGCTTGTCTTGCTAGTGGCGGTTGGTGATGGCGTATTCGTCCCGGGATGGATTTTGGGCGAACTTTCTTTGTTGGGCTATCTTTGGGAACTTATAATTTTTTATGTAATGTGATTGTAGTAGGAGTGTATGTGTGGGAGTCTTTGAGCAATGTGTGGTTGATTTTGAAAAGGTTTCATGTCTCCATTTGGGTTCTTACTTGGGGAGTTAGAGTTGGATTAGGAGAAGTGTGGAGCTGATTTGATATCTTTTTATGCTGAGTTTGGAGAATCGAGAGAGATATATCATACAACACGAAGCATAATTCAAGAGCAATTTTCAAGGATTCAAGAGCAAAACGTTGGAGGAGTAATTTTTCAGAGATTGTCACGACGGTTGCAAATCGAGGCTACGTGAAGGGGTTTTTCATAATTCTTTTTCTCTTTCATCTATTTGTAATTGGAAGGATGTTTTCAACAAATTATTCAGTTTTTAATTCATTCATTATGAACTAATTTACTTATTAGACTTGTGATGGATCCTTGGGTGGAACGATGATTCTATAACTTTGATTTCCAATTCAATAAGATATTTACAGTTTATCTATGTTAATTTGAGCGTGAATTTATGAATTGCCTGATCAAAAGTTCTTTGTGGATTTGAAAGGAATCGAGAGAGGAGATTCAAATCTAGACCTAGTTAATATAGCATGTGTCATGAATTTTGTCGATAGCAGATTTGTGATTATTGTTAAGGTAGAGATACGCTTGACATCGCATGTAATCGTATAGAGAGCTTAAACTTCAACCTTCTTTGATTGCAGTTCACATAGAGATATAGTGAGTTGGTTAATTTAGGTGTTTAACGAATTTTTATCTTAATTGTGGATTGATGTTAATATGGTATTAGTGCATCGAGAGGTGGCTCTTACTACGTTCGTGTTCTTGATTAATAAACCTGGAAAATTGAATTGAGTTGAAATAAGGGTTGGAAAATCGAGGGGAAGCTCATGGTGAAATCATAAGTCTATTTCTCAATTATTTGTTTGAAATTCGGATTTCGTTATTGGTACATTTTGTGATAGTTTATTTCTTTATTAATTTAGTTTTTTATATATAATTTAAAACCATTGAATTGATTAGTTTAATAAAATTAGGGTTAATACAAAATTGATAATTGTGAAGTTAAAACTCTTAATATTTTGTCCTTGTGGGAACGATACTCTATTCATTACTATATTACTCTTAATTTCATGTTACCCAACAAGTTTTTGGCGCCGTTGCTGGGGACAATTTAGCCGAGATTTTAATATTTGTTTTTACAATATAAGTTTAATTAGTCCAGTTTTACTTAAACATTTTTATTTTGTTTTCTCTATTTCAGGTTTTCGACATTGGTTTATGCAAACACGATCTAAACATCCAGACTTGCTTCCTTTTGAGGACGACATTGACAGAAGATTTCAAAAGTTGAGTAAGTGGATTGAGGAAACAAGGAACGAATTGAAAAATTACGATAAGGAAGGAGCGATGGTATCGAAGACGAAGCGTTGAGGATTTTGCCACACCTAGGGTGACTAATCTGGCAATCGAGCATTACTAGGCTCGCAATTGTCTGTAACACTTTTGAAATTAAAGCGGGACCATTAGGATGATGCAAAACTTCGTATGTCATTTGGGGGAATGGCAAATGATGATCCGAATGAGCATTTAATCAGTTTTCTGGAAATGTACGACACGTTCAAGTACAATGGGGTGTCGGATGAGGCAGTAAGACTTCGTTTGTTCCCATTCTCTTTACGGGAGAAGGCGAAGAGTTGGTTACATTCTTTACCACTGGGTTCGATCACTACGTGGGAGGATTTGGCTCAAAAATTTCTTGCCAAATTTTTCCCATCGGCGAAGACTGCGAAAATGAGGAATGACATCACAATATTTGAGCAACAGAATGGGGAGTCACTATATGAGGCATGGGAGAGATACAAGGAATTACTCAAAAATTTCCCACATCATGGATTGCCCAAGTGGTTACAAATGAACAAATTCTATAACGGGCTAGATGGAAATGTCAGAACTAGCATTGATACGGCATCGGGCGGTGCATTCATGGCTAAGAGTTACAAGGAAGCCTATAATTTGATAGAAACAATGTCAACAAATAACTACTAGTGGCCCACAGCAAGAATGACACAGGCAAAGGCGGCTGGGATATTGGAATTAGATGGAGTAACAGCTATACAAGCACAACTTTCTGCACTATCCATGAAGTTTGATACGATGAATGAGAGGATAAATACGATGACAGGGGCTTAAGTTCAACAAGTTCAGCAGGTTATGGTAGTATGTGAATTATGTGCGGGTTATCATCTGACAGAGCAGTGTGCAATAAATCCAGCATTCGTTCAGTTCATAGGCAACTACAATAGAATTCTGAAAAATACTTACCAAAACACCTACAACCAGGGGAATAGGAAGCACCCAAACCTTTCATGGAGCAATAATCAGCAAACTCAAGCTCCACGACCATCATATCCCCGGTTTTCATAGTCATCCACAAGCAGATTCAACGGCAGGATGTGAAACCGATGGGGAGGAAACATGGGCAAGGTACATGACTAGCAACGATTTGGCTATGAAGAATCAAGCTATTGCTATAAAAATATAGAGAATCAGATAGGTCAAATTGCGTTGGCATTGAATAATAGACCACAAGGAACATTACCTAGCGACACCGAAAGAAATCCGAAGGGTAATCATGAGCAATGTCAAGCAGTTATGTTGAGAAGTGGAAAACACCTCGGTGGGAATAGAGCAAAAAAATTCAAAGAACAACAGAGGAAAATGTTTATAGCGATGAACGCAGTGGAGGTAACAAAAATGTGGAAATAAAGTTAAGCAATGAGCCGATTGTTTTATTCTCCATCATTGAGTTCAAATTGAGAGAGTCCAAAAACAAAAATCAGATAAGCAGTTCGTAAAGTTTTTAGACGTGTTCAAGAAACTCCAGATTAACATCCCATTCGCAGAGGCCCTAGAGCAAATGCCAAGTTATCTGAAGTTTATGAAGGAATTACATGAGGAAGAAGAAATAGGAAGATTTCAAAACAGTGGCACTAACAGAGGAGTGTAGTGCGGTGTTATAGAAGAAGCTACCACCAAAACTCAAAGACCCGGGGAGCTTTACTATCCCGTGCACGATCGGGAAGATGTCGTTTAACAAGTGCTTATGTGATTTGGGGGCGAGTATAAACCTGATGCCATTGTCAGTATACTCAGAATTGGGTTTGCCCACGCCAAAGCCTACGAATATTTCATTGCAGTTGGCGGATAGGTCAGTCACATATCCGAGAGGCATTGTAGAGGACATTTTGGTAAAAGTGGATAAGTTTATATTCCCTGCGGACTTTATCATACTGGATTTCGATGAAGATAAGAACATCCCGATCATCCTAGGGAGACCATTTTTGGTAACGGGAAGGACACTCATAGACGTGCAAAAAGGAGAACTTACAATGAGGGTCCACGATCAAGAAATAAAATTCAATGTGTTCAAGGCTATGAAATATCCTACGGATGAGGAAGAGTGTAATCGAATGGATTTAATTAAGCGAATTACCAGCGAAGATATGAGCAAGAGTTTCATCAACGATCCGTTAGAAACAACTTTATTGGGGGATGAGGAAAAAGACGATCCGGAATTTGTGGACTTATTACAGATGCAAGACTCGTTGCCACGAGTTAGCCGATTAAGAGCACCGGTTGAACCTCTACACACCGAGGAGACAGTTGCAAAAAAATTAAAACCATCATTGGAGGAGCCACTAACATTGGAACTTAAGCCACTCCCTAAACATCTCAGGTATGCGCTGTTGGTCGATTTCGTAATCAATGAATACGTGCAAGTATACACGGTCGACAAGTAATAAAGTGATAAGAAAAGTATCGTTCCCACGAGGAATTATTTAATAAAAATTACCAGGTACTAACTCTTAACCAAATCAATTTTATTTAAACAACGGCAAATTGTGATTTTTGTAATTAAGAAAATTAAATTAAATAATTAAAAGAGATTATTCTAAAATAAAACAAATAAACAAAACTAAGATTTTAACGAATGAATTCAAATAAATAAGGATAAAAACTCCAATATCCCCAATTATGAACTGTAAATCAATTATCAAATTATCCCAATTATTATGCCTATTGAATTGTTAACAGGAATTTTCAAATGCCAAAAGTCCTTTTCCAAGTAATCAATTGACTTCTATTTAATCCAGATTAATCTTGCTATATTCCTATACAAAACAATTGAATTAAACTCCTTCAATTCCAATTCTTTATGTGTTATATGCGGTGAACAGATATTTCCATTCAATTCACAAACCTAATTATTCCTTTGTGCAAATAACTAAGTCACATGTTATCATGCCCGATTCTAACCCTAGAATTCCTCTTTCAATTCCTTATAGAGTAACAAAGTAATTACTGATCAGATAATTAAGCAATAAGCACAAGACAAGATAAACAATTCACTTTGATATAAATAATTGGAATAAATCAAATAACTAATTTATAGACATAAAAGGATCAATTGAAATCTTAATAAAAGAGTTAGTTCATAATTAATGAATTAAAACCAAGAATCCACAATTGAATAGACATTAAAAGATAAAAGTATGATAAGAGAAGAGAATAGAATCTGTTGTCAGCAAATCTGATGTTCCCCTCTTGCTCTTGCTCTTGATCTTCAGTGTTCTCCAAGTTGCTTCAATCTCCAATGGCTAATTAAGAACTAGGGTTTATATTCTAATCTAATAGAGTGTTTTATCTAAGCTATGCTATGTAATCTCCCTTTATTTTATGCCTTACATCATGTATTTATAGGTTACAAGTCCAATTTTTAGCTTAGGAACAAATCCATTCCAATTTGGAGTCAAAAAGGTGTCAAAATTCACCCCAAAACGCTGCGCCCAAGCTCGACCACTAAACTCTTCGGTATTTCAAATACTGGCATGGCATCATGAGATCGCCTTCCAGTAGCCCGTATTTACGTAAACTGAGTTCTAAATGGATGCTCACAGGCACGGCCACTATTCCGGAAATTTTCTACTCCAACATCCTTTGGGAAAATAGACATAACTTCTTCATCCGAACTCCGATTTTTATGATTCAAGATGTTCCGAAAAGAGGAGACATAGATCTACAACTTTCATTCTTTGAGTTCTTCAAAATAAGGTCCCGAGCAATACTAAAATAGCTCTGAAGTGGCTGCTATGTAAATGGCAAGCCGAAAACGCGCATCTAGCCACCCCAAACGTCGATCCAAGTAATTTTTGTCCCAATTCCTACAAAACAACATAAAACATGCATGAATAAACATAAACACTTAAAAACATCCAAAAGATTAAGTTCAAACGCACTCAATTATGAGTATAAAACTCACTCATTAAATACCCCCAAACTTAAACATTTGCTTGTCCTCAAGAAAAAACACAAAAGAATTAAAAATAAACAATGTAAATTAGCTACATGAATGCATATGCATGATCTACTTCCTAATATATCTACGAACCCAGTAATAAATCAGTATAATATATAGCAATATGCCTCAAAGATACCAATGATACTCAAATAATATATCCAATCAAGTCAAAGTCCATAACTCTAACCAATTAGTCAGTCCAAACCTGTCATCACCCATGTTGTGTGTGTGTGTGCTTGTTAACCATTCTAACTAACCGCAGTTCAAGATAATCACATAACAAACTTCTTAGAAGGAAAATTTTAGTTCCAATTCAATTACTTTTGTGAACATGACAACTCCGGTTAAAACTAAGCAATTACCAAGTCTTAGGGTAAATACAAGATTTATCTATACTTTTATTCAACCACGAGGGCATTTTTGCTCTTTCTCGTGTTTTATTCATTTTTTTATTTTTTTTTCATGGCTGTGCAATGTCTTATTCCCTTAGGCTTTTCAGTGTTACCTTAACGAGCTTTCGACCAACGACTCCCAAGCCATTAAGACCTTAGGGCGCTAGGTGTAAAGACAATCCCCTCGGGCTTACTTACTCAAGTAGCAAAGGCCACAAAACTAGACAAGCATGCCACGGTGTTTATTCACTTTTTTTTTCTTCTGAATTTTCTATTTTTTTCTTTTCATCATTTCTTTTTTTTTTCATTTTCATTTTGTATATATATACCCCATAGATTCCCCCAAACTCAAGCTTTTACGTCATTCCAACCTTTACCCCCAGTTCACTAATTTCCTTAAATTTTAACCAAGATTTTCCCTCAGAAACAAATTATGAAACCCTTGAACCAAGTGGATTAAAACAGTTAAACTTTAAGTGCTAACCGGTTACATAAGTTTCAGACAGGCTCAGATTTTCTTCATGTTTAAAATTAGAACTCATAATCAATTATCAACACTGTTCAAGTTAACATGCAAAACCAATCTTATCATAGGTCGAGCTAAGACCACACCAACCTATCGCACAGATTTATGCAAAAATAAAATAAAATAAAAATGCAATTATACTACATGAGCACATACTAATGCAACACATATATGAATATGCCAATAACTACCATGTATTATATGCAACCTAAAAAAGACAGTGCTAACACACAAAAAAAAATAACGAACTACCATGAAGATAACTAACTATATGCAATACGACACTAAAATGCCCCCAAACTTAAACTAGACATTGTCCTCAATGACTAGAATAGAAAAAAAAAATTAAAGCAGAGGACTTCCCTGAAAATATAGCAATCTTCCTCCTTATCCGCTAAGTTTGGAGAATAGGCTAGGCACATGGAACAAATTGGGCACCACACTTGAATTTGACTTGAATAACCTGTAAACCATGATAGAAACAATTTTATTAAATTCTAAATAAATGCAAATTCAAAACTACTAATATAAAACCTAATAAAAACTAAAAAAATAAAAATTAAACTTGGGTTGCCTCCCAATAAGCGCTTGTTTTATAGTCTCAGCCTGACTTCTTCAATTCGCTATCCAATTTCCCTACGAAAATTGAGGAACCCTCCATCCATCAGTAATAATGTCTCTTTTGGGAGGTTCCCATTAGCAAAGACCCTTGAATTAAAGTCACCTAGCATGCTCTTTGTAGATATGTTTCCCATTAAGAACGTCCAAAAACTAGGTGTTTTCTCCATTATGTCAATGATCAGATTGGGGCATTGAAGCTTAGTAAACACAATGGGATCTTCCTCTATCTTCTCCTTTTCAACCCACCATGACTCCATAACTGTACTAGCTCTTATGTCACAAAGAGCTTTACCGACGACATGACTGCCAATTAGGCATGGTTTTGCAAAACTGCCCGGATTCTTGAACTTTGGTGGAGGAGGCACATGGGATACTAAGAAATCAGCTCATCTTCGTTGAATCTTACAGTTAAATCTTCGTCGATATCCTTTTCCTTGACTGTCTCTTGCAAATCCTTTCCACTACGTAGAGTCACAGCCTTGCAATGCTCATCTCTGCCTGGATTTATCTCTGTATCACTAGGGAGTGTTCCAAGTGGGACGTTATTCAATGCAAGTGCTATCTGGCCCAATTGATTTTCCTGATTCTTTATCGACGCACCTTGGCTTTTCATATTCAACTCTACTTGATTCAATATTTTGTCTTGTTCATCGTTCCTTTTTTCAGTAGCTTTAATGAATTTTTTCAAGGCTTCTTCCAAACTTGATTTCCTTTCTAGTTGTTGTGGAGTCTGATTTTGAAATCCGAATGTGTTTTTCTGTCTAGGCGCTTGAGCTTGATTGTTACTCCAAGAAAATCCTAGATGATTTCTCCAACCCGGATTATACGCGTTTTGGTTCGGATACGGTTGGGTAGACCGACTATAGCTCCCTGCAAACTGAGCTGGTTCAGCGTTTATGGCACATTGATCTGTAGCATGACTCCCATCACATAACACACAAACCATTGCTACTTGTTGTGTGGATGGTGGACTCCATGTTTCCATTGGTCGAGTCATGTTTGCCACCCTTCGACTTCGTTGGGCTGCAATAACCTCCAACGTCTTTGAATTTTCCTCAATTTGTACTGACACTACAGAAAATGTATTAAGTCCATCAATCCATGTTCCCCTTGGTTGAGTCATGTTCGTGTATGGCCATTGATACGCAAAGTCATCCATTGTACCTGAAAAGAGAGAAATATAGGAAGAGAATTAAAAATAAAAATAAAAATGTTTAAATTAAGACTAATTTGATTGAAATTAATATTAGTAAAAAAATTATTAAATTAACTCCCCGGCAACGGTGCCAAAAACTTGTTGGTCGGTTTCGCAATCAATGAATACGTGCAAGTATACACAGTCAACAAGTAATAAAGTGATATTAAAAGTATCGTTCCCACGAGGAATTATTTAATAAAAATTACCAAGTACTAACTCTTAACCAAATTAATTTTATTTAAACAACTGCAAATTGTGATTTTTATAATTAAGAAAATTAAATTAAACAATTAAAAGAGATTATTCTAAAATAAAACAAATAAACAAAACTAAGATTTTAACGAATGAATTCAGATAAATAAGGATTAAGACTCCAATATCCCCAAATATGAATTGTAAATCAATTATCCAATTATCCCAATTATTATGCCTACTGAATTGTTAACAGGAATTCTCAAATGCCAAAAGTCCTTTTCCAAGTAATTAATTGACTTCCATTTAATCCAGATTAATCTTGCTATATTCCTATGCAAAACAATTAAATTAAACTCCTTCAATTCCAATTCTTTATGTGTTATATGCGGTGAACAGATATTTCCATTCAATTCACAAACCTAATTATTCACTGTGCAAATAACTAAGTCACATGTTATCATGCCCAGTTCTAACCCTAGAATTCCTCTTTCAATTCCTTATAGAGTAACAAAGTAATTACTGATCAGATAATTAAGCAATAAGCACGAGACAAGATAAACAATTCACTTTGACATAAATAATTGGAATAAATCAAATAACTAATTTATAGACATAAAAGGTTCAATTGAAATCTTAATAAAAGAGTTAGTTCATAATTAATGAATTAAAATCAAGAATCCACAATTGAATAGACATTAAAAGATAAAGTATGATAAGAGAAGGGAATAGAATCTGTTGTCAGCAAATCTGATGTTCTCCTCTTGCTCTTGCTCTTGATCTTCAGTGTTCTCCAAGTTGCTTCAATCTCCAATGGCTAATTAAGAACTAGGGTTTATATTCTAATCTAATGGAGTGCTTTATCTAAGCTAAGCTATGTAATCTCCCTTTATTTTATGCCTTACATCATGTATTTATAGGTTACAAGTCCAATATTTAGCTTAGGAACAAACCCAATCCAATTTGGAGTCAAAAAGATGTCAAAATTCGCTCCGAAATGCGTCCAAGCCTGAACACTAACTTCCCAAATACCAATATTTGAGGCAACACATTCACGACATCGCCTTTCTAGGCGTTGGGCATAGGCCTAAAATGGGCGCCCCGGCGCTGGCCACTAGTTTGGAAATTTTCTACTCCAACGTCCTTTGGGAAAGTAGCTATAACTTCTTCGTCCGAAATCTGATTTTGATGATTCAAGATGTTCCTAAAAGAGGAGACGTTGATCTACAACTTTCATTCTTTGAGTTCTTCGAAATAAGGTCCCGAGAAATACTCAAATTGGCTCTGAAGTGACTGCTTTGTTAATGGCAAGCCGAAAACGCCCATCTAGCCACCCCAAACGTCGATCCAAGTAATTTTTGTCCCAATTCCTACAAAACAACATAAAACATGCATGAATAGACATAAACACTTAAAAACATCAAAAAGATTAAGTTCAAACACACTCAATTATGAGTGTAAAACTCACTCATCATGCGTATTTAGGCAATTCAAATTCTTTACCTGTAATTATTTCTGCTGCACTTAATGAATTGCAGGAAGAAAAGTTGTTGAGGGTGCTTAGGGATCACAAATCAGCGATTGGATGGACGATTGCGGATATAAAAGGCATTAGCCCATCATTTTGCATGCACAAGATTCTGATGGAGGATGATGCAAGTCCGTCGATGGAGCATCAACGTCGACTTAACCCAATCATGAAGGAAGTGGTCAAGAAGGAAATTCTGAAATTATTGGATGCCGGTGTCATATATCCAATTTTCGACAGTAAATGGGTAAGTCCGATTCATTGTGTGCCTAAGAAAGGGGAATGGCGGTAATTCGAATGAGGATAACGAAGTTAATTCCAATAAGGACGTTAGCGAGGTTGGAGGTGTGCATCGATTATAGGAGATTGAATAAGGCAACGAGAAAGGATCATTTCCGCTACCTTTTATCGATCAAATGTTAGACAGGTTAGCGGGACATGAGTTTTACTGTTTATTGGATGGATATTCGGGATATAATCAGATTGCCATTGCTCCTGAGGATCAAGAAAGACAACATTTACTTGCCCTTACGACACCTTTGCATTCAGGAAGATGTCATTCGGACTGTGCAATGCACCTGCAACTTTCCAGCGGTGTATGATGGCTATTTTTTCAGACATGGTGGAGAAGAATGTTGAAGTCTTCATGGACGATTTCTCGTTCTATGGAGACAATTTTGATACTTGCCTAGAGAATTTGGTCATAGTATTGCAGCGGTGTAAGGATACAAACCTCATACTAAATTGGGAAAAATGCCACTTCATGGTTGAGGAGGGCATAATATTGGGCCATAAGGTGTCGGCTCAAGGATTGGAGGTGGACAAGGCAAAGATGGATACGATTGAGAAACTACCTCCACCGAGCTCAGTTAAGGGTATTAGAAGTTTTCTAGGGCATGCTGGGTTCTCCAGGAGGTTCATAAAAGACTTCTCTAAGATTGCAAAACCTCTATGCAGTCTTTTAGAGAAGGATGCTAGTTTCAGCTTTACTGTGGAATGTAAGTCCGCGTTTGACCTATTGAAGAAGAAATTAACTATAGCCCCCGTGATAGTCGCACCGGACTGGAAAATGCCATTTGAGCTTATATGTGATGCGAGCGACTATTCGGTTGGGGCTGTTCTGGGACAAAGAAGAGACAAGGTGTTTCACGCCATATACTATGCAAGCAAAACACTCATAGAGACTCAAATGAACTACACTACCACGGAAAAGGAATTGTTTGCAGTGGTGTATGCGTTCGATAAATTCCGGGCATACTTGATCGGGACTAAGGTGATAGTCTACACGGACCATTCGGCGATTCGATACCTAATAGCGAAAAAAGATGCTAAACCATGCCTTATCCTATGGATTCTCCTACTTTAAGAGTTTGATTTAGAAATTAAAGATAGAAAGGGGACGGAGAATCAAGTTGCCGACCATTTATCAAGGCTGGACAATCCAGGAGAAAAAGGATGAAGACAGATGCATGATCAACGAGTCATTCCCGGATGAGCAATTATTTGGGTTGAACGCAGAATTTCTGTGGTACGCAGACTTCGCAAATTTTGTGGTAAGCAAAATGCTTCCCCCAGATCTTACACGACAACAGAAAAAGAAGTTTTTTCATGACGTCAAGTGGTACATGTGGGATGAGCCGTATCTATTCAAGCAGTGCGCCGATAAGATGATTCAACGATGTATCCCCTACAGCGAAGTCCACAATATACTGCAAGAATGCCACTCATCTGCATATGGTGGACATTATGGGAGTGAGCGCACTGCGGAGAAAGTTCTTAAATCCGGGTTTTATTGGCCTACATTGTTCAAAGACGCCCACCAATTTGTGAAAACATGTGATAGATGCCAACGGGTAGGAAACATATCGAAAATGAATGAGATGCCATTACAAATAATTCTTGAAGTGGAAATCTTTGATGTATGGGGCATCGATTTCATAGGACCATTCCCATTGTCTTTGAGCAATAAGTACTCGTGGTGGATTACGTCTCGAAATGGGTCGAAGCTGCACCACTACCATCTAACGATGCCAAGGTGGTCCTCAAATTCCTACAGAAGAATATTTTCACGAGGTTTAGCACGCCAAGAGCAATAATAAGTGACGAAGGTAGTCACTTCTGCAATAAAGCTTTTACCGCTCTTTTGGCTAAGTATGGAGTCAACCACAAGGTAGCTACAACATATCACCCTCAAACAAATGGATAGGCTGAGGTGTTAAATAGAGAAGTTAAGAAAATATTGGAAAAAGTCGTAAATCCGAGTCGAAAAGATTGGTCACTTCGGTTGGATGACGCACTATGGGCATACCGAACTGCTTATAAATCGCCAATAGGAATGTCACCATACCAACTAGTGTACGGGAAGGCCTGTCACCTACCAGTTGAGCTACAACACAAGGCCTACTGGGCCATTCATAAACTAAACTTCGACCAAGCAGCTGTAGGAAAAAAAAGGTTGTTACAAATGAACGAGCTAGATGAATTCCGACTTCAGGCATACGAGAACGTTAAACTATACAAAGAGAATGTCAAAAAGTGGCACAACAATAAAATTTTGCCCAGAACTTTTGAACCGGGGCAATCGGTATTATTGTTCAACTCTTATTTGCGGTTGTTCCCCGGTAAGCTAAAGTCAAGATGGTCGGGACCATACACCATAAAAATCGTGTTTCCACATGGCGCAGTTGAACTCTACAGCCGAAACCCAATGGAGACATTCATGGTCAACGGTCAACGGATAAAGCAGTATTGGGACGGAGATGCGAACTGGGATGCTGACAACATTACCCTCGCCGATGCTCCGTGACACAAGAGTCGTCGTCGGGCTTACGACGTTAAAACTAGCGCTACTTGGGAGGCAACCCATGTTCTACACTTTTGTGTTTCTTGTTTACTTTTTTATTTTTAGGTAATTAATTTTTGTTGAATTCTTAGGTAAATTTGTATTGATTTGCAGGACAAACGAAAACATTCTACCATCATAGAGCGGGCCGCGCTCTCCAATAGGCAGAAGAAGTGCGGGGCGCTCTACAAGACCAGAAAAGCCAGACCATGCAAATTGGGAGGCGCTTACGCCTGACAAGCAGTCAATGTTGGTGGCGCTTGAACCCGGCGATGGGGGCGCCACTCATACTAGATCTACTGACCCACTAGCGCGGACTGCGCTTCCAAAGCCCATTACACACAATTGTCAGACCGCCTGTTGTAAAACTCTCGACTCAATAACGACCACGCTTATCTCCCCTATACTGCTAGCAATAGCTTGTGTCGCAGCTGCGTTAATGTCCCAGGTGCCCACGTCTAAAAAAAATCAAGACCTTGCCTCTCCTTAACCCAATCAAACTCCTTCACCTCTCCTTCACCTAATAAAATTCCACCACTTCTCTACCACTACATCTTCCAACCCTCATTAAACTCACCAAGCATGACAACATCTCATAAGTCCTTCTCCTCTTCCACTTCTACTCCATGGCTACCCCTTCACCTTTCATCTTCTAGTATTCAAGTCACGTTGGAATTCCTTCACCTATATAAACTCAAAACTTCACTCTCCCAATTCATATCAACCCTCCACTACATGCATTACATACCTTTAACCAATTACTTGGGGAAACATACTCAAACGGGGGGGGGGGGGGAGTCAAATAACGCAAGGAATTACATCTCACCTCTTGTTTGCTCATCTTCTTCAGTCTGAATAATCAAGTAAGTAGGAAAAATTGGGTATTGGTGTTTGTTTACATAGTTTGGCTTGCAAGATTACACTAAGTTCCTTAAGTTTGGGGGAAAAAGAAATAGTTCACCCACCAACTGTTCGATAAAATTCCTGAACCAAACCTTGAATCTATCCACTCCACAAACCACCATGTCATCCAACAAAAGACAACGTCCATCCTCCTCCACTGCTAGGCCTCAATATAACCACACTAGGTTTGTCAGTGAGAGGGCCGCGGACCGATTCAAGATGACCTTCGACAAGAAAACATTGGTGCTCAAATGTGGGTTGAAGCCGAATGCTAATTTGGATGGCGACATGGCTTTGCAAATTGTGGAGCGGAATTGGTTTCAGTTGGTCGAACAACCACTCCCAGCGGTAATTAACATAGTTAAAGAGTTTTACGCAAATGCAATGGAGCATGTCAATTATGTAGTCATGGTTTGGGGGAAACTGGTGGCATTCCACGCCGAGGCTATTAATGAGTATTTCAGGTTAGAGGCACCAAAAGAGGATAGATATGAAGATGACTTGCTCGAGCTAGACAAATTGATTATTCAACTATGCAAATCGGGAACTCAATGGGCTATTCAAATCGGAACGAATGAAAAGATAAGTTTACCACATTCTGCCCTTAGTCGATATGGAAAAGCTTGGCATGCGTTTATATGTGCTCGATTAATGCCCTCGCGCCATCAGACCGAAGTCACTAAGGCACGAGCTCAGTTATTATATGGAATTGTACACCACCATTTCCATTTGGACAATTCAATTGCTTTCTAAAATGTTGATGTGGGAGAATGTATTCAAGAGTCCATTGATCGGGTGCTACGCGGGAGCACTACTGGTGGGTTGTTGCATGGATTTTTAATCACTGACTTGTGCCGTAAAGCGGGAGTGCAGTGGTAACCTACCGAACCTATCCAACACCCCATGGCTATCATCGATCATGCAACAATTGAGAAGTGTAAGGCTTGGAAAGGGATGAGATCACATCCACGTGGTGAAGGCTATATTATGATCCATCAACCCTCACCCCCAGCGACAGCGGACCAAGGCCGGAGCCACCACCGAGGACTTCAAGGAATCAATTTCTTTGGTTGGCTCAACGTCAAGATTTAATGCATGAGTACAATATAAATGCATTTAGCACGCTTGCTGATGCATTTTCCCACTGCAATCCATCTGCACCTTCAGTTGTCATGCCCAATCCTCCCATTCTGCCTGCATATCTTCTAGAGGAGACGGACGACGAGCGATAACTTCGTTCTGTGGAAGTCCTCTTGCATTTAATTTTTATCCAATGAGGACATTGTCTTATATAAGTTTGGGGGATTTAATTGTTTGGTTCGATGCATTTGGTTAGTTGCATGCATTTTTAAATTTTTGTTTTCATATCTAGTTTTGCATTATAGAATAGGTATTTGCATAGTATCTAAAAAAAAAAAAATTAGTAAATAGTTTGTTTATATATGTCCAACGGTGTCGCATGTTACAGTTTATTTTGGCCAATGATGAGATTGTGAACAAGTTAACCAATATAGTATGGATTATTAAAACTATGATATAATTTCTGTTATGAATCGATTCTTGAACTTGTTTGAAACTGTTATAAAAAGGGTAGCACTAATAACATCTTTGTTGACTGGTCAGTTCAAATTGACACATAAAAAGTTTCTAAAGGATAATGCTAGGGTGAACTAGAAAATGACAAGGATAGGCAGTGAAGGCTTAACTTAGGCAAAAACCTATGTTTGGGGGAATATATGTGGGATATATAAGCTTGTTAAAAAAGAAAAAAAAAAGAGAAAGAATGAAACATATTGAGTCTTGTGGTGGGTTGAGGAGAAACACTCCCCATAAACACAAGCGTGAGATGGAGCGTAAAATGCAATCACCAACCATTTATCAAAAGAAAAAGAAAAGGGAAATAATCATGGGAAAATAGCAAAAAGCCCCCGTGTAAAAAAAAAGAAGAAAAGAAAGTATAAGTATCCTGTATGTACCCTTGAATTTGGTTGAGTTTAATTGTAGTTGGGTCGTGCCTATCTTTGAGATTTTTAAGTTTGCATTGTATGATTCCTTCTAAGAAGTTGTTTATGTATTGAATTTAGGTCCGTATCAGTTATCTTAGATGTTGATCACACACGCACACTATACCAGTGATAATTGTTCAAGAATTAAGAATTAATATGTAAGTGTGGATTGGTTTTGATAATTTGTATTGTAGAGCTGCTTGTTTTTTCTGAGGCCGATGGGATAAGTTAGTTTATGCGATGTTGTTGGATTTTTAGATATTTAGATTGTTATTGCATTTCTTTGCATTGCATTTTGCTTGAGGACAAGCAATGATTAAGTTTGGGGGAATTTGATGAGTAGGTTTATAACCTATGATTTAGGTTCGTTTAGCTTGATATATTGTTAGTTTTTGGTAATTTCATGTTACTTTTGATAGGTTGTTTGCCTATTGCAGGATAATACATGGGCTTAATCAAAATGTGGCAATTGGAGGAAGATATCAAGGAATTTGAATGTTTCTGACTACATAGCGCTTGAACGGTATGTTGTCTTTACATGGAATCATAGCGGGCGCTTGGAGAGAGAAAAAATTACTAGGTCCAAAGAGCGGGCCGCGCTGCTTGTGCGTGTAAGGTGGCGCGGGGTGCGCTGCGTCGGGATTTGCTGGGCGAACTTTGCTGTTGGGCTAGAAGTTGGGCTATGCTGGGAACTAATAATTTTTTATGTAATGTGATAGTAGTAGGAGTGTATGTGTGGGAGTCTTTGAGCAATGTGTGGTTGATTTTGAAAAGGTTTCATGTCTCCATTTGGGTTCTTACTTGGGGAGTTAGAGTTGGATTAGGAGAAGTGTGGAGCTGATTTGATATCTTTTTATGTTGAGTTTAGAGAATCGAGAGAGAGATATATCATACAACACGGAGCATAATTCAAGAGCAATTTTCAAGGATTCAAGAGCAAAACGTTGGAGGAGTAATTTTTCAGAGATTGTCACGACAGTTGCAAATCTAGGCTACGTGAAGGGGTTTTTCATAATTCTTCTTCTCTTTCATCTATTTGTAATTGGAAGGATGTTTTCAACAAATTATTCAGTTTTTAATTCATTCATTATGAACTAATTTACTTATTAGACTTGTGATGGATCATTGGGTAGAACGATGATTCTATGACTTTGATTTCCAATTCAATAAGATATTTACAGTTTATCTATGTTAATTTGAGCGTGAATTTATGAATTGTCTGATCAACAGTTCTTTGTGGATTTGAAAGGAATTGAGAGAGGAGATTCAAATCTAGACCTAGTTAATATAGCATGTGTCATGAATTTTGTCGATAGCAGATTTGTGATTATTGTTAAGGTAGAGATACGCTTGACATCGCATGTAATCGTATAGAGAGCTTAAACTTCAACCTTCTTTGATTGCAGTTCACATAGAGATATAGTGATTTGGTTAATTTAGGTGTTTAACAGATTTCTATCTTAATTGTGAATTGATGTTAATATGGTATTAGTGCATCGAGAGGTGGCTCTTACTACGTTCGTGTTCTTGATTAATAAACTGGAATATTGAATTGAGTTGGAATAAAGGTTTGAAAATCAGAGGGAAGCTCATGGTGAAATCATAAGTCTAATTCTCCATTAATTGTTTGAAATTCTTGATTTCGTTATTGGTGACTGTTTTGTGATAGTTTATTTCTTTATTAATTTAGTTTTTTTATATATAATTTAAAACCATTGAATTGATTAGTTTAATAAAATTAGGGTTAATACAAAATTGATAATTGTGAAGTTAAAACTCTTGATATTTTGTCCTTGTGGGAACGATACTCTATTCACTACTATATTACTTGTTGACCACGTACACTTGCGTGTTTTTAAGCGTATTGATTTTACCCAACAAACACGAGACATACTTGGAGGTAATGCGAGTCTATAGGCCACATTTCCTATTCGGTCAAGAATCTCAAATGGACCAAGAAATCGTGGATTAAGCTTTCCTCTCTTCTCAAATCTTGTAACTCCCTCCATGGATCAATACATAACAGTACATGATCTCTAATATTAAATTCCACATCCTTTCGATGATGATCAACAAAACTCTATTGTCGATCTTGTGAGATTTGAATACGTTGTCGAATTATTTGGATCTTTTCTGTAGTCATGCGTACTAATTCTTGTCCCAACAACGTTGCTTCTCCCACCTCGTTCCAACATACTGGAGAATGACACTTTCGTCCATACAACGCCTCGAATGGAGCCATGCCTATACTTGCTTGATAACTATTGTTGTAGGAGAATTCCACCAGTGGCAAGTATTTATTCTAACTTCCTTTGAAATCTATAACACAGAGTCGTAATAGATCTTCCATGGTTTGAATAGTCCTCTCTAATTGTCCATCCGTTTGAGGATGGTATGCCGAACTGAATCGTAAATCCGTGCCCATAGCTTTTTGCAAGCTAACCCAAAATCGTGAAGTGAATCTTGGGTCACGATCCAAAACTATGGATACTGGCATGCCATGCAATCTCACAATCTCATTCAAGTATATACGAGCAAGACGTTCAAAGGAATAAGTTTCTCGTATAGGTAAGAAATTAGCAGACTTGGTTAATCTATCAACAATAACCCAAATCGCATCTATGCCTTTAGAAACCTTGGGAAGACTCATAACGAAATCCATGGTAATGTGTTCCCACTTCCATTATGGAATCTCAAGTGGTTGCAATGGACCCTTTGCCACTTGATGCTCCGCCTTTACACGTTGATAGGTTAAACACCTCGAGGTAAACTCCGCGATCTCTCTCTTCATATTGTTCCACCAAAATGTGTGTCGAATATCATGATACATTTTAGTACTCCCAAGATGGATTGCAAACGGTGTGTTATGTGCCTCCATCTTCATCGATTAGGAACACAAAGTCTGGAGTTGAATCGAAGTATTCCTTCTTCATTGATTCTTGCTTCTGGAATAGCACCTTCTTGTACTTTCTTCTTCATACGCATCAGCTCCAGGTCCGTAGCTTGAGCAGCTTTAACTTTATCGATTAAAGTCGGTTCTACTCGTATATTCTCCATCATCATGTGGATTCCTGGAGTCTTTAACTCAATCTCCATTCTTTGTAAATCGTACAGGTTTTTGTTTTAACAACATCGCACTCGTACCCGTATACGATCTTCTACTCAATGCTTCAGCTACTACGTTTGTTTTTCCATGATGGTATTGAATAGTATGATCGCAATCTTTCAACAGCTCAAGCCAACGTTGCTGCCGCATGTTGAGTTCTTTTTGGGTGAAGAATTATTTGAGGCTCTTATGATCCGTATAGATCTCCACTTTCTCCCTATACAAGTAGTGTCTCCAGATTTTCAATGCGAAAATGACTGTTGCCAACTCTAGATCATGAGTAGGATAATTCCTCTCATATTCTTTGAGTAGTCGTGAGGAATAGGCTATGACTTTCCCATGTTACATGAGAACACATCCTAACCCTTTGCCTGAAGCATCGCTGTATATAACAAATCCATCCGAACCAGATGGTATTGCCAGAACAAGTGCCGAAATGAGTCTCCTCTTGAGCTCTTGGAAACTCTTCTCGCATTCCTCGCTCCATATAAATTTTGTATCCTTTCAAGTCAACTGAGTTAACGGAGTAGCGATTCGAGAAAATCCTTCCACGAATCTCCGATAATAACCAGCTAAGCCCAGAAAGCTACGCACTTCGGTCATCGACTTCGGTTGCTCCCAACTTTGTATTGCTTCAATCTTCAACGGGTCAACCGATACTCCTTGTTTTGACACCACGTGCCCAAGGAATGCTACTTCCTCAAGCCAGAACTCGCATTTCTTCAGCTTGGCATATAGTTTGTTTTCACGAAGCCTTTCAAGTATCAGCTTCAAATGGTGTTCATGATCTTCACGAATTTTGGAATAGATGAGAATGTCATCAACAAAGACAACAACGAACTGATCCAAATATTCCTTGAATACTCGGTTCATCATATCCATGAAAGAAGCAGGAGCATTAGTCAATCCAAAAGACACGACTAAGAATTCATAATGCCCGTACCGAGTTCTGAAGGCAGTCTTTGGAATATCCTCAGTTTTAATCTTCAGCTGATGATATCCAGAACGAGGGTCGATCTTTGAAAAGAATTGTGCTCCTTGCAACTGGTCGAACAAGTAATCAATACGAGGTAGTGGATACCTATTCTTGATGGTGACATGGTTCAATTCTCAGTAGTCAATACAAAGTCGCATACTCCCATCTTTCTTCTTTACTGAATAAAATAGGAGCACCCCAAGGAGATGTACTTAGATTTAATGAAACCGATGTCTAACAATTCCTCGTAGTTGGACTTTTAACTCCCAAGTTCAATAGAGCCATTCGATATGGGGTTTTAGAAATGGGCTTTGTATGCGGTTCAAGATCAATAAAGAATTCAACATCACGTTCTGGGGGTATACCGGAAAGTTCTTCAGGAAATACATCAGGAAATTCTCTAACAACAGAAATACTATTCAAATCTGACTTGTCTTTGTTCAAATCCATAACATGGGCTAAGAAAGCTTAACATCTGTTTTTCAATAAAAGAATAGCTTTATGGCTTGATATGACAGTGACTGATTTTAGTGGTTTAGTTGTTTGAATTCGTATGACATGTTGGTTTGGAATATGAAAACTAACAACCTTACGAAAACAATCAATTTTGGCATGATGAGTAGTTAACCAATCAATTCCTAAAATCACATAAAAAGAAAGTATCTTTAAAGAGATAAGATCCACAGGTAATGTGATGGTGCCAACTTGGATTAAGCAAGATTTATAAACAGTGGACGTAACAAAAGTTTCTCCTAACGGAGTCTCCACCGATAAATCAAAGTCTAATTTCCTAGGAGTCAAGTTTAAACGTTGAGCACAAGAAGGAGAGATAAAAGAATGGGTAGAACTGGTATCTAGTAAGGTGTAAACTTCGCAAGAATTCAAGATTAGCTTACCCGTGATCACCTCGTTCGAGTTCCTCACGTTTTGGCCAGTCACGACAAACGCTCTTCAAGGAACCGCTGATTTCGACTTATCCGGGACAGCTTTTGGAGTTACCATCCCTGCTGAACTTGGTTTTGCTACAGAACAGTCTCGAGCCATATGGCCCTCCTTTCCACAGTTATAACATACCTTGGATTGTTGTGGACAGTTTGGACTGATATGTCCCTCTTTCCCGCATTTATAAAATATGATCGGTGGTCATTCTCCTCCCCTAGAATTTGTTGTTGGTGTTGGTCCTGATGTCTTTCCGTCATTATTGAATATCCTCTTTTTAAAATTTCCACTTGACTCACCTCTTCTATTATCCTGGCCATGATGACCACCCGAGTGGTTACCGCCTTTGTTCGTATTTTTCCCTCCTCGCTGGTTATCATCGCTCTGATGACTGTTGTCACTAGTATGACCCTGGTTGTGGTCCCTCGGTTGAACATACTCACTATCTCGCTCTAATAATTGAGCCATGTTGACAACATCTGAATACAGAGAAAATTTATGAGAGATAAGGTATTGACGAACCTCGGGTTTTAGACCTCTCAAAAACATCCTTGTCATTCGTTCCTCATTCTCGACCAAATGAGGTGCAAACCTGGATAACTCAGCGAACTTCGCCTCGTACTGGTACACCGTCATGTTGTTTTGTTCAAGTCTAATAAACTCTACCTCCTTCATATGACGAATACTTTCAGGAAAATACTTGTCATTGAATAGTTTCTGAAATGTTTCCCAAGACATGTTGTTGAGTGCGGCAGTCAGTACGCTTCACGCAGACTCCCACCAAAGAGTCCGCTTCACCGCTGGAACATAAAGGTGGAGAATGGAACCTTCTGCATTCCTCCGCATTCCAAGACATCGAATATCTTGGTAATTTATTTGACCCATGTTTCGCCTTGATCGGATCCCGCTTTTCAATAAATTCGGTGGTCCCAACTCCTTGAATCGCATTGTGATGTATCACAAGGCCATGATCACTTCTTCCCGCAGTACTTTGTACACGAGTCTCCCTCGTCGATTTTGCATGAACCGCAGTAAAGCTCCTAAACATTCCATCATTCATCGCTTGCTCGGTAGAGTGTTATTTCTGGGAGGAATATTTCCTTCTTGTTGTTACGCTCTCTGGTTTGTGACTAAAGGTTGTTCCCACGCCTTATACACTCCATTGTTAACGCTTCTCGCAGCCCATTCTTAAATATCGCCATAAAACAAGGGTTAATTAAACAAATTAACATATCACATAATATCTCTATATTATGACTGACCAACAAATAAGCTTAGATAGGACACACTAACGAAGGATTTACTCATCTCTCCCCTCCTAGTTCTATTCTCCGATCTCCGCAAGAGACCATATTCCTAAGCTTTGATACCAACTATGACTCCCCCAAAATAGGTATACAACACCCATTCTGAGTCGCCAAATACATGGTACAGAAAGCAAACTACAACTTCAATAATACAATTGTCGTGCAAAATATGACAACACATACTGTGAGTTTAAATACAAATATTGTCTTTTAGACAATATCCACACTCAAATAAGTCCTCATTACAATTATTCAAACACTATTTTACAAAAATAGTGAGGACTGCTAAAACATCTTTCTAGAACCATCACTCCATACCCCGACTAGATCTTGCTATGTTCTCACCTCCTTAGAAGAAAAATGGAACAAAAAGGAAAAGGGTGAGCTCAACTACCCCAGTAAAGAATATTATGACTAAGATAATATACAATAATTTATCATTAGTCTTCCCCTCCTAGTTCTATTCCCCGCTCTGATACCAACTGTGACGCCTCCAAAATAGGTCCAATCCAACCAACCTATTCTGAGTTGCCAAATACATGGTACAGAAACAACTACAACTTCATTAATACAATTGTCGTGCAAAAACCGACAACACATAAACTCTGAGTTTAAATACAAATATTGTCTTCTAGACAATATCAACACTCAAATAAGTCCTCATTACAATTATTGATACACTATTTTACAAAATAGTGAGGACTAATAAAACAAATTGCCTTGAACCATCACTACACACCCCGACTAGTTTCGCTTATATTCGCGTCTCCTGAGAAGAAAAATGGAACAAAAAGGAAAAGGGTGAGCTCAACTAGCCCAGTAAAGAATATTATGACTAAGATAACATAGAACAAAAATGAAAAAAAGACTAAAAATAAAGTTCAAACTTTGCATCTTGTCTATCCTTAGTCTTCAACAGGGAAAAATCTGATAGAATACAATAGACAACAAGTTTTAGATCAACAACTACAGCGGAAACAACAATCCATTAGAAGAGTCAAGTAGAGAATGAGTTCTACTATCTTCTAAGATTTAAAAGTCCATCATCAATATTTTATCCATGTAACAATAATCAATATACATTTTTAATCAAATATTCATCTTTGCACTACAGGCCAAAGATATTCATTTGTATCACCAGTTGGTCATGTTCATCTCAACACTTGTTCATCTGTACACTACGGGCCAAAGATATTCATCAGTTAATCATTCACCTTTGCACTACAGGCCGAAGATATTCAGTAATATCATCATTTAGGACTGAGGATGATGAAAAATATTTTAAAGAAAACGAATCCAGTGAGACAGAAGGATAAATAGTACGGATTCGTATAACAGTTTATCCAAGATCAATAATACTTCATAATAACCAATTATGAAGTAGAATTTAAAAATAAAGATCAAAACATGGATACAATCAAAGATAATAACCATAACAAACATCTTGGACAAAAAGGAAAAATTTTATTTTTTGGTGAATATTGTCGTATTCGTGAATAGTGCCGTATACGTGAATAGTAACCACGACACAAAAAGTTCCAAATTTGATAAAAAGTTTAAACCAATATTTTGGCATAATGATATCAAAAGAAATAATATCATTTATGAAGAAAATAACATCCCTTACCTCAAACGAACAGTACTTCTGATCGGAATATCAGATATGAGGCTAAATAAAACTTGTGCTGAATAGCAACTCTCAAAGTATCAAAATACTCACAAAATACGCTCAATAATATAGGAGAGAAAGAGAGAAAACTTATTTCTGGTATGATTTTCAATTCTAACTTAGCCCTCTATTTATAGGAAAATGTTAGCACGCCGAAGTAGACTTGACCTGCAACCTGATTGTAAGACCCCGAATTTTATGAAATAAAAGTATTCAATTTTTCTTATAATTACAATTCATTAAATGATTAAATTGATAAAAGTTTAAAGTTAAGGGTGAAATATGAATTTTTTTTTCAAAATACGCAAGTGGTTATAAAATATTCAATTGTTCGGGAATATTCGTTTGGTCGTGGAATATTCTTTTCGTTGGAGAATATTAAATTTACGCCAGTAGCGACCATTTGTGGGCCCCATAACTAATAATCGCTTGATGAAGAAAAAACAACAAAATTTTAGTTTTTACAAATAATCTAGCGTAGTTATTATCAAATTAATACAGTTGGAATACCCTATTGGTTAAAATCTGAATACGCGTTATTGTACAAGACAAGAAGACACGGTATTGCACAATATTTTTGAATTATTGATCCTTACGTAAGAAGACACTACTCAATAATTGTTACAGTAATTACTGTTCAATATTTTATTGATTCAATAATTACTGCGTTGATATTTTTTATTATTGTTGTTTTAATAATTGTCACTGCACAGTATCTCCATTATCAGATCAATAATTCATATTATTTGAATAATATTATTAGATAGCATTATTGGCAATATCTAGAAAGTTCTATCAAGGAGAGGTTTGGTCATCTAATTGCGCGCCAGTAAGGAGATATTCTTATTGGAAAGCCCCATCTTTTCCCGGAACTACTGGTCATCATAATTGTGATTCTGTAATATTATTTGTGAATAATTAATTATTGATTTATATGATAAGGAAATATTTATTTGATGTGGATATAAATGATGGATTTATTTATTTTATGTGGTTATAAATGAAGGAATTAATGCTGAGGTGTTTTATCAGTATTTTGTCGGTGTGGAGGTATTAAAAATCATCCGTTTGTGGATTTCGGATATTTTCAGTTTGGAATTTGGAAAAACTCAAAGCTACAAAGTTGTAGAGAATTCGATTTCAGATAGAATGGACATAAAATTCTTATTTTTCTGATAAACGGTCTATTTTCTATGAATTGTTGAAGTTTCGGAAAATAAAATAATTTTTATTAAATTTATGGGTGGGACCCACTTTGGTTATCAACATGTGGGCTGCTGGAAATTTTTCCAAGGTGGTGGCTGGTCTTGGTCTAATATTGCATGCGTAGAAGAATTGGTTATAAATAATAATATTTAATTATTTTAGTCTCCTATGATGTTCTAACATTTTTCTATAAATAGAGGGCTAAGTTAGAATTAAAAATCACACCAGAAACATAAGTTTTCTCTCTCTATATTATCAAGCATATTTTTGTGAGTATTTAGATATCTTGAGTGTTGCTATACGGCGCAAGTTCGTTCAACGTTATATCCAATATTCAAGTCAGAAGTACTGCTATTTTGAGGTAAGGGATTTTAAGGGTTATTATGTTTTTCAGTTCGTACTTCTTCCGACCTTCAGAAAATTCTTGAAAAAATTAAAATGATAATTTGACGAGTTTTCTTGATTGTGTCCAAAAATGGCGATTTTTGGATGTATAGATTAAGAGTTATGAATTTTATGAGAAAAGACTATTTTAAAAGTAACCGCTTATAACTCCTTGCGGTTAAATCCAAAATTGATGAAATTTTTATTGGAAGTATATCTATATAATATCAGTGTACTCTGTGAATTTCGAAATTTTTGGATAAAAGTACAATTTATGATAAATGTCTAAATATTCGACGGTTTTGGCCATATAAAAAATAATAAATGAATTTTAAAAATTCTGAGAAAAATATATGTTCAATATGGGACTATATTCTGCTAAATCCCAAAAAAGAAATATTTTTGGAACTGATTTGGTATTTTTCATGAAAATGGACTAGTTATGAGTAAATGAATTAAATATGTTATGTGAAGTAAGAAAATTGGAAAATAGGATTTTATGGCTTGAGAATCCTATATGAGGTATATGCAGATTGTTGATGAGGGTTTTTGGTTATTGGTGATGAAATCTTATGAGTTTGGCATTTTAGAATGATTAAATGCATTAATGAGTAAAGTGTAAATAATTTAAATAAATTATTGTGATGATTGGGTGATATACCCAGGAATTGGTTATGTTTGACCTTAATTTGTTGTGTGTCCAAAGCATTTTAGAGTCATTTTACTTGTTCAAGTTGTGTTGTGGCAGGATTGTGCGTTGTTGGAACGTTTGGGAGCATTTGGGCTAGAAATGGAAGGATTTTCAAAGTTCTGCATGACAAATAGCGTCACGGGCGCCTCATGGGCTAATAATATAGCGGGCGCTTAAGGCTCTACTGGTTGGTCAATGGACGCAACGCCGACCGACGTTGACTTTGAATTAAAATAATATAGAGGTGGTTATTTGAGGAGGTTGATGGGCAATTGGATTGTGGATCAAGAAGGGGAGTATATAAGATTTCTTTTTATTGAATTGGGAGTCGATTCTACACAATTGGAGATTGATCAAAGGAGCAAGAGCAGATCCAAGGCTTTCAAACTTGGAGTTCTTCTTCTTCTTCTTTATTCTTTTAAAATTGTGTAACTCATTAAGGATGATTTATCAATTATTTGTGGTTTTTATTTCGCCATGAACTAATTCTTTTTATTAAGATTCCAATGGAACCTTTTATGATTATGGAATTGATTATTTAATTTATTCCAATTATTTATGTTGAAGTGAATTGTTCATCATGCCTTGTATTTATTGATTAATTATCCGCCAATAATTACCGTGTTACTCTAGGAGGAATCAAGAGAGGAAATCTAGGTTAGAATCAAGGTGGTGACATGTGACTTAGTTATTTGCATGTTGAATAATTAGGTTTGTGAATATAATGAGAATATCTATTTGCCGCATGTAACACATAAGGAATTGGGATCAGAAATTGAGTTTAATTCAATTGTTTTGCATAGAGATATAGCAAAATTAACTGGGTTAAATAGAAGGCAATTGATCACCGAGAGAGGGCTTTTGGCATTTGAGAATTCTCGTTAACAATTCAAGAGACATAATAATTGGGATAATTGGATAATTGATTTAATAATCATAATCTGGGGAAATTGAGTCTTAATTATCATTCATCCGCATTCAAATAATTTTAATTTGTTCTTTGTTTTCTTTTAGCATAATTTTTTGTCTTATTTAAAATTAGTTTTCTTAGTTTTAATAATCACAATTTTTGGTTGTTTAAATAAAATTGGATTGATACAAAGATTAGTAGTTGGAGTTTATTAATTGGAATTCGAGGATCGATACTCTAATTTATCACTATATTACTTGTTGATCGTGTATACTTGCACGCTTTTCATTGATTGTGAAATCAACCAACAAGTTTTTGGCGCCGCTGTCGGGGACTTCTTTGTTAATATTAATTCCATATTAGTTATAATCAATTCGGTCTTAATTTAAACGTTACTTATTTTCCTTTTTATTTTCGCAGGAATTCTTTGCAAGTGTATGCACACTAGATCAAGGGCAAGAAGGAACTTTTTCCTTATACGCATTTAGATTGAAAGGAAGTTCTAGAAAGGCAATCGACTAGTGCAGATCACCCGAGGAAGAAAACCGAGGAACAAGAAATTCCAAAGGAAACATGGCAGGGAACGATCAGAAATCACTTCGGGACTATGCCATGCCGAATGTCACGGATATACAGTCGAGCATTAGGAGACCGGCAATCAATGCTAACAATTTTGAGATCAAACCAGCAACCATTCAAATGCTTCAGAATCAATGTCAGTTTGGGGGTAGTCCATTAGATGATCCGAATGAGCATATCTTGAGTTTTCGAAGTGTGCGACACCTTCAAATTCAACAATGTGGCTCAAGATGCTACAAGGTCGAGAATGTTCCCATTTACTTTGAAAGACAAAGCACGAAGTTGGTTATACTCTCACCTCCCGACTCAATCCACACTTGGGACGATTTTAGCTCAAAAATTTCTAGCTAAGTTTTTCCCACCAAAGAAAGTCAAGAAAACTACTGGAATGATATTCATACCTTCGCACGCTTTGATTCTAGTCGTCAGTATGAGGCGTGGGAAAGGTTTAAGGATATGCTCCGCAAGTGCCCACACCATGGAATTCCACAAGGATGCAATTGGGGATATTTTGTGATGGTTTACAAGCATCCACAAGGGCAAGTATTGATGTGCAAGAAGCAGGAGGAGCGATTATGTCTAAAAATTTTGACGAGGCATTTCAATTGTTAGAGACGATGGCCACCAACAATTATCAAGGGCCCATGACTAGGTCTAATCCTCAAAAAATAAGGGGAAAGTATGATGTGGATGCGATAACATCATTACAAGTGCAAGTGTCCGCAATGGCTAAGCAGATAGAATTATTGCCCACAATCCACTCAAAGAGTAGCTATGGTTTGTGAAATTGTGTTGGGGTCATACTACGGATCAATGTGCCATCAATGTCAAGCAAAGACAAAGGTGGGGAGTTATAATGGCCTACTCAAATTTTTATCCAAATCAAAATACATATAATCCCGGTGGAGAAATCATCCCGGTTTTCATGGAGTAACAACCAAGTCGCAGTAACAAGCACCGAGACCACAAAACAATCCCGGGTTTCAAAACCAAACACAACAACCTATGCGGAAAGCAAGTTGGGAAGAAGCCTTGGAAAGATTTGTTAAAGCAACTGAGAAAAGGAGTGAGGAGAGTGATAAAAGATTGAATCAAATGGAGTTGAGTATACAAAGTCAGACTACATCGATCAAAAACCTGGAAAATCAAATGGGACAAATGGCACATGCATTGAATAATCGACCACTTGGAACACTTCCAAGCGACACCGAGAAAAACCCGGGCAGAGATGAGCATGTAAAGCAGAACTCATGAAGTGGAAAAGAACTACAAGAGTCACCACGGATAGGGAAGAGGAGGATAAGGCATCAAATGAAACAGAGAAAGTGGTGGAGACCGAAAAGCATCAAGAGGAGACCTCACACAGTAAAAAATTCGAACCAACCAAAGATAATGCCCCCATACCAGATCCGCAGAGATTTTAGAAATCCAAGTTAGATAAGTTAGTTCTCACGATTTTGGATATCTTCAAGAAATTGATATTAACATCCCTTCGCCAAGCCTTGGAACAAATGCCGAAGTTATGCTAAGTTTATGAAGGAGGTTTTGTCAAAGAAGAGGAAATTGGGTGAATTTGAGACAAGAGTATCGACGGAAGAATGCAAAGGTATATCATTCGTAATAAGTTACCACCAAGCTCAAGGATCCGTGTAGCTTTAATATACCGTGAGATTGGAAATCATTTTCGGACGAGCATTATGTGATTTGGGGGCCAAGATAAATCTAATGCCATTATCCGCTCACAAACCAATTTGGACTTCGTGCTCCACGCCCAACAAATATCGGCTTTTGTAGCTAGCTGATAGATCGGTTACATATCCACGAGGTATAGTTGAAGATGTGTTAGTAAAAGTGGATAAATTCATCTTCCCCGCGATTTCTTTTATTCGATTGTGAAGTGGACAAAGTGAGATTCCGATCATTCTTGGGCACCATTTTTGGGCAACAGTAGAACATTGATTGATGTTCAAAAGGTGAATTGACAATGCGAGTTGAAGATCAATGTGTCACCTTTAACATTTTCAAGTCAATGTCGCATCCAAAAGAAAAAGGTGAATGTATGCGGTTGATATCATGGAGGAATTGGTGAATCATAAATTCAAAGACAACTTTTTCTGAGGACCCACTTGAATCTATTTTTTGCTCTCAAGTGCATTTAATATGGTATTGAAGAGGATATCGAATACGTCAAATGGCTAGACACACCATCGCTTTTCTAAAAGCACTCAATCCTTCGACACCATGTAGAGGCCCCAAGGAAGGTAAAAAGTTCAAACCATCAATAAGAGCCACCAAGTGCTAGAATTAAAGCCATTACCACCCCATTCGCAATATGCTTATTTGGGAAAAGACGATACCCTACCAGCTTATTGTTTCATGTAATCGATCGACACGCTAAAAGGAAAAACTGCTACTGGTCTTGCGAGAATTCAAAACAAAGAATTGGGTGGACTATAGCGGATATTCGAGGTATTAGCCCATCATTCTGGAATGCATAAAATCTTAATGGAAGAGGGGGCAAAACCAACCATCGAGATGCAAAGAAGGCTAAACCCCATCATGAAAGAGGTGGTGAAAAAGGAGATTATAAAGTGGTTGGATGCTGGCATTATTTACCCGATCTCGAGATAGTTCATGGGTAAGTCCCCGCATAATGCGTACTCAAAGAAAGGGGTATGACAGTGGTGAAGAATGAGGCTAACGAGCTCATCCCTACTCAAACAGTAACAGGATGGAGAGTATGCATGGACTACCGTAAGCTAAATAAAGCCACATGCAAGGATCACTTCCCCTTACCATTCATTGATCGATGTGGATAGCTAGCGGGACATCGCTTTTATTGTCTCTTGATGGTTATTCGATATAATCAAATTGCTATAGCACCGGAGGATCAAGAGAAAATGACATTCACATGCCCATACCAGACGCTTGCATTTCTATTAATGTCTTTTGGTTTATGCAATGCACCAAAGAACCTTTCAACAATGCATGATGGCGATCTTCTCCGACATGGTCGAGAAAAATTTAGAGGTATTTATGGACGATTTTTCGGTGTTTAGTGATAGTTTTGATCTTTGCTTAAAAAATCTGATGTTAGTATTGAAACGATGCGTGGAGACTAATCTGGTTCTTAACTGGGAAAAATGCCACTTTATGGTGAAAGAAGGGATTATTCTCGGGCATAGGATTTCTGCAGCAGGATTAGAGGTGGATAAAGCAAAGATTGAGACTATTGAGAAATTACCACCTCCATCATCTGTGAAGGGAATCCGGAGCTTCTTGGGACATGCAGGTGTCTACAGACGTTTCATTAAAGATTTTTCAAAAATTTCAAAACCCTTGTGTTCCCTATTAGAGAAAGATGTGCCCTTCAAAATAGATCAGTCTTGTATCGAGGCGTTCAAAATTTTAAAGAAGAAGTTGGTATCTGCTCTAATCATTATGGCGCCCGATTGGTCTTTACCATTCGAATTGATGTGCGACGCCAACGACTATGCAGTGGGAGCAGTTTTGGGTCAACGTCACGACAAAATTTTCCACACAATCTATTACTCAAGCAAGACGTTGACAGATGCTCAGTTGAACTACACAACCACCAAAAAAGAATTACTTGCAGTTGTGTTTGCCTTCGACAAATTCAGAGCATATCTCATCGGGACCAAGGTCATTGTCTACACGGATCATTCTGCAATCAAATATTTGATCGAGAAGAAGGATGCCAAACCGAGGTTAATACTTGGGTGTTATTGCCGCAAGAATTTGATTTGGAGATCCCGGATAGAAAGGGTACGTAAAATCAAGTAATGGATCATCTTCGCGTTGGAGAATGATGAGGTTCAGAGGAAGGACAATGCAATGATTAACGAGAAATTTTTCGATTAACAACTTCTACGAGTGACCACAACACCGCCTTTGGTATGTCGATTATGTGAACTATGTGGTTGCTAAGGTGTTACCACCGATTTGAACTCGCAACAACGAAAGAAATTCCTCCATGACGTGAAAGCAATTTATTGGGATGAACCGTTTTGTTTAAAGCCCGCGCGCGGATCAAATGATTAGACGTTGTGTACCACATGAAGAGATGGATGATTCGGGTCATTGCCATTCATCCGATTATGGAGGTCATTATTCCGGTGATCGAATCGCGGCTAAGGTGTTACAATCAGATTTTACCGCCTTCGTTATTCAAGGATGCATATCTCTATGTGCTAAAGTGTGACAGATGCCAACGCGTAGGTAATATCTCCAAGCAAAATGAAATGCCACTCAACTCTATTTGGAGGTAGAATGTTCGACGTTGGGGAATCGATTTCATGGGACCGCTCCTCATCTTTTAATAATAATCAAGATATTTTGTCAAAGTGGATTATGTTTCCAAATGGGGTGAAGCCGCAGCCTTTGCCCACAAATGATGCTAACGCCGCCCTTCGATTCTTAAAGAAAAATATCTTCACGCCGATTTGGGACTCCCTGCAATAATAAGTGATGAGGGAACGATTTTTGTAACAAGCAAAGCTTCACAAAATTGTTGGTGAAGTATGGGGTGGCTATAAAATCGCAAATACAGATCATCCCCAAACCAATGGCCAAGCCGAGGTCTCAATAGGAGGTTAAGAGAAATTCGAAAAGGTGGTCAACCCATCAAGAAAAGATTGGTCTTTACGCTCTTGACGATGCTCTATGGGCATATCGTACATCATATAAGAACCGATCCAGATGTCCCCTTATCGAATGGTTTACGAAAAAGCGTGTCACCTCCAATGTCGAGCTAGAACATAGTGCACACATCGGGCCATTCTAAGCTCAATTTTGATGAACAAGCAAAGCAGTGAGAAAAGGTTATCGCAGCTTGAACGAGATGGATGAGTTCCGCTTCAACGCTTATGAAAACGCAAAAACTCTACAAGGAGAAAGTCAAAGCTTGGCATGATAAGAAAATTCTCGATAAAACATTTGAACCGCCAACAAGTCTTGCTTTTCAACTCGAGATTATGCGTTTATTTCGTGAAAAATCAAATCACGTTGGTCGTGTCCTTTACGCCGTGGTTCTGTTGCACCACATGGTAACATCGAGATCGAAAAACCAAATTCAAATTGCCCATTCAAAGTTAACGGTCAAAGACTCAAACATTATCGAGTGGACCCATTGAACGTCAAACTACGGCCATGAACCTCTCGACCCAAAGGAAAATTGAGCATACCAAAGAAAGTTTCGGGCCGACGACAAGAACCAAGCGCTTATTGGGAGGCAACCCAATCATTTTCCTTTTTAATTTTATTTTATTTTGTTATATTTATTTTATTTTCATTCTACTTAGTTGTCTAATATTGTCTTATTTTAGTTCTTGTGAGTATTGATTTCAACGTTTTGGGTAACTCAAATTTAACGTGTCTCATGGATGCGTGTCCTCATGCAGATATAATGAACTTCAACATACAAATACCAACAAGTTTAAGGTGATCGCCTAATAGCTACTTTTGACGCTCCATTAAGTTGTACTATATAGCTTTGGGCTTAGCCCAAGTCAGAGACATCGACAAGAGCGCTCGACACGCGCACATCGCTTATACCATATATAATTAAAGCTTAGCTCGCCTCATAACCCATCGATCTATAACGATCGACCAAGATTCCTAAGTTATTTCACTTAGCTACGCCAAAGAGAGCTCATCAACCATCTCAAGAGCGCTCGACGCTTATTTTACCTTATTAACTCAAAGCCTTCCTACACGTTTTATAATCGATCTGTAGTCCTACTCGTTCCAATTTTTTAAGCTACACATCTTCATTCTTTTATTAGTACACGACTCTTCTCTCTCAATTGGATACACCAAAAATTGTAAGCCTTGCTTATCAAATTCTAGGATTAAGTCCCGCAATAGTGCCATAATTCTCATCTCTCTCACGATCATCTACCAAGGTATGTTGTATGTTCTAATTCCATTTTTGTGCAACAAGCATGGGTATTGATGTAATTGGTGAGTGTTCTTCATCCGGATATGCATCATCCTTCTTCATCTAGAGATAAGGGTTTCTTGTTTCTATATGCATAATGGCCATAATTTGCTCACTTGTAAGTAGAGATTGCAGCCATGGGATATTTTTGACTAACAAGAGGTATGAATTGATAGTAACTTAGTGAAATTTCGAGTAATTTATGAGTTGCCTCTTAAATGTTTGATGAATTGCTCGAACCATTGATCTTGTCCACATGCACACGTATCACCATGTCCAAGCACTACTATTCTAGACCATCTTGCCACCACAATGGTTTCACTTCATCAGAAAGCACATATTCATGGCTATCATTGCACATAGTAAATTGGAGTGGGGAGAATTACACTATATCGATATATGCATGTTTCCTATTGCAATCCATGATAAACCTTTTGGGCATCTCTTGTGTTTGTTTTGCTAATTTAGTAATCAAGAGTCCATGACTCAATCGATACAATTGTACATGCACTAGCATTTTTCTGTCAAGCACCACCCCCACCAATGTGCTCAATTTCCACATATTTTTCAAAGTTTGGGGGTAAAGCCATACATAAGTTTATCAAAGTTCAAATTTTGTTCAACACTAATATATATATATATATGCTTGTAATTGCAGAATTTCTGACATGGCATTCAAACGCCAGCATGGTGAAGGGTCAGGGATCGCCTCAACTCCACCTCCGAGATTTGACAGCCGCCGTTTTGTTAGTCTTGCGGCTCAGGAAAGATACAACCGCATGGCTACTCGTTCATTGGTTTCGGAATGTGGGTTGAGACCGGATCAATCAAAGGATGGCGACATGGCAGTCATGATAGCCGAAAGAAATTGGTTCACACTCATCACAAACCGATCCCATGCCAGAATTGCAAAGTGGTGAAAGAATTTTACGCCAACGTGTCTTAACATGATCACTATACAGTATTTGTAAGGGGAAAAACAGTGGAAATTGGCGAAGAGGACTTCAATGAGTGTTATCAACTGCCAGTAGAGGGTTTTCATGATGAGTATGCTAGTTTTGTGAGTGATGGGCCAGATTATGAGCAGATAATTCGTGAGCTTTGTCAGCCGAGCACCACATGGACAGTACATGAACGTGGAAACATGACTTTCCCACTATCGAATCTCAGCTTATATGGGAAGGCATGGTATGCGTTCATTTGTGCAAAACTCATGCCATGCACCCATGTGAGTCATGTTACCAGGAACGGCAAAGGCTTTTTATACTCAATCATCAAAGGATTTAAAATTGATGTGGGCCATCTCATTTTGCAACTCATCCTCCGAGCATCTCGTGGAAGTACCATCGAGGGTTACCACATCCGCCTCTCATCTCGCGACATTATGTGATAAGTTCAGAGTCAAATGGAAGTCAGACGAGATGATCCAAAAGCCTATGCCAGTACTGGACCATAAGTTGATCAGCAGGTACAAAGTGTGGATCGGTGGAGCAAACCACCCTAGGGATTGGGTTTCATAATTCCCCAAGTCGAACAATCTCAAGCTCCACCACCCAGCTCCACTACTTACGGTCCATCATCCGCAACAGACGAGGTGTGGTTCCCAAGTCGCTCAAAGAGAAGTCAATGGTTGGTTCTGCAATATTGAAGCCCAAAATGTCCGCTTGTCTGAGCGCCAAGATGTTATCTATAAGTATTTGGTTGACCAGTTTTATCGCATAAAAATGGTATGAACGCCCAAACTGCTTCCGAGTGTTAGTCTCACGGGCCCCAAACGCCCCAGCTTCCGCCAGCTTTTCCCCTTCTGATCTAAAGATGAGCGAGGATAACGATGCTCCTCCCGAGTCTTAGGCTCATCAGGGAAGTCCTCTGTTTTATTTTGTTTTATCTTTCGCGTGAGGACATCGTTCTAGATAAGTTTGGGGGTAGTTGTTTAGTTTAATTTTTATTTGCAAGTAAACTGTGATTGTTAATAGTTTGTGGATGTTTTTAATTTTTAGCAATATTGCATTTAGGATTGCATGTTAATTCCAGCTTTTGATAGTGAGTATATTTGAAGGCCAATGATGAACTTAAAATTGCATGAACAAGTCTAGTAAGGATTGTTGAGTCGTTGATATGATGTTTTGACATGATTTGAATCTCTATCTTTTGACAATCGATGTTATAAGGATAAGACAATTAAAAAAATGATCATGTTAGCTATGATAATTAAAATGGATAGATAATGGAGTTCGCAGGATGAATGCTAGTAAAATGAAAGAGCAATTTAAGTAGTTAGTGAAGACCTAATTTAGGCATGAACTCGAGTTTGGGGAAAAAATATATGAAGTATATAATATATATATATAAAAAAAAATTATAAACACCGTGGCATGCTTGTCTAGTTTTGTGGCCTTTGTTACTTGAGTAAGTAAGCCCAGGGGATTGTCTTCTACACCTAGCTACCTAAGGTCTTAATGGCTTGGGAGTCGCTGGTCGAAAAGCTCAAGGTAGCATTGAAAAGCCTAAGGGAATAAGACAATGCATAGTTATGGTTAAAAAAAATATATATATATATATATATAATATATATATATAATAATAAAGCGGAAAAGCGCAAATGCCCCCGCCTAAAAAAAAAAAAAATTGCTAATAGCATAAGTATTTCATGTTGACCCCTGAATTGTGGTGATTGTGTAATTTCAGTTGAATCTAGTTTATTTGATGTGTTCTTGAGTTGAACTGTATGAAGCTTGATATGAACTTTATTATCTTTCAGATTTTTGCTTGTCATTGGTTAGCATGGTTGTTGAACACACACTCACAATATCAGTAATAACAAATTTTGATTGATTAATTGTCGGGATATTATTGATCTGCTTTATCATGAGGTATTAGCAAGTTTTTGTGATTTTTCTGAGGCCTATGAATATTCGTCAACTATTGAATTGCTAGAATTAAGGTCATTTGGTTCGATTGCATTTGCATGATGTTTAGTTATTCGTGTTTTGTGTTTTGTTGCTTGAGGACATGCAACGATTTAAGTTTGGGGGTATTTGATGATTGGGTAATATACCCATGAATTGATTATGTTTGACCTTAATTTGTTGTGTGTCCAAAGCATTTTAGAATCATTTTACTTGTTTAAGTTGTGTTGTAAGGTGATTGTGTGTTTGTTGGGACGCTTTGGAAGCATTTGGGATTGAAAAAGGCAAGATTGTCAAAGTTCGCATGATAAATACCGGGGCTGCCTCTCAAGAGTAAAGATAGTCACGGGCGCTTAAGGCTCTCTACTGACCGACCTCGATTTGGACGGACGCGCCGTGGATCGGACGTTGACTTTGCTTTAAAATAATAGTTCGTGGTTATTTGAGGAGGTTGAAGCCTAATTGGACTAGAATTGTTGAATTGGGCAAAAAGTATATAAATTGATTTTTTATTGAATCGGGAGCTATTCTACACAATTGGAGATCGATCAAAGGAGCAAGAGCAGATCCAAGGCTTTCAACTTGGAGTTCTTCTTCTTCTTCTTTATTCTTTTAAAATTGTGTAACTCATTAAGGATGATTTATCAATTATTTGTGGTTTTTATTTCGCCATGAACTAATTCTTTTTATTAAGATTCCAATGGAACCTTTTATGGTTATGAATTGATTATTTAATTTATTCCAATTATTTATGTTGAAGTGAATTGTTCATCATTCCTTGTATTTATTGATTAATTATATCCGCCAATAATTACCGTGTTACTCTAGGAGGAATCGAGAGAGGAATTCTAGAGTTAGAATCAAGCAAAGGTGACATGTGACTTAGTTATTTGCATAAAGTGAATAATTAGGTTTGTGAATAGAATGAGAATATCTATTTGCCGCATGTAACACATAAGGAATTGGGATCAGAACGAGTTTAATTCAATTGTTTTGCATAGAGATATAGCAAAATTAATCAAGTTAAATAGAAGCAATTGATCACCGAGAGAGGGCTTTTGGCATTTGAGAATTCTCGTTAACAATTCAAGAGACATAATAATTGGGATAATTGGATAATTGATTTAATAATCATAATTGGGGAAATTGAGTCTTAATTATCATTCATCCGCATTCAAATAATTCTTAATTTGTTCTTTGTTTTCTTTTAGCATAATTTTTTGTTATATTTAAAATTAGTTTTCTTAGTTTTAATAATCACAATTTTGCAGTCAAGAGGATCTTGAATCATAGGAAGAACTACGAGTGCCAATAGGAGAGGGTCGAACCATAGAAATCGAACTCGAAGTTTAAACCAAAGATCCCCGTGATCGTCCAAGAGATCGAATCGAACTACACTATAGTAGCCGAAGAGGATGCAGAAGCTTAGGAAGAACTACGAGTGCCAGTAGGAGAAGGCCGAACCATAGAAACCAACCTCGAAGCCGAAACCAAGATCCCCAACGACACCAAGATCGAATCGAATCGCATCAAGTAGCCAAGAGGATGCGAAGTTTAGGAAGAACTACGAAGTGCGAAGGAGAGGGCCAACAGTAGAGACCGAACCCTCAAGCGTAAAACCAAAGATCCCCAAAGATCCCAAGACACGAGGGTGAACCTCAAGATGAACCAAGATGCAAGCCAGATGTCACCAGCCTCCTTTATCGCCGTAAAGCCGAACCCAAAGATTTCGGATCAAGATGCTTGAACCCATAACAAAGCGAAGCAATAAATGAACCAACTCATGAAGAGGCCGAACTGCCATGGGAGCCGAACTGCCGAACCGCCATGGAAGCTAAATTTCCAACACAGAAGAAGCCAAACTGATAATGCTGTGAGTGCCAAGGAACACATGACTGCATCACTCCGCATTCAAAGTCGCGGCGAAACAAAGCGAGCAACAACAATTCTCAACCGTACTACAACTCCCATACATCCAAAACATCTGGTCTACAACCATACACTGAGAGTAGGATTGCTTTGAGCAGCTAAAAGGAATTTAGAAGACGAAGAAAGCCTTGATTTGATGTTATTCAAAATATCCCTGACCACGACACTCAAGGGCTTTTTGATCTGATCATGGACAAAGGAGTTCCTAGCTGCCCAAAGTTTGTATACGGTAGAAGCCAATGCAAGCTTTAGAATATTGGACCTAGTGTTACTTCCACTAAATTGGATAACGAAGTTAACGAGGTCATCCCACCTCATTGGAACGTTATTCCATCCTCCAACAACCAAAACAGAGGAGAAGGCAGATGATGAATAGTTATATTCAAAAAATAGGTGGGAAAAAGTTTCATCATGAGTTGCGCAGAAAGGGCATTTTAGAGGACGAAAACTCAAGTATGATAAAAATCTATCATTAGTAGGTAATCTGCCACGTAAGGCCAGCCAAAGGGTAAAAGAGTACCGAGGAATGTGAAGAGGGTGCCATAGCAGTTGAGCCCAAGGTACCTTCTGAGCGGATGATCGAATAGAATTCCAAATGATGGAGGCTTTAACTAATTTAATCTCACTTGAACCCCATAAAATTATATCCTCAGATGACGAGGGAGCAGGGATAGAATCAAACCGACTCCAAAATTGCATAACCTCGTGGTGGTTGCTAGAGGGTAATGTTATAGTACTAGTAGTTGGAGTTTATTAATTGGAATTCTCTGAGGGATCGACACTCTAATTTATCACTTTATTACTTGTTGACCGTGTATACTTGCACGTATTCATTGATTGTGAAATCGATCAACAGTTACTATTCACGACAAAATTGGTTTCTTTTTCTGACCAAATTATCGTTGATTTATGAATCTTACTCTTGAGATTAAATCTATATGTTGATTATATTGCTTTTATTATCATATATAACATTTTTATAACTCTGGTGATGGAATTTCTCTTTGACTTGAGTGTAAAGATGGGTAGATTATTGGTATGATCGTGACTATAGATTCTCTTTGGCCAGTAGTGCAAAGTTGAATTGTTGACTGGTATGATCATGACCATTGAATTTATAATTGAATATCTTTAGCTTAAGTGCAAAGGTGAAATGATCAACATGGTTATAATTATTGTTTATATAAATTTTGAAATGATTATATATTTCTTTGAGATATTAATATATTTGGCCTGTAGTGCAAATATGAACTGTTGATGAATATATTTGGTCCGTAGTGCAAATATGAACTGTTGAGGAATATCTTTGGCCTGTAGTGCAAAGATGAATTGTTGATGAATATCTTTGGCCCGTAGTGCAAAGATGACCTGTTGTTGAATATCTTTGGCCAGTAGTGCAAAGATGAACTGTTGACGAATATCTTTGGCCGTAGTGCAAAGATGAAATTATTAGTATGATTATGAACAGGAAATGTGATTTGGTGTAACCATGATCTTTGATGTTTCAGGTAAAGATAGGCGATGAAAATTATCTTCGTCCTAGATGAGAAGAGGAATTTAGAACTACAATTATGATTATGAGTTATTCATATGATTGTGGACCAGAATTGTTGATTGATGTTACAGGGATAAAACATTATTGATGGATTTTTAACATGGAGAAGATAATAGACTTTATAGTCTATTTGACTCTTCAAATGGATTGCTCGTTCCGCTGCAACTATGGTTGAAAAGTTTTATCATCTACCATATGTTCTAAATCTCTGATTTATTATTGATGAAGGCTATTGAGAATTTAATTATCTTTAGTCATGATATTCTTTACTGAGCTAGTTGTGCTCACCCTTTTGCTTCACAATTCCTTTCAGGTAATAAGAGTGTAGCTGGGTGGAGAGGGGGTAACAGGGGAATAGAATGGTGGTCATCATTTAGTAGATATATTTGGTGAATCAAATAGGGTGAGGCGAACCCAACGTTGGAAGGGTGCTTTGCCACTATCATACAAGATGTCTAATGACATACAACCTCGTGTCATTATAAGACAGGGTTGTGCACATCCACTTGCTGAGTATATATACGAGTACTACTGTAAGACCCCAAATTATTAATAAATGAAATTTAATTCCTCTATTTATTATTTTGAAATAGTAAGGGTTGATTTGATTAATGTGGTTAGTTATGGGTAAAATGCGCAAATATTTTAAAATAAGCAGGTGGTTATAAAATACTCATTGTTGTCGGAGAATATTCGTTTGGTCGTGAAATATTCTTGCTGTCGGGGAATATTCGTACGACGGTGCAGTTTTTTGTGGGCCCATAACGGAAAGTGATTGGATGAAGAAAACGACAAGTATAAGTTGTTTATAAATAACGGTGCAGTTGTTACCGTTAATACTGTTGGAATACCCGGTGGTTAAAACACAGTAATACACGTTGTTGCCGACAAGAAGGCACACCAGTATTGCACCAATTATTGATTCTTACGTAAGAAGGCACTTACTCAATAATTGTTACAAAGAATTCTTGTTCAAAGATTTTATTTTATTGATTCAATAATTGCAGCGTTGATTTTTTTTATATTACTGTTGTTTCAATAATTGTCACTACGCAATATTTTCCATTATCGAAGCAATAATTCATATTATCTGAATAATATTATTAGAAAACATTATTGGCAATGTCTAGAAAGTTCTATCTAAGGAGAGGTTTGGTCACCTAATTGCGCGCCAGTAAGGAGAAATTCTTATTGGAAAGCCCCCTCTTTCTTGGGAACGGCCTGGTTGCCAGTACTATGATTCTGTAATATTATTTGTGAATAATTAATTATTGATTTATATAATGAGGAAAATATTGATTTTATATGGATATAGATGGAGAAAATTTTTAAAGTGACAATTATGAGTATATGAGGAGGAAGAGTATTTTTGTTGCAAAAGTTGTTTAAAACATGTTAAACATGTTGGTGGACCCATTTATTGACTGAAATTTGATTATAGCCTGTAAAATCGTCCGTATGTCAATTTCGGTCAATTTTTGTTTGGAATTTGGAAAAACTTTCTTCTGCAAAGTTGTAGAGAATTGAATTTCCTATAAAAAGTCGTGAGATTCGAATTTTTTGATAGAAGTGCTATTTTTTATGAATTATTGAAGTTCTGAAGTTCTAGAATAATTGATTTTTGAAAGTTTTAAATTATTATATTAACAAAAACGTTTTTTACAAGTTAAGTGGGTCTCACATGTGTTACAAATGGGCAAAAATCAGATTTCAAAGATGGGCGTGAAAATTTTGTAAATATAATATTATTTTATTAAATTTTCTGCTTTGGTGTTCTAAAGCATTTTTCTATAAATAGGGTGCTTAGGTTAGAATTGAAAATACACCAGAAACTAAAGTTTTCTCTCTCTTTCTCTCTCTCTATAATATCGAGCGTATTCTTGTGAGTATTTTAGTACTTTGAGTATTGCTATATACGGTAAAAGTTCTTTCAAAGACTATATTCAAAGATTCCAAATGTAAGTACTATTCTTTCTAAGGTAAGGGATATTATTTTTATTTTAAAATGATATTATTTCTTCAATATCATTATGCCGAAATATTGGTTGAATTTTTTATCAAATTTGGAACTTTTTCATGCTCTGGATTACTATTCATGGGTTACTATTCATGAGTTTATATTCACGAAGTTACTATTCATGAGTTACTATTCACTTAATACTATTCACGTAAGCATGATGATTTTTTTCTAAAATTTCTATCTTTTAGTGTTTGAGTCACTATTCACGATACTGGCACTATTCACGATATCGACATTATTCATTTAATCATTTACACTATTCACGTAAAATTAAATTTTCTTTCTCGTGTCCAAGATCGCTCGTTATGATTCCTATCTTTGATTGGATCAATGTTTTGATCATTCTTGAATTTTACTCCACTCTGGTTATTTATGAAGTATTTTTGAACTTTAATTGTTTAAAGTACGAATCCTTACTATTTGTTCTTTTGTTTCACTGGATTCGTTTTCTTTGAAATATTTTTCATCATCCTCAGTCCTAAATGATGATATAACTGAATATCTTTGGCCCGTAGTGCAAAGATGAATGATTTTATGATGAATATCTTTGGCCCGTAGTTCAAAGATGAATGATTTTATGATGAATATCTTTGGCCCGTAGTGCAAAGATGAATAGGTGTTTAGATAAACATGACCAACTGGAGAATATCTTTAGCCTGTAGTGCAAAGATGAATATTTGATTTATGATGTATATTGATTGATGTTATAGGGATAAAATATCGATGATGGACTTTTAAATTCATAGATGATAGTAGATTTCATTCTCTACTTAACTCTTCTAATGAATTGTTGTTTCACCTTAGATTGTTGATCTAAAACTTGTTGTCTATTGTATTCTATCAGACTTTTCCCTGTTGAAGACTAAGGATAATTTGTTCTATGTTATCTTAGTCATAATATTCTTTACTGGGCTAGTTGAGCTCACCCTTTTCCTTTTTATTCCATTTTTCTTCTTAGGAGACGAGAATATAAGCGGGAACTAGTGGGGTGTGGAGTGATGGTTCAAGGCAGCTTGTTTTATTAGTCCTCACTATTTTGTAAAAATAGTGTATCAATAATTGTAATGAGGACTTATTTGAGTGTGGATATTGTCTAGAAGACAATATTTGTATTTAAACTCAGAGTTTATGTGTTGTCGTATATTGCACGACAATTGTATTAATGAAGTTGTAGTTGTTTCTGTACCATGTATTTGGCGACTCAGAATATGTTGGTTGGATTGGACCTATTTTGGAGGCATCACAGTTGGTATCAGAGCTTAGGGATATGATCTCTGGCGGAGATCGGGGAATAGAACTAGGAGGGGAGAGACGAGCAAATCCTTCGCTAGTGTGTCCTACCTAAGCTTATTTGTTGGTCGGTAATAATATAGGGGTATTATGTGATTTGTTAATTTGTTAAATTAACCCTTGTTTTATGGAAGTATTTAAGAATGTCGACTGAGAATGTTAACAGTGGAATAAATGAGACCGCAGAGACACCTTTGCTCACCAACGAGGAGAACGTGCAACAGGTTGGCAATGTTCCTCCTGTGAACAACACCACTGAGCAAATGACGAACGATGGTATGTTTAGGAACTTTCTAGAATTCATGCAAAACCAAACGAGAAATACTACTATTCAAAATGCAGGTGGAAACACTAGCAATTCACGGATGGTCACCGCTAAGCAGTTCAAGGAGTTAGGACCGCCAGAGTTTTTAGGAAAGCCAGAACCACTTATGGCAGAGACGTGGATAAAGCAGATCACTAAGATATTTGATGTCTTGGGATGCTTAGAGGAGCAAAAGGTTCCTTTCGCCACTTTCATGTTACGAGGAGAGGCAGATTATTGGTGGGAATCCATAAAGCGTACTCAGCCTACCGCACTGAAGATGTCTTGGGAGAAGTTCCAAGAATTGTTCAACGACAAGTACTTTCCCGAAAGTATTCATCACATGAAGGAGGTAGAGTTCATCAAGTGGAGCAAAACAATATGAACGTGTCGCCAAGACGAAGCTAAGTTTGCCGAGTTGTCCCGATTTGCATCCCATTTGGTTGATAATGAGGAGAGAATGACGCGAATGTTTCGCGAGGTTTGAAACCTAAAATACGTCAATACCTCATTTCTCACAAACTTTGTTTATATTCGGATGTTGTGAATAGGGCTCGCTTATTGGGAGCGATAATGAGTCGGCTCAATCGAAGAATAATGACCAACAACTCGATGATAATCAAATGCGGTAGTAATGGTCATCGGAACAATGATAACAATCATAGAGGAAATTATCATGCCAGAAATGGTAACCACTTCGGTGGTAATCATGGCCAAGGTAATAGAAGAAATAACTCACGTGAAAATTTCAAGAAGAGAAGATTTAACAATGACGGGAAGACGTCGGCACCAACACCAGTAATGAGTTTTAGAGGAGGAGAAAGACCGCTAGTTAGATGCTACAGATGCGGAGAAGAGGGACACATAAGTCCAAACTGTTCACAACCTTCCAAGGTATGTTATAATTTTGGAAAAAAAGGTCATATCGCTCGAGATTGTACGGTAGTGAAACCCGATCCAATGGGATGGTGACTCATAAGGTACGCCCTAGAAAAGTCAAAGTCAACGGTTCCTCGGAAGAGCGTTTGTCGTGGATCGGTCGAATGCGAGGAACCCGAAACGGTTAGCACGGGTTAGTTAATTATAAATTCTACGAAGTTTATACCTTATTGAATCTGGGTTCTACCCATTCATTTATCTCTCCGCTTATACTCAACGTTTAAACTTGACCGGAGAAAATTAGACTTTGATTTATCTGTTGAAACTCTGTTATGAGAAACTTTCGTTACATCCACTGTTTATAAATCTTGTTTGATCTAAGTTGGCACCATCACATTACCTGTTGACCTTATTTCTTTAAAAAATACTTGTTTTTGATGTGATCTTGGGGATTGATTGATTAACTTCTTATCATGCCAAAATTAATTGCTTTCGTAAGGTTGTTAGTTTTTATATTCCTAAGCAACCTGTTATTCGAATTTAAGCAACCAAAACGGATGTCAAGTTTTCTTAGCCCGTGTCATGGACTTGAACAAAAATACGTCAGATTTGAATGATATTTCTGTTGTTAGTAAATTTCCTGACGTATTTCCTGAAGAATTTCCTGGCCTACCCCAGAGCGTGATATTGAATTTTGTATCGACTTTAAACCCGGTACAAAACCCATTTCTAAAATCTCATATCTAATGGCTCCTATTGAACTTCAGGAGTTAAAAACCTAACTACAGGAGTTGGTACCTTAGCCTCTATCTGGTGACTTCCTTTGTGGAATGCACTGAAACCAAACTCTCTGTAGGGGACGTCATATTCCTATGGTGGTAAACTGATAGGTTCCATTGTGACGTGTTATAGAAGATTGGGATATGAGTCACAGTTGAGAGCAACCTAAGTCAGTAATCGAAATAAGTAGCTTTCTAGGCTTAGCTGGTTACTATCGGAGATTTGTGGAAGGATTTTATCGAATCGTTACTCTATTAACTCAAATTTGACCGAAAGATACACAAAATTCGAATGAAGCGAGGAATGTGAGAAAAGCTTTAAGAACTCAACATGCAAGAACGACGTTGGCTCGAAACATTGAAAGATTACGACCATACCATTCAATACCATCCCGGAAAAAAAACGGATGTGGTAGCTGACGCGTTGAGTAAAAGATCATATGCGTTTACGAGTGCGATATTGTTAAAACAAAGACCTATTTCGTACGACTTACAGAAGATGGAGATAGAGTTAAAGATTCCAAGAATCTGCATGAAGATAACGAATATACGATTAGAATAAACTTTAATCGATAAAGTTAAAACCACTCAAGCTACACGCCGGAGCTGATGAATATAAAGAAGAAGGTGCAAGAAGGCGTTATTCTAGAAGTAAGAGTTGATGAAGAGAAGAAATCTCAACCTTTGATTTATTAGTCAATTTGAGATTCTCGATCGAATAGGAACTGTGGCCTATAGACTCGTTTTAACGCGAAGTATGACGCGTGTTCATAACGTTTTTCACGTATCGATGTTACGTAAATATGTGGACGACCCGAACCATGTTATTGAGTTAGAACCGGACTAGATAGCCGAAGACTTAACGTATGAAGAGGTACCTGTCAAGATTTTGGATAGGAAAAGAGCATGTCCTACGTACGTCAATTTCGAGGACGAAATTTCATAAGGAGGGGAGGTTGTAAGACCCCAAATTATTAATAAATAAAATTTAATTCCTTTATTTATTATTTTGAAATAGTAATGGTTGATTTGATTAATGTGGTTAGTTGTGGGTAAAATGCGCAAATATTTTAAAATAAGCAGGTGGTTGTAAAATACTCATTGTTGTCGGAGAATATTCGTTTGGTCGTGAAATATTCTTCTTTGTTGGGAATATTCGCATTTGACAGTGCGAGCTTTTTTGTGGGCCCATAACGGAAAGTGATTGGATGAAGAAAACGACAAGTATAAGTTGTTTATAAATAAGCTGCATGCGGTTATTAAGATTATCATCGTTGGAATACCCGGTGGTTAAAACACAAGAATACACGTTGTTGCACAAGAAGATATACGCAGATTGCACCAATTATTGATTCTTACGTAAGAAGGCACTACTCAATAATTATTGTTAAAGAATTCTCGCTCGTAAGATTTTATTTTATTGATTCAATAATTGCAGCTGCTGTTGATTTTTTTATATTATCGTTGTTTCAATAATTGTTACTACGCAATATTTTCCATTATCAAGCAATAATTCATATTATCTGAATAATATTATTAGAAAACATTATTGGCAATGTCTAGAAAGTTCTATCTAAGGAGAGGTTTGGTCACCTAATTGCGCGCCAGTAAGGAGAAATTCTTATTGGAAAGCCCCCTCTTTCTCGAAACTACTGGTTGCCAAAGATTATGATTCTATAATATTATTTGTGAATAATTAATTATTGATTTATATAATGAGGAAAATATTGATTTTATATGGATATAGATGGAGAAAATTTTAAAGTGACAATTGTTAAAAATTGATATTTTATCTTTTCTGATAAAATAATATTTTATTATATTATTATAATATAATAATAGTGATATTTTTACAATGAATGTGGGATATATGAGTATATGAGGAGGAAGAGTATTTTTGTTGCAAAAGTTGTTTAAAACATGTTAAACATGTTGGTGGACCCATTTATTGACTGAAATTTGATTATAGCCTGTAAAATCGTCCGTATGTGAATTTTGGTCAATTTTTGTTTGGAATTTGGAAAAACTTTCTTCTGCAAAGTTGTAGAGAATTGAATTTCCTATAAAAAGTCGCGAGATTCGAATTTTTTGATAGAAGTGCTATTTTTTATGAATTATTGAAGTTCTGAAGTTCTAGAATAATTGATTTTTGAAAGTTTTAAATTATTATATTAACAAAAACGTTTTTTACAAGTTAAGTGGGTCTCACATGTGTTACAAATGGGCAGAAATCAGATTTCAAAGATGGGCGTGAAAATTTTGTAAATATAATATTATTTTATTAAATTTTCTGCTTTGGTGTTCTAAAGCATTTTTCTATAAATAGGGTGCTTAGGTTAGAATTGAAAATACACCAGAAACTAAAGTTTTCTCTCTCTTTCTCTCTCTCTCTATAATATCGAGCGTATTCTTGTGAGTATTTTAGTACTTTGAGTATTGCTATACGGTGCAAGTTCTTTCAGCACTATATTCAGTATTCCAGTCAGAAGTACTATTCTTTCTAAGGTAAGGGATATTATTTTTATTTTAAAAATGATATTATTTCTTCAATATCATTATGCCGAAATATTGGTTGAATTTTTTTATCAAATTTGGAACTTTTTCATGTCGGGATTACTATTCATGGGTTACTATTCACGAGTTACTATTCACGAGTTACTATTCACGAATACTATTCACGAAGCATGATGATTTTTTTTCTAAAATTTCTATCTTTTTGTGTCGGAGTCACTATTCACGTATACGGCACTATTCACGTATACGACACTATTCACAAAAAAATTAAATTTTCTTTTTTGTTTCCAAGATCGTCTGTTATGATTCCTATCTTTGATTGGATCTATGTTTTGATCATTCTTGAATTTTACTCCACTCTGGTTATTTATGAAGTATTTTTGAACTTGGATTGTTTAACGCATTTAATCCTTAATATTCGTTCTTTTGTTTCATTGGATTCATTTTCTTTAAAATATTTTTCATCATCCTCACCCTAAATGATGATATAATGAATATCTTTGGCCCGTAGTAAAAAGATGAATGATTTTATGATGAATATCTTTGGCCCATAGTGCAAAGATGAATGATTTTATGATGAATATCTTTGGGCGTGTAGTGCAAAAGATGAGCAGTGTTTAGATGAACATGATTAATGGAGAATATCTTTGGCTCAGAGTGCAAAAGATGAATATTTGATTTATGATGTATATTGATTGATGTTACAGGGATAAAATATCGATGATGGACTTTTAAATTCATAGATGATAGTAGATTTCATTCTCTACTTAACTCTTCTAATGAATTGTTGTTTCCGCTGCAGTTGTTGATCTAAAACTTGTTGTCTATTGTATTCTATCAGACTTTTCCCTGTTGAAGACTAAGGATAATTTATTCTATGTTATCTTAGTCATAATATTCTTTACTGGGCTAGTTGAGCTCACCCTTTTCCTTTTTTTCCCATTTTTCTTCTTAGGAGATGAGAATATAGCGGGAACTAGTCGGGGTGTGGAGTGATGGTTCAAGACAGTTGTTTTATTAGTCCTCACTATTTTGTAAAATAGTGTATCAATAATTATAATGATGACTTATTTGAGTGTGGATATTGTCTAGAAGACAATATTTGTATTTAAACTCAGAGTTTATGTGTTGTCGTATTTTGCACGACAATTGTATTAATGAAGTTGTAGTTGTTTCTGTACCATGTATTTGGCGACTCAAAATAGGTTGGTTGGATTGGACCTATTTTGGAGGCATCACAACTACCTATATAATCTTGGTGTTTGTTTGAAGTATAATTCTCAATTAAAGACAGTAGAGATAATGATATGTTAAGAGAAGACTCACCATTGGGAAGAAGACTCATTTTTCTTTGGGGTCTATTGGGTCAACCAAGGATAATTTTGTGGCCATATGATATCTATCATAACCTAGAAGCATGGCCTCCCATGTACGAAGGTTTCCTTGAGCACTTCCCAAAGATTCTAATTTCTAAAACAGTTTTTGACTATACCTTTATGTAAGGTGCCATTGTGGCATGCTATCCAAGGTTGGGATGTGAGTCACAGTTGGTATATATTTGTATCAAAGCTCACAGCATATGTGTTGTTGTATTTTGCACGACAATTGTTGTAATAAAGTTGTAGTTGTTTTCTGTACCATGTATTTGGCGACTCAGAATAGGTTGGGTGGATTGGACCTATTTTGGGGGCGTCACATTTGGTATCAGAGCTTAGGGATATGGTCTCTGGCGGAGATCGGGGAATAGCACTAGGAGGGGAGAGATGAGTAAATCCTTCGCTAATGTGTCCTACCTAAGCTTATTTGTTGGTCAGTCATAATATCGGGATATTATGTGATATGTTAATTTGTTTAATTAACCCTTGTTTTATGGCAGTATTTGAGAATGACAGCTGAGAATGCTAACAATGGAGTGAATGAGACTGTGGGGATACCTCTAATCACTAACCATGATAATGTGATGTCAGACGAAGAAGGAATTAGAGATATTCTTGTGGTGAGTGAAGAATTGATAGTTGCACCCGAGATATAGTCGCAGGGCTAACAGCTGAGGGTGAGGAAGAAGAGGTGCCTGAGGGGAATTTATTAGAGGTATTATATGATCAAAATGTAGAATTACAAAATCGTGTTCATGAGTTAGAAGAGCAGGCTGAAGAACGGCAGACGGTCGTGGAATAAAAGGATGCAACAATTCAAGCTTGTGTTACCCGATATGTGATGCTTGAACAAAATCATTCTTTGGCAAAGTATAAGATGATAAAGATGGAATCTGAGCTGAAAGAAGAAAAAATTGAACGAGTGAGAATAAGTGATGCATGGGCAAAAGCCGCACGACACGTGGATATTGTGGAAAGAGATGTCCGATCTAAGAAGGCTAAAATAGATGATATGAATTTCTCTTTTTGGAAAGCAATTGGGAGAACCCAACATCGGGTTTTGAATTACCCTGTATAGAGCGGTCAACTTGAATTCGATATGGATCGAAGATTGATGATTCAGATCATGAATCAGGAGTACAACGAGGCAGTTGAGGGAGGAATATGTCCTATAGAAAAGTATATTTCAACGGTAGTGATGAAGCCAAATGCTGCCCCAGACAAGTCAAAACCGGGTAGTTCGAGGGATGGCGGTTGTCATGACTTCCCAACAAGTGAATAACCCAAATGAAGTTATCACGGGAGATGAGCAATGGAGAAATCATGATGACCCTGGAGATAGAATCTGAAATGAAAGCAAGGTATTCTCAAACTTTTCGAAATACCAGGTACGTAAATTTTGGGGACGAAATTTCATAAGGAGGGGAGATTGTAAGACCCCGAATTTTATGAAATAAAAGTATTCAATTTTTCTTATAAATACAATTCAGTAAATGATTAAATTGATAAAAGTTTAAAGTTAAGGGTGAGATATGAAATTTTTTTCAAAATACGCAAGTGGTTATAAAATATTCAATTGTCGGGGAATATTCGCTTGGTCGTGGAATATTCTTTCTGTCGGAGAATATTTGTAAGACCCCGAATTTTATGAAATAAAAGTATTCAATTTTTCTTATAATTACTATTCAGTAAATGGTTAAATTGGTAAAAGTTAAAGTTAAGGGTGATATATGAAATTTTTTTCAAAATATACAAGTGGTTATAAAATATTCATTGTTGTCGGGGAATATTCGTTTGGTCGTGGAATATTCTTTATGTCGGGAATATTCGCATTTACTCGGCTAAAAGACCATTTGTGAGCCCCATAATGTAATAATAAATGCCGGATGAAGAAAATGAAAAATTAAGTTTTTATAAATAACGGCGTAATCGTACTGCTAACAATCGTTAGAAGAATACCGGTTGGTAAAATAAAGTAATAACACGCGTTGTTACACAACAGTATATTTTGCAGATTATACGATATTTTTAAATTATTGATTCTTACGTGTAAGAAGGAACTACTCAATAATTGTTACAAAGAATTACTATTCAATATTTTATTTTATTGATTCAATAGTTGTTGCGTTGATATTTTATATTATTGTTGTTTTAATAATTATCACTGCACAATATTTCTCATTATCAGATCAATAATTCATATTATTTGAATAATATTATTAGATAGCATTATTGGCAATGTCTAGAAAGTTCTGTAAAGGAGAGGTTTGGTCACCTAATTACGCGCCAGTAAGGAGAAATTCTTATTGGAAAGCCCCCTCATTCCTGGGAACGGCCTGGTTGTCATAATTGTGATTCTGTAATATTATTTGTGAATAATTAATTATTGATTTATATGATAAGGAAATATTTATTTGATGTGGATATAAATGATGGATTTATTTATGTGGTTATAAATGAAGGAATTAATGTTGAGGTATTTTATCAGTATTTTTGTCGGAATGAAGGTATTAAAAATTAAACCAGTGTTTTTAAGATATATTGCGTTAGTTATACTTTTTAATCCGACCGTTGGATCGTTGTAATTTTTGGATATGTTATACATATATAAGTTGAGTATATGTCCACAAGTTTTGAACCGTTAAAAATGAACGTATGATTTGTTATGAATTTTAAGAGGTGAATGATTCAGAAATTGTTGAAGTATCCGAATTTAGCATTTTGGTGGAAAATTCTAGAATTGAGTGGGCCCCAATTGTGGTTGGTGAAGAAATATGCTGAATTTTATTTCAAATGTGGTGGGTGGGAATAGTAGCAGGTAAAGCCATCAGGTTGCAGGTCAAGTCTGCTAAAATTTTCCTATAAATAGAAGGCTAAGTTAGAATTGAAAATCACACCGTAAACAAGTTTTCTCTTTTCTCTCTAGATTATTGAGTGTATTTTGTGAGTATTTACATACTTGGTGAGTTGATATTCATCGCCAGCAAGTTTCCTTCAAAGATCATATCCGATATCCAAATGTAAGGCCGCTCTTTTTGAGGTAAGGGATAGTAAGGGATTTTAAGGGTTATTATGTTTTCAGGTTCGTATTCTTTTTTTCCTTCAGAAAATTCTGGAAAATTTTGAAATGATATGTTGATGAGTTTTATTGATTGTGTCCAAAAATGGTGATTTTTGGATGTATAGATTAAGAGTTATGAATTTTATGAGAAAAGACTATTTTAAAAGTAACGCTTTATAACTCCTTATGGTTAACTCCAAAATTGATGAAATTTTTATTGGGAGTACATCTATATAATATCAGTGTACTCTGTGAATTTCGGAATTTTTGAATAAAAGTACAATTTATGATAAATGTCTAACTATTCGGCGGTTTTAGCTATATGAAAAATAGTAAATGAATTTTAAAAATTCTAAGAAAAATATATGTTCAATATGGGACTATATTCTGCTAAATCCTAGAAAAGAAATATTTTTGGAACTGATTTGGTATTTTTCATGCAAATGAACTAGTTATGAATAAATGAGTTAAATATGTTATGTGAAGGAAGAAAATTGGAAAATATGATTTTATGGCTTGAGAATCATATATGTGGTATATGCAGATTTTTGATGAGGGTTTTGGTTATTGGTGATGAAACCTTATAAGTTTGGCATTTTGTGATGATTAAATGCATTATTTAGTAAAGTGTAAACAGTTAAAATAAATTGTTTATAAGTTTAAGAAATGTTATTCTTTTAATATCATTATACCGAAAATATTGGTATGGATTTTATTGTGGAATTTCTACTTTTTTGTATCAGGGTTACTATTCATAAATTAATATTCATGAGTTGCTATTCATGAGTTACTATTCACGAGTTACTATTTACGGGTACTATTCACTACAAAATTGGTTTCTTTTTCTAACCAAATTATAGTTGAATTATGAATATTACTCTGGAGATTAAAACTATATATCATATATAATATTTTTATAACCCTGATGTTGAAATTCTGTTTCATTGGAGTGTAAAGATGAGTAGATTATTGGTATGATCATGACTAGGGTTTTCTTTAGCCAGTAGTGAAAAGTTGAATTGTAACTGGTATGATCATGACCATTGAATTTATAATTGAATATCTTTAGCTTAAGTGCAAAGGTGAATTGATCAACATGGTTATAATTATTGTTTATATAAATTCTGAAATGATTATATATTTCTTTAAGATATTAATATCTTTGGCCTGTAGTGCAAAGATGAATTGTTGATGAATATCTTTGGTCAGTGGTGCGAAGATGAACTGTGGATGAATATCTTTTGCCCGTAGTGAAAAGATGAATTTATTAGTATGATTATGAACAGGAACTGTGATTTGGTATAACCATGATCTTTGATGTTTCAGGTAAAGACATGTGATGAAAATTATATTCGTCCTGGGTACGAAGAGGAATTTAGAATCACAATTATGATCATGAGATATTCATATTATTGTGGAAAGGAACTGTTGATTGATGTTACAGGGATAAAACATTGTTGGTGGACTTTTAACATGGAGAAGATAATAGATCGTGATTGCCTATTTGACTCTTCTAATGGATTGCTCGTTCTTGCAACTATGGTTGAAATTTTTATCATCTACCATATATTCTAAATCTTTGATTTGTTATTGATGAAGGCTATTGATAATTTAATTATCTTTAGTCATGATATTCTTTACTGGGCTAGTTGTGCTCACCCTTTTGCTTCACAATTCCTTTTAGATAATAAAAGTGTAGATGGAATTGGCGGGGTAACAAGGAATAGAAGCGGTGGTCTCTAGCTGTGGAGTTCTCCCTAAACAAAGATAGACAAGTGTGTTGTATACATCTTTTAGTAGTTATATTTGGTGAATCATATAGGGAGAGGTAACCCAACGTTGGAAGGGTGTTTTGCCACTATCATACATGATGTCTAATGACTTACAACCTCGTGTCATCATAAGACAGGGTTGTGCTCATCCACTTGCTGAGTATATTTACGAGCACTACCTATATAATCTTGGTGTTTGTTTGAAGTATAATTCTTAATTTAAGACAGTGGAGATAATGATAAGTCAAGAGAAGACTCACCATTGGGAAGAATATGATAGTAATCTTTCGTTTTTTCTTTGGGGTCTCATTGGGTTAACCAAGGTTAATTACGTGGCCATATGATATCTATCATAACCTTGAAGCATGGCCTCCAGGTAACGAAGGTTTCTTGAGCACTTCCCAAAAATTCTAATTTCTAAAACAGCTTTTTGACTATACCTTTATGTAAGGTGTCATTGTGACGTGCTATCCACGATTGGGACATGAGTCACAGTTGGTATATATTTGTATCCAAACTCACAATATATGTGTTGTTGTATTTTGTACTACAATTGTTGTAATAAAGTTGTAGTTATTTTCTGTACCATGTATTTGGCGACTCAGAATGGGTTGGATGGAATGGACCTATTTTGGGGTCGTCACAGTTGGTATCAGAGGTTAGGTGTAAGACCCCGAATTTTATGAAATAAAAGTATTCAATTTTTCTATTTAGTAAATAGTTAAATTGATAAAAGGTTAAAGTTAAGGGTGATATATGAATTTTTTCAAAATAAGCAAGTGGCTATAAAATACTTATTGTTGTCGGGGAATATTCGTTTGGTCGTGGAATATTCTTACTGTCGGAGAATATTATTTACTGACGCGTTAAAACCATTTGTGGGCCCCATAACAGAATAACTGTCGGATGAAGAAAACGACAAGTTTGAGTTTTTATAAATAACGGCGTAATTGTTATCGTTAAAACTGTTGGAATACCCATTTGGTTAAATTATAAAGAATACGCTGTGTGTCGCACAAAGTATATTACCGGTTTTACAAGATATTTTTGAATTATTGATCCTTACATAAGAAGGCACTACTCAATAATTGTTACAGTAATTACTGTTCAATATTTTATTTTATTAATTCAATAATTGTTGCATTGATATTTTATATTATTGTTGTTTCAATAATTATCACTGCACAATATTTCTCATTATAAGATCAATAATTCATATTATTTGAATAATATTATTAGATAGCATTATTGGCAATGTTTAGAAAGTTCTGTCAAGGAGAGGTTTGGTCACCTAATTGCGGCGCCAAGAAGGAGAAATTTTATTGGAAAGCCCCTCTTTCCGGAACTACCGTGTCATAATTATGATTCCGTAATATTATTTGTGAATAATTAATTATTGATTTATATGATAAGGAAATATTTATTTGATGTGGATATAAATGATGGATTTATTTATGTGGTTATAAATGAAGGAATTAATGTTGAGGTATTTTATCAATTATTTTGTCGAATTGGAGGTATTAAAAGATCAAATCGATTGTTCTTACAACTTTATTGTGTGAGTTATAATATTTAATCCCACCGTTGGATCGTTATATTTTTTGGATATGTTATATATATATAAGTTGAGTATATGTCCACAAATTTTGAACCGTTAAAATGAGCGTATAATTTGTTATGAATTTTAAGAGGTAAATCGATTCGTAAATTAGGTTTTCGTGGAAAATTCTAGAATTGAGTGGGCCCCACTCTTGGTTGTTGGGGGAGATGGCTGATTTTTGGTGGGTGAAATAGTAGCGAGTAAAGCCATCGGTAGCAGTCAAGTCCGCTTTGAGCGTGCTAACATTTTCCTATAAATAGAGGGCTAAGTTAGAATTGAAAATCACACCAGAATTCATAAGTTTTCTCTCTTTTTCTCTCTAGATTATCGAGTGTATTTTATGAGTATTTAGATACTTGGTGAGTTGCTATTCATCAGTGCAAGTTTCCTTCAGCGTCATATCCGATATCCAGTCAGAAGTGCTGCTCTTTTGAGGTAAGGGATAGTAAGGGATTTTAAGGGATTGTAAGGGATATTTTTTCGTAATGATGTTATTCTTTCAATATCATTATACCAAAATATTGGTATGGATTTTATTGTGGAAGTTCTACCTTTTTGAGTCGGGGTTACTATTCACATATATGACACTATTCACGTATACGACACTATTCATGTATATAGCACTATTTACGTATATGACATTATTTACGTATACGGTACTATGTATGAATATGGAGTACTATTCATGAGTTACTATTCACGAGTTACTATTCATAAGTTACTATTCACAAGTTACTATTCATGAGTTACTATTCATGAGACTATTCACGAGTTACTATTCATGGTTACTATTCACGGGTATTATTCAAGAAAAAAAAATTGGTTTCTTTTTCTAACCAAATTATCATTGATTTATGAATCTTACTCTTGAAATTAAATCCATGTTTTGATGATATTGTTTTTATTATCATATATAACATTTTTATAATCCTGGTGAAGAAATTTCTCTTTGACTTGAGTGTAAAGATGGGTAGATTATTGGTATGATAATGACTATGGGTTCTGTTTGGCCAGTAGTGCAAAGATGACCTGTTGTTGAATATCTTTGGCCTGTAGTGAAAAGATGAATTATTGATGAATATCTTTGGCCCGTAGTGAAAAGATAACATGTTGTTGAATATCTTTAGCCCGTAGTGCAAAGGTGACCTGTTGTTGAATATCTTTGGCCTGTAGTGCAAAGATGACCTGTTATTGAATATCTTTTGCCTGTAGTGCAAAGATGAAATGATAATGAATATCTTTAGCCTGTAGTGCAAAGATGAATTATTGATGAATATCTTTGGCCCGTAGTGCAAAGATGAATTATTGATGAATATCTTTGGCTCGTAATGCAAAGATGACTTGTTGTTGAATATCTTTGGCCTGTAGTGCAAAGATGAGTTGTTGATGAATATCTTTAGCTCATAATGCAAAGATGACCTGTTGTTGAATATCTTTGGCCTGTAGTGCAAAGATGACTTGTTGATGAATCTCTTTGGGCCGTAGTGCAAAGATGCATTTATTAGTATGATTATGAACATGAACTGTGATTTGGTATAACCATGATCTTTGATGTTTCAGGTGATGAAAATTATCTTTGTCCTGGATGAAAAAAGGAATTTAGAACTACAATTACGATTATGAGTTATACACGTGATTGTGGACAGGAATTGTTGATTTATGTTACAGGGATAAAATATTGTTGGTGGACTTTTAACATGGAGAAGAAAATAGATTTTATGGTCTATTTGACTCTTCTAATGGATTACTCATTTCGCTGCAACTATGGTTGAAAAGTTTTATCATCTACCATATGTTATAAATCTCTGATTTATTACTGATAAAGGCTATTGATAATTTAATTATCTTTAGTCATGATATTCTTTACTGGGCTAGTTGTGCTCACCCTTTTGCTTCATAATTCCTTTTCAGGTAATAAGAGTGTAGCTGGGTCGAGCGAGGGTAATGGGGAAATAGAACGGTGGTCTCTAGCTATGGAGGTTCTCCCTAAGCAGTTTAGAAAAGTGTTGTAAACATCATTTAGTAGTTATATTTGGTGAATCAAATAGGGTGAGGCAAACCCAACGTTGGAAGGGTGTTTTGCCACTATCATACAAGATGTCTAAAGACATACAACCTCGTGTCATCATAAGACAGGGTTGTGCACATCCACTTGCTGAGTATATTTACGAGCACTACCTATATAATCTTGGTGTTTGTTTAAGGTATAATTCTCATTTAGAGACAGTGGAGATAATGATATGTCAAGAGAAGACTCACCATTGGGAAGAATATGATAGTAATCTTCTCGTTTTTCTTTGGGGTCTATTGGGTCAATCAAGGATAATTCTGTGGCCATATGATATCTATCATAACCTAGACGCATGGCCTCCCATGTACGAAGGTTTCCTTGAGCACTTCCCAAAGATTTTAATTTCTAAAACAATTTTTGACTATACCTTTATGTAAGGTGCCATTGTGACGTGCTATCCAAGGTTGGGATGCGAGTCACAGTTGGTATATATTTGTATCAAAACTCACAACATATGTGTTGTTGTATTTTGCACGACAATTGTTGTAATAAAATTGTAGTTGTTTTCTGTACCATGTATTTGGCGACTCAGAATGGGTTGGATGGAATGGACCTATTTTGGGGTTGTCACATTAGGGATATGTTCTCTGGCAGAGATCGGGGAATATAACTAGGAGGGGAGAGATGAGTAAATCCTTCGCTAGTGTGTCCTACCTAAGCTTATTTGTTGGTCAGTAATAATATCGGGATATGTTAATTTGTTTAATTAACCCTTATTTTATGGTAGTATTTGAGAATGGCTGCTGAGAATGTTAACAATGGAGTGAATGAGACCGTGGGGATACCTTTAATCACTAACTATGATAATGTGATTAGAGATATCCATGTGGTGAGTGAAGAATTGATAGTTGCACCCGAGATAGTCACAGAGTTAACAGCTGAGAGTGAGGAAGAAGAGGTACCTGGAGGAGAGTTTATTAGAGGTATTATATGATCAAAATTTAGAATTTCAAAATTGTATTCATGAGTTAGAAGAGCAGGCTGAAGAACGACAGGCAGTCATGAAACAAAAGGATGCAACAATTCAAGCTTGTGTTACCCGATATGTGATGCTTGAACAGAAGCATTCTTTGGCAGAGTATAAGATGATAAAGATGGAATCTTAGCTGAAAGAAGAAAAAACTGAACGAGTAAGAATGAGTGATGCATGGGTAAAAGCCACACGACACGTGGATATTATGGAAAGAGATGTCCGATCTAAGAAGGCTAAAATAGATGACATGAATTTCTCTTTTTAGAAAGCAATTGGGAGAACCCAACATCAAGTTTTGAATTACCCTGTACATAGCGGTCAACCTGAATTCGATATGGATTGAAGATTGATGATTCAGATCATGAAACAGGAGTACGACGAGGCAGTTGAGGGAGGAATATGTCCTATAGAAAAATATATTCCAACGGTAGTGATGACGCCAAATGCTGCCCCAGACAAGTCAAAGCCGAGTAGTTCGAGGGATGGCGGTTGTCATGACTTCCCAACAAATGAGGAACCCAAATGAAGTTATCACAGGAGATGGAGAAATCATGATGACCGGGGAGATAGAATCTGAAATGGAAGCAAGGTATTCTCAACTTTTGAAATATTGTGTACGTAATTTCGGGGACGAAATTTCATAAGGAGGGAGATTAGTAAGACCCCAAATTTTATGAAATAAAAGTATTCAATTTTTCTTATAATTACTATTCAGTAAATGGTTAAATTGATAAAAGTTAAAGTTAAGGGTGATACACAAGTGGTTATAAAATATTCATTGTTGTCGGGGAATATACGTTTGGTCGTGGAATATTCTTTACGCAGGGGAATATTCGCATTCGCATGCCGTTAAATCCATTTGTGGGCCTCATAACAGAATAACTGTCGGATGAAGAAAACGACAATAATAAGTTGTTATAAATAACGGCGTAATCGTTACCGTTAACACTGTTGGAATACCCGGTTGGTAAAATAAAGTAATACGCGTTGTTGCACAGTAGCACATGGTATTACACAGTATTTTTGAATTATTGATTCTTACGTAAGAAGGCAATACTCAATAATTGTTACAGTAATTACTGTTCAATATTTTATTTTATTGATTCAATAGTTGCTGCGTTGATATTTTATATTATTGTTGTTTCAATAATTATCACTGCACAATATTTCTCATTATCAGATCAATAATTCATATTATTTGAATAATATTATTAGATAGCATTATTGGCAATGTCTAGAAAGTTCTGTCAAGGAGAGGTTTGGTCACCTAATTGCGCGCCAGTAAGGAGAAATTCTTATTGGAAAGCCCCCTCATTCCTGGGAACGGCCTGGTTGTCATAATTGTGATTCTGTAATATTATTTGTGAATAATTAATTATTGATTTATATAATAAGGAAATATTTATTTGATGTGGATAAAAATGATGGATTTATTTATGTGGTTATAAATGAAGGAATTAATGTTGAGGTATTTTATCAGTATTTTTGTCGGAATGAGGGTATTAAAAATTAAACCAGTGTTTTTAAGATATATTGCGTTAGTTATACTTTTTAATCCGACCGTTGGATCGTTGTAATTTTTGGATATGTTATACATATCTAAGTTGAGTATATGTCCACAAATTTTGAACCGTTGAAAATGACCGTATGATTTGTTATGAATTTTAAGAGGTGAATGGTTCAGAAATTGTTGAAGTATCCGAATTTAGCATTTTGATAGAAAATTCTAGAATTGAGTGGGCCTCACTTGTGGTTGGTGAAGAAATATGCTAAATTTTATTTCAAATGTGGTGGGTGGGAATAGTAGCAGGTAAAGCCATCAGGTTGCAGGTCAAGTCTGCTAAAATTTTCTTATAAATAGAGGGCTAAGTTAGAATTGAAAATCACACCGTAAACAAGTTTTTTTCTCTTTCTCTCTAGATTATTGAGTGTATTTTGTGAGTATTTAGATACTTGGTGAGTTGATATTCATCGATTGCAAGTTTCCTTTGTCATATATCCGATATCCAAATGTAAGTCTTTGCTTTTTTGAGGTAAGGGATAGTAAGGGATTTTATGGTTATTATGTTTTTCATTCGTACTTCTTATGTCCTTCGTAAAATTCGGAAAAATTTGAAATGATATGTTGATGAGTTTTATTGATTGTGTCCAAAAATGGTGATTTTTGGATTTATAGATTAAGAGTTATGAAATTTATAAGAAAAGACTATTTTAAAAGTAACGTCTTATAACTCCTTATGGTTAACTCCAAAATTGATGAAATATTTATTGGGAGTACATCTATATAATATCAGTGTACTCTGTGAATTTCGGAATTTTTGAATAAAAGTACAATTTATGATAAAAGTACAATTGTGGTTTTAAGTCAAGAGAAGACTCACCATTGGGAAGAATATGATAGTAATCTTCTCGTTTTTCTTTGGGGTCTATTGGGTCAACCAAGGATAATTACGTAATATATGATATCTTTCATAACCTAGAAGCATGACCTCCCATGTACGATGGTTTCCTTGAGCACTTCCCAAAAATTCTAATTTCTAAAATAGTTTTTGACTATACCTTTATGTAAGGTGTCATTGTGACGTGCTATCCACGATTAGGACATGAGTCACAGTTGGTATATATTTGTATCCAAACTCACAGCATATGTGTTGTTGTATTTTGTACGACAATTGTTGTAATAAAGTTGTAGTTATTTTCTGTACCATGTATTTGGCGACTCAGAATGGGTTGGATGGAATGGACCTATTTTGGGGTCGTCACAATATTCGTACGATTGCGCAGCCATTTGTGGGCCCCATAACGAATAACTGTCGAATGAAGAAAATGACAAAATTTAAGTTTTTACAAATAAGCCGTAGTTGTTACCATTAACACTGTTGGAATACCCGGTGGTTAAAATATATTAATACGCGTTATTACACAGTAGCACACGGTATTGCACAATATTTTTGAATTATTGATCCTTACGTAAGAAGACACTACTCAATAATTGTTACAGTAATTACTGCTCAATATTTTATTGATTCAATAATTGTTGCGTTGATATTTTATATTATTGTTGTTTTAATAATTGTCACTGCACAGTATCTCCATTATCAGATCAATAATTCATATTATTTGAATAATATTATTAGATAACATTATTGGCAATGTATAGAAAGTTCTGTCAAGGAGAGGTTTGGTCACCTAATTGCGCGCCAGTAAGGAGAAATTCTTATTGGAAAGCCCCTCTTTCCTGGGAACGGCCTGGTTGTCATAAATGTGATTCTGTAATATTATTTGTGAATAATTAATTATTGATTTATATGATAAGGAAATATTTATTTGATGTGGATATAAATGATGGATTTATTTATTTTATATGGTTATAAATGAATGAATTAATGCTGATGTGTTTTATCAGCATTTAGTCGGTGTGGAGGTATTAAAAATAATCTGTTTGTGGATTTCGGATATTTTTGGTTTGGAATTTGGAAAAACTCAAAGCTATAAAGTTGTAGAGAATTCGATTTCAGGCAGAATGGACATAAAATTCATATTTTTCTGATAAACAGTCTATTTTCTATGAATTGTTGAAGTTTCGAAAAATAAAATAATTTTTATTAAATTTATGGGTGGGACCCACTTTGGTTATCAACATGTGGGCTGCTGCAAATTTTTCCAAGGTGGTGGCTGGTGTTGGTCTAATATTGCATGCGTAGAAGAATTGGTTATAAATAATAATATTTTATTATTTTAGTCTCCTATGACGTTCTAACATTTTTCTATAAATAGAGGGCTAAGTTAGAATTGAAAATCACACCAGAAACATAAGTTTTCTCTCTCTATATTATCAAGCATATTTTTGTGAGTATTTAGATATCTTGAGTATTGCTATCTCTGGTATAAGTTCGCTCAATAATTATATCCAATATTCAAGTCGGCATCCGCTTATTTTGAGGTAAGGGATTTTAAGGGTATTATATTTTTCAGTTTGTACTTCTTCTGACCTTTAGAAAATTCTGGAAAAATTTAAAATGATAATTTTATGAGTTTTCTTGATTGTGTCCAAAAATGGCGTTTTTTGGATGTATAGATTAAGAGTTATGAATTTTATGAGAAAAAACTATTTTAAAAGTAACCGCTTATAACTCCTTGTGGTTAACTCCAAAATTGATGAAATTTTTATTGGAAGTATATCTATATAATATCAGTGTACTCCGTGAATTTTAAAATTTTTGGATAAAAGTATAATTTATGATAAATGTCTAAATATTCTACAGTTTTGGCCATATGAAAAATAGTAAATGAATTTTAAAAATTTCGAGAAAATATTTGTTCAATATGGGACTATATTCGCTAAATCCTTAAAAAAGAAATATTTTTGAACCGATTTGGTATTTTTCATGAAAATGGACTAGTTATGAGTAAATGAATTAAATATGTTATGTGAAGTAAGAAAATTGGAAAATAGGATTTTATGGCTTGAGAATCCTATATGAGGTATATGTAGATTGTTGATGAGGGTTTTTGGTTATTGGTGATGAAATCTTATGAGTTTGGCATTTTAAAATGATTAAATGCATTAATTAGTAAAGTGTAAACAATTTAACTAAATTATTTATAAGCTTAAGAAATATTATTTTTTCAATATCATTATACCGAAATATTGATATGGATTTTATTATGGAATTTCTACCTTTTGTGTCGGGTTTACTATTCATGAGTTACTATTCATGAGTTACTATTCACGAGTTACTATTCACGAGTTACTATTCACGACAAAATTGGTTTCTTTTTCTGACAAAATTATCGTTGGTTTATGAATCTAACTCTTGAGATTAAATCTATATGTTGATTATATTATTTTTATTATCATATATAACATTTTTATAACTCTGGTGATGGAATTTCTATTTGACTTGAGTGTAAAGATGGGTAGATTATTGGTATGATCGTGACTATGTGTTCTCTTTGGTCAATAGTGCAAAGTTGAATTGTTGACTGGTATGATCATGACCATTAAATTTATAATTGAATATCTTTAGCTTAAGTGCAAAGGTGAAATGATCAACATGGTTATAATTATTGTTTATATAAATTCTGAAATGATTATATATTTCCTTGAGATATTAATATATTTAGCCTGTAGTGCAAATATGAACTGTTGATGAATATATTTGGCCTGTAGTGCAAATATGAACTGTTGAGGAATATCTTTGGCTGAGAGTGCAAAGATGAATTGTTGATGAATATCTTTGGCCCGTAGTGCAAAGATGACTTTTGTTGTTGAATATCTTTGGCCAATGGTGCAAAAAGATGAACTGTTGTGACGAATATCTTTGGTAGTAGTAAAAGATGAAGTTATTAGTATAATTATGAACATGAAATGTGATTTGGTGTAACCATGATCTTTGATGTTTCAGGTAAAGATAGGCGATGAAAATTATCTTCGTCCTGGATGAGAAGAGGAATTTAGAACTACAATTATGATTACGAGTTATTCATATGATTGTGGACCAGAATTGTTGATTGATGTTACATGGAAAAAACATTGTTGGTGGATTTTTAACATGGAGAAAATAATAGACTTTATAGTCTATCTGACTCTTCAAATGGATTGCTCGTTCCGCTGCAACTATGGTTGAAAAGTTTTATCATCTACCATATGTTCTAAATCTCTGATTTATTATTGATGAAGGCTATTGAGAATTTAATTATCTTTAGTCATGATATTCTTTACTGAGCTAGTTGTGTTCACCCTTTTGCTTCACAATTCCTTTCAGGTAATAAGAGTGTAGCTGGGTCGAGCGGGGTAACAGGGGAATAGAACGGTGGTCATCATTTAGTAGTTATATTTGGTGAATCAAATAGGGTGAGGCGAACCCAACGTTGGAAGGGTGTTTTGCCACTATCATATAAGATGTCTAATGACATACAACCTCGTGTCATCATAAGACAGGGTTGTGCACATCCACTTGCTGAGTATATCTACAAGCACTACCTATATAATCTTGGTGTTTGTTTGAAGTATAATTCTCAATTAGAGACAGTAGAGATAATGATATGTTAAGAGAAGACTCACCATTGGGAAGAATATGATAGTAATCTTCTTGTTTTTCTTTGGGGTCTATTGGGTCAACCAAGGATAATTCTGTAGCCATATGATATCTATCATAACCTAGAAGCATGGCCTCCCATGTACGAAGGTTTCCTTGAGCACTTCCCAAAGATTCTAATTTCTAAAACAATTTTTGACTATACCTTAATGTAAGGTGCCATTGTGGCGTGCTATCCAAGGTTGGGATGTGAGTCACAGTTGGTATATATTTGTATCAAAACTCACAGCATATGTGCTATTGTATTTTGCACGACAATTGTTGTAATAAAGTTGTAGTTGTTTTCTGTACCATGTATTTGGCGACTCAGAATAGGTTGGGTGGATTGGACCTATTTTGGGGGCGTCACACTGATGGCTTTACCTGTTACTATTCCCACCCACCACATTTAAATAATAATTCTAGCACATTTCTCACCAACCAAAAGTGGGGCCCACCAATTCTAGAATTTTCCACCAAAATGATAAATTCTGAAACTTGAACAATTTCTAAACCAGTCACCTCTTAAAATTCATTAAAAATCATACGTTCATTTTTAACGGTTCAAAATTTGTGGACATATACTCAACTTATATATGTATAACATATCCAAAAATCACAACGATCCAACGGTCGGATTAAAAATTATAACTCACGCAATATATCTCAAAAACACTGGTTTAATTTTTAATACCACCATTCCGACAAAAATACTGATAAAACACCTCAACATTAACTCCTTCATTTTTAACCACAATAAATATATCCAACATTTATATCCACATAAAATAAATATTCCCTTATCATATGAATCAATAATTAATTATTCACAAATAATATTACAGAATCACATTTATGACAACCAGGTCGTTCCCAGGAAAGAGTGGGCTTTCCAATAAGATATTCATTTGTATCACCAGTTAGTCATGTTCATCTCAACACCTGTTCATCTTTGCACTACGAGCCAAAGATATTCATCAGTTAATCATTCATCTTTTTCACAAAGCCAAAGATATTCAAGAATATCATCATTTAGGACCGAGGATGATGAAAAATATTTTAAAGAAAACGAATCTAGTGAGACAGAAGGACAAATAGTAGGGATTCGTATAACAGTTTATCCAAGATCAATAATACTTCATAATATCCAATTGTGAAGCAGAATTCAAAAATAAAGATAAAAACATGGATACAATCAATGATAGTAACCATAATAGACATCTTGGACAAAAAGGGAAAATTTTATTTTTCAGTGAATATTGCCGTATTCGTGAATAGTAACCCTGACACAAAAAGTTCCAAATTTGATAAAAAAAGTTCAAACCAATATTTTGGCATAATGATATCGAAAGAAATAATATCATATACAAAGAAAATAACATCACTTACCTCAAACTAACAAAGATTTCCGACGGAATATCGGATATGAAATTTGAATGAAACTTGTCTTTGAATAAAGAACTCTCAAAGTATCAAAATACTCACAAAATACGCTCAATAATATAGAGAGAGAAAGAGAGAAAACTTGTTTCTGGTGTGATTTTCAATTCTAACTTAGCCCTCTATTTATAGGAAAATGTTAGCACGCCGAAGCAGACTTGACCTGCAACCTGATGGCTTTACCTCCTACTATTCTCACCCACCACATTTGAATAAAAATTCTAGCACATTTCTCACCAACCAAAAGTGGGGCCCACCAATTCTAGAATTTTCCAACAAAATAATAAATTTCGAAACTTCAACAATTTCTGAACCAGTCACCTCTTAAAATTCATAAAAAATCATACGTTCATTTTTAACGGTTCAAAATTTGTGAACATATACTCAACCTATATATGTATAACATATCCAAAAATCACAACGATCCAACGGTCGGATTAAAAATTATAACTCACGCAATACATCTCAAAAACACTGATTTAATTTTTAATACCTCCATTCCGACAAAAATACTGATAAAACACCTCAACATTAACTCCTTCATTTTTAACCACAATAAATATATCCAACATTTATATCCACATAAAATAAATATTTCCTTATCATATGAATCAATAATTAATTATTCACAAATAATATTACAGAATCACATTTATGACAACCAGGTCGTTCCCAGGAAAGAGGGGTCTTTCCAATAAGGATTTCTCCTTACTGGCGCACAATTAGGTGACCTGACCTCTCCTTGACAGAACTTTTTAGACATTGCCAATAATGCTATCTAATAATATTATTCAAATAATATGAATTATTGATCCGATAATGGGAAACATCTTTGGCAAATGACAATTATTGAAACAACAATAATATAAAATATCAACGCATCAATTATTGAATCAATAAAATAAAATATTGAACAAGAACTCATCGTAACAATTATTGAGTAGTGCCTTTCACGTAAGGATCAATAATTCATCAATATTGTGTAATACCGTAATCTTCTTTGTGTAACCACGCCAGACATCAGATATTTTAACCACTGTGTATTCCAACAATGTGTTAATCTGTAATAATTACGCCTGTTATTTATAAAACTCAAACTTTGTCGTTTTTTCTTCATTCGATAGTTATCCATTATGGGGCCCACAAATGGTCATGTGGTTGCATTTAATATTCCCAACAGTAAAGAATATTCCACGACACCAAACGAATATTCCCATTAATAACAATAAATATTTTATAACCACTTGCTTATTTTGCAAAATTTGCACATTTCACCCATAACCAAAACATTATATCAACTTAACACCTTATTAATTTAGAATAATGAATAGAGGAAAATTCAATTTTATTTATAATAAGTTGGGGTTTTACAACCTCCCCTCCTTATAAAATTTCGTCCTAAAAATTGACGTACGTACCTGGTGTATCGAAAAGGTGAGGGTACCTCGCTTTCATTTCTGATTCCAACTCCCAGGTCATTTCTTCAATAGCATGGTTCCTCCACAAAACCTTAACTTGTGGTATCACCTTGGTGCGTAGGACATGTTCTTTCTTATCCAAGATCTTAACAGGTACTTCTTCGTACGTTAAATCTTCGGCTATCTCGTCTGATTCTAACGCAATAATATGGTTCGGGTCTTTCATATATTTACGAAGCATGGATATGTGAAAAATATTATGAACACGAGACATACTTAGAGGTAATGCGAGTCTATAGGCCACATTTCCTATTCGGTCAAGAATCTCAAATGGACCAACAAATCGTGGATTGAGCTTTCCTCTCTTCCTAAATCTTGTAACTCCCTTCCTTGGAGCAATACGTAACAGTACATGATCTCCAATATTAAATTCCACATCCTTTCGATGAAGATCAGCATAACTCTTTTGTCGATCTTGTGAGGTTTGAATACATTGTCGAATCATTTGGATCTTTTCTGTAGTCATGCGTACTAATTCTGGTCCCAACAACGTTGTTTCTCCCACCTCGTCCCAACATACTTGAGAACGACACTTTCATCCATACAACGCCTCAAATGGATCCATGCCTATACTTACTTGATAACTGTTGTTGTATGAGAATTCCACCAGTGGCAAGTACTTTTGCTAACTTCCTTTGAAATCTAGAACACAGAGTCGTAATAGATCTTCCAGGGTTTGAATAGTCCTCTTTGATTGTCCGTCCTTTTGAGGATGGTATGCCGAACTGAATCGTAAATCCGTGCCCATAGCTTTCTGTAAGCTAACCCAAAATCGTGAAGTGAATCTTGGGTTAAGATCCAAAACTATGGATACTGGCATGCCATGAAATCTCACAATCTCATTCAAGTACATACGAGCAAGACGTTCAAGGGAATAAGTTTCTCGTATAGGTAAGAAATGAGCAGACTTGGTTAATCTATCAACAATAACCCAAATCGCATCTATGCCTTGAGAAACCTTGGGAAGACCCGTAACAAAATCCATGGTAATGTGTTCCCATTTCCATTCCGGAATCTCAAGTGGTTGCAATGGACCCTTTGGCACTTGATGCTCCGCCTTTACACGTTGACAGGTTAAACACCTCGAGGTAAACTCTGCGATCTCTCTCTTCATATTGTTCCACCAAAATGTGTGTCGAATATCATGATACATTTTGGTACTCCCAGGATGGATTGCAAACAATGTGTTGCGTGCCTCCATCATAATTCTATGCTTCAAGTCAGAATCGTTAGGAACACAAAGTCTGGATTTGAATTGAAGTATTCCTTCTTCATTGATTTTTGCTTTTGGAATAGCACCTTCTTGCACTTTCTTCTTCATACGCATTAGCTCCAGGTCTGTAGCTTGAGTAGCTTTAACTTTATCGATTAAAGTCGGTTCTACTCGTATATTCACCATCATCACGTGGGTACTTGGAGCCTTCATCTCTATCTCCATCCTTTGCAAGTCATACAAAATGGACCTTTGTGTTAACAATATTGCACTCGTACTCGCATATGATCTTCTACTCAATGCGTCAGCTACCACGTTTGCTTTTCCAGGATGGTATTGGATGGTATGATCGTAATCTTTCAACAGCTCAAGCCAACGTCGCTACCACATGTTGAGTTCCTTTTGGGTGAAGAAGTATTTGAGGCTCTTATGATCCGTATAGATCTCCACTTTCTCCCCATACAAGTAATGTCTCTAAATTTTCAACGCGAAAACGACTGCTGCCAACTCTAGATCATGAGTAGGATAATTCCTCTCATATTCTTTGAGTTGTCGTGAGGCATAGGCTATGACTTTCCCATGTTGCATGAGAACACATCCTAACCCTTTGCCTGAAGCATCGCTGTATATAACAAATCCATCCGAACCAGATGGTATTGCCAGAACAGGTGCCGAAATGAGTCTCCTCTTGAGCTCTTGGAAACTCTTCTCGCATTCCTCGCTCCATACAAATTTTGTATCCTTTCGAGTCAACTGAGTTAACGGAGTAGCGATTCGAGAAAATCCTTCCATGAATCTCCGATAATAACCAGCTAAGCCTAGAAAGCTACACACTTCGGTCACCAACTTTGGTGCTCCCAACTTTGTATTGCTTCAATCTTCGCCGGGTCAACCGATACTCCATGTTTTGACACCACGTGCCAAAGGAATGCTACTTCCTCAAGCCAGAACTCGCATTTCTTCAGCTTGGCCTATAGCTTGTTTTCACGAAGCCTTTCAAGTATCAGCTTCAAATGGTGTTCATGATCTTCACGACTTTTGGAATAGATGAGGATGTCATCAATAAAGACAACAACGAACTGATCCAAATATTCCTTGAATACTCAGTTCATCATATCCATGAAAGCAGCAGGAGCTTTAGTCAATCCAAAAGACTTGACTAAGAATTCTAATGCCCGTACCGAGTTCTGAAGGCAGTCTATGGAATATCCTCAGTTTTAATCTTCAGCTGATGATATCCAGAACGAATGTCGATCTTTGAAAAGAATTGTGCTCCTTGGAACTGGTCAAACAAGTCATCAATGCGAGGTAGCGGATACCTATTCTTGATGGTGACATGGTTCAATTCTCGGTAGTCAATACAAAGTCGCATACTCCCGTCTTTCTTCTTTACGAATAAAATAGGAGCACCCCAAGGAGATGTACTAGGACGAATGAAACCGATATCTAACAAATCCTGTAGTTGGACTTTTAAATCCTAAAGTTCAATAGGAGCCATTCGATATGGGGTTTTAGAAATGGGCTTTGTACCTGGTTCAAGATCAATAAAGAATTCAACATCACGTTCTGGGGGTATACCGGGAAGTGTTTCAGGAAATACTTCAGGAAATTCTCTAACAACAGAAATATTATTCAAATCTGACTTGTCTTTGTTCAAATCCATAACATAGGCTAAGAAAGTTTGACATCCATTTTTCAATAAACGAATAGCTTTATGGCTTGATATGACAATGACTTATTTTAGTGGTTTAGTTGTTTGAATTCGTATGACAGGTTGGTTAGGAATATGAAAACTAATAACCTTACGAAAACAATCAATTTTGGCATGAGTAGTTAACCAATCAATTCCTAAAATCACATCAAAAGAAAGTATCTTTAAAGAGATAAGATCCACAGGTAATGTTATGGTGCCAACTTGGATTAAGCAAGATTTATAAACAGTGGACGTAACGAAAGTTTCTCCTAATGGAGTCTCCACTGATAAATCAAAGTCTAATTTCTCCAGAGTCAAGTTTAAACGTTGAGCACAAGTAGGAGAGATAAAAGAGTGGGTAGAACCGGTATCTAGTAAGGTATAAACTTCGCAAGAATTCAAGATTAGCTTACCCGTGATCACCTCGTTCAGGTTCCTCACGTTCGGGAACCGCTGATTTTGACTTATCCGGGACAGCTTTTGTACTTAGCATCCCTACTGAACTTTGTTTTGCTACAGAACAGTCTCGAGCTATATGGCCCTCCTTTCCACAGTTATAACATACCTTAGATCGTTATGGACAGTTTGCACTGATATGTCCCTCTTTCCCGCATTTATAACACACTACCGGTGGTCATTCTCCTCCCCTATAATTTGTTGTTAGTGTTGGTGCTGATGTCTTCCCGTCATTGTTGAATCTCCTCTTTTTAAAATTTCCACTTGACTCACCTCTTCTATTATCATGGCCACGATGACCACCCGAGTGGTTACCGCCTTTGTTCGTATTTTTCCCTCATCGCTGGTTATCATCGCTCTGATGACTGATGTCACTAGTATGACCCTGGTTGTGGTCCCTCGGTTGAACATACTCACTATCTCGCTCTAATAATTGAGCCCTGTTGACAACATCTGAATACAGAGAAAATTTATGAGAGATAAGGTATTAACGAATCTCGGGTTTTAGACCTCTCAGAAACATCCTTGTCATTCGTTCCTCATTCTCTACCAAATGAGGTGCAAACCTGGATAACTCAGCGAACTTCGCCTCGTACTGGGACACCGTCATGTTGTTTTGTTCCAGTCTGATAAACTCTACCTCCTTCATATGACGAATACTTTCAAGAAAGTACTTATCATTGAATAGTTTCTGAAATATTTCCCAAGACATATTGAGTGCGGCAGGCTGGGTACGCTTCACAGACTCCCACAAGTAGTCTGCCTCACCGCGGAACATAAAGGTGGCGAATGGAACCTTCTGTTCCTCCGTGCATCCTAAGACATCTAATATCTTGGTAATTTGCTTGACCCATGTTTCCGCCTTGATCGGATCCGCCTTTCCAATAAATTCTGGTGGTCCCAACTCCTTAAACTGCATGACCGGACAGACCGCGGGTTAGGATGTGTTTTCATGCAACATGGGAAAGTCATAGCCTATGCCTCACGACAACTCAAAGAATATGAGAGGAATTATCCTACTCATGATCTAGAGTTTGAGCAGTCGTTTTCGCGTTGAAAATATGGAGACACTACTTGTATGGGGAGAAAGTGGAGATCTATACAGATCATAAGAGCCTCAAATACTTCTTCACCCAAAAGGAACTCAACATGCGGCAGCGACGTTGGCTTGAGCTATTGAAAGATTACGATCATACCATCCAATACCATCCTGGAAAAGCAAACGTGGTAGCTGACGCATTGAGTAGAAGATCATATGCAAGTACGAGTGGAATGTTGTTAACACAAAGGTCCATTTTGTATGACTTGCAAAGGATGGAGATAGAGATGAAGGCTCCAAGTACCCACGTGATGATGGCGAATATACGAGTAGAACCGACTTTAATCGATAAAGTTAAAGCTGCTCAAGCTACGGACCTGGAGCTGATGCGTATGAAGAAGAAAGTGCAAGAAGGTGCTATTCCAGAAGCAAGAATCGATGAAGAAGGAATACTTCGATTCAACTCCAGACTTTGTGTTCCTAACGATTCTGACTTGAAGCATATAATTATGATGGAGGCACACAACACACCGTTTGTAATCAATCCTGGGAGTACCAAAATGTATCATGATATTCGACACACATTTTGGTGGAACAATATGAAGAGAGAGATCGCAGAGTTTACCTCGAGGTGTTTAACCTGTCAAACGTGTAAAGGAGGAACATCAAGTGCCAAAGGGTCCATTCCAATCACTTGAGATTCTGGAATGGAAGTGGGAACACATTACCATGGATTTCATTACGGGTCTTCCCAAAGTTTCTCAAGGCATAGATGCGATTTGGGTTATTGTTGATAGATTAACCAAGTCTGCTCATTTCTTACCTATACGAGAAACTTATTCCCTTGAACGTCTTTCTCGTATGTACTTGAATGAGATTGTGAGATTGCATGGAATGCCAGTATCCATAGTTTCGGATTGTGACCCAAGATTCACTTCACGATTTTGGGTTAGCTTGCAGAAAGCTATGGGTACGGATTTACGATTCAGTTTGGCATACCATCCTCAAACGGACGGATAATCAGAGAGGACTATTCAAACCTTGGAAGATCTATTACGACTCTGTGTTCTAGATTTCAATGGAAGTTGGGATAAGTACTTGCCACTGGTGGAATTCTCTTACAACAACAGTTATCAAGCTAGTATAGGCATGGCTCCATTCGAGGCGTTGTATGGATGAAAGTGTCTTTCTCCAGTATGTTGGGACGAGGTGGGAGAAACAACGTTGTTGGGACCAGAATTAGTATGCTGACTACAGAAAAGATCCAAATGATTCGACAACGTATTCAAACTTCACAAGATCGACAAAAGAGTTATGCTGATCTTCATCGAAAGTATGTGGAATTTAATATTGGATATCATGTACTGTTACGTATTGCTCCATGGAAGGGAGTTACAAGATTTGGGAAGAGAGAAAAGCTCAATCCACGATTTGTTGGTCCATTTGAGATTCTTGACCGAATAAGAAATGTGGCCTATAGACTCGCATTACCTCCAAGTATGTCTCGCGTTCATAATGTTTTTTACATATCCATTCTTCGTAAATATGTGAAAGACCCGAACCATATTATTGCGTTAGAACCAGACGAGATAGCTGAAGATTTAACGTACGAAGAAGTACCTGTTAAGATCTTGGATAGGAAAGAACATGTCCTACGCACCAAGGTAATACCACAAGTTAAGGTTTTGTGGAGGAACCATGCTATTGAAGAAATGACTTGGGAGTTAGAATCGGAAATGAATGTGAGGTACCCTCACCTTTTCGATACACCAGGTACGTACGTCAATTTCGAGGACGAAATTTTATAAGGAGGGGAGGTTGTAAGACCCCAACTTATTATAAATAAAATTGAATTTTCCTCTATTCATTATTCTAAATTAATAAGGTGTTAAGTTGATATAATGTTTTGGTTATGGGTGAAATGTGCAAATTTTGCAAAATAAGCAAGTGGTTATAAAATATTCATTGTGTCGGGGAATATTCGTTTTATCGTGGAATATTCTTTTACGGGGGAATATTCGATTTACGATACGCATGACCATTTGTGGGCCCTATAACTGGATAAGCGCGGATGAAGAAAATCTATAAAGTTTGAGTTTTATAAATAACGACGTAATTGTTACCGTTAACATTGTTGGAATACCGGTGGTTAAAATACATGAATACGCTGTGGTTGCACAAAGAGCTATACCTGTATTGCATAATATTGATGAATTATTGATCCTTACGTAAGAAGGCACTACTCAATAATTGTTACGATGAGTTACCGCTCAATATTTTATTTTATTGATTCAATAATTGATGCGTTGATATTTTATATTATTGTTGTTTCAATAATTGTCATCGCACAAAGATTTCCCATTATCGGATCAATAATTCATATTATTTGAATAATATTATTAGATAGCATTATTGGCAATGTCTAAAAAGTTCTGTTAAGGAGAGGTTTGGTCACCTAATTGTGCGCCAGTAAGGAGAAATCCTTATTGGAAAGCCCCCTCTTTCCTGGAAACGACCTAGTTGTCATAAATGTGATTTTGTAATATTATTTGTGAATAATTAATTATTGATTCATATGATAAGGAAATATTTATTTTATGTGGATATAAATGTTGGATATATTTATTGTGGTTAAAAATGAAGGAGTTAATGTTGAGGTGTTTTATTAGTATTTTTGTCGGAATGGAGGTATTAAAAATTAAATCAGTGTTTTTGAGATGTATTGCGTGAGTTATAATTTTTAATCCGACCGTTGGATCGTTGTGATTTTTGGATATGTTATACATATATAGGTTGAGTATATGTCCACAAATTTTGAACCGTTAAAAATGAACGTATGATTTTTTATGAATTTTAAGAGGTGACTGGTTCAAAAATTGTTGAAGTTTCAGAATTTATCATTTTGTTGGAAAATCCTAGAATTGGTGGGCCCCACTTTTGGTTGGTGAGAAATGTGCTAGAATTTTTATTCAAATGTGGTGGGTGAGAATAGTAGGAGGTAAAGCCATCAGGTTGCAGGTCAAGTCTGCTTCGGCGTGCTAACATTTTCCTATAAATAGAGGTCTAAGTTAGAATTGAAAATCACTCCAGAAACAAGTTTTCTCTCTTTCTCTCTCTATATTATTGAGCGTATTTTGTGAGTATTTTGATACTTTGAGAGTTGCTATTCAGCACAAGTTTCATTCAGCCTCATATTCGATATTCCGATCAGAAGTACTGTTCGTTTGAGGTAAGGGATGTTATTTTCTTCGTATATGATATTATTTCTTTCGATTTCATTATGCCAAAATATTGGATTGAACTTTTTTATCAAATTTGGAACTTTTTGTGTCAGGGTTACTATTCACGAATACGGCAATATTCACTGAAAAATAAAATTTTCCCTTTTTGTCCAAGATGTCTATTATGGTTACTATCATTGATTGTATCCATGTTTTGATCTTTATTTTTGAATTCTGCTTCACAATTGGTTATTATGAAGTATTATTGATCTTGGATAAACTGTTATACGAATCCCTACTATTTGTCCTTACATCTCCTTTGGATTCATTTTCTTTAAAATATTTTCATCATCCTCGGTCCTAAATGATGATATTATTGAATATCTTTGGCACGTAGTAAAAAGATGAGTGATTAATCGATGAATATCTTTGGCTCGTAGTAGCAAAGATGAGCAGTGTTAAGATGAACATGACCAATTGGTGATACAAATGAATATCTTTGGCTTTCAGAGTAAAAAAGATAAATATTTGATTAAAGATGTATATTGATTGTTGTTACAGGATAAAATATTGATGATGGATTTTTAAATCTTAGAAGATAGTAGAACTCATTCTCTACTTGACTCTTCTAATAGATTGTTGTTTCTTCTCTTTGATTGTTGATCTAAAACTTGTTGTCTATTATATTTTATTAGATTTTTCCTGTTGAAGACTAATGATAAATTGTTGTATATTATCTTAGTCATGATATTCTTTTATTGGGCTAGTTGAGCTCACCTTTTCCTTTTTGTTCCATTTTTATTCTCGGAGGTGAGAACATAGCAGGATCTAGAAATGGGGTATGGAGTGATGGTTCTAGAAAGATGTTTTAGCAGTCCTCACTATTTCTGTAAAATAGTGTTTGAATAATTGTAATGAGGACTTATTTGAGTGTTGATATTGTCTAGAAGACAATATTTGTATTCAAACTCACACTATGTGTTTTCCTATTTTGCACGACAATTGTATTATTGAAGTTGTAGTTTGCTTTCTGTACCATGTATTTGGCGACTCAGAATGGGTGTTGTATACCTATTTTGGGGGAGTCATAGTTGGTATCAAAGCTTAGGGATATGGTCTCTTGCGGAGATCGGAGAATAGAACTAGGAGGGGAGAGATGAGTAAATCCTTCGCTAGTGTGTCCTATCTAAGCTTATTTGTTGGTCAGTCCTAATATAGAGATATTATGTGATATATTAATTTGTTTAATTAACCCTTGTTTTATGGCAGTATTTAAGAATGGGCATTTGGCGAGAACGTTAACAATGGAGTGTATAAGGCGTGGAACAACCTTTAGTCACAAACCGAGGAGAACGTATAACAGAAGGCAATATTCCTCCGTAAACAACACTACCGAGCAAGCGATGAATGATGGAATGTTTAGGAGCTTTTTCGATTCATGCAAAATCGGACGAGGGAGACTCGTGTATACAAAGTACGGGTGGAAGTGATAGTAATGCTTGTGATGCATCCTGACCAAGCAGCTTCAAGGAGTTGGGACCACGAATTTATTGGAAAGCGGATCCGATCAAGTAAAAACATGGGTCAAGCAAATTACCAAGATATTCGATGTCTTGGGATGCATTTGAGGAATGAAGGTTCCATTCGCCACCTTTATGTTCAGCGGTGAGGAGGCGACTTTTGGTGGGAGTCAGTGAAGCGTACCATTACCGCGACTCAACATGTCTTAGAAAGCGTTTGAAACTATTCAATGACAAGTACTTTCCGAAAGTATTCGTTATATGAAGGAGGTAGAGTTTATCGATTTGGAACAAAATAATACGAGCGGTGGTCCCAAAGATGAGGAAAAGTTCATTTGAGTTATCGGTTTGCACATCATTTGGTAGAGAATGAGGAGCGAATGACAAGGATGTTTCGAGAGGTCTAAAAACCGAGATTAAATCAATACCTTATCTCTCATAAATTTTCTCTCGTATTCGGAGATGTTGTCAACAAGGCTCAATTATTAGAGTGAGATAGTGAGTATGTTCAACCGAGGGACCACAACTGAGGTCATCTTGGTGGCAAGCCGATCATCGAGCGATGATAACCGGTGATGAGGAAAAATACGAACAAAGGCGGTAACCACTCGGGTGGTCATCGTGGCCATGATAATAGAAGAGGTGAGTCAAGTGGAAATTTTAAAAAGAGGAGATTCAACAATGACGGGAAGACATCAACACCAACACCAACAAAAAATTCTAGGGGAGGAGAACGACCACCGGTCCTGTGTTATAAATGCGGGAAAGAGGGACATATAAGCCCAAACTGTCCACAACAATCCAAGGTATGTTATAACTGTGGAAAGGAGGGTCATATAGCTCGAGACTGTTCTGTAGCAAAACCAAGTTCAGGAAGGATGGTAACTCCAAAAGCTGTCCCGGATAAGTCGAAATCAGCAGTTCCTGGAAGAGAGTTTGTCGTGACTGGCCAAAACGTGAGGAACCCGAACGAGGTGATCACAGGTAAGCTAATCTTGAATTCTTGTGAAGTTTATACCTTACTAGATATCTGGGCTTCTACCCATTCTTTTATCTCTCCTACTTGTGCTCAACGTTTAAACTTGACTCAGGAGAAATTAGATTTTGATTTCTGGGGTGGAGACTCGTTAGGAGAAACTTTTATTAAATCCCTTTGTTTATAAATCTTGCTTAATCCAAGTTGGCACCATCACATTACCTATGGATCTTATCTCTTTAAAGATACTTGCTTTTGATGTGATTTTAGGAATTGATTGGTTAACTACTCATCATGCCAAAATTGATTGTTTTCGTAAGGTTGTTAGTTTTCATATTCCTAACCAACTTTATCATGCAATTCAAACAACTAAACCACTAAAAAATTCACTTTGTCATATCAAGCCATAAAGCTATTCGTTTATTGAAAAATGGATGTCAAGCTTTCTTAGCCCATGTTATGGATTTGAACAAAGACAAGTCGATTTGAATAATATTTACATTGTTAGAGAATTTCGATGTATTTTTAGAAGAACTTCCCGGTATACCCCGAGCGTGATGTTGAATTCTTTATTAATCTTGAACCGGGTACAAAGCCCATTTCTAAAACCCCATATCGAATGTCTCCTATTGAACTTCAGAAGTTAAAAGTCCAACCGCAGGATTTGTTAGACATCGGTTTCATTCGTCCTAGTACATCTCCTTGGGGTGCTCCTATTTTATTCGTAAAGAAGAAAGATGGGAGTATTAGACTTTGTATTGACTACCGGGAATTGAACCATGTCGCCATCAAGAATAGGTATCCGCTACCTCGCATTGATGACTTGTTCGACCAGTTTCAAGGAGCATAATTCTTTTCAAAGATCGACCTTCGTTCTAGATATCATCAGCTGAAGATTAAAACTGAGGATATTCCAAAGATTGCCTTCAGAACTCGGTACGGGCATTATGAATTCTTAGTCATGTCTTTTGGATTGACTAATTCTCCTGCTTCTTTCATGGATATGATGAACCGAGTATTCAAGGAATATTTGGATCAGTTCGTTGTTGTCTTTATTGATGACATCCTCATCTATTCCAAAAGTCGTGAAGATCATGAACACCATTTGAAGCTAATACTTGAAAGGCTTCGTGAAAACAAGCTATATGCCAAGCTGAAGAAATGCGAGTTCTGGCTTGAGGAAGTAGCATTCCTTGGGCGCGTGGTGTCAAAACATGGAGTATCGGTTGACCCGACGAAGATTGAAGCAATACAAAGTTGGGAGCAACCGAAGTTGGTGACCGAAGTGCGTAGCTTTCTGGGCTTAGCTGGTTATTATCGGAGATTCATGGAAGGATATCCTCGAATCGCTACTCCGTTAACTCAGTTGACTCGAAAGGATACAAAAATTGTATGGAGCGAGGAATGCGGGAAGAGTTTCCAAGAGCTTAAGAAGAGACTCATTTTGGCACCTGTTCTGGCAAAACCATCTAGTTTGGATGGATTTGTTATATACAACGATGCTTCAGGCAAAGGGTTAGGATGTGTTCTCATGAAACATGGGAAAGTCATAGCCTATGCCTCATGACAACTCAAAGAATATGAGAGGAATTATCCTACTCATGATCTAGAGTTGGCAGCAGTCGTTTTCGCATTGAAAATCCGGAGACATTACTTGTATGGGGAGAAAGTGGAGATCTATACGGATCATAAGAGCCTCAAATACTTCTTCACCCAAAAGGAACTCAACATGCGGCAGCGACGTTGGCTTGAGCTGTTGAAAGATTACGATCATACCATCCAATACCATCCTGGAAAAGCAAACGTGGTAGCTGACGCATTGAGTAGAAGATCATATGCGAGTACGAGTGCAATGTTGTTAACACAAAGGTCCATTTTGTATAACTTGCAAAGGATGGAGATAGAGATGAAGGCTCCAAGTACCCACGTGATGATGGTGAATATACGAGTAGAACCGACTTTAATCGATAAAGTTAAAGCTGCTCAAGCTACAGACCTGGAGTTGATGCGTATGAAGAAGAAAGTGCAAGAAGGTGCTATTCCAAAAGCAAGAATCGATGAAGAAGGAATACTTCAATTCAAATCCAGACTTTGTGTTCCTAACGATTCTGACTTGAAGCATAGAATTATGATGGAGGCACGCAACACACCGTTTGCAATCCATCCTGGGAGTACCAAAATGTATCATGATATTCGACACACATTTTGGTGGAATAATATGAAGAGAGAGATCGCAGAGTTTACCTCGAGGTGTTTGACCTATCAACGTGTAAAGGCGGAGCATCAAGTGCCAAAGGGTCCATTGCAACCACTTGAGATTCCGGAATGGAAGTGGGAACACATTACCATGGATTTCGTTACGGGTCTTCCCATGGTTTCTCAAGGCATATATGCGATTTGGGTTATTGTTGATAGATTAACGAAGTCTGCTCATTTCAAACCTCACAAGATCGACAAAAGAGTTATGCTGATCTTCATCGAAATGATGTGGAATTTAATATTGGAGATCATGTACTGTTACGTATTGCTCCATGGAAGGGAGTTACAAGATTTGGGAAGAGAGGAAAGCTCAATCCACGATTTGTTGGTTCATTTGAGATTCTTGACCGAATAAGAAATGTGGCCTATAGACTCGCATTACCTCCAAGTATGTCTCGTGTTCATAATATTTTTCACATATCCATGCTTCGTAAATATGTGAAAGACCCGAACCATATTATTGCGTTAGAACCAGACGAGATAGCCGAAGATTTAACGTACGAATAAGTACCTGTTAAAATCTTGGATAGAAAAGAGCATGTCCTACGCACCAAGGTGATACCACAAGTAAAGTTTTTGTGGAGGAACCATGCTATTGAAGAAATGACCTGGGAGTTGGAATCAGAAATGAAAGCGAGGTTCCCTCACCTTTTCGATACACCAGGTACGTACATCAATTTCGAGGACGAAATTTTATAAGGAGGGGAGGTTGTAAGACCCCAACTTATTATAAATAAAATTGAATTTTCCTCTATTCATTATTCTAAATTAATAAGGTGTTAAGTTGATATAATGTTTTGGTTATGGGTGAAATGTGCAAATTTTACAAAATAAGCAAGTGGTTATAAAATATTCATTGTGTCGGGGAATATTCGTATGATCGTGGAATATTCTTTTTGTCGGGGAATATTCATACGACGGCGCAGCCATTTATGGGCCCCATAGCGGATAACTGTCGGATGAAGAAAACGACAAAGTTTGAGTTTTATAAATAATCTAGCGTAATTTTTACTGAATTAACACTTTGTTGGAATACGATGGTTAAAAATATAATGTCTGGCGTGATTATGCGATAGCATACGATATTGCAGTATTGATGAATTATTGATCCTTATGTAAGAAGACACTACTCGATAATTGTTACGGTGAATTCTTCGCTCAATATTTTATTTTATTGATTCAATAATTGTTGCGTTGATATTTTATATTATTGTTGTTGCGATAATTGTCCTTTTGCACAAGTATTTCCCATTATCGGATCAATAATTCATATTATTTGAATAATATTATTAGATAGCATTATTGGCAATATCTAGAAAGTTACATCAATGAGAGGTTTGGTCACCCTAATTACACATGATGAGAGAGAAATCCCTATTGAAAGCCCCTCTTTCTTGGGAGCAAATTTGGTTGTCATAAATGTGATTACGTAATATTATTTGTGAATAATTAATTATTGATTCATATGATAAGGAAATATTTATTTTATGTGGATATAAATGTTGGATATATTTATTGTGGTTAAAAATGAAGGAGTTAATGTTGAGGTGTTTTATCGGTATTTTTGTATTCGGAATGGAGGTATTAAAAATTAAACTAGTGTTTTTGAGATATATGCGTGAGTTATAATTTTTAATCCAAATAGTTGGATCGTTGTGATTTTTGGATATGTTATACATATATAAGTTGAGTATATGTCCACAAATTTTGAACCATTAAAATGAGCGTATGATTTGTTATGAATTTTAAGAGAGGTGGTTCGAGAAATTGTTGTAGTTTGAATTTATCATTTTGGTGGAAAATTCTAGAATTAGTGGGCCCCACTTTTGGTTAGTGAGAAATGTGCTAGAATTTTTATTCAAATGTGGTGGGTGGGAATAATGTGCAGTAAAGTGATGGGTTCGTGGTCAAGTCTCTGCTTGACGTCTTAACATTTTCCTATAAATAGAGGCTAAGTTAGAATTGAAAATCACACACGGAAATAAGTTTTCTCTCTTTCTCTTTATATTATTGAGCGTATTTTGTGAGTATTTTGATACTTTGAGAGTTTCTATATCAAAGACAAGTTTCATTGACCTCATATCTCGATATTCCAGGTCGGAAATCTTGCATTCGTTTGAGGTAAGGGATGTTATTTTCTTCGTAAATGATATTATTTCTTTCGATATCATTATGCCAAAAATATTGGTTTGAACTTTTTATCAAATTTGGAACTTTTTGTGTTGGGGTTACTATTCACATATACGGCACTATTCACAAATACGGCAATATTCACTGAAAAATAAAATTTTCCCTTTTTATCCAAGATGTCTATTATGGTTACTATCTTTGATTGTATCCATGTTTTGATCTTTATTTTTGAATTCTGCTTCACAATTGGTTATTATAAAGTATTATTGATCTTGGATAAACTGTTATACGAATCCCTACTATTTGTCCTTCTGTCTCACTAGATTCGTTTTGTTTAAAATATTTTTCATCATCCTCAGTCCTAAATGATGGTATTACAGAATATCTTTTCCTGTAGTGAAGAGATGAATGATTAACTGATGAATATCTTTGGCCCGTAGTGCAAAGATGAACAGGTGTTGAGATGAACATGACCAACTGGTGATACAAATGAATATCTTTGGCCTGTAGTGCAAAGATGAATATTTGATTAAAGATGTATATTGATTGTTGTTACAGGGATACAATATTGATGATGGACTTTTAAATCTTAGAAGATATTAGAACTCTCTACTTGACTCTTCTAATGGATTGTTGTTTCCGCTGCAGTTGTTGATCTAAAACTTGTTGTCTATTATATTTTATCAGATTTTCCCTGTTGAAGACTAATGATAAATTGTTGTATATTATCTTAGTCATAATATTCTTTACTTGGTTAGTTGAGCTCACCCTTTTCCTTTTTGTTCCATTTTTATTCTCAGGAGGTGAGAACATAACAGGATCTAGTCGGGGTATGGAGTGATTGGTCTAGAAAGATGTTTTAGCAGTCCTAACTATTTTTGTAAAATAGTGTTTGAATAATTGTAATGAGGACTTATTTGAGTGTGTATATTGTCTAGAAGACAATATTTGTATTTAAACTCACGATGTGTGTGTTGTGCGTATTTGCACGACAATTGTATTATTGAAGTTGTAGTTTGCTTTTCGATTACCATGTATTTGGCGATTTCAGAATGGGTGTTGTATACCTATTTTGGGGCGTCCACGAGAAGAGGGAAGAGGCTGCCACTCAAGGAGAGAAGGAAAAAGAAGTGATTTTCATATCAGTTATTTAAAGAAGAAAAACATGTATCTTTTCTTTCTTTTTTATTTTATGTATATCATGACTATTAGGTACTGGATTTTATCATGTATTATAATAAAATAGCCATGTGATGATCGGTAAAAAAAATCGTTAACATGATCTGTACATAATATGGAGCACTAATTGATGTATATTATATATATAGAGAGAGAAAATTTTAAAAGTTAACATCTTTGAAGCAAATAATATGTTTATCAGATATATTATTATTATTATTATTATTATTATTATTATTATTATTATTATATATCTATTAAGAATTTTAAAAATAAAATAAAATTGTAACTTGATTTGAAGCTTACTATTATAAAACAATGTTCATAATGTCTCTCTATATATATAATAGTAGTATGATTTGTTCTAAATAAATAAATAAATAAATAAATAATAAATATAATAGACAACAAGTTTTAGATCAGCAACTGCAGCGGAAACATCAATCCATTAGAAGAGTCAAGTAGAGAAAGAATTCTACTATCTTCTAAGATTTAAAAGTCCATCATCAATATTTTATCCCTATAACATCAATCAATATACATCTTGAATCAAATATTCATCTTTGCACTACTGAGCCAAAGATATTCATTTGTATCACCAGGTTGGTCATATTCATCTCAACTTTTGTTCATCTTTTTGCACTACAGGCCAAAAGATATTCATTAGGTAATCATTCATCTTTGCACTACATGCCAAATATATTCAGTAATATCATCATTTAGGACTGAGGATGGTGAAAAATATCTTAAAGAAAACGAATCCAGTGAGATAAAAGATCAAAGATTAGGGATTCGTACTTTAGTTTATCCAAGTTCAAAAATACCTTATAATAATCAATTGTGGAGCAAAATTCAAGAATAAAGATCAAAACATGGATACAATCAAAGATAGTAACCACAATAGACAACTTAGACAAAGAAAAGAAAATTTTATTTTTTCTGTGAATAGTGCCGTATACGTAAATAGTAACTCCGACACAAAAAGGTAGAAATTCCACAATAAAATCCATACCAATATTTCGGTATAATGATATTGAAAGAATAACATCATTATGAAAAAAATAACATCCCTTACCTCAAAAGAACAATACTTTTGGTTGAAATATCAGGTATAAGGCTGAAGGAAACTTGCACTGATGAATAGTAACTCACAAAGTATCTAAATACTCACAAAATACGCTCGATAATATAGAGAGAGAAAGAAAGAAAACTTGTTTCTGGTGTGATTTTTAATTCTAACTAAGCACCTTATTTATAGGAAAATGCTTAGAACGTCATAGCAGACTAACCTGCTACTTGATGGCTTTACCTGCTACTATTCACACCCACCACTTTTAAAAATAAATTCCAGCACATTTTATTTCTCACCAACCAAAAGTGGGGCCCATCATATTTTTAATAAACACATTTATTTTTGAAACTTCAATAATTCATAATAAATAGCCCTTTTATCAAAAAAAATAGAATCTCATGTCTGAATATAGGAAATTAAATTCTCTACAACTTTATAAGTTTAATGTTTTCCAAATTCCCAACAAAAAATGACCAAAATCCACATACGGACGATTTTCAACACCTCTATTTCGACAAAATACTGATAAAACACCTCAGCATTTATTCCTACATTTATAATCACAATAAATATATCCATCATTTATATCCACATAAAATAAATATTTCCTTATCATATAAATCAATAATTAATTATTCATAAATAATATTACAGAATCACAATTATGACAACCAGGTCGTTCCCAGGAAAGAGGGGGCTTTCCGATAAGGATTTCTCCTTATTGGCACGCAACTAGGTGACCAAACCCCTTTCCTAGACAGAACTTCCTTAGACATTGCCAATAATGCTATCTAATAATATTATTCAAATAATATGAATTATTGATATGATAATAGGAAATACTGTGCAGTGACAATTTTTGAAACAACAATAATATAACATATCAACGTAGCAATTATTGAATCAATAAAATAAAATATTGAACAGTAATTACTGTAACATTATTGAGTAGTGCCTTCATACGTAAGAATCAATAATTCAAAAATTACTGTGCAATACCGTGTGCTACTGTGCAACCACGCGTATTACTGTATTTTAACCATCGGGTATTCCAACAGTGTTAACGGTAACAACTACGTCGTTATTTATAAAAACTCAAACTTGTCGTTTTCTTTATCGACCGTTTTCCGTTATGGGGCCACAAATGGTTGCGCCGTCGTACGAATATTCCCCGACAACAATGAATATTTTATAACCACTTGCTTATTTTGCCAAATTTGCACATTTCACCCATAACCAAAGCATTATATCAAATTAACACCTTATTATTCACAATAATAAATAGAGGAAATTCGATTTTATTCATTAAAAAGTTGGGGTCTTACAACCTCCCCTCCTTATGAAATTTCGTCCTCGAAATTGACGTACGTGCCTAGTATTTCGAAAAGGTGAGGATACCTCGCTTTCATTTCTGATTCCAACTCCCAGGTCATTTCTTCAATTGCATGGTTCCTCCACAAAACCTTAACTTGTGATATAACCTTCGTGTGTAATACATGCTCTTTCCTATCCAAGATCTTAACAGGTACCTCCTCGTACGTTAAATCTTCGGCTATCTCGTCTGGTTCTAACTCAATAATGTGGTTCAGGTCTTTCACATATTTACGAAGCATAGATATGTGAAAAACATTATGAACACGAGACATGCTTGGAGGTAATGCGAGTCTATAGGCCACATTTCCTATTCGGTCAAGAATCTCTAATGGACAAACAAATCTTGGATTGAGCTTTCCTATCTTCCCAAATCTTGTAACTCCCTTCCATGATGCAATACATGGTCCCCAATATTAAATTCCACGTCCTTTCGATGAAGATCCGCATAACTCTTTTGTCGATCTTGTGTCATTTGTATACGTTGTCGAATCGTTTAGATAGTTTTTGTGGTTATGCGTACCAATTCTAGTCCCAACAATGTTGCTTCTCCCACCTCGTCCCAGCATACCGGAGAATGACATTTTCTTCCATACAATGCCTCGAATGGAGCCATGCCTATACTTGCTTGATAACTGTTGTTGTATGAGAATTCCACCAATGGTAGGTACTTATCCCAACTCCCTTTGAAATCTGGGACACAGAGTCTTAATAGATCTTCAAGAGTTTGAATAGTCCTCTCTGATTGCCCATCCGTTTGAGGATGATATGCTGAACTGAATCGTAAATCCTTGCCCATAGCTTTCTGCAAGCTAACCCAAAATCGTGAAGTGAATCTTGGGTCACGATCCGAAACTATGGATACTGGCATGCCATGCAATCTTATAATCTCATTCACGTACATACGAGCAAGACGTTCAAGGGAATAAGTCTCCCATATAGGTAAGAAATGAGAAGACTTGGTTAATCTATCAACAATAACCCAAATCACATCTATGCCTTGAGAAACCTTGGGAAGACTCGTAACAAAATCCATAGTAATGTGTTCCCACTTCCATTTCGGAATCTCAAGTGGTTTCAATGGACCCTTTGGCACTTGATGCTCCGCCTTTACACGTTGACAAGTTAAACACCTCGAGATAAACTCCACGATCTCTCTCTTCATATTGTTCCACCAAAATGTATGTCGAAGACCATGATACATTTTGGTACTCCCGGGATGGATTGCAAATGGTGTGTCGTTAGGAACACAAAGTCTGGAGTTGACTCGAAGTATTCCTTCTTAATCAATTCCTGCTTCTGAAATAACACCTTCTTGCACTTTCTTTTTCATACGCATCAGCCCCATGTCCGTAGCTTGAGCAACTTTAATTTATCGATTAAAGTCGGTTCTACTCGTATGTTTGATATCATCACGTGGGTACTTGGAGCCTTTAACTCTATCTCCATCCTTTGCAAGTCATACAAAATGGACCTTTTTGTTAACAACATTGCACTCAGACTTGCATATGATCTTCTACTCAATGCGTCAGCTACCACGTTTGCTTTTCCAGGATAATATTGGATGGTATGATCGTAATCTTTCAACAGCTCGAGCCAACGTCGTTGCCGCATGTTGAGTTCCTTTTGGGTGAAGAAATATTTGAGGCTTTTATGATTTGTATAGATCTCCATTTTCTCCCCATACAGGTAGTGCCTCCAGATCTTCAACGCGAAAACGACTGCTGCTAACTCCAAATCATGAGTAGGATAATTCCTCTCATATTCTTTGAGTTGTCGCGAGGCATAGGCTATAACTTTCCCATGTTGCATGAAAACACATCCTAACCCTTTTCCTAAAGCATCGCTGTAGATAATAAATCCATTCGAACCAGATGGTATTGTTAGAACAGGTGTCGAAATGAGTCTCCTCTTGAGTTGTTGAAAACTCTTCTCACAATCCTCGCTCCAACCAAATTTTGTATCTTTACGAGTCAGCTGAGTTAATGGAGTAGCGATTCGAGAAAATCCTTCCATGAATCTCCGATAGTAACCAGCTAAGCCCAAAAAGCTACGTACTTTAATCACCGACTTCGGTTGCTCCCAACTTTGTATGGCTTCAATCTTCGCCGGGTCGACAGATACTCCATGTTTTGACACCACGTGCCCAAGGAATGCTACTTCCTCAAGCCAGATCTCGCATTTCTTCAGCTTGGCATATAGCTTGTTGTCACGAAGCCTTTGAAGTACCAGCTTCAAATGGTGCTCATAATCTTCATGGCTTTTGGAATAGATGAGGATGTCATCAATAAAGACAACAACAAACTGATCCAAATATTCTTTGAACACACGGTTCATCATATCCATGAAAGCAGCAAGAGCATTAGTCAATCCAAAAGACATGACTAAGAATTCATAATGCCCGTACCGAGTTCTGAAGGCAGTCTTTGGAATATCCTCAGTTTTAATCTTCAGATGATGATATCCAGAATGAAGATTGATCTTTGAAAAGAATTATGCTCCTTACAACTGGTCAACCAAGTCATCAATGCGAGGTAGCAGATACCTATTCTTGATGGTGACATGATTCAATTCTCGGTAGTAAATACAAAGTCGCATAGTCCCGTCTTTCTTCTTTACGAATAATGGAGCACCCCAAGTAGATGTACTAGGATGAATGAAACCGATGTCCAACAACTCCTGTAGTTGGACCTTTAACTCCTGAAATTCAATAGGAGCCATTCGATACGGGGTTTTAGAAATGGGCTTTGTACTGTGTTCAAGGTCGATAAAGAATTCAACTTCACATTACGGGCGTAGGCAGGAAGTTCTTTAGGAAATACGTCGAAATTCACTAACAATGAAATTTTATTCAAATCTGACGTGTTTTTGTTCAAGTTCGTGACATGGGCTAAGAAAGCTTGACATCCGTTTTTCAATAAACGAATAGCTTTATGGCTTGATATGACAGTGATTGACTTTAGTGGTTTGGTTGTTTGATTTCACATAACAGGTTGGTTAGGAATATGAAAACTAACAACCTTACGAAAACAATCAATTTTAGTATGATGAGTGGTTAACCAATCAATCCCTAAAATCACATCAAATGCAAGCATTTTCAACGAAATAAGATCGGCAGGTAATGTGATGATACCAACTTGAATCAAGCAAGATTTATAAACAGTAGATGTAATTAAAGTTTCACCTAACGGAGTCTCAACAGATAAGTCAAGGTCTAATTTCTCCAGAGTCAAGTTCAAACGTTGAGCACAAGCAGGAGAGATAAAAGAATGGGTAGAACCGGTATCTAATAAGGTATAAACTTCGCAAGAGTTTATGATTAGCTTTCCCATGATCACCTAGTTCAGGTTCCTTGCGTTTCGGGCAATCATGACAAATGCCCTTCCAGGAACCACCGACTTTGACTTGTCCAGGACAGCCTTTGGTGTCATCGTTCCAGCTGGACTTGATTTCGCTACCGGACAAAATTGGGCTATATGACCGTCTTTTCCATAACTGAAACACACCTTGGAAGGCTGTGAACAGTGTGGACTTATGTGTCCCTCCTCTCCGCATCTGTAGCATCTAACTGACGGTCGTTCTCCTCCCCTAAAATTTGTTGTTGGTGCTGGTGTCTTCCCGTCATTGTTGAATCTCCTCTTTTTGAAATTTCCACTTGACTCACCTCTCCTATTATCATGGCCACGATTACCACCCGAGTGGTTATCGCTTTTGTCTGTGTTCTTTCCTCCCCACTAGTTATCATCGCTCCGATGACTGCTGTCACCAATATGACCCTGATTGTGGTCCCTCGGTTGAGCATACTCATTATCTCGCTCTAATAATTGAGCCATGTTGACAACATCTGAATATAAAGAAAATTTATGAGAGATAAGATATTGCTGAATCTCGGGTTTTAGACCTCTCAGAAATATCCGTGTTATTCGTTCATTATTCTCTACCAAATGAGGTGCAAACCTGGATAACTCTGCGAACTTAGCCTCGTACTGGGACACCGTCATGTTGTTTTGTTCCAGCTTGATAAACTCTACCTCCTTCATATGACGAATACTTTCATGAAAGTACTTGTCATTAAACAGTTTCTGAAACGTTTCCCAAGACTTGTTGAGTACGGGAGGTTGGGTATGCTTCACAGACTCCCACCAGAAGTCTGCCTCACCACGGAACATAAAGGTGGCAAATAGAACCTTCTGTTTCTCCGTGCATCCCAAGACATCGAATATCTTGGTAATTTGCTTGACCCATGTCTCTGCCTTGATCGGATCCGGCTTTCCTGCAAATTCTGGTGGTCCCAACTCTTGAAGCGCTTGGGCTTGGTTGTGACAAGTTATGGCGTTCTTTATCATTTTCAATCTGTATTTTGTGCACGAGTCTCCCTCATCTGATTTTGTATGAATTGCAAAAAGCTTCTAAACATCTCATCATTCATCATTTGTTCGGTAGTGTTGTTTACAAGAGGAATATTGCCTTCATGTTGCATGTTCCCCTGGGTGGTGATTAAAGGTGTCTCCACGGTCTGATTCACTCCATTGTTAATATTTCCAGCTGCCATTCCCAAATGTTGCCATAAAACAAGGGTTAATTGACATGTCACATATTATCCATATACTCTGACTGACCAAATAAATACCAAATAAACTTAGTCAGGTCATACTAGCAAAGGAATTCCCCGTCTCTCCCCTCCTAGTTCTTGTCTCACATCTCAGCCAGGTATCATATCCCTAAACTTTGATACCAACTGTGATGCTCCCAAAATAGGTATACATCACCCATTCTGAGTCGCCAAATACATGGTACAGAAACAAATACAACCTCAGTAATACAATTGTCGTGCAAAATACGATAACACATATATTGTGAGTTTGAATACAAATATTGTCTAATAGACAATATACAAACTCAAAAGGAGTCCTCATTACATTTATTGATACACTATTTTACAAAATAGTAAGGACTACTAAAACAACTATCCTAAACCATCACTCCATACCCCGACTAGTTCCTGCTATGTTCTCACCTTCTGAGAAGAAAAATGGAACAAAAAGGAAAAGGGTGAGCTCAACTAGCCCAACAAAGAATATTATGACTAAGATAATATACAACAATTTATCATTAGTCTTCAACAGGGAAAAATATGATAAAATATAATAGACAACAAGTTTTAGATCAGCAACTGCAGCGGAAACAACAATCCATTAGAAGAGTCAAGTAGAGAAAGAATTCTACTATCTTCTAAGATTTAAAAGTCCATCATCAATATTTTATCCTTGTAACATCAATCAATATACATCTTGAATCAAATATTCATCTTTGCACTACAGGCCAAAGATATTCATTTGGTTATGTTCATCTCAACACCTGTTCATCTTTGCACTACGAGCCAAAGATATTCACTAGATAATCATTCATCTTTACACTACAGGCCAAAGATATTCAGTAATATCATCATTTAGGAATGAGGATGATGAAAAAATATCTTAAAGAAAATGAATCCAGTGAGATAAAAGATCAAAGATTAGGGATTCGTACTTTAGTTTATCCAAGTTCAAAAATACCTTATAATAATCAATTGTGGAACAAAATTCAAGAATAAAGATCAAAACATGGATATAATCAAAGATAGTAACCATAATAAACAACTTGGACAAAGAAAAGAAAATTTCATTTTTTTAGTGAATAGTGCCGTATTCGTGAATAGTGTCGTATACGTGAATAGTGTTGTATACGTGAATAGTAACCCCGACACAAAAAGGTAGAAATTCCACAATAAAATCCATACCAATATTTCGGTATAATGATATTGAAAGAATAACATCATTATGAAGAAAATAACATCCCTTACCTCAAAGGAATAGTACTTCCGGCTGAAATATCAGGTATAAGGCTGAAGGAAACTTACACTGATAAATAGTAACTCACAAAGTATCTAAATACTCACAAAATACGCTCGATAATATAGAGAGAGAAAGAGAGAAAACTTGTTTCTGGTGTGATTTTTAATTCTAACTAAGCACCCTATTTATAGGAAAATGCTTAGAACGTCATAGCAGACTAACCTGCTACCTGATGGCTTTACCTGCTATTATTCACGCCCACCACTTTTGAAAATAAATTCCAGCGCATTTTATTTCTCACCAACCAAAAGTGGGGTCCACCATGTTTTTAATAAAAACATTTATTTCTGAAACTTCAAAAATTCATAATAATAGCCCTTTTATCAGAAAAATTTGAATCTCATGTCTATTCCATAGGAAATTAAATTCTCTACAACTTTGTAAGTTTAAGTTTTTTCAAATTCCCAAAGAAAAATGATTGAAATCCACATATGGCCAATTTTCAACACCTCTATTCCAACAAAATACTGATAAAACACCTCAGCATTTATTCCTACATTTATAATCACAATAAATATATCCATCATTTATATCCACATAAAATAAATATTTCCTTATCATATAAATTAATAATTAATTATTCACAAATAATATTACAGAATCACAATTATGACAACCAGGTCGTTCCCAGGAAAGAGGTGTCTCTTCCGATAAAGATTTCTCCTTATTGGTAGCGTAATTAGGTGACCAAACGCCTTTCCTGAGCAGAACTTCCTTAGACATTGCCAATAATGCTATCTAATAATATTATTCAAATAATATAAATTATTGATCCGATAATGGGAAATCTTGTGTGCGATAACAATTATTGAAATAACAATAATATAAAATATCAACGCAGCAATTATTGAATCAATAAAATAAAATATTGAACAGTAACTACTGTAACAATTATTGAGTAGTGTCTTCTTACGTAAGGATCAATAATTCATCAATACTGTGCAATACCGTGTGCTATTGTGCAACCACACGTATTAATGTATTTTAACCACCGAGTATTCCAACAGTGTTAACGGTAACAACTACGTCGTTATTTATAAAAACTCAAACTTGTCGTTTTCTTCATCTGACCGTTTTCTGTTATGGGCCCACAAATGGTTGCGCCGTCGTACGAATATTCCCCGACCAAACGAATATTTCCTCACAACAATGAATATTTTATAACAACTTGCTTATTTTGCCAAATTTGCACATTTCATCCATAACCAAAGCATTATATCAAATTAACACCTTATTATTCACAATAATAAATAGAGAAAATTCGATTTTATTCATTAAAAAGTTGGGGTCTTACAAAGATTTATCTGATTCTGATGTGATTTTCAATTCTAACTAAGCATCCTATTTATAGGAGAATGGAAGGGGTACTATTTGAATAAAATCAAGGACGCACAGTGGATTTATTTCACGGGCACCAATACTGATATCACAAAACATTAATGTGCACTGCATAGTAAAATACTATGCAATTAAAATATAATATATTCTATCTTTCATAAAAAAAACAAAACTTATTATAATAATAATAATAATAATAATAATAATAATAATAATAATAATAATAATAATAATAATAATAATAATAATAATAATAATAATAATAATAATAATAATAATCCCTCCTGACCAAGGCATTAGCCTTCCTCCCCGTGAACTTCCCCGGCAAACCATTTCATTTTTTTCTCCCCCACCATTTCCATCACACACACACACACACACATATATATATATATATATATATATATATATATATATATAATACTATATATATATATATATATATATATATATATATATTACGTTCCTCCTTCCTACGTAACTTCACACCCCTCCCCATTTCCAAAATCGTGATTCGAGAAAACCCTTCTACGAATCTCCGATAATAACCAACCTAATAGAAAGCTACATACTTGGTCCATTGATTTAGGTTGCTCCCAGCTTTGAATATATTCAATCTTTGTCGGGTCAACAGATATTCCATGACTTGCTACTACGTGCCCAAGGAATGCTACTTCCTCAAGGCAGAACTCGCATTTCTTCAACTTTGCATAAAGCTTGTTTTCACGAAGCTTTTGGAGTATCAACCTCAAGTGTTGCTCATGATCTTCACGACTTTTGGAATATATGAGGATATCATCAATAAAGACGACCACAAAGTGATCCAAATATTCCTTGAATACTCGGTTCATCATATCCATGAAGGCAGCAGGAACATTAGTCAATCCAAAAGACATGACTAGAAATTCATAATGCACGTACCGAGTTCTGAAAGTCGTCTTTAGAATGTAATCGGTTCTAATCTTCAATTGGTGATATCCGGAATGAAGATCAATCTTTGAAAAGAATTTGGCGCCTTGCAACTGGTCAAACATGTCATCAATACGTGGCAATGTGTACCTATTTTGGATGGTAACATGATTCAACTCCCGATAATCAATACAAAGTCGCATACTCCCATCTTTCTTCTTCACGAATAAAACAGGAGCACCATAAGGGGACGTACTAGGATGAATGAAATCGATGTCTAACAATTCCTGCAGTTGAGTCTTTAACTCCTGAAGTTCAATAGGAGCCATTCGATATGGGGCTTTGGAAATGGGTTTTATACCGGGTTCAAGGTCGATACAAAATTCAACTTCACGCTCTGGGGGTAGGCCAGGAAGTTCTTCAGGGAATACGTCAGGAAATTTATTAACAATAGAAATATCATTCAAATCTGAGGTATTTTTGTTTAAATCTATGACGAGCTAAGAAAGCTTGACATCCATTTTTCAATAAATGAATAGCTTTATGGCTTGAGATGATAGTGATTAATTTTAATGGTTTGATCGCTTGAATTTGCATAATAGGTTAGTTAGGAATATGAAAGCTAACAACCTTACGAAAACAATTAATTTTTGTATGATGAGTAGTTAACCAATCAATCCCTAGAATTACGTCAAATGCAAGTATTTTCAATGAAATAAGATTGACAGGTAATGTAAGGGTACCGATTTGAACCAAACAAGACTTATAAACAATAGATGTAATGAAGGTTTCTCCCAACGGAGTTTTAACAGATAAGTTAAAGTCTAATTTCTCCGGAGTCAAATTTAAACATTGAGTTCAAGTAGGAGAAATAAAAGAATGGGTAGAACCGGTATCAAATAAGGTATATACTTCGCTAGAGTTTATGATAAGCTTACCCGTGATGACCTCGTTCGGGTTCCTAATTTTCTGGGAGGTCACAACAAACGCTCTCCCCTGAACTACTGGTTTTTACTTTTCTGGGACGGCATTTGGTGTCACCATTCAAACTGAACTTGGCTTCCCTGTATGACAAAATCTAGCTAGGTGACCTTCTCTTCCATAATTATAACATGTTTTGATTTGCTCACTGCATACGATTTGACCGATGTGTCCCTCCCTCAAAAAGCATTTGAAGCATATGATAGGTGGTCGTTCTCCTTCCTTAACAACGGTGAGTCTTTGTCTTTGACGTCTTTCCATCATTATTGAATCTCCTTTTCTTGAAATGTCTATTTTTACTGTCTTGGCCATGATTACCACCGAAGTGGTTACCATTTCTGGCATGTTGATTCCCTCCACATTTGTTGTCACCACTTCGATGACTGCTACCACTGGTATTATCATTTTGCCGGCTGCTTTCTCTTGGTTGAATTGACTCGTTATCACGCTCCAATAACTGAGCCCTATTTACAACATCTAAATACAAACATAATTTGTGAGAAATTAAGTATTGACGTATCTCGGGTTTCAAACCTCTTAGAAACATCTGCGTCATTCTCTCCTCATTATCAACCAAGTGGGACGCAAACCGGGACAACTCGGCAAACTTTGCTTCATATTATGACACGGTCATATTGTTCTGCTCCAACTTGATGAACTCTACCTCCTTCATGTGACGAATACTTTCGGGAAAGTACTTGTCGTTGAATAGTTCTTGGAACTTCTCCCAAGACATCTTCAGTGCGGCAGGTTGAGTACGCTTTACCGATTCCCACCAGTAATCTGCCTTTCCTTGCAACATAAAGGTGGAAAAGGGAACCTTTTGCTCCTCGGAGCATCCCAAGACATCAAATATCTTGGTGATCTGCTTTATCCACGTCTCTTCCTTCAGTGGTTTTGGCTCTCCAATAAACTCCGGTGGTCCCAGCTCCTTGATCTACTTAGCGGTGACCGTCCAAGAGTTGGCAGTGTTTCCACCTGCATTTTGGACAGCAGTCTCTCTTGCCTGATGTTGCATGAATTACAGAAAGCCCCTAAACATTCCTTCGTTCATCATTTGGTCAGTGTTATTGTTTGCATGAGGATTGTTACCTTCCTGATGCACGTTTTCCTGGTTAATGATCGTTAGTGATTCAACGATCTCATGTGCTCCATTGATATTCTCAACAATCTCGGATGTCATTTTCAAATACAGCCACAAAATAAGGGTTAATTGACATGTCGCATATTACCCCTATACGCTGACCGACCAATTAAATAACAAATAAATTAGGTAGGTCATACTAGCGAAGGAATTACCCGTCTCTCCCCTCCTAGTTCTAGTCTCACATCTCAGCCAGGGATCATATCCCTAAGCTTTGATACCAACTGTAATGCCCCCAAAATAGGTATACATCACCCATCTTGAGTCGCCAAATATATGGTACAAAATTCAAATACAACTTAATAATACAACTATCGTGTAAAATATGACAAAACATAAACTGAGAAGAGTGAGGACTACTAATGCTATCATCTGGACCGTCACTCCGTTCCCCGACTAGTCTCGACTACGTTCTCATTTCCTGAAGAGAACAGTGAAAGCAAAAGGGTGAGCTCAACTAGCCCAGTAAGAAATATTATGACTAAGATAATGCAGAATAATTTATCGTTAGCCTTCAATAGTGTTAAACTGATAAAATATAAAAAACATCAAGTTTAACTGCAGCGAAACAAGCAATCCATTAGAAGAGTCAAGTAGAGCATAAAATCTACTATCTTCTATGATTTAAAAGGTTTTTCATCACTTTTATCACTGAGACTTAGCTTAATAAATAATCCACATCATCGAATCACCCCTGGCACTCACGGGCCAAGGATATTCGTGTATTCATCAATGGTCGATCATGCCAACAACTGTCCATCAATGCACTACGGGCCAATGAGGACTTTTACCACATCATTTGTAACATTACGGTCATGATTATACCGAATAATCCCTGGTCATATTCATACCAAGTCCATCTATGTACTATAGGCCACATATGACTTTCAACATAATATAAACATGAGGATGATGACAATGATATAAGAATTCAATAAAACAAATTCAAGGATAAATTTTTAAAGATTTATAATTTAATTTATCCAGAAATCAATAGCGTCCAAATTGTCAACATGATACTGCTTTGTGGAGTAAAATTCATGAATAATATTGTACCAAAAACAATTTGGACCGAAAATGAATCAATTTTTATCATGAATAGTACCCCGGGTGAATAGTACTCGAGTGAATAGTGCCCCGTGAATAGTACTTCGGGATTAGTAACCCCGTGAATAGTACTCCGGCATGAAAAAGTTAAAACTTATCAAGAATGCTCAGAATAATATTTCCATGAAAAGATACTAGATGAAGCACAAATATCAAGAATATTCTACTAATTTCATGAAGTATAGAAGCCAAAACTTTAACCAAATGAGTATAAAATTCGAAATCTAAAACGAAATAATATTACTTAAATACTACAGAGTATGGAAGAAAATATTATTTTAAGCGAATATTGAACAAAAATAACATCCCTTACCTTGAAAAGAAGAGTATTCTAACTGGTATAGCGGGGATATTCGTGAAGAAAACTTTTACTATTTTCTACGCTCAAAGCTTTCTAAAACTCGAAAGAAATACGCTCAATATTATAGAAGAAGAATTCTCTGATTCTGGTGTGATTTTCAATTCTAACTAAGCATCCTATTTATAGGATAGTGGAAGGGTACTATTTGAATAAAATCATGGACCGCTACCAGAAAATCAAGCTATAGCGACGGTCGCCGACCGTCGTTATAGATGAAAAGACCGACGCTATAGCCTATAGCGACGGTCGCCGACCGTCGCTATAGAAGCTGTCACAAAAACCTATAGCGATGGTTTTTTTCCCTATAGCGACGGTCCGACCATCGCCAGAAAATGCCACAAAAACGCGCTTGAAGTTTTTTACCGATTTTCGAAGAATTGATATAGCGCGGTCGTGACCAAATACGCTATAGATGATTTAAGCGAATGATCGAGAGCTATATAGCGACGGTTGGCGACCGTCGCTATAGGTGAATTTTGGCCAGAATATGTGGTTCATCTACTGCTTTTCGTGACCGCCGCTATAGCTGAAATTTGGCTCGAATCGAGTTATCGCGACGACGATGACCACGAAACGGCTATAGGTTAGATGGCGGGAATATGAGGTCTATTGCAACGGTCATGGCCGTCGCTATAGGTGAGATTTTGCGCAAACGTAAGAGGTATTGCGACAGTCGTGGCCGTCGCTATAGGTGTTTTGGCGACAAAAACTTTGTTATATAATATTTCTTATTTATTTTACCTGTTAAGAAGCATAACTACATTCAACCATCCAATCTGAATATAACATTTACAACTAAAAGAACAAAACAAATGAAGTCTATCAATGTATAATATCATCTAAATATACATAACCATCCAAAATACTGTTACAATGTATCAAAATAGTACATAACCAATAACACATTTAACATATTTTCAGTAGCACATCTATAAAAAATTTTCATCCAAAATAGTGTTACATCTAACAAATTTTCAGCAGCACGAGACATGTCACAGGTCCTCTATAGGATTATTTGATCCACTAATATCACCATTATCTCCTTCTGTGTAATGATCCTACAAATTAATTATCAAGTGAACTTGTTAATCCATATACAAACAGAGTGATAGAGCACAAATTTGAAGTATAAGTGGAATAAGAGAGCAACACCTGATTGTTGGAATGAGCATTTGGAACTGATGACTTCTTCATAAATTCTGTCATCATTGATAATAGTTCATCCACTTTCCTTGTAGTATCGTCTCCTTTTTCCCGCACCTCTTTCAACTCAGCTTTCAATTCTTGATTCTCACGTTGTACTTCATTATTTGTGTCACGAGGCCCCCAAGTGTTTGTAGCTGTGGCACCAACTCCACCTTGTCGAAGTCTACCATGTCGCTCTAGTCCAAGAACTTGTGCAAGTATATCATTCCGTCCTGTACTACTACTTTCACCATTCGATTCCTCAGTCTTCTTTAACTCAATAATTTTTTCTTGTGAACATATACAATGCAAAATATACATAACTTAAATATACAAGGCAGTTCAACATAACTTAAAGAAGAGTAACAAATAACAAAATCTCATGGGATACTCCCATCAACCATCATGATATAGCATAGACCTATGATGACAAGAAGCCCAAACAGCATTACACAGTTAATGAGACCACCGTAACAACATATCATTAGAAGGCACAAAAGGAGCAATAGCAAAGCAAAATGGAACACATTAGCAGCAGTAACAACAAGAAGAGGTTGCAAACCATAGAATGGAGCCACAATATCATAACATGGTTGCAAACCCAGACACCACAAACCAAACATCACATTATATAGCTAGCAGTCATATAAAAGATTACAAGGCAAGAAGCCCAACATAGCATTACACTTAACAGATCAGCACCATTTTAACCTGTACCAACACATCACCATTTTAAGCATTAGAAGATACACAAAAGGAGCAGCAGTCAAGCAGGATGAAACACATTAGCAGTAGCAACAAGAGAGGCAACATCTGCAAACCAACTGTAGTCTATCCATTAGCAGTAGCAACAAGAGAAGCCAAATTAGAATACTTTAATTTAATAAAAGAATTAAAATAAAACAACTATTAATTAGAACATTTTAAGTTAAACTTTTTCAAAATCCTAAAGTACTTTTGCTAACCCTTTTTTAAAGGTAGAATCAAACATAATTCCAAAGTATCCAAAGGTTAATCTTTTCTTTTTTAATAATTTATACTTTAACTCATATTTGAAAAATAAGGTAATTTATGCTATATGATTACTTAAGTTTACACCACCTTACTTACCACCTCTATCCATTTATTTCATTAGTCAGAATCGCTAAACGGAAGGCGCGTACATAAATATGATTTGGGTGCAGTCTCTATGATGGGTAGGAGGGACCATAATATTGAGAAAATATAAACTTTTGTTCTAAAATTCACCTAACCCATAGTTCACACATACCGTGGCACATAAATGGAATAAGAAGGATGTCACCTCTCACGTCTTCCACAATGAAAATGGAATCTGATAAGTAAGATTTCGAGCAAAGTGTTTACATAATCTTATTCTGCCCCCTCGCTCAAGGTTTATCAATCAAGTTCATCTTTTTTAAACTGCCACTTTTGGGTGTTGGTGCTTAAACCTAATTGGCTTGTGGATGCAAGGAAATGAAGCTGTTAGCGGAAGTGGACCAACCAGGTAGCCTCATTGACAATTATGTGACCCAATTAAGTATTGTTCTCTCACGTAAAGCAGCAAGTCACTTTAAGGATTTAATTTGAGAAAGCAAAGAACTAATAGAATAAATAATCATATAATAACCAAAGATATAGAATCATATCCTCAGTAAAAGAGCTTAAAGACAATATAGAATAAAGAGTTAAAAGACCCCATTGTTTGAGGATTGATAAATACGTACCACATTCGAGGATGCTCCAGGTACAATTGAGTTATCACTTCGAGTGTGGGATTGTATATACATATCTGCTCGATCAATCTCTTTTTTATTTATTTGGTACTACAAATAAAACAAAAAATAGTACATAATTCAAGAAATACTCTATTGTCTAATACATGATTAAAGACAAAAAATAGGGAAATAACATCAAATTACCAATTCATGCTTCTTTTTTGGAATTGATTTAGTGCCCAACGTATGACCTACCAACAATTTTTTTTCGATTTTCACAATTTTTTGTTGCTATATCCTGCATTGCATGTATTTATAAATTAATAATAATATATAACAATAAGTAAGAATTGATAATACATAAATTAGAATAAACACAACCTGTGCATCATCAGTTAGCCAATAATCAACCAACGCAACCCATTGATTAGGATTTACTCGATCATTGTTGATAGTATTCGCTATCGATTTGGCACGGTCACCATGCACAAAATTATTACTCTTTAAGTTAGACTTCCAATCTCTCCACCTATTGTTCATGATAGCCATCAGTTTTCTTTTAGCATTGGGGTGATCTATGGTAAATCGTTTCTACAACAAACAAATTTACACATATATTAAGTTACCTTCAAAGTGTTTAATGTCAAATTCTATAAAATGCTATTGATTAATAACCTGAATTTCATCCCAAGCCCTTGTCATGTTAGCCTCTATCATATTAGACCATGTTGGAGTACTTATTGGAAAAAATTCTCCATTGCGAGCAAGACACCCAAGAAAGGTTTTTAACTTATTGGCATCTCCCCCAACAGGATGACCATTTGCATCATAAATTACTTTCTTGGGTGCATCGATATTTGACCATAACTTTGCTCCCATCGTTGGTCCACGCTTCCTCTTAGGTCGAGAACATAAAAAAGAGAAAGAATCAAGATATATGAACTAAACAAAACTGAAATATAACATGATTTATATATGTAAAAGAGTTTGTAAATAACACAAAGTTCGAACAATTTGCTCAAAATCTGTTTAAGCCTAGGCCAATAATATCTCTCAGCCACAGTATGCAAGGTCTTAACATGTCCAAATGGACAGTTTACTTTAAATAGATATAAATCAATTCAGCATAAATCAATTCTGTAAATCAATTCTATAAACAGATATAAATAAATTCAGCAGTTTATAAACAGATATAAATCAATTCTTTTTGAAGATATGCTGTACTTAAACACTTTATTTGTCCAGATTGTGATGTTCTGTGCAGGCGTATCAATTGGTTATGGCTTAACATTGACTTTAACAGACACATCTAACAAAATCAAAAAAAGGAACCACGGGAGATGCTTCTGTATTAAAGCCTACTCTAATGGCTGTAGTTCCAGCCATTTTGGATCGTGTTCGAGATGGAGATGCTTCACAATGTTTTGTTAACATCTGCATGGGGTATGTGTTCCACAATCTGCACACATTAGAAATAATTATACCTCATTTTGGGTTATATTTGTTGGCATATATAATGCTTATGACACTTAAAATAACTGCAGTGATGACATATCTGTTGGGCATGTTGGCCCGCCTCTTCCTTGCTGCTTTGTTAAGGTAAGTAGAACATTTGAATGTCAAAGATGGTCGGGTTTTAAAGGTCAATCACAGCTTACTTTCCACCGGATAAGTGTTCATTCTATGGAAGTATTTGATACATATAGAATTGATTTATACTTCGCAGTCTTCTAAGTGTCCAAATAAATAAATTTAGCAGTTTATAGAATTGATACATATAGAATTGATTTATACTTTAAACAGATATAAATTAATTCAACAGTTTACTTTAAATGTCCAAATGGACAGTTAATCTTATTTTTATCTTAACTATCAATTGTTAAGCAGGTCATATATACAAATACTATTATCAATTGTTAAGCAGATCATATATAGTTAAGATACAAATACGACACATTAGCATCTAAGCAGGTCATATATCTTGTTCAGAGAAAGAAGACATCAAAAGAGCACATTATTAACCAATTGAAATATTATCAGTCACACTAGTGCAAATATTCAAATACTAGCTAGCTAGCTAACTATGAAATGAATACAAGACAAGACTGATCTAACAATTTGAAAAGGAACATCAGCAACCCATACCACATAACAAAAGCATAGTGCAATTTGAATAAATGAAATTTTTCAAGGAATTAAAGAAACAGTATACAAAAGTATACAAAGCATAATATAGGAAACATTGAAACACCAGCTGAGCTGTGACTGACTGTAATCACACCAAAACATGTATCCTAATCTAGAAATGAATGTTCTGAATAGTACTAGTATAGAATCCAAAGGTACGAGTCATCTACTTCAGTCATTCTAAATCACAGAAAAGCTTTGTTTTTACCTTCATGACAATACAAGTATAAGTGTAGATATATGCATGGTACCTTCAGCATTCTCATGAATGCTTTCCTCCTCTGCATGTGGTTCATCGGCATGGATCTCATTATCATTAATTTTCGGGCCATTGGAATAGTTAGCACGAGATCTAGACGTTCTATTAGAAGCCATTAAAGCAACCTGAGAAACAAAAATATGAATTCAGAATAGTAAAGAATATCAATTCATAATTGATAGAACAGTTTTAATAGGAAGAGAGCTGATCTTTTCCTCGAGTAAAATCTCTTTTTTTTAATAACACAAATCAAGGAAAAGATCAGTTCTCTTCCTATTGCTCACTGTGATTTTGCCTAATAGAAAGACAACTCTACTTCAAGATTGTAAAGTTCAAAGCCTCACAAGAATTATATAAGAACCACATACTGTACATACAAAACTTGTGCCAAGATTATGAGACATAAGATAGTCTAGCTATTTGCTAATAGCACAAGGAGCACCAATATCTAAAATCAAAAACAGAATATATTATACTAATACATAAGATAGTCTAGATATTATACTAATAAATAAAATAGTCTAGATATTTGCTAATAGTACAAGGAGCACCAAGATATAATATCAGAAACAGAAGATATTATACTAATACATAAGATAGTCTAGATATTATACTAATAAATAAGATAGTCTAGATATTTGCTAATAGTACAAGGAGAACCAAGATATAATATCAGAAACAGATCTGTCAAAGTGTAACAGTTTCTCTTTTGGAGAAAATGGACAAAGTGTAACAAGACAGATCTATCAATTGTGACGTTTATCCTCTTCATTCTTCCTCATCTTCATTTTCCTCACTATCACCCTCCTCTTCATCTTCGGAACCCTCTTCTTCTTCTTCTTCTTCTCTGTCTTCATCTCCATTCTCATCTTCATCAACAATATGTTCAATCATTCGTCTTTTGAAACGAGATGTATCAATTTGAGATCCTATTTTTCGCTTACTTTTAAGTCTTTTTCGTCCATTTTCAACTAATTCAGCATCAACGTCATTCCTAACCCAATTTATGTTTTCAATATCAACTTCTGCAACTGGAGTGATGAATTCTTCATTGGTATTGGGTAACTCGTCACTATCAGAATCTACTTCAGCATCTTCACATAAATCTCTCAGCTTTGTTCGTATAACCACACGCCAATTGTTATCCCTTTGATCATCAACATAAAATATTTTTTGAACCTGAGAAGGCATTACAAAGGGCTCATCGGTTGAACCAAACTTTTGATAATTTACAAGCATGAAGCCATAGTCATCAGTTTTGACCCCTTTATCACGTGCTTAACTGTCATACCACTTACATTTGAATAGAACAACTTTGCCAGATCCATAATAATCTAATTCAATAACATCTTCCAAAATACTAAAGTATTCAACTACATCTTCCTTATGATTTCGGTCTCTAGCAGAGGAATATCCACGAGTAGTTGCTACCACATATACCCCACTATTCTGCGTTCTCCTCTTACTCTCATAACTTGTAGAATGGAATCGATACCCATTTACCAAATAACCATCTCCTCTCCTGCCTATCAAATTTGGGCCAAATGCAAGAGCTTGAACTTCTTTTGAAGCATCATTATTCATATTTGCCATCTACAAAATGGTAGCAATATAAGCAAATTCCATCCATTTATTATTAATAACCATTACAAAATTTTGCATAAAATTATGTTCACATAATGTAGTACTTACATAATTCTTAAACCATTCAGGAAATTCCTTTTTCTTAGCATTGTCAATTTCCCTTGGCGTCGGTTTTTGTTTATGCTTTCCACGTCGTAACATATATGAATCTTGCCAAATACTACAAACAAATAAACAAACAAATTTTTTTGTCATAGCTAGCTGGCTAACAAAAGTTATTCATATTTCGAACAATAAATGTCATTCTTTATTTACTCACCTTAGATATGACTCAACCTCTGTACAATTGAATAGCACATATAGGTGTGCACTCTTGACATCATCGCCACATAGAGTACAAACTTTTGGGACATTAAGAAATCGACCTATGTTTCTGAATACAGATAAACTTGATTCACCTTGTTCGTATCCATCTTCATTTCTTCCAACTCGTTTCCATGCAGCATTGTGTTGACTCAAATATCTTGAGAAAAATGTAACACATTCTTCAGCGATATATCCTTCTACAATTGACCCTTCTGGACGACTTCTGTTGTGAATATACCCTTTTAACTTGCCCATGTATCTTTCAAAAGCCCACATTTGTCGATATTTCACATTTTCAGCTATCTTCGCCTCTTCAGCAAGGTGGACACACAAATGTACCATTATATCAAAGAAAGTAGGAGGAAACACAATCTCAAGCTTGCAAAGTATTAACAGAATTTTCTTGTTCAACCGTTCATAATCTTCCGATGTGTTATAGTTGGAACATAATTCTCTAAAGTAGTTACAAAGTTCAATTATTGTTGAGCAGACATATCTAGGCAAGTTGGTACATCGTATTGCTATTGGAAGTAATTGTTGCATTAAAATATGGCAATCGTGACTTTTAAGACCTGAGATCTTTCCCCCCTTCAAATTGATGCAACGTGAAATATTTGAAGCATATCCATCAAGTACCTTAACATTTTTCAACACTTGCAAGAAATCATGTCTTTCTTTCTTAGACATTGAGTAGCTTGCAGCCGACAAAAGGTACTTTGAATTGCTTGCTTGCACGGGTATTGGATGGAGTTTTCTTCGTATACCCATTTTCATCAAGTCCAGGATATAATGGTTGATTGGCCTCTAACATGTACTTTTGGTATTTTATAGCTTCAGCTGATGATTCCACACCGTGATCCCTAAATATATCATTTACCATCTCAGGCATACGATGATCATCTTCGGATTATGATGGTTCGTCGTGAACATCATCATTACTCACATTCCTGACAATCACATCTTCCCCTTGATGCACCCAATTCGTGTAGCCAAACATAAATCCATCACAAATCAAATGTTCACGAATAGTAGCTACAATCTGGTATCGGCCATTTACACAATTCTAACATGGACAAGGAATTCTTCCCGTTACCATGCCCACTTTTTCGAAACCAAAGTCCAAAAATCTCTCTATTCCTGCAAGATATTCTCTAGAATATCTTGGTAATTCCATCCACGTCTTATCCATAATATTATGTCCCTAAATCAAATTGAACAACCATCAGAATGATATTGTGTATAGAAACCTATGATAATTAATTATCATAATTAATTACCTTGAACGCCAACAAAACTCCCAGTTCACTCAAACAAAACAAAAAAGGTGTATGTAAGATTTATTCCAAGTCCCCTTCCCACCACCCAGGTTGATTAAAGATAATAAAGAGAAATATACTAAAACAAGTACTAAATCACTAGCAAGCTATAGATTTCAAACTAACATTTGGTGTTAGATTTACTTTTATGTAGACCCCATAAAATAGTACCACCACGGGCAAAGACACCTGTTCTCTTCAAAACTTAGGGCTTGTTAAAGTAGTAAGGTTTTTTAGGGCAATTAAGCATACAACTAAAACAAGTACAAGATTTTGTTACTCGACCCTTTTCACCCACTTTCATATATCGTATATAGAATAGGAATTTAGCCCTTTATAAAAGCAGAACTTCCTAGTTTTAACGATTCACCCCGCAGGCCAAGAATCCTTAGAAACCTTACGAGAAATTTGGTTGCTTGTATAATTTTTTACCAACTACTAGATGACTTTGATATTGCTTGATTTGTTACTTGTATAATTTTTTAGGCCATGCTAGCTATTTGAGTGCTCCTCATACCTTTAAAGTGGGTAGTTCAACTACTACTATTAAATTACAGTTTTACAACAAACAAAGTCAGCCCCCTTAACAGATAATACCGCCAAAATGACAGACAATATGTTGTTATGCTCGCTTTATTACTTTAGCATAAAGCAGTTAGCTTCTCTATAAAGGTAGGAACGAGCCGAGTGCAGTGGTAATTGAGGATTCAATGATATTGCCCAGTGCCAAGTACCAACGGCTACAAGGTTATCCAAGGGAACACAAAGCTTGAACACCAACAAGACTACTAAGAACGATACAACTATATTTCAAGGACCTTTGAAACCATACTGCAACACATCATTTTGCTAATAATATTATACCCATTCCATAACATGTCATTATTTTAACTTACAAAAGCATTTAAAAAGGACAGAAAGGTCAAGAGTAGAACCCACAACCGAAAAGAATATGGGATCACTCTGTCAAATTGATATGCATACCCGAAAGAAACTTATACTTCAGAGTATTTCTTATTTAGAAATTCAGCATAAAGTACCTAATCTTATAGGATGACAACAAAGGTCATTTAACCACAAAAATGACAACTATATATATATGTAACTACTGCTTTTACAAACTAGTTGCTTATGCGAAAATTTGCAGCATCAGTTGCTTCCCATCAAATTTAATTGGTAGCTGCTACCAATGATATGAATATGAAATTGAACCCAAACCACAGTGGCTCACATAACACCCCACAGAAGGGTGTCCCAAAATTAGAAAATTTAGGGTTTGTTAGAAGGAGGAGAGAAATAGAGAAAATCATAAACAACTAAGGGGTAAATAAAATTGAAAACCTAAAGAATGAAATTATACCTGCTCAAACAGCCGGTCAATATAATCCTTTCAAGCCGGACGGAGAGATGGAGTGAGACAAAGTCCGACGAAGTCCGGTGTACACGAGATGATGCAGAGGGAGTGAGAATGATGAAGATCTTGTTCGAGTTACTAAGATGTTAATCGAATGATTAAGATGTCGATTTGGGGGAAAGAATATGAGAGATCTGTGACTGATAAAATGCCCCTTTAACCCTCGTATATGATCCTTTCTACGCCTCCCTTATATTACCCTCGTTAATTAAAATCCTTAAAAAAAATTCCTATACCGACGGCCAACTTGTGACCCTCGCAATAGACTACCTTCAGGTCCTATACCGACGGTCAGGAAATGAGCGTCGCTATAGATACCCTATAGCGACGGTTTAAAATGTCTTTTATCAATCACTATAGCTCGTCGCTATATATGTTGAATTTCTAGTAAAGCCGCATTGGGTTTATTTCACTAGCCAATATCTCGATATCACAAAACATTATTGTGCACTGCATAGTAAAATACTATGCAATTAAAATATAATATATTCTATTTTTCATAAAAAAAACAAAACTTATTATAATATATAATAATAATAATAATAATATTCCCTCCTGACCAAGGCATTATCCTTCCTCCCCGTGAACTTCCCTGGCAAACCATTTCATTTTTTTCTCCCTGACCATTTCCATCACATGTATATACATATAATATATAATACTTATATATATATATAACAAAACTTATATATATATATATAATATTACCTTTCCTCCTTCCAAAATCAGATTTTCAACATATATGGGCCCCACATATGGGCCCCACCTTTATTATATTAAATAATTTTTTATCGATTATTTTGAAAAATGGGTAAATGGGAGTCCATAAAATACGCCAAAAATTACAACAAATACTTCATAAAAATCCCCTCAATATTTTTAACAACCTTTATTCATATTATTATAACTTGCAATATTAACAACCAGATCGTTCCTAGGAAAGAAGGGGCTTTCCAATAAGGATTTCTCCCTATTGGCGCGCAATTAGGTGACCAAACCTCTTTCATCGACAGAACTTTCTAGACATTTTTAATTATGCATATAATAATTAGAATAACTTGTCATCTCAATTATTGATTTAATAATATATAAAATATTGACAATAATTAAATCAAATAACGTGAGATACTATACAGCAATTACTGTAGCAATAATTGAGTAAAATTGAGTGACTTCTCACGTAAGCATCAATAATCAAAACCGTATGCTACTATACAACCACGCGTATTACTGTACTTTTAACACCGGGTATTTCAACAGTTAACGGTAAAACTTTCGCCGTTATTTTTATAAAAAGATATTTGTGTCATTTTCTCATTCCGACAATAATTCTGTTATGGGGTCCACTAATGATTATGCCGTCATACGAATATTCCCTGTTAAAACGAATATTCCCGACCAATCGAATATAATATAACAACTTGCGTTGTGATGCCCCCAAAATAGGTATACATCACCCATCTTGAGTCGCCAAATACATGGTACAAAATTCAAATACAATCTTAAATATACAACATGAGCTGTGAGTTTTAATACAAACATTGTCTTCTAGACATCATTAAAACTCAAATAAGTCCTCAATACATTTATTAACACACTATTTCACAGAATAGTGAGGACTACTAATGCTATCCTCTGGACCGTCACTCCGTTCCCCGACTAGTCCCTGCTACGTTCTCATTTCCTGAAGAGAACAGTGAAAGAAAGGGTGAGCTCAACTAGCCCAGTAAGAAATATTATGACTGAGATAAGGCAAAATAAATTTTCCTTAGTCTTCAATAGTGTTGAACTGATACAATATAACAACCATCACGTTTAACTGCAGCGGAATAAGCAATCCATTAAAAGAGTCAAGTAGAAAATAAAATCTACTATCTTTTATGATTTAAAAGGTTTTTCATCACTTTTATCGCTGAGACATAGCTTAATAAATAATCCACATCATTGAATCACCCTTGCACTACGGCCAAGGATATTCTTTAGTATCACGACCACAAATTATCTATGCACTACGGGCCAAGGATATTCGTGTATTCATTAATGGTCATGATCATGCTAATAACTGTCCATCAATGCACTACGAGCCAATGAGGACTTTTTCCATATCATTTGTAACATTACGGTCATGATTACACCAAATCATCCCTGGTCATAATCATACCAAGTCCATCTATGCACTACAGGCCGCATATGACTTTCAACAAAATATAAACATGAGGATGATGACAATGATATAAGAATTCAATAAAACAAGTTCAAGAATTAATTTATCCAAGAACTAATAACGTCCAAATTGTCAACATGATACTTCTTTTCAGAGAGTAAAATTCAAGAATGCTCGGAAGAATATTTCCATGAAAAGATATTGGATGAAGCGCAAATATCAAGGATATTCCACTAATTTCATGGAGTATAGAAGTCAAAATTTTAACCATTTGAGTATAATAAAGAATGGAATAACAAAAGAAATCACCGAGGCATGCGATAGACCGCTTACAGACGGAGTTATTCCAATGTAATAATAAATAACGGAACTAGGTCTGGCGGCGAAAGCAGACGCATGTGAGGATATTCAATAGAATAATAAATAACGAACCGAATTAAACGTAAAATGCATGCACGCAGGATATTCCAATGTAATAATAAAGAATGGAACCGGTCCGGCGTAAAATGCATGCAGACATGATATTCCAATGAATAATAAAGAATGGAATAATGGAAGAATTTCACCAAGTATAGGGTAGCTCACAGTATCTGAGTTATTCAATGAGAATAATAAATAATGGAATAACATAAGTTCTCTTCATGAATACAAAAGAAATAATACCCCTTACCGTAAAAGAAACTGGATATAAGAGTAAGGAAGTAGCAGAATACTTTTCTATAGTTTTTCTATAATTTCTCTCTCTAAAGTTTCAGTGAATTCGTAAGAAATAATGAAGGAATGAGCTTCTATTTATAGAAGAATGGAAGGGCACTGTGTAAGGAAAATATCACAGACGCAATAATTCACGGATGAAATTTTTATAACCTATGGATGCAAAAGTCAAGCCTTCCTCCAACAAGATCAAAGCAACCAAATGTAATATATATATATATATAATAGACAACACATGTTATAATGGAAAGAAAACCACTCCCACCCGACAACCTTAGGATTGTTTCTCTAAACCCATCATTTCAATACTCCACCAAAATCCACTAATATATATATATATATATATATATATAAAATACTTCCCTCCTTTCCCACACAAGACATCAACCTATCATTTTCACTTATCCTTCTCCCACCACATACTCATTCCATATATATATATATATATATATATATATATATATATATATATATATATATATATATATATATATATATATATATATACTCTTTCTCCCCCATTTCTAACATTTTCAACACATATGGGCCCCACATTTAAATAATTTTATATCGATTATTTTGAAAAATGGATAAATAGGGATCCATAAAATAAGCAAAACTTCATAAAAATCACTTTAATAATTTTAACAACATATATCATCATTATTATAATTCACAATATTAATCGACCAGGTCGTTCACAAGAAAGAGGGGGCTTTCCAATAAGGATTTCTCCCCATTGGCGCGCAATTAGGTGACCAAACCTCTCCTTGACAGAACTTCTAGACATTGTTAATATTGCCAATAATAATATTAATAACTTTGTCGTCTCAATTATTGATTTAATAATATATAAAATATTGACAATAATTGAATCAAATAACGTGAGATATTATGCAGCAACTACTGTAGCAATAATTGAACAAAACTGAGTGACTTCTCACGTAAGCATCAATAATCAATACCGTAGCTATCGTGTAACCACGCGTATTACTATACTTTTAACACCGGGTGTTTCAACAGTTAACGGTAAAACTTCCACCGTTATTTTCATAAAGTATTTTTGTCGTTTTCTCAATCCGACAATAATTCCGTTGAGGGTTTCAAAATTTATAAATATTACCCACAACTATAACATTATATCAAATCATTCCATAATATTCAAAAATGATATTTATAGAAAATTCATCTTTATTTATAAAATTGGGGTCTTACATGCGTACTTTGCAAAATATATAAATATTACCCACAACTATAACATTATATCAGATTTACTCCTTAATATTCAAAAATGATATTTATAGAAAATTCATCTTTATTCATAAAAGTTGGGGTCTTACAACCTCTCTTTCTTATGAAATTTCTCCCTCGAAATTAGGGTACATACCTGGTATGACAAAGAGGTGAGGATACCTTGATCTCATTTTAGATTCTAACTCCCAGGTCATTTCCTCAACATCGTGGTTTCTCCACAAAACTTTGAGTGAATCCTAATCAGGTTCCTTCAATTTTTCGTCCTCTACAATTTTGAAGAAGTAAGCAACTTGAGATAATTTTAGATTATCAAAAGCGGGTTATGAGGAGGAAGACAATCCCATTTATTAAAATTTTATGGGAAAAAAAATCATCTGGAGCGCGGAGCTACTATTGGGAGATTGAGGAGTCTATTCAAGTGGAGTATCCGTATCGTTTTGATAATTAGGTACTTTCCATTCTTTTGATTCCGGGGAAGGAATCCTTTTAAGGGGTAGGTGATGTAATACCCGAAAAAAATAAATAAATATATATTTGACATTTAATTTCATATTTTTAAATATTTTAATTGGGCTTTCTTATGTTTGGGCAAAACATTGTATATAATTTATGTGGACTAAAATAAGTAAGAGATTACATTAAATTGGGCCTTAAAATTAGATTGGGTTTAATTTATATGTGGGTAATATCTAATCCTATTAAAATTTGGAAAATTAAGAAAATATAAAAAAAAAACTTAAAACCCTATACATTGTACGCTACTTTATTCGTCTGATAAAAGAAAGAAGAGGGAAGAGGCTGCCACTCAAGGAGAAAAGAAAAAAGAAGTGATTTTCATATCATTGATTTAAAGAAGAAAAACATGTATCTTTTCTTTCTTTTTGGTTTTATGTATATCATGACTATTAGGTATTGGATTTTATCATGTATTATAATAAAACAGCCATGTGATGATCGGTAAAAAAATAAAAAAATGTTAACATGATCTGTACATAATATATGTTTATTGTATATTATTATTATTATTATTATTATTATTATTATTATTATTATTATTATTATTATTATATATCTATTCGTAAATTTTTAAAAAAAAAAAAAAAAATCGTAACTTGATTTGAAGCTTACTGTTATAAAACAATGTTCATAATGTCTCTATAAATATATAATAGTAAAACGGTTTGTTGTAATAAATAAATAAATAAATAATAAAGTAAAATAAAAATGATTAAAAGATCTTTATAATTTAATTTGGATTGTCTTGTAAAATTTTTGTAATTGGAGGAATTAATTTCATATTAGTATAAATTATAATTATTAGGTAACGTATAATTGTATTATTATTATTTTTATTAGATCGGACGAAGGGAATTTAACGAGTTAAATTTGGAATATAAATTTGGGTATTACATTATCGATTCTAGGTACAGATTCCGTACTCTTTCAGCGACACTCTTGTTAAAATTTGATTTGTTCGTTTGTTTTCTTATTTCGAATTATGTTATGATTTCACATGATTATTTCTTGTGAAATAAATATATTAGTATCATTTTGGAGTTGATACACATGACTCGTATTTATACTCTTTGAATTAGGTTATCATGTTTAGTATTTATTTTTGATAATTGTAGAGCAGTACATGTTGCTACCTTCTTTTTGAAACCTTGTGACTAGAATTTTATTTGGTTCAACATCTTCATATAGAACCCTTTTGTTGGTATTATGTCGCACATGTTGTGACATGGTATTTTTGTTAGAATGTACCGTAGGGTGTACCTGAGCTATAACCACCTGTGGGGGGTACCACAGGCATATCGTCTTGGCACGAGAGGCATGACACTTTCTGTGGCAGTGTGATTAGTCCACGACGTCTCCGTTTTGGGCTCCGGAGGAAGTGGGTCATTTGATGTTTTGTTTTGGGAGGCGTATGAGTTAACCCTAGTTTTCTGTTCTCCGGATTTGTGATGTTGTGCCAAACACACCTATCTGATTTGCATACATTTGGATTCACGGTCCAATGTGTGATTTGCCTGTGTGGAACTATTTTGGTTGCCTGTGTGGCATCATTTGACTTGCCTGTGTGGCATTATTTTGACTTGCCTGTGTGGCAATGTATATTTCTGAGCTCACTCGGTATGAAATAAAACTCAACCATTTGATTCATCCTATTATTTCATTGTATTAGTTTTGTTTGTTTCTGTTCAGTTAAATTCACTAAGTTAGTTACTTCAGTTCGTTATTTCTTTATTCTTCTATTGGTTTCGTCAATTCTGTTGATTCAGATATATTCCATTAAGATCTTTGGAGAATATATTTTCGTCAATATTTACACTTGAGGCTTTGTTCAGTATTTTATCTCAGTTGTTTTTGTATATCAGTTGTATATCTTTTGTATATCTGTATCCATACTGGGCAATTGGCTCATCTTTGTGTTTTTCTTAAGCGAGGTTTGCGAGGGGACCTCGCAATTTGGTGTACACAGGAGAGTTGTCTTTGACCATCTAGGTTGTTTCGAATTTTGGTTTTCGTTATTTTGACTCTATTTGGAGAATTGTATTTAGTACTTCATTGATGGATATCACTATTAATATTTTGAAGTTATTAGTGCTCTGTTTACTTATTTTGAGGTTTGTTGTGCTTTGCACGTGACCTCCTTTTCCTTTTCGGGAAGGGGGTGTTACAATATGACTAATTAGTTTACGTGTTTTTCCTTATGTGTTTTATAGGGATTGGAATGAGTAGTTCAGCGTAAGCTGTAGCTGAGCGTAAGGCAAGTTTCCTAACTTCATTCATATTCTAAATGAATGCTAGTTTTTTAAACTTCTCAGATGTTGAACTTGAGAAGTTTTGTCTATGTGCAAATGTGTGATATTTGTACAAGGTGGTAGAACGTATGAGGCCTTGTGCCACAATGTGAACACTTCGGTGTTTCTATGAGATGAACTGTTCTATGATTAAACTGTTCAATAAGAGAATGATCTGGTTATACATGATCCGTTATTGTTAAGTCTGTGCTAATGATTCTAGCCATACAGAATGTGTATGAAAAAGGTAGAAGAAAGAAAGTATTTCAAAGTGAAAGTGAATATTGTTTTAAAATGATAGGAATCGAGATTATTCCTATTATTCAAGCTGCTTCATAACCTTTGTCCGGTTATCGAAGTTCTAAAGGAATGTTTGAATTCTTAAAGTTGTTTGTTCAACTGTTATGACTTGCTGGGCAATTGAATACTCACACTTGCTTTAAATGAAAAAAAATTTCAGCGAACGAGGTTAGAAGAACTTAAGGATCCCATAAAGATCAAGCTAATGGTATCTAGATGAAGTGCCATTTAGAATGTGAATGAGCGAGAATATCAAGTGAAGATTTGTAATGTTGAAAAATGAAATTGAACTATAGACTAGTTTAATGAACTGTTATGTATCCTTGGTGGCAGATAAAAGTCACTCTTGTAAGATGAAATAAATAATGTAATTATCATTATTTGTAATGAAAGAGGTTATAAGGTTTTTAGAACCTGGGATTTGAGAATGTATGTTGTTATATTTCAGTATATAATGATGTATGTTGGATGAATGATGTATCTTCGTGGCGTCTGAAATCCGGGTGTGAAGATAGGCCGGATTTGAGGGTATTCTAAGTTGGTATCAGAGTTGATAGGTTATAAACCTTAGGTATGAGTACCTAAGACTATAATCGTAGATAGAAGGATAAGAAGATCACCACGTGATTATAGTGAATTGTAGTAACAGATGAGCTGTTAAACGATGAATGATTTATACCTAATGCTATGAATGAATAGTACTACGAAGTAGTACGGGAAGAAGAACTCAAATTGAGTTGTAAAGGATAACATATGAATTAAAGAAAATTCGTATTAAGTAAAGAGAAAGTTAGAAGTTGTGACACCCCCAAATTCGGGTACTTCATTCCCTCAAGATTTGGTGTTCACTTAATAAAAACATTCATATATAACTACCCAGTCATAATAAAATTAGATAATAAACCTTCCCATTAAAGGATTACATTAATAAAAATCTCCCAGGTTATCTAACCTTTAAATACAAACATTCATATGTGGAAAATTAAATAACTTCATCACATTAATAAAAAAATAAAGTCTGACAACAAAATGTCAACATGATTACAAGTCTTCAATACTTGTTCATCTTTCCTTTCCCTTTACTGGTTCTAGGTACATCGACATTCTCAACTTTAGCTGTAATAGTTATATAAGCAAGAGTGCACAAACAATGCTCACTTGAAATAATAATGAATAAAACTTTACAACAACTGCCAACTAATAGGCTCAATAGAACTGAGCAATAGGTTCTATCAATGATAATCAAAATCTGAATCATAAATCTGAGGGTCATAAGACCACGAACTATGTCCATAGTTATAAGTAATCTTTCAACTTAAACTTTAACAGTCATAAGACTATAGGGACTCCTCGTACTTAGGGGGATCAGCCTTTCGTATAATGTATTGTGCACAAACATTTCAACGCTATGCGTAAATTATCCCCTAATAATAGGGTTATTCATCTCAGTATTTAGAATACAAGTCCATACCAAAGTAAGTTTGGTTTGGATACGTTTCAAGGTAATTTAGGTTTAACGAACATCAACTAAGGATTAGTTGAATAAAAGTTCATAACGTTATGTTATGGAATAAATCATAACTGAATCAACATTGTATACTAAGGTCATGCTTTAGGAATAATCTATGAGCATAAATATTGAATAATTATAACATACCTTGCTTGAACAATGTTAAGCCAATGTTATTTAGAATTGAGTACTAAGAATGCATAACAAATAGTAAATTGAACGATAAAACTTGTCCAACATTAGTATATCAGAATATGTAAATTTGCATGCTAAATAACAAGTTAAAGACAAGAATAACTTGCTCAATATCAGAATAAGGTTTAGAAAACTTGCATCATCATAAACAACTAGATACAAGAAACTTAATCAACATAAGAATAAAGTTTAGGAAACTTGCATAATTGTAATTGAGATAGGGTAAGTAAACTTGCACAATAATAACATGGTAGAGTAAGAAACTTGTTCAACGAAAATGTAGAGTTAGAAAACTTGCCTTGCGTGTAGGCTAAACCGTAATAATTTGATTCACAATATCCTAATCACATATCATTAGGATACAATTAGTCACTATAGATACTTGTATACAAATAAGTACCTATTTCATGTATGTCTTGATTTTTAATCACATAACCAAGTTACATCATTAACATAATAATAACACTCGTTAGGTATTAATAACGTGCTCGTTCCTAGCACTATAATACCACAATAACACAATTACATTTTAACATATATAATATTGCATTATACCAACAATTATAGACTTTGTGTAAAAGAAAACTCATTCCTGACCCTCATCGCTAATCCGGCGGCGCCACAGTTTATCTTCTTGTATTTGGTGTATGTATGAGTTGAGTTAGTGATGGTGCGAATCACAAAGACATGGGTGAGTCTGCAAGACGAAGTTGGTCTGTAAGACCGACTTTGCTGACCTTGACGCGAACTTGGTCAGTAAGACGATTTTTGGCGCTAAGGCACCAAACTTACAGAACCGAACACGAACAACAGAACAAAGCTAACTTTGTTGTTGTGTCTAAATTTCTAAGACCAAATTATCATATATAACTTATATACTTTACACATAAACGTTACCAAGCATACATATACTAATTTAACACAACTAAACAATAATTTAAGAAAGATTAAATCTTTGAAGCCATATTTTAAAAACCAAAACTCCCTGTTTGATATTGCTTGACACAGTGAACACGGTAACCACAATTATACATCAAATTGATTCCTTTGAACTATGTTCTTTGTATTTCTTAACAAACTAATTAACATATTCACAATTTAATTTTACAATTAGCATACAATCATATTTATATTCATACCTATATTCAGACCATGTTCATACATATATTCACTGTAAAACCAATTTCTTTCTTGCATACGTAATTTATCATACACACACACACACACACACATATATATATATATATATATGCTAGTTATACTATCACCATCATACTATACGCATAACCTCATAACCAATTTATAAAAATATGGATTTCAGAAAATTGTATATAGACTTTATACCACAGTGAACTCAAGAAGACAGAGACTTAGCAATTATGGCGTAAAACATATATGTTAAGATTATGTAACATACCTTTTGTTGCTCGGTAGTAAACTTTGATAAACTCAGAAAATTGCTTTGGAATACTCAACATTTTCTCTCAAACCCTCTTTAGTCTCTCTCAATTCTTTGAAAACCCTTTTCTTTTCTTTCTTCTTAGGCTCAGTCTTAGACCATATACAATTGACGTAAAATAAAACAAAGCTAACGCATTATTTTCAAACGTTTTAAAAACCGACGTTATAATTAATATACTAATAAGTTGTCAGTTACAAAAATTAGTATATATATTATTTATATTTATTTCATTTATATTATTATAATTCAAAATTCAAAAATCCAAAAGCCATAAGACTCTGTTTGGTAAAACTCTTTAAAAATTAAATACTTAATATCTTTAGGCCTTGTTTGGCAAAACTAAATTAAACTCCTTTAATTTATTTTAATAACTCCTTTTATAATATAGTTTATGGTCACACTTAATTTACCAAATTAAATTAAAATATTATAATAATCCATTTAATCATTATAAACTCTCTAACTTAATTATTAAATTAAATTAGAATGTTATCTCATAATAATTAATTTCCTTAACTCCTTAATTATTTATTTAACAAATACTTAACCAAATCAAATCAAATCAATTTAAACAAATATTTATTCAATTAATAAACATATCCATTAAATATTTATATAAAAATATTTAAAAATTACAATTAAAAATTCTGGATTGTTACAAAAGTTCTAAGATTTCGATTGAGGACTCATGTGATAGCTGAGTAGTACGAACCTTCGAATGGGAGGGGGTTTGTGATTACTTAGTTATTACAGTGATAATCATTGGAATAATATGTCGCGCTATCAATATGTATGTGACGAGAAGGTGAATCTTTTCTCATGTATATACTTGATATGTAGAGAATGATAAGATATGTGTGAGTTCTTGAAACTCATACTTATGAAAAGTTTGTGACTTATAGTTATATGCTACGTTTCTGAGCCTTAAGAATATGGATAGTCCTTGATTTTTTCTTGGATTACATATTATGAAGACAAGTTCTTCAATACATATGGTTGTAGAAAGTTCCTAAACACATAAAGTGTGGTATGTTGATGGACTGTACTAAGGTATAGGGATGTTTAGACTGAAAACGTGTATTTTCAGTAGAATTAGCCTGTAAGGTGCTATAGAAGATTAAGTATTATCGCAAGTAAGACAATGAAGGAAGATGTAGAATAGGATATTCCAAGTCATCTAGCTATGCTAGATTTCGAAGTTTATTGAAATCGTGCCTATGTGTGCATTTTGAAAAGGAAAGACTTGGTTCAACTTTTGGAACCAACAGATTTTAAAAGAACTATTCTTGGTATGTCTATGCTAATTGCTTCGGTTAGACAGAAGTTGATTTGAAATATCAAAATGAATTTTATATCATCAATGCATTTGATGCAAGGATGGTAAAACGATGGAGTTATTAATGCAATTAAACCTAGAGTTGGATGTGATCTTATGATCAACAACCCGCTATGGTATGATGCATAATGACGAAGTCATAAACTGACAAAGTCCTCAACGTACTGTAAAAAGTACGGTATCATGACGTCATAAAACATTTTGATTTATTGCGAAAAGAATTTAAAAAAGTAGTCAATGTCAATTGATTTGACGAGACGAATGTTTTAAGTTGATATCCAATTTATTAGTATGGTCTAAGCTATTTGATTCGGCTAGACAAATGGTATGTCATGTTTAAAAGAAAATCGAGCTTTCTTTGAAGAGTTGTGCCAAACCAAATTATTTTCGTGCAGAATCTAATGATTAAGTCTGAGGTGAACATACCCCGAAATGGGATTATACAATGGGTTAATCGCCTACGTATGAAAGAGGTAGTTTACCTTTTTGGTGATTGTAAACTGACAGTGGAAGGAGGGTTACGACGTCATGCTGTTAAACCTAGTAAGAGTTCATGATCAACTTGACCCCTCAGCAAAAGTATAAAATGTTTTAAAGGAATTCTTATATTCCTCGTTGTTCATTCTACTTCATAATTCTTGATAAGTTATGAAGGTGGGGGAATGTTTGAAAGATAAGAACTTCTTTGAAGAGAAGTTGAGAAAAAGGGTAGGTTAAAATTTTGAGGACAAAATTCTGTAAAGAATGGGTGAATGTGATGACCTGGGTATGGATGTGGTTTAAAGAAATTCCGAGGACGGAATTTTTATAAGGGGGAAAGGATGTGATAACCCGAAAATTCGGATTGTCCAGAATTAGTTATTAATAAAATGAATTTTTATTAATAATATTATGTGTTATGTGTTTATTAATCATTCTAGAACCTAGGATAATTATAAATCGAGAGGATTCTGGCTACGAGCTAGACTGAGCGAATAAGAATTTTCAACACGAAAATAAAATTTTTTCGGGAACAAAAATATTTCTGGGAAAAAAGACGAAATAGGCACTATTTACCTGACGAAACCCTAAGGGTTAGGATTTGAATAACCTAAGCCTTTTCGAGAGTTCGGTATGTCGAAATGACATTCCGTCGAAAGATTTGACGATAAAATGTTGTGAAACGTTAAGTAAGCCGATAAAAGTTTTTCTCGAAAAAACGTAAAGAAATCGGACGAAATAAAAATGACGAAAAGTACAGTTATGTACTTTTCACTTGTTTAACTACGTTAGGGGAAAATGCTTAATTATGAAAAGTTTTTTTTAGTTTTTCAGAGATCCGAAGAATACATAAAAGTTAATCGGTAAAGGAAATACGAATTATCCAAAAATATTTGAATTCCGAGAATCGCAGTTTTTAAAACTGTCGGACGAAACCCGAAAGTTAGAATCACGAAACTTCCAAGGGAATCTTCGTGAATAGTAAGGAGGTGTAATGAGGAGGTGTGAATAGTAAGGAGGTTGGGGAGAAATGACTAAAATACCCCTAGCTTTGAAAATCTATATAAGAAAGGTGTTAGTTGATTTATTTGAAAAATCAACAAACACTTTGAAGAGAGAGAGAGAGAGCTTGAGAGCTTGGAGAAGAAGAGGAAGGAAAAGATTGAGCATGAATGCTCGGATCAGAGTGGATCATGAAATAGAAAAGCTAGCGAATCGCCAACTTTGTCTAAAGGAAGAAAAATAAAGTGGGAAGGTATTAAAACCTAACTTCTAAGTTAGTTTTCTTTAAGTTTTTATGTTCAAAAACATAACTTAATGAGAATAAGAAGTAGATGATGTTAGGGATGATTTCATATGGTTGAAATCATGAGAAATAAAGAAAATAAGAATTTGAAGTTTATGTTAAAAAATTCTTACGGAAGTATAAGATTCGTAATGAATTTGAACGATCCGAGTGGATTAAATGAATGAGTAGGTGAAATAAGTAAGGAATGGTGTTCTATAACATCAAATTCCAATAAAAAGTGAAATCGTAATCAAAATATCGATTAAAAATGAAGAACGAACGAAGAACATGTGAAGAACACGAAGAACGTTATTGATGGACAAATTTAAAACCATCATACGATAATTGTCGTTGATGGACAAGTTTAAAACCATCGCGTATAATTTAGATGCGTATTGCTTGGTTAGGAACGTTAGAAATGTTCAGGAAGAACGGATTAAAACTGAGCTAACAAAGTTATGGCAAAAAGTTCATAAAAGACGAACGAGAATTAGAAAGTTAGTAATTGAACCCGAATGTGTAGGGTTTCATAAGAAAGTAAGAGAATATAGAAAACGTGAGCCATGGACTCAAGAACAAATGAGTTCCGAGTACGGATGATCGAATTATGGACGAACGAACAAAGAATGTTTAAAACGTAAAACGAACGAAGGGTAAAGATCAAGCCAATCGAATGGCACTTTAACAGATTCAGAACGAAGTTTTGTCCAAGGGGTATTGAAGTACGTAAGATAAGGAAGAAAATGGCTTTGGAACGACCTCGTTTTGAGTTATAACGAATAAGTTATGGAAGCGGGAAGTAAGCGTCTCAGAACGATCAAAGACTTAGAAAACATTTCTAAGGTTAGGGCTTGGCGCTGCGGCACCGGCCATGCCTTGTAGGGTGGCACCGCAATGGCTGCACCAAGGAGCCGGTCATCGGAGACTCGTGTCTTGCAATGAGAGAAAGGGAAGGGGCCCATATTAACGCTGATGTAGGGAAAAGCTAGTAATGAGCTTTTAATTGTTCAAAACCTGGGGGAAGTGTATTGAAAGCTAAAGAATATATAGTTCATCAAATATAGCACTTAATTAAGTGAGTTAAACCTTTGGTAAAGGTTGAACGGAAAGATTAAGCGAGATTAAAAGACAAAGAATGTAGACGTGGGTTACGGAACCAATATCCGGGGACCGTAGTCGCGATAAATGAACGTGGAGGATTGCTATGATTGTAATTCCTTAGAGGTTGAGTGACGAGGGTATTGAATAACATTTCAATGTTATGTTGTGGTACTGATAGATAAGTGTAAATTAAAGTGTATAGACATTGTGAACGCAATGCAGTTGCGTTGAATGACCAGTCTTAGCATACAGCGAACTGTATAGCTTTGACATTAAGAAACAATAACGAATGTTATCAAGAAAGCCGTAGCAAACGATAATAAGATTAACGGAAGCCGATCGTGATTCGGATAGGAAATGATAGAATGAAATATAAGCGTTGAACACTTTAACCGACGTGAAGGTTGAGTGTATAATCATATGAAAGCTTAAAAAGGAAATAGATGAAGAGAAGATTCAAGTTCTTATTAATTACATATTCCTATGGTTAAACCATATTCATTATCATTTTCTACCATCTTATACTTTCATAATCATTAAGCTATGTGTTTTTACATATTTTACTTAAAGAAGAATGGATTAAAAGCTAAATTTTATTACTTTTCTTCTTGTTCTTTATTGATAAAGACTGTTAGCTTTCCTCTTCTTCTCCTCCTTTAATCTGAACCCTTTAGCTCTCTCTCTCTCTCTCTCTATTTTTGTCTTTGCTCTTGAATGTGTTGGTTGAAATAAACTAACACATTCAAGCAAATGTCTTAGCTTTTAAAGAAAATCAAGACCTAGGGTATAATGGTCATTTTTCATCTTAGGGCATTTTGGTCGTTTGGTAAATAATATCTTGGCTTTTTACCACTTTGCCCTAGCATATTCTTGGAATATCCTAAACTTAACGCTTAAGTTTCATTAACTTAACCACACCAAATTAACCATGTTTAAAACTAACTCGTGTGGTTAGTTGGTGGGAAGGTAAGAAAAAGATCTAACCATTTTTTTTTTGACCAAGACTTTGACTTTCATATTTATACCGTATAATTTTCGTATTATATGCGTATTACCATATTATTCTTATATTATACGTCATATTATAATTCGTATTTTACTAGTATAATAATTCGTATTATACTCGTATTATTCTTAATATTATACTTATATAATAATTTATATTATACTAATATTCTTTTCTTTAATTTTCTTAAATTCATTACAGAGTTAAAAAACTGCATTTATCGTTCTTCAAATTTTATTTAACATTCCATCTTTCCTTGTCATATTAACATTTGCGCGTTCTTCGAAAAATTGAAAAATTGACAAATATTTTTTAATGAATAGTTTTTTCGGCGACGTTTTCCAAGATTATGGTTAAACGATCGAAAAGTTAATAAAAATATTTTTCACTGTTTTAAGTTCGTCTGATTTCTGCACGTTTTTTGAAAAAAAACTTTTATTAGGTAATATGACTTTTCACGACATATTACCAGCAAATCTTAAAATAGAATGTCATTACGACATACCAATCTCCCTAAAAGACTTGGTTTATACAAATTATTAGGGTTTGATCCTTTGGTTTCATCGTTGTTCGGGTGAATAGTATTTTTACACAAATTTTCTCAAAAAAAATTTATTTTTATTTTCAAAATTCTTACTCGTTTATTCTTGCACATAACCAAAATTCTAACGTTTAATAACCATTAAAGGTCATAAAGCGATCTTTAAACACATAGCACATAGTATTATTAATAAAAACTTATTTTATTAAATAATATTTCTTTAAACTTAATTTATAAGTCTATCCAATTTCTCGGGTCATTACATTTCATCTCCCAAATTCATCTAGTGTATCACGCTAATCGTTGGTCAGGCAATTAATTAATAAGCACAAAATATGATAGACAACTAAATAAAAATAAATAATTGGACTTCAATAGATAATTAATTCATACGCAATAAAATTTTCAATTGTAGCCTTAATTATAGATTAGTTCATGCTGAAATTTAAATTCAAAAATTCCAAATAAGTCATTACAAATAAATTAACTTTGAGATTGAAGAATAGAAAAACTCAATAAGTGTCTATATTAAACTATTCGCTTATATTACCAACAACAAAAAATTGTTTATACATAATTTGTGAAGTTTGATTTTATTTTTGTGAGAAATTTGATGAATGCCAAAAAAAAAAAATTGAAGCATTTATGTATGCTTTCTACCCTTGAAGTTTATAATACGTAAATAGTGATTGATACGATTAAAGCAAAAATATTATTGTCAAACTAACAAATGTTGAGTGTAATTAAAATAATTATAAAAATATTATTAAATGTGTATGTTGTGACAACAATATTATTACTCTGACAATACCAATAGTCTATCAAAATATGTATGTTTTTTTAAATATTTTGACAATATCAACCGCCTATTAGAGTATGTATGTTTTCTAAACAATACTCCTATGTGAATATGTATGTTTCTTAAATTATACTTCTCCTATGGAGTTTTAGAGTATTTTATTTTTTCTAAGTTATTTGACGTTTTATATAATTTGGGAGAATTAATCATAATTATTTTTTAAATTATCTCTCATGAAAAAAATATTACAGATGAGAGAGAGTATGAGATAAATATGGTAAAAGTGTATTATAATCAATTGATACTATATTTAATATTATACAATCATTTCCTTCATTCTTGTGCACAACTCTAAACGTTATATATTATAGGATGAAGGGAGTGCTCTATTCGTTCCAAAATTAGAGATATATTTTGATTTTTTTTAGTCAATTCACGAAATTCTAAAATTCAAAATTGATATGAAGTTATTTACTACCTTCATTCTAAAATTAGAGATATATTTTGATTTTTTATTAGTCAATTCGCAAAATTCTAAAATTCAAAATTGAAATGAAGTTATTTAATTTTAATAAAAAAAAATATAACAATTGTAAAATAACTATAAAGTACTATTAACTATCATATTTGTTGTTTAAAAGCTGGAATGAAATTATTTCCATTTTAAATTTTAGGATTTCGCGAATAGATTCAAAAAAGTCAAAATGTATTTCTAATTTTGGAACAAATAGGGTAGTTTTAATACAAACAAATATAACAATTGTAAACCAACTATAAAGTACTATTAATTATCATTGTTAACGCCAAGTTTCACCGGCACGTCCAATCACCACATCCACGCGTTGAATGCTGCACAATAACAGATCACACACGAAGCTTAGCGGCTTGTGCCGCCGGGTGATAGCTTTGGTGTGAGAATGAGTATAGGTCGTTTCAAGGTTCAACAATGGAGGCTTTAGTGTTTAGTGCTCAAAAGGGTATTACCTATGAATTGTAGTCTAGCCTTGTATTTATAGTCATTCTCATCACCTTAGAGTCCACTTTCGAATCGGATTAGGACTCCTAAATATGACAGTTACCATTATTTGGGTCCAACACAATCTCCTTAAAAGGTGCAAGTTGGATACAATCCAAACACTACCTATGGAGTTAACTTATTCAAATATGGTTAGGATTAGGATCCTTAACCATTTAGAGCCCTTATGTAAGACCCCAACTTTTTATAAATGAAATTGAATTTCCTCTGTTTATTATTTTGAAATAGTAAGGGTTGATTTGATTAATGTGGTTAGTTATGGGTAAAATGCGCAAATATTTTAAATAAGCAAGTGGTTATAAAATATTCATTGTTGTCGGGGAATATTCATTTGGTCGTGAAATATTCTTCCTGTCGGGGATATTTAAATGCGGACAATAAAATGACCTTTGTGGGCCCCATAACGAAAAAGCGATTGGATGAAAAAAGCGACAAATATGAAATTTTTATAAATAACTGGCAGAGTTGTTACTGAATTAACCTTTGTTGGAATACCCGGTGGGTTAAAACACGATGAATGGCGTTGTTGCACAAGAAGCTTATGATGATTTCACCAATTATTGATTCTTATGTAAGAAGACACTACTCAATAATTGTTACAGTAATTACTGTTCAATATTTTATTTTATCGATTTAATAATTGTTATGTTAATATTTTATATTATTGTTGTTTCAATAATTGTCACTACACAGTATTTCCCATTATCAGATCAATAATTCATATTATTTTAATAATATTACTAGATAACATTATTGGCAATGTCTAGAAAGTTTTGTCTAAGGAGAGGTTTGGTCACCTAATGCGCGCCAGTAAGGAGAAATCCTTATTGGAAAGCCCCATCTTTCTTGGGAACGGCCTGGGTGTCATTATTGTGATTCTGTAATATTATTTGTGAATAATTAATTATTGATTTATATGATAAGGAAAATATTCATTTTATGTGGATATAGATGGAGAAATTTTTTTTAAAGTGACAATTGTTAAAAATTGATATTTTATCTTTTCTGATAAAATAATTTATTTAAATATATTATTATATTATAATAATATAATAATGATGATATTTTTATAATAAATGTGAGATATATGAGTAAATGAGGAGGAGGAGTATTTTTTTTGTAATAAATACTAAAAACATGTTGGTGGACCCAATTTTTTTACTGAAATTTAATTATAGCTTGTAAAATCGTCCGTATGTGGATTTCGATCAATTGCTGTTTGGAATTTGGAAAAACTTAAACGTACAAAGTTGTAGAGAATTGAATTTCCTATGGAAGAACATAAGATTCGAATTTTTCTGATAAAAGGGTTATTTATTATGAATTATTGAAGTTCTAGAATAATTGATTTTTGAAGTTTTAATTATTTTTTTAATAAAAACATTATTTGCAATTGAATGGGCCCCACAGGTGTTGTAAACATGTTGATTTCAGATGTCAAGAGGTGGGCGTGAAAATTTATATAAATAGATTAATATTTTATTAAATTTTCTGCTTTGGTGTTCTAAGCATTTTCCTATAATTAGGGTGCTTAGGTTAGAATTGAAAATCACATCAGAATCTGAAGTTTTCTCTCTCTATAATATCGAGCGTATTTTTGTGAGTATTTTGATACTTTGAATGTTGTTATACGGTGCAAGTTTCTTTCAGCGTTATATCAGATAGTCAGTCAGAAGTACTATTCTTTTGAGGTAAGGGATGTTATTTTTTTTGTAAATGATATTATTTCTTCAATATCATTATGCCAAAATATTGATATGAATATTATTGTGGAATTTCTACCTTTTTGTGTCGGGATTATTATTCACGAATACGGCACTATTCACCGAAAAATAAAATTTTCTTCTTTTTATCCAAGGCGTCTATTATGGTTACTATCTTTGATTGTATCCATGTTTTGATCTTTATTTTGAATTCTACTTCATAATTGGTTATTATGGAGTATTTTTGAACTTGGATAAACCGAAGTACGAATCCCAAATATTTGTTCTTTTGTCTCACTGGATTAGTTTTTCTTTAAAATATTTTTCATCATCATCAGTCCTAAATGATGATATTACTAAATATCTTTGGCCTGTAGTGCAAAGATGAATGATTTCCTAATGAATATAGTTGGCCCGTAGTGCTAAGATGTACAGGTGTTGAGATGAACATGACCAACATGTGATACAAATGAATATCTTTGGCCTGTAGTGCAAAGATGAATATTTGATTCAAGATGTATATTGATTGATGTTACAGGGATAAAATATTGATGATGGACTTTTAAATCTTAGAAGATAGTAGAATTCATTCTCTACTTGACTCTTCTAATGGATTGTTGTTTCCGCTGCACTTGTTGATCTAAAACTTGTTGTCAATTATATTCTATCAGATTTTTCCCTGTTGAAGACTAATGATAACTTGTTGTATATTATCTTAGTTATAATATTCTTTACTGGGCTAGTTGAGCTCACCCTTTTCCTTTTTGTTCCATTTTTCTTCTCAGGAGGTGAAAATTTAGCAGGAACTAGCCGGGGTATAGAGTGATGATTCTAGAAAGTGGTTTTAGCAGTCCTCACTATTTTTGTCAAATAGTGTATCAATAATTGTAATGAGGACTCCTTTTGAGTTTGTATACTGTCTATTAGATAGTATTTGTATTTAAACTCACAGTTTATATGTTGTCGTATTTTGCACAGCAATTGTATTAATGAAGTTGTAGTTGTTTCTGTACCATGTATTTGGCGACTCAGAATGGGTGATGTATACCTATTTTGGGGGCGTTACACCTTATCACTCTGAACTCCATACAAGGTCAACCCACTGTATAGGCCCAATCCAACCGAACCACGAATCGGTGCTGGCTCGGCCCAATGGACTCGACACTTACCGACCGAACACTGTAACTAGACCCTACCAATGGACACGTAAAGTCTTAGAACTCGAATGACTCCAAAGATCCTGTTGGCTTCGGCCCAATGGGCTTATCAACCCCTTCTCGACCCAGGCCTTCAGCCCACATGAGGGTCGGCAAAATGCTCTCGAACATTGCCCCCCAATCTCTTATTATAATATATTTATAGTCACGACAAGAAATGAAGAGTTGTCTAGGGAACTCAAACTATTTTTCCTCGTTCTTTGAAGCACTACACGTCTTCCCATAACTGGACCCCATCTGCCATAAATAGCCACCCTTGGGATTCATGCAGTCTCACTATAAAAACCCCTATCCATCCATCACTGTCACGTTCTCCTCCAATTCAAAATTTTTTTCTCCCAGATTTTCTGGCGAAGGCAATTTTCGGTGAGCAATCCATCTTTCCAAATTTTCCTGATTCAAATCTTTTCTGTCACAAAAACTTCACCTTTTTACTTCTATTTTTGCTTCAATGGCTGATTCAATCACTGAGTAAACACCTATAGTCGATGGCACCACTATTCCTCATTCCATTGGTGCCACTGACTTGGTGCCAGTTGATTTGCCGACACCACCATCTGAAACTGCCATTTCTACAGTTCCTTCTACTCTGAGCAGTACCGAGGCCAAAATCTAAAATATCTATTTCTCCGAAATCGAATTCTCCCGTTGATGAGTGGGATTTATACCCGCGAATCGGATATTTTAAGACTTAAATAGTTGCTTGACTCATAGAGTTTATATGTTTTTATATGATTATACTGGTGTTCTGCTTAATTGATATGTTGTAGGGCTTATCAAATGTTTTCTAGCATATAGGGGCAAAACGGTAATATTTCTAATGCTCGCGCTGTGGCGCCACTACCAAGCTAATTGGCCAGCTGACATCACCATAGCGCCACAAGTAGTGACGACTTATGTAGTGGCCATGGCCAAATATGAAGCTCAAGTGCTCAAAGGACTCCAAAGGCCTTTTGACCTAGCTTGAAGGCGTAAAAACATATATATAAAGGAGTGGCGACCTCATCCGAGATACCGGATAATGTACATCCTATATCATATTTTCACATAGTTCTTTCCCTTAGTTGATGTCTGTACATATAGTTTAGGTAGATTTAGGGAGAAGACTGTATTTATTTGGAGCACAAGAGCAACGAGCGACACGGATTGGAAAGCTTGATTTGAGCGGAATATATGGAGATTGAAGGGCCTTGACAGAGTTTCCTCTTATCCATTTATCTTCTTTAGTTTTGTAATCTATAAATGTTGTCTTATTTGCTACTTGTATTTGGTTTATTAAATATGAACTGATTATTGGCTCTAAGGTTATAATGGATCCCTTTCTTATTTGAATTGACTGTCTTTATCTCTTTGGTTGGTACCATATGATTTGGGTTAATATATTTGTGCTTTATGATTCTTGCTAAGATATTAGTGATGATTTTGGTAATCTGCATGATATCGACAGAAGAATTGCAGATTTACACCTAAATATATTGGCATGTGATTGTGGGTTTCGACTGCATAAGTTGTGCGTAGAATAGACATATCTCTGTGCGCCACGTGCGACCTAATTGAGAACCTATGCTTAAATCCTTGCTATGATTGATTCGCATGGACATATGTAGGATTGCATCTAGCTTGGACGATTCTTTCTGTTCTATTCCCTTTTGGGTGGATCTGGAGATGATATGTTTGTGCATACCTCGACAAAGGTGCATAGGCACCTATGAGTTCTCGGTCGACAAATTGTTGTGACCATTAAGACCAAAGAAAGAAGGGTAGCTAGTTTGATGAAACATAACACGCCAGGTGTTTGATAGAATGCCTGTGTGGGGGTGAAGTTGTGACCTTAGCTTGTATTTCCTTAGATTATCATTCGTTATCCATTTACTTGCTTTGTTAATTAGTTAACTAGATTAATCACACTTCCATTTACTGTTGTTAGAATAAGACTTTAGCGATACATAGTCAGTATTTGGTAAATATTAGTCATAGTTCCTCGAGGGTACGACACACTCCTTATCACTGTATTACTTGTTAGACCGCGTATACTTGCTCGTGTTTAGTGATCGGTTTTCCTACCAACAAGTTTTTGGCGCCGTTGCCGGGGAACTGTTATTCTAATATTGTCCAATATTGATTTCAATCAATTTTGTCTTACTTTGAACGTATATATATTTATTTCTTTTATTTGTTTGATCTTCCTTTATTTTGTTTTTAAGTTTATAGATTATAGACGATCATAGTTTTCAATGGCCTTATGAGTGGACGACGCCACCAAGCTCGGAAGAAGGACTCGAGAAATTGTAAGTTCAAATTTCCAATGCCTTGAGGTTTTCTGACAATCTTGAGTATAAGTCCACTCAGAATGCCTACTGTCAGGAACAAGCTGACTTTGAACCGAGCTCCTATCATCCAAATTATCAGGGTTATCCAAACTCTTGGGTCTACAGTCAAGAATAATATCATGATCTGAATCATGCCTCTCAGTTTGAATATCAGTCTCCGCCGCACTATGAGTGGACATCTCAGCCGAATGAGGACTTTTTTGAGTCCTCAACATGTGAAGAAGAGAACCGGCTTGAAAAGCTTCCCACCATCTTTATCGAAAAAATGAGATTCGAATGGCAAGCCAAGAAGTCTCATTGCACAGCCTTGAGAATCAATTGGGGCAACTCGTCAATGCCATCACAAAACCACCGCAAGGCAATCTTCCGGTCTTAATTGCACAGCCTTTACAATCAGAAACCACGCTCCCGACCGTGAAAATCCTTGAGGGCCCAAAGGAGCATAAGGAACGCTTTCAATTTAATGAAACAGATGAATTAGTGGATAATTCTAGTGGCGAGAGATTCTATGTGCCGCCTGATGACTGGATGGATGAAGGAAAGAAGAATGGCCAATCACCCTTGTCGGCCAAAAATTTAAATGAATTGACGAATAGGCGGCATGAAAAGGTCATTTTCGTTTATGAGCCAGATTAAACGGCATCGGTATAGTCAAGCCGACGACTTTAAAACAAGCGCTTGGTGGGGAGGCACCCCCATCTCGGTATAAATTTTTATCTATTTTCGTTATTTATGTCTGGTTTATTTTGTGTCTGTGTCGCTGAGGTTGTTAAAATGGCTGCCAGATTGTGCATTAATGTTTTGTGTCTATCATTTATGGGCAACATATTTAGTATGGTATACTGCATATTATAATAGTGTTTATTATGTTTTTAATAATGTATGTTTGCCCTTTGTAGCATAGTTTCTGTTCTTGTCTTGGCATGTGCAGATAACTGAAGAAAAAGCTCAGAACATGGTATCAAGGCCATGCAGTACCAACATTTATCTTGGATCTCACGCTTGTGGCCTACTGTGGGCTCAAAATTTCAAACTTTCGCAACCCAGCACCATGATCTTGCCCAACTTCTGTTAACTCACGCCGCAGCGCCTAGTAACAAAGGATGTCTCGCGCCGCGGCGCCGACAACGAGTTTTTGTTTTTAAAAACTGTTATTAGCAGCAGTTTTGGCCAGCAATTGCCATTTTGTCTCTCCACTTCCTCTCGACGTCTCTCAGTACCATAGCAGCAAACAACCCCTGCACCATATCACGTCTTCTTGACCATTTCTCATCTACAGTCCCAACAATAACCAAGTGCTTCTATCAATTTTCTGGTTAGAGTGATTGCCCACACGAATTCTCACCTAGGGTTCTCTCACTCAAGGTATTGTTAGATTTCGTTCAATTGATAAAGTGATTTGATCTGGATTAGTGCATATCTGTGCTTTTCTTCTTTCTTGATTGGGTGATTTCCGCTTCCAAAAATCTGGATAGAGCAACAACAAACAAAGGCTGCCCAAATTGGTTTTGAAAAATGCACACCAACTATCTTGTATGTTTTGGGGCTGTTTAGCATTGGCTATTGCTGGGGTCTTCTTGGCCTAAGTTTGGGGGAGGTTTGGGCATTGTTCAAGACTGTGTTTGCATCAATCTCGACTGAAATTTGACATGGCTCCAAAAAGGTAACGTTTGAGCGTCGGAGGGTCTTCTTCGTCCGCCGCACCGCCACCCACGGATTGGGACAGAGCCAAGTTTATCAATGAGGAGGCCTAGAATAGGTACAAAAGTTCTTTCATTTCATGTAAATCGATTCTGGCGGGGTTGAGGACGGAAAAGAAGGATGGTGAGCTACACACCATATCTTTGGAGCTCAAGAAGTGGATCAACTTCACAAAACCACCGTGTCACCGTTGTTGTATCGTGGGTTTAGGAGTTCTATGCCAACGCCAATCCGAAGGCCTCTTTGTTGTTCAAGTTCGGGAAGCAAGTGTCGAAAAGATGGTCGTGCCATCAATGCCTTATTCAAACACCCAACTATGCGGGTAAAGATTATATGCAGACGGGACTCCGCGGCTATGATCTTGAGGATATCATTCGGCGGCTTTGCAAGCCCAGGACTGTTTGGAAGAAAAATGATTACACGGGGGAAAAGACCAATTTCCTGGATTCAGCACTCAGTCGCTACGGGAAGGCGTGGTTTGTCTTCATTTGTGCCAATATGATTCCAACCTGTCATTTGAGCGACGTGACTAAGGATAGGGCGATCTTACTATTCGCCATTGTCACAGGTATATACATGTGGATATTGGCGTGCTCATTCATGACTCCATTCGGAAGGCAATCAAGAGTAACATTCTCGCTGAACTTCCTCATCCATCATTGATCACTACATTGTGCAAGCAGGAAGGTATCCAGTGGGGACCCGAGGAGATAGCCTCACCACCGATGACAATCATTGACCACCTAACTATCAAACTCTACTATGAGTGGGATGGAGCAAAATCTCACATTAGAGACGAGGGCTACGGGCCACCTAAAGTTCAACCTCCTACATCAGAGGCCGAGCCTTCAAACGCCGCTCCAAACATCGGGCCAGCTGCACAGGGCCTACTGACTGACATCATGGCATCCCTCACCTTGCTGCATCAGAAACATGACGCCGAGGCACTGAGGAGGCAATGTGAGGCATATAGCGGCCCGTGGCTCAGAGGCGGAGATATAGCGATGCAAAGTGCAGTGGTGGTGAACACCATTCAGAGCATCTACACGGATTATTATGGTGAGAATGTCGATTTCACGCCATATCAATTTCCAGAGCCTCCTGTCTTCCCACCATACCCTCCACCATCACCACTTCCAAAGCCGATCGGGGCCATGGCCAGTGAGGATGAAGCCGATGTTCTTGGCCGAGTGAGTGATCTTGTGGAAGCTTTCTTGTATAAAATTGCTTTATGTTTAGCAATGAGGGCATTGCTCACCTCAAGTTTGGGGGTGTTTTTGGTTTTTATCTGTTTATTTCCGTACTGCCATGCTAGGTTGCCAGACATTAGTACTTTATTATGTTTTGATTATCAGTATTGTGGTGCAGTCGTTTTGAACTGCAGCATTTTCAGGATTATGGTTGGATTTCTATTATTATGCCATGAACTATTTTTGGTTTTTATTATTTAATGCTTTGATTATTATCAGCATGATTGTGGTTTATAGCCATCTTTTTGGGGCTTTTACAGATTAGATGTTTGTGCCATATGAATGGCCTTTTTACCCTATTTTGAGCTACTATTTAGCAAGGGTGTTATAGTTATCATTAATTTTTGGTTGTGGCTGATGACAAGCGTCAAGTATTTATGCCTATCTCTTAGAGTCGTGTCAAGCATGTATGAGTTAAGGGTTGTTCAATTGATAAGTTTAGACTGTTATTGATCCGTCTTCCTAAGCAAGCACCGACCAACTGTGTTAACTCGTTATTTTTCGAATTGAGTTCGCTTGTTTATTGCTTTGAGAGTTTGTTCACTTTTATAAACTTTCATTTTTACAAGGTAATAAAAGACTTAGATGTTTATACAGTTTTGGATCTTGGTTTTTGGCATGTTGACATATATAAAACAAATGAAAAAATGATTGAAATAAGAATAAAAATAAAAAAGAAGAGTTATATCGAAAGTTTTGTGGTGGGTCGAGATGGAGTGTAAAACGCACTCGCCCATAAACGCAGGACCGATACCGAGATGGAGCATAAAATGCACTCGCTTAATAAAGTTCGTTTTTGTTGTAAAATCTCAATGGCTTATGTTGATTACGTGGCCTTTACTTCTCGAGTTATTAGATTCATAGGGGTGTTCTACACCTAGTGCCCTAAAGTCGTCTGGCTTGGGAGTCACTGATCAAAAGCTCATTCATGGGTAGTTCTGAATAGCCTAAGGTAATTAAGTATTGTCCGAGTCAGATTTTACTGTCGTCGTGCTAGAGTCTTTTGATCTTTTCCTACACTTGCGTCTTATTCTTAATGCTTGTTAAATGTTTAAGTTGCGAAGTTTGCTTATTGATATTAGCAATCGACTGTGCAAGCTTATTTGAGTTATAATTAGTAGGACGGTTAGTCTCTACACACACATAGAATGGATCGAATACAGTCTTCGGCTTGAAATTGAATGAACCCTTATTCATTTCTATGTTTGCCCTATTCTCTGGGAATGGCTTTGATCGAGCTTTAAAGCCATGATATTACTTTACACTTTTAGTTTTCTTTTGCGAGAGTTTTATTAGTAGTGTTGTGTTTGATAGTTTGCTCGAGGACAAACAAAAACTTAAGTTTGGGGGTATTTGATGAGTGGGATTTATACCCGCGAATCAGATATTTTATGACTTACATAGTTTCCTGTACTCGTAGAGTTTATATGTTTTTATATGATTAAAGTGTTGTTCTGCTTAATTGACATGTTGTAGGGCTTATCAGGTGTTTTCTAGCATACAGGGGCAAAATGGTAATATTTCTAATGCTCATATTTGCAGTATGCTACTCGCTAAGCTAATTGGCGCATGCGCCAGCATGCCACCCTCTGAGCCGGTGACATCACCATGGCGCCCAGTGTATAATCGAATCTATGTAGACTCGCGTACATGAGCTCCATGTTCTCTAAGCACGTGGGCGCTATGGCGCCAACCATAATGTTATTGTCATACTGCAACGCGAGCTCAAGTGTCAAAGGAGACTCCAAAGGCCTTTTGACCTAGCTTGAAGACAGAAAATATATATAACAGTGAGCAGCCTTCGCATACCAGATAACAGACATCCTATATCATATTTTCACATAGATTAGCTTAGTTTTTAGTTTTTCTTTGTAATTTCTCTTTCTTTCCCTTAGTTGATGTCTGTACATATAGTTTAGGTAGATTTAGGGAGAAGACTGTATTTCTTTGGAGCACCTGAAAGCTGACGAAATACACGGATTGGAAATCTTGATTTGAGCGGAATATATGGAGATTGAAGGGCCTTGTGAGTTTCCTCTTATCCATTTATCTTCTTTAGTTTTGTAATCTATAAATGTTGTCTTATTTGCTACTTGTATTTGGTTTATTAAATATGAACTGATTATTGGCTCTAAGGTTATAATGGATCCCTTTGTTATTTGAATTGACTGTCTTTATCTCTTTGGTTGGCAACATATGATTTGGGTTAATATATTTGTGCTTTATGATTCTTGCTAAGACATTAGTGATGATTTTGGTAATCTGCATGATATCGACAGAAGAATTACAAATTTACACCTAAATATATTGGCATGTGATTGTGGGTTTCGACTGCATAAGTTGTGCGTAGAATAGACATATCTCTGTGCGCCACGTGCGACCTAATTGAGAACCTATGCTTAAATCCTTGCTATGATTGATTCGCATGGACATATGTAGGATTGCATCCATCTTGGACGATCCTTTCTGTTCTATTCCCTTTTGGGAGGATCTGGAGATGATATGTTTGTGCATACCTCGACAGAGGTGCATAGGCACCTATGAGTTCTCGGTCGACAAATTGTTGTGACCATTAAGACCAAAGAGAGAAGGGTAGCTAGTTTGATGAAACATAACACGCCAGGTGTTTGACAGAATGCCTGTGTGGGGGTGAAGTTGTGACCTTAGCTTGTATTTCCTTAGATTATCATTCGTTATCCATTTACTTGCTCTGTTAATTAGTTAACTAGATTAATCACACTTCCATTTACTGTTGTTCGAATAAGACTTTAGCGATACATAGTCAGTATTTGGTAAATATTAGTCATAGTTCCTCGTGGGTACGACACACTCCTTATCACTGTATTACTTGTTAGACCGCGTATACTTGCGCGTGTTTAGTGATCGGTTTTCGACCAACACCCGTGTCAACACCAAGTCTACCATAACTATTCCCAACTGTCCCATATCCGAACCCTGTTCAATATCCCTAAAAAGTACAAACTTTGAGTACCGGAACCAAACGAAAGGATGTTCTGGCATCCTGAAGGTGATTGGGTTGCTTGATTATCTTCATCGCCCTGTGCCAGGAGGTCGGGATTACTCCTGGCGTCGATCTTTTTTTCGTCTTGTTCACTGTCAGGAAATCGAAGGAACCTGGCTTTCGGCAGTTCAATCGCCAGCCTAGCCGAGCCACACTCCTCAAAACCCCTACCAGTAATAAGGGGTGGCATCCAAAATGGTTCTTCATGAAGCGGACCGACCTCAAACTCTTGTTGAACTGGGCTAGCCCCGAAGATCCCATTGCCAAGGTGTCCAAATTCCCAAAGGATTGGTCTGACGCCTTCAAGGCATTCTACAAGAAACTCAGCACGACCGAATGGGGTCTGGGAATTTTATCCAACGAGACATGGTTGTACAAACATGGGTGTAAGTATCTTATCTTGAACCTCTCCATAACTCCATTAATTTTCTTTCGCCTGGCTTTCATAACTAGTCTTCTGACTTATTTCCCTTTGTGTAGTAACAATTTTCAAACCCGAAGGGGCCGCCGAGTCTTTAGCCCCCTGCCTATCAAACCCGGGCTGATCCGCCTTCCCGTCATCGATGGAACTCCGGACGAGGAGACCATTTCCCTTTTTGAGCTCTCGAACGGATCCTCCTCGGCCATGGCTCCTCTGAACACCAACACCGCTGAACCAGCCAATAAAAATGTCCTGAAGATGGATCGGGCGGAAAAGATGTCTTTGTTAAAGAAGAATAAGAATATGCCTCCTCCAACCAAGGGCCCCTCCAAGCCATCTTCTTCGGTCGCTCCGAAGCTGACCCCCTTCCTCCTGTATCGGTGATAATCCTTAAGGATTCAGAGGAGACAAAAGAGGAAGCTCTCGAACCTCGACCCAAAAGGGTGAGTCAAATTGAAGAGCCCGAACTACCACTCGTGGAGGCCGATCCTCTACCTACCTCGACCCCTACTTCAAAATTAACCACTGGGATGAGTTCCTCACCAGGGACGCCGACTACCTTTTGGCCGAGGAGTCCTTCGGAGGTGTTCCCATTTGCCCAGCTCGAACACTTCAAACTCCCTAAAGATGATAAGCGGTTCAAGGGGTACTCATCCGAAGAATATCTAGTGGCCTACCTCAAGGCCCATTGTCAGGTAAGTTCGAAAACCTATAGCCTTTCTCCATACTGATCCTCTATTCCTCTTAACTGATGCTTTTTTTTACTTCATTGCAGGCCAATGCTATCCTCGCTCGGGCTATTCCGCATCTGGCCCATGCCACTAAAAGGGAGGCTCAAATGAAGACCGATGTTGAATTTCTTGGAGCTGAGATTCTGGATCTGAAGTCGGACTTGAAGAAGAAAAGGGACCTCCATGCCAATACCCGAAATAAAGTGACCAAGGCTGAACGTCAGACCGATGAGCTCAAGGAGCAGTATTCCCTTCTACAGCAGGAGTTCGTCAATCTTGACAATCATGCCAAGAAACTCTTCCAGGAGAAAGATATTTTGTCAGAAAAAAACAAGGATCGGGAGAAGGCCATTCATAACCTTGAGGACAAGTTTACCGAGATGCACAACAAGATGATGCACTTGATTCGGGAAAACAACACCTTAGGGAAAGAATGTACCGAAGTCAAGCAGCGTGCCATCGAAGAATAAGAATAATCCCTTTCCCTGACCGAGAAGATCATGTCTCAGTTTGCTGAAGGCTATGAAGCTTATCAGGAGAAGGCTCGGGCGAAGATGAAGGCTGCTGGGCTCATTGATGTCGTTCTTGATTCTTCTGACGAGGAATCTGAAGCTGAAGATGGGGGTCCTAAAGAATAGTTTCTTTTAGGTTTTTTACTTATAATTTTTGTAATCTTTTCTCATTCCTTTGTTTGTAACTTTCTCGATCAGTTATGCTTGAAACTTTACCGATCAGTTATGTTGTTTCTAACTTTCTAATCGGTTTTGTTCGAAGCTTATCTGATCAGAATTGTAAAAACTTATGGATATAAATGAAGTACAAAATTTTTCTTTGTCTTTATATTTCTCGATCAGTTACGCTTATGACTTTTACCGATCAGTTATGTTGTTTCTAACTTTCTGATCGGTTTTTATCCGAAGCTTGTCTGATCGGATTTGTAAAAGCTTCTGAATATATTGAAGTACAAAATTTTCCCGAAGAGAATTCTTCTTTATTTCATTGATAAATAGCATGATTTAAATAAATAAAGGAAAGAAGGACATAACTTTTACTGGTAATATTTTATAAGTCTCCAGCATGCCATGTATTCTTTACTTCCGAACCATCCATTTCTCAAAGCCGATAAGTACCTGGCTTCGGCACCTCTACTACTTCATAAGGCCCCTCCTAGTTCGGCATCAACTTGCCCGTATTCTGGGGGGTAGATGCCTCTGACTCCCGAAGCACCAAATCTCCAACCTCGAACCTTCTTTGTTTGACCTTCTGGTTGTAATGTCGGGCATTATGCTTCTAATAAATAGCTAACCATACCAGGGCTAACTCCCGAACCTTTTCTAAGAGATCCAGATTTAGTCTTAGGCCGTCATCATTGTATAACTCTTTTTATTGACTGACCCGAAGTGTAGGAGACCCGATCTCAACAGGTATGAGTGCATCGGTTCCGTAGGCCAATCTGAACTGTGAATCCCCAGTTGTCGTCTTTGGAATAGTCTGGTAGGCCCACAAAACACCGAGTAATTCCTCAGGCCACCGACCCTTTAATTTGTCCAACCTCCTCTTGATCCCGTTAAGTAGAGTTCGGTTGCTGACTTCCACTTGTCCATTTGATTGAGGGTGAGCAACTGAAGTCTTTCTATGTTGAATCCCCAAATCCTTCAAAAAAGCTTCAAATTTTAACCCCATGAATTGTCTGCCATTATCTGATACCAAAGCCATCAGAATACCGAATCGATAAACAACACCATCTTTAAAAATTTTGAGACATTCTTGTTTGGTGATCTTCTATAGAGGTTTAGCTTCGACCCACTTAGTCATATATTCAATGGCTATGATCATGAAACTGACTTGCCCCTTGGCTTTTGGCATTGGCCCCAATATATCGATCCCCCATATAGCAAATGGAATCGGGGATAAGACATAATACAGCTATTCGGGAGGCTAATGAGGGATGGAACTATTCAACTGACACTTAGGACATTTTTTGAAGAAATCTTTGGCTTCCTGAAAGATGGTCGGCTAATAGTATCGATGCCTCAAAATTGTGTATGCCAATGATTTGGCTCCCATGTGATCTCCATAAATCCCTTCATGCACTTCCCGAAGTGTATACTCTTCTTCCGAAGGCATCAAGCACTTGAGGAGTGGAGAACTAAAAGCCCTTCGGTATAAGTCTTCGTCAATAAGGATGAAGTTTGAGCTCTTGTGCTTAATCTTTTTCGCACAGATGCGATCTGAAGGTAGGACCCCATCAGCTAGATATGAGATGTATGGGGTGAGCCAGCAGTCCAGTTGATCCAAAGCTAAGAAATCCACCTTCGGGATGCTGGGTTATTCTAACACCTCTAGATATACTGAACTGTTGAAGGAACTCGCTTCGATTGTTGCCAATCGGGCCAAGGCATCAGCTACTGTGTTGTCTGACCGATCAACTCCCTGATAATTATGTGAAGTGAAGTATGTGAGTTTTTCCTTTACCTCGGCTAAGTACCTTGTTATTCTTGCCTCCCGAGCCTCATATTCCCCAGATATCTGCTTGCTAACCAGTTGTGAATCGCTATAGATAACTAACTTTTGAACCTCCAAGCATCAAGCCAACCAAAGTCCAGCTAGAATGGCTTCATATTCTGATTCATTATTTGTGGCTTTGAACTGAAACCGAATAGCTTGCTGGACTTTGAACCCTTCGGGACTTGTCAGAATAACCCATGCTCCGCTGATGTCCGAAGTTGATGACCCATCTACATAGAGAGTCCATGACGTTTGCACCTGTTGTGTTTCAGTAACCAACCCCACATCCGGTTCTATGAATGAACATTCTACTATGAAGTCTACCAAAACCTGTCCTTTGATTGTCGTTCGGGGATGGTATTCTAAAACAAACTGAGTCAATTCCATCGCCCATGCAGCAAGTCGACCCAAGACTTCTGGACTATGCAGTACTTTCTTCAACGGCTGATCTGTATACACCACCACCAACCGACCCTGGAAATAATGCCAAAGCTTCCTGTTTCCAATGATTAAGGCGTAGGCAAATTTTTCCAGGTTTGGGTATCGGGTCTCTGCATCTCGAAGAAGGTGGCTGACATAATATATCAGGAACTGCTTTCCCCCTTTGTCCCGTACTAGTGTTGCACCCACTGCCATCGAGCTTGCAGCCAAATATAAATACAAAGGTTCCGAAGGGATCGGCTTCATCAACAATGGTGCCGAGGACAAGTATTTTTTGATCCCTTGGAACGTATCTTCACACTCCGAAGTCCACTGAAAACTTTTCTCATTTTTTGGCCCCTTCAAAGTATTAAAGAATGGGAGGCATCTCTCGACTGATCTTGACACAAATCTCTAAAGGGCAGCAATTCGACATGTCAACCTCTGAACATCCTTGTAAGACTTTGGGGATTTCATATCTAAGATCGCCTGAATCTTCTCCAGGTTCGCTTCGATTCCCCTTTTGCTAATCAGATGCCCCAGAAACTTTCTAGACCCCAAACTGAAGGTACACTTGCTCGAGTTCAAACGCAGCTTATGTCTCCTAACCTTTTCAAAGCAGCTTTCCAGGTCCTCGAGATGGTCTTGCACTGACATACTTTTTAAAATCATGTCTTCCACATAGACCTCCATGCTTCAGCCTAACTACCTTGTGAACACAAAGTTCATCATTGGCTGATACATCGTCCCAGCATTTACAAGCCCGAAGGTCATCTTCTGATAAGCATAAATGGCTCGATGCATGATGAAACTCATCTTTAGGATGTCCTCCTTACTCATTGAGATCTGATGGTAACCTAAAAAGGCATCCATAAAACTTAGCGTACCATACCCTGAAGTGGCGTTGATCAACTGGTCAATATTAGGCAAAGGATAGAAATCTTTCGGGCATGCCTTGTTCAGGTCCGTATAATCGATACATAATCTCCACTTCCCGTTCTGTTTCTGAACCAAAACCACATTAGCCAGCCACTCGGGGTAATCGATCTCGAAGATGAATTCTGCTTCCAGGAGTTTGGCGATCTCTTCGTTTTTGATTCTCTGCCTTTTTGGAGCAAAAGTCCTTCTTTTCTGTATAACCGGCTTCCTCTTAAGGTCTACATGAAGCTTGTGTAGTGCTACTGATGCATCCACCCCTGACATGTCACTGGGTTCCCATGCGAAGATGTCGGCGTAAACCCGAAGTAGATAATTAGCCTAGTTCGAAGCGGTTCTGTCAGCCCTGATCCAATCTTGACCAATTACTCACCATTCCTTGGGATCGATTCCACATCCACTGTCTCCTCAACAGGCAAGGCAAGCAGTTCCGTGCTACTTTAAGTGAATGGCTTTATCTCGATGGCCATTGTCTGCTTCTGCTTATTTACCCCGACTCCCGATGAGATCAAAGTATTCCGATAACACCATCGGGCTATATCAAGATCGCCTTTTACCACCCCGATCACGTTCAGTGTTGGAAACTTGATTTTAAAGTGAGGTATGGACGTGACTGCTTACAAAGCTTCCAGGGTCAGCCTTCCCAAAATTGCATTGTATGCCGAATCTAACTGGACCACGAAAAATCTGACCATGACCTCAACCTGCTGAGGTATTGTGCCGAACTTTACATGTAGCTCAGTAGTGCCCGACACATGCACCAGATCTCCACTGAATCCGTATAAGGGACATTCTCCTCTCAACTCCATCTTTTTACCTTCTAGGTCCATTCTCTGGTAAGCGTGAGTATATAATATATCGACTGAAGACCCATTGTCGATCATCATTCTCCTCATTTCTACTAGGCCGACCTGGGCTGTTATCACCAATGCCCCGTGTTGGTTAATTTCTAATTACACACAACACGTAAGTATACGTGGTCAACAAGTAATATAATAGTAAGTAGAGTATCGTTCCCACAGAGAAATAAGTATGAATTTAACCATCACAATTACCAGCTTCCTATTAATCCCAATTTTATTAAATTGTCCAATTTAATGATTAAAATTATTAAAAACTAATATTATGAAAAATACTAAGATTACAAAACAATCACAACTCTTAAAAACTGTAATTTCAAAAAAGTATTAGAGAATCTGGCTTACAACTTCACCCTAAGTTTCACTTTGATTATTTCCTTTCATTCCAGTTTAATTCACTATCCCAGTTTATTAATCAAGAACACGAAAGTAGAATTAGCCACCTCTCGATGCACTAACACCATATCAAATTAAATTCACAATTCAGATAGAATTAAGTTAAACACCTTAATTAACTAACTCCCTATATCTCTATGTGAATTACAATCAAAGAAGGTTTAAGTTCAAGTTCTTTATTCGATTAAATGCGAAGCATATCTATACCCTAACATTCATCAAGATTCCATTAATTCACAGAATTAAAGAACACATGCTATATTAACTAAGTCTAGACTCGTACTTCCTCTCTCAAATCCATACAAGTCCACAAAGAATTGTTGATCAGATAATTCATAAATTCAAGCATAAATTAATATAGATAAACTGAGAAATAGCTTATTAAACTGAAAATCAAAGTTATATAATCATCATCCCACTTAAAGATCCATCATAAGCCTAAAAAGTAATTTAGTTCATCATCAATGAATTAAAAACTGAATTAATTAAAGAAAACATCATTCCAATTACAAATATAAAATTAGAGATGAAGAATAAATTCAGAACACCCTTCTCTTTAGTCCAATCTGCAACTGTAGTGAAAATCCTTCAAAGTCTTTTCTCCAATGTTCTTGCTCCAAAATCTTTCTTCAATCAATGTTAATTGTCTTGTGTTGTATGTGACTCTTTTAATCTTGTTAATTGATGACAAATATATTGCTAAGACATGCATTCTAATTGCAATTCCATTCCAATATGAGTCCCAATCCATCTCAAACACTTAAGCTCCATGTTTGCAGCATTAGAAACCAACTAGAGAGCTGCTGTTTACCCCGTACCCACTTCGTGGGGTGTTGCTTTGAAAATGGCCCACCCCGGCGGGCATGTGAACTATTAACTGATTTAAAGACCTCCCACCCCGGCGGGGGTGGCTTCTATCAACTGGTCTCCTTAAGCTCCAAATTTGCTAAGTTTTTGCCACAATTTCACCCTTTTTGATCAATTTCCACACCACCAAACCTACACACAAAATAACACTAAACAAGTAAAAACAAAACATAAAAATAAGGGATTAACACCGATTAAGCTTGAATTAGGAACTGATTCGTGGGAATAAAACCCACTTATCAAAATCCCCAAAACTTAAACCGTGCTAGTCCTCGAGAACAAAACAAAACTAACATGATATACAATGCAATGCAATGCAATAATCTGTAATGCATCTAATATATATGCCTAAGAATCCAACAATCATCATAGACTCAAAATTATTCCTCCGGCCTCAGAGAAATCAAGCAAACACTACAACACTTCATATCAAAACCAATCAATAATTTCTTATCACTCCTCAAATCTAAAACCGTTATTACTGGTATAGTGTGTGTGTGCTCAACATTTATGTTAACTGATGCAAATGCAAATTTAATACATAACAAATCTCTTAAAAGGCATCATCCAGTGTAAACTCAAAAATTTCAAAAACATGCGAAATCCAATTAAAATCAAACATTCATCAAGATTAGGGATCCGAATAAGGTACTCATGCTTTCTTTTTCATTCACGGGGGCTCTTTGCTCTTATTTCCCTTTTTTTTTCTTTTTCTTTTTTAGATAGATGGTTAGTGAGTGCATTTTACGCTCCATCTCATGTATGTGTTTATGGGGAGTATGTTTCACACTTCTTCTCAACCCACCACAAGACTCAAATAGAGCATTCTTTTTTTTTCTTTTTTCTCTAAAGCTTATATACCCCACTTTTTCCCCTAAACTTAGGTTTCTGCCTAATTCGTCATCTTCACTAGCTATCCTTGTCATTATTTCATTTAAACTAGCATATTCCTTTAGAAAATCCTTATGTATCAATTTGAACTAATCAGTCCACATAAGTGTTATTGACGTGCAAACCTTTTTATACCAGTGTCAAACATGCAAAAGATCCAATTCATAACTTAAAATTACATTATAGTTCTAATATTGGGTATTGTTCTTGTCTACTTAATCCCAACCTCATCATTGGCCAAAATAAAATGAAATACATCAAACTGCTGGACATATGCACTATAAAACAATGCTTATCTAAATTTATTTTTATTTTATTTTTATTTTATATATATATATATGATAAACATTACATGATTAACATAATTTAAATAAACCTATTTACAATCCTATATTACTATGCAACTACATGACTACATGAATGCAAACATTTAATAATCCTAGTAAAATTAAAATGAATTACTATATGCAACCCTAACTAATGAAATTAAATATGCAAACATGAAATACAGACATGAGAATTAAGCTAAATCCCCCAAACTTGAAAATTACAATCTCCTCAATGTAAAGATAAAGCAATGAATGTATGAGGACTTCCCTGTAATCGCCTAAGCTTGGGGTGGTGGTGATTGTTGTTCTTCATCAGAATCACTGGGTGGGAACCTTGGCATTGGGGTTGGCTGCTGGTATGGGAATTGTGCATTTGGATTGAAGCTCTGGAGCATCGCGTTCAATTAGGCAAAAGATAAATTCATGGCTTCAAACATATGATCCTTCCTCGTTGCGAGTCGCCACCAGGCCACACCGAGTACCGCACAATCATTCTTGTGTCTAACGTCTGAAGCGGCATCTGGGTGGTCTCATCATCGGACCATCGAACTCCGGCCTATCTACAAAACCCATAAATGAGTGATGGGTGTGGCAAGCCACCAAAGAATGGTCCTCGCAAGCATCTTCAGATGGAAAAGTTGATAGAGCCCCCACATCTATAATAAAATCGTGGACAATGGCATATAACAGCAATGCCTTCTCCTTAGTCACATCTGACGTGTGAGTGGATGGAAACAGTTTGGCACACACGAACGCGTACCAGATCTTTCTGTACCGGCTGAGATCATTACTGTGGAATACAGTGCCCCTTTTTCGCCCCTTGATCCATGTGGTACCCGTCTTTGTCATTTCCTTTAAAATAGCCTCGTAATCAGGATTATTGTCACGTATGTGAGTGTATTGACAATGTCTAGGAACTCGTAACTGGTAGTACATGTTGATGGCATCGGCACTGAATGGAACTAACCTACCCCGCACAAATTCGTTAAATGGGGTCTTATCCTGAGCGTTTACGTAGAACTCCTTGACCACACTCACAATTGATGGTTCGGGCTCTTCCGTGAACTTATTCCAGCCTTTTGGATATATTTGTTGCATCATTTCACCATCGACATGGTCCGGTGCCAACCCCTGCTCTAGAGTGAGTGCTTTTGTGACAAGGTAGTCATAACGGTCGGCGGCGACGGCACTTGCAAATTTACGTCTGTCAAAGGTCCGTGTTGGTTGCGCGGACCTTGAACTTTCTCCCCTTTGTCGTTTTGATGCAGGTTTAGATGCCATTGAATTGAAATTGGTAAGCTTCAACAACAATTTCCCCCAAACTTCACTTACACAGTCTGTCGAACACTTGGTGTGCAAGATGTGCAATTCCCCCAAACTTCGTGAGTTTGCTTCTAGTATGGTGATAGATGTGGAGATAATTGCAAGAACAAACCACTCACTCTCAAATGCTGTGTAAATTCGCCTAAGAATAACCCTAATCCTTGACTTTCTGAATTGGTTAAAATGTATGTGGTTGGTTTGGGTTGTGAGTGGAAGATTTTATAGAAATGAGGTGAGGTAGAAAATCATAGGGTGAAGTAGTGGGCAAGTGTGCTAATGAAGTGGGATGATGGATATGTAATTGCCAAAACGTGCATAGAGAGTGGATTGAAAATGTATAGTAGTGGGGTTTCAATTGAGGAATAGGTAGAAGAAGTGTAATAGTGGGGATTATGGTGTGTAACTGCCGAAAACTTGTTGTTTCATATTCCAGACCCCCGCCCCAGTGGGGGGTATTGTGCTTGTAAGGCCCCCCCGGCGAGTTTGCAATCTGTTAATGGGATTTGGAGACCCCCGCCCCGGCGGGGGTAGTAGGCTTGTAATGGCCCACCCCCACGGGCATGTGTTCTGCTAATACACCTTGTTTTGCTCATTTCTTACTTCCTTAATGCATCTATTGGCTCCTTAGTTACCTTATCATCATTAAAGCATAAGTATAATTAGATCTTGAGCAAATTAAGAATGAAAGATTAGATTATCAAGAACAATACAACTTAATAACTACGTCGTGAACTTATTATATCCTAATTATTCTAAACTATAATCTAACTAGCATGGATAAAATTACTGAGAACGAAAATAAAATTGGGTTGCCTCCCAATTAGCGCTTGATTTTAAGTCGTTCAGCCTAACTACTCATTGTCTATGGCGCATCTGCAAGTGTGATTATGATGACATCCGTGTTGGATTCGCCACCCCAATAATTCTTTAGCCTTTGACCGTTGACATTGAACGTTTCCAATAGATTCCTGCTTTAGTGTTCAACGGCGCCATGTGAGAAAACTCTTTTGATGATAAATGGACCCGACCACCTTGATTTTAGTTTCCCTGGGAACAACCTTAACCTTAAGTTGAACAATATTAATGATTGCCCCAGTTCGAACGTTCTTTGCATGATTTTCTGGTCGTGCCATTTCTTGACCTTTTCTTTGTATAACTTGGAGTTCTCGTAAGCTTGAAGTCGGAATTCATCGAGCTCATTTAACTGAATTAACTTAAGTAGTCTCTTTCCACGCATAGCTGCTTGATCGAAGTTAAGTTTCTGAATTGCCCAGTAAGCTTTATGTTGTAACTCCACAGGTAGGTTATATGCTTTCTCGTAGACCAACTGACATGATGACATACCAATTATTGTTTTGTAAGCAGTCCTATAAGCCCATAGTGCATCGTCTAATCTGAGAGACTAGTCTTTTCTATTTGGGTTTACCACCTTTTCTAAGATTCTCTTCACCTCCCTATTTGAAACTTCAGCTTGCCCACTTGTTTGGGGATGATATGTTGTCGCCACCTTATGGTTGACCCCATATTTTGCCATGAGAACTGTAATTGATCTATTGCAAAAGTGACTACCCTCATCACTTATAATTACTCTTGGCGTGCCAAATCTTGTAAAAATATTCCTTTACAAGAACTTAAGAACCACCTTGGCATCGTTTGTGGAGAGTGATACGGCTTCAACCCATTTCGATACATAGTCAACCGCAAGCAAGATGTACTGATTATTAAATGAAGAAGGGAATGGCCCCATAAAATCCATGCCCCATACATCAAAAATATCAACTTCTAAGATTGTTTGTAGTGGCATCTCATTCCTTTTCGATATATTACCCACCCTTTGACATCTATCACGACTTTTAACAAAGTGGTGGGCGTCCTTAAATAATGTAGGCTAATAAAACCCGGTTTGAAGCACTTTTGTTGCTGTTCTCTCACTACCATAATGTCCCCCATATGCAGATGAGTGACATTCATGCAATATGTTCTTCACTTCGCTGTAGGGCACACACCTTCTAATCATCTTATCGGCGCACTGTTTGAATAGGTATGGCTCATCCCACATATACCACTTGACGTCATGTAGGAACTTTTTCTTTTGTTGCCTTGTAAAATCAGTTGGAAGGACGTTGCTAACCAAATAATTGACAAAATCCGCATACCAAGAAAATTCTGCATTAACTCCAAATAGCTGCTCATCCGGAAATGATTCATTTATAACACACTTGTTCTCTTCATCTTTACCCGAATTTTCCAGCCTCGATAAATGATCTGCAACTTGATTCTCTGTCCCTTTTCTATCTTTTATTTCCAAATTGAATTCTTGCAGGAGAAGTATCCACCTGATAAGTCGTGGGTTAGCATCTTTCTTCAAAATTAAGTACCGAATGGCCGAGTGATCCGTATAAACTACTACCTTTGTCCCGATCAAATATGCCCAAAATTTATCAAAGGCATATACTACTGCAAGTAATTCCTTTTCCGTAGTTGTGTAATTCATTTGGGTCTCCGTAAGTGTTTTACTTGCATAGTATATGGCGTGAAATACCTTCTCTCGGCGTTGACCCAACACAGCCCCCACTGCATAATCGATTGCATCGTACATTAACTCAAAAGGATTATTCCAATCTGGTGCGATAATAACTAGAGTTGTAGTCAACTTCTTCTTTAACAAGTCAAATGCTAACTTATAATCCTCATCAAACTTAAAAATCAAATCTTTCTCTAAAAGACTGCACGATGGTTTTTCAATCTTAGAGAAATCTTTTATAAATCTCTTATAGAACCCGGCATGTCCTAGGAAGCTACGGATTCCCTTCACTAATCCTTTCAATCGTTTCCAGCTTTTCTCTATCAACCTCTAATCCTTTTGCCGAGACCTTGTGCCCCAAAATTATTCCTTCTTCAACCATGAAATGGCACTTTTCCCAATTAAGTACCAAATTTGTTTATGTGCATCTCTTTAAAACCATCACCAAATTCTCTAGACAAACATCAAAATCATCTCCATAGACAGAAAAGTCATCCATGAAGACTTTCACATTTTTCTCCAGCATATCCGAGAAAATGCCCATCATACACCTTTGGAAAGTTGCGGGTGCATTACACAAGCTAAATGACATTCTCCTGAATATGAATGTGTCATATGGGCACGTGAAGGTGGTCTTCTCTTGATCTTCAGGAGCAATGACTATCTGATTATAACCCGAATACCCATCCAATAAGCAGTAGTACTCGTGTCCCACTAATCTGTCCAACATTTGATTGATAAAAGGTAGAGGAAAGTGGTATTTGTGGGTTGCCTTATTCAACTTCATGTAGTCCACGCAAACCTTCCAGTCAGTTACTGTCCTCGTCAGAATTAGCTCATTGTCATCATTTTGTACTATGGTCATTCCTCCCTTTTTCGGCACACATTGAACCGGATTGACCCACTTACTGTCTGAAATCGGGTAGATGATTCCCATGTCCAACCATTTTAGGATTTCTTTCTTCACTACTTCTTTAATGATTGGGTTGAGCCATCTCTATTGCTCCACTGTTGGCTTTGGATCCTCTTCCATAAGAATTTTGTGCATGCAAAAGGATGGGTTGATTCCTTTGATATCTGCAATTGTCCATCCTATGGCCGATTTGTGTTCTCTAAGCACTCTCAGCAACTTATCTTCCTGCAATTCGTTAAGCGCAGCAGAAATAATAATAGGTAAAGTATTGAAATTGCCTAAATACGCATACCTGAGGTGTTTAGGAAGTGGATTAAGCTCAAGTGTTGGTGGCTCCTCCAATGAAGGTTTCATCCTTACCATAGCTTTTTCCTCTGTGTGTATTTGTTCAAAGGGTGCTTTGAACCTGCTAACTCGGGGCAAGGAATCCAGCATTTGCAAGTAATCCACAAATTTTGGATCATCTAAATCTTCATCTCCCAATAATGTTATTTCCAATGGATCATTAACCAAACTTTTAACCATGTCTTCGTTGATTATCTGATCAATGATATCCATACTGAAACACTCCTCTTCATCCGTGGGGAATTTCATGGCTTTGAAAACATTGAATTTTACTTCCTGATCTTGGACCATCATAGTTAGTTCACCTTTTTGCACATCGATGAGAGTCCTTACCGTAGCCAAGAACGATCTCCCTAGGATGATTGGGATGTTTTTATCTTCCTCAAAATCCAGAATTATGAAATATGCGGGAAATATGAATTTGTCTAGCTTAACCAAAATATCCTCCACAATGCCTCTTGGGTACGTAACTGACCTATCTGCCAACTGTAACGAGATGTTCGTAGGTTTTGGAGCTGGTAAACCCAATTCTGTATAAACTGATAATGGAAAAGGTTCACACTTGCCCCCAAATCACATAAACACTTGTTGAACGCCATGTTCCCAATTGGGCACAGAATGGTAAAACTCCCTGGATCTTTCAACTTTGGTGGCAACTTTCGCTAAAACTACACTACACTCCTCGGTTAATGTCACCGTTTCAAAATCTTCCAATTTCTTTTTCCTGGACAAAAATCCTTTCATGAATTTAGCATAACTTGGCATCTACTCAAGGGCTTCAGCGAACGAGATATTAATTTGAAGTTTCTTAAAAACTTCTAAAAATTTAGCGAATTGCTTATCCAATTTCTGTTTTTGAATTCTTTGCTGAAAAGATGGGGGAGGATAAACAACAGGTTCGTTAACCGTCTCGCTCTTTTCCACTTTCTTTTCTTCCCCTTGTCTGTCCTCAACCACTTTATTTTCACTTTCTTTATCATCTTCTTTTGCGTACCCAAATTTGCATTTTCGACCTCAGTTTGTTTTTCCACTTCTCAACATAATTGCCTGACATTGCTCGTGATTACCTTTTGGATTTTTCTCTGTATTACATGGTAATGTTCCTTGAGGCATGTTATTCAATGCAAAATGTGACGCCCCCAAAAATAGGTATACATCACCCATCTTGAGTTGCCAGATACATGGTACATAAATTCAAATACAACTTAATTATACAACAGTCGTGTAAAATACGACAAAATATAGTTGAGGGTTTAAACAATAATATTGCCTTCTAGACAATATCCACTCTCAATGGAGTCCTCATTACATTTATTATCACACTATTTCACAGAATAGTGAGGACTACTACTGCTATCATCTAGGACCATCACTCTGTTCCCCGACTAGTCCCATTACGTTTCTCATTTCTCGAAGAGAACGGTGAAAGAAAAGGGTGAGCTCAACTAGCCCAATAAGAAATATTATGACTAAGATAATGCAGAATAAATTATCATTAGCCTTCAACAATGTTAAACTGATAAAATATAACAAACATCAAGTTTAACTGCAGTGGAATAAGCAATCCATTAGAAGAGTCAAGTAGAACATAATGTCTACTATCCCCTCTAGATTAAAAGTCCATCGTTGATATTTTATTCCTGTAATACTCATCAACAGTTCTTTGTTATACTCAAGACAAATAGAACTTTCATCACTTGTCTTCACCTGAACCATCAAAGATGTTAGTTAAATTTACAATTCAGATTTATAATAATGTGAATTAACAGTTCCTTCTTGCCACAAAGGCTTAATAGAACGTTTACTCAATATCCTTACCCCAAAGGCTGAAGATATTCAAATGTAATAACAATGATCATACCAATCAGTTGTCTATCTTTGCACTACGGGCCAAAGATATTCAACTATAAAACCAATGGTCATGATCATACCAATCAATTGCATGTCAGTGCACTACGGCCAAAGACATTCAACTGTTAACTAATGGTCATGATCCTGCCAATCACATCATTGAATTATCCATGCACTACGGCCAAGGATGTTTGTTAGTATCACTAGTGGTCATGATCATGTCATACACCTTTTCATCTTCGCACTACGGGTCAAAGCTATCAAACAACAGATCATCTTTGCACTACAGGACAAAGATATTCAACAATATATCATCTTTGCACTACAGGCCAAAGACATACAACTATAAAACCAATAACCAACAGTATAATAAAGAATGGAATAATAAAAGAATTTCACCATGTATGCAGTACTTCGCATAGACAGGTTATTCCAACATAATAATAAAGAATGGAATAATAAAAGAATTTCACCATGTATGCGATTACTTAGCATGTAGGCGAGTTATTCCAACATAATAATAAAGAATGGAATAACAGAAGAATTTCACCATGCGTGCGTAATCCGCACAGACAAGTTATTCCAACAGAATAATAAATAATGGAACCAGGTCATGCGTAACGCACAGACAGGATATTCCAACAGAATAATAAAGAATGGAACCAGGTCATGCGTAAACGCACAGACATGATATTCTGACAGAATAATAAAGAACAGAATAATAAAAGAATTTCACCATGTATGCGGTACATCACATAAACATGTTATTCTAACATAATAATAAAGAATGGAATAATAGACGAATTTCACCATGTATGCGGTATTTCGCATAAACAAGTTATTCCAACATAATAGTAAAGAATGGAATAATAGAAGAATTTCACCATATATGCGGTACTTCACATAAACAGGTTATTCCAACATAATAATGAAGAATGGAATAACAGCTCTTATGAGTATTGAAAGAAAATAATTCTCTTCATGAATACGAAAGAATAATACCCCTTACGAATACAACAAATAATATCCCTTACGAGTATTGAAAGAAAATAACTCTCTTCATGAATATGAAAGAATAATATCCCTTACGAGTATTAAAAGAAAATAACTCACTTCATGAATACGAAAGAATAATATCCCTTACGAGTACAACAAATAATATCCCTTACCTTTGAAAGAAGAGTATTCTGACTGGTAGGGCGAGGATATACTCGAAGAAAACTTGCATTACGCTCAAAGTTTTCTTAAACTCTAAAGAAATACGCTCAAGATTATAGAAGAAGAACTCTCTCTATAGTTTCTCTCTTTAGAGTTTCAGTGAATTCGTAAGAAATAATGAAGGAATGAGCTTCTATTTATGAAGAATGGACGCGATAGTAACTAATTCATGAGCGGTCCAGATTGATTTACTTTTAATCGGACGGTCCATATTTAAAGCAAAATCTTTTAAATAAAATATAATATATTCTATTTATAATTTAATAAAACGAATAACTTTATAAAAGTATTATGTTTTATATAAAAAGATTTTACTATGCAAAAACACTATCTTGAGCACTATACAACACTATGCATAATAAAATATAATATATTCTATTTATAGAATAACTTTATAAAAGTATTCTGTTTTATATAAAAAGATTTTACTATGCCAAATATTATGCATAATAGAATATAATATATTCTATTTATAGAATAACTTTATAAAAGTATTTTGTTTTATATAAAAGTATTTTGTTTTATAATATATTTATAGAATATAATATATTCTATGCATAATAGAAATATATTTTTTGGGTGAATAGTACCCCGTGAATAGTACTTTGGGAATAGTACCCCGTGAATAGTAACTCGTGAATATTAACTTGTGAATAGTAACTCGTGAATAGTAATTCATGAATAGTAACTCGTGAAAATAACACTCCGACACAAAAAGTCCCCCAAATACCCGAGTGAATAATACTAGAGTGAATAGTGACCAGGTATTTTATAACAACTTGTTTACTTTTAAAAATTTTCACATATCACCCTTAACTTTAACCTTTTATCAATTTAACCATTTACCAAAATAGAAAAATTGAATACTTTTATTTCATAAAATTCGGGGTCTCACACAAAAGCTATATGTCCCATCTGATTTTCTAAATTCTTTATGGCTATTTCTTGCGATTTCATGGCTATTTCTTGAGATTTTTGTTTTCCTCTCTTAATGTTGAGCTGGTTGTTGGTGTTGATTCTGAAATCCTGGGGGATAAAATGGTCGTGGAGCTTGCTAATGCTAATTATTACTCCACGAAAAATTAGGATGATTCATATTCCCCGGATTGTATGCATTCTGGTACATATTCTGTGGCATTATGTTGTAGCTACCCACAAATTGCACTGACGCTGGGTTGATTGCACATTAATCTGTAGGATGTTCACCCGCGCACAATTCATAAATAACTGCAACCTACTGTTTCTATACACGACAAAGCATCTACCTTCTTAGAGAATTTGAAATCTGTATTTGCTAATGTAAATACTCCATCTACCTCTAACACTCCAGCTGCCTTAGGTTGTGTCATTCTTGTCGTGGGCCACTGATAATTGTTAACTGACATTGTCTCTATCAATGTGTATGCCTCTTCATAACTTTTTGCCATAAAAGCTCCACCCGAAGCCGCATCTATACTGGTCCTGAGATTTCCATTCAACCAGTTGTAAAATGTGTTCATCTGCAGCCATTTGGGTAATCCGTGATGTGGGCATTTTTTGAGCAAATCCTTGTATCTCTCCCATGCCTCATACAATGATTCATCATGCTGCTGTTCAAATATGGTAATCTCGTTTCTCATCTTTGCGGTCTTCGTTTGTGGGAAAAATTTTGCTAAAAATTTTTGAGTGAGGTCTTCCTATGTAGTTATTAATCACGGCGGTGGAGAGTGTAACCAACTCTTCACCTTGTTTCGAAGAGTGAATGGGAACAAGCGAAGCCTAACTGCATCATCTAACACCCCATTATACCTGAAGGTGTCACAAATATCTAAAAATCTTACCTAATGTTTGTTTGGATCATCATTTGTAAGTCCCCCAAACTGAACCAAGTTTTGGATCATCTGAATAGTCACAAGCTTAATCTCAAATGTGTTCGCAGCTATAGCAAGCCTGGTGATACACTACTGCAGCTCAGTCACCTTGGGTGTAGCAAAGTCCCTCAACGTTTTCTAGTCTTCGGCTACCATTGTTTCTTCTTTTTCAGAATTTTTGAAGTTTTCCATTGTATCCTTAATCCGCTTACTTAACCTTTGAAATCGCTTCTCAATGTCGTCGTCAAAAGGAAACAAGTCTGGATTTTTAGACCGAGTTTGCATAAACCAACTTCAAAAACCTGAAATAAAAATGAACAAACAAAAAGACAAATGTTTAAGTAAAACTGGACTAATCAAACTGATATTGCAAAATTAAAATCTATACTAAAATTCCCCGGCAATGGCGCCAAAGACTTGTTGGTTAATTTTTAATTACGCACAACACGCAATATATGTGGTCAACAAGTAATATAATAGTAAGTAGAGTATCGTTCCCACAGAGAAATTAGTATGAATTTAACCCTCATAATTACCAACTTCCTATTAATCCCAATTTTATTAAAATATTCAATTTAATGATTAAAATTATTAAATTCTAATATTATGAAAAATATTAAGATCACAAAACAATCACAACTCTTAAAAACTGTAATTTCAAAAAAGTATTGGATAATTAGGCTTACAACTTCACCCTAAGTTTCACTTTGAATATTTCCCTTCATTCCAATTTAATTCACTATCCCAGTTTATTAATCAAGAACAAGAAAGTAGAATTAGCCACCTCTTGCTGCACTAACATCATATCAACTTAAATCCAAAATTTAGATAGAATTAAGTTAAACACCTTAATTAACTAACTCACTATATCTCTATGTGAATTATAATCAAAGAAGGTTTAAGTTCAAGTTCTCTATTCGATTACATGTGATGTTAAGCATATCTTTACCCTAACATTCATCAAGATTCCATTAATTCATAGAATTCAAGAACATGCTATGTAAGACCCCAACTTTTTAATGAATAAAATCAAATTTCTTCTATTTATTATTGTAACATTCCATAATTTTAAAGTGTAATATTAAATATTTATTGATTTATATAAGTATTTAATGGATATGTTTATTGTTGAATAAATAATTGTTCAATTTGAGTTGATGTGGTTTAGTTAATTATTTGTTGAATAAATAATTAAGGAGCTAAGAAAATTAAATGTTATGAGATTATATACCAATTTAATTTAATAAGTAAGCTAGAGAGCTTATAGTGATTTAAATAAATTATAATATTTTAAATGGGAAATTGTAATTTAAAATATTAGTTGGTCAAATAAAATTACAATTATAAAAGAAATTATATAGTGTTGTGATATTAAATTATGTGCTAAAGTAATTTAATAGATTAATGTTTTAATTGATTAATTAATTAAATAAAAGTGTGACTAATAACCTTCTTTATAAAGGAGTTATTAAAATAAATTAAAGGACTTTAATTTAGTTTTTGCCAAACATGTCTTATTGCATAATAAGTCTTTAATCTAATGATGTTTTAGCAAACAAGGTATAAGGATTAATCCATTTGTTTTAGTTAGATTTACAAAACAAGGTGTTAGGATTAAAGAGTTATTTTATTAGCTTAACCAAACAAGCCTTATGGCTTTTGATTTTCAAAATTTTATAACTGATGTCAGTTAAAATCCTATACTTAATATCTATATTATTATTATTATACGTTATATGATAATACGTAAACTAGAGTTGGGATAAGAGAGAAGAAGAAGAAGAAGAAGAAGAACACAGAGAAAATTTGAGAAAACTCTAGAGAGAAAGTGAGTGATTCTAATAGGTTTTTGAGAAAGGAATTGGAGAGAAGAAGCTTTAGAATAACCATCATCTTCTTAATCAAAGGTAGGAGCTTAATCTTTTCTTTAAAAAGTTAGTTTTCTTCTTCTTCCAAAAAGTTCTCTGTGAAATTTTATAAAAGATAAATTGATGGTGTTTATGGTTATATGATAAATTATTGATTATAAAATGATTACATGAGTTTATATATATGATTATAGAGAAACTAGTTCATGTATATATATGTTTTGTGAAGAAAATCATATTACAGTGTTTACATAAAAATATATATGAATATGGCTTAATTTATAATAGAAATTAAGGTTTAATTAGTTGATAAATTGATAAATTGATTATGGAAATTGATAGAGTATGTATAATCATAACTATGATGTTTTGAAATTTCTGTTTTGATTGAAAAACAAAATCACAGTGTTGATTTTCATTAAAAATGTCAACAATGGAGTTTTTGCCAAAAACATTGAAATTGGGTGTTGTAAATTTGATGTTTATGTTATTTTATGAGTAGCAACATGTTAGAAGTCTTCACAATATGTTCATATGAAGTCTATATGTGTATTACATATTAATCAGTCTATTAAATTCGAGCTTTTAGGCCAAATTGGCTTTTTTCTTCATTGTATTCTTGAAATTTGGTCGATTAAATCTTTGAGTTTAAGCGTAGCATATGTGCTTGACCAAAGATGACGATTAGTCGTGTGGCGTTTATCATCACGCTGCTGTATATGCTGATCATAGTGTATTCATGACACATGGCCATCATCACTATAGCCATGTAGCGACCCAGTGTAAAGCGTGGGCCATGTATGAGTTAGCAGAATGTTCTGATAGTTTTGTTTAAGTATACAATTTTTGAAAATAAATGTTATGTGTTAATAATATGAATGTTCAATGATGATTTCAGTAGTATTAAACTATGAATGAGCATGTTATCAAGAGTTATTTAGTATTAACGTAGTTTGATTATGTGAATTGGTAATTTAACCTACATGATGTATATATTTTGTTTATATAGATATAAAATGTTGGTAATGACTAATTATGTCATGATGGTATATGTATAGGGTATTGATTCAAGTTGTAAGGTTTAGCTTGTGCTAAAGGCAAGTTTTCTAACTCTATTTTTATAATTGAGCAAGTTCTCAAACTCAAAAACTTCATTGTGCGAGTTTAATTTCATTTAGTACATTATTGTTTTCAAATTCAATTACAATTGTTGTAAGTTGATACCTCTACACTTTCGTAGAGCTAGATTACCTATTATTGAGTAAGTCATTGTATCTAGTTGCTCATGACGATACAAGTATCCCAAACCTTTTAGTTTAATCTTGAGCAAGTTTTCTAATCTATTATCTTGTTAATTCAATTACTGTTTTCAATTCGATTACAATATAATGATGTAAGTTATTTGAAACAAGTTATTCTTGTATTTAATTCGTTTTTTAGCATGCACAACTATATATGCTATGCATGTTTATTATTCAATTCTAATTAACCTTGGCTTAATGTTGTTCAAGCAAGGTATGCTATAGTTATTCAAATTGTATGCTATTAGATTATTCCTAATGCATGACTTTAGTTTACTATGATTGATTCAATCACGATTATTTTATAGTATAGTGTTATTGGTCTTATTCAACTACTCCTTAGTTGATGTTCGTTGAATTCCAAATTATCTTGAAAGCTTATCAAACCAAACTTTCTTTGGTGCGGACTTGTACTCTAAATCTTGAGATGAACAACTCTTTTAATAGAGAAGTTTACGCTTAGCGTTGAAATGGTTATGCACAATACATTTATACGAAGGGTTGATCCCCCTAAATGCATTGGAGTCTTATAGTCTTATATTTGTTAAAGTTAAAGTTGAAAGATTACTTATAACTGTGGACATGATTCATGGTCATTATACCCTCAGTGAATGTTATAATTTTCAGAAAGTTAATAGAATATATTGTTCAGTTCTATTGAGCCTAATATTGATAATTGATGTAAAAGTTTAAAGATTTACTTATTGTTATTTCAAGTGGGCCTTGTTTGCTCACTCTTGCCTGTAAAATTTCTTACAGCTAAAGTTAAAATTGGTGACGTACCTAGCACCCGTAAGAGAAAAGGAAAGATGAACAAGTATTGAAGACTTGGAATAGATTTGATAGTTTTATTATCAGACTTTGGTTTAAAGATTGTAATGAAGTTTATTTCATTTCTGCATTTGAATGATTGTTGTTAAAGGTTAGATAACCTAGGAGATTTTTATTTAAATTTAATCTTGTATGAGCAGGTTTTATTATTCAATTTTATTATAATTGGGTAGTTATAAATGAATGTTTTGATTAAGTGAACACCAAATCTTGAGGAAATGAAGTACCAGGATTTGGGGGTGTCACAAGTTGGTATCAAAGCTTTAGATTATGAACCTTAGGTGGGGGGGAAAAGCCTTAGGAAGTATCCTTTGAAAAGATAGTGGAGATAACTCTTATCAAGTTTTAAGGAAGAAGTAATAAAACACTTATGTGCTTATGTGTTTATAGTTTATGTTCTTGTGAGTGTCGAGTAGTAATGATTAATAATTAAAACTTTAAAATTTGTTGTCAGGATGACTAATGTCAGAGAATCCAGTCAGGCTAGGGAGGAGGGACCTCAAGTGCCTATAGAGGAGGAGCCTCACGACATTCAGGTAGTTTGGGAACAACTACTGCCACGGGAGTCAGCCCCGTTGGTCACAGTAGTTGAAGATGAGGATGATGATGTGGAGACATACGAGGAGGATCCCGTTGAGTTACCACAGGAGGATGAGGATGATGAGGACGAGGAGGAAAGGATTCCACTTAACTTCGATGGCAGGTAGTATATACGATGAGGTTCATGGCCAAGTAACGTGGAACTTCGAGGATCTGATTGAGGAGTTGCGAGGAGATAGTAGGTGAACAAATGACTACAATGACACAAAAAGCGGCGAGATCCGAGGATCGTGAAGAACAGCCCGACAAATGTCGAGGAGAAACTAAATGCTGGTGAAGGAGAGAAAAGAAGCAATTGATCGAAGTAGTTATTTGAATTAAAGAACAAGCTGAGAGAAGAAGCTGCAAAAAGGGCAAGAGCTGAAGATGCTTATGAGGAAGCTTTTCAACGAACTAGATTAGCAGCAAGAGACACGCAAGCAAAGAGGATGAAGATGGAAGAGATGGATAAAGTATTTAACACCGCAATTAATTGAGCTCAAGATCGGGTCATGGGATATCCGATTCAGTTTGAGACGATGCCATCATTCGTGTTAGATCGCAGAACAATGTTTCGAGTCATGGAGGAAGAACGTGATAGGGCTAAGAAGTATCTTAATAGAACATCGTAGCTGTTGTACGATGAGTGAAAGTTTAAATAAATTGTAAATCCCAAGTGTTATGCAACCTATGGGATATGACTATGATGTTGTCACTGAAACTTTTGTAGTTCGAAAGTAGTAATATAGATAGCGGTGATGCTATTTTTTATGTTTTTCAAAAAGGTTTTGAATAAATAAAAGTTGTTATTTTATTCAAAGTGTTGTGTGTTATGTGGTTATTTCTTTTATGGAGGCAAGTTAATTAGAAAATACTTAAAAAAGCTGAGTAATAGTCTAATAGATTTTTTGTTTCAATAGAAAATGCCTCCCGGACGTGAACCACCCGAAGCGGAGAAACAATGAGAGAACTACCAATAACGACAATGTTGGCGGTAACCCAATTCAACAACTAGTGACACTCTTGACGGGGCGTTGCGAGAATCAACCACAAAACCATGGTACAACGTTTAAGGATTTCAAAGGCGGTTGGACACACGAATTCCGTGGGTCTATGAATCTAGTGAAGCATAGACTTTGGATTATGGAGATAGAAAAGGTGTTGATGTCGCTAGGGTAGGGGATGATGAGAAGAAGCTGCTTTCGCAACATTCATGTTGAAAGCGAAGCTAGTTATTGGTGGCGAGGCCGATAAAACTTCGTGAAGGGGAGGGTGATGACACAGGATAGGTTCGAGAGTTGTTCTTGAGACCTATTTACCGGAGAGTTGAAGAGTCATTTGGAAATACGGTTTTGGAACTAAAAGCAAGGAGCGATGGCGATATCTGAGTATTGTGAAGTTCAACAAATTGGCGAGTTTTCACCATATCAAGTCAAAGATGCAGATGAAACGAGCGTGGCGAAGAGATTTGAACAGGACTGAAGCCACAGGTACATGCGATGAGGGTCTCCTATTCGATTGAAGACATTTCTGTGGTGATGGAGAAAGCAATACTCATTTGAAGGTGGGGCGAGGCGGTGACAAAGTTCAACCAGAGAAAAAAGAAGAAGAGGAATGAGAATGAGACTAAGAATGGGGAGTGGCGGTGGTGGACAATAACAACAACAACAACAACAACAACAACAAACAACAACAACAACAACGGCTTAAAGAGGAAGTGGAATGGGAGCATGGGTGCTGGACACCAGCAGGGTAACCAGCAAAACAAAAAGTTCGAAGCATGTGCGACATGCGGGAAATTTCACAAGGATGCGTGCTTAATGGGAAAGCGGGTATGCTTCAATTGTGGCAAGGAGGGTCACATCGCCCCAAGTTGAACTCAACCAAAGAAGAATGCGTGCTTCACGTGCGGATCCAAGGATCACTTTGTTTGTGAATGTCCTAAGAAGAAGGATGGAGTGACAACCAGAAGCAATGGAGGTAACAATGGAGGTACATGGGCCATTGCAAGACACATGACATCAAACAAACCCACGGCCGGAACCTTGACATGGTATGCAATATCTTTGTGCAATCAAAAGATGTGGTGTCAAGTATTATCCCAATCAATGATATAAATGCTTATGTATTATTTGATTTGGGTGCTACTTGTTCGTTTATATATGATGAATTTGCTAAGAGGTTAGAATTTCCTAGAGAAGAACTGAATTTTCCTTTGAACGTAGAAATTGCGAATAAGGAAGTAATCCCTGTTAGATTCGTATACAAGAACTATAGGGTGAACATTAAGGAGAATATCTTGTTGGTAGATTTAATTCCGATTAGATTCGGGGAATTTGATGTAATTTTGGGAATGGATTGGTACATTCCAATATGGAGCGATGTCGATTGTCACAAGAAGTGTGTAAACCTTATGACTCCGTCGAAAGGTAGTATTTTATGGTAGCAAATCGCTAGACAAATGAAATGTCAGCGACTATGCGAGCCAAGAAATTATTGAGTCGAGGTTGTGTGGGCTATTTAGCTTACATAGTCGATACTCGGAAGAAGGGTGTGAAACTAGAAGAAATACTCGGTAGTGAGAGAATTGAAGGCGTGTTTTCGGAAGATTTGCAGGACTTTCTCTTTGACAGAGAAATTGAGTTCGTGATCGACTTTAGCCTTTGGGAATAACACCGATATCGAAGGCCCCATCTGAGAATGGCTCGGTAGAAATAAAGGCGATGAATACGATTTGCAAGAGTTCTTTGGACAATAAATATATTCAACCAAGCATATATCAGTGGGGAGGCTTGAGTATTATTTGTGAAGAAGAAGGGCGGATCAATGCGTCTTTGCATTGATTATAGAGAGTTAAACAAAGTCACTATTAAGAATAGGTATCTGTTGCCTAGAATAGATGACTTGTTTGATCAGTTGAAGGGTGCTAAATATTTCTTGAAAATTAATTTGAGAAGTGGGTATCACCAATTGAAGGTAAGAAAGGAGGATATACCTAGAACGGCATTCAAAACTCGGTACGGACATTACGAGTTTCTGGTGATGTCTTTTGGTTTAGCTAATACCCCTGCTGCATTCATGGATTTGATGAACAGGGTGTTTAAACCATTCTTAGACAAGTTTGTAGTGGTATTTACTGATGACATTCTGGTGTATTCCAAAACTCAAGAAGAACACGTGGAACATTTATGTTTGACATTGGAAACACTAAGGAAGGAAAAGAAATACGCAAAATTCTCTAAGTGCGAATTTTGGCTCAATCGTGTACAATTTTTGGGTCATGTGATTGACAAAGATGGGATTTCAGTGGATCCATCAAAAGTGGAAGTTGTAATCAATTGGGAACAACCAAGAACACCGTTAGAAGTGAGGAGTTTCTTTGGACTGGCTGGTTATTATAGAAGATTTATTCAAGATTTTTCTAAGATAGCCACTCCGCTAACAAATTTGACAAGGAAAAGCTATAAAATTCGTTTGAACGGAGAAATGTGAAAAGAGTTTCAAAATTTGAAGAAGAAGTTAATTATGGCTTTTGTGTTGACATTACCGGATAATCTGAGGAAATTTTGTGGTGTATAGTGATGCCTCACATAAAGGGTTGGGTTGTGTTCTTATGCGAGCGGCAAAGTTATTGCGTATGCATCAAGACAAATGAAGGATTATGAGAAAGGGTATCAGACTCATGATTTGGAATTAGGCTGCGATTTGTATTTGCTCGAAGATATGGAACACTATCTTTATGGAGAGAAATGTGAGATCTACGGACCACAAAAGTCAAGTATATATTTTCACTCGGAAGGATTTGAACATGTCGTCAAAGAAGGTGGATGGAATTGATAAAAGATTATGATTGTGAAATCTTTTACCATCAAGCAAAGAAAGCGAATGTGGTGGCGAGATGCTTTAAGCGAGGAAAGGTCGGGAGAAGTTGATCTTGATAACAACTCGGGAGGAGCTCATTCAAACAATGACAAAGCGGAGTTGGAAATCAAATTTCAAAAGAATCGACGAACAACTATTCGAGATAGAAAGTGGTCCAACTTTAGTGGACAAAGTGAAGAATGCTCAACTACAAGATGAAGAGTGTGGGAAAATCAAAGAGAATCGATTGAGGGTAGTGATGTAAAATACAAGATCGACTTAGAAGGACTACTACGGTTTGAGGGAAGAATCAGGTTCAATGACACGAGTTGAAAGAAGAAATTTTGGCCAAAAGCTCATAGCTCAAAATATTCAATTCATCCAGGAAGCAGCGAAAATGTATCAAGATTTATGCCGAAGCATTTTGGTGGCGAATATGAAAAAGGGCGTTCGAATCGTAGCAAAATGCTTGACATGTCAAAGAGTAAAAGTCGAACATCAAAGACTAAGTGGATTACTACAACCGTTGGAAATATCGGAATGGAAGTGGGAACACATCACGATGGATTTTGTGGTGGGTCTTCCAACTACTCAGAGAGGATGTGATGCAATTTGGGTGATAGTGAATGATTGTGAAGTCAACGCACTTTTACCAATAAAGATTAGATTCAATCTTGATCAGTTGGCAAGATTGTACATTAAAGAGATCATTTCGAGGCATGGAGTGCCAATATCAATTGTGTCCGATAGAGATCCGCGATTCACGTTAAATTTTTGGAAGAGACTACAAGAATGCATGGGGACACAGTTGCGAATGAGTACGGCTTATCATCCACAAGCGGATGGCCAAAGCGAGCGAACAATTTCGGACATTGGAAGATATGTTGAGAGCATATGTCATGGACTTTAAAGGAAATTTGGGAAAAACAATTACCATTGGTGGAATTTTCTTACAACAACAGTTATCGCGAGCATCGGCATGCCACCTTACGAGGCATTGTCTGACGGAGAAAGTGCGAGAACTCCTTTGTCTTTGGGATGAAGTCGGTGAGCGCCAACTATTAGGACGAAGCTGGTGCAACAAAAGCTGGCGGCGTTGTCAAACTCATTAGGACAAGATTAGTAGCGACCCAAGGCAGACGAGAAAAAGTATCTTTGATGAACACGAGACAAGATCGTGCATTCGGACGTAGGAACTTTTGTATTCCTAAAAGTTTCTCCTTGGAAGGGAAAATTCGTTTTGGTAAAAAGGGAAAGCTAAGCGAGGTTTATTGGACCCTTTGAAGTCTTGTGAAGAGTGGAAGAAGTGGCTTACGAGGTAGCTCTACCTCGAGTTGGAAAACATTCACAATGTTTTTCACATTTGATATTACGACCAAGTATAAACCGACTACAAACACGTGATCGAGTACGAACCTTTGCGATTCGAAAAGATTTGTCTTATGAAGAGGTTCTATCCGGATAGTCGACGAGGGAAAGAACAAGTGCTCGGGAATAAAGTGATACCTTACGTGAAGGTGATATGGAGGAACCACAATCTTTGAAGAAGCTACATGGGAACTCGAAGAGAAAATGTTGAAAGAGTACCACAGAGTTATTTGTTTTAATCGTGTCTTGATTCTGGGGACAGAATCTTTGTAAGTAGGGAAGAATGTAACGAATAATTTGTTTGAATTGTGATTTTGAGGATAGAATCCTTGTAAGGAGGGAATGTTGTAACATTCTAGAATTTTAAAGTGTAATATTAAATATTTATTGATTTATATAAGTATTTAATGGATATGTTTATTATTGAATAAATAATTGTTCAATTTGAGTTGATGTGGTTTAGTTAATTATTTGTTAAATAAATAATTAAGGAGCTAAGAAAATTAATTGTTATGAGATTATATTCCAATTTAATTTAATAAGTAAGCTAGAGAGCTTATAATGATTTAAATAAATTATAATATTTTAAATAGGAAATTATAATTTAAAATATTAGTTGGTGAATAAAATTACAATTATAAAAGAAATTATAGTTATGTGATATTAAATTATGTGCTAAAGTAATTTAATAGATTAATGTTTTAATTGATTAATTAATTAAATAAAAGTGTGACTAATAACCTTGCTATAAACGAGTTATTAAAATAACTTAAAGGACTTTAAATTAGTTTTTGCCAAACATGTCTTATTTCATAATAAGTCTTTAATCTAATGATGTTTTAGCAAACAAGGTATAAGGATTAATCCATTTGTTTTAGTTAGACTTACCAAACAAGGTGTAAGGATTAAAGAGTTATTTTATTAGCTTAACCAAACAAGCCTTATGGCTTTTGATTTTTAAAATTTTATAACTGATGTCAGTTAAAATCCTATACTTAATATCTATATTATTATTATTATACGTTATATAATAATACGTAAACTAGAGTTGGGAGAAGAGAGAAGAAGAAGAAGAAGAAGAAGAAGAAGAACACAGAGAAAATTTGAGAAAACTCTAGAGAGAAAGTGAGTGATTCTAACAGGTTTTTGAGAAAGGAATTGGAGTGAAGAAGCTTGAGAATAACCATCATCTTCTTAATCAAAGGTAGGAGCTTAATCTTTTCTTTAAAAAGTTAGTTTTCTTCTTCTTCCAAAAAGTTCTCTGTGAAATTTTATAAAAGATAAATTGATGGTGTTTATGGTTATATGATAAATTATTGATTATAAAATGATTACATGAGTTTATATATATGATTATAGAGAAACTAGTTCATGTATGTATGTGTTTTGTGAAGAAAATCATATTACAGTGTTTACATGAAAATATATATGAATATGGCTTAATTTAAAATAGAAATTAAGGTTTAATTAGTTGTTAAATTGATAAATTGATTATGGAAATTGATAGAGTATGTATAATCATAACTATGATGTTTTGAAATTTCTGTTTTGATTGAAAAACAAAATCACAGTGTTGATTTTCATTAAAAATGTCAACAATGGAGTTTTTGCCAAAAACATTGAAATTGGGTGTTGTAAATTTGATGTTTATGTTATTTTATGAGTAGAAACATGTTAGAAGTCTTCACAATATGTTTATATGAAGTCTATATGTGTATTACATATTAATCAGTCTATTAGATTCGAGCTTTTAGGCCAAATTGTTTTTTTTCTTGTCTTTGTTTTAAAACTTTGTCGATCGATTTTTGAAGTTTGAAGCTTGTGCATCAACACAAGTGATCACGATAGTACGTGTATGATGTATTCATCACCATCTTGCCTTATGATCCATGATCGACGTGAGCCATATTCATGTATGCATATGATGAACCTATGATGTAAAGCTATGCCATGGCAGCTTGTGAGTTAGCGAGAATATTACGATAGTTTTGTTTAAGTATACAAATTTTGAAAATAAATGTTATGTGTTAATAATATGAATGTTAAATGATGATTTGAGTAGTATTAAACTATGAATGAGCATGTGTTATCAAGAGTTATTTAGTATTAACATAGTTTGATTATGTGAATTGGTAATTTAACCTACATGATGTATATATTTTGTTTATATAGATATAAAATGTTGGTAATGACTAATTATGTCATGATGGCATATATATATAGGGTATTGATTCAAGTTGTAAGGTTTAGCTTATGCTAAAGGCAAGTTTTTAACTCTATTTTTATAATTGAGCAAGTTCTCAAACTCAAAAACTTCATTGTGCGAGTTTAATTTCATTTGGTACATTATTGTTTTCAAATTCAATTACAATTGTTGTAAGTTGATACCTCTACACTTTTGTAGAGCTAGATTACCTATTATTGAGTAAGAATTCATTGTCTAGTTGCTCATGACTATACAAGTATCCCAAACCTTTTAGTTTAATCTTGAGCAAGTTTTCTAATCTATTATCTTGTTAATTCAATTACTGTTTTCAATTCGATTACAATATAATGATGTAAGTTATTTGGAACAAGTTATTCTTGTATTTAATTAGTTTTTTATCATGCACAACTATATATGCTATGCATGTTTATTATTCAATTCTAATTAACCTTGGCTTAATGTTGTTCAAGCAAGGTATGCTATAGTTATTCAAATTGTATGCTATTAGATTATTCCTAATGCATGACTTTAGTTTACTATGATTGATTCAATCACGATTATTTTATAGTATAGTGTTATTGGTCTTATTCAACTACTCCTTAGTTGATGTTCGTTGAATTCCAAATTATCTTGAAAGCTTATCCAAACCAAACTTTCTTTGGTGTGGACTTGCACTCTAAATACTGAGATGAACAACTCTTTTAATAGAAGATTACGCTTAGCGTTGAAATGGTTGTGCACAATACATTTATACGAAGGTTGATCCCCAAAAATGCGTGGAGTCCTTATAGTCTTATATTTGTTAAAGTTAAAGTTGAAAGATTACTTATAGCGTGGACATGATTCAGTGGTCATTAGACCCTCGGTGAATGTTATAATTTTCGAGAAAGTTAATAGAATATATTGTTCGGTTCTATTGAGCCTAATATTGACAATTGATGTAAAAGTTTAAAGATTTACTTATTGTTATTTCAAGTGGGCCTTGTTTGCTCACTCTTGCTGTAAAATTGTAAAATTTCTTCTAAGAGAAAAGGAAACTGAAAAGTTGAAGACTTGGGTGATAGCGACTTTACCTGAAGCATTTGAATGATTGTTGTTAAAGGTTAAAAGGAAAGATGAATAAGTATTGAAGACTTGTAATAGATTTGATAGTTTTATTATCGGACTTTGATTTGAAAAGATTGTAATGAAGTTTATTTCATTTCCGCATTTGAATGATTGTTGTTGAAAAGGTTAGATAACAAGTGGTTATAAAATAGGAGATATTTTTATTTAAATTTAATCAGTATGTAGCCAATGAAAATGGTGGGATGAAGAAAAGCGACAAATTTATTCAATTTTATTATAATTGGGTAGTTATAAATGAATGTTTTGATTAAGTGAACACCAAATCTTGAGGAAATGAAGTACTCGAATTGTTACGATAATTATTGTTCAATATTTTATTTTATTGATTTAATAATTGCTACGTTGATATTTAATTTGATGATATCTCCATTATCATATCAATATTCATATTATTTGAATAATATTGTTAGATATCATTATTGGCAATGTCTTAGGAAGTTATGTCTACGAAAGGGGTTTGGTCACATAATTGCGCGCCAATAAGGAAAAATCTTTATCAGAAAGCCCTCTCTTTCCTGGGAACGACCTGGTTGTCATAATTGTGATTCTGTAATATTATTTGTGAATAATTGATTATTGATTTATATGATAAGGAAATATTTATTTTATGTGGATATAAATGATGGATATATTTATTGTGGTTATAAATGATGGAATTAATGTTGAGGTGTATTATCAGTATTTTGTCGGAATAGAGGTATTAAAAATCGTCTGTATGTAGAATTTGGGCATTTTCTGTTTGGAATTTGGAAAACATTTCTTCTACAAAGTTGTAGAGATTTTGATTTTCTATGGAATGGACATAAAATTTATATTTTTCTGATAAAAGGACTATTTATTATGAATTATTGAAGTTTCAGAAATAAATATTTTTATTTAAAATATGGTGGGTCCCACTTTTGGTTAGTGAAAAATGAAATGTGCTGGAATTTATTTTCAAAAGTGGTGGGCGTGAATAGTAACAGGTAAAGCCATCAGGTAGCAGGTTAGTCTGCTCATGGCGTTCTAAGCATTTTCCTATAAATAAGGTGCTTAGTTAGAATTGAAAATCACACCAGAAACAAGTTTTCTCTCTTTCTCTCTCTATATTATCGAGCGTATTTTGTGAGTATTTAGATACTTTGAGAGTTTTTATTCATCAGTGCAAGTTTCCTTCAGCCTTATACCTGATATTTCAGCCGAAAGTAATGTTCTTTTGAGGTAAAGGATGTTATTTTCTTCATAATGATGTTATTCTTTCAATATCATTATATCGAAATATTGGTATGGATTTTATTGTAGAATTTTTACCTTTTTGTGTCAGAGTTACAATTCACATATACGGCACTATTCACATATACGGCAGTATTCACGAATACGACACTATTCACAGGAAAAATAAAATTTTCTTTTCTTTGTCCAAGTTGTCTATTATGGTTACTATATTTGATTGTATCCATGTTTTGATCTTTATTCTTGAATTTTGCTCCACAATTGATTATTATAAGGTATTTTTAAACTTGGATAAATTAAAGTACGAATCCCTAATATTTGATCTTTTATCTCACTAGATTCATTTTCTTTAAGATATTTTTTATCATCCTCAGTCCTAAATAATGATATTACTGAACATCTTTGGCCTGTAGTACAAAGATGAATGATTACCTAATGAATATCTTTGCCCGTAGTGCAAAAGATGAGCAGTGTTGAGATGAACATGACCAATTGGTGATATAAATGAATATCTTGACTCAGAAGTAAAAAGATGAATATTTGATTCAAGATGTATATTGATTGATGTTACTGAGGGGATAAAATATTGATGATGGACTTTTAAATCTTAGAAGATAGTAGAATTCTTTCTCTACTTGACTCTTCTAATGGATTGTTGTTTCCGCTGTAGTTGTTGATCTAAAACTTGTTGTTTATTATATTTTATCAGATTATTTCCTGTTGAAGACTAGTGATAATTTGTTGTATATTATCTTAGTGATAATATTCTTTAATGGGCTTGTTGAGCTCACCATTTTCCTTTTTGTTCCATTTTTATTCTTAGGAGGTGAAAACATAGCAGGAACTAGCCGGGGTATTGAGTGATGGTTCAGGATAGTTATTTTAGTAGTCCTCACTATTTTGTAAAATAGTGTATCAATAATTATTATGAGGACTCCTTTTGAGTTTGTATAATGTCTAGTAGACAATATTTGTATTCAAGCTCACAGTATATGTGTTGTCATATTTTGCACGACAATTGTATTACTGAAGTTGTAGTTGTTTCTGTACCATGTATTTGGCGACTCAGAATAGGTGATGTATACCTATTTTGGGGGCGTCACAGTTGTGACATCCCAAATTTTTAGAATTTATAAATGAGAATTTTATAAATAAAAGTATTGTTTATGAGATATGTTGGGTGTGAGTATGTGTATGTCATATATTGTAGAATATGTGAATTGATATGAAGAGAATGTTATATATTAATTTTAATATATATAAATATTTAATTGAATTATTTATTGAGTTAAATAAATAAATTTTGTTTTGATTATAGAGTAATGTAATTAAGTGTAGTAGATTAATTAAATGAATATTTAGTATTTAATTTAATTAATATAATAATTTTTATGTTATAGTTCTAATTTAATTGAGATAATTAAATTAGATGAGTTATGTGATGATTGTTACACGAAATTATAATTAACAAATAAATATAATTATGTGACAATTTGATGAGATTGATTGATGTTAAACTATTGATTAATTAAAATAATGAGTATTTGCTAAACATGGTCTTAGGCTTTTCAAGTTCAAGTTGGTGTAACCTATGTATTAACTAGTAATTAGTATATATAATAATTACTAGGAGTTACATATATTATATATTACTGGTAATGTATATTATATGTATATACTACAAGTTAGTACGTTAGTTTTAGAAAACAAACCAAAGAAAGAAAGAAGAAGAGAGTTAGAGAGAGTTGTCAAAGAAGAAGAAGAAGAAGAGGAAGAAAAGAAGAAGAAGGGAAAGCTTTGAGAAGACAAAACAAGCTCCATCATCATCATCTCCATCTCTCTCTTAAATTCATACTAATAAGGTTATAATCTAAATTCCTTGTTTTAATTATATTTTTTTATGTTCTTCATAATGTAGTTCTCTGATAATTGTTATATAAAAGTTGTATTGAGTAATTATATTCATGGAAAAGTGGTTTGTAGAAGAAAATTAAGATAACGGTGTTTTGTATATGAAAATGGCTTAGTAAGTCCAAAATTTGATGTTCAATCTTTGCTATAATCTGTAAATTGATGTTGGATTATGTTAGTATGTTAAGAAATGAAAGTGGCGTAGTTTAAATCATGTCAATTGGTTAAGTAACGAATTCGTGGCGATTGAATTCGCTAAATATGTAAGAATGAAGAAAATTTGGAAATTTGGGGTTTTGATTCCTCAAAATTGTGTAAATATGATGTTTATGTAGTTAGAATGGTGTATGACATGTGTAACTATGCTATTTCAAAAGTTTTGGTTGCTAGGTCATGATTTCTGTAGGAATTGGGTTGAGATGGGTGTCGTCGAGAATATGAGGAGTTCTTTCTTTGCATTTTACATGCATGGTGTGGCTTGTTCTTGTCATCACCATCAAATGCAATGACTTGCAAACTACAAGTTGTTATATGGTTTTCTATGATCGAGAGCACCATGTAATTTCTTGTGGAGTGTGAGGCTTGGGAAACTATGACTCTTGTGTGTCTGAGCACAGGCGAGTGAAGTTCACGCCTATTTGTAGGTCATGACTAATGGACTTAATCTAGTTTGGCAAGCATGTTAATGATGTTAAGACATATTGTGAACTATAATAACATATTGTAATGAGATGTAATATAAAATGGGAAGATTTTAAGTAATTATTTAAATAAGTTATGAAATGAAACTAAATGTTATGTTTTTAAAAGTTGAAGATAAATGATAAGGTTTATGTTGGTTTATAGTGAGATATAAGTTGAAAGAACGATTTGAGTGTTAACTTGATTGGTTAATCTAATATATGTTTAAAAGGATGTAAATACACGTAGAAGACTTAATTGTCAATTGTAAGAGAAGTGTAACGAGATATAAGGCGGAGGTTATATAACCTAGTTGTTGTTACAAGTGTAATGCATCTAATATGTGGTAATGGAATCTATGATGACTTTAATGAAAGTTATGTGTCGGTTTCAAAAGAAGTATAAAGGAACACAAAATGGGATTATGTAATGATTAGTGTTATACGAAGAGGAGTAAACACTTGAAGATATGTGTTAAGTTTCAAAGAGACGCAAGTTATAAAAGATTAAGACTAAGAGTCCTTATGGTTTCGTTATATATGTAACTAATGCATGTGAATATGAACCTTTGAACTATTGTAGGATGTACACAAAGCATTTAAGTTGTTTTTCGGTAATTGATAATCTACGAACCAGGCAAGTCTTTCAGTTCCTATTTGTTATGTGAATTGGTGATTAACTGTTTTAAAATCTTTATTGCAAAGAGTATGATGTGTTATAATTATGTTGAATGTATGAAATGTTAAAGTCAACTTATGACTACATTGATTGAGTAAAGCATGATGATTGAGTAAGGAACTCAATTTTTATATTTGTTATATGAGCTGTAACATGTATGTAATGTTAGTACAGTGTTTATGAGATATATGTTGATGCATGTTATTATATGCTATGTGATGCATAGCTGTTAGATTTTCTTTGGTTAACATCGAGCTCAACCTTGCAAATAACCATTTTTGCAGGTTAAAGATTGAAGATGTCACTATGTGCTACTTGAATGAAGTGGTTCAGAAATAATATACGAAGACTTGTATTTTTAGCTAGAGTTGCTATTTCTTTAAACCATGATTAAGAATCATGAGATGTATTAAATGTTTTATGATGTATAGTTTTATGTTGAGTTGTAAAGCTAAAGTTAGAGTTATCTGATATGTAAAGGTTATCAGATTGAAATGTAAAATTTTATATAATAACAGTGATAAAGTGAATCATAAAATAAGATTGATTCAAAGACATGCAGATGATAAAGGTTTTGATTCAGGGAATTAAAGTAAGAAGACATAAAAGTTTAAATTATTCCGCGTTATATAAAGTCTAACATCGAATAATGATGTAAAATCAGAAGGTAGATGTGTTATTAACGACCGAAGTTAATAATTAAATTGTATGAATTTTGGGGTTGTTACAGTTGGTATCAAAGTTGTAGGTTATAAACCTTAGGTAGGAGTACCTTAGACTATAACCTTAGAGAATGAAGGTGAAGATAATGAAAGAATAAGCTCAGATAGAGTTTGAACAATAAGAAGTAATTTAAGAAACGTATAAAGAAGAGATTAAATCATGCGTGAAAAGATTCAAAGAAGAATCTCGCAAAGTTATAAGGAATATGAATGTGGGGTTACCCAACTCCAATAATAAGAATGTAAGGTGATAACAAATAGACAATGTCTATAAGAAGAGAATGATAAAGAAGTTAAGAATAGAGAGTTATATTTAAGTATGGTGCAATTGTACTCTTTAGTAGTTGATGTATGGTATATGGGCTAAACGATTCCTTCATAGAGCGGAGGTATATACGAACTAGTAACTCGGAACCTAGTTTGTTGGTTAGTTGTTTGTGGGAAACCACTCAGCGTACCATATTGAAACTGTTAGAGACTCGATGTGTACCAAGTATAGAAATGGACACGTATGATGAGAGTTTAGAACTTGAATAAAATTTTGAGCGATGTAAATGAAGTTAGAAATTCTTAAAGGAAAAATTGTTCAAAGAAGAATCTTGAAGAGATATAAAAATAAGAAATGGGAGCTTCCTAACTCCATTAGCCAAGATAACGAATAATGTTGTAAATGATGAAAAAGGAAAGAAAGATGATCGTAAATAAAACGATCACGAGTTAAGAAAAGAATTTTAAGGGAGATGATTATAGAATAAGATCGCGACGTGATATGTTTAAGTTATAAAGGAAAGATGGTCTGTAATGTTTGAATAATTATAGCTTGATGCTATGAAGATGATGTACTATGAAATAGTACGAGATAACTCACGAGGAGTTATAGATGATGTGGTACGAGGAATTAGTATCGAACAAAGAGCAAGTTAAGAGTAAGATAGAGTTAGGTGGGATTTCAATTGAGGACTCATGTGACAATTTGAGTTGTACAAATCTTTGTATGGGCGAGGGTTTTGTGCTGCTTTTTCGGTTTATCATATTGATAATCATTGGAATGTTGGTGTCGCGCTATCAATGTATATGTGGTGAAATGGTGATTCTTTTCTCATGTGTATATTTGATAGTTAGAAACTATTAAGATTAGTCAGATATTATTAGGATTAGGTGCGGTTCTTAAAACTAATGCATATGGTAAGTTCGTGACTCATAATAATATGGTATGTTTTGAACCCTCAAATGAATGGACATATATGGTGCGACTAGGATAAGTTCTTAAACTCATATTATTGTGGCAAGTTCACGAACTTCCAAAGTGCGGTAAGTTTGATGAACTATTTTGGGTAGAAATTGGTTATAGTATAGAGAGCATTGATGAAGTTGAAGACTGATAGAATGGTTAAGTAATGAAGTAATGGAGTAATGATTGAAGTTGATGGATACCTGGATATTCTAAATCTACTAGCTATGCTAGATTTTTGAAATTTATTGACTTCGTGCCGATGGTTATACTTTTGATTTTTGGAAGAAAAAAAAATGTTGGGTCACATTAGTGAACCAAAGAATTTTTAAAAAACAGTGTTATTATTCGTATGTCTATGCTAATTGCTTTGGCTAGAAAAAAATGATTTGAAATATATCAAAATATATTTATATATATATATATATATATCATCAATGCATCATGGAACCTGGTGCAGTGATGATAAAAATGATGGAGTCATCAAATGCAGTATTACTTAGTGTTGGATGTGATCTAAGGATCGTCAACCCACTATGGTATGATGTAGTATGATAAAATCACCAAATGACAGAATCCTCAACGGACTGTAAATACAGTGCGGTATCATAACGTCATAAAAATATTTTTGAGATTTCTTTAAGATATGAGAATATATATATATATATATATATATATATGTATGTATATTTAGATTGATGTCCGAATTGTTGTAGAAGTCTATGCTATTTGATTTAGCTAGACGAATATTGAAAGATGTTCATAAAATTCAAGCATTTCTTGAGAAGTTATGCCAAACCAAATTGTTTTGGTGCGGATTCAGATGTTGAAAAGCTGAGGTGAACAACCCTATAAAAGGGGATATGTTATCAGAGACAATGGTTCTGAAATTAATGCATATAGTCGTTAAGATGTAATACGTTGTGCACGACGTAGGTGTACGATAGACTGATCACATAAAGTACTTACAGAGAGTGTTTTAAGTCGGTGTGATTGCTAAACATTCTGTTAAAGATGGTTTATGGTGGTGATGCACTGTTAAACCTGGGAATAGAGTTCACGGTCTTGTGACCCCTCAGCATGATTTGGAATCTTGAAATTTCATTATTCATATACTTCCCAATTATTGAGCAATTGTGGAAGATTCTTATGATACGAAAGGTGAATGTGGTAAGGATGATATTCTTAGAAAGAAGTGAATTCGTGAGAAATTGTGGAAGATTGAATGATGAATATATTGAATAAATAAGAAAAGAGATTTTGAAATGAGAAGGGGATGAGTTATCAAAGAAATTTGTAAAACTTTTAATAGAAAAGTTAATAATTGTAGAATGATCTTTGTGGAAAGAAAGTGGTTATAGAAACCAATGAATGAATAAAGTATTAACATAAAATCTATTTTGATAGATTGAATGAATGATGATTAATAAATAAAATTTCGAGGACGAAATTCTTAGAAGAATGGGTGAATGTAATATCCCGAGTGTTTATGATAATAATCCTTAGAAAAGGAAATGAATGGGTTAAATAATATATAATACTCAAAATATAATTGAGTTCAAGTGAAAGTTATAAAATAAAACTTACAAGAATTTATTATGAATAATGGTGGGAGTAGGAAATATAAAACCTATATTAAGGTAATGTGTTGAAGTTATTCAACGAAGAGATATGATGAAAACCTGAGTAAGGTAGGGCTTCGGTGATTCCGAGGACGGAATCCTTATAAGGAGAGAAGGATGTGACATCCCAGATTTTTAGAATTTATAAATGAGAATTTTATAAATAAAAGTATTGTTTATGAGATATGTTGGGTGTGAGTATGTGTATGTCATATATTGTAGAATATGTGAATTGATGTGAAGAGAATATTATATATTAATTTTAATATATATAAATATTTAATTGAATTATTTATTGAGTTAAATAAATAAATTTTGTTTTGATTATAGAGTAATGTAATTAAGTGTAGTAGATTAATTAAATGAATATTTAGTATTTAATTTAATTAATATAATAATTTTATGTTATAGTTCTAATTTAATTGAGATAATTAAATTAGATGAGTTATGTGATGATTGTTACATGAAATTATAATTAACAAGTAAATATAATTATGTGACAATTTGATGAGATCGATTGATGTTAAACTATTGATTAATTAAAATAATGAGTATTTGCCAAATATGGTCTTAGGCTTTTCAAGTTTAAGTTGGTGTAAACTAGTAATTAGTATATATAATAATTACTAGGAGTTACATATATTATATATTACTGGTAATGTATATTATATGTACATACTACAAGTTAGTACGTTAGTTTTAGAAAACAAACCAAAGAAAGAAAGAAGAAGAGAGTTAGAGAGAGTTGTCAAAGAAGAAGAAGAAGAAGAAGAAGAAGAAAAAGAAGAAGAAGGGAAAGCTTTGAGAAGACAAAACAAGCTCCATCATCATCATCTCCATCTCTCTCTTAAATTCATACTAATAAGGTTATAATCTAAATTCCTTGTTTTAATTATATTTTTTTATGTTCTTCATAATGTAGTTCTCTGATAATTGTTATATAAAAGTTGTATTGAGTAATTATATTCATGGAAAAGTGGTTTGTAGAAGAAAATTAAGATAACGGTGTTTTGTATATGAAAATGGCTTAGTAAGTCCAAAATTTGATGTTCAATCTTTGCTATAATCTGTAAATTGATGTTGGATTATGTTAGTATGTTAAGAAACGAAAGCGGCGTAGTTTAAATCATGTCAATTGGTTAAGTAACGAATTCATGGCGATTGAATTCGCTAAATATGTAAGAATGGAGAAAATTTGGAAATTTGGGGTTTTGATTCCTCAAAATTGTGTAAATATGATGTTTATGTAGTTAGAATGGTGTATGACATGTGTAACTATGCTATGACAAAAGTTTTGGTTGCTAGGTCATGATTTCTGTAGGAATTGGGTTGAGATGGGTGGCTTAGAATGTGAGTAACAGAGTTATTGAGGTTTACTTTTGGGGTGTGTGCATTTTGCCATCATCTACAAGCTTGAAAGCCAGCCATTACCTGTATATAGTTTTATGATTGAGCACCCGTAGCAATTGCTACTGCCATTACTTAAGCCTTGGGACAACGTATGTTGTCTTGTAGTGTCCTGAGCCTAAGCGGTGAAGTCTTCTTCTATTTGTGAGGTCATGACTAATGGACTTAATCTAGTTTAGCAAGCATGTTAATGATGTTAAGACATATTGTGGACTATAATAACATGATTGTAATGAGATATAATATAAAATGGGAAGATTTTAAGTAATTATTTAAATAAGTTATGAAATGAAACTAAATGTGATGTTTTTAAAAGTTGAAGATAAATGATAAGGTTTATGTTGGTTTATAATGAGATATAAGTTGAAAGAACGATTTGAGTGTTAACTTGATTGGTTAATCTAATATATGTTTAAAAGGATGTAAATACACGTAAAAGACTTAATTGTCAATTGTAAGAGAAGTGTAACGAGATATAAGGCGGAGGTTATATAACCTAGTTATTGTTAACAAGTGTAATGCATCTAATTTGTGGTAATGGAATCTATGACGACTTTAATGAAAGTTAAGTGTCAGTTTCGAAAGAAGTATAAAGAAACACAAAATGGGATTATGTAATGATTAGTGTTATACGAAGAGGAGTAAACACTTGAAGATATGTGTTAAGTTTCAAACAGACGCAAGTTATAAAGGATTAAGACTAAGAGTCCTTATGGTTTCGTTATATATGTAACTAATGCATGTGAATATGAACCTTTGAACTGTTGTAGGATGTACACAAAGCATTTAAGTTGTTTTTCGGTAATTGGTAATCTACGAACCAGGCAAGTCTTTCAGTTCCTATTTGTTATGTGAATTGGTGATTAACTGTTTTAAAATCTTTATTGCAAAGAGTATGATGTGTTATAATTATGTTGAATGTATGAAATGTTAAAGTCAACTTATGACTACATTGATTGAGTAAAGCATGCTGATTGAGTAAGGAACTCAATTTTTATATTTGTTATATGAGTTGTAACATGTATGTTATGTTAGTACAGTGTTTATGGCATATATGTTGATGCATGTTATTATATGCTACGTGATGCATGAAAACTGTTAGATTTTGCTGGGCTGTCGAGCTCAACCTTACAAATAACCATTTTTGTAGGTTAAAGATTGAAGATGTCACTATGTGCTACTTGAATGAAGTGGTTCAGAAATAATATACGAAGACTTGTATTTTTAGCTAAAGTTGTTATTTCTTTAAACTATGATTAAGAATCATGAGATGTATTAAATGTTTTATGATGTATAGTTTTATGTTGAGTTGTAAAGCTAAAGTTAGAGTTATCTGATATGTAAAGGTTATCAGATTGAAATGTAAAATTTTATATAATAACAGTGATAAAGTAAATAATAAAATAAGATTGATTCAACGACATGTAGATGATAAAGGTTTTGATTCAGGGAATTAAAGTAAGAAGACATAAAAGTTTAAATTATTCCGCATTATATAAAGTCTAACATCGAATAATGATGTAAAATCAGAAGGTAGATGTGTTATTAATGACCGAAGTTAATAATAAAATTGTATGAATTTTGGGGTCGTTACAACAGTTGGTATCAGAGCTTAGGGATATGGTCTCTGGCGGAGATCGGGGAATAGAACTAGGAAGGGAGAGACGAGTAATCCTTCGCTAGTGTGTCATACCTAAGTTTATTTGGTTGGTTAGTCAGAGCATATGGTTAATATGTGATATGTTAATTTGTTAATTAACCCTTGTTTTGTGGCAGTATTTGAAAATGGCAACTGGAAATATTAACAATGGATTGAATGAGACCGTGAAGACACCTTTAATGACCACCTAGGGGAACGTGCAACAGGAAGGAAATATTCCTCCTATAAACAACACTACCGAACAAATAATGAATGATGAGTCCCTAGAGTCTTTAACTCTATCACCGTCATTTGTAAGTTATACGAAATGAGTCTTTGTGTTAACAACATCACACTCGTAAACGGATATGATCTTCTACTCAACGCGTCAGCTACAACGTTCGCTTTTCCTACGATGGTATTGAATGGTACAATCGTAATCTTCAACAGCTCGAGTCAACGTCTTTGGCGCATGTTACATTCATTTTAGTTGAAGAAATATTTGAGGGTTTAAGAAATGGGTTTTGTATTAGGGTCAATACAAAATTCGATTTCACGCTCTAGGGTAGGCTAAGAAGTCTTCAAGAATACGTCAGAAAATTTATTAACAATAGAAATATCATTCAAAACTATGACCCTCATCCAAGACTTGGATAGTACGTCACATTGATACCTATCAACTTGCCATCGTTATTCACAACGTCCCCTACAGAAAGTTTGGCTTCGGTGCATTCCACACAAGGAAGTCACAAGTGAAAGGCTCATGGCTCTTTACATATGGCTTGATATGACAATGATTAACCTTAGTGGTTTGGTTGCTTGGATTCGCATAACAAGTTGGTTTGGAATATGAAAGCTAACAACCTTACGAAAAACATGATGAGTAGTTAACCAATCGATTCCTAAAATCGCATCAAAGGCAAGTATTTTCAAAGAGATAAGATCGACAGGTAACGTGAAAGTGTCGATTTAAATCAACAAGATTTATAAACATTGGAGGTAACGAAGGTTTCTACTATCGAAGTTTCAACCAATAAGTCAAAGTCTAACTTCTCCGAAGTCAAATTTAAACGTTGAGCGCAAGAAAGAGAGATAAAAGAATGGGTAGAACCGGTATCTAATAAGGTATAGACTTCGCAAGAATTTATAATTAACTAACCCATGCTAACCGTCGATCGTCGTCGCTTCGCTTTTTTTTTTTGAGAAGTCACGAAAAACGCTCTTCCTGAAACCACCGACTTTGTTTTGTCCGTATCCGCCTTTGGTACCACTGTCCCAGCTGGACTTGACTTCACTATGCAAAAAATCGATCTAAATGACCTTCTCTTCTTGAAATTTCCACTTCTATTATCTTGGTCATGATTACCACCGAAGTGGTTACCATTCTTGGCATGATAATTTCCCCACGATGGTTATCATTGTTTAGATGCTAGATTGCCACCGGTGTATGATTATTATCGTGTTGTTGGTCGTTACCTTTTGGTTGAGATGACTCAATGGTCTCATGTGCTTCATTGCTTATCTCAGCATTTTCATATGCCATTTTCAAACACTTTGTCACAAAACAAGGGTTAATTAACATATCACATATTATCCTATACTATAATGACCAATTAAATACCAAATAAACTTAGGTAGGTCATACTAGCGAAGGAATTCCCCATCTCTCCCCTCCTAGTTCTTGTCTAACATCTCAGCCAGGGATCATATCCCTAAGCTTTGATACCAACTGTGACGCCCCCAAAATTAGGTATACATTACTCATCTTGAGTCGCCAGATACAAGGTACAGAATATAAATACAACTTAATAAAACAACTGTCGTGTACAATACGACAAAACATAACCTGTGAGTTTGAATACAAATATTGGCTACTAAATAGTATAAAACTCAAAAGGAGTCCTCATTACAATTATTATCACACTATTTCACAGAATAGTGAGGACTACTAATGCACCATCTAGGACCATCACTCTGTTCCCCGACTAGTCTCAGCTACGTTCTCATTTCCTGAAGAGAATAATGAAAGTAAAAGGGTGAGCTCAACTAGCCCAGTAAGTAATATTATGACTACGATAATGCAGAATAAATTAGCGTTAGCCTTCAACAGTGTTAAACTGATACAATATAACAAACATCAAGTTTAACTACAGCGGAACAAGCAATCCATTAGAAGAGTCAAGTAGAGAATAAAATCTACTATCTTCTATGATTTAAAAGGTTTTCATCACTTTTATCATTTGAGACTCGACAATAAATAATCCACATCATCGAATCACCCTGCACTCTGACCGAGGATATTCTTTAGTATCACGACCATGAATTATCCATGCACTACCGCTAAAGATAATCATGTTTTCATCAACCGGTCTGATCATGCCATAAAATAATTCATCTTTGCACTCTGACCAAAGAGAATCCATAGCCATAATCATACCAAAAACTGTCCATCAATGCACTACGGGCCAATAAAGACTTTTTCCACATCATTTGTAACATAACGGTTATGATTATACCGAATAATCTCTGGTCATAATCATACCAAGTCCATCTATGCACTACAGGCCACAGATGACTTTCAACATAATATAAGCATGAGGATGATGACAATGATATAAGAATTCAATAAAACAAGTTCAAGAATTAATTTATCCAGGAACTAATAATGTCCACATTGTCAACATGATACTTCTTTATAGGGTAAAATTCAAGAATACTCAGAAGAATATTTTCATGAAAAGATACTGGATGAAGCGCAAATATCAAGGATATTCCACTAATTTCATGGAGTATAGAAGTCAAAGTTTTAACCAACTGAGTATAATAAAGAATGGAATAACAAAAGAAATCACCATGCATGCGATAGATCATTTGCAGAATGATTATTCAACAGAATAATAAATAACGGAACAAGGTCCGTAAAAGCAACGCAGACGAGGATATTCAACAGAATAATAAAGAATGGAATAATAGAAGAATTTCACCATGTATGCGGTATTGCTTATAAATAGGTTATTCAACATAATAATAAATAATGAAATAACGGAAGAATTTCACCAAGTATAGGGTAACTTACAGGCGTATCTGAGTTATTCCAACGAGAATAATAAATAATGGAATAATGAAGTTCTCTTCATGAATACAAAAGAAATAATACCCCTTACGAAAGTACAACAAATAATATCCCCTACCTTTGAAAGAAGAGTATTAATTGGTATGAGGATATACTGAAGAAGAAAACTTACACTACGCTCAAAGCTTTCTTAAATTCTAAAGAAATACGCTCAAGATTATAGAAGAAGAACTCTCTATAGTTTCTCTCTCTAGAGTTTCATGAATTTCGTAAGAAATAATGAAGGAATGAGCTTTATTTATAGAAGAATGGTACGCATTGTAACTAATTCATGAGCGGTCAGATTGATTTACTTTTAATCGAAGCGGTCCATATTTAAAGCAAAATCTTTTAAATTAAATATAATATATTCTATTTATAATCTAATAAAACGAATAACTTTATAAAAGTATTATGTTTTATATAAAAAAAATTTACAATGCAAAACACTATGCGAGTACTATGCAACACTATGCATAATAAAATATAATATATTCTATTTATAGAATAACTTTATAAAAGTATTACATTTTATATAAAAAGATTTAACTATGCAAAATACTATGCATAATAGAATATAATATATTTTATTTATAGAATAACTTTATAAAAGTATTCTGTTTTATATAAAAAGCTTTTCTATTTTATTACATTAATAATACTAATAAAACAAAACTGAGTGACTTATTACGTAAACATCAATAATCAATACTGTGTGCTACTATGCAACCACGCGTATTACTGTACTTTTGTAACAACCCCAAAATAGGTCCATTCCATCCAACCCATTCTGAGTCGCCAAATACATGGTACGAAAATAACTACAACTTTATTAATACAATTATCGTGCGAGATCGACAACACTTAAAGCTGTGAGTTTAAATACAAATATATACCAGCGTGACTCATGTCCCAACCTTGGACAAAGACCTCATAATGACACCTTACATAAAGGTATAGTCAAAAACTATTTTAGAAATTAAAATCTTTGGGAAGTGCTCAAGAGAAACCTTCGTTACATGGGAGGCCATGCGTATAGGTTATGATAGATATCATATGGCCATAGAATTATCCTTGGTTGACCCAATAGACCCCAAAGAAAAATGAGAAGATTACTATCATATTCTTCCCAATGGTGAGTCTTCTCTTGACATATCATTATCTCCACTGTCTCTAATTGAGAATTATACTTCAACCAAACTCCAAGATTATATAGGTAGTGTTCGTATATATACTCAGCAACTGGATGAGCACATCCCTTTCTTATGATGATACGAGGTTGTATGTCATTAGACATCTTATATGATAGTGGCAAAACACCCTTCCAACGTTGGGTTCGCTTCACCCTATTTGATTCAACAAATATAACTACTTCTATTCCTTTGTTACCCTCGCTCGACCCAGCTACACTCTTATTACCTGAAAGGAATTGTGAAGCAAAAGGGTGAGCACAATTAGCTCAGTAAAGAATATTATGACTAAAGATAAATAAATTATCAATAGTCTTCATCAGTAATAAATCAGAGATTTAGAACATATGGTAGATGATAAAACTTTTCAACCATAGTTGCAGCGGAACGAGCAATCCATTAGAAGAGTTAAATAGACCATAAAGTTTATTATCTTCTCCATGTTAAAAGTCCATCAACAATGTTTTATCCCTGTAACATCAATCAACAATTCCTGTCCACAATCACATGTATAACTCATAATCGTAATTGTTGTTCTAAATTCATTTTTTCATCCAGGACAAAGATAATTTTCATCACTTTGAAACATCAAAGATCATGGTTATACCAAATCACGATTCATGTTCATAATCATACTAATAAATTCATCTTTGCACTACGGGCCAAAGATATTCATCAACAGACCATCTTTGCAATACATGCCAAAGATATTCATCAATAATTCATCTTTGCACTACGGGTCAAAGATATTCATCAATAAGTCATCTTTGTACTATGGGCCAAAGATATTCATATCTCAAAGAAATATATAATCATTTCCGAATTATAACCATGTTGATCAATTCACCTTTGCACTTAAGCTAAAGATATTCAATTATAAATTCAATGGTCATGATCATACCGATCCCACAATTCAACTTTTTCTCTCTTGGCTAAAGAGAACCCTAGTCATGATCATACCAATAATGTACCCATCTTTACACTCCAGTGAAAGAGAATTTCAATAACAGGGTTATAAAAATGTTATATATGATAATAAAATCAATATAATCAATACATAGTTTTAATCTCCAGAGTAATATTCATAAATCAACTATAATTTGGCTAGAAAAAGAAACCAATTTTGTAGTGAATAGTACCCGTGAATAGTAACTCGTGAATAGTAACTCATGAATAGTAACCCATCGTGAATAGTAACTCGTGAATAGTAACTCATAAATAGTAACTCATAAATAGTAACTCGTGAATAGTAACTCATGAATAGTAACCCCAACATAAAAAAGTTCCAAATTTGATAAAACGTTCAACCCAATATTTTAACATAATTATATTTAATAAATAATATCACTTACGAAGAAAATAACATCCCTTTCAATCCCTTAAAATCCCTTACTATCCCTTACCTCGGAAGAAGAGGTGCTTGATTTGGAATAATCTTTGAAACGAACTTGCACAAAGTATATAGCAACACTCAAGATATCAAAATACTCACAAGAATACACTCGATAATATAGAGAGAAAACTTCAATTTCTGGTGTGATTTTCAATTCTAACCTAAGCACCCTATTTATAGGAAAATGCTTAGAACACCAAAGCAGAAAATTTGATAAAATAATATTATATTTATATAAATTTTCCTCACGTACACCAAGAATGCGAATTCAAACATGCATTCAACACCATTGGGGACCACCAACAATATAAAAAACATTTTCTTAATAAAATTATTAAAACTTCAAAAATCAATTATTAGGAACTTCAATAATTCATAATAAATACCCTTTTATTAGAAAATTGAATCTCATTTATTTTTTATAGGAAATTCAATTCTCTACAACTTTCTAGAAGAAAGTTTTTCCAAATTCAAACAAATATTGGCCAAGAAATCCACATACTGGACGATTTTCTGTGCTATAATCAAATTTCGGTCAAGAAATGGGGTCCATTGACACACAAAACATGTGTTAATCATTTAATGCAACAAAAATACTCTTCCTCCTCATTTACTCATATATCACACATTCATTGTAAAAATATCATCATTATTATATTATAATAATATAATAAAATATTATTTTATCAGAAAAGATAAAATATAAATTTTCAACAATTGTCACTTTAAAAATTTTCTCCATCTATATCCACATAAAATGAATATTTTCCTTATCATATAAATCAATAATTAATTATTCACAAATAATATTACAGAATCACAATATTGACAATTAGGCAGTTTCCAGGAAAGAGAGGGCTTTCCAATAAGAATTTCTCCTTACTGGCGTGCAATTAGGTGACCAAACCTCTCCTTAGATAGAACTTTCTAGACATTGCCAATAATGTTATCTAATAATATTATTCAAATAATATGAATTATTGGTTTGATAATGGAAAATACTGTGCAGTGATAATTAAAACAACAATAATATAAAATATCAACGCAGTAATTATTGAATTAAAATATAAAATATTGAACAGTAATTACTGTAACGATTATTGAGTAGTGCCTTCTTACGTAAGAATCAATAATTGGTGCAATACCGTGTGCTACTGTGCAACAACGCGTATTACTGTGTTTTAACCACCGGGTATTCCAACAGTGTTAACGGTAACAACTACGCCGTTATTTGTAAACAACTTATACTTGTCGTTTTCTTCATCCAATCGCTTTTCGTTATGGGGCCCACAAAAGGCTGCGCCGTCGTATGAATATTCTCCGACAGGAAGAATATTCCATGACCAAATGAATATTCCCCGACAACAATGAGCATTTTATAACCACTTGCTTATTTTAAAAAAATTTCATATATCACCCTTAAGTTTAAACTTTTATCAATTTAACCATTTACTGAATAGTAATTATAAGAAAAATTGAATACTTTTATTTCATAAAATTCGGGGTCTTACAACTTTTACTACCGAGTAGTTCAAAAGCTTTAACGGTAAAACTTCCGCCGTTATTCTCATAAAAATATTTTTATCGTTTTCTCAATCCGACAATAATTAGTTGTAGGATCCAATGATGATTATCTAGTTATACGGATATTCCTCGACAAAAAGAATATTCCTGAGACCAATCGAATATTATACAACAACTTGCATACTTTTCAAAATTTATAAATACTACCCACAACTACAACATTATATCAAATCCACACCATAATATTCAAAAAATTATTTCGAGAAAATTCAATATTTATTCATAAAATCTGGGGTCTCACAACGTTGGCTCGAGCTATTGAAAGATTACGATCATACCATCCAATATCATCCTGGAAAAGCAAACGTGGTAGCTGACGCATTAAGTAGAAGATCATATGCGGGTACGAGTGCAATGTTTTAACACAAAGGTCCATTTTGTACGACTTGCAAAGGATGGAGATAGAAGTAAAGGCTCCAAGTACCCACGTGATGATATCAAACATACGGGTAGAACTGACTTTAATTGATAAAGTTAAAGCTGCTCAAGCTACGGACATGGAGCTGATGCGTATGAAGAAGAAAGTGCAAGAAGGTGCTATTCCAGAAGCAAGAATCGATGAAGAATGAATACTTCGAGTCAACTCCAGACTTTGTGTTCCTAACGATTCTGACTTGAAGCATAGAATCATGATGGAGGCACACAACACACCGTTTGCAATCCATCCTAAGAGTACTAAAATGTATCATGATCTTCGACAAACATTTTGGTGGAGCAATATGAAGAGAGAGATCGCAGAGTTTATCTCTAGGTGTTTAACTTGTCAACGTGTAAAGGCAGAGCATCAAGTGCTAAAGGGTCCATTGCAACCACTTGAGATTCTGACATGGAAGTGGGAACACATTACTATGGATTTCGTTACGGGTCTTCCCAAGGTTTCTCAAGGCATAGATGCGATTTGGGTTATTGTTTATAGATTAACTAAGTCTGCCTATTTCTTGCCTATACGGGAGACTTATTCCCTTGAACGTCTTGCTAGTATGTACGTAAATGAGATTGTGAGATTGCATAGCATGCCAGTATCCATAGTTTCGGATCGTGACCCAAGATTCACTTCACGATTTTGGGTTAGATTGTAGAAAGCTATGGGCACGGATTTACGATTCAGTTTGGCATACCATCCTCAAACGGACGGGCAATCAAAGAGAACTATTCAAACTCTTGAAGATCTATTAAGACTTTGTGTCCTAGATTTCAAAGGGAGTTGGGATAAGTACCTACCATTGGTGGAATTCTTCTACAAAAACAGTTATCAAGCAAGTATAGGTGTGGCTCCATTTGAAGCATTGTATGGACGAAAGTGTCGCTCAAAGGTATGTTGGGATGAGGTGGGAGAAGCAACATTGTTGGGACCGGGGTAAATGCGATATAACTCTGAGAAAAGATCCAAACGATTTGACAACATATATACAAACAAAGACAGGATCGACAAAAGAGTTATGCGGATCTTCATCGAAAGGACGTGGAATTTAATATTGGGGATCATGTATTGTTACGTATTGCTCCATGGAAGGGAGTTACAAGATTTGGGAAGAGGGGAAAGCTCAATCCAAGATTTATTGGTCTATTTGAGATTCTTGACCGAATAGGAAGTGTGGCCTATAGACTCACATTACCTCCAAGCATGTCTCGTGTTCATAATGTTTTTCACATATCTATGCTTTGTAAATATATGAAAGACCCGAACCACATTATTGAGTTAGAACCAGACGAGATAGCCAAAGATTTAACGTACGAGGAGGTACCTGTTAAGATCTTGGATAGGAAAGAACATGTCCTACGCACCAAGGTTATACCACAAGTTAAGGTTTTGTGGAGAAACCATGCTATTGAAGAAATGACCTGAGAGTTGAAATCAGAAATGAAAGTGAGGTATCCTTACCTTTTCGAAACACCATGTACGTACGTCAATTTCGAGGACGAAATTTCATAAGGATGGGAGGTTGTAAGACCCCAACTTTTTAATGAATAAAATCGAATTTCCTCTATTTATTATTGTGAATAATAAGGTGTTAATTTGATATAATACTTTGGTTATGGGTGAAATGTGCAAATTTTTCAAAACAAGCAAGTGGTTATAAAATATTCATTGTTGTCTGGGAATATTCGTTTGGTCGTGGAATATTCTTGCTGTCGGGGAATATTAGTACGATGGCGCAGCCATTTATGGGCCCCATAACAGAAAATGGTCGGATGAAGAAAACAACAAGTTTGAGTTTTTACAAATAACGGCGTAATGGTTACCATTAACACTATTGGAATACCCGGTGGTTAAAATACAGTAATACACGTGGTTGCACAGTAGCACACGGTATTGCACATTATTTTTGAATTATTAATTCTTACGTAAGAAGGCACTACTCAATAATTATTACAGTAATTACTGTTTAATATTTTATTTTATTGATTCAATAATTGCTACGTTGATATTTTATATTATTGTTGTTTCAATAATTGTCACTACACAGTATCTCCATTATCAGATCAATAATTCATATTATTTGAATAATATTGTTAGATAGCATTATTCGTGATATCTAAAGAAGTTACATCTAGGAAAGGGTTTGGTCATCTAATTTGCATAATAAGGAGAAATCTTTATCGGAAAGCCCTCTCTTTCTCGAGGAACGATTTGGTTGTCATAATTGTGATTGATAATATTATTTGTGAATAATTAATTATTGATTTATATTATAAGGAAATATTTATTTTATGTGGATATAAATGATGGATATATTTATTGTGGTTATAAATGATGGAATTAATGTTGAGATATTTTATCAGTATTTTGTCGGAATGAAGGTATTAAAAATCGTTCGTATGTGGAATTTGGGCATTTTCTGTTTGGAATTTGAAAAAACTTTCTTCTACAAAATTGTAGAGAATTCGATTTCCTATAGAATGGACATAAAATTCATATTTTTCTGATAAAAAGGCTATTTATTATGAATTATTGAAGTTTCAAAAATAAATATTTTATTAAAAATATGGTGGGCCCCACTTTTGGTTGGTAAAAAATGAAATGTCTTTGGAATTTATTTTCAAAAGTGGTGGGCATGAATAGTAACGAGTAAAGCCATCGTGGTAGCAAGTTAGTCTCTATATATGGCGTTAAGCATTTTCCTATAAATAGGGTCTTAGTTAGAATTAGAAATCACGCCTTGTAAACAAGTTTTCTCTCTTCTCTCTACGTATATTATCGGCGTATTTTGTGAGTATTTAGATACTTTTGTGAGTTGTTATTCATCGATTGCAAGTTTCATTCAAACCTTATTCACGATATTTTCAAATTGAAATCTTGTTCTTTTGAGGTAAGGGATGTTATTTTCTTCATAATGATGTTATTCTTTCAGAATCATTATACTGAAATATTGGTATGGATTTTATTTTGGAATTTCTACCTTTTTGTGTCAGGGTTACTATTCACGTATACGGCACTATTCGTATACGGCACTATTCACAGAAAAAATAAAATTTTCTTTTCTTTGTTCAAGTTGTCTATTATGGTTACTATCTTTGATTGTATCCATGTTCTGATCTTTATTCTTGAATTTTGCTCCACAATTGATTATTATAAGGTATTTTTGAACTTGGATAAACTAAAGTACGAATCCCACAATCTTTGATCTTTTATCTCCTTTGGATTCATTTTCTTTAAGATATTTTTCATCATCCTCAGTCCTAAATGATGATATTACTGAACATTTTTGGCCTGTAGTGCAAAGATGAATGATTACCTAATGAATATCTTTGGCCCGTAGTGCAAAGATGAACATGTGTTGAGATGAACATGACCAACTGGTGATACAAATGAATATCTTTGGCCTGTAGTGCAAAGATGAACATTTGATTCAAGATGTATATTGATTGATGTTACAGGGATAAAATATTGATGATGGACTTTTAAATCTTAGAAGATAGTAGAATTCTTTCTCTACTTGACTCTTCTAATGGATTGTTGTTTCAATTGAGATTGTTGATCTAAAACTTGTTGTCTATTATATTTTATCAGATTTTTCCCTGTTGAAGACTAATGATAATTTGTTGTATATTATCTTAGTCATAATATTCTTTACTGGGCTAGTTGAGCTCACCCTTTTCCTTTTTATTCCATTTTTCTTCTCAGGAGGTGAGAACATAGCAGGAACTAGCCGGGGTATGGAGTGATAGTTCAAGATAGTTGTTTTAGTAGTCCTCACTATTTTGTAAAATAGTGTATCAATAATTGTAATGAGGACTCTTTTTGAGTTTGTATCTTTGCCTATTAGACAATATTTGTATTCAAACTCACAAGATATATCAATGTTGTCGTATTTTGCACAACTATTGTATTCATTGAAGTTATATTTGTTTTTGTACCATGTATTTGGCGACTCGGAATAGGTGATGTATAACTATTTTGGGGCGCCACATGCTATATTAACTAAGTCAGACTCGTACTTCTCTCTCGAATCCATACAAGTACACAAAGAATTGTTGATCGACAATTCATAAATTCAAGCAAAAATTAAGTAGAAATACTACCTACAACTATAACATTATATCAAATCCACACCATAATATTCAAAAAATTATTTGAGAAAATTCAATATTTATTCATAAAATCTGGGGTCTCACAACGTTGGCTCGAGCTATTGAAAGATTACGATCATACCATCCAATATCATCACGGAAAAGCAAAGCGTGGTAGTGACGCATTAAGTAGAAGATCATATGCTGCACGAGTGCAATGTTTTTAAACAAAGGTCCATTTTGTACGACTTGCAAAGGATGGAGATAGAAGTAAAGGCTCCAAGTACCCACATGATGATATCAAACATACGGGTAGAACTGACTTTAATTGATAAAGTTAAAGCTGCTCAAGCTACGGACATGGAGCTGATGCGTATGAAGAAGAAAGTGCAAGAAGGTGCTATTCCAGAAGCAAGAATCGATGAAGAATGAATACTTCGAGTCAACTCCAGACTTTGTGTTCCTAACGATTCTGACTTGAAGCATAGAATCATAATGGAGACACACAACACACCGTTTGCAATCCATCCTAAGAGTACTAAAATGTATCATGATCTTCGACATACATTTTGGTGGAGCAATATGAAGAGAGAGATCGTAAAGTTTATCTCTAGGTGTTTAACTTATCAACGTGTAAAGGCAGAGCATCAAGTGCCAAAGGGTCCATTGCAACCACTTGAGATTCTGACATGGAAGTGGGAACACATTACTATGGATTTCGTTACGGGTCTTCCCAAGGTTTCTCAAGGCATAGATGCGATTTGGGTTATTGTTTATAGATTAACTAAGTCTGCCTATTTCTTGCCTATACGGGAGACTTATTCCCTTGAACGTCTTGCTAGTATGTACGTAAATGAGATTGTGAGATTGCATGGCATGCCAGTATCCATAGTTTCAGATCGTGACCCAAGATTCACTTCACGATTTTGGGTTAGATTGTAGAAAGCTATGGGCACGGATTTACGATTCAGTTTGGCATACCATCCTCAAACGGAAGGGCAATCAAAGAGAACTATTCAAACTCTTGAAGATCTATTAAGACTTTGTGTCCTAGATTTCAAAGGGAGTTGGGATAAGTACCTACCATTGGTGGAATTCTTCTACAAAAACAGTTATCAAGCAAGTATAGGTGTGGCTCCATTTGAAGCATTGTATAGATGAAAGTGTCGCTCTCCAGTATATTGGGATGAGGTGGGAGAAGCAACATTGTTGGGACCAGAATTGGTACGTATAACTACAAAAAAGATCCAAACGATTTGACAACATATACAAACAGCACAGGATCGACAAAAGAGTTATGCGGATCTTCATCGAAAGGACGTGGAATTTAATATTGGGGATCATGTATTGTTACGTATTGCTCCATGGAAGGGAGTTACAAGATTTGGGAAGAGGGGAAAGCTCAATCCAAGATTTATTGGTCTATTTGAGATTTTTAACCGAATAGGAAGTGTGGCCTATAGACTCACATTACCTCCAAGCATGTCTCGTGTTCATAATGTTTTTCACATATCTATGCTTCGTAAATATATGAAAGACCCGAACCACATTATTGAGTTAGAACCAGACGAGATAGCCAAAGATTTAACGTACGAGGAGGTACCTGTTAAGATCTTGGATAGAAAAGAGCATGTCCTACGCACCAAGGTTATACCACAAGTTAAGGTTTTGTGGAGAAACCATGCTATTGAAGAAATGACCTGAGAGTTGAAATCAGAAATGAAAGTGAGGTATCCTCACCTTTTCGAAACACCATGTACGTACGTCAATTTCGAGGACGAAATTTTATAAGGATGGGAGGTTGTAAGACCCCAACTTTTTAATGAATAAAATCGAATTTCCTCTATTTATTATTGTGAATAATAAGGTGTTAATTTGATATAATACTTTGGTTATGGGCGAAATGTGCAAATTTTGTAAAACAAGCAAGTGGTTATAAAATATTCATTGTTATGCAGGAATATTCGTTTGGTCGTGGAATATTCTTCTACATTTGGGAATATTAAATGCGATGGCGTGACCATTTGTGGGCCCCATAATGAGAAAATGGTCGGGATGAAGAAAACAACAAGTTTAAGTTTTTACAAATAACGGCGTAATGGTTACCATTAACACTATTGGAATACCGATTGGTTAAAATACGATGTAATACACGTGGGTTGCATAAAGAAAGACACGGTATTGCACATTATTTTTGAATTATTAATTCTTACGTAAGAAGGCACTACTCAATAATTATTACAGTAATTACTGTTTAATATTTTATTTTATTGATTCAATAATTGCTACGTTGATATTTTATATTATTGTTGTTTCAATAATTGTCACTACACAGTATCTCCATTATCAGATCAATAATTCATATTATTTGAATAATATTGTTAGATAGCATTATTGGCAATGTCTAAAGAAGTTCTGTCTAGGAAAGGGATTTGGTCATCTAATTGCACGCCAATAAGGAGAAATCTTTATCGGAAAGCCCTCTCTTTCCTGGGAACGACCTGGTTGTCATAATTGTGATCCAGTAATATTATTTGTGAATAATTAATTATGGATTTATATTATAAGGAAATATTTATTTTATGTGGATATAAATGATGGATATATTTATTGTGGTTATAAATGATGGAATTAATGTTGAGATATTTTATCAGTATTTTGTCGGAATGAAGGTATTAAAAATCGTTCGTATGTGGAATTTGGGCATTTTCTGTTTGGAATTTGAAAAAACTTTCTTCTACGAAATTGTAGAGAATTAGATTTCCTATGGAATGGACATAAAATTCATATTTTTCTGATAAAAAGGCTATTTATTATGAATTATTGAAGTTTCAAAAATAAATATTTTATTAAAAATATGGTGGGCCCCACTTTTGGTTGGTAAAAAATGAAATGTGCTGGAATTTATTTTCAAAAGTGGTGGGCATGAATAGTAACAGGTAAAGCCATCAGGTAGCAAGTTAGTCTGCTATGGCGTTCTAAGCATTTTCCTATAAATAGGGTGCTTAGTTAGAATTAGAAATCACGCCAGAAACAAGTTTTCTCTCTTTCTCTCTGTATATTATCGAGCGTATTTTGTGAGTATTTAGATACTTTGTGAGTTGTTATTCATCAGTGCAAGTTTCATTCAGCCTTATACCTGATATTTCAGTCGGAAATACTGTTCTTTTGAGGTAAGGGATGTTATTTTCTTCATAATGATGTTATTCTTTCAGAATCATTATACTGAAATATTGGTATGGATTTTATTTTGGAATTTCTACCTTTTTGTGTCAGGGTTACTATTCACGTATACTAAGACTATTCAGTATCTTCAAGACTATTCACAGAAAAAATAAAATTTTCTTTTCTTTGTTCAAGTTGTCTATTATGGTTACTATCTTTGATTGTATCCATGTTCTGATCTTTATTCTTGAATTTTGCTCCACAATTGATTATTATAAGGTATTTTTGAACTTGGATAAACTAAAGTACGAATCCCTAATCTTTGATCTTTTATCTCACTGGATTCATTTTCTTTAAGATATTTTTCATCATCCTCAGTCCTAAATGATGATATTACTGAACATTTTTGGCCTGTAGTGCAAAGATGAATGATTACCTAATGAATATCTTTGGCCCGTAGTGCAAATATGAACATGTGTTGAGATGAACATGACCAATCTGGTGATACAAATGAATATCTTTGGCTGAGTGCAAAGATGAACATTTGATTCAAGATGTATATTGATTGATGTTACGAGGATAAAATATTGATGATGGACTTTTAAATCTTAGAAGATAGTAGAATTCTTTCTCTACTTGACTCTTTCTAATGGATTGTTGTTTCATTGCAGTTGTTGATCTAAAACTTGTTATCATTATATTTTATCAGATTTTTCCTGTTGAAGACTAATGATAATTTGTTGTATATTATCTTAGTCATAATATTCTTCTTTGGGCTAGTTGAGCTCACCTTTTCCTTTTTATTCCATTTTTCTTCTCGGGAGGTGAGAACATAGCGAGAACTAAATGGGGTATGGAGTGATAGTTCAGGATAGTTGTTTTAGTAGTCCTCACTATTTTGTAAAATAGTGTATCAATAATTGTAATGAGGACTCTTTTTGAGTTTGTATACTGTCTATTAGACAATATTTGTATTCAAACTCACAGTATATGTGTTGTCGTATTTTGCACAACTATTGTATTACTGAAGTTATATTTGTTTTTGTACCATGTATTTGGCGACTCAGAATAGGTGATGTATAACTATTTTGGGGGCGTCACATGCTATATTAACTAAGTCTAGACTCGTACTTCCTCTCTCGAATCCATACAAGTACACAAAGAATTGTTGATCAGACAATTCATAAATTCAAGCAAAAATTAATATAGATAAATTGAGAAATAGCTTATTAAACTAAAAATCAAAGTTATATAATCATCATCCCACTTAAAGATCCATCATAAGCCTAAAAAGTAATTTAGTTCATCATCAATGAATTAAAAACTGAATTAATTAAAGAAACATCCTTCCAATTAAAAATATAAAACTAGAGAAGAAGAATAAATTCAGAACACCCTTCTCTTTAGTCCAATCTGCAACTGTAGTGAAAATCCTTCAAAATCTTCTCTCCAATGTTCTTGCTCCAAAATCTTTATTCAATCAATGTTAATTGCCTTGTGTTGTATGTGTCTTGTGACGCCCTCAAAATAGGTATACATCACCCATCTTGGGTCGCCAAATACATGTTACTGAATACAAATACAAACTTAATTATACAACATGAGCTGAGAGTTTTTAGACGACTATTGTCTTCTAGACAATATCCAAACTCAAATGGAGTCCTCGTTATATTTATTATCACACTATTTTATAGAATAGTGGGGACTACTATAACACCATCTCGGGCCTTCACTCTGTTCCCCGACTAGTTCCTACTACGTTCTCATTTCCTGAAGAGAACAATGGAAGTAAAAGGGTGAGCTCAACTAGCCCAGTAAGAAATATTATGACAAAGATAATGCAGAATAAGTTATCATTAGCCTTCAACAATGTTAAACTGATAGAATATAATCGATAACAAGTTTAACTGCAGCGTAATAAGCAATCCATTAGAAGAGTCAAGTAGAGCCTTACATCTTGCGTGTCTGTGAATTGAAACAACCTGGCATATTTCCTATACATGATGCCCCCAGTTCTATTGCATAGCCAGGTGCTCCTTCCGTTGTGTCTGTGAATAGATTTTTGCATTGAGGAATGACAGATACAACATGAGTCTCTTCTTATATTATCTCTTCCTCAGCCCACCATGGTTTCTAAGAGGCCTCATAATCGCAGAAATTCATGCTTTGGATGTGACTACCAAGGGGACATGGGTATGCAAATTTCCCTGAATTTTTCAACTCTACCTGAGAAGGCACTTAGCTCCTTTCAGTTCATTCAGTGGCATGAACACCTCTGGCTCTCCATCAGTTTCATCGTCCATGTCATAACACCAATTGTTTTGAGGGCGATTGTTCAAGGCTTCGAGTATTTGATTCTGCAGATTCCGAATTGACCTCCCTTGCTCAATCATCTTCTCCTCAGTTGATGCTACAAACTCGAACCACAAATCCTCCACTCTTGAATTATCTTGTTCAGTTTCAAAATCCATGTATTGAGGAGTTAATGAGTTGTTCTGTCTGTTTGTTAAGATTTTGGCTTGATAACTCCTGACTCATCATCATCTCGTCATGGTCTGCTATGCTTTTTGACATGAATTCCTTCAACCTTGAATTTTCCTTCTGTTGCGTTGAAGGTGGATATGAGAAATCTGATGGAAGTGTTGGACTTGGGATGCAGTATTGGTTAGGATAGTTATAACTCCATTCATAATTTGGGTGATACCCCCAACCTTGTTGATAATCAGGATAAACATCATTGTTGAAGTAATCACCCCCAAACTGCACTTGTCCAACCTTGATGTTGCCTGCGATAACTTCGCATGCTCGCATGAAAGACAAGTATTCACATGTAACTACTATCTCGAGTGCGTTGAAACGCAAGAATATCCAACCTCTCAAAGAAAGTGTTGCAATTTGTCAGCGACAATGAAGAAAATACATTCAGTCCCTCAGTGCTCAAGTCCCTTGGTTGAATCATATTTGCATAAGGCCATTGATAAGCAAAGTCACCCATGGTACCTGAAAAGAGAGAAATATAAGAAGATAATTAAAACAACAAAAAAAATGTTTAAATTAAGACTAATTTGATTAAAATTAATGTTGGCAAAAATTTATTAAGCTAATTCTCCGGCAACGACGCCGAAAACTAGTTGGATAATTTCTAGTTACGCACAACAAACAAGTATACATTGTCAACAAGTAATAAAGAGTAAGTAAAGTATCGTTCCCATGGAGAATTATCTAATAAAGTTTACCAAGCACTAGCCCATAACCATTTCAGTCTTATTTAAATGATTGATATTATATTTTATATTTAAACTATGAAATTAAATAAACCTAACTATTTCTAGAGTGAGACTAGATAATGAAGACCTGAGATTACAATTTCATCTATTGAATAATTTAAATCAACGCACTCCCTGTTAAGCCAAATTACTTGCATTGGATTGCTAGTCGAGAACACAAAAGTGAAATATAGCCATCTCTCGATGTACCATACCCATATCAAATATAATCCTCAGTTGAAAGAATACACATGAACACCCAAATTACCTAAACCACTATATGTCTTTGTGATTTACAAATAATTAGGATTTAAGCCCAAGTTCTCAATTGACTACAAGCGATGCCTCGGTATATATCTATCCTAAGCAAGAATCATACATTCCATCACCATGTAGAACATACAAACACAAGCTATCAAGATCAAATCTAAATTCATACTTCATCTTTCAAGTCCATATGGGTGATCACAGTAATTGATGGCCAATCAACTAAGTAAATAAGCATAAATCTTAATAGACAATCCCATAGCAATCAATAAGGTTAACAATGAAGTATATCAGATTAAACTAAGAAATAGAATCCATTGAAATCCCAAAATAAATTTTAACTCATCATAGAATCAAAATCCATAATCCACAATTGATTATACATTGAGAAATAAAGATAGAACTAAAGAGAAGTTAGGGAATTAGGAATGCAAATCTGAGATTCTCCTCTTCTTCTAATTCTGAATTTCCAATGCTTTTCGATTGCTTCAATCTTCAACTCTAATCTATTCTAGGGTTCTAATCTAATCTAAAAAGAAAGAGAAGAAAAGAGCATATGTAATCTAGATTATGATCCCCCAAGGGTGGAATGTCCTTTATATAATGGAAATGCGTCTAATATATAAGCCCTAATTGAATCCCCCTCTCCGTTAAGCTTCAATTGCACGGTTTAATGAAAAGTCAGCTTTGGTCATCTTCCGAAGTCGCGTGGCCGCGTAAGAATTGGCCTAAAGTTGGGCGCGGCCACGCTCAAGTGTTAAATCGCGTCTTTTTACTCCTGTGATTCGCGCGGCCGCGCAGGAAATCGCGCGCCCGCGAGGTTGATTTTCTGCTGCAGTGTGCTCTGGTAAAATGGTCATAACTTTTGATCCGGGAAGAGTTACGGGACCTGCCACCTATCAAATCGAAGCTATCAACGAGATCTACAACTTTCATTCTTTGATTATTGAGAAATGCTGGCCGAATGAAGGTTGAAATTGGGCTGGAAGGGACTTCTATGAAAATGGCTAACCAAAACAACGAAGTTTGACGTCCGTTGGTACAAAGATCATAACTCTTGCATCCGAACTCCGATTAGAACGATTCAAGATGTTCCGGAAAGCTACGAAGACGCTCTACAATGTAAGCTAAGTTCCAAACCAAGAACATGAAGTAAACATGAAAGCCCAAATGATGTCCGAATTTCTTTTCTTTGCATTTTCCTTGCTTTTCCTTACCAATAGTCGCTCACACCGCTCCTAAACATAAGATCTACAAAATAAACACAAAATGCATGAAAAGTAACTAAGAAACATGAATATAAGCAACTAATTCAAGTAAAAGATACCGGATAAGTAGGTATTAAACCAACTTATCAAATACCCCCAAACTTAAACCGTTGTTTGTCCCCAAGCAACACAATATTATGCAATCTACATGCTATGCAAGTTACGCGATTATGACAATGAATCCCCAGATTTCCAGCCATATTAAGAATTCCAATAAGATATGCCTCACAGAAATATCAAGATCTAAGAACAAAGCATCAAACTAAGCTAAAGGCATAATGACATACAATCAGATAATCCTAACCTGCTATAAAGATGTTGTGTGTGTGTGTGTGATGTGTTCACAGATAAGCTTGACAAAGGTGAAAATACAACATGCTTTATTTCTTAAGGCAGACAATTGAAGTTTAAATCATGAAATGCATATACTAATGAGACATCAACTACTCCAACACATCAATACAAACTAGGATTCAACAATGGGTTTATTCTACTTTATTTTTATTCACGAGGGCGATTTTCGCACTTTCCCGCGGTGTTTATTGATTTTTATTATTATTATTTTTATATATATATATATATTTCCCATGACTGTGCAATCTCTCATTCCATTAGGCTAACAGTGCTACCCCTTAGTGAGCTTTCAACCAACGACTCCCAGACCATTAAGACCTTAGGGCGCTAGGTGTAGAGACAATCCCCTTAGGCGTACTTACTCAAGTAACAAAGGCCCCGAAATAAGACTAGCCACGGTAATTATTCAAATTATTTTTTATTATTTATAAAGCAAGCATACCCATGCATTCCCAAAACTTGAGTTTAAGTGTCTTCATAGTCATTACTCACTTCCTACACAATTCTATCATTAAAAACAATATTTTCCTCTCAACAGACAAGCATGATAATCTTAACCAACAAGAAAATAGGAACATTGTCGTGCTACCTGGTAACATCTAAACAGCAAGCATGAATTATATCCTGTATAAAATTATAACTAAGCTCAAGATATCCACTGAATTCAAAAATCTATCAAATTTCTATGTCATCATTGGCCAAATTAGAATTCAACTAACTAAAAGCCTGGGATTATGCAATGTTATGCAACTAAACACATACTAAGTAAACAAGACAAAAGAAAACTAAAAAATAAAAAAAATTCATACTAAAATACCCCTACTATGCAACTAACTATATGCAACAACTACTCAGTACAACCCAATACCCTCAAACTTAAAATAAACAATGCCCTCATTGTAATTAAAAGTGAAAGAATACTCCCCTAAGTGGCAATGTCATCTCCGTTCGCCTCCTCATGATCCGATGGTATATCAGGTGATGACTAAGTTTGAGATACTCTATAGTTGGAGACTGAGTGTGGGCTTCTAACTGTCTGAATGCTTGAGTCAGAAATTCTAAAAATTTAGCATTTTTTTACGTAATCGAGCTATGGCGCGGCGGTATGGTGTTTAGCTTGTAGTTAGGCGCAGTACCCTTACGACCGACCATACTCTGGCAGCTTCAGTTTTTGACTTTTGTTTGATCCTAAATGCTTATACCAATTGGATTGAACCTAAAAGGAGAAACAATAAAACTATTATTAATACTTACCACTATCTAACATCTACTAAATATGGAAATGTAAAAAAAAATTAAACAAAGAGGGAGAAAGATTGGATGGGGTGCCTCCCATCGAGCGCTTCGATTTATAGTCAGTTAATTTGGACTCTTTTCTTGACACCGCTATCCAATTCCTCTACGATAAGCTAGGAACCCTCCATCCATTAGAACTGCAATGTGCGTAGGTAGGTTCCCCATCTTGCGTGTCTGTGAATTGAAACAACTGGCATATTTCACACATGATGCCCCAGTTCTATTGCATAGCTGGTGTTCCTTAGTTGTGTCTGTGAATAGATTTTTGCATTGAGGCATGACAGATACTACATGATTCTCTTCTTCTATTATCTCTTCCTCAGCCCACCATGGTTTGTAAGAGGCCTCATAATCGCAGAAATTCTTGCTTTGGATGTGACTACCAAGGGGACATGGGTGTGCAAATTTCCCTGAATTTTTCAACTCTATCTGAGAAGGCACTTGGGGTATTATACAAGTCAGCTCATGATCTTCATTTTCCATACCCCAGTTGTCTCCTCAATGTCCACTCCTTTCAGTTCATTCAGTAGCATGAACACCTCTGGCTCTCCATCAGTTTCATCGTCCATGTTATAACACCAATTGTTTTGAGGGCGATTGTTCAAGGCTTCCAGTATTTGATTCATTTGATTCTGCAGATTCCGAATTGACCTCCCTTTCTCCATCATCTTCTCCTCAGTTGATGCTACAAACTCGAACCATAAATCCTAAACTCTTGAATTATCTTGTTCAGTTTCAAAATACATGTATTGAGGACCATTCATTGAGGTGTTAATGAGTTGTTCCGTCTGTTTGTTAAGATTTTGGCTTGATAACTCCTGACTCATCATCATCTCGTCATGGTCTGCTATGCTTTTTGACATGAATTCCTTCAACCTTAAATTTTCCTCTTGTTGCGTTGAAGGTGGATATGAGAAATCTGATGGATGTGTTGGACTTGGGATGCAGTATTGGTTGGGATAGTTATAACTCCATTCATAATCTGGGTGATACCCAACCTTGTTGATAATCGGGATAAACATCGTTGTTGAAGTAATCACCCCAAATCGCACTTGTCCAACCTTGATGTTGGATCGATAATTTCGATGCTCGCCAAAGACAAGATTCACATGTAACTACTATCTCTCGAGTGCGTTGGGCTGCAAGAATATCCAACCTCTCCGAAAGTGTTGCAATTTGTGCTGACAATGAAGAAAATACATTCAGTCCCTCAGTGCTCGTGTCCCTTGGTTGAATCATATTTGCATAAGACCATTGATAAGAAAAGTCACCTATGGTACCTGAAAAGAGAGAAATATAAGAAGATAATTAAAACAACAAAAAAAATGTTTAAATTAAGACTAATTAGATTGAAATTAATGTTGGCAAAAATTTATTAAGCTAATTCACCGGCAACGGCGCCAAAAACATGTTGGGTAATTTCTAGTTACGCACAACATGTAAGTATACGTGGTCAACAAGTAATAAAGAGTAAGTAAAGTATCGTTCACACGGAGAATTATCTAATAAAGTTTACCAAGCACTAGCCCATAACCATTTCAGTCTTATTTAAACGAATGATATTATATTTTATATTTAAATTATGAAATTAAATAAACCTAACTATTTCTAGAGTGAGACTAGATAATGAAGACCTGAGATTATAATTTCATCTATTGAATAATTTAAATCAACGCACTCCCTGTTAAGCCAAATTACTTGCACTGGATTGCTAGTCGAGAACACAAAAGTGAAATATAGCCATCTCTCGATGTACCATACTCATATCAAATATAATTCCCAGTTGAAAGAATACACATGAACACCCAAATTACCTAAACCACTATATGTCTATGTGATTTACAAATAATTAGGGTTTAAGCCCAAGTTCTCAATTGACTATGAGCGATGCCTCGGTATATGTCTATCCTAAGCAAGAAATCGCGCGCCCGCAAGGTTGATTTTCTGCTGTAGCATGCTCTGGTAAAATGGCCATAACATTTGATCCGGGAAGAGTTACGGGACCTGCCACCTATCAAATTGAAGCTATCGACGAGCTCTACAACTTTCATTCTTTGATGATTGAGAAATATTGGCCGAATGAAGGTTGAAATTTGGCTGGAAGGGACTGCTATGAAAATGGCTAACCAAACAGCGAAGTTTGACGTCCGTTGGTACAAAGATCATAACTCTTGCATCCGAACTCCAATTAGAACGATTCAAGATGTTCCAGAAAGCTATGAAGACGCTCTACAATGTAAACTAAGTTCCAAACCAAGAACATGAAGTAAATATGAAAACCCAAATGATGTCTGGATTGCTTTTCTTTGCATTTTCCTTGCTTTTCCTTACCAATAGTCGCTCACACCGCTCCCAAACATAAGATCTACAAAATAAACGTAAAATGCATGAAAAGTAACTATAAAACATGAATATAAGCAACTAATACAAGTAAAAGATACCGGATAAGTAGGTATAAAATCAACTTATCAAATAGTAACCGGGTGAATAATACCTCGTGAATAGTACATTGTGAATAGTAACCCGACATGAAAAGTACCCCAAATACTCGAGTGAATAATATTATAATGAATAGTAACTGGGTGAATAGTAACCTGTGAATAGTAAGTCGTGAATAGTATCCCGGCATGAAAAGTGTCCCAAATACCTGAGTGAATAATATTATAGTGAATAGTAACTGGGTGAATAGTACCCCGGGTGAAAATATTGATATTTAATAAGAAAGTTCATATCAATATTCCAATGAAACGATATTGGATGAAGCGCAAAACTCAAGGATATTCCACTAATTTCAAGGATTATAGAAGCAATACTTACCATAGTAAGTTTAGATTTAAGAATATGGAAAGAAATAACATACGAAACTGCAAATGGATTTTCACCCGTCATACGGTACGTAATCCGCATAGACAAGTTATTCCGACATATTAAAGGATGAATACGAAAAAAATAGTATTCCTTATGTATACGAAAGAAATAATACCCCTTACCTTAGTAGAAGGCAGGTTACTGTAATAGTGAAGTAGCAGAATACTCTTCTTCTTGCTCTCTATAGTTTCTCTCTTTATAGTGTCTCTTGTGAATCTCAGTGAATTGGTGAGAATGAAAGAAGAATTAAGCTTCTATTTATAAGAGAATGGACTAAATAGTAACTTATTCACGAATGGTCCAGATTGATTTACTATTAGAACGGACGGTCCATATTGATTACTATTAGAACTACAACCGACGGTCCAGATTGATTTACTTTTAAAACCACCACCGACGGTACAGATTGATTAATTTTAAAACCACCATCAACGGTCCAGATTGATTTACTATTAAACCACCACTGCAAGCGATCCAGTTGATTTACTATTAAAACCACCATCAATGGTCCATTGATTTACTATTAAAACCACCATTAATGGTCAGATTGATTTACTATTAAAACCACCACCAATGGTCCAGATTGATTTAACTTATTACACTTTGGTACCCCTAAAGTTTTCCAAGTTAGCATTATTCCCCTCTAACTTTTGTAATTCACTTATCTTCAATAAACACATTCTTAATACTTCAACAATTATTCATCACTAATATTATAACTCATAATATTTAATAACCAGATCATTCCCAGGAAAAATGAGGCTTTCCAATAAGAATTTCTCCCTATTGGCGCGCAATTAGGTGACCAAACCTCTCCTCGACAGAACTTTCTAGACATTGTCAATATTGCAAATAATAATATGAATAAATTTGTTGTCTCAATTATTGATTTAATAATATAAAATATTATGCAGATGATATTGTGACAATAATTGAATCAAATAACGTGAGATACTATGCAACAATTACTGTAGCAATAATTGAGTAAACTGAGTGGCTTCTTATGTAAGCATCAATAATTAATATCGTGTGCTACTATGCAACCACGCGTATTACTGTACTTTTACCATCGGGTAGTTCAACAGTTAACGGTAAAACTTTCGCCGTTATTTTTATAAAAAAATATTTCTATCATTTTCTAACTACGACAATACTTCCGTTGTGGGGTTCACCAATGATTGTACCGTCGTACGAATATTCTCTGTTAAAACGAATATTCCCAGACCAATCGTATATTCCCTAACACAACGAATATTTTATATCAACTTGCTTACTTTGCAAAATTTTCAAATATCACCCTTAACTTTAACCTTTTCTCAATTTAACCATTTATTAAATAGAATAATAATTATAAGAAAATTAGATACTTTCATTTCATATAATTCGGGGTCTTACAACCTCCCCTCCTTATGAAATTTCGTCCTCAAAATTGGTGTACGTACCTGGTATGACGAAGAGGTGAGGATACTTTGATTTCATTTCAGATTCTAACTCCCAAGTCATTTCCTCAACATCGTGGTTTCTCCACAAAACTTTGACTTGAGGTATAATCTTGGAGCGTAGAATATGTTCCTTCTTATCCAAGATTTTAACAGGTACCTCTTCATACGTTAAATCTTCCACTATTTCGTTCGGTTCTAACTCAATAATGTGGTTCAGGTCTTCCATATATTTACGTAACATAGATATGTGAAAAACATTATGAACACGAGACATACTTGGCGATAACGGAAGTCTATAAGCCACAGTTCCTACTCGATCGAGGATTTTGAATGGCCTAATGAATCGAGGATTGAGCTTTCCTCTCTTTCCAAATCTTGTAACTCCTTTCCATGGAGCAACACGTAACAACACATGATCTCCAAAATTGAACTCCACGTCCTTTCGATGAAGATCAACATAACTCTTTTGTCTATCTTGTGAGATTTTTATACGTTGTCAGATCATTTGAATCTTTTCCGTAGTCATACGTAACAACTTCGGTCCCAAAAATGTTGCTTCACCCACCTCGTCCCAGCATACTAGAGAACAACACTTGCGTCCGTATAACGCCTCAAATGGAGCCATGCCAATACTAGCTTGATAACTGTTATTGTAGGAGAATTCCACTAATGGCAAGAACTTGTCCCAACTTTCTTTAAAGTTAAGGACACAGTGTCTTAATAAATCCTCAAGAGTTTGAATAGTCCTCTCCGACTGCCCGTCTGTTTGAGGATGATATGCCGAACTAAATCGTAAATCCGTGCCCATAGCTTTTTACAAACTAACCCAAAATCGTGAAGTGAATCTTGGGTCTCGATCAAAAAGTATGGATGCATGCCATGCAGTCTTACAATCTCATTTATATACATACGAGCAAGACGTTCAAGTGAATATGTTTCTCGTATAGGTACGAAATGAGCAAACTTGGTTAATCTATCAATAATGGCCCAAATCGCATTTATGCCTTTAGAAACCTTGGGAAGACCAGTAACGAAATCAATGGTAATGTGCTCCCACTTCCATTCTGGAATTTCAAGTGGTTGCAATGGACCTTTTGGCACTTGATGCTCTGCCTTGACTCGTTGACAAGTTAGACACCTTGAGATAAACTCCGCTACCTCTCTCTTCATATTGCTCCACCAAAATGTATGTCAAAGATCACGATCACATTCAGGGTCGTTTGGAACACAAAGTCTGGAGTTGACTCAAAGTATTCTTTCCTCATCAATTCTTGCTTCCGGGATAGCACCTTCTTGTACTTTCTTCTTCATACGCATCAGCTCCAGGTCCGTAGCTTGAGCAGTTTTAACTTTATCAATTAAAGTCGGTTCTACTCGTATATTTGCCATCATCATGTGGGTCCCTGGAGTCTTTAACTCTATCTCCATCCTTTGCAAGTCATATAAAATGGGCCTTTGCGTTGATAATATCGCACTCGTACCCGCATATGATCTTCTACTTAATGTGTCAGCTACCACGTTTGCTTTTCCAAGATGGTATTGAATGGTATGATCATAATCTTTCAACAGTTCAAGCCAACGTCGTTGCCGCTTATTGAGTTCCTTTTGAGTGAAGAAATATTTGAGGCTTTTATGATCCGTATAGATCTCCACTTTCTCCCCATACAGGTAATGCCTCCAGATTTTAAGTGCGAAGACGACAGCTGCCAACTCTAGATCATGAGTAGGGCAATTCCTTTCATATTCTTTGAGTTGTTGTGAGGCATAGACTATGACTCTCCCATGTTGCATGAGAACACATCCTAACCCTCTGCCAGAAGCATCGCTGTAGATGACAAATCCCTCCGAGCCAGATGGTATTGTCAGAACAGGTGATGAAATGAGTCTCCTCTTGAGTTCTTGAAAACTCTTGTCACATTCTTCACTCCAACCGAATTTTGTATCTTTTCTAATCAGTTGAGTTAATGGATTAGAGATTCGAGAAAATCCTTTCACGAATCTCCGATAATAACCAGCTAAGCCCAGAAAGCTACGTACTTCGGTCACTGACTTAGGTTGCTCCCAGATTTGAATTGCTTCAATCTTTGTCGGGTCAACAGATATTCCATGATTTGATATCACATGCACAAGGAATGCTACTTCCTCAAGCCAGAACTCGCATTTCTTCAACTTGGCATATAATTTGTTCTCACGAAGCTTTTGTAGTATCAGCCTCAAGTGTTGCTCATGATCTTCACGACTTTTGGAGTAAATGAGAATGTCATCAATAAAGACAACCACAAAATGATCTAAATATTCCTTGAATACTCGGTTCATCATATCCATGACGGCAGCAGGAGCATTAGTCAATCCAAAAAACATGACTAGGAATTCATAATGCCCGTACCGAGTTCTGAAAGCAGTCTTTGGAATGTCATCAGTTTTAATCTTTAACTAATGATATCTAGAAAGAAGAACGATCTTTGAAAAGAACTTGGCGCCTTGTAACTGGTCAAATAGGTCATCAATGCGAGGCAACGGGTACCTATTTTTTATGGTGACATGATTCAACTCTCAATAATCAATACAAAGTCGTATACTCCCATCTTTCTTCTTTACGAATAGAACAGGAGCACCCCAAGGAGACGTACTAGGACGAATGAAACCGATGTCTAACAATTCCTGCAGTTGGGTCTTTAACTCCTGAAGTTCAATAGGAGCCATTCGATATAGGGCTTTGGAAATGGGTTTTGTACCGGGTTCAAGGTCGATACAAAATTCAATTTCACGCTCTGGGGGTAGGCTAGGAAGTTCTTCAGGGAATACGTCAGGAAATTTATTGACAATAAAAATATCATTCAAGACTGGCGTATTTTTGTTTAAATCCGTGACATGAGCTAAGAAAGCTTGACATCCATTTTTTTAATAAATGAATAGCTTTATGGCTTGAAATGATAGTGATTGACTTTAATGGTTTGGTTGTTTGAATTCGCATAATAGGTTGGTTAGGAACATAAAAGCTAATAACCTTACGAAAATAATCAATTTTAGCATGATGAGTAGTCAACCAATCAATTCCTAAAATCACATCGAATGCAAGTATTTTTAAAGAGATAAGATCGACAGATAACATGCGGTTACCTATTTGAATCAAACAAGACTTATAAACAGTGGATGTAATAAAGGTTTCTTCTAACGGATTTTCAACCAATAAGTCAAAGTCTAATTTCTCTGGAGTCAAATTTAAACGTTGAGCGCAAGTAGGAGAAATAAAATAATGAGTAGAACCAGTATCAAATAAGGTATAATCTTCGAAAGAGTTTATGATTAGCTTACTCGTGATCACCTCGTTTGGATTCCTCGCTTTTTGGGAGGTTACGACAAATGCTCTCCCTTGAACTACCGGTTTTGTCTTGTCTGGGATGTCCTTTGATGCTTCCATTCCAGATGGACTTGACTTTGGTGCACGACAAAATCAGGCTAGGTGACCTTCTCTTCCACATTGTAACATGCTTTGGACTGCTACTTACAGTTTGGACTGATGTGTCCCTCCCATCCGTATTTGTAATATACGACCGGCGGTCGTTCTCCTTCCTTAACAACAGGTGCTGGTGCTGACGTCTTTCCATCATTATTAAATCTCCTCTTCTTGACATTTCCACTTCTATTATCTTGGCCATGATTACCACCGGAGTGGTTACCATTTTTGGCATGTTGATTCCCTCCGCGTTTGTTGTCACTGCTTCTATGACTGCTACCACTGGTAGTATCACTTTGATGGCTGCTATCTCTTGGTTGGATTGACTCATTATCACGTTCTAATAACTAAGCCCTATTTACAACATTTAAATACAAACACAGTTTGTGAGAAATTAAGTATTAACGTATATCGGGTTTCAAACCTCTTAGAAACATCCACGTCATTCTCTCCTCATTATCAACCAAATGGGGCGCAAACTGGGGACAACTCAACAAACTTAGCTTCATACTGTGACACGGTCATATTGTTTTGCTCCAACTTAATAAACTCCACCTCCTTCATGTGACGAATACTTTCAGGAAAGTACTTGTCGTTGAACAGCTCTTGGAACTTCTCCCAAGACATTTTTAGTGTGGCAGGTTGAGTATGCTTTACAAATTCCCACTAGTAATCTGCCTCTCCTCACAACATGAAGGTGGCAAAGGGAACCTTTTGCTCCTCGGAGCATCCCAAGACATCAAATATCTTGGTGATCTACTTTATCCACGTCTTCGCCTTAAGTGGTTTTGGCTCTCCAATAAACTCCAGTGGTCCCAGCTCCTTGACCTGCTTAGCGGTGACCGTCCGAGAGTTGCCAGTGTATCCACCTGTATTTTGGACAGGAGTCGTTCTCGCCTGATGTTGCATGAATTGCATAAAGCTTCTGAACATCCCATCGTTCATCATTTGATCGGTGTTGTTGTTTACCTGAGGATTATTGTCTTCCTGTTGCACATTATCCTGGGTATTGATCATTGGTGACTCAACGGTCTCATGTGCTTCATTGTTGATCTCAACATTTTTAGATGCCATTTTCAAACACTGCCACAAAATAAGGATTAATTGACATATCACATATTATCCCTATACTCTGACCGACCAATTAAATACCAAATAATCTTAGGTAGGTCATACTAGCGAAGGAATTCCACATCTCTCCCCTCATAGTTCTTGTCTCACATCTCAGCCAGGGATCATATCCCTAAGCTTTGATACCAACTATGACGCCCCCAAAATAGGTATACATCACCCATCTTGGGTCGCCAAATACATGGTACTGAATACAAATACAAACTTAATTATACAACATGAGCTGAGAGTTTTTACATGAATATTGTCTTCTAGACAATATCCAAACTCAAATGGAGTCTGTGACACCCCCAAATCCGGGTACTTCAATTTCCACATGATTTGGTGTTCACTATTCAAACTTCATATATCTATCTACCCATAATAAATGAAAGCATAAATATATAAAGAAAGCATAAATATATAGAAATAAATCATCTCCTTAAAGAGTTACATCAACTGAAATAATTACATAGATCCCAGGTCATACTAACCTTAATTCTTAACTGCAGAAACATAAACAATTTATAGTCTTACACAACATCAATATAAGTCTAAAACATAAATTCAATATCACATAAAACAACAAGTCTTCGTCACTTGTTAATCTTGCCCTTGCCTTTACTAGTCGAAGGCTCGTCGGACCTTTCGTTCTTAACTGCAATGTTATTATTACGCAAGAGTGAGCACGATTGCCCACAAGTATAAAAATGAAATAACAATATATAATAACATGCGAGTGAATCAAAGACTTCTGGAATAAAACTCAACTTTTGAATCAATAATGAATAATAAGAATCAAAAGATTTCTGAGGGTCATAAGACCTTGAACTATGTCCTAGGTTATCAAGGGTTATACTTGAAACCTTTAACAGTCATAAGACTATGGACTCTTCTACTCGTACTTAGGGGGATCAGCCCTTAGTACCATATTGTGCACAATATCTTAACGTTAACACATAAGAAATCCCTATACAGGATTGTTCATCTCAGTTTGACATAAGAGTCCGCACCAAAGGAAGTTTGGTTTGGATAAATCAATAAGGGTTCTGAAATTTAGGACGTTCATCAACTATGGACTAGTCGAATCAATAAGGGTTCACTAGTCTAACAAGGTTCAACAATAAATGATATTTAAATTGAATAACAATCTCAAGATGTATACAATAAAACAAGTATTGTATAACAGAATCATACTTTGAAAAGATAAATAATCTTTAATATAACAAATTGAACTTGATTAATAGTAACGAGAATTGGCTCGAGGTAATTTATAAACTTGAATAATTATAACAAGTATGGTTAGAAAACTTGCCTCGTGCGTAGATTACACGTTAATTATACACGTTCTTTGATTAAATCCTACATATCATTTCATTCCCAATACCAGTTAATGATAACGTAACTAGTCATCACAAGTTCATTGTTTTGTATAACTTCTGGTTATAACTATACTTAGTCAAATTACTACACTTATTGTCACATAATTCACACTTCATGAACAATAAGTTAACTAAGTGTTTAATAATTCAACCCACACATGAATGCGTTATTGACATGTTAAGAATCTATTTTAACATCTCATTATACGTCTAACATATTTTTATGTTCATTAGATTAGGTTACTATCACATTTCTAAACTTGAACAACTAGAAAATTTCATTTCTGGCCATTCTGCAGAGTGGCGCTGGGGCGCCACTTTTATGCTCGTTTCTCGTTGCGGTGGTGGTAGCTGCAAGCTACCGATTACATGGTGGCGCTCTGTTGCCACAGCCTTATATGAAGCGTGGGGCCAGCGCATGCATGGCGAACAAGAATGATCCTGCAATTCATGAAAAATTACAGAACATGGCCAACACCTCCAATTAATTTATTCTTACACAAAATTAGCCATACCCAAACACTGTAATACACATATACTTACTACTCCACCCTTCTAGCATGATTTTAACATGTTATAACACATAATTTGCAGAATCAAAACATATAATTTACTGTTCTTGATATTTTTGAAAGTTTTGAATACAAAACATGAAAATCAACACTACGGTTTATTATAACACCGAATCTATTCATTTAAAATTTGATTCCTTCGTTTTTAACATGTATAATTATATACAAGTATAAATTTATGATATAACATATGATTGACGTATTAAATTTGGTACGTAAGGCTATATGGCCATATTTTCATACTCTGTAATTTTGAATAAACCATCTACCACATATATTTTATGAAACTGATGTTATGGTTCATACAACATAGTAAAAACATACTACGTTAACATATTAACACATATATGTGTAAATTTATAATATAACTTATGATTATCGTGTTAAATTTGGTATGTAAGGCCATATGGCTATATTTTCATACTCTGTAATTTAGAAACAATCTACGACATATATTTTTATGAAACTGATGATATGGAATTATATGATATATAGTAAAACATGTTATACTAAGCATAATAACACAAAATCTTTACTCCTTTTTTCCAATTACAGAGATTATACAGAACTTGAAAGCCATTTATTTGAAAAACTTAAACAACGTAAATAAATTGGGTTGGAGAAATTACCCAAAGCGTAGTGTAGGTTAGTAGGGATGATCCTTTCTCCTTTCTTAGACACTTCTTAAATCAAACAACTCTCAATTTTTTCACTGTGATTGCTTTGTTCCAAACTTAGAAAAATAAAGAAGAAGACGTATTTAATAATAAACTGACGCGTTGCGTAGGTCAGTTAACCCATCATGGGTTAACTGCTATTAACTTCTCTTAGGGCCTCGTTTGGCTGGCAATAATAGGTTCCAAAACACCGTCCGTTCTAATAGTAAATTAATCTGGACCATTCGTGAATAAGTTACTATTTAGTCCATTCTCCTATAAATAGAAGCTTACTTTTTCTTTCATTCTCACCAATTCACTGAGATTCACAAGAGACACTATAGAGAGAGAAAATATAGAGAGCAAGAAGAAGAGTATTCTGCTACTTCACTATTGCAGTATCCAGCCTTCTATTAAGGTAATGGGTATTATTTCTTTTGTATTCATAAGGAATACTATTTGTTTTCGTATTCATCCTTTAATATGTCGGAATGACCTGTCTACGCGGATTACGTACCGTATGACGGGTGAAAATCCATTTGCAGTTTCGTATGTTATTTCTTTTCATATTCTTAAATCTAAACTTACTATGTAAGTATTACTTCTATAATCCTTGAAATTAGTGGAATATCCTTGAGTTTTGCGCTTCATTCAGTATCGTTTCATCGGAATATTGATCTGAACATTCTTATTAAATATCAATATTTTCACCCGGGGTACTATTCATGAGTTACTATTCACCCGGCTATTATTCACTATAATATTATTCACTCAGGTATTCGGGACACTTTTCATGTCGGGATACTATTTACGAGTTACTATTCACATATTACTATTCACCCAATTACTATTCACTATAATATTATTCACTCGGGTATTTGGGGTACTTTTTATGTCGGGTTACTATTCACGAAGTACTATTCACGGGGTAATATTCATGGGATATTATTCACCTGGTTACTATTCACCCAAAAAATTGATTTCTTTTCTGTCCAAAATATTTTTGATACATGGATATTATTCTTGAATTTTACTCCACAAAGCATTATCATGTTGACAATTTGGACATTATTGAATACTGGATAAATTAAATTATGAATCTTTAAAATTTATCCTTTGATTTAATTTAATTAAATGCTTATATCATTGTCATCATCCTCGTGCTTATATTGTGATGAAAGTCATCTTTGACTTACGTGCATAGATGGACTGTTTATTGATATGATTATGACCAGGGATTATTCGGTATAATCATGACCATTGATGATTACATGAATATCCTTGGCCCGTAGTGCAGGGATGATTCGATGATGTGGTTTATTTATTAAGCTGAGTCTCAGCGATAAAGTTAATGAAAACCTTTTTAAAATCATAGAAGATAGTACATATCATGCTCTACTTGACTCTTCTAATGGATTTCTGATTACGCTGCAGTTAAACTTGTTGTCGATTATATTCTATCAGTTTAACATTGTTGAAGGCTAATGATAACTTATTCTGCATTATCTTAGTCATAATATTTCTTACTGGGCTAGTTGAGCTCACCCTTTTACTTCCATTATTCTCTTCAGGAAATGAGAACGTAGCTGGAATTAGTCGGGGAATGGAGTGATGGCCCGAGATAGTGTTATAGTAGTCCTCACTATTCTATAAAATAGTGTGACAATAAATGTAATGAGGACTTTGTGACGAACGATATTTTGTAATTTAATTTTAATATTTAATGAATTAAATAAATATTGTTCAATGATTTAATTAATGGATTAAATAATTAATTGATGAAATTGTGGTAGATTAATTTAATTATATGTGTTATATTTATTAAATCACCATAAACGGTCCAGATTGATTACTTTTAAAACCACCATCAACGGTCCAGATTAATTTACTATTAATGTGACGCCCCCAAAATAGGTATACATCACCTATTTTGAGTCGCCAAATACATGGTACAGAATACAAATACAATCTTTAATATACAACAAGAGAACTATGAGTTTTAATATAAATATCGTCTTCTAGACAATATCCACTCTCAGAATAAGTCCTCATTACATTTATTGTCACACTATTTAGCAGAATAGTGAGGACTACTAATACTATCATCGGTCCATCACTCCGGTTCCTCGACTCGTCTCAAATTTATATTCACATTTCACAAGAGAACGGTGAAAGAAGGGTGAGCTCAACTAGCCGAAGAAATATTATGACTAAGATAAAGCAGAATAAATGATCCTTAGTCTTCAATAGTGTTAAACTGATACAATATAACAACCATCAAGTTTAACTACAGCGGAACAAGCAATCCATTAAAAGAGTCAAGTAGAAAATAAAATATACTATCTTTTATGATTTAAAAGGTTTTTCATCACTGTTATCGCCGAGACTCGACAATAAATAATCCACATCATCGAATCACCCAAGATTATTTCTGCCAAGGATATTCTTTAGTATCACGACCATAAATTATCCATGCACTGCGGGCCAAAGACATTTGTGTATTCATTAATGGTCATGATCATGCCAACAACTGTCCATCAATGCACTACAGGCCAATGAGAATTTTTTTACCACATCATTTATAACATTACGGTCATGATTACACCGAATAATCCCTGGTCATAATCATACCAAGTCCATCTATGCACTACAAAGCCAATTAGAGATGACTTTCAAAAAATATAAACATGAGGATGATGACAATGATATAAGAATTCAATAAAACAAGTTCAAGAATTAATTTATTCAGGAACTAATAACGTCCAAATTGTCAACATGATACTGCTTTGTGCAGTAAAATTCAAGAATGCTCAGAAGAATATTTCTATGAAAAGATACTGGATGAAGTGCAAATATCAAGAATATTCCACTAATTTCATGGAGTATAGTCAAAACTTTAACCAACTGAGTATAATAAGGAATGGAATAACAAAAGAAATCACCAGGCATGCGATAGACCGCACATGCAGGTTATTCCAACAGAATAATAATTAACGGAACTAGGTCCGGCGTAAAACGCACAGACAGGGTATTCCAACAGAATAATAAAGACGGAATCAGGTCCGGCGTTGACAATATCGCACTCGTACTTGCATATGATCTTCTACTCAATGCGTCAGCTACCACGTTCACTTTACCAGGATGGTATTGGATGGTATGATCATAATATTTTAGCAGTTCAAGCCAACGTCGTTGTCGCATGTTTAGTTCCTTTTGAGTGAAAAAATATTTGAGGCTTTTATGATCCGTAAAGATCTCCACTTTCTCTCCATACAAGTAATGCCTCCAAATTTTAAGTGCAAGAAGACCTTGTTTGCCAACTCTAGATCATGAGTAGGATAATTCCTCTCATAGTCTTTGAGTTGTCTTGAGGCATAGGCTATGACTTTCCCATGCTGCATGAGAACACATCCTAACCCTTTGCCCAAAGCATCACTATAGATGAGAAATCCCTCCGAGCCAGATGGTATTGTCAGAACAGGTGCTTAAATGAGTCTCCTCTTGAGTTCTTAAAAACTCTTCTCACATTCCTCGCTCTAACCGAATTTTGTATCTTTCCAAGTCAGCTGGGTTAATAGAGTAGCAATTGAAGAAAATCCTTCCAGCTAAGCCGGGAAAGCTACGTACTTCGGTCACTGATTTGGGTTTCTCCCAGCTTTGAATAGCTTCAATCTTTGCCAGGTCAGTAGATATTCCATGACTTGATACTACGTGCCCAAGGAATGCTACTTCCTCAAGCCAGAACTCGCATTTCTTCAACTTGGCATAAAGCTTGTATTCACAAAGCTTTTGGAGTATTAGCCTCAAGTGTTGCTCATGATCTGCACGGATTTTGGAATAAATAAGGATGTCATCAATAAAGACAACCACAAAGTGATCCAAAAAATCCTTGAATACTCGGTTCATCATATCCACGAAGGCAGCAGGAGCATTAGTCAGTCCAAAGGACATGACTAGGAATTCATAATGCCCATACCAAGTTCTGAAAGCCGTCTTCGAAATGTCATCTATTCTAATCTTCAATTGGTGATATCCGGAACGAAGATCAATCTTTGAAAAGAATTTGGCTCCTTGCAACTGGTCAAACAGATCATCAATACGTGGCAATGGGTACCTATTTGTGATGGTGACATGATTTAACTCCCGATAATCAATACAAAGTTGCATACTCCCATCTTTCTTCTTCACGAATAGAACAGGAGCACCCCAAGGAGAAGTACTAGGACGAATAAAGCCAATGTCTAACAATTCTTACAGTTGAGTCTTTAACTCCTGAAGTTCAATAGGAGCCATTCGATATGGGGCTTTAGAAATGGGTTTTGTATCGGGTTCAAGGTCGATACAAAATTCAATTTCACGCTCTAGGGGTAGGCCAGGAAGTTCTTCAGGGAATACGTCAGGAAATTCATTAACAATAGAAATATTATTCAAAACTGACGTATTTTTGTTTAGATCCGTGACATTAGCTAAGAAAGCTTGACATCCGTTTTTCAATAAATGAATAGCTTTATGGCTTGAGATGACAGTGATTGATTTTAATGGTTTGGTTGTTTGAATTCGCATAATAGGTTGGTTAGGAATATGAAAGCTAACAACCTTACGAAAACAATCAATTTTTGCATGATGAGTAGTTAACCAATCAATCCCTAGAATCACATCAAATGCAAGTATTTTCAATGAAATAAGATCGACACGTAATGTGAGGGTACCGATTTAAACCAAACAAGACTTATAAACAGTGGATGTAATGAAAGTTTCTCCCAACGGAGTTTCCACAGATAAGTCAAAGTCTAATTTCTCCGGAGTCAAATTTAATCGTTGAGCGCAAATAAGAGAAATAAAAGAATGGGTAGAACCGGTATCAAATAAAGTATAGACTTCGCTAGAGTTTATGATAAGCTTACCCGTGATGACCACATTCAGGTTCCTTACTTTCTGGGAGGTCACAACAAACGCTCTCCCTTGCACTACCGGCTTTGACTTTTCTGGGACGGTCTTTGGTGCCTCCATCCTGGCTGAACTTGTCTTCGGTGAACGACAAAATCGGGCTAAGTGACCTTCTCTTCCACAATTATAACATGCTTTGGACGGCATCGCGCAGTTTGGACTGATGTGTCCCTCCCCTCCGCATTTGAAGCATATGATAGGTGGTCATTCTCCTTCCTTAACAACGGGTGCTGGTGCTGACGTCCTTCCATCATTGTTGAATCTCCTCTTCTTGAAATGTCCATTCTTATTGTTTTGGCCCTGATTACCACCGAAGTGGTTACTACTTTTGGCTTGTTGATTCCCTCCACGCTTGTTGTCACCGCTTCGATGACTGCTCTCATTGGTATTATTATTTTGCCGGCTGCTCTCTTTTGGTTGCGTTGACTCGTTATCGCACTCTACTAACTGAGCCCTATTTACAACATCTGAATACAAACACAGTTTATGAGAAATAAGATGTTGACGTATCTCCGGCTTTAAACCTCTTAAAAACATTCGCGTCATTCTCTCTTCATTATCCACCAAGTGAGACGTAAACCGAGACAACTCGGCAAACTTCGCTTCGTACTGTGACACAGTCATATTATTCTGCTCCAACTTGATGAACTCTACCTCTTTTATGTGACGAATACTTTCGGGAAAGTACTTGTCGTTGAATAGTTCTTGGAACTTCTCCCAAGACATCTTCGGTCAAGGGCGAAAGTTGAGTCGCTTTTACCGATTCCCACCGATGAATCGCCTCTCCTCGCAACATAAAGGCGGCAAAGGGAACCTTTTGCTCCTCGGACCATCCCAAGACATCAAATATCTTGGTTATCTTCTTTATCCATGCTTCCGCCTTAAGTGGTTTTGGCTATCCAATAAACTCTGGTGGTCCCAGCTCCTTGAACTGTTTAGCGGTAACCGTCCGAGAGTTTCCAGTGTTTCCACCTATATTTTGGACAAGAGCCGCTCTCGCCTGCTATTGCATGAATTGCATAAAGCCTCTGAACATTCCATCATTCATCATTTGGTCAGTGTTGTTGTTTGCATGAGGATTGTCGCCTTCCTGATGCACATTATCCTGATTATTGATCTGTGGAGACTCAACGGTCTCCTGTTCTCCATTGCTATTCTCAACATTCTCGAATGTCATTTTCAGATACTGCCACAAAACAAAGGTTAATTAACATATAACATATTATCCCTATACTTTAACCGACCAATTAAATACCAAATAAACTTAGGTAGGTCATACTAGCGAAGGAATTCCCTGTCTCTCCCCTCCTAGTTCTATTCTCATATTTTAGCCAAGGATCATATCCCTAAGCTTTGATACCAACTGTGATGCCCCCAAAATAGGTATACATCACCTATTTTGAGTTGCCAAATACATGGTACAGAATTCAAATTCAATCTTTAATATACAACAAGAGAGCTATGAGTTTTAATACAAATATCGTCTTCTAGAAAATATCCACTCTCAGAATAAGTCCTCATTACATTTATTGTCACACTATTTAACAGAATAGTGAGGACTACTAATACTATCATCTGGTTCATCACTCCGTTCCCCGACTCGTACCAGCTATATTCTCATTTCCTGAAGAGAGCAGTGAAAGAAAGGGTGAACTCAACTAGCCCAGTAAGAAATATTATGACTAAGATAAAGCGTAATAAATTATCCTTAGTCTTCAATAGTGTTAAAGCGATACAATATAACAACCATCAAGTTTAATCTGCGGTGAACAAGCAATCCATTAAAAGAGTCAAGTAGAAAATAAAATATACTATCTTTTATGATTTAAAAGGTTTTTCATCATTGTTATCATTTGAGACTCAAACGACAATAAATAATCCACATCATCGAATCACCCTCGCACTTCTGCCCAAGGATATTCTTTAGTATCACGACCACAATTATCCATGCACTACGGCCAAGAATATTTGTGTATTCAATAATGGTCATGATCATGCCAACAACTGTCCATCAATGCACTACGGGCCAATGAGGATTTTTTTACCACATCATTTATAACATTACGGTCATGATTACACCGAATAATCCCTGGTCATAATCATACCAAGTCCATCTATGCACTACAGGCCACAGATGACTTTCAAAAAAATATAAACATGAGGATGATGACAATGATATAAGAATTCAATAAAAAAAAGTTTAAGAATTAATTTATTCAGGAACTAATAACGTCCAAATTGTCAACATGATACTGCTTTGTGCAGTAAAATTCAAGAATGCTTAGAAGAATATTTCTATGAAAAGATACTGGATGAAGCGCAAATATCAAGAATATTCCACTAATTTCATGGAATATAGTCAAAACTTTAACCAACTGAGTATAATAAGGAATGGAATAACAAAAGAAATCACCAGGCATGCGATAGACCGCACATGCGAGTTATTCAATGAATAATAATTAACGAAATCGGTCCCAGCCAGAAAACGCATGTATTGTGGTATTCAACATAATAATAAAGGCGGAATCGGGTCCGTACAAAACGCGACAAACAAGATATTCCAATGTAATAATAAAGGCGGAATCAGTCCCACAGTAAAACGCATGTGATGAGGATATTCCAATAGAATAATAACGAATGGAATAATGGAAGAATTTCACCAAGTATAGGGTGGTGGCCAGTATTTAGGTTATTCAACGTAATAATAAATAATGGAATAATGAAGTTCTCTTCATGAATAATAAAAAAAATAATACCCCTTATCGTAAAAAAGCTGGATATAAGAGTAGGAAAGTAGCAGAATACTTTTCTTCTTTCTCTCTATAATTTTCTCTCTCTAGAGTTTCAGTGAATTCGTAAGAAATAATGAAGAAATGAGCTTCTATTTATAGGAGAATGGAAGGGCACTGTTCATGGATGAAATTATTTTGCAGAATCGATTTTAATCAACTAACAAATAAAATATAATATATATATATATATAAACACATGCTATGTTAAAAAAAAATCCTACCATTCGCATCATTTTTCAAGGTGTTGGCCAATTAAAAGAAAAGAAAAACAAAACTATCACATGACCACTTGAGGACATTAACCAATGAGAAAATGGCCTCACTCATAAATTTGGTAGCATTATGGGATTATTAATCAATAAAGTGGAAACTTTGAAAAACAATACATATCCTGCCAAACTACCACCACCACTTTATTTTTCCACATGTTATATTATATATATATATATGCCTATTAGTACCAAAATCATCCACTACCATCAAATCATTTCTCTCACCCGAGACACTACAATTTCACCTCTCCATAATTCAATTTTCTTCCAGTGGCCCCACTTTTATTATATAAAATAATTTATACCGATTATTTTGAAAAATACTGAGTGACTTCTCACGTAAGCATCAATAATCAATACCGTGTGTTACTATGCAACCATGCGTATTACTGTACTTTTAACACCGGGTGTTTCAACAGTTAACGGTAAAACTTCCGCCGTTATTTTTTAAAATATTTTTGTTGTTTTCTCAATCCGACAATAATTCCATTGTGGGGTCCACCAATGATTGTGCCGTCGTACGAATATTCCCTGCTAAAATAAATATTCCCCGACCAATCGAATATTATATATCCACTTGCGTACTTTGTAAAATTTATAAATACTACCCACAACTATAACATTATATTAAATTCATTCCATAATATTCAAAAATGATAATTATAGAAAATTTATCTTTATTCAAAAAGTTGGGGTCTTACAATTAAAACCACCACCGACGATCCAGATTGATTTACTATTAAAACCACCATCAATGGTCCAGATTGATTTACTATTAAAACCACCATCAATGGTCCAAATTGATTTACTATTAAAACCACCACCAATGGTCCAGATTGATTTAACTTATTACACTTTGGTACCCCTAAAGTTTTCCAAGTTAGCATTATTCCCCTCTAACTTTTGTAATTCACTTATCTTCAATAAACACATTCTTAATACTTCAACAATTATTCATCACTAATATTATAACTCATAATATTTAACAACCAGATTATTCCCAAGAAAGAAGGGGCTTTCCAATAAGGATTTCTCCCTATTGGCGCGCAATTAGGTGACCAAACCTCTCCTCGACAGAACTTTCTAGACATTGTCAATATTGCAAATAATAATATGAATAACTTTGTTGTCTCAATTATTGATTTAATAATATAAAATATTATGCAGATGATATTGTGACAATAATTGAATCAAATAACGTGAGATACTATGCAACAATTACTGTAGCAATAATTGAGAAAACTGAGTGGCTTCTTACGTAAGCATCAATAATTAATACCATGTGCTACTGTGCAATTATGCGTATTACTATACTTTTACCACTGGGTAGTTCAACAGTTAACGGTAAAACTTTCACCGTTATTTTTATAAAAAGATATTTTTGTCGTTTTCTAACTACGACAATACTTCCGTTGTGGGGTCCACCAATGATTGTACCATCGTACAAATATTCCCTGTTAAAATGAATATTCCCTGACCAATCGAATATTCCCAAACACAACGAATATTTTATATCAACTTGCTTACTTTACAAAATTTTCAAATATCACCCTTAACTTTAACTCTTTCTCAATTTAACCATTTATTAAATAGAATAATAATTATAAGAAAATTAGATACTTTCATTTCATATAATTCGGGGTCTTACATGTCCCTTTTAATCTTGTTAATTGATGTCAGATATATTGCTAAGATATGCATTCTGATCGCAATTCCATGCCAATATGAGTCCCAATCCATCTCAAACACTTAGCTCCATGTTTGCAGCATTAGAAACCAACTAAGAGACTGCTCTGCCCCTTACCCCCGCCTCGACGGGGGTGTTGCTTTGAAAATGGCCTGCCCCGGCGGGCATGTGAACTATTAACTGATTTCAAGACCCCCCACCCAGGCGGGGGTGGCTTTTGTCAGCTTGTCTCCTTAAGCTCCAAATTTGCTAAGTTTTTGCCATAATTTCACCCTTTTTGATCAATTGCCACACCACCAAACCTAAACACAAAATAACACAAAACAAGTAAAAACAAAACATAAAAACAAGAAATTGACACCGATAAGCTTGAATTAGGAACCGATTCATGGGTATAAAACCCACTTATCACCCCGTCATGCGGCTCTATAAGGTCTGTAGGATAATCTTCGTCAGAGAAAGAAATAAATGTTCCCGGGAATGCCCGATCATTCCTTAACGAAGACCTCAAAACTGATAATACTGCATCGAGATGCCCACCCCTCTTCTTTCCCGTCACACGCCCTACTGAACTGCCTGATATGGCATCAATCACGCCTCGAGCTGGTGGGTTCTGTTTTGGTTGTGTGTCCTAAGGCGGCCCTCTGTTTTCTTCCCTCTGTGTCTCAGTATTCTCCCGACCTGCTACGTACTGGACTAGCTAACCATTCTGAACAGTTTTCTTTATCAGGTCCTTCAGATCATTACACATCTCCGTTGTATGCCCGGTACCCTGATGGTATTCACAAAAATTTTCTCGACCCCTCTTCCCGGGCTTCGGATGTGTCGAGCAAGGCTCATAAAATGACTTATTATGTATCTCCTCCAATATCTTCGCCCGATCTGTATTGAGAGGGGTATAAACTTTATTGACATTTCTGCTTGGGAAGGGTGGTCGACCACTGTCCGATCCCCCACCATTATAGTTCTTCCTTCCAGAATTATCCGTCCTCCCCTGGTTGTTGTCCTAACGCTGATAGTTCTATCTATCCTGATCCTTAGATTTTTTATAAGACTGAGAGTGTGGTTTAAAGTTTCTCATAGCCTCTTCTACGGCGATAAACCCTTCGGCCCTATGGAAATCTTCGGTCAGGTCGGCAGGAGGGTTGATTACCAGATCCTTCATTAGTTTCTTTGATCTTCCTATGTCCAGACTCGTTGTGAAAAATCCTGGAGCCTGAAGGGAGTTCAGCTCCGCCACCAATCCCACTACCTCTCAAAACCTCTTAACGTACTGACCAAGGCTTTCATCGGATCGTTGTCTCACCTGCATGAGGGAAGCAGTGATTTCCCTTTCTCTTTTTACTCCCGAATCGAGCATGAAACTTTTCCCGAAGGTCATTCCATGAACCGATTGATCCCGCTGCCAAAGTTCTCACCCATTCTCGGGCACTCTTCTTCAACGTCGTGGCGAACAAATGGCATTTGGCAGCATCCGAATGCCCATAGTAAGTCATCAGCCGATCATAGCCATCAAAATGATCATAAGGATCTCCCAACCCATCACACGTCTCTATTGGGGGCATTTTCTTCTTCGGGTCAGCCGTGACCTGATTGATTTCGGGCGAGAATGGTGAACTAGGGCAGCTCAAAGGTGTTCCTATCGAGCTTTTTGCCGCCAATAGCTTTTCAAACTCCGTAACTCTTCTAGCAAGGGGATCAGACTCCTCTTTACGAGGGGACGATCTATGCATGTCCCTCTCGTATTCAGGAGACGCGACACTCCTCCTCTGCCCCGATCTGCCCTGGTATTCAGAATTTTTGTCTATAGAACGACTCCTCCTTTGGCTTCTACCTTTCCGAGAGCGACTCCTGGGTCTACTCCTTTCTCTTTCATCCTCCTCCTAACGTCGGCTCCGATGTCTGCGCCTTTTTGAAGAAGCCACTTGTTCCCCGGCCATCTTAGCCATCTGCTCTTCGATCTCTCCCTGCTAAAGGTGTAGTGCCATCATGGCCTCTTTGTTCTGCTACATCTTCTTCTGCATAATGAATTCACGTTGATCTCGGCTACCCTCTACCCGATCTCTCCCTCGCCTTTCGTATATATGCCCGAGACTAATTGTCGCCGGAATGACTAATCGGGATGGGTGTGTGCTGACTGGCCAAAAAAAGTTATCGTTGGAGAGATGGGGCGTGTTCAGCATGGTCTCCCTCAGTCTTAGAACCCAGCACTGTTATCTCCGCTCGCCATAGCCTTCAACCAGAAAAGCTTACTGTGATTGTAAAAGCACTAACAGTCCTCCTTCTAGCGCCAATGTTAACGCCAAGTTTCACCGGCGCGTCCAATTACCAAATCCACACGCTGAATCTTGCACAATAACAGATCACACACGAAGCTTGACGGCTTATGCCGCCGGGTGATAGCTCCGGTGTGAGAGTAAGTACAGGCCATTACAAGGTTCAACAATGGAGGCTTTAGTGTTTAGTGCTCAAAAAGGTATTACCTGTGAATTATAGTCTAGCCTTGTATTTATAGTCATTCTCATCACCTTAGACTCCAATTCCGAATCGGATTAAGACTCCTAAATATGGCAGTTACCATTATTTGGGTCCAACACAATCTCCTTAAAAGGTGCAAATTGGATACAATCCAAACACTACCTTTGGAGTTAACTTATTCAAATATGGTTAGGATTAGGATCCTTAACCATTTAGAGCCTTTATCACACCGGACTCCATACAAGGGTCAACCCACTGTATAGGCCCAATCCAATCGAACCACATAAACAAGTCTGGGCTCCAACCCAATGGACTCGGTCGCCCAACCCTGCACACCAGAACCAAACCCCGGCCCAATGGACTCGGAAGCCCAAACCCGAACGACTCCAGCATCAATGTTAACGCCAAGTTTCGCCGACACGTCCAATCACCAAATCCACGCGCTGAATCCTGCATAATAACAGATCACACACAAAGCTTGACAGCTTATGCCACCGGGTGATAGCTCCGGTGTGAGAATGAGTACATGTCGTTACAAGGTTCAACAATGGAGGCTTTAGTGTTTAGTGCTCAAAAGGGTATTACTTGTGAATTGTAATCTAGCCTTTTATTTATAGTCATTCTCATCACCTTAGAGTCCACTTCTGAATTGGATTAGGACTCCTAAATATGGCAGTTACTGTGACGCCCCCAAAATAGGTCCAATCCATCCAACCTATTCTGAGTCGCCAAAAACATGTTACAGAAAACAACTACAACTTTATTATCACAAATGTTGTGCAAAATACAACAACACATATGTTGTGAGTTTTGATACAAATATATACCAACTGTGACTCATGTCCCAACCTTGGATAGCACTTCACAATGGCACCTTACATAAAGGTATAGTCAATAACTATTTTAGAAATTAAAATTTTTGGGAAGTGCTCAAGGAAACCTTCGTACATAGGAGTCCATGCGTCTAGGTTATGATAGATATCATATGCCCACAGAATTATCCTTGGTTGACCCAATAGACCCCAAAGAAAAACGAGAAGATTACTATCATATTCTTTCCAATGGTGAGTCTTCTCTTGACATATCATTATCTCCATTGTCTATAATTGAGAATTATACTTCAACCAAACACCAAGATTATATAGGTAGTGCTCGTAGATATACTCAGCAAGTGGATGTGCACAACCCTATCTTATGATAACACGAGGTTATATGTCATTAGACATCTTGTATGATAGTGGCAAAACACCCTTCCAACATTGCGTTCGCCTCACCCTATTGGATGCACCAAATATAACTACTAAATGATGTATAAAATACAACCCACTTTTCTATACTGTTTAGAGAGAACATCCACAGCTAAAGACCATCGTTCTATTCTCATGTTACCCCCGCTCGACCCAGTTACACTCTTATTACCTGAAAGGAATTGTGAAGCAGAAGGGTGAGCACAACTAGCCCAGTAAAGAATATCATGACTAAAGATAAATAAATTATCAATAGCCTTCATCAGTAATAAATCAGAGATTTAGAACATATGGTTGATAAGTGGGTTTTATACCTACTTATTGAGTACCAATTCACGCGAACTATGCCTATCTCAAGTACATTTTAGTGTGTTTTACTTGCATTTCATGTTAGTTTGCATTGCATATACTTAAAACTCCTTTTGGTGAAAAAGTGCAGGAAATGGCCTAATTTGGTGGAATTAGAAGGCATGAGGCGAATGGATGCATGAGCGAGGCACAAGCTGTGATATGCGAGGCATGAGGGTCAAGAAGCAGAAGACTAAGCTGGATGGACGAAGGAAGGAGTAGCGAAACAGATCAGTGCAGCAGTAGAACAAGAACCCAAAAGTGTAGAAGCCGCGCAGCAGGACAAGCATGGGAACGAGCGCCCGCGCGAGAACCCGGCTGGAGATCATGACACACTACAAGTTCATGCCCTAGCGGAGAAGTAGTACTTGATCGGAGATTGATGGCCGTGCGATCTTGATTTATCTTGATTTGTTTTATTTTAATTTTTAATTAAAAGGGTTGTAATTGGTTTTCAAAACGATATTTGACTGGTGTCAGAAGGGGATTATTCAGAATTATTCAGTTTTTATGTATTTTCATCTTGGGATTAGGGTTTACACTGGGGAGAGAGATTCCAACGTAGAAGGAGGCCTAAACTCTATTCTTCTACTCCTTCTTGGGATTTTCTACCAGTGTGGATATTTTATTAGTATTTGTGCTGGATTTTTATGAGGAGTTGAACGTTAATAGTGGATTTTATTCAGCAATTGGGTTTGATTGTTTCTATCTTTCATCTTTCAATTGCTTGCTTATTAGCCATGTTTAGCTTTGATCCCATAATGGCTTTTGGTTCAGTCATGAACTAAACTCCATTATGGGATTCTAACGGATTTTAATATGTAGTTTGGTTGCATGCTTGAATGCTGGATTGATTTACATATCATTTGGGATTTCTATCATGATTGTTTTGCATGTATGAATGCTTGATCACCATTCGTTTCAATTTTTGTATTGAATTGACAATGAACATGTAAGTATGGATTGTAATCATGATAGCATGCGTATATGGGACTATTTTATATGGCTTGTGTATTTCGTGAATCAGATAGACACATATTGTTTCACCGTATGAGTTAGAATAAGAGCTTATGCTTAAATTCAATATAATTGCTATTTCACATAGACATATAGTGATTTTGGTTATATTGATGATTACATAGTCTATCGCTTGTGGATGCTGTGTAACTAGGTCATAGTGCATTGCAAAATGGCTATGACTCTTTTAGTGCTCTTGACTAATTTCCTATGATATGTGAACAAGTCTTGCATGATAGTGGTGATTAAATGAAATATTAAATGAAGTTAGGATCCCATTACGTTCAGATTTGATTTATTACATCTTTATTCTTGTTTTAGTTGTTATTTGCGATTTGAGTAACAAACCAATCATATTCATTAGTTTAAGCATATTAATATAGTTATTTAGTTGATGCATAGTAATTTTAATTAAATAACTTTCCCTGTGGGATCGATACTTTATTTGCTCTGTATTACTTGTTGACACATGTATGCTTGCATGAGTTAGAGCTCTTTTGTTAGAACTAAAAAAGAGGCAACAAGTTTTTGGCGCCGTTGCCGGGGTAAGGCGTTTAAATTATTATTATTATTATTAGTTTTAAGCTATATTGTATGACTTAGACAAATCCATTCTTATCTCATTTCCATTTTTTGTTTTTGTTTCAGGAATTTGTAGAAATTTTTATACGATACATGATCATCCAACCCGACTTAACACCTATTCGAGGATAACATAAGCGGAGAGGTTGGAAAGCTAGTGTTCGTGAGAGATTTACAAGCTGATTAGAAAGTACCACGACTAATATGGCGGTAATTTGAGGAACAAGGAGAAGAGCAAAGAGAGGAGCATCGGGCTCTGAAGGAATATTCCATGCCCAATATCAATGGATTATAGTCTAGCATCGTCAGACCAGCGATAACATCCAATACATTCGAGATAAAAACAGGCACTATTAGGATGGTAATGAATTGATGCAGTTTGGGGTGCTTATTCTGACGATCCGAATGAACACCTGTTAAGTGTCATCGAAATTTATGATACATTCAGATACAACGGTGTGATGGAGGATGCTATCAGACATAGGCTATTCCCATTCTCATTGAGGGACAAAGAAAGAAGTTGGCTTCATTCTTTGCCAGCAGGATCTATAACTCCATGGGAGGACTTAGCACTGAAATTCTTAGCCAAGTTCTTCCCAATGACTAAGACTGCAAAGATGAGGACAGTTATCTCTCAGTTTGAGCAACAACCGGGCGAGTCCTTATATGAAGCATGGGAAAGATATAAAGAGATGCTGAGGAAGTGTCCACATCACGGTATGCCAGACTAAATGGTGATCAACACATTTTATAATGAATTGGGATGGCAGTCGAGACCAATTGTAGATGCAGCTGCAGGAGGGGCATTATGGGCAAAAATCTATAAGGAAGCCTATAACCTTATCGAGACAATGGCATCGAATGATTTTCAGAATCCTACATCTCGGATGCCACAGCCCAAGGTCGTAGGTGTGTTGGAAGTAGATGCTATCACGCAGTTGTCAGCACAGATGGCAGCCATGGCGAATAAAATAGATACATTAGCAGAAGGTAAAACGAAGATGGTTGCCTTCGAATGTGAGATCTGTGCGGGGTCACACTCGACAAAGCAATGTGCTGTCAGCTAGGAGTTGGTACAATATGTGAGCAATTACAGAAAAGACCAAGGTCAGTTTCCGAACACATACCACCCCAACAACCGAAATCATCCAAACTTTAGTTGGTCAAATAACCAAGGGAATCAGCAGAATCAGTTTCAAACAAATAATTAGTTTCAAACACAACCAGCGCAACCATAGTTTAATCCTAGACCACCATTTCCGCCGGGATTTTCTCAACAACAACAACATCACACTCCAGCTGCACCTCAGCAAGAAAAGAAATCAAAAATGGAGGAGATGATGATGAAATACATAGCAAATACAGAAGTTATGATCAAAAGCCAAGCAGTGGTTATTAAGAATCTGGAAACTCAGATGGGGCAGATGGCGAACATGCTTACAAACAGGCCCCAGGGTTCATTGCCGAGTAATACAGAAACAAATCCACGAAGAGACGGGAAGGAACAGTGTCAAGCTATCACATTGAGATCTGGGAAAAACCTTTGCAAGTCATGGCGCCGTGTCCAATTACCTTTGAGGAGGCGTAGCGATCGCATGAGGCGAGCGGGTGCACATTGAGAAGAAAATCTGGAAAAGTCTGAGTTTCAGCATGACGAGAAAGATAAAGCAGGTTCAGAGGAGAAGCTTAAAAGTTCCGTACCGCCAATTCACCCTCAAGTTTCATATCCGCAAAGATTAAATAAGAAAAAGGAAGATAAGCAATTCAGCAAGTTTCTGGAGATATTTAAAAAGATGCAAATCAATATACCTTTCGCCGAGGCATTGGAACAAATGCCAAACTATGCAAAGTTCATGAAGGGTATACTGTCAAGGAAGAGGAGATTAGGCGAATTTGAGATAGTAGCCTTGCGAGAAGAATGCGGTCTGGTGCTTATTGAAGTTACCTCAGAAATTTGAAAGATCAAAGGCGATTTCATAATCCCGTGCACAATCGGGAAGATGAAGTTTGAAAAGTGTTTATGTGATCTTGGGGCAAGCATAAATTTAATGTCCTTGTCAGTATTCAATCAGTTGGGATTACCGGAGCCAAGGCCAATAAACATTGCGTTACAGTTAGCTGACAGATCCATCACGTATCCACGGGGACTTGTTGAAGATGTCTTGGTGAAGGTGGACAAATTTATCTTTTCGGCCGACTTCATCATTTTGGATTACGAGGAAGATAAAAGTATACCAATTATACTAGGGAGACCATTCTTAGCCATAGGCAGGACTTCAATAGATGTGCAAAAAGGGGAACTCACGATGCGTGTACATGATCGGAGGTGACCTTTAACGTCTTTAAAGCAATGAAGTTCCCAACGGATGAAGAAGAATGCTTAGGGTTGATGTGGTGAACCAGGTTCTAAATGATGAAGTACAGAGTAGAGTGGATTGTGAACCACTGAGAAGTATCATTGTTGAAAATTCAGATGTGGAGGATGAGGAATTAAATAAATTTGTTCAATATCTAGATACCACTCCACAGTATAGAACCGTTGCAGTATGTGATAAGTTTCCGGACAAGCATCTTAAAGTGAATGGCCAGAGATTGAAAAGTGATTATGGTGGTGAGGTGGATAGAAAGAAAGTCACCTCGATTCTATCTCCGACATGAAACTCAGAGACAGTCAAGCTAATTGATTATAACTTAGCGCTTGATGGGAGGTAACCTAATGTTCCCATCTCTACGTAGTATTTATTCAATCCAAGTTGTTTGGTTTAGCTTATTTTCATTAATTGTTAGAATACTATGAGTACCGTTATATGCTTATTCATCGTAGTCGAATCGCAGAAGAGCATGATCGTGCATTGCATTAAAATTAGGGTGACAGAATAGGCATTCATTTTTATTTAGTAAACCATACTTTGATAAGGTCTATTGATGTTATTGCAGGTGTATTGGAGAGCATGCATTTCTGTCTTGCAGATTCTAGAAAACTAAGAGCTAGCGATGCGAGATATCGAGGGGCCATGGCGGCGCAACAACAAGAACCAACTTCGTGCGTCGCGCCTTGCGTATGATAAGTGCAGACCAAATTTGCCTACTCGCTATCGCATGACCCATTGCTCATTATGGCATGCGTCGCGCGACATCAGACGTGGAAAAATTTTTCAGTTTAAAAACGTGATGGAGATAAGTGGGACTCTCATTTGCAATCAAAACAGAAGCGACATAACCGTGTCTCTCCATAACTCACGTCTCTATCTCTCTATCAGTTACAAATTGAAGCCGTACATCTCTCAATCACATATCCACGATCTTTTCCACGTTCTGCTCTACCCACTCTCATCAGTGCATTATAAAACTAGGGTTTTAAGAGAAATTGGGCGACATCAGTGTGGAGCAAATCACAGCCTTTGCTAGCATTCATTTTCAGTCAAATCATCTCACTATCTTTATCAATTGCAAATGGGTCCCAAACGTGCTCGCTCTATTGCATCTTCTTCTTCATCTTCCTCGGGCAGTCAAGGGGTTGTGGATCACACCAAGTTTCTAAACTTGGAATCTCAGCAAGAGTATTACCGAATTGTGGCGAAGACATTCGTCAAGGAGCGCGGTTTCAATCCGAAGGGAGGTGGTGGAGTTATTGTGCAATGATTGAGAGAGAGAAATTTGGGGTGGGTGATCGCTACTCAACGCCCATTCCGATGAGCATCATCCATGAATTCTATGCCAATGCCAAGGTCACTATGAGCGGTATATCGTTGGTTCGCGGAATTGAGATAGATTACAGACCCCGTGCCATCCGATTAATTTTCAAAATTACTGATGCACCACCAATGGGGGCTGCCAATTGGGTCACCGGTGCATATTTGGAGACAGACATGGAGTTGGTTATTACGGAATTGTGCATGCTTGGCACGAAATGGACCTATAAAGTAGGCACGACTCAACCTCGTATATTCACAGCTACAGCCCTGAACCGCTATGCAAAGGCATGGAATCTGTTCATATGTGCCAAGCTTGTGCCTTCCTCTCATCAACACGAAATCACAGCTGAGAGGGCAATTATTCTATGGGGCATAATCACCGGGAAATACATTGACGTTGGCCATCTCATCCATCAGAATATGTTGCGATATCTGCGGGGAGGCACCATTGGGAGCATTCCACACGCATCAGTGGTTGCTATGCTTTGTGATAATCAGGGATGCAACTGGGGCAATGAACAAATGCAATACCCAAGCCAGGACATAACTCATGCCACAATTGCAAAATTTAAAGATTGGGAGAGTGGTGTACCACACCCACGCGGACTAGGATTTATCATTCAGCCTACTTTTCTAGAGCCACCACAGCAGCCCCCTCAGACAGATGAAGCAGGCCCGTCCACGCAAACACATGCCACCCATGGTGATCGCCAGCTCCGAAGGTTGGAGCAAAAAGTCGATGCCATGTACGATAATCTGGGCACGTTTGTGACGGGACTCACGAGGGCCTTGGCCGAAGTTTTTGCGCATCAAGGAATGACGCTGGAATGGCCTCAGTTTGAAACAGCAGCGCCATATCCACCACTAGATTCACCACCCGAGGAAGGTGGTAACACCGATCATTAGGGGAGTTTTTTATTACCTTTTACCTTCATTCAATGGGGCATTGAATATTATAAGTTTGGGGGTATTGGGGTAGTAGTGTAGTTGCATGTAGTTGAGCATGATTAGTTTAATTGTTTAGTTTTGGTAGGATTAGTTTATTTCTTTTTTTTGTAGTTTTTATTTTTGTGTTTTAGTTTAAATTTTTGAATCATATAGTTATTTTTGCATATATAGTTGCATGTTCATGTTTAGTTTGCATATCTCAGTTCTTGCTTAGTATAGAAATTTTTTGTCTATCCGATGATGATAGTGAATTTTTAAGCGATTTTTGAGTATTTTGGATAATATGAGGTGAGATATAATGTTTTTACAATGCAATTCATAATGATGTTTAAATGTTTTCGGTTTTTGCGAATGTGTTCACAATCACTTGTAGGTATAAGAAGGATGTGTTGCATTGCTCGATAGAAAATGTAGTTTTAAAAAGGGAAATATGTGGAAAATGAACTTAGGCGGTTTATAACATTGATTTTAAAACTTTGGGAAAACATGGGTATCTATGTATAAAAAGAATATATATATATATATATATATATATATATATATATATATATATATATAGTAATAACGGGCTAGTCTTATGTAAGGGACAGCTACTTGAGTAAAATGCTTGGGGATTGTCTCTACACCTAGCGCCTAAGGTCTTTTATAGTGCAGGAGTCGTTGGTGAAAGCTTCGCTAAGGGGTAGCAGTGTTGCCTAATGGAGTAAGACATTGCACAGTCATGTGAAAAAAAAAAGAGAAAAAAGAAAAAGGAAAAGAAAAGTAGCAATAAACACCGCGGGAAAGTGCGAAAAATCGCCCCCGTGAGTAAAAATAAAGCAGTTAATCCCATTGTTGAACCTCGGTTTGTTTTGATATATTGGAATAGTGTTTGTTGTATATGTACACATGAATCTTGATTTAAACTATAATTTTCTGTTTTGTGCAATATAGCATGAGTATTCTTTGCTTAAATCAAGTTTTGGTGAATATAACACACACACACACACAACATATCTATAGCATTTATGAATTATCCAAGTGTATGACATTATGCCTACAGTTTGGTTTGAATCTGTATTCTTGAATCTAGAAAAATTCGCTGAGGCAATTTGGACTGAATTTCTGTGATAGCTGGACAATGTGAGATTAGTTGCATCATAATTTAGTTGCATAGTAATATAGCTGCATTTTCATTGTTCATTAGTATGCATTGCTTGAGGGTAAGCAACAGTTCAAGTTTGGCGTATTTGATAAGTGGTATACCTACTTATTGAGTACCAATTCATGCGAACTATGTCTATCTCAAGTACATTTTAGTGTGTTTTAGTTACATTTCTTGTTAGTTTGCATTGCATATACTTAAAACTCCTTTTGGTGAAAAAGTGCAGGAAACGGCCTAATTTGGTGGAATTAGAAGGCATAAGGCGAATGGATGCATGAGCGAGGCATAAGCTGTGATATGCAAGGCACGAGGGTCAAGAAAGAAGAAGACTAAAATTTGGATGGATGAAGGAAGGAGCAATGAGCAGATCGATCTGTTGGCAAGAACAAGAACCCAAGAAGTCACGCAGTGGTGGCGGAGACAAGCATGGGAACATGCGCCCGCGCGAGAACCCGGCTAGAGATCATGACACACTGCAAGTCACAAGGCCGCTCGCGAGAAGTACACTCAGAAGGCTACCGCGTGATCTTGATTATCTTGATTTGTTTTATTTTAATTTTTAATTAAAAGGGTTGTAATTGGTTTTCAAAACGATATTTGACTGGTGTCAGAAGGGGATTATTCAGAATTATTCAGTTTTTTACGTATTTTCATCTTGGGATTAGGGTTTACACTGGGGAGAGAGATTCCAACGTAGAAGGAGGCCTAAACTCTATTCTTCTACTCCTTCTTAGGATTTTCTACCAGTGTGGATATTTTATTAATATTTTTGCTGGATTTTTATGGGGAGTTGAACGTTAATAGTGGATTTTATTCAGCAATTGGGTTTGATTGTTTCTATCTTTCATCTTTCAATTGCTTGCTTATTAGCCATGTTTAGCTTTGATCCCATAATGGCTTTTGGTTCAGTCATGAACTAAACTCCATTATGGGATTCTAACGGATTTTAATATGTAGTTTGGTTGCATGCTTGAATGCTGGATTGATTTACATATCATTTGGGATTTCTATCATGATTGTTTTGCATGTATGAATGCTTGATCACCATTCGTTTCAGTATTTGTATAGAATTGACAATGAACATGTAAGTATGGATTGTAATCATGATAGCATGCGTATATGGGACTATTTTATATGGCTTGTGTATTTCGTGAATCAGATAGACACATATTGTTTCACCGTATGAGTTAGAATAAGAGCTTATGCTTAAATTCAATATAATTGCTATTTCACATAGACATATAGTGATTTTGGTTATATTGATGATTACATAGAGTCTATCACTTGTGGATGCTGTGTAACTAGGTCATACTGCATTGAAAAATAGCTATGACTTTTTTAGTACTCTTGACTAATTTCCTATGATATGTGAACAAGTCTTGCATGATAGTGGTGATTAAATGAAATATTAAATGAAATTAGGATCCCATTACGTTCAGATTTGATTTATTACATCTTTATTCTTATTTTAGTTGTTATTTTCGATTAGAGTAACAAACCAATCATATTCATTAGTTTGAGCATATTAATATAGTTATTTAGTTGATGCATAGTAATTTTAATTAAACAACTTTCTCTGTGGGATCGATACTTTACTTGCTCTGTATTACTTGTTGACACATGTATGCTTGCATGAGTTAGAGCTCTTTTGTTAGAACTAAAAAAGAGACAACAAGTTTTTGGCGTCGTTGCCGGGGAAAGGCGTTTAAATTATTATTATTATCATTAGTTTTAAGCTATATTGTATGACTTAGACAAATCCATTCTTATCTCATTTCCATTTTTTGTTTTTGTTTCAGGAATTTGTAGATATTTTTATGCGCACACGGTCATCCAACCCCGACTTAACACCTATTCAGGACAACATAAACGGGAGTGGTTGGAAAGCTAGTGTTCATAGAAATTTACAAGCACAGTTAGAAAGTACCACAGCTAATATGGCAGCCGAGGTACAAGGAGAAGAGCAAAGAGAGGAGCATAGTGTTCTGAAGGAATATTCCATGCCCAATATCAATGGATTCTGATCTAGCATCGTCGGACCAATGATAGTAGCCAATACATTCGAGATAAAAGCAGGCACTATTCGGATGATACGTAATTGAAGCTGATTTGGGGTGCCGCTGAGACGATCCGAATGAACACCTGTTAAGTTTCATCGAAATTTGTGATACATTCAGATACAACGGTGTGATGGAGGATGCTATCAGACTTAGGCTATTCCCATTCTCATTGAGGAACAAAGCAAGAAGTTGGCTTCATTCTTTGCCAGCAGGATCTATAACTACATGGGAGGACTTAGCACATAAATTCTTAGCCAAGTTCTTCCCGATGGCTAAGACTACAAAGATGAGGACAGCTATCTCTCAGTTTGAGCAACAACAGGGCGAGTCCTTATATGAAGCATGGGAAAGATATAAAGAGATTCTGAGGAAGTGTCCACATCGCGGTATGCCAGACTAAATGGTGATCAACACATTTTATAATGGATTGGGATGGCAGTTGAGACCAATTGTAGATGAAGCTGCAGGAGGGGCATTATGGGCAAAAAGCTATGAGGAAGCCTATAACCTTATCGAGATAATGGCATCGAATGATTTTCAGAATCCTACATCTCGGATGCCACAGCCCAAGGTCGTAGGTGTGTTGGAAGTAGATCTTTATCACGCGATTTGTCAAAGCCTGAGATAAGCGACCATGGCGAAGAAAATAAATACATTAGTAGAAGGTAAAACGAAGACGGTTTCCTTCGTATGTGAGATCTGTGCGGGGTCACACTCGACAGAGCAATGTGTTATCAGCTCGGAGTCGGTACAATATGTGAGCAATTATAGAAAAGGCCAAGGTCAATTTTCCGAACATATACCACCCCAACAACCGAAATCATCCAAACTTTAGTTGGTCAAATAACCAAGGAATCAATGAGAATCGGTTTCAAACAAATAATCGATTTTGAGACACAACCCGGTATGATTTACGGTTTAATCCTAGACCACCATTTCCGCCGGGATTTTCTCAACAACAACAACATCACACTCCAGCTGCACCTCAGCAAGAAAAGAAATCAGAAATGGAGGAGATGATGATGAAATACATGGCAAATACAGAAGTTATGATCAAAAGCCAAGCAGTGGCTATTAAGAATCTGGAAACTCAGATGGGACAGATGGCGAACATGCTTACAAACAGGCCCCAAGTTTCATTGTCGAGTAATACAGAAACAAATCCACGAAGAAACGGGAAGGAACAGTGTCAAGCTATCACATTGAGATCTGGGAAAACACTGCAGATTCTTTGCAAGTCAGCGCCCATGCCCAATTACCGAGGAGGCCGCCTTGTACGGCCTGTGAAAGAAAGAGCAGTGTTGTTGAGGAAGAAAATCGGAAAATACTCGTGAATAGTAGATTGTATTAAATACATATCAGTATCGTAAATAATGTCATATACGTAAATAGTGTCATATACATAAATAGTGTCATATACATGAATAGTGTTGTATACGTGAATAGTGCCGTATACGTGAATAGTACTGTATACATGAATAGTAACCCCGACACAAAAAGGTAGAAATTCCACAATAAAATCCATATCAATATTTCGGTATAATGATATTTAAAGAATAACATCATTATGAAGAAAATAACATCCCTTACTATCCCTTACAATCCCTTACTATAATAATGACAATATCTCTTACTATCCCTTACAATCCCTTACTATAATAATGACAGGGATACTATCCCTTACAATCCCTTACTATAATAATGACAATATCCCTTACCTCAAAAGAGCAGTACTTCTGACTGGAATATCGGATATGAAGCTGAAGGAAACTTGCACTAATTAGCAACTCTCAAAGTATCTAAATACTCACAAAATAAGCTCGATAATATAGAGAGAGAAAGAGAGAAAACTTGTTTCTGGTGTGATTTTCAATTCTAACTCAGCACCCTATTTATAGAAAAAAGTTAGAACCCCGAAGCAGACTTGATCTGCTACCTGATGGCTTTATCTGCTACTATTCCCACCCACCAGTTTTGAAATAAAATTTGAGAACATTTCCTCACTAACCAAAGGTGGGGCCCACTCATTCTAGAATTTTCCACCAAAAATCATTTATAAACATAATTTCTGAATTAGTCACCTCTTAAAATTCATAACAAAGCAAACGTTAAGTTTTAACGGTTCAAATTTTGTGGACATATACTCAACTTATATATGTCTAACATATCCAAAAATCACAACGATCCAACGGTCGGATTAAAATTATAACTCACGCAATATATCTCAAGAACACTGATTTTCTGGATTATGAGTCCTTCAGACCAGTTTCATTCAAACAATCACTACGAAAAATCCACAATAAATTTTTGAGTGATTACAATTTCTAAGGTTTGCTTACTTCCAGGGATTTCTTTTGATATATGACTCATCTCCTAACTCATTATACACAAAGAGTTATAGATTTTACAAAATCAAATAATAAACTAATTTTCTGAAAATTTCTAAATTTCGTTCCTCATTTCGATAAAATACTAATAAAACACCTCAGCATTAATTTCTTCATTTATATCCTTATAAAAATAAATATTTCCTTATCATATAAATCAATAATTAATTATTCACAAATAATATTACAGAATCACAATTATGACAACCAGGTCGTTCCCAGGAAAGAGGTGGCTTTTCGATAAGGATTTCTCCTTATTGGCGCGCAATTAGGTGACCAAACCCTTTCCTGCAGGCGAAATTCCTTAGACATTGCCACTAATGCTCTTTAATAATATTTTCAAATACAAAATTATTGATCGATATGGGAAATCGTGCGATGATAATTATTAAAGCAATGATAATATAAAATATCAACGTAGCAATTATTGAATCAATAAAATAAAATATTGAGCGATAAGAATTTGTAATAATTATTGAGTAGTGCCTTCTTACGTAAGAATCAATAATTCAAAATATTGTGCAATCTTGGTGTGATCTTTTTGTGCAACAAACGCGTATTACTTTACTTTACCCACTAGGTATTCCAGCGATTATTAACGATAACGATTACGTAGTTATTTATAAAAACTCAAATTTGTCGTTTTTCTTCATCGATGAGTTATTACATTATGGGGCCCACAAATGGTTCTTGGCCGTCATACGAATATTCCCAAACAACAAGAATATTCCATGACCAAACGAATATTCCCAAACAATGATAAGTATTTTATAGTCACTTGCTTATTTTGAAAAAAATCATATATCTAATTAACTTTAACCTTTTATCAATTTAATCATTTCTTTGAATAGTAATTATAAGAAAATTGAATACTTTTATTTCATAAAATTCGGGGTCTTACAATCTCCCCTCCTTATGAAATTTCGTCCTCGAAATTTACGTACCTGGTAATTCGAAGAGATGAGAATACCTTGCTTTCTTTTCCAATTGTATTCTCCCGGTCTGTATCGTGATTGTCCCGTTGCTCATCTATATTTCAGATATCATTCTAGAATACAGCTTCAAAACAAAGGTTATTTGACATATCACAATTTGTCAACTTAAGTAAGAAAATTCACTTAGGTAGGACATACTTAGCGAAGGGTTTACTCTCTCTCCCTCCTAGTTCTATTCCCCTATCTCACTTGGAGATCATATCCTAAGCTCGATACCAAATGTAACTCATGTCCCAGTAGTGGGCCGATTACCTTACATTGATACCTATCGGTTTACCATCGCGAGCGACATCCCCTACGGATGCAGCTTTGGTGCATCCCCATCAACAGGAAGTCACCAGATAGAGGCTCGAGCTCTTTTTACTTATGGCTCACGATACAAATGTGGCGCCCCCAAAATAGGTCCAATCCATCCAACCTATTACGAGTGCCAAAACATGAATACGAGAAAATAACTATAACTTTATTATCACAAATGTAAATGCAAAATACAACAACACATATGTTGTGAGTTTCGATACAAATATATACCAAGCATGACTCATGTCCCAACCTTGGATAGACGTCACAATGGCACCTTACATAAAGGTATAGTCGATAAGCGTATTTACAAATTAAAATTTTGGGAAGTGCTCAAAGGAAACCTTCGTGACATGGGAGGCCATACGTCAGGTTATGATAGATATCATATGCCCATAGAATTATCCTTGGTTGACCAAATAGACCCCAAAGAAAAACGAAAATATTACTATCATATTCTTTCCAATGGTGAGTCTTCTCTTGACATATCATTATCTCCATTGTCTCCAATTGAGAATTATACTTCAACGAACACCAAGATTATCTGGTGGTGCTCGTAGATATACTCAGCAAGTGGATGTGCACAACCCTGTCTTATGATAACACGAGGTTGTATGTCATTTGACATCTTGTATGATAGTGGCAAAACACCCTTCCAACATTGGGTTCGCCTCACCCTATTGGATGCACCAAATATAACTACTAAATGATGTATAAATCTGACCCACTTTTCTATCTTTGTTTAAAAGAACCTCCACGACTAAAGACCATAGTTCTATTCTCCTGTTACCCCAGCTTCGACCCAAATTACACTCTTATTACTTGAAAGGAATTGTGAAGCAGAAGGGTGAGCACAACTATTGATAAAAGAATATCATGACTAAAGATAAATAAATTATAAATAGCCTTCATCAGTAATAAATCAGAGATTTAGAACATATGGTAGATGATAAAACTTTTCAATCATAGTTGCAGCGGAATGAGCAATCCATTAGAAGAGTCAAATAGACCATAAAGTCTATTATCTTCTCCATGTTAAAAGTTCACCAATAATAATTTATCCTTGTAACATCAATCAACAGTTCATGTCCACAATCATGTGAATAACTCATAATCATAATTGTGGTTCTAAATTCCTCTTGTCATCCAAGACGAAGATAATTTACATCACCTGTCTTTACCTGAAACATCAAAGATCATGGTTATACAAAATCACAGTTCCTGTTTATAATCATACTAATAAGTTCATCTTTGTACTATGGGCCAAAGATATTCATCAATAGTTCATCTTTGCACTACTGGCCAAAGATATTCAACAACAGGTCATCTTTGCACTACGGGCCAAAGATATTCATCAACAGTTCATCTTTCCACTACAGGCCAAAGATATTCATCAACATATTATATTTGCCCTACAGGCCAAATATATTAATATCTCAAAAAAATATATAATCTTTTCAGAATTTATATAAACAATAATTATAACCATGTTGATCAATTCACCTATGCACTTAAGCTAAAGATATTCAATTATAAATTCAATGGTCATGATCATACCAGCAACAATTCAACTTTGCACTACTGGCCAAAGAGAACCCATAGCATCTTTACACTAAAGTCAAAGAGAAATTTCATCACCAGGATTATAAAAATGTTATATATAATAATAAAAATAATATGATCAACAACTGTATTTAATTTCAAGAGTAAGATTCATAAATCAACGATAATTTGGTCAGAAAAAGAAATCAATTTTGTCGTGAATAGTACCCGTGAATAGTAACTCGTGAATAGTAACTCATGAATAGTAACTCATGAATAGTACTCTGTATTCGTTCATAGTACCGTATACATAAATAATGTCATATACATAAATAGTGCCATATACATAAATAGTTTCGTATACGTGAATAGTGTCGTATACGTGAATAGTGTCGTATACGTGAATAGTGTTGTATACGTGAATAGTAACTCCGACACAAAAAGATAGAAATTCCACAATAAAATCCATATCAATATTTTGGTATAATGATATTGAAAGAATAACATCATTGTGAAGAAAATAACATCCCTTACTATCCCTTACAATCCCTTACTATAATAATGACAATATCTCTTACTATCCCTTACAATCCCTTACTATAATAATGACAATATCCCTTACCTCAAAAAAAAGATTACATTGGAATATCGGATATAATGTTTGAAGGAAACTTGCACTGATTAGCAACTCTCAAAGTATCTAAATACTCACAAAATATGCTCGATAATATAGAGAGAGAAAGAGAGAAAACTTGTTTCTGGTGTGATTTTCAATTCTAACTCAGCACCCTATTTATAGGAAAATGTTAGAACGCCAAAGCAGACTTGACCTGCTACCTTATGGTTTTACCTGCTACTATTCCCACCCACCACTTTTGAAATAAAATTTGAGCACATTTCTTCACCAACCAAAGGTGGGGCCCACTCATTCTAGAATTTTCTACCAAAAATCATTTATAAACATAATTTCTGAATCAGTCACCTCTTAAAATTCATAACAAATCATACGTTAATTTTTAACGGTTCAATTTATGGACATATACTCAACTTATATATGTCTAACATATCCAAAAATCACAACGATCCAACGGTCGGATTAAAATTATAACTCACGCAATATATCTCAAGAACATTGATTTTTTGGATTATGAGTCCTTCGGACCAGTTTCATTCAAACAATCACTACGAAAAATCCACAATGAATTTTTGAGTGATTACAATTTCTACGGTTAGCTTACTTCCAAGGATTTCTTTTGATAAATGACTCATCTCCTAACTCATTATACACAAAGAGTTATAGATTTTACAAAATCAAGTAATAAACTAATTTTCTGAAAATTTCCAAATTTCGTTCCTCATTTCTACAAAATACTAATAAAACACTTCAGCATTAATTCCTTCATTTATATCCATATAAAAATAAATATTTCCTTATCATATAAATCAATAATTAATTATTCACAAATAATATTACAGAATCACAATTATGACAACCAGGTCGTTCCCAGGAAAGAAGGGGTTTTTCGATAAGGATTTCTCCTTATTGGCGCGCAATTAGGTGACCAAACCCCTTTCCTAGACAGAACTTCCTTAGACATTGCCACTAATGCTCTTTAATAATATTATTCAAATACAAAATTATTGATCTGATAATGGAAATACTGTGCAGTGACAATTATTGAAACAACAATAATATAAAAGAGTTAAATGCAAAATCGACCACTGAACTTTTCTGATATTTGGGTATTGAGTCCCTTTCTTCCAGTCAACGTAAAATGAGCCCTTTTCTAGTCAAAAATTTGGACTTGAACCGAAGGCGCCACGTAATGCGTTGACACGATGACGTGCACTGCGTGGCGTCTCGTGGCACACCCTCACAGGTGTATGACGTCGCATTTAATCTTAAATTTTGACACTTGTCTGATGACGTGGCAAGTCTTTTAAATTTTTTCCAAAACTTGCCTCTCCAAAGACTCGAACCTGTGACCTAATGTTTGGAATTTTAATCATTTGACCGCTGGAGCAACATGAGTTAGTTGTTAATATGTTGCAAGGATTAATATTTATATCAAAATATGATATTTTCCCCATATATTCATTTCTTCTCTTTCACTACATATACTACAATAACAATAATAATAATAATAATAATAATAATAACAATAATAAAAATAATAATAATAATATTAATAATAATAGTACTAATAATAATAATAATAATAATTATAATAATAATAATAATAATAATAATAACAATAACAAATAATAATAGTACTAATAACAATAACAATAATAATAATAATAATAATAATAATAATAATACTAATAATAATAATAATAATAATAATAATAATAATAATAATAATAATAATAATAATAATAATAATAATAATAATATTAATAATAATAGTATTATTAATACTAATAACAATAATAATAATAATAATAATAATAATAATAATAATAATACGCATCTGTTCCACTTGATGCGTCCCATTTGTCATTTGACAATTAATTTTGTTCCATAAAAGAATCCTACTTTTATTCATGGTAGTATGAAATGACATTTTATGACACAATATCCTTTAGAATTAACATCACAGTTTCTTTATCATGTCAGATGCCAACATGCATTTAAGTATAAACTTGAAAGAAAAGTATACATTATTATTATTATTATTATTATTATTATTATTATTATTATTATTATTATTGTTATTATTATTATTATTATTATTATTATTATTATTATTATTATTATTATTATTATTATTATTGTAGTATATAGTGAAAGAGAAGAAAGGAATATATGGGGAAAATATCATGTTTTGATATAAATATTAATCCTTGTAACATATTAACAACTAACTCATGTTGCTCTAGTGGTCAAATGATCAAAATTTCAAACATTAGGTCATAGGTTTGAGTCTTTGGAGAGGCAAGTTTTGAGAAAAATTTAAAAGACCTGCCACATCATTGGACAAGTGTCAAAATTTAAGATTAAATGCCACGTCATTCCTGGTGAGGTGTGTCACGTCATCAGGTCAATGCACATGTGGCGCCTCGGGGTTCGAAATCCAAAATTTTGACTAGAAAATGGCTCATTTTGCGTTGACCGGAAGAAAGGGGCTCAATACCCAAATATCAAAAAAGTTCAGTGGTCGACTTTGCATTTAATCCTAATATAAAATATCAACGTAGCAATTATTGAATCAATAAAATAAAATATTCAACAGTAATTACTGTAACAATTATTGAGTAGTGTCTTCTTACGTAAGAATCAATAATTCAAAAATATGCAATCACAGGTAATATTCTCTTTGTGCAACAACGTGTATTACTTTACTTTACATGGGTATTCCAACGATGTTAACGATAGCGATTACGCCGTTATTTATAAAAACTCAAATTTGTCGTTTTTTCATCCGGCAGATTATTACATTATGGGGCCACAAATGGTCGCTGGCCGTAAATGCGAATATTCCCAAACAACAAGAATATTCCACGACCAAACGAATATTCCCCAACAACAATAAGTATTTTATAGTCACTTGCTTATTTTGAAAAAAAATTCATATATCACCCTTAACTTTAACCTTTTTATCAATTTAACCATTTACTGAATAGTAATTATAAAAAAATTGAATACTTTTATTTCATAAAATTCGGGGTCTTACAGTTACCATTATTTGGGTCCAACACAATCTCGTTAAAAGGTGTAAGTTGGATACAATCCAAAGGCTACCTTCGGAGTTAACTTATTCAAATATGGTTAGGAATAGGATCCTTAACCATTTAGAGACCTTATCACTCCGGACTCCATACAAGGGCCAACCCACTGTATAGGCCCAATCCAACTGAACCACGTAAACTGGTCTGGGCTTCGGCCCAATGGATTCGATCGCCCGACCCCGAATACCAGAACCAGACCCCGACCCAATGGACTAGGAAGCCCGAACCCAAACGACTTCAGCATCCCTATTGGCTTCGGCCCAATGGAATTAGCAACCTCTTCTCGACCAAGGCTTTCAGCCCACATGAGGGTCGGCAAAATGCTCCTGAACAATCATATTTGTTATTTTTAAAACTTAAACAAAATTATATCAATTTAAAATTTCATAAATTAATATTAAAAAATTAAAATATATCTCTAAATTAGAAAGATAGCTACTATGTGAGTAGGTATGTTTCTTTCCTTCTAGCGGAGGAAAAGTAAGAAACTAAGAAACTAAGAATTGTACCAATTTCCTATTAAGGCACACGTGTTATATTTATATACACGCATATGACATAATAGTTTGATATAATACATATCGAGAGAAAGGGGTGGGTGTGTGGGTGTGTGTTTTCTTTTGTATAATTGTAGTTGGGGGTAGGAGGACTGGAGGAGAAGACCATTGCAATTTGCACGAAGCGTAGGTGGGTAGGTGAGTGAATCAGACATGGCTAAGTTGGATCTCTACTGCTACTAACCAAGGGTTAGTTTTGTAATTTCCTTTAGTTTTTTTTCCTTTTTTTTAAGGCGGTGGAGGATTCTAAAATAAGTGATTTTTCTAATTATAAAATAGTATCATGCCTATAATTTGCTATTATTTTTTCGAATCGTTCTTAGAATTACACCATAAATATCAAATTCTTAAGAAATATTAAGGGTAAATTTGAGGTAATATTAAAGGTGTCAATTTTTTTAATCATATATATGTCTCAACTCTCAAGTGATGTGGCATTTGAATTAAATAAACGTTATTATATTATATAGTCAATTATAAGGATGTGTTCAATTGATATGAAGATGAAGATATCACGTCATTTCAGATATTATTTATGACAAAAAAATAAAACTCTTATATTATTGTAAAATTATTATTTTTAAAAATAAAAGTTGTCTTTTTAAAAGTATATCTTTTGTTTAGAATGAAAGGTTTTTATTTTATTAAAAAATTTAATATTAGAAAGAATTATGTCTAAACCTCTCTTTGACAAACTGCCCAATATATATTATCTTGTGGGTATGACCTATGGAGATCATGAATATTAATTAAATACTTTGGGTTGCCTATTTTTTTCCCTTGCTTTAAGCTAATAACTACTTGGCTCGACTTACTTGGCTCACCTAATCTCTTGACTCAATTAAACTTTTTTAAGTAACTACTAAACTTTATATTTAACTCTAAATAAGTTTCTACAATCTTAATCAATTATCAATAACAAATATTGCAGAGTTTACAAGCTATAAATATAAAATATTTTCATATTTTTAGAAAGACAAAGAAAATATTATAGAGAGAAAGTAAAAAAATAAAAAAATGAGACATTACAAAAATTTAGAGATATCAAAAGTGAAAAAAAAATAGAGTAAAATATAGTGACACCCCCTCTAGATAATCATTATAACACTCACATCCCCTCTAGTTTCTTAAGTAACAGTTAGTACCCATGCAAGTTTTTAGGGTTGACTAAATAGATAAAGTTATATATTTACCCTTGTATTTTATCAAATTTTAATTACTAAATAATATATATGTGTGTTTAATTATCCTTTTTTTTAATACAATACATTTTAATTATAATTTTATTTGTAATTAAAACTATCTCATTTAAATTGTTGGTAACTTATAAAAAACTAATTTAGTTTAATTAACACATATTTTTGGATAAGTGATACAATTATTAAAAAAATTAAATTAAATTATTAATGAATCTATTCTAATAAGAGTGATTGAGTATATTGATAGTTTAGTTTTTGGTGCTTAACAACAAAAATATTATTTGAATTTTTAGTTTCATATTATAATTTTTATATGTTAAATTTTATTAAGTATATATAAAAAATTGGGATGTTTATGATTTTGATTACATTTTTTTAGTATCTGATTGGCGTTGTTTTTTATGCAATGTTAAATAAAAAAATATAATTATATTTATTACTACCTCTATCTTATAAAAAAATTCTTTTAATATATTTTTTTTTTTTTTTTGAGTAACAACATTTGTCATTTTCTTGTAAATAATTATGTTTAAGTGTAACTTATGTTTAGTTAAATATATGAAAAAAATAATTAATATAATTTTTAATACTTTTTAATATGAGTAATAAGATTCGTTTAAATTGTAATAATAAGTTTGTTTTACGTAAATTTTAATATTTGAAAAAAATAATTATTATTTTATTGCGTTAATTTGTAATTTTTATGAGTATTAACATTATACTTTTAATTACAAAAAATATATTTAAATATATATCACGTAAATTTTAATATTTGAGAAATTTAATTAGTAAAAATTGTATGACTTTATTTTCTTTATAAAATGAATATTTATTATTTTTTGTATTTTATGTTATTTATTGCACAATTTCATAATTTAATTAATTAGATCAAGTAAAGTAAAATTATGATATACAAATTTATATTTAGTGAAGAAATTAAATATTATAACTTGAAGGGTGTATTAGACATTATATTAAAACTATTTTTAAATAGTAATTGGTTAACCACTCTAGGAGTAGTGAATGTTACATATTATAGACTAGAGAGTTATTGACTGTTACTTGAAAAACTAGAAGGGTGGTGAGTGTTATTATGATTATCTACAGGGGGTGTCAATGTATTTTACTCAAAAAAATATATAGAAGAGAAATGGAAATTTTAGAGAAAGAAAGGTATAAAATTTAGAGACAGAAGGCACAAAGTTTAAAAAGATAAAGTGAAAAAAATTTAGAGAGAGAAGATGAAGAAGTGAAATTTTTTAGAGAGACAATGAAATTAAGTGAAAATTAAAAGAGAAAAAGTGATTTTTTTTTTAGGGAGAGCATGTGAAAAAGTTTAGGAATTGAATGAAAAAAAAAATAAGAAAAGAGAGTGAACTTTTAGGGATAGAAAGTGAGTTTTTTTCAGAGAGCAACAATTATGAAGGGCAAAATAGTTGTTTTTAAATTATTTTAATGTTATTTTCACACTACTTTAAAGAATGAAAAACATCAATTTAGGTAGAATGATAAAAAAAAATTAAAAATAAAAATATAGATACTATAATGAAACAACAAAAAACACTTTTTTAAATTATTTCATAATAATAAATCATTTCATTCTCATTTTAATTCTCGTAATTCAAACAAAATATTACTCTATTCAATAATTTTTAAAGAACATAATAAACGAATAATACATCATACTCTCAAATTACAACTTCAGTCATTCCCTCTTGTATCATTTTCTCTCCCAAAATTTTAAATTAAAATAGAATAGAATTTTATGTCCTTCAAACATGTCATCCCTTCAGTTAATAAAGCATGCCTATTCTATTACTATATATCTTTGTTCAACTAAGATTAAGAACAATATTGTATCAATTTTTTATTATCGTTAGGTGGATTTTTTATTAGTGAATCATTTCTTAATGGAATTTCATGAATACACTATATTTCTTCAAATAAACTATCTTAAAATTACTTTATTAAAACATTAAAGAAAGAAGGATAGATGAAAATAAGTGTATCTATCATTTTCTTTCTAATTATGTACTAGCTCTTTATGACGCCCCTAAAATAGGTATACATCACTCATTTTGAGTCGTCAAATACATGATACAGAATTTAAATACAAACTTCTTTTATACAGTACGACAAAACATAACTAAGAGTTTCAACACGAATAATGTCTCGTAGAGAGTATCCAAACTCAAATAAAGTCCTCGTTACAATTATTATCACATTATTTCACTGAATAGTGAGGACTACTAATGCAACTATCTGAACCGTCACTCCGTTCCCCGACTAGTCCCAGCTATATTCTCATTTCCTGAAGAGAACAATGAAAACAAAGGGTGCGCTCAACTAGCCCAGTAAGAAATATTATGACTAAGATAATGCAGAATAAATTATCGTTAGCCTTCAACTGTGTTAAACTGATAAAATATAATAAACATCAATTTTAACTGCAGCGGAACAAGCAATGCATTAGAAGAGTCAAGTAGAGCATGATATCTACTACTTCTATGATTTAAAAAGTTTATAATCAATTTTATCGCTGAGACTCAGCTTAATAAATAAACCACATCATTGAATCATCCCTGCACTACGGGCCAAGGATATTCATGTAATCATCAATGGTCATGATTATACCGAATAATCTCTAGTCATAATCATACCAACAACTGTCCATCAATGCACTACAGGCCAATGAAGATTTTTTTACCACATCATTTATAACATTACGGTCATGATTATACCGAATAATCCCTGATTATAATCATACCAACAATAGTACATCTATGCACGTAAGTCACAGATGACTTTTATCACAATATAAGCATGAAGATGATGACAATGATATAAGAATTCAATTAAAAGAAAACAAAGGATAAATATTTAAAGATTTATAACTTAATTTATCCAGAATTTAATAATGTCCAAATTGTCAACATGATACTGCTTTGTGGAGTAAAATTCAAGAATGATACTGTCTCAAAAATGATTTAGACCGAAAAGAAATTAATTTTTGTTATGAATAGTACTCCGGGTGAATAGTACCCGGGTGATTAATGCCCCGTGAATAGTACTTCAAGAATAGTAGTCCGTGAATAGTAATTTATGAATAGTACCTGTGACGCCCCCAAAATTAGGTATACATCACCCATTTTGAGTACTTGGATACATGGTACAAAATTCAAATACAACTTCATTTATACAATTGTTGAGCGTAAGTATAGAATACGACCACGATTAAGCTAATGAGTTTTAATACAAATGTATGTAACTCTCATGGTGCCTCGACCACAACCTTACAATGGTACTTTACATAAAAGTATAGTCAAAAACTGTTTTAGAAATTAAAATCTTTGGGAAGTGCTCAAGGAAACCTTCGTACATGGGAGGCCATGCGTCTAGGTTATAATAGATATCATATGTCCACAGAATTATCATTGGTTGACCCAATAGTTCCCAAAGAAAAACGAGAAGATTACTATCATCTTCTTTTCAATGGTGAGTCTTCTCTTGACATATAACTATCTCCATTGTCTCCAACTGAATATTATATTTTAAATAAACTCCAAGATCATATAGGTAGTGCCCGTAGATATACTCAGCAAGTGGATGCGCACAACCTTGTCTTATGATAACACGAGGTTGTATGGCATTAGACATCTTGTATGATAGTGGCAAAACACCCTTCCAAAGTTGGGTTCGCCTCACCCTATTCGATTCACCAAATATAACTACTAAATGATGTATAGAATACAACACACTTTTCTATCTTGTTTAGGGATAACCTCCATGACTAGAGACCATAGTTCTATTCCCCTGTTATCCCCGCTCGACCCGGCAACACTCTTACGGCAACACTCTTATTACCTGAAAAGAATTGTGAAGCAGAAAAGGTGAGCACAACTAGCCCAGTAAAGAATATCATGACTAAAGATAATTAAATTATCAATAGCCTTCATCAATAATAAATCAGAGATTTAGAACATATGGTAGATGATAAAACTTTTCAAGCATAGTTGCAGCGGAACGAGCAATCCATTAGAAGAGTCAAATAGACCATAAGGTCTATTATCTTCTCTATGTTAAAAGTCCACCAATAATGTTTTATCCACGTAAAATAAATCAGCAGGTTCATCCACAATCATATGAATAACTTCATAATCATAATTGTGGTTCTAAATTCCCATTCGCAACTAGAATGAAGATAATTTTCATCATATCTTCACTGAAACATCAAAAATCATGGTTATACCAAATCGAATTCCGCTCATAATCATACTAATAAATTCATCTTTTTACTACTGACCGAAGATATTCATTAACAATTCATCTTTGCACTACATGCCAAAGACATACTGTTGTATTTTAGAATAGTCAAGTAGAGCATGATATCTACTATCTTCTACAAATTAAAAGTGTATAACCAATATTTTATATTTGAGACTCAACTTAATAAATAATCCATATTATCCATCACTTCTGACGAGGATATTCGTTAGTATCACATCCATGAATTATCCTATACGCCAAAGATATTCATTATTATCACATCCATGAATTAATATTTCATCATTGAGACTCGACTCGATAATTAATCCACATCATCGAATCATCCCACTTCTGGGCCGAGGATATTCTTTAGTATCACGACCACAAATTATCCATGCACTATGGCCAAAGATAATCGTGTTTTCATCAATGGTCCTGATCATGCCATAAAACAATTCATCTTTGCACTACGGCCAAAGAGAATCCATAGCCATAATCATACTAAAAACTGTCCATCAATTCACTACGGGCCAATGAGGACTTTTTCCACATCATTTGTAACATTACGGTTATGATTATACCGAATAATCCCTGGTCATAATCATACCAAGTCCATCTATTCACTACAGGCCACATATGACTTTCAACATAATATAAGCATGAGTATGATAACAATATTATAAGCATTAGTCAAACTAAATCAAGGATAAATATTAAAGACTTTAAATTTATCCAAACATTATCAATCACTTAATAAAATCATAATCTAATATTGTTAATATTATAACAATATTTTAATCACTTCTTAAACTTATAAATAATTTAATTTAATTGTTTACACTTTGCCAAATAATGCATTTAATCATTCAAAATGCCATACTCATAAGATTTTATCACCAATAATCAAATTACTCATCAAAAATCTGCATATACCTTATATAGGATTTTCAAGCCATAAAATCCTATTTACCAATTTTTCAACTTCACATAACATATTTAATTCATATGTTCAGTAACTAAATCATTTTCATGAAAATACCAAATCGGTCCCAAAAATTATTCTTTTACGAGATTAAGCAGAATATAGTCCCATATTGAACATATATTTTTCTCGAATTTTTTAAAATTCATTTACTATTTTTCAAAAATTAATTTCTAATTAATTCCTTAAGAAATTAGCTACCTCAAGGTTAACTCGAGAAATTACCAAATCTTGGCGAGGATCTTACACATGTTAACGTGAGCTTCGGTTTAAATTTCATGGTCATCTGAGTTATAGAACTTCGGTTATAGCGTTTAAAATCGGAAAAACCTAAATATTGAAATGGTCATAACTTGCTCATTTTAAGTCGGAATGAGCTCATTTTTTTTGGAATGAGGAGGTACTTTATACCATATATTTTTATGTCCCAAAAGGCCGGAATTTATTTCACAAGCTAAGTGGCTGAAAATTTCCTTTTAAAATTTTGGATAGTAGCCTTTTTAGAAATTTCAATTTTTGACTCCTTTGCTAAAATTAGTCCACACGAAAATCTACAACACCTTTTCTAGTGATTCCACTTGGATAAGTTAGAAAACTCATAGATCTAACTTTAGAACTTGACCACACTCAAAAATTCAAATTATAATAGGAGATATGGTCAATTGAATTTCATACTCCATTTTTACAAAAATCTGATTTTCAACCCTTTGTGTTTTCTAAGAACTTTCATGTTTTCACATAATAACCAACATAACTTATCATGATAATGATATAATAATTCAATAAAACAGTTCAAGAATAAGTTTTAAAGATTTATAAGTTAATTTATCCTAAACTCAATAATGTCCAAATTATCAACATGATACTACTTTGTGGAGTAAAATTCAAGAATGCTCCGAAGAATATTTCCATGAAAAGATACTGGATGAAGCGCAAATATCAAGGATATTTCACTAATTTCATGGAGTATAGAAGTCAAAGTTTTAACCAACTGAGTATAATAAAGAATGGAATAACAAAAAAAATCACCAGGTATGCGATAGACCTCACAGGCAGGTTATTCCAATAGAATAATAAATAACGAAACCAGGTCCGGCGTAAAACGCACAAACAGGATATTCCAACAGAATAATAAAGGATGGAACCAGGTCCGGCGTAAAACACACAGACAGGATATTCTAACAAAATAATAGAGACTGGAACCAGGTCCGGCGTAAAACGCACAGACAGGATATTCCAACAGAATAATAAAGAATGAAATAACAGAAAAATTTCACCAAGTATAGGGTAGCCCGCATATACAGGTTATTTCAACAGAATAATAAATAATGGAAAAACAGAAGTTCTCTTCATGAATACAAAAGAAATAATACCCTTACCGTAAAAAGCGAATATAAGAGTAGGAAGTAGCGAGAATACTTTTCTATAGTTTCTCTATAATTTCTCTCTCTAGAGTTTTGGTGAATTAAGTAAGAAATAATGAAGGAATGAGCTTCTTATTTATAGAAGAATGGGTTGCATAGTAACTAATTCATGAACAGTCCAGATTGATTTACTTTTAAGCGGATGGTCCATATTGGTTTACTATTCAAACTTAAAGTAACGGTCCATCTTGATTTACTATTAAAACTTTAAACCAAATGATCCATATTGATTTACTATTATAACTATCCACCAATGGTCCATATTGATTTACTATTATAACTGATTTCCATATTGATTTACTATTATATCTTCAACCAACGATCACGAAAAATTAGCACATCTCCTCATGGACTAATATTGTACCCAAAAATAATTTGAATGAAAAAAATATATTTTACGGGTGAATAGTACTCTCTGTGAATAGTAACTTTCGTGAATAGTAACTCGTGAATAGTAACTGAATAATAGTAACTCGTGAATAGTAACTTCGTGAATAGTAACTCGTGAATAGTAACTCGTGAATAGTACTACGACACGAAAAGTGTCCCGAATACCGATTGAACAATCTTGGTGACTTCTCACATAAGCATTAATAATCAATACAGTGTACTACTACTATGCAACCAGCGTATTCATTGTACTTTTAACACTGGGTGTTTCAACATTTAACGAGTAAAACTTCCGTAGTTATTTTCGTAAAGTATTTTTGTCATTTTCTCGATCAGAAAATAATTACATTGTGGGGTCCACCAATGTTGTACGAATATTCATAATCGCAAAGAATATTCTGTCGAATATTCCCAGAAACAAGCGAATATTTTATATCAACTTGCTTACTTTGCAAAAAAAAAATTCACATATTACCCTTAACTTTAAACTTTTATCAATTTAACTATTTACCAAAATAGAAAAATTAAATACTTTTATTTCATAAAATTCGGGGTCTCACAATCACCCCTCCTTATAAACTTTCGCCCTCGAAATTTACGTACGTACCTGATATTCGAAGAGATGAGAATACCTTTCTTTCTTTTCAGATTGTACCTTCCCGGTAATTTCCTTGCTATCATGATTTTCCCATTTCTCATCTCCTGTATTTCAGATATCATTCTAGAATATAGCTTCAAAACAAAGGTTAATTGATATATCATAATTTGTCAACTTATCAAGTAAACAATTTTAGCTTAGGTAAGTCACACACTAGCGAAGTATATAACTCGTCTCTCCCTCCTAGTTCTAGACTCTTATCTCTATGATGACCATATCCCTAAGCTCTGATACCAACTGTGACGCCCCAGAAATTAGGTATACATCACCCATTTTGAGTCGTAAGATACATGGTACAAAATTCAAATACAACTTCATTTATACAATTGTTGAATTGTTGTATAGAATACGACCATAGTTAACTGTGAGTTTTAATACAAATGTATGTAACTCTCATGGTGCCTCGACCACAACCTTATAATGGTACTTTACATAAAAGTATAGTCAAAAACTGTTTTAAAAATTAAAATCTTTGGGAAGTGCTCAAGGAAACCTTCGTACATGGGAGGCCATGCGTCTAGGTTATAATAGATATCATATGTCCACAGAATTATCCTTGGTTGACCCAATAGTCCCCAAAGAAAAACGAGAAGATTACTATCATCTTCTTTCCAATGGTGAGTCTTCTCTTGACATATAACTATCTCCTTTGTCTCCAAGTGAATATTATATTTTAAATAAACTCAAGATCATATAGGTAGTGCTAGTAGATATACTCAAAGACAAGTGGATGCGCACAACCTTGTCTTATAATAACACGAGGTTGTATGTCATTAGACATCTTGTATGATAGTGGCAAAATACCCTTCAAAGTTGGGTTAGCCTTTCACCCTATTTGATTCACCAAATATAACTACTAAATGATGTATAGAATACAACACACTTTTCTATACTATTTTGGGAGAACCTCACATGACTAGAGACCCACAGTTCTATTCCTATTATCTCATTTCGACCCGAACACTCTCTTACGGCAACACTCTTATTACCTGAAAGGAATTGTGAAGCAGAAAGGGTGAGCACAACTAGCCCACTAAAGAATATCATGACTAAAGATAATTAAATTATCAATAGCTTTCATCAATAATAAATCAGAGATTTAGAACATATGGTAGATGATAAAACTTTTCAACCATAGTTGCAGCGGAATGAGCAATCCATTAGAAGAGTCAAATAGACCATAAGGTCTATTATCTTCTCTATGTTAAAAGTCCACCAATAATGTTTTATCCTTGTAAAATAAATCAACAGTTCCTATCCACAATCATATGAATAACTCATAATCATAATTGTGGGTTCTAAATTCCTCTTCGCAACTAGGACGAAGATAATTTTCATCACCTATCTTCACCTTAAACATAAAAAATCATGGTTATACCAAATCAGAATTCCTACTCGTAATCACACTAATAAATTCATCTTTGCACTACGGCCAAAGATATTCATTAACAATTCATCTTTGCACTACATGCCAAAGACATACAACTTTATTTTAGAAGAGTCAAGAAGAGCATGATATCTACTATCTTCTAGAAATTAAAAGTGTATAACCAATATTTTATCGCTGAGACTCAACTTAATAAATAATCCACATCATCGAATTATCCATGCACTACGACCAAGGATATTCGTTAGTATCACATCCATGAATTATCCATGCACTACGGCCAAAGTTATTCATTATTATCACATCCATGAATTAATATTTCATCACTGAGACTCAGCTCAATAATTAATCCACATCATCGAATCATCCTTGCACTACAGGCCAAGGATATTCTTTAGTATCATGACCACAAATTATCCATGCACTACGGCCAAAGATAATCGTGTTTTCATCAACGGTCCTGATCATGCCATAAAATAATTAATCTTTGCACTACGGTCAAAGAGAATCCATAGCCATAATCATACCAAAAACTGTCCATCAATGCACTACGGGCCAATGAGGACTTTTTCCACATCATTTGTAATATTACGGTTATGATTATACCGAATAATCCCTGGTCATAATCATACCATGTCCATCTATGCACTACAGGCCACAGATGACTTTCAACATAATATAAGCATGAGGATGCTGACAATATTATAAGCATTAGTCAAACTAAATTAAGGATAAATATTAAAGACTTTAAATTTATCCAAACATTATCAATCACTTAATAAAATCATAATATAATGTTGTTTATATTATAACAATATTTTAATCACTTCTTAAACTTATAAACAATTTAATTTAATTGTTTACACTTTTCCAAATAATGCATTTAATCATTCAAAATGCCATACTCATAAGATTTCATCACCAATAATCAAATTACTCATCAAAAAATGCATATACCTTATATAGGATTTTCAAGCCATAAAATCCTATTTACCAATTTTTCAACTTCACATAACATATTTAATTCATATGTTCGTAACTAAATCATTTTTATGAAAAATACCAAATCGGTCCCAAAATTATTCTTTTACGGGATTAAGCAGAATATATTCCCATATTGAACATATATTTTCTCGAATTTTTAAAATTCATTTACTATTTTCAAAAATTAATTTCTAATTAATTCCTTAAGAAATTAGCTACCTCAAGGTTAACTCAGAAATTCCCAAATCTTGGCAGGATCTTACACATGTTAACATGAGCTTCAGTTTAAATTTCATGGTCATCTGAGAGTTATAGAACTCGGTTATAGCATTTTCCGTCGGAAAAACCTAAATATTGAAATGGCCATAACTTGCTCATTTTAAGTCGGAATGAGCTCATTTTTGGCCAGGATGTACTTTATACCATATATTTTCATGTCCCAAAAGGCCGGAATTTATTTCACAAGCTAAGTGGTCGAAAATTCCCTTTTAAAATTTTGGACAATAGCCTTTTTGGAAATTTCAGTTTTTGACTCCTTCGCTAAAATTAGTCCACACGAAAATCTACAACACCTTTTCTAGTGATTCCACTTGGATAAGTTAGAAAACTCATAGATCTAACTTTAGAACTTGACCACACTCAAAAATTCGAATTATAATAGGAGATATGGTCAATTGAATTTCATACTCCATTTTAACCAAAATCTGATTTTCAACCCTTTATGTTTTCTAAGAACTTTCATGTTTTCACATAATAACCAACATAACTCATCATGACAATGACATAATAATTCAATAAAACAAGTTCAAGAATAAGTTTTAAAGATTTATAAGTTAATTTATCCTGAACTCAATAATGTCCAAATTATCAACATGATACTACTTTATGGAGTAAAATTCAAGAATGTTTCGAAGAATATTTCCATGAAAAGATACTGGATGAAGTGCAAATATCAAGGATATTCCACTAATTTCATGGAGTATAGAAGTCAAAGTTTTAACCAACTGAGTATAATAAAAAATGGAATAACAAAAGAAATCACCGGACATGCGATAGGAGCGCTTAAAAGCGAGTTATTCCAGCGAATAATAAATAACGGAACTGAGGTCCGGCGTAAAGCGCATGAGACGAGGATATTCCAACGAGAATAATAAAGGATGGAACCGGTCAGACGTAAAGCGCATGCAGACGAATATTTTAACAAAATAATAAAGAGTGGAACCGGTCCGGGTAAAAGCGCATGCAGACGGGATATTCAACGAATAATAAAGAATGAAATAATGAGAAGAATTTCACCAAGTATAGGGTAGCCAGCATATCTGAGTTATTCCAACGAGAATAATAAATAATGGAAAATGAAGTTCTCTTCATGAATACAAAAGAAATAATACCCTTACAGTAAAAAAAAGCTGAATATAAGAGTAGGGAAGTAGCGAGAATACTTTTCTATAGTTTCTCTATAATTTCTCTCTCTAGAGTTTTGGTGAATTAAGTAAGAAATAATGAAGGAATGAGCTTCTATTTATAGAAGAATGGATTGCATAGTAACTAATTCATGAACGGTCCAGATTGATTTACTTTTAAACGGACGGTCCATATTGGTTTACTATTCAAACTTAAAGTAACGGTCCATACTGATTTACTATTAAAACTTTAAACCAGCGATCCATATTGATTTACTATTATAACTATCCACCAGTGGTCCATATTGATTTACTATTATAACTATCCACCAGCGGTCCATATTGATTTACTATTATATCTTCAACCAACGGTCTGAAAAATTAGCACATCTCCTCATAGACTAATATTGTACCCAAAAATAATTTGGACCGAAAAAATATATATTTTTCGGGTGAATAGTACTCCGTGAATAGTAACTTGTGAATAGTAACTCGTGAATAGTAACTCATGAATAGTAACTTGTGAATAGTACTCTGACACGAAAAGTGTCCCAAATACCCGATTGAACAATACTGAGTGACTTCTCACATAAGCATTAATAATCAATACCGTGTACTACTATGCAACCACGCGTATTACTGTACTTTTAACACCGGGTGTTTCAACAGTTAACGGTAAAACTTCCGTCGTTATTTTAAGAAAGTATTTTTGTCATTTTCTCAATCCGACAATAATTGTGACGCCCCCAAAAAAGGTATACAACACCCATTCTGAGTCGCCAAATACATGGTACAGAAAGCAAACTACAACTTCAATAATAAAATTGTCGTGCAAAATATGACAACACATATACTGTGAGTTTGGATACAAATATATATACCAACTGTGACTCTCATCCCAACCTTGGATAACACGTCACAATGACACCTTACATAAATGTATAGTCAAAAACTGTTTTAGAAATTAGAATCTTTGGGAAGTGCTCAAGGAAACCTTCGTACATGGGAGGCTATGCTTCTAGGTTATGATAGATATCATATGGCCACAGAATTATCCTTGGTTAAACCAATAGACCCCAAAGAAAAATGAGAAGATTACTATCATATTCTTCCCAATGGTGAGTCTTCTCTTGACTTATCATTATCCCCACTGTCTCAAATTGAGAATTATACTTCAAACAAACACCAAGATTATATAGGTAGTGCTCGTAAATATACTCAGCAAGTGGATGTGCACAACCCTGTCTTATGATGACACGAGATTGTATGTCTTTAGACATCTTGTATGATAGTGGCAAAACACCCTTCCAACGTTGGGTTCGCCTCACCCTATTTGATTCACCAAATATAACTACTAAATGATGACCACCGTTCTATTCCCCTGTTACCCCCGCTCAACCCAGCTACACTCTTATTACCTAAAAAAAATTGTGAAGCAAAAGGGTGAGCACAACTAGCTCAGTAAAGAATATCATGACTAAAGATAATTAAATTATCAATAGCCTTCATCAATAATAAATCAGAGATTTAGCCTATATGGTAGATGATAAAAAATTTCGACCATAGTTGCAGCGGAACGAGAAATCCATTAGAAGAGTCAAATAGACTATAAAGTCTATTATCTTCTCCACATTAAAAATTCACCAACAATGTTTTATCCTTGTAACATCAATCAACAGTTCCTTTCCACAATTATATGAATAACTCATAATCATAATTGTGATTCTAAATTCCTCTTCGCATCCAAGACGAAGATAATTTTCATCACCTGTCTTTACCTGAAACATCAAAGATCATGGTTATACCAAATCACAGTTCTCATTCATAATCATACTAATAAATTCATCTTTGCACTACGGGCCAAAGATATTCGTCAACGATTCATCTTTGCACTACAAAGCCAAAGATATTCAACAACAGTCATCTTTGCACTCACGGCCAAAGATATTCATATCTCAACTAAAATATATAATCATTTCATAATTTATATAAACAATAATTATAACCATGTTGATCAATTCACCTTTGCACCTAAGCTAAAGATATTCAATTATAAATTTAATGGTCATAATCATACCAGTCACAATTCAACTTTTCACTACTGGCCAAAGAGAACCCTAGTCATGATCATACCAATAATCTATCCATCTTTACACTCAAGTGAAAGAGAATTTCAACATTAGGATTATAAAAATGTTATATATGATAATAAAATAATATGATCAACAACTGCATTTAATTTCAAGAGCAATATTCATAAATTAACGATAATTTGGTCAGAAAAAGAAACCAATTTTTGTCATAAATAGTACCCGTGAATAGTAACTCATGAATAGTAACTCGTAAATAGTAACTCATGAATAGTAACTTATGATAGTAACTCGTGAATAGTACTCTGTATTCGTACATAGTACCGTATACGTAAATAATGTCATATACGTAAATAGTGTCATATACATGAATAATGTCGATATCGTGAATAGTCAGAGATATCGTGAATAGTAACTCCCGACTCAAAAAGATAGAAATTCCACAATAAGATCCATACCAATATGTCAGTATAATGATATTGAAAGAATAACATCATTATGAAGAATATAACATCCCTTAATATCTCTTACTATCCCTTACTATCCCTTACCTCAAAAGAGCAACACTTCTGACTGGATATCGGATATGACGCTGAAGAAAATTTGCACTGATGAATATCAACTCACCAAGTATCTAAATACTCACAAAATACACTCAATAATCTAGAGAGAGAAAGAGAGAAAGCTTATGTTTCTGGTGTGATTTTCAATTCTAACTTAGCCCTCTATTTATAGGAAAATTTTAGCAGACTTGACCTACAACCTGATGGCTTTACCTGCTAATATTTCCACCCACCACATTTAAAATAAAATTCAGCACATTTCTTCACCAACCACAAGTGGGGCCCACTCAATTCTAGAATTTTTCACTAAAATTATTTATAAACCTAATTTCCGAATCAGTCACCTCTTAAAATTCATAACAAATCATACGTTCTTTTTTAACGGTTCAAAATTTGTGGACATATACTCAACTTATATATGTATAACATATCCAAAAATTACAACGATCCAACGGTCCACGATTAAAATTATAACTCACATAATATATCTCAAAAACACCTTTGGTTTAATTTTTAATACCTCCATTCAAACAAAAATCTTCGATAAAATACCTCAACATTAATTCCTTCATTTATAACCACATAAATAAATCCATCATTTATATCCACATCAAATAAATATTTCCTTATCATATAAATCAATAATTAATTATTCACAAATAATATTACTGTAATCACAATTATGACAACCGGTAGTTCCTGTGAAAGAGGGGCTTTCAATAAGAATTTCTCCTTCTTGGTAGCGCAATTAGTGACCAAACCTCTCCTTGATGTAACTTTTTAGACATTGCCAATAATGTTATCTAATAATATTATTCAAATAATATGAATTATTGATCTGATAATGAGAAATATTGTGCAGTGATAATTATTGAAACAACAATAATATAAAATATCAACGCAGCAATTATTGAATCAATAAAATAAAATATTGAGCAAGAATTACCGTAACAATTATTGAGTAGTGCCTTCTTATGTAAGGATCAATAATTCAAAAATACTATGTTAAATCGTGTCTACTTTGCTCAAACACGGCGTACATCGTAATTTAACCAGGGTATTCCAACAAATTGTTAATTGAGAACGATTACGCCTGTTATTTATAAAAACTTAATTTTGTTATTTTCTTTATCAAGCCGAGTTATTACGTTATGTGGCCCAATAAATGGTCATCATTGCATTTAATATTCCCCTGACGAAAGAATATTCCACAACCAAACGAATATTCCTAACAACAATGAATATTTTATAACCACTTGTGTATTTTGAAAAAAATTCATATATCACCCTTAACTTTAAATTTTATCAATTTAACCATTGATTTGAATAGTAATTATAAGAAAAATTGAATACTTTTATTTCATAAAATTGGGGTCTTACAATCTCCCCCTCCTTATGAAATTTCGTCCAAATTTACATGCACTGTATTTCAAAGAGTTGAGAATACCTTGCTTTCATTTTGATTCCATCTTCCATTTCATCATGATTTCTCCATTGCTTCATCTCCTTTATTTCGGATATCATTCTAGAATCAAACTTCTAAAAACAAAGGTTAATTGAACAAATTAACATATCACATAATATCCCGATATTATGACTAACCAATAATTAAGCTTAGGTAGGACACACTAGCGAAGGATTTACTCATCTCTCCTCCTAATACTATTCCCGATCTCGCCAGAGATCATATCCTAAGCTACGATACTAACCTGTGACTCATGTCCCAACCATGGACAAAGACTCACAAATGGTACCTATCAGCCACCACGCAGAATCTGGCGTCCCTACGGAGAGTCCGGCTTTGGTGCATCCCCCATCAACAGGAAGTCACCAGCAAGAGGCTCGGGGCTCTTTACTTATAGCTCTGATACCAATTGTGTCGCCCCCAAAATAGGTATACAACACCCATTCTGAGTCGCCAAATACATGGTACAGAAAGCAAACTACAACTTCAATAATACAATTGTCGTGCAAAATATGACAACACATATACTGTGAGTTTGGATACAAATATATATACCAACTATGACTCTCATCCCAACCTTGGATAGCACGTCACAATGACACCTTACATAAATGTATAGTCAAAAACTGTTTTAAAATTAGATTATTTGGGAAGTGCTCAAGGAAACCTTCGTACATGGGAGGCCATGCTTCTAGGTTATGATAGATATCATATGGCCACAGAATTATCCTTGGTTGAACCAATAGACCCCAAAGAAAAATGAGAAGATTACTATCATATTCTTCCCAATGGTGAGTCTTCTCTTGACTTATCATTATCCCCACTGTCTCAAATTGAGAATTATACTTCAAACAAACACCAAGATTATATAAGTAGTGTTCGTAAATATACTCAGCAAGTGGATGTGCACAACCCTGTCTTATGATGACACGAGGTTGTAGTGGCAAAACACCCTTCCAACGTTGGGTTCGCCTCACCCTATTTGATTCACCAAATATAACTACTGAATGATGACCACCATTCTATTCCCCCTACTTACCCCATTTCAACCCAATTTACACTCTTATTACCTGAAAGAAATTGTGAAGTAAAAGGGTGAGCACAACTAGCTCAGTAAAGAATATCATGACTAAAGATAATTAAATTATCAATAGCCTTCATCAATAATAAATCAGAGATTTAGCCCATATGGTAGATGATAAAAAATTTCAACCATAGTTGCAGCGGAACGAGCAATCCATTAGAAGAGTCAAATAGACTATAAAGTCTATTATCTTCTCCACATTAAAAATTCACCAACAATGTTTTATCCCTGTAACATCAATCAACAGTTCCTTTCCACAATTATATGAATAACTCATAATCATAATTGTGATTCTAAATTCCTCTTCGCATCTAAGACGAAGATAATTTTCATCACCTGTCTTTACCTGAAACATCAAAGATCATGGTTATACCAAATCACAGTTCATGTTCATAATCATACTAATAAATTCATCTTTGCACTACGGGCCAAAGATATTCGTCAACAGTTCATCTTTGCACTACAGGCCAAAGATATTCAACAACAAGTCATCTTTGCACTACGGGCCAAAGATATTCATATCTCAACGAAATATATAATCATTTCATAATTTATATAAACAATAATTATAACCATGTTGATCAATTCACCTTTGCACCTAAGCTAAAGATATTCAATTATAAATTTAATGGTCATGATCATACCAGTCACAATTCAACTTTTCACTACTGGCCAAAGAGAACCCTAGTCATGATCATACCAATAATCTATCCATCTTTACACTCAAGTGAAAGAGAATTTCAACATCAGGGTTATAAAAATGTTATATATGATAATAAAAATAATATGATCAACAACTGCATTTAATTTCAAGAGCAATATTCATAAATCAACGATAATTTGGTCAGAAAAAGAAACCAATTTTTGTCATGAATAGTACTCGTGAATAGTAACTTGTGAATAGTAACTCCTGAATAGTAACTCGTGAATAGTAACTCCTGAATAGTAACTCGTGAATAGTACTCCGTATTCGTACATAGTATCGTATACGTAAATAATTTCATATACGTAAATAGTGTCATATACATAAATAAATAGTCAGATATCGTGAATAATCTTGATAATATCGTGAATAGTGCCGTATACGTGAATAGTAACCCCGACTCAAAAAGATAGAAATTCCACAATAAGATCCATACCAATATGTCAGTATAATGATATTGAAAGAATAACATCATTATGAAGATTATAACATCCCTTAATATCTCTTACAATCCCTTACTATCCCTTACCTCAAAAGAGCAGCACTTCTGACTGGATATCGGATATGACGCTGAAGGAAACTTGCACTGATGAATATCAACTCACCAAGTATCTAAATACTCACAAAATACACTCAATAATCTTGAGAGAGAAAGAGAGAAAACTTATGTTTCTGGTGTGATTTTCAATTCTAACTTAGCCCTCTATTTATAGGAAAATTTTAGCAGACTTGACCTGCAACCTGATGTTTTTACCTGCTACTATTTCCACCCACCACATTTGAAATAAAATTCAGCACATTTCTTCACCAACCACAAGTGGGGCCCACTCAATTCTAGAATTTTTTTACCAAAATCATTTATAAACCTAATTTCTGAATCAGTCACCTCTTAAAATTCATAACAAATCATACGTTCATTTTTAACGGTTCAAACTTTGTGGACATATACTCAACTTATATATGTATAACATATCCAAAAATTACAACGATCCAACGGTCGGATTAAAAATTATAACTCACGCAATATATCTCAAAAACACTGGTTTAATTTTTAATACCTTCATTCCGATAAAAATACTGATAAAATACCTCAACATTATTCCTTCATTTATAACCACATAAATAAATCCATCATTTATATCCACATCAAATAAATATTTCCTTATCATATAAATCAATAATTAATTATTCACAAATAATATTACAGAATCACAATTATGACAATTAAGCCGCTCCAGAAAGAGGGGCTTTCCAATAAGAATTTTTTTTCTTCAAGCGCAATTAATTAGTGACCAAACCTCTCCTTGATGTAACTTTCTAGACATTGCCAATAATGCTATCTAATAATATTATTCAAATAATATGAATTATTGATCCGATAATGAGAAATATTGTGCGTTGATAATTATTGAAACAACAATAATATAAAATATCAACGCAACAATTATTGAATCAATAAAATAAAATATTGAATAAAGAATTACCGTAACAATTATTGAGAAAAGTGCCTTCTTATGTAAGGATCAATAATTCAAAAAACTGTAAAACCGTAAAGCATCGTGCAAACACGCCAGACATCGTATTTTAAACCACGGGTATTCCAATGATGTTAATTCGTGAACGATTACGCCGTTATTTATAAAAACTTAATTTTGTTATTTTCTTTATCCGATGAGTTATTCTTGTTATGGGGCCCATAAATGGTTGCGCCTGGTCGTGCATGCGAATATTCCTACGGAAAGAATATTCCACGACCAAACGAATATTCTAAACAACAATGAATATTTTATAACCATTTGTGTATTTTGAAAAAAATTCATATATCACCCTTAACTTTAACTTTTATCAATTTAACCATTTACTGAATAGTAATTATAAGAAAAATTAAATACTTTTATTTCATAAAATTCGGGGTCTTACAATAATTCTGTTGTGGGGTCCACCAATGATTGTACCGTCGTACGAATATTCCCCGACAAAAAGAATATTCCCCGACTAATCGAATATTCCCCGACAAAACGAATATTTTATATCAACTTGCTTACTTTGCAAAAAAAAAAAATTCACATATTACCCTTAACTTTAAATTTTTATCAATTTAACTATTTACCAAAATAGAAAAATTAAATACTTTTATTTCATAAAATTCGGGGTCTCACAGTACCCGTGAATAGTATTTTTGTGAATAGTATCATATAAATGAATAGTACTCATGGACAGTACTCCGGCATGAAAAACTTAAAATTTAACAAGAATGTGCAGAAAATATCCTTGTAAAGCGATACTAGATGAAGCGCAAATTTTAAGGATATTCTACTAATTTCACGGAGTATAGAGGCAATACTTTAACATAATGATGGTATAATTAGGAATACGAGACGAAATAATATTACTTAAATACTAAAGAGTATGGAAGAAAATATTATTCCTATGAATACTGAACAAAATAATATCCCTTACCTCAGAAGAAGACTGGATACTGGAATAGTGAGGTAGCAGGCTTTTCTTCTACTTTCTCTCTAAAACTTCTCTCTCTATAACTTCTCTTTCTATAATTGCTCTTGTGAGTCTTAGTGAATTGGTGAGAATGAAAGATGAATGAGCTTCAATTTATAGGAAGATATAGTATTGATAATTGCACGTTTTGGGGCTCGAAATATTACAGTATAATACTTTCATCTTTTCTTTCATTTTTAATTTAGTCCTGCAAGTATTATCAAACTTGCACCACCTCCCCTAATAGTACATCTTATGAATCAATAGTACAATCATGTGAATCAATAGTACAATCATGTGAAAAAAATAATTAGAGTATAGTACCTTCATCTATACCTCTATCTTTAATTTAGTCATGCAAGTATTATCAATCTTGCACCACCTCCCCTAATAGTATATGCATGTGAATCAATAGTACACACATGTGAACAAATAGTTATAAGCATGTGAATTAATAGCAATTAATTGCTCATTTATCTGATTAATTACCCGATTGGTCAATATAACCTCCAGACATCAATTATCATCGGAATAGATGTCGATTTCCACTAACATTAATAATCCCAACACAATGGAAATATCAATTTCATCTTTAATCAACACGAACTTATTCATCATTAATATTATAACTCACAATATTTAACAACCAGATCATTTCCAGGAAAGGGGCTTTCCGATAAGGATTTCTCCCTATCATGCCGCGCAATTAGGTGACCAAACCTCTCTCGATGAACTTTCTAGACATTGTCAATATTGCAAATAATAATATGAATAACTTTGTCATCTCAATTATTGATTTAATAATAATAAATATTATGCAGATGATACTGTGACAATAATTGAATCAATAATATGAGAGATATTACGCAAAGAATTATCAGAGTAATAATTGAGTATAACCGAGTGACTTCTCACGAAGCATCAATAATCAATATCGCGGTGTTACTATGCAACCACGCCAGACATCGTATTTTTACCACCGGGTAGTTCAACAGATTTAACGGTAAAACTTTCATTTGTTATTTTTATAAAAGATAATTCGTAGTTTTCTAACTACGACAATACTTCCGTTCTAGGGGTCCACCAATGATTGTGCCATCGTATTTAATATTTCTGTTAAAACGAATAATCCACAACCAATCGAATATTATATAACCACTTGCTTACCTTGCAAAATTTGTAAATAATACCCACAACTATAACATTATATCAAATCCACACCATAATATTCAAAAATATATTTCGAAAAAAATTAATCTTTATTCATAAAAGTTGGGGTCTTACACTCTTTTTTTTCTCATCCTCTTTATTACTACGCAATAAATATCTTAAGAAAATTATAGATTACTAAACAATTTTGTGTAATTTATTTTGACAAAAAATTAGTTAGGTTGATTGTATAAACCCATCAATATCCATCATTTATCGATTGTTTGTACAATACAACTAAGTAAAATTTTGTCTAAACTCTAGGGCTATATTTGTTTGTAAGTGTTATACTTGGGATATAATTATTAATCCAAGTGTCTTGTTTGTTTTCAAATTTAGACTTAGGACTATTAGTATCGAGATTATAAAATGACTTAATAGTCTCTAGACATTATAATTATAATCTCGGGATTATAATCCTAGGATTAATAGTATTGAGATTATAATTATATGGATTATAATTCTTGCAAACAAACATAGACTATGCTTATTTGCAAGGATTACACTTGGGATAAAACTATTAATCTCGAGTGTTTTGTTTGTTTTTAAATTTAAGCTTGAGACTATTAGTCATGGGATTATAAAATAGCTTAAGATGTTGGATTATTTAACACCATGTTCTACCTGGTATTATACCATTTGGGATTAAAAATTGCTAGAAAAAATTAACCTCAACCGTTTTCTAAAATAACCATAATATCCTGTAATTTCTGTTATTATTACTGGCAACTTAAAACTTACTATTATAAAGACTAAATATTTTTTTGGGGGAGAGGCGTGGGGGTGGACAGTGTGACGCCCCCAAAATAGGTCCATTCCATCCAACCCATTCTGAGTCGCCAAATACATGGTACAGAAAATAATTACAACTTTATTAATACAATTGTCGTGCAAAATACGACAACACTTAAACTGTGAGTTTAAATACAAATATATACCAACTGTGACTCATGTCCCAACCGTGGACAGCACCTCATAATGACACCTTACATAAAGGTATAGTCGAGAACTGTTTTAGAAATTAAAATCTTTGGGAAGTGCTCAAGGAAACCTTCGTTATATGGGAGGCCACGCGTCCAGGTTATGATAGATATCATATGGCCACGTAATTATCCTTGGTTGACCTAATAGACCCCAAAAAAAACGAGAAGATTACTATCATATTCTTCCCAATGGCGAGTCTTCTCTTGACATATCATTATCTCCACTGTCTCTAATTGGGTATTATACTCCAAACAAATACCAAGATTATATAGGTAGCGCTTGTAAATATACTCAGCAAGTGGATGAGCACAACCTTGTCTTATGATGACACGAGGTTGTATGTCATTAGACATCTTGTATGATAGTGGCAAAACACCCTTCCAACGTTGGGTTCGCCTCACCCCTAGTTGATTCACCAAATATAACTACTAAATGATGACCAGATTCTATTCCTTTGTTACCTCGTCAACCCAACCTACACTCTTATTACCTGAAAGGAATTGTGAAGCAAAAGGGTGAGCACAACTAGCTCAGTAAAGAATATCATGACTAAAGATAAATAAATTATCAATAGCCTTCAACAATAATAAATCAGAGATTTAGAACATATGGTAGATGATAAAACTTTTCAACCATAGTTGCAGCTGAACGAGAAATCCATTAGAAGAGTCAAATAGACCATAAAATCTATTATCTTCTCCATGTTAAAAGTCCATCAACAATATTTTATCCTCGTAACATTAATCAACAATTTCATCCCACAATCACGCAGTATAACTCATAATCGTAATTGTAGTTCTAAATTCCTTTCCTCATCCAGGACAAAGTTAATTTTCATCACCTGAAACATCAAAGATCATGGTTATACCAAATCACAGTTCATGTTCATAATCATATTAATAAATTCATCTTTGCATTACGGGCCAAAGATATTCATCAACAGACCATCTTTGCACTACGTGCCAAAGATATTCATCAGAAATCATTCATCTTTGCACTACGGGCCAAAGATATTCATCAATAAGTCATCTTTGCCAGAGATATTCATATCTCAAAGAAATATATAATCATTTCAGAATTTATATAAACAATAATTATAACCATGTTGATCAATTCACCTTTGCACTTAAGCTAAAGATATTCAATTATAAATTCAATGGTCATGATCATACCAAATCACAATTCAACTTTTCACCATCGCCAAAGAGAACCCTAGTCATGATCATACCAATAATCTACCCATCTTTATACTCTAGTGAAAGAGAATTTCAACATCAGAGTTATAAAAATATTATATATGATAATAAAATCAATATATAGTTTTAATCTCTAGAGTAATATTCATAAATCAACTATAATTTGGTTAGAAAAAGAAACCAATTTTATAGTGAATAGTACCCGTGAATAGTAACTCGTGAATAGAACTCATGAATAGTAACCTGTCGTGAATAGTAACTCGTGAATAGTAACTCGTGAATAGTAACTCATGAATAATATCTTGTGAATAGTAACTCATGAATAGTAACTCATGAATAGTAACTCCGACATAAAAAAGTTCTAAATTTGATAAAAAATTCAAACCAATATTTTAACATAATGATATTGAAGAAATAATATCACTTATGAATAAAATAACATCCCTTTCAATCCCTTAAAATCCCTTACAATCCCTCACCTCAAAAGAGCAGTACTTCTGACTGGAATAACACTGAACGAACTTGCACCGTATAGCAACACTCAAGATATCAAAATACTCACAAGAATACACTTGATAATATAGAGAGAGAAATAGAGAAAACTTGGGTTTAGCGGTGTGATTTCAATTCTAACCTAAGCACCCTATTTATAGGAAAATGCTTAGAACACCAAAGTAGAAAATTTAATATAATAATATTATTATTATTCCACAACTTCCTACGCACACTCATTGAATCCAACATCAGCCATCTACTCAAATAAAAACAACAAAAACATTTTTGTTAATTAAAACAATTAAAACTTCCAAAATCAATTAATTCGGAACTTCAGAACTTCAATAATTCATAATAAATAGCCCTTTTATCAGAAAATTTGAATCTCGCGACTTGTTATAGGAAATTCAATTCTCTACAACTTTACAGAAGAAAGTTTTCCAAATTCCAAACAAAATTGACGAAAAATTCATATACTCTGGACGATTTTATGTTTATAATCAAATTCACCAAGAAATGGGGTCCACCGACACACAAAACATGTGTTAATCATATAATGCAACAAAAATACTCTTCTTCCTCATATACTCATATATCACACATTCATTGTAAAAATATCATCATTATTATATTATAATAATATAATAAAATATTATTTTATCAGAAAAGATAAAATATCGATTTTCAACAATTCACTTTAAAAATTTTCTCCATCTATATCCACATAAAATAAATATTTTTCTCATCATATAAATCAATAATTAATTATTCACAAATAATATTACGAATTCACAATAATGACAACCGTGCAGGGTCCCAGGAAGAGGGGCTTTCAATAAGGATTTCTCTCTTCTTGTGGCAATGCAATTAGGTGACCAAACCTCTCCTTAGACGAACTTTCTAGACATTGCCAATAATGTTATCTAATAATATTATTCAGATAATATGAATTATTGTTTCGGTAATGGAAAATACTTTGTAGTGACAATTATTAAAACAACAGTAATATAAAATATCAACGCAACAATTATTGAATCAATAAAATACTGAATAGTAATTACTATAACAATTATTGAGTAGTGCCTTCTTACATAAGAATTAATAATTGGTGCAATACCGTGTGCTACTGTGCAACAACGTGTATTACTGTGTTTTAACCACCGGGTATTCCAATGATTGTTACTTGGTAAATAACTACGTGTTGTTATTTATAAACAACTTATACTTGTGTCGTTTTCTTCATCCAATCGTTTTTCGTTATGGGGCCCACAAAAGGCTCGTACGTCGCCGCACAAATATTCCCAAACTGCAAGAATATTCCACGACCAAACGAATATTCCCCGACAACAATGAGTATCTTATAACCACTTGCTTATTTTTAAAAAAAAAAATTCATATATCACCCTTAACTTTAAACTTTTATCAATTTAACCATTTACTGAATAGTAATTATAAGAAAAAAATTAAATACTTTTATTTTATAAAATTCGGGGTCTTACATACAGGGTGGGGGGGGGGGGTGAGGTGAGTATATAATTACTGAATATTTTTTTTTGGGAAGGGTGGAGGGTTGGGGTGGGGGTAGAGTTGTATACATAATCAGTAAAAATTATTTTTTTGAGGGGAGGGTGGGGGTGGGATGGGTATATAAAATCAATGAATATTATTTTTTTAGGGGTGAGGTGGGTATATATAATCACTGAATATTATTTTTTTTGGGGAGGGTGGAGGGTGGGGGTGTATACATAATTCTTGAATATTATTTTTTTGAATAGGATGGGATGGGATGGGGTTTGGGTGGGGGTGGGCGTGGGCGTGGGGTGAGGGTAGGGGTAGAGGTAGGCGGGGTGGGAGTGTATACATAATCGGTAAATATTTTTTTTGAGGGGGTGGTGTGGGGAGTGGGGGACAGGGGTGGGAGTGTATACATAATCGGTAAATATTATTTTGGGGGTGGGGTGGGGTGGGGTGGGGTGGGGTGGGGGGTGGGTGAAGGGTGGGTGGGTTGGGCGGGCGAGGCGGAGAAGGAGTGTAGACATAATTAGAAAATATTATTTTTTTGGCGTGGGGGTGGGCGAGGTGAGAATGTATACATAATCAATAAATATTATTTTATTTTATTTTGGGTTGGGTTGGGTTGGGTTGGGTTGGGGGGGGCAGGGAGAGGGGGCGGGTGCGGGGTGGGAGTAACGCTGTAAACGAGCCAAACAGTTTGGACTCGACTTGAAAAAATACGAGTGAGACTTGGATTCGTTAATAATATGATACAAATCTGAGCATTAAAAACAGTTCGAATAAAAATTTGAGTAAAATCTGAGCAAGGTTATACTCGACTCGTTTAAGATTCAAACTACTAGAATTCTTGATTGTGATTCGATATATACTCTGTTGATACAGATTCGATTAGATGTTTCGATACATTCTCTTATACTCCCTCCATCCCAGGATAAAAGTCCTGGTGGAATTTTTACGCATATTAAGAAGAAGAATAAAATGACAAAATTGCCCATAATAATGTCATTAAATATGGATAGAGAATTAGAATAAGAAAAGTATGAGATATTTAATGCTACGGGCATAATAGGAAAAAAATGTGTAAAAGTTTGGTTATTAAAAGAAAGATGACATTTAACATGGGACAACCCAAAATAGTAATAAGGACTTTTATTCTGGGACGGAGGGAGTAATATATAAAAATTTAAATCAAATTAGGATAATTAATTATTGTTTTGTTTTGTTTTTAATTCTAATTGTGATTTTATATTTGTAAAGTGCAATAGTAAATATATTTGTCATTTCTTAGTAAAATAACAAATTCAATTTATAATTATATTTATTATAAAACTAGTTATTATGTGGAGACTCGAATTCGAGCTTGAATTTGAAGCTCACGAATAGTTTGAATAAATATTCGAGTCGAGTCGGATCGAATTCGAATAATAAATATTCGAGTCGAGTCGAGTTGAGTCGAATTTGAGTATAATTTTTTAAATACAATTCGAATTCAAGTACGAATTTATCATTTCGAGTCGAATTCGAGTAGCTCTTTGTTCGTTTCGGTTCGACTCGTTTACACTCTTAGGTGAGAGTGTATTACATAATTAAAAAATATTATTTTTTGGGTTGGGTTGGGTTGGGGTGGGGTGGGGTGGGGTGGGGTGGAGGTGTATATATAATGAGTAAATATTTTTTTTTTGATGTATAAATAAGTTTAAAATATGTTATTATTAGTAATGGTATAATAGTCCAAACGATATTTTTTTAATCCAATACTTTAATTAATTCTGAAAAAACAAACATAACATGTAATTATTTTAAATTATCCCATGAATAATTTCATAAAAAATAAACACGTGACTAGCACTATTTAATCCTAAAATTAATAATTTTAAAATTATAATCCTTGAAAACAAAAATTATCTAGATTAATTAAACAAAAGTTATCTAATTAGCTTAACACTATTCAATATCTTAAAACTCAAACATATATGTCACAAATATCTAAAAGCTCAAAACGATTGGCTTAGCTAAGCTATTTCCTTTTCCGAAGCCAAAAAATAACCAACCAAAAGATTTAGGGTAATTTTATTTTTTTTCTTGTTATATTTATTTTATGTTGAATGAGTTGGTGAAGTGCCAAATTATATTGACCTTTTCTTTTAAAAATTTAAATTCCCAAAATACCCTTCCCAACAACCACCATCCTTCACCAGCCACCTCAAAAACCTTCATTATAAAAACCCTTCGCCTCTCTCTCTCCGCTCTTCAGGTACCTCCTCCTCCATCCATTTCCCAGAATTCCAGGTACCCTTTTGCACTTTCAATCTCTCAGCTCATCTAGCAAAGAATCAATGGCTCTTACAGGCACAAATTCCCTAATTCCCACCAAATACTTTCAAACTCAAATTCATCCAACCAACCTAAACTCCATTAGATCTATCAAACCAATCTCCGCTGTCCATTCCCCTGACCCATCCAAAACCCCATTGTTTCCGATAAGCCCCCAAACCCTCCTCGTCGGCGGCCACCGCCACAGCCACCACAACGCCGGTGGTGACAAAGGCAGATAAGTTCTCCTCGAAATGGGCCATCGACAGCTGGAAATCCAAGAAGGCCCTGCAACTTCCCGAGTACCCGGATCAGGAAGAGTTCCATTCGGTGCTCCAAACGCTCGATGCCTTCCCGCCGATCGTGTTCGCAGGAGAGGCGCGGCATCTGGAGGAACGACTCGGTGAGGCGGCAATGGGCAATGCGTTTTTGCTTCAAGGCGGTGATTGCGCTGAGAGTTTCAAGGAGTTCAATGCTAATAATATTCGTGACACTTTCAGAATTCTTCTCCAAATGGGTGTTGTGTTGATGTTCGGTGGACAAATGCCTGTCATTAAGGTTTAATTTTTTTCTCACTTTTCTTCACTAACTTAATGATTTTACTATGCTACCAAAATTAGTTATAATTGTTCATATGTTCCGAAGTTGAATGTGATAAATGGAGGTTGTTATTGCGGTTGTATTGAATCGAGTGTTGTTATCCTCCCTCCGTCCTTAATTATTTGACGTTTTAGAGGTGAACACAAGAATTAAAATAATGATTGAAAAGCATTAAATATAGTACTCAATTGTCTATAATACCCTTAAATCTTTTGTTGGAATAAGGAAAGATAGAAAGTTTAAACTATCAAAAAAATAGGCAAAGTAATGAGGGGTAATTTTTAAAAAAAATGTTATTAATTCTCCTAGATTTGAACAAACGTCAAATAATTAGGGACAAATAAAATACTCTAAAACGTCAAATAATTAGGGACAGAGGGAGTACATGACAACAAATTTATGTGGATATTAGATATAGACTTGTGTGGATACATGTGATATGAGGTAGTAAAGATTAAAGAAGGGTCGGCACATTATTATTCTATTTTATGGATTTTAGTTCCAAGTTAGTTCAACATAGTTGTCATAATTATTTTCCTTGAATATTTGTTTGTTTATGTTGAAATTTAATTGATTTTGGGTTATTGGGTGTTGGTTACATAGGTGGGGAGAATGGCGGGTCAATTTGCAAAGCCGAGATCAAGCCCGTTTGAGGAGAAGGATGGTGTGAAGCTGCCTAGTTACAGAGGGGACAATGTGAATGGAGATGCCTTTGATTTGAAGTCGAGGGACTCCGGACCCTCAGAGATTGATCAGGGCATATTGTCAATCTGCAGCTACTTTGAATCTCTTGAGGGCTTTTGCCACAGGAGGGTATGCTGCTATGCAGAGGGTTACCCAATGGAATCTTGATTTCACTGAGCAAAGTGAACAGGGTGATAGGTATGTTGAATCAGCCTTTCTTTAGTTTTAATTTTAATTGTTTATCTTGATTTTGTTTGGAGTTGGACACACGATTTTGGCAGCTACTTAATGTAATTGTACATGTTATGTCATACATTTAACTTATTATAAGTTGATAATATGCTGTGTGAGGTTATCCACTAAATACAAGATTAATTTCAAAGCCTATAAGAAACCTCTGTTAAATTTATTGGTTTATAGCCCAGAAAAAAAGATCTAAGAATTTGTCAGAATCAATAGTTCAAAGTTATTTTGTCCTTAGCACTGCCTATGTTGGAATACTTATGGACTTGAATTTTTTTCGGGGCTGGGTTTCATATCAAAATGAGATACAATTTGGTTGTATTTACTGATTGTGAGTAACTGGTTATATTGGGCTGATAGGTACCGAGAACTAGCTAACCGAGTTGATGAGGCTCTTGGATTCATGGCGGCAGCTGGACTTACAGTAGACCATCCTATCATGACAACCACTGAATTTTGGACATCTCATGAGTGCTTGCTTTTGCCTTATGAGCAATCTCTTACTAGGATGGACTCGACATCTGGCTTGTACTACGATTGTTCTGCCCATTTTCTGTGGGTTGGGGAACGAACTCGCCAGTTGGATGGTGCACATGTTGAGTTCTTAAGAGGAGTTGCTAATCCCCTGGGAATTAAGGTAATTGCATTATCGTCCTTTTAGACATTCACTTTATTGTAGGCATTCAATGTAAAATTATCGGTGGACAGTAAGATTTGCAACTAAATGAAAGCTTTTGTATTACAGGTCAGCGATAAGATGAATCCAACTGAATTAGTCAAGCTCATTGAGATTTTGAATCCTCAGAATAAAGCAGGAAGAATAACAATTATCACGAGAATGGGAGCAGAGAACATGAGGGTGAAGCTTCCCCATCTTATCAGGGCAGTACGACAAGCAGGGCAAATTGTCACGTGGGTCAGTGATCCTATGCATGGAAACACCATCAAAGCTCCCTGTGGTCTTAAAACTCGCCCCTTCGATGCTATCAGGGTAAGAATCTTATCATTTCGCTAACCTCCCTGCTTTGTGTATAATTTTAAAAGGATTTGGTTTAAGGGAAAATATAACAAGAAACAAAAATAGTAAAGTACTTGGGCTAAAATAGTTGGGCATGTGATAGAAATAAACTATTTACCACCAAGCCATATACGTGTGCTAAATTGAAAGACTATGTAAAACATGCGGACATAGGAAGACTATCAACATCTAAGGCCTTTAAAGTTTTAGCTTATAAAGCACTTTGTTTGTATATTCCACGACTATACTGACGTAGATTTTTTTTCAACTAGTTATGTGGTGCAAACTCGCTGTAGGCCAAAATTTTTGTATCTTTCTCAATCATTTCTCCATATTATAAATTAATCACTGCTGATGGTTTGCTGATATTTCATCCATACTCCCTAGTCTGCATGCATTATGTTCTAAAACAGCCCATTTGTTCGCAGTTGATTTGTCGTTTAAGCTATATTATTAAACCTTGGCACTCCTAAGGTGGGTCTGGTAGGTCAACCACCTTGATAAAGTGGAGTTGTGAAAATCAGGGGAAACAGTATTTTTTTTATATCATAGCAAATAAATCTAGACAAATATACACAATGTGGTAGGTGGGAAAAGGGAGAATGTGGATTTAGGGTTTCATTGTCTTATAAAAATACTTAAAACTTGGGTTTGGTGATTCGAGGAAGTAATTTCTTGGTTGGTTGCTGGTTAGAAGTCTCTGTCTACGATTTAGTCAGGACCAACTTGGAGACTTGGGCCCATTTTGCATGTGGAAGCTTACTTTTTCCGCAAGTAGTCTGGCTTTTTCAACAAAACCAAATTTGTTTTAATTGAAATGGCACTTTTAAGGGTAGAATATACTAATGTTAAATTATTCACGTTATTCTTGCATGTTAAGATTTTTAGTTTTACAAAATGGTAATATATAATTTTTAACATATATCTGAACATATGTATTTTTGGGACAGGGGAAGTGAGAGCATTTTTGACGTGCATGAGCAAGAAGGAAGCCACCCTGGAGGAGTTCATCTAGAGATGACAGGCCAAAATGTGACAGAGTGCATCGGTGGATCAAGAACTGTGACTTTTGACGACTTGGAATCACGCTACCACACTCATTGTGACCCTAGATTGAATGCGCCGCAGTCTCTAGAACTTGCCTTCATCATTGCAGAGCGCCTAAGGAAGAGGAGGATCGGTGTTCAGCAAACACTGGCATCCCCTTTTAGATCTGTAGAATTGGTTCGAGGCCCTTTTTATGTTTGTTTTTTTACTATGCATGTACTGTCATATTTAATTTTGGATTTCTTTTTGGTTTTGACAGTATGTCGAGCATTTTATATGTATACTACACCAAAATCATGGTTTGAAACTTCAATGGACATCAATAAAATGTAAATTTTTTATTAGTTGATTGTATATGGCAGGTTGGTGTTTTATATTATTGATATGGTCAGTATTGTGATTCTTTGAAGGAGTTTATATACGGAATTGATATTTTTCCGAGGGAAATTGTTATTTCCCGTTAGGAGGTGGTGGAAATATATATAGGAAAATGATTTACATGTCAATTAATTTTATGTCAAACGTGGATTGTAACTAATGTGATTGCGGAACTATAAAATAGAAAAATACTAATATGTTTGTTTTTTTTTTACATCTTTTTATCTCATGTGTTGTTGGGAGTATATATAGTAGCACATGTGTGTGTGTGTGTATATATATATATATATATATATATATATATATATATATATATATAATAGAGATCTTAGGCTCATCTTTATTGAGTTAATTCAGAGCTCATTTCACTTGTTTTTTTTAAAAAAATATAATTAATAAAAATGTATAATAATTTTTTGGAATTGAAAGTTTTAAAAAAAAATGTTTTGGGTGTGATTTAAGTACATATAACAAAAGTGTTATACAGTATGTACAACACTATTTTGTTATATGTACCCAAATCACACCAAAAACACTTTTTAAAAAAAAACTTTCAATTCCAAAAATTATTATACATTTTTATTAGTTATGTTTTTTTATTAAAAAAGTACATGGTGAGCTCGGGGTGAGCTCAATAAGGGTGAGCCTAAGAAATGGACTGTATATATATATATATATATACTTTCAGTAAACTGGAGTTAGCGAATCAAAAATGAATTGACTATAACGACGGATAAAATCGTCGTTATAGTCGATTCGTTTTTGTTTCACTTTCTATGATTCGATGGATAGCTGGGGCCTCTCTCTCTCTATATATATATATAAAAGAAGAAAGAGAATAAAAAGATGATGTACCAAACAAGGAAATGGAAATAAATTTCAAATGGATCCGTTATTAAAAGATAGTTTGCTCAATCAGGTTTGTTAGGTGAGGACTTCACATTTTTGAAGTTATTGGTGGTGAAGAATATGCCTGGGACAGATTAAGACACCATCTTAAAATGATTTCAAATATCTTGTTTTTTATTTATTACATTGTTGACGTCGGGAAAAATTTTCTTTTAAGAATTCCTCTTTTAAATATTTTTTACTCTTTATATTTTTATGTGGTTCGAAAGGGTGAAATTGACAAAAGAGTCCGACATGAAATGTCGACGATTTGAAAATATTGATTTTTTACAGAGCCGTTAGTTGGTAGAAATGAAATGATTGTACCAACTCAACCGAGTTTATGAAAGGTTTTGCAAAAGACCCAATTATTGGACTCTATTTAACAAACCTTAGAAACCGAGATTCATAGAGTTCAGGTGCTTGCTTAAGCGAGTGAATGTGTTAGGCACCCCTGACTTCCGTGAAAACATGGTTACCGCGTCTTTTCAATTCTCTAATTTATTTGAAATATGTGTATTGCAGTTAATTGGGCCTAAGTGCTTTATTTGAAAGTAGTACTATGACTCTTTTGCATCTATATACAAAGGGTTTGACTTGTATAAAAGTTCAATTTTAAGCAAAATATATAGAAATGGTGTTTTGAAAACAAGTTTTCAAACCCATATGCTCACATAGTAATTGAAACTTTTGATACTTCCATTTTATTTCGTATTCGGCTTGTTTTGATTTTATTCTCGAGATGCGAAGCATCTTCGACAAAATAATATATATAAGTGTCGGGCTCCTTATGGGCATGAAAGTCATCAAAGTATGTTCGAACACCACACATATAATTTACAAGCTAGCTGTACAACTGAAAAGAGTCCATCATGGGAACCAGATCTAGATCCGTCAGCTGAATCTTAGATCCCGTGACTCCTAGGCTCACATAATATCATATGAATAGCCTGCATAACAAATATACTGAAATAAAATAGATCTTTAATCTAAACGTCGCAAACAAAGGATTCATCAGTTAAATACTTGCATGCGCGTACCTCTAGATACAGATCTAAGGTTGCACGGCTGCTTAATATTTACAAAACTAGAAAGAAAACTAGATTTAAATAAATCTTAGCCATTCTAGCTCAACGGTTCCAGTTTTACAACTTTTGAACCGATTAAGAGTTAGATATAACTAGATTTAGATAAATCTAGTATATAAATTTAAAGATTTCAGCTTTACATGGAATGAATAGTTAAAACTAATATTTAATCACAATAAACAATTATATATATATATATATATATATATATATATATATATATATATATATATATGGGGATGCATCCATGGCAACCGGTTGCCACCACACTATTCGTAGCAACCAAGTTGTAACAACATGTAGCGGCTTAGTGTTATTTTATATTAAAATATTTCGACCGCTATACCTAGTAGCGGCTGACACTTACAAGTCATCAAGTACACAAGTAGTAATAGTAGTAAGAGTAGAAGTAGTAGTTGCAAGCATGACATGTTGTAGTAGCAATAGCAATACAAGCAGAGTAAGTAATACTCCCTCCGTCCCAGGATAAAAGTCCTTATTACTATTTTGGGTTGTTCCATGTTAAATGTTCACTTTCTTTTAATAACCAAATTTTTACACATTTTTTCCTATTATGTCCGTAGCATTAAATATCTCATACATTTCTTATTCTAATTCTCTCTCCATATTTAATGACATTATTATGGATAATTTTGTCATTTTATTCCTCTTCTTAATATGCGTGAAAAGTCCACCAAGACTTTTATACTGGGACGGAGGGAGTATTAAGTACCAAGTATTTTTCAAGCCGCTATTACAAGTAGCGGTCCCTTTTTTTTTTATATATAAAATAGTCCGACTTTTTATTATTATTATTATTATTATTATTATTATTATTATTATTATTAACATTAAAAAATACGACTGCTACATTGTGTAGCGGCTTTCCCACAACAAACTTATTATAGCAAGTGTATCTTAATTTGGTTTGTCCCATTTATTATAGCAAGTGTATCCTAGTAGTAATATAGCAAGTGTATCCTATTTGGTTTGTCCCTGTCCCATTTATTATAGCAAGTAACAATTGGTAGAACAATCCGGTACATATAGTAGCGGTCTCTTTTTCTTTTTATTTATTTATTATTATTATTATTATTAAATAATCATATTAATAATTTGAATTTATTATTATTATTATATTTATTATTATTATTATTATTATTATTATTATTATTAGACAACACTTTAATAATAATAATAATTATTATTATTATAATAATAAATTATGAGATATCTTTGATTTATGAGATAATAGCCAAATGTTATTGAAATTATAAAATTTAAAAATTAATATAAATTATAAAATTTAAAAATTATATAAAAAGTAATATTATATTATATTATTAATAATAATAATATAAAAAGTAATATTATATTATATTATAATATAATAATATAAAAAGTAAAATTATATTAATATAATTTTGCATAATATAAAAGTAATATTATATTATATTAATAATATAATAATAATAATATTAATATAATATAATATTACTTTAATAATAATAAAAATAATAAGAATAATAATTAAAATAAAGTGGGGTTATTATTATTCAAAATACTATTGTTATTATTATTATTATTAAAATAAATAGTTAACTACGATTTTTTTTTTGATATAATGCTCATTTAATAATAATAATAATATATAATAATATAATAATAGTAGCAAGTAAGGCTGAAGTGAAGATGTTGGATTTTAGTAAAGCCGCTACATGTAGTAGCGGCCCTTTGTTTTTTATAACTAAAATATTATGTACAAGAGCACATGAACCTTTGCTTGTATTGCTATTCCTACTATAACATGTCATGCTTGCAACTACTACTACTCTTGCTATTATTACTATTTGTGTACTTGATGACTTGTAAGTGTCAGCCGCTACTAGGTGTAGCGGTCGAAGTATTTTAATACTACCTCCGTCCCATAATAAGTGTTTTTTTAGCTTAAATCACACATATCAATACACAAGTTAAAATGGCAAAAATGCCCTTAATATATTTTCTTTGAAGTTGAAGAGTTAATGAGTGTCATTTAATTGTAGTGATTGAAAGATGCAATAAATACCATTGAATGCATAAGGGCATATATGAAAAAATATTGTAAAAATTATATTGGAGTTCTAACACATCACTTATTTTGGAAAAAAATATTAAGCCTAAAAAAACACTTATTGTGGGACGAAGGTAGTATAAAATAACACTAAGCCGCTATATGCTATTACAACTTGGTTGCTATGAACAGTGTGGTGGCAATTGGTTGCCATGGATGCATCTCCGTATATATATATATATATATATATATATATATATCTAGGGTTAATCCGTGCCTCCGGCACTACGAATACTCGTGTAATTATTTAATGCCTAAAGATGAATCTAAATGAAAAATATGAGTTGACAATGTGAAAAGAGTATATATTTGATAAAAAGTAGAAAATTTTGTAATTATTTGTTGTAAATACGAAAATTTCTAATCAAGATAGACATCCCACCTAAAAAGTAAAGAAGTCAAGATTTTTGCCATAAATTGTATCTACATGCTCATTATTTACTTGTCTATCAAAATTCGCTACATGCTCATTATTTACCTAAAACATTAAATTGACAGCACCAATCTGAATATAGTCTCCTGCCACCACCACTATTGAGAAAATTTAGCTGAGATCTAAACCTACCCTATGAGAAAACAAACCACCAGAAGCATGAAAACAACATGTAGATACAAAACCATGCCCTCACATCTCAACTGAAATCTGAATTCAAAACTAAGAAAAGTTCTGCTCCAAATTCAATTCCAAAGCATGATTACATGCTCCCAGAAGCAACCCAAGTAGATATAAAAGAAGAAATCACAGCACAACTAGACATATCAAAACTCTGGTTTACTTTCAATAATTTATCCAAAAACAAAACAAATGAAAACACCTGATACATTTACTTTAGCAAACCCATAACCAACAAAGTTAGCTAATTAGTTTACAGAAAATAAGATATTTACTGCTCCATACAAACATGTATACCTTTTATCATAAAGAGAACTTGGACATTCTAGAAATTGCATTAATCATGTCAAATAAACAAACAAAGCTCTGAATGCTTGATCAACCATAATAAACAACATCCAAATGTACCCAAAAAATGATTTTACAACAATCTATTTTCCAATTATCTACCAAAAAATAATACCACTTGTAATAAACTATGTTCTTAAAAATACATATAACAACATTTTCCTTGTAGATCTGTCAAGCTCTACCATGTCTTCGGTACATAAACCTTGGAAAAGAAAGACTATCCATCGGCAACGTCCATGACCAACAAATATTGTTTGTGATAAAAATTGGTTATTTATAAGAGAGAGCAAAATGTTAGTAGTATCGCAAGAAAGAAACAATTGACACGTGATTACTTGAATACGATTTAAGAATTATAAAATACACATAACCGTGTTAACTTTTCTCCATCCTCGACTTGTTGTTGAATGAACACGTTTCCATTCAATAGCAATATCATCCCAAGACTGCAAAAATTGAAATGAATCGTTTAGTTATAATTCTCTAGGTGCTACATTTAAGCAGAAGAAGAAGGTTATGGAGCTATATAAATTGTTTGAAGGGAAAGGCTCCCATGAGGAGAACTTTTTCGAGTACTGCAATTATGATTGCTGTGATTATGGGAATAGAGAGGAGGAAGAGGTGAGTGATGAAGGAGATTGCGAATCGTTCTCTGGATTGGAATCGGGATTGAGTATTTTCAAGGACAAAATAATTATGGTTCTAAAATTAGGTGAATTTGAAGATAAGAGGCCTTCGAAGCTGTCTAATGAGGAGTTGCAGAAACTACTCTCTTTATTTAATCAAGCTGGAATACACTTTCATGACCAAGCAAAACCAAGAGATGTTAAGTTGTTAACAATCTAACTTTTGATGCTTCTTACAATTAACTATACAACTAAATATTGTGTCAATTATTTGTTACCGTATGAATATACCAACAGATAGTTAAATAAACAATAATCACATATCACAAATTATTCAGTCTTGGTAGTAAGGCTGTAATTTCCTATAAAATAAACTAAACAGTTCGGGTTTGATTTGTACTTGATCGACTAAAAGTTCGATTCTAAATATGAACAATTCGAATAATAATGTTTTGAAAAATTATAAAACACTAATGGCGTAGGTCCCTCGGCCCATTTTCTGGTAATAATAAATATATTAAATTTAAATTTGGATATCAAGGCTTTCTGTTTTCATTGTCTTTTTAATACATCTTGTTACACATCACTACAAATTTATGTTAATACCAATTTAACTTCATCATAAAATTTATTGATATATAAATCATTTATCTTTAACATATAATTCGAGTTGTACATGTTTTTTAATGTATGTATGCATATAAATCATTAAGAATACATCTTTCATTTGTAAAATTACTTGCAACGTTCTTCTTAAATTTGTTTATTTTACTTGTATTTGTGCTTGCTCGTTCCCCTAATTTACCTCGGGAAAAAGTTCATCCATAGAATTACAACTAATTAAATAAATAAAATGGCCTTAATAATAGAATTTGCTTTTCGCATAAGACGATCTATATTAAGTGCACTACCTATACATTTGGGTTAAAAGTAACTAATAAACAATTCTCCTCTGGTTTAATGAGTTTTATTCATATCCATTTAAAATTACCCACCCATCTAAAATCTATCTATACAAAACACAAGTGGATTTGAAAAAATAAATTTCCCGCTCACAACTATTAAAAGATTCGGACCGTCCAAAGTTGGGATAAATCTAACCCTTCAAAAAATTATTAACAAAACACGAAGGGGGACGAAGCCGCACGATTGACTTGGTTAGATAGAAATAAGGGTTTTAGTCACTTTCAGTCACTTGCTATTTCTTTATTCCCTCTGTCAATCGAACTGCCAAACCTTATCATACCTCTCCACCCTAACCCATTCTACATCTAATCCTCATAATCCCAATCCATTTACCATCTCAATAAAACCCCCATAGAATCAAGGTTTTCAATAAGTCGCCATGTCTCGAACCTCGAGCCTCCCCGCCCGAGAAGAAGAAAGAGAAGTCAAAATCCAAAGACCACTAGCCGCTTTCCCTCCGCCAGCCTCCCCCGCTCCACAACTCCTCCGCCATTACGACCTCAAGGCTTCAAACTTTCGGAAGGTTGGGAGGTCAAGAGGTGCCCCACGCCATATTGTAATAACCCGAGATTTTCTATATAAAATAAATAAGAAATTTTTCGTATAAATTTTTTTTTTTTTTATTTAATGATTTGAGACTAAGTGTCAAGTAAAGTGAACTATAAATGCTAATACATTTATTACTTGAAAATTAGAAATAATTTTGGAATTATTAATTACCACAAATTATATGGTAATAAATTTCAGAAGTAGAAATGTTTTTTATTAATTATTTTCCATGAAAACATGATTGGAAATAATATATGATGTGATAATTAGATTTATATAATAAATATTTTATTATATGAATTGTTCGTAATATTTAAGTTAATTATTTTAACTTGATTATTGATGATGTGTCTGAAGAATAAGTCGGATATGAGATCCAAACCTCGGATTGGGATTGTGATCAAGATATGAGAATAATAATATTATATTATTTATATAATGATTTTACAATACCATAATTATGTAATCGGTATAAAGTGACAGATAATATTATTGAGCAAAACGACGGCCAATTAGGTCATAACATATTACCGTGCTGTGAAACCCTAATTATTAAACTCAGTTATGAGGTATTTCTGAGTAGTGACTGTGTATATGAAGTTACTGTGAATAAGAATATCGGTAATTAGAAGAAACCCTAATTACTGTTGTACATCGATAATTAGGACAAACCCTAATTATTATAACCCTAACCGGTTGAAATTAAAAACCGTAACGACTGTGTTAGTAACATACACAGATAATTAAAGAACCACTAGTGGTCAATTAGAAACCCTAATTGATGACGTTGAGAAACCCTAATTTTAATTACCGGGTTTAATTTCGATGTTATTATATGAGTGTTTTAATTTACCAAAGGATAGAAGTTAATTGGTAAATTATAAGAATTAAATCTAGTGATTAAATATTACATTTAATTGCCTTGTACAAGATTGCCCATACACTCTTAAACAAAGCCCAACCATCACCCATAACAAATCAGAAGCAAGAATCAAGAATTTTTGGCAAAAAGGGTATAAGAACACTATACCTAGAAATCCTTTGATTCGATGTTATTTGATGCAATTGATTGTTTAAAGTTGTGTAATAGAATGTTAAAAGTAACTAATAAACAATTCTCCTATGGGTTAATGAGTTTTATTCATATCCATTTAAAATTACCCACCCATCTAAAATCTATCTATACAAAACACAAGTGGATTTGAAAAAATAAATTTCCCGCTCACAACTATTAAAAGATCCGGACCATCCAAAGTTGGGATAAATCTAACCCTTCAAAAAATTATTAACAAAACACGAAGGGGGACGAAGCCGCACGATTGACTGGGTTAGATAGAAATAAGGGTTTTAGTCACTTTCAGTCACTTGCTTTTTCTTCATTCCCTCTGTCAATCGAACTGCCAAACCTTATCATACCTCTCCACCCTAACCCATTCTACATCTAATCCTCATAATCCCAATCCATTTACCATCTCAATAAAACCCCCATAGAATCAAGGTTTTCAATAAGTCGCCATGTCTGAACTCGAGCTCTCCCGCTCCGAGAAGAAGAAAGAGAAGTCAAAATCCAAAGACCACTAGCCGTTTTCAGCCCTCTGTCGCCGCCTGTCCTGCTCCACAACTCCTCCGCCATTACGACCTCGCGCTTCAAACTTTCGGAAGGTTGGGAGGTCGAAGAGGTGCCCCACGCCAACGCCTCTCAGGTCGACAACGTCAATTCCGTGAGTTTGTGTGCTTAATTTATCAATTCATGTCTTTATGCAAATTGCTGATTATTTATCCATGTCTATATCATATATAATTGATGAATGGGTAATATACCCACGAATTGGATACACTTGGGCTTAAATTATTGTATTCTCAAGTCTTCTAGAAGAATTTTTACTGTGTTTATTTATTATTTTGCAGATTGAGGAGATGCAGGGACAAGTTGGGGATTTGAGCTGTTTAAGGGAAAAATCGTAAATTAACTGCACAATAATGCCGGGGCGCTACTCCCAGCATTAGCTGCAGCGCCGGGGCGTTGAGGCCCAACTTTTGTTAACCAAGACGCAGGTGTGGAACATGAATTTGACTGGTATTATGATTGTAAACGGATGGAAGATAATATAAAAAAAACAATCAGCTGAGAGTAAAGGGACATTCAATCATAGCAAAAGATTAATCAAGGATTAACAAGAGATTGTGGAGGAGAATTCCAATTGAAGATTTGAAGTTTGGGAGATTTTCTTTTAGAGTTTCTTCTTCTTCTTCTTCTTATTTTTAATTGTGTAATTCTTTCAATATGATTTTCATAAGATTGTTGGTTTTATTATTCGTTATGAACTAATTCTTTTATTTAAGACTACAAATTGAACCTTTTATGTCTATGAATTAATTATTTAATATAGTCCAATTTGTTGGAGAGTGCATATTTTGATTTGACGTTTAAAGTAAATACTCATGATTATATGTAAAGTTCTTCAAGGAATATATGTACATGGACTTGGTGATAGATCAAAATTGTTAGGTTGATCTAAGCTTTTAATGGTAATCATTCTGTAAATTAATGTATAGATAAAGAGATCAAGGATGTTAGGTTGATCTATGTCTTGAAATGTAATAGATAGGCTTCAACAAGAATCGCATTCTATCGAGCTGATCAAGAGATTGCAGAAGCCAAGGTAGGATCGTATAGCTTCGAAGATCGTAGTGTATCTGCCTTGAAGGGCCTCTCCAGAAGTCGTATAGTGGACCAAACGTTTGTTGAAGCCAACTCAGAGATCGTAGTGTGCTCTCAGAAACGTTGAGTCTGCAAGACAAGCAAGTGAAGATCGTAGTGTGCAAGTCCTTAAGTGAAATCATAGTGTTCTCATTTGATAGCATCAGACCAAGCACCAAGGTGGCAAGACATCACAATCTGAATCGTAGAGTATCATCTGGCTCGTGTCAGAAGCATCGAGCCTTACCTTTTTGTTTGGAGACAAATTCCAACAAATATGGAATAAGTTCTAAACGTTGAAGTCTTCACCATTCCCAATGGCACAAAAGATATCCTTAGTATACAACAAAAGAATCGTATTGAAGAAGCTAAGAAAAGGACCATAGGACAGAGGAAAACACCTTTTCAGGTGTTAGGTGAGAAAGCTATAATAACCCGATATTTTCTATATAAATAAATCAGAAATTTTGCGTATAATTTTTTTTTATTTAAGGATGAGGATTTGTACAAGATAATGTGTATATGTAATTATGTGGTAAATAAAAATATATTTATTACATAAATATTTACAAATAATTTTATTTTAGAATTATTGATTATTATAAAGTACTACCTCCATCCCACAATAAGTGTTTTTTTAGGCTTAATATTTTTTCCCAAAATAAGTGATGTGTTAGAACTCCAATACAATTTTTGTAATATTTTCTCATATATGCCCTTATGTATTCAATAGTATTTATTGCATCTTACCATCACTACAATTAAATGACACTCATTAATTCTTCAACTTCAAAGAAAATATATTAAGGGTATTTTTACCATTTTAGCTTGTGTATTGGTATGTGTGATTTAAGCTAAAAAACACTTATTATGGGACGGAGGTAGTATATTCTTATAATAATTACTTTTATAGCAGAAATGTTTTTATTAATTATTTTCCATGAAAATATAATCATATATTATTTAAATAATATATGGAGTGATTTTTAGAATAATTATAATAATTATTTTATTATATGAATTTTAGTACAAATTATTAAGTTAATTATTTTACCTTAATTTTTAAGGTTAAATATGAAGAATAAATCAGATATGGAATCCAAACCTTAATTTTAGATTTTTATCAAAGAATGAGAATAATAATATAATATTAATTATATTTTAATTTTTTAGTACTATAAATATGTACTGTATATATGTATTGAGGATGGTTGGTCAATTATGGTGTTTAATTTCAAAACCCTAATATTAATTGGTTAAACCCTAGTTTTACTAGGGGAAACCCTAATTTGAAAATCAATTGTGACTTTAAGATTGTTATATAACTGTGTTATATGTTGTGCATTATATAATGATTTGATTAATTAGGTAAACCCTAATTAAAATCTAGAAACCCTAAGTAATTTTTAGAAAACCCTAATTAATATTTCTAAAACCCTAATTTCGGAAATGAGAAACCCTAATTTGAAATTCAATTAGAGTTCAAGATTGATTGGTAATTGTGATAAGATGATTAATTAACAAGTATTATAATTATAATTGTTAATCATGAAAATCCTAATTACTAAATTAGAAACCCTAATTTCTATATTTAGTAACCCTAATTAGTAATTTTAAAACCAAATTACTAATTGTAAACCCTAATTGCTAAATTAGCAAAGTTAATGATAATTATATGATTTAAACCCTAATGTTCCTGTATAAATTAATTAGAAACCTAATTTAATTAAGAAAACCCTAATTACAAATTTTAGAAACTAAAATTTATTTAATTTTTTTATTTTGTGCAAACCCTAATTGCTAAATCCTACAAATGCTATGTACTAAACCTTAGGGTTAAATCCTAAGGATTAAACCCTAAAGGTCAAACCCTAAGGGTTTGCATGATTACAAGATTGCCATTAAATGTGTTGGACAAAAGACCATTATACCCTTTTGTGAATAATTGAAGTCTAACATGTAGGTTTTGACAATAGGAGGGGTTGGTGACCTAATGTAACAACTCTCTTGACTTTAAATGACAGCAATCAGCCTCTATGCTCAGCCATTACATGCATCTAGACTTGTATATATAGATTAAGAGAGAGAGAAAGCCACATTTTTGCTTATTTTGTTCCAACACTCAACTCATCTCTCCCAAGCTCCACACCTCCGAAATATTTTGCTAGATCAGTCCCCAAGACCAGCCCCACAAAATCCACTAACCAAATCAGAAGCTAGAAATCAAAATCGTTCATAGAAGGTATAAAACCCTAACAAGAAATCTGTCCATCGATCTGTTGTTAGATGTTGTTTTTTTTGTGTTAAATATGTTGTATGTAGTGTATAAGATGATCTGGGTTGCTAGATGTTAGATCCATAACATCTAGAGGCTCGGATTTGGCATTTTAAGAAAATTTGGGAAAATTTTTTGTGTTGTCTGACAACTAATGTCGGAATCTTAGAGATCTATTTCGTGTTTGGTTTTTTTTTTTGGCGTTGGTAATTATAGTATGTCGTGGTCTCAGATTCGGAACTTTAATCTAGCCCGGATCGTGCAATGTAATGAAATTTATAGGTGGTCAAACCTCATCGATCACCATGACTATCAGTGGATTGAAAACCGGATCGTGCCCAGAAACGTCTGACAAGATGTTCTTGGGCTCTGATCTTCACGTTGTTTGTTGATTTATTGTTTGTGTTGCATCTATGTTGTAGTAGGTAATATGATCTACAATATCATGCCTTCTGTTTTCTGGGTAACCCAGAAAACAGATGAACGTGTCGTCTGACATTGATAAGTAGGTTTTATACCTACTTATCCGGTATCTATTACTTGAATTAGTTGCTTAATCTCATGTTTCTTAGTTACTTTTCATGAATTTTATGTTTGTTTTGTAAATTATATGCTTGGGAGCTGAAATCGCAAAGAATTGGTATAAAATCGCAAAGAAAAGTCATTCGGACATCGTTTGGGCTTTCATGTTCATTTCATGTTCTTGGCTTGGAAATTGGATTAAATTGTAGAACTACTTCTTAGCTTTCTGGAACAACTTGAATCATTCTAATCAGAGTTCGGATGCAAGAGTTATGATCTTTGTACCAACGGACGTCAAACGTCACTGTTTTGGGTGGCCATTTGCATAGTAGTCACTTCCAGCCCAATTTCGACCTTTATCTGTTCGATATTTCTCAAATTTCAAAGAATTAAAGTTGTAGAGCTCGTCGATATCTTCTATTTGATAGGTGGCTGGCCTTGTAACTCTTCCCGGATCAAAAGTTATGGCCATTTTCCTAAAGGACGTCAGAGCAAAAAATTCCAGAAAATCTTCTAGCATGGGCGCCCATTTCTAAAGGCCATTTCATTTAAGTAGATTCCCAAATAGAGTGAGCGGTGGCTGAGGAGCAGGCGTATGGTCAAGCTTGGACGCGTTTTGGGGCGAATTTTGACACTTATTTGACTCCAAATAAGATTGGATTTGTTCCTAAGCTAAAAATTGGACTTGTAACCTATAAATACATGATGCATAAAATAAAGGAGGATTGGAGAGGGAGACAACATTCCATTAGATTAGATTAGAGTAAATTAGATCAAAACTCTAGTTCTTGTTAGATTTAGAGATTGAAGCAACTTGGAGACCATTGAAGATTCAAAGTAGGAGCAAGGAGGGAGCTTCAAATCTACAGACAATAGATTCTATCTTCTCATCTTCTTCTATCTTTTTCTTTTATTGTTTATTCAAGTGTGGATTCATAGTTTTAATTCAATGAACTAATTCTTTGTTTGATATTACAATGGATCTTATTGTGTAGTTTATTTTAATATGCTTCGCTATCAATTATTATGTTCTATCGTGAAGATTGTCTATTGTGATTTGGACTTAATTGTTTAATTGCCTAGCTAACAATTACCGTGATAATCTATATGAACTCGAGAGATGAAGTTTAGATTTAGATATGATCATGATAGCATGTGTTTGTGATTTCTGCATAAATGGAATTCATGATTCGTGTTTAGGATAGAGATATGCGTTTACGCCATATGTAATCTTATAGAGAACTTGTGCTTTAAATTCTTTTTAATTGTAATTCATATAGAGATATAGTGGATTAGTTAATTAGGGTGTCTTGCTTAATTCTATCATCTGTGGATTTAAGTGAGTATGAGTATTATGCATCGAGAGGTGGTTTTATCTGCTTTAGTATTCTTGATTAACAATTCAAGATAGAAAATAATTGATGAGAAGTGTGTTAACTTAAATGAAACAATAAGTGAAGTTGTGATCGTAAATCTCCGTAATCTTAATTTAACTAGTGGTAATTAGAATTAGTTTACTTATAAATTGAAATTCATTCGTTTAAATAAGATTGAGTTGGTTACGGGTTAGTACTTGGTGATTTTTATTAAACAATTCCTCGTGGGAACGATACTCTACTTTCACTTTATTACTTGTTGACCACGTATACTTGTGTGTTGTGCGTAACTAGATTTTACCCAACAAGTTTTTGGCGCCGTTGCCGAGGAATTAGTTTAATATATATTTTTGCCAATATTAGCTTCAATCAAATTAGTCTTAATTTAAACATTTTTTTCCTTTTTATTTAATTCTCTTCCTATTTTTCTTTCTTTTCAGGTACCATGACGGAATTTAATTATCAATGCCCGTATACGAGAATGACTCAGCCAAGGGAAGTGGGGATTGATGGTCCCAATGCATTTTCTTCATTATCAGCACAACTTGAGACACTTTCGAGGAGGTTGGATGTTGTTGCAGCCCAACGTAATCGAAGGATAGCAGTTAATTGCAATTATTGTGCTGGTAATCATCCGAAGTCATCAATGCAATTAGTTTTGGGCCGGGACAACACGGTGGTGAATACATCAACGATTATACATATGCTAATTATCATCAAGTTTGGGGGTATCACCCGGATTCTTCAGGGAGCTACATTTATGATGATCAATATTACGCTCCAAATCCATCATACACACTGGAATTTTCATGTCCACCTCCATTGCCACAAGAAGAAAAGCCAAATCTGAGGGATGTAATATTGAAGGGCATAACAAACCTAGAGGAGATGAGGATTAGCCAAGAGCTATCAACCAAAATTTCAATAATCGGATGGAACAACTCGTCACTACCTCAACCAATGGTCCTCAATACATGGCTTCCCAGACTGAGACGGATAATTCAGGGTTGGAGGAATTGTTGTCCAAGTTTGTAGCATCAAATGAGGAGAGGAGGATTAATCAAGAGCGGTCAATTCTGAATCAAGAGATATCAATTCAAAATCTGCAGAACTAGATAGATCAAATGCTCAAAGCCTTGAACAACTGTCCTCAAAATAATTGGTGTTATGACGAGGATTCCGAGACTGATGAAGTGCCCGAACGAAATCTACAAATGGATGAGACACGAGATGTTGGAAAAGAGGAGACAATTGGGGATGAACTAACTATGAGTACTAACGCGGATGAGCCGATGTTATTAATGCCTCAAGTGCCTTCTCCGCCAAAGTTCAAGGGTCCAGTTAGATTTGCAAAATCATGCCAACTTGGTAGTCATGTCGTCGGCGAAGCTCTTTATGACATAAGAGCGAGTGCAACAATGAAGTCGTGGTGGGAAGAGAAAGAAAAGATAGACGAAGAGCCCATTGTGTTTGACACACTTCAATGCCCAAATATGATCACAAACACAATGGAGATAGCACCTAGTCATTTGCCCGTCTTCATGGAGATTATACTGAGTCAGAACATGCTAGGTGACTTTGATGCTATGGCCATCGCCGTGGGAACCTCCCAAAGGATTATTTATTTACTTGATGGATGGAGGATTTCTTAACTTTCAAGAGGAATTGGATAGCGTTGACGATTGCATAAAGTTCGGGTCAAGGACTATAAATCAAGCGCTTATTGGGAGGCAACCCAAGTTTAATTTTTATTTATAGTTTTTATTAGGTTTTATATTATTAGTTAATAAATTTGCATTTATTACGATTTAATAAACTTGTTTCTATTATGTTTACAGGTTATTCAAGTCCAACTCAAATGTGGTGCCCGATTTATTCCAATGTGTCTGGCCTATTCTTCAGACTTAGCAGACAAGGAGGAACATGCTATATTTTCAGGGAAGTCCTCTCTTTTAATTTTTCCTATTTCAGCCATTGAGGACAATGTCTAGTTTAAGTTTGGGGGGCATTTTAGTGTCGTATTGCATATAGTTAGTTATTTACATTGGTTATTTACATTGTAGTTCATATAGTTACATTTAGTCTTTGCATTCAGTTTCTTGAAGAAAAAAAATTGAAAAACAAAAAAAATTAGTAGTTAGTTTACTATGTTTATATAGCATTTAGTACATCTTGCATAAGTCCAGCTATTTGATATTTACAGTTTTCTTTGGCCAATGATGAGATTGGAATTGGGTAGACAAGTATAGTACTGATTATTAGAGCGTTGATGTGATTTCTTGTTATGAATTGAGTCTTTTTCTGTTTTGGCGGTATAATAAGGATATAAGACAAAGAAACAACAACTTGTTGAATGATTGAGTTTAAATTGATACATAATCGGACTTTAAAGGATAATGCTAGTTTGAATGAAAGAATGATAAAAATAATTAGGGATGGCTAAAGTTAGACAAGAACCTAAGTTTGAGGGAATATTTGGGGTATATAAGCTTAAAAAAGAAAAAAAAAGATATTGAGTTGAATAAATTGAGTCCTGTGGTGGGTCGAGAAGAAGCGTGAAATGCACTCCCCATAAACACAGGCGTGAGATGGAGCGTAAAACGCACTCACTATCCATCATTCAAAAAAAACGGGAAATAAGAGCAAAAAGCCCCCGTAGATGAAAAATAAAGCATAAGTATCCCATGTTGACCCTCGATATTGGTAATTATTTGATTGTAGTTGGATCTAGCTTATTTTTGGATTTCTTCAGTTTACACTGTATGAAGCCTTCGAAGAGACTTATTATGTGTTAAATTTGATTTTATATCAGTTAACATTGTTATGGAGCACACACCTTTATATTAGTGATAATATCAAGATTTGATGATTGATTGAGAAGTTATTGATTGGTTTTGATATGATGTATTATCATGTTTATTTGATTTCTCTAAGGCCAGTTGAATAGACTTGTTTCTGTCATTACTGCTGGATTCGTAGGCATGTAGATTAGTTGCATTGCATTGCATTATTATTTTGTGTTTTTGCTTGAGGACAAGCAAATGTTTAAGTTTGGGGGTATTTGATAAGTAGGTTTTATACCTACTTATCCGGTATCTGTTACTTGAATTAGTTGCTTAATCTCATGTTTTTTAGTTACTTTTCATGCATTTTGTGTTCGTTTTTTAAATTATATGCTTGGGAGCTGAAATCGCAAAGAATTAGTATGAAATCGCAAAGAAAAGTCATCCGGACATTGTTTGGGCTTTCATGTTCATTTCATGTTCTTGGCTTGGAACTTGGATTAAATTGTAGAGCTACTTCTTAGCTTTCCGGAACAACTTGAATCATTCTAATCGGAATTCGGATGCAAGAGTTATGATCTTTGTACCAACAGACGTCAAACGTCACTGTTTTGGGTGGCCATTTGCATAGCAGTCACTTCCAGCCGAATTTCGACCTTCATCTGTTCGTTATTTATTAAATCTCAAAGAACTAAAGTTTTAGAGCTCGTCGATATCTTCGATTTGATAGGTGGCTAGCCTCGTAACTCTTCTCGGATCAAAGGTTATGGCCGTTTTCCCAAAGGACATCAGAGCAGAACATTCCAGAAAACCTTCTAGCGCGGGGGCGCCCATTTCTAGGCCATTTCGGTATTTGAAGGCGCTAGAGTAGAATCATTGTACCGTGAGAAGTTGGGGGGAGCTGAGACCAGGCGTGGTCAAGCTTGGGACGAGTTTTAGGCTTAATTTTGACACTTTTTGACTCAAATAGGATTGAGTTTGTTCCTAAGCTAAAAATTGGACTTGTAACCTATAAATACATGATGTAAGGCATAAAATAAAGGAGGATTGGAGAGGGAGACAACATTCCATTAGATTAGATTAGAGTAAATTAGATCAAAACTCTAGTTCTTGTTAGATTTAGATATTGAAGCAACTTGGAGACCATTGAAGATTCAAAGTAGGAGCAAGGAGGGAGCTTCAAATCTACAGACAATAGATTCTATCTTCTCATATTCTTCTAACTTTGTCTTTTATTGTTTATTCAAGTGTGGATTCTTAGTTTTAGTTCAATGAACTAATTCTTTGTTTGAGATTACAATGGATCTTATTGTATAGTTTATTTTAATATGTTTCGCTATCAATTATTATGTTCTATCGTGAGGATGTCTATTATGATTTGGACTTAATTGTTTAATTGCCTAGCTAACAATTACCGTGATAATCTATATGAACTCGAGAGATGAAGTTTAGATTTAGATCTGATCATGATAGCATGTGTTTGTGATTTATGCATAAATGAAATTCATGATTCGTGTTTAGGATAGAGATATGCCTTTACGCCATATGTAATCTTATAGAGAACTTCTGCTTTAAATTCTTTTTAATTATAATTCACATAGAGATATAGTGGATTAGTTAATTAGGGTGTCTTGCTTAATTCTATCATCTGTGAATTTAAGTGAGTATGAGTATTATGCATCGAGAGGTGGTTTTATCTACTTTAGTGTTCTTGATTAACAATTCAAGATATAAAATAATTGATGAGAAGTGTGTTGACTTAAATGAAGCAATAAGTGAAGTTGCGATCTTAAATATCCGTAATCTTAATTTAACTAGTGGTAATTAGAATTAGTTTACTTATAAATTGAAATTCATTCGTTTAAATAAGATTGAGTTGGTTACGAGTTAGTACTTGGTGATTTTTATTAAACAATTCCTCGTGGGAATGATACTCTACTTTCACTTTATTACTTGTTGACCACGTATACTTGCGTGTTGTGCGTAACTAGATTTTACCCAACAGACATCCTTTGACCGTTCGATATCTAGTGATTTTGTTATTTTTATAGTGATGTTAAGTAATGAATCTATTCATGTACATGTTGGTTTTTTAACGCAATCTTTAGATCACTAAACCTTTCAAGAATCACTAGTTATTGAAGCCCAATATAAGGCAATCGAACTGTTCTTCATTTCTGGGTAACCCAGAAATGAAGAACAACTCTGACAGTTTCTTTGAAGGCTCGGATTGTGAGACCCCAGATTTTATGAATAAATATTTAATTTTCTCGAAATAATTTTGTGAATATTATGGTGTGGATTTGTTATAATGTTATCGTTGTGGATAGTATTTATAAATTTTGCAAAGTAAGCAAGTGGTTATATAATATTTGATTGGTCGGGTTATATTCGTTTTAACAGGGAATATTGTACGACGGCACAATCATTGGTGGACCCCACAACGAAAGTATTGTCGTAGTTAGAAAACGACAAAATTATCTTTCTATAAAAATAACGGCGAAAGTGTTACCGTTAAAACTGTTGAACTACTCGATAGTAAAAGTACAATAATACGTGTGGTTGCATAGTATCACGCGGTATTGATTATTGATCCTTACGTGAGAAGTCACTCAGTTATACTCAATTATTGCTACAGTAATTGCTGCATCATATCTCTCATATTATTGATTCAATTATTGTTACGAAGATCATCGCATAATATGATATATTATTAAATCAATAATTGAGACGACAAAGTTATTCATATTATTATTTGCAATATTGACAATGTCTAGAAGTTCTGTCAAGGAGAGGTTTGGTCACCTAATTGCGCGCCAATAAGGAGAAATTCTTATCAGAAAGCCCCCTCTTTCCTGGGAACGACCTGGTTGCTAAATATTATGGGTTATAATATTAATGATTAATAAGTTTGTGTTGATTAAAGATGAAATTGATAGTTCCATTGTGTTGGGATTATTAGTGTTAGTGGAAATCGATATTTATTTCGATAATAATTGATGTCTGGAGGTTATATTGTTCAATCGGGTATTTGGGGAATTTTTTGTGTCGGAGTTACTATTCACGAGTTACTATTCATGAGTTACTATTCACAGGGTACTATTCACCCGTAAGATATATTTCTTTTCGGTCCATATCATTTTTGAGTATAATATTATTCCATGAGGAGATGTGCTAATTTTTCAGACCGTTGGTTGAAGATATAATAGTAAATCAATATGGACCGCTGGTGGAAAGTTATAATAGTAAATCAATATGGATCGCTGGTTTAAAGTTTTAATAGTAAATCAGTATGGACTGTTGCTTTAAGTTTTAATAGTAAATCAATATGGACCGTCCATTTAAAAGTAAATCAATCTGGACCGTTCATGAATTAGTTACTATTTAGTCCATTTCTTATAAATATAAGCTCATTCCTTCATTATTTCTTACGAATTCACTGAAACTCTAGAGAGAGAAACTATAGAGAGAAATAAGAAAAGTATTCTGCTACTTCACTACTCCAGTATTCAGTTTTTCTAAGGTAGGGAATATTATTTGTTGTACTCGTAAGGGGTATTATTCTTTCGTATTCATGAAGAGAGCTTCTGTTATTCCATTCTTTATTATTATGTTGGAATAACCTATTTATGCGAAGTACCGCATACATGGTGAAATTCTTACATTATTCCATTCTTTATTATTCATCGTTGAATAACTCGTCTCATGCGGATCTATCGCATGCACTCGGTGAATTCGTTGTTATTCCATTCTTATTATTCATTGAATAACCTATTTATGCAATCACGCATACATGGTGAAATTCTTCTAATATTCCGTTCTTTATTATTATGCCGCCGAATATCCTATCTCGTGCATTTACGCCGGACTGGTTCTATTATTTATTATTTAGGAATATCCGTCTGCGTGCGTTTACGTGGGACTGGTTCCATTATTTATTATTCTGTTGGGAATAACCTGTCTGTGCAGTCTATCGCACGCATGGTGAATCCTTCTGTTATTTATTATTCTGTTGGGAATAACATGTCTATGTGGATTTCCACATGTATGGTGAATGATCCTTCGTATTCATTCCTTATTAAATTATGAAAATGATCTGTCTACGTGGATTACCGCATGGCGAACAAAAATCCATTTGCAGTTTCATATATTCTATTATACTCAGTTGGTTAAAGCTTTGGCTTCTATACTCCATGAAATTAGTGGAATATCTTTGATATTTGCGCTTCATCCAGTATCTTTTCATGGAAATATTCTTCTAAGCATTCTTGAATTTTACTCTACAAAGCAGTATCATGTTGACAATTTGGACATTATTGAGTTCAGGATAAATTAACTTATAAATCTTTAAAATTTATTCTTGAACTTGTTTTATTGAATTATTATGTCATTGTCATCATCCTCATGCTTATATTGTGATGAAAGTCATCTTTGGCTTACGTGCATAGATGGACTTGGTATGATTATGACCAAGGATTATTCGGTATAATCATGACCGTAATGTGATGAATGATGTGGTAAAAGTCCTCATTGGCCTGTAGTTCATTGGTGGACAGTTGTTGGTATGATTATGACCAGGGATTATTCGGTATAGTCATGACCATTGATGATTACATGAATATCCTTGGCCGTGGAGTAGGGATGATTCGATTTTATTTATTGAGCTGAGTCTCAGCGATAAAGTTGATGAAAAACTTTTTAAATCATAGAAGACAGTAGATTTTATACTTTACTCGACTCTTCTAATGGATTGCTTATTCCGCTGCAGTTTTTGATCTAAAACTTGTTGTCTATTATATTCTATCAGTTGTTATACTGTTGAAGGCTATTGTTAATTTTTTTTGCATTATCTTAGTCATAATATTTCTTACTGTGCTAGTTGAGCTCATCCTTTCTTTCACTGTTCTCTTAAGGAAATGAGAACGTAGTTGGGACTAGTCGGGGAACAGAGTGATGGTCCTAGATGGTGCATTAGTAGTCCTCACTATTCTGTGAAATAGTGTGATAATAAATGTAATGAGGACTCCATTGAGTGTGGATATTTTCTAGATGACAATATTTGTATTAAAACTCACAGCCTATGTTTTGTCGTATTTCACACGACTGTTGTATAATTATGTTGTATTTGTATTCAGTACCTTGTATCTGGCGACCCAAGATGGGTGATGTATACCTGTTTTGGGGGCGTCACATGGTATTAAAGCTTAGGGATATGATCTCTGGCTGAGATGTGAGACAAAAACTAGGAGGGGAGAGACGGGGTATTCCTTCGCTAGTATGACCTACCTATGTTTATTTGGTATTTAATTGGTCGGTCAGAGTATATGGATAATATGTGACATGTTAATTAACCCTTGTTTTGTGGCAGTATTTGAAAATGGCATCCGAAAATGTTGGGATAAGCAATGAAGCACATGAGACCGTTGAGTCACCAACGATCAATATCCAGGATAATGTGCAACAGGAAGACAATAATTCTCAGGTAAACAATAACACCGATAAATGACAAACGATGGGATGTTCAGAGGCTTTATGCAATTCATGCAACATCAGGCGAGAGAGACTCCTGTTCATAATGCAGGTGGAAACAATGGCAACCCACGGTCGGTCACCGCTAAGCAGTTCAAGGAGCTGGGACCACCGGAGTTTTTAGGAAAGCCAGAACCATTTAATGCGAAGACGTTGTTAAAACAGATCACCAAGATATTTGATGTCTTAGGATGCTCCGAGGAGCAAAAGGTTTCCTTTGACACCTTTATGTTACGTGAAGAAGAAGATTATTGGTGGGAATCTGTAAAATGTACCCAGCCTGACGCACTCAAGATGTCTTGGGAGAAGTTCCAAGAGCTGTTCAATGATAAGTACTTTCCCGAAAGCATTCGTCACATGAAGGAGGTGGAGTTTATCAAGTTGGAACAAAACAATATGACTGTGTCACAGTACGAGGCTAAGTTTGTCGAGTTATCCCAATTTGCATCCCATTTGGTCGATAATGAGGAGCGAATGACGCGAATGTTTGTAACAGGTTTGAAACCCGATATACGTTAATACCTCATTTCTCACAAACTTTGTTTATATTCAGATGTTGTGAATAGGGCTCAGTTATTGGAGCGCGATAATGATTCAGCACAACCAAAAGGTAATGACTAACAACACGATAATAATCGTACCGGTGGCAACAGCCATCGGAACAATGATAACCATCGTGGGGGAAATTATCACGCCAAGAATGGTAACCACTTCGGTGGTAATCATGGCCAAGATAATAGGAATGGAAATTTCAAGAAGAGAATGTCATTTAACTCAATTTTGTCGTACACCAAAGTCAAGTCCAGCTGGGACGGTGGCACCAAAGGCGGATACGGACAAGACAAAGTCGGTGGTTTCAAGGAGTGCGTTTTTCGTGACTTCTCAAAAAGTGAGTAACCCGAACGAAGTTAGCACGGGTTAGTTGATTATAAATTATTGCGAAGTCTATACCTTATTAGATACTGGTTCTACCCATTCTTTTATCTCTCTTGCTTGCGCTCAGCATTTAAATTTGACTCCAGAGAAATTAGACTTTAACTTATCTGTTGAAACTCCGTTGGGAGAAACCTTCATTACATGTGTTATCCAAGTCTTGGATGAGAGTCACAGTTTTGAATGATAATTCTATTGTTAATAAATTTCTTGACGTAGTATTCTTGAAGACTTCTTAGCCTACCCCTAGAGCGTGAAATCGAATTTTGTATTGACCCCAGTACAAAACCCATTTCTTAAACCCTCAAATATTTCTTCAACTAAAATGAACGTAACATGCGCCAAAGACGTTGGCTCGAGTTGTTGAAGATTACAATCGTACCATTCAATACCATCGTGGGAAAGCGAACGTGGTAGCTGACGCGTTGAGAAGAAGATCGTATGCGTTTACGAGTGCGATGTTGTTAACACAAAGACCAATTTCGTACGACTTACAAATGATGAAGATAGAGTTAAAGACTCTAGGAACCCACATAAAGATAACTAATATACGAGTAAAATCGACTTTAATCGATAAAGTTAAAGCCGCTCAAGATACACACCCAGAGCTGATGAATGTGAAGAATTAAGAAGGTTCAAAGAGGGCGTTATTCTAGAAGCAAGAATCGACGAAGAGAGGAAATCTCAACCCTTGAATTAATTGGCCCATTTGAAATCGTCGATGAAGTAGGAACTGTGGCTTATAGACTCGTTTTACCGCCAAGTATGTCGCGTGTTCATAACATTTTTAACGTATCGACGTTACGTAAATATGTGGATGACCCGAACCACGTTATTAAATTAGAACTAGACGATATAGCAGAAGATTTAAAGTATAAAGAGATACGTGTTAAAATCTTGGATAAGAAGGATCGTATTCAACACTCAAAGGTTATACCTCAAGAGTTAGAATCTGAAATGAAGTCAAGATACCCTCACCTCTTCAAAGATACCAGTGTATATATGTAAATTTTGAGGCGTAAATTCCATAAGGAGGGAGATTCAGAGACCCAGATTTTATGAATAAATATTTAATTTCTCTAAATAATTTTGTGAATATTATGGTGTGGATTTGATATAATGTTATAGTTGTGGATAGTATTTATAAATTTTGTAAAGTAAGCAAGTGGTTATATAATATTCGATTGGTCGGGGAATATTCATTTTAACAGGGAATATTGTACGACGGCACAATCATTGGTGGACCCCACAACGAAAGTATTGTCATAGTTAGAAAACGACAAAATTATCTTTCTATAAAAATAACGGCGAAAGTGTTACCGTTAAAACTATTGAACTAATCGGTAGTAAAAGTACAGTAATACGCGTGGTTGCATAGTAGCACACGGTATTGATTATTGATACTTACGTGAGAAGTCACTTAGTTATACTCAATTATTGCTACAGTAATTGTTGCATCATATCTCTCATATTATTGATTCAATTATTGTTACAGTATCATCTGCATAATATTTATTATTATTAAATCAATAATTGAGACGACAAAGTTATTCATATTATTATTTACAATATTGACAATGTCTAGAAAGTTCTATCAAGGAGAAGTTTGGTCACCTAATTACGCGTCAATAGGGAGAAATCCTTATCGGAAAGCCCCATCTTTCCTGGGAATGATCTGGTTGTTAAATATTGTGAGTTATAATATTAATGATGAATAAGTTCGTGTTAATTAAAGATGAAATTGATATTTCCATTGTGTTGGGATTATTAATGTTAGTGGAAATCGACATCTATTCCGATGATAATTGATGTTTAGAGGTTATATTGACCAATCAGGTAATTAATCGGATAAATGAGCAATTAATTGCTATTAATTCACATACTTATAATTATTTGTTTATATATGTGTACTATTGATTCACATGCATATACTATTAAGAGATGACCTATGGAGATCATGAATATTAATTAAATACTTTTTGGTTGCCTATTTTTTTTCCTTGCTTTAAGCTAATAACTACTTGGCTCGACTTACTTGGCTCACCTAATCTCTTGACTCAATTAAACTTTTTTAAGTAACTACTAAACTTTATATTTAACTCTAAATAAGTTTCTGCAATCTTAAGCAATTATCAATAACAAATATTGTAGAGTTTACAAGCTTTAAATATAAAATATTTTCATATTTTTAGAAAGACAAAGAAAATATTATAGAGAGATAAAGTAAAAAAATAAAAAAAATGAGACATTAAAAAAATTTAGAGATATCAAAAGTGAAAAAAAAAAATAGAGTAAAATACAGTGACACCCCCTCTAGATAATTATAATAACACTCACATCCCATCTAATTTCTTAAGTAACAGTTAGTACCCCTGCAAGTTTTTAGGGTTGACTAAATAGATAAAGTTACATATTTACCCATGTATTTTATCAAATTTTAATTACTAAATAATATATATGTGTGTTTAATTATCCTTTTTTTAATACAATACATTTTAATTATAATTTTATTTGTAATTAAAACTATCTTATTTAAATTGTTGGTAACTTATAAAAAACTAATTTAGTTTAATTAACACATATTTTTGGATGTGATACAAATATTAAAAAAATTTAATTAAATTATTAATGAATCTATTCTAATTAGAGTGATTGAGTATATTGATAGTTTAGTTTTTGGTGCTTAACAACAAAAAAAATATTATTTGAATTTTAGTTTCATATTATAATTTTTATATGTTAAATTTTATTGAGTATATATAAAAATTGGGATGTTTATGATTTTGATTACATTTTTTAGTATCTGATTGACGTTGTTTTTATGTAATGTTAAATAAAAAATATAATTATATTTATTATTACCTTTATCTTGTAAAAAAAATTCTTTTAATATATTTTTTTTTTTTTAGTAACAACATTTGTCATTTTCATGTAAATAATTATGTTTAAGTGTGACTTATGTTTAGTTAAATATATGAAAAAAATAATTAATATAATTTTTAATACTTTTTTATATGAGTAATAAGATTGAATTGTAATAATAAGTTTGTTTTACGTAAATTTTAATATTTGAAAAAAATAATTATTATTTTATTGCGTTAATTTGTAATTTTTATGAGTATTAACATTATACTTTTTAATTACAAAAAATATATTTGAATATATATCACGTAAATTTTAATATTTGAGAAATTTAATTAGTAAAAATTGTATGACTTTATTTTCCGATAAAATGAATATTTATTATTTTTTGTATTTTATGTTATTTATTGCACAATTTCATAATTTAATTAATTAGATCAAGTAAAGTAAAAATTATGATATACAAATTTATATTTAGTGGAGAAATTAAACATTATAACTTGAAGGGTGTATTAGACATTATATTAAAACTATTTTTAAATAGTAGTTGGTTAACCACTCTAGGGGTAGTGAATGTTACATATTGTAGATTAGAGAGGTATTGACTTTTACTTGAAAAACGAGAAGGGTGGTGAGTGTTATTATGATTATCTATAGGGGGTATCAATGTATTTTACTCAAAAAAATATATAGAAGAGAAATGGAAATTTTAGAGAAAGAAATGTATAAAATTTAGAGATAGAAGGCACAAAGTTTAAAAAGATAAAGTGAACAAATTTTAGAGAGAGAAGATGAAGAAGTGAAATTTTTTAGAGAGACAATGAAATTAAGTGAAAATTTAAAGAGAAAAAGTGATTTTTTTTAGGGAGAGCATGTGAAAAAGTTTAGGAAGTGAATGAAAAAAAAATAAGAAAAGAGAGTGAACTTTTAGGGATAGAAAGTGAGTTTTTTTCAGAAAGCACCAATTATGAAGGGCAAAATAGTTGTTTTTAAATTATTTTAATGTTATTTTCGCACTACTTTAAAGAATGAAAAGCATCAATTTAGGTAGAATGATAAAAAAAAATTAAAAATAAAAATATAGATACTATAATGAAACAACAAAAAACACTTTTTTAAATCATTTCATAATAATAAGTCATTTCATTCTCATTTTAATTCTCGTAATTCAAACAAAATATTACTCTATTCAATAATTTTTAAAGAACATAATAAACGAATAATACATCATACTCTCAAATTACAACTTCAGTCATTCCCTCTTGTATCATTTTCTCTCCCAAAATTTTAAATTAAAATAGAATAGAATTTTATGTCCTTCAAACATGTCATCCCTTCAGTTAATAAAGCATGCCTATTCTATTACTATATATCTTTGTTCAACTAAGATTAAGAACAATATTGTATCAATTTTTTATTATAGTTAGGTGGATTTTTTTTATTAGTGAATCATTTCTTAATGGAATTTCATGAATACACTATATTTCTTCAAATAAACTATCTTAAAATTACTTTATTAAAACATTAAAGAAAGTAGGATAGATGAAAATAAGTGTATCTATCATTTTCTTTCTAATTATGTACTAGCTCTTTATGACGCCCCCAAAATAGGTATACATCATCCATCTTGAATAGCCAAATACGTGGTACAAAATTTAAATACAAACTTATTTTATACAGTATGACAAAACGTAACTAAGAGTTTCAACACGGATAATGTCTCGTAGAGAGTATCCAAACTCAAATAAAGTCCTCATTACAATTATTATCACACTATTTCACTGAATAGTGAGGACTACTAATGGAACTATCTGGTCCGTCACTCCGTTCCCTGACTAGTCCCAGCTATATTCTCATTTCCTGAAGAGAACAATGAAAACAAAGGGTGAGCTCAACTAACCCAGTAAGAAACATTATGACTAAGATAATGCGAATAAATTATCGTTAGCCTTCAACAAAGATGTTAAAGCGATAAAATATAATAAACATCAATTTTAACTCTGATGGAACAAGCAATGCATTAGAAGAGTCAAGTAGAGCATGATATCTACTACTTACATGATTTAAAAAGTTTATCATCAATTTTATCATTTGAGACTCAATTTTAATAAATAAACCATATCATTGAATCATCCTCAGATTCACGTTGTGACGCCCCAAAATTAGGTATACATCACCCATCTTGGGTGCCAGATACATTATACGTAATTCAAATACAACTTAATAATACAAGCTGTAGGTATGTACAATACGACAAAACATAAACCGTGAGTTTGAATACAAATATTGTCTACTAGAGATTATACAAACTCAAAAGGAGTTCTCATTACAATTATTATCACACTATTTCACGAATAGTGAGGACTACTAATGCACCATCTAGGACCATCACTCCATTCCCTCGACTAGTCCCACTACGTTCTTATTTCCTGAAGAGAACGGTGAAAGAAAGGTGAGCTCAACTAGCCAAGAAGAAATATTATGACTAAGATAATGCGAATAAATTATCATTAGTCTCCAACAATGTTAAACCGATAAAATATAATAGACATCAAGTTTAAGCTGCGGTTTGAACAAGCAATCCATTAAAAGAGTCAAGTAGAAAATAAAATCTACTATCTTTTATGATTAAAAAGGTTTTTCATCATTTTATCATTTGAGACTCGATTTTAATAAATATTCCACATCATCGAATCACTCCTCACATTACTGACCAAGGATATTCTTTTAGTATCACGACCATAATTATCCCATGCTCTACGGGCCAAGAATATTTGTGTATTCATCAACGGTCTTGATCATGCCATAAAACAATTCATCTTTGCTCCTTGTCAAGAAGAGAATCCATAGCCATAATCATACCAAAAACTGTCCATCAATGCACTACGGGCCAATGAGGACTATTAATTTTTACATCATTTGTAACATTACGGTCATGATTATACCGAATAATTCCTGGTCATAATCATACCAAGTCCATCTATGCACTACAGGCCATAGATGACTTTCAACATAACATAAACATGAGGATGATGACAATGATATAAGAATTCAATTAAACAAGTTCAAGAATTAATTTGTCCAGGAACCAATAACGTCCAAATTGTCAACATGATATTTTTGTAGAATAAAATTCAAGAATGCTCAGAAGAATATTTCCATAAAAATATCTTTGGATGAGAAGCGCAAATATCAAGGATATTCCACTAATTTCATGGAGTATAGAAGTCAAAATTTTAATCATTTGAGTATAATACCGAATGGAATAACAAAAGATATCACCAGGTCCGTACAGATAGCAGATGCGGGATATTAAACGGAATAATAAAGATGAATAATAGAAGAATGTCACCAAGTATAGGGTAGCTTGGCGTATATAGGTTATTCCAATGAACAATAAAGAAATGGAATAATGAAGTTCTATTCTTGAATACAAAAGAATAATATTCCTCAAGTAAAATAATACTTGATATAAGAGTAGTGAAGTATCGAAAACTTTTCTTCTATCTCTATATAGTCTCTCTATAGTTTCTCTCTCTAGAGTTCAGTTGAATTTGTAAAAAATAATGAAGGAATGAGCTTCTATTTATAAGAAAATGGAATGCATAGTAACTAATCCATGAACGGTCTAGATTGATTTACTTTAATTTGACGGTCCATATTTAAAGAAAAATCTTTTAAATAAAATATAATATATTTTATTTATATAAAAAGATTTTTACTATGCAAACACTATGCGGGCACTATGCATAATAAAATATAATATATTTTATTTATAGAATAACTTTAATAAAATATTCTGTTTTATATAAAAAGGTTTTACTATGCAAAACACTATGCATAATAGAATATAATATATTCTATTTATAGAATAACTTTAATAAAGTATTCTATTTTATATAAAAGATGTTTCTATTTTATTACGTTAATAATACGAATAAAACAAAACTTTTAAATCAACAATAATTGAATCAAATAATGTGAGATACTATGCAGCAACTATTGTAGCAATAATTGAACAAAACTGAGTGACTTCTCACATAAATATCAATAATCAATACCGTGTGCTACTATGCAACAACGCGTATTACTGTACTTTTACTACCGAGTAGTTCAACAGTATCAACGGTAAAACTTCCGCCGTTATTTTTAATAAAATATTTTTGTCATTTTCTCAATCCGACAATAATTCTGTTGTGGGGTCCACCAATGATTGTGTCGTCGTACGAATATTTCCTATTTAAAACGAATATTCCCCGACCAATCGAATATAATATGACAACTTGCATACTTTGCAAAATTTATAAATATTACCCACAACTATAACATTATCTCAAATTCACACCATAATATAAAAAAATTATTTCGAGAAAATTAATTCTTTATTCATAAAATCTGGGGTTTCACACTACGGGCCAAGGATATTCATGTAATCATCAATGGTCATGATTATACCGAATAATTTCTGGTCATAATCATACCAACAACTGTCCATCAATGCACTACAGGCCAATGAAGATTTTTTTACCACATCATTTATAATATTACGGTCATGATTATACCGAATAATCCCTTATCATAATCATACCAACAATAGTACATCTATGCACATAAGTCACAGATGACTTTTATCACAATATAAGCATGAGGATGATGACAATGATATAAGAATTCAATTAAAAGAAAACAAAGGATAAATATTTAAAGATTTATAACTTAATTTATCCAGAATTTAATAATGTCCAAATTGTCAACATGATACTGCTTTGTGGAGTAAAATTCAAGAATGATACTGTATCAAAAATGATTTGGACCGAAAAAAAATCAATTTTTGTTATGAATAGTACTTCGGGTGAATAGTGCCCGGGTGAATAGTGCCTCTTGAATAGTACTTTGAGAATAAGTACTCGTGAATGAAAGATACTTTGTCTCACAAAGAATCAAGTGAATAGTATTTTTGTGAATAGTACCAAGTATAAATGAATAGTACTCATGGATGAAGATTCTAAGCATGAAAAACTTAAAATTTAACAAGAATGTGCAAAAAATATCCTTGTGAAGCGATACTAGATGAAGCGCAAATTTTAAGGATATTTTACTAATTTCACGGAGTATAGAAGCAATACTTTAACAGAATGATGGTATAATCAGGAATACGAGATGAAATAATATTACTCACATACTACAGAGTATGGAAGAAAATATTATTCCTATGAATACTGAACAAAATAATATCCCTTACCTTAGAAGAAGACTTGATACTGGAATAGTGAGATAGCAGGCTTCTCTTCTACTTTCTTTCTAAAGCTTCTCTCTTTATAACTTCTCTTTCTATAATTGCTCTTGTGAGTCTTAGTGAATTGGTGAGAATGAAAGAAGAATGAGCTTCAATTTATAGGAAGATATAGTTTTGATAATTGCACGTTTTGGTGCTCGAAATATTACAGTATAATACCTTCATCTTTTCTTTCATTTTTAATTTAGTCCTGTAAGTATTATCAAACTTGCACCACCTTCCCTAATAGTACATCTTGTGAATCAATAGTACAATCATGTGAAAAAATTAATTACAGTATAGTACCTTCATCTATACCTCTATTTTTAATTTAGTCATGCAAGTATTATCAATCTTGCACCACCTCCCCTAATAGTATATGCATATGAATCAAAAGTACACACATTTGAATAAATAGTTATAAGCATGTGAATTAATTGTTCAGTTATAAGCATGTGAACAAAAGTACACACACAATGGAAATATCAATTTCATCTTTAATCAACACGAACTTATTCATCATTAATATTATAACTCACAATATTTAACAACCAGATCATTCCCAGGAAAGAGGGGCTTTTCGATAAGGATTTCTCCCTATTAGTAGCAATTATTAGGTGACCAAACCTCTCCTTGATAGAACTTTCTAGACATTGTCAATATTACAAATAATAATATGAATAACTTTGTCGTCTCAATTATTGATTTAATAATAATAAATATTATGCAGATGATACTGTGACAATAATTGAATCAATAATATGAGAGATATTATGTAGCAATTACTGTAGCAATAATTGAGTATAACTGAGTGACTTCTCACGTAAGCATCAATAATCAATACCGTGTGCTACTATGTAACCACGCGTATTACTGTACTTTTACCACCGGGTAGTTCAACAGTTTAACGGTAAAACTTTCGCCGTTATTTTTATAAAAAGATAATTCTGTCGTTTTTTAACTACGACAATACTTCCATTGTGGGGTCCACCAATGATTGTACCGTCGTACGAATATTCTCTGTTAAAACGAATATTCCTCGACCAATCGAATATTATATAACCACTTGCTTACCTTGCAAATTTTGTAAATAATACCCACAACTATAACATTATATCAAATCCACACCATAATATTCAAAAATATATTTCAAAAAAAATTAATCTTTATTCATAAAAGTTGGGATCTTACACACTCTTTTTTTTTTCATCCTCTTTATTACTACGCAATAAATATCTTAAGAAAATTATAGATTACTAAACAATTTTGTGTAATTTATTTTGACAAAAAATTAGTTAGTTGTATTGTACAACCGATCAATATCCATCATTTATCGATCGTTTGTACAATACAACTAAGTAAAATTTTGTCTAAACTCTAGGGCTATATTTGTTTGTAAGTGTTATACTTGGGATATAATTATTAATCTAAGTGTCTTGTTTGTTTTCAAATTTAGACTTGAGACTATTAGTATCGAGATTATAAAATGACTTAATAGTCTCTAGACATTATAATTATAATCTCGGGATTATAATCCTAAGATTAATAGTATTGAGATTATAATTATATGGATTATAATTCTTGCAAACAAACATAGACTATGCTTATTTGCAAGGATTATACTTGAGATAAAACTATTAATCTCGAGTGTCTTGTTTGTTTTTAAATTTAAGCTTGAGACTATTAGTCATGGGATTATAAAATAGCTTAAGATGTTGGATTATTTAATACCATGTTCTACCTGGTATTATACCATTTGGGATTAAAAATTGCTAGAAAAAATTAACCTCAATAGTTTTTCTAAAATAACAATAATATCCTGTAATTTACATTATTATTCTTCGGCAACTTAAAACTTACTAGTGCAAAGACTAAAATTTTTTTTGGGGGAGGGTGGGGGTGGGCGGGGTGGGGTGAGGTGTATATATAATTCACTTGAATATTTTTTTTTGGGAAGGTGGAGGTTGGGGTGGGATGAGGTTGTATACATAATCGGTAAAAATTATTTTTTTTGAGAGGGGGTGGGGGTGGGATGGGTATATAAAATCAATGAATATTATTTTTTTAGGGGGTGAGGTGGGTATATATAATCCTTTAAATAATATTATTTTTGTTGGGGAGGGTGGAGGGTGGGGGTGTATACATAATTCTTGAATATTATTATTTTTTGAATGGGATGGGATGGGATGGGGTGGGGTGAGGGTGGGGGTAGGGGTAGAGGTGGGGTGGGGTGGGAGTGTATACATAATCGGTAAATATTTTTTTTTGAGGGGTAGTGTGGGGGGGTGGGGGGGGGGGGGGTGTATACATAATCGAGTAAATATTATTTTGGGGGTGGGGGTGGTGGGTGAAGGGTGGGTTGGGGGGTGGGAGTGTAGACATAATTAGAAAATATTATTTTTTGGTGTGGGGGTGGGCGAGGTGAGAATGTATACATAATCGGTAAATATTATTTTATTTTATTTTGGGTTGGGTTGGGTTGGGTTGGGTTGGGGGGGGAGGGAGAGAGGTGCGGGGGTGGGAGTAGCTGTAAAGCAGCCAAACAATTGACTAGGACTTGAAAAAATACGAGTGAGACTCGGATTCGTTAATAATATGATACAAATCGAGCATTAAAAAGCAGTTCGAATAAAAATATGAGTAAAATCTAAGCAAGGTTATACTCGACTCGTTTAAGATTCAAACTACTCAATTCTTGATTGTGATTCGATATATATTCAAATTGATACAGATTCGATTAGATGTTTCGATACATTCTCTTATAATATATAAAAATTTAAATCAAATTAGGATAATTAATTATTGTTTTGTTTTGTTTTTAATTCTAATTGTGATTTTATATTTGTAAAGTGCAATAGTAAATATATTTGTCATTTCTTAGTAAAATAACAAATTCAATTTATAATTATATTTATTATAAAACTAGTTATTATGTGGAGACTCGAATTCGAGCTTGAATTTGAAGCTCGCGAGTAGTTTGAATAAATATTCGAGTCGAGTCGGATCGAATTCGAGTAATAAATATTCGAGTCGAGTCGACTCGAGTCGAATTTAAGTAGAATTTTTTAAATACAATTCGAATTCAAGTACGAATTTATCATTTTGAGTCGAATTCAAGTAGCTCTTTGTTCGTTTCGGTTCGACTCGTTTACACTCTTAGGTGAGAGTGTATACATAATTAAAAAATATTATTTTTTGGGTTGGGTTGGGTTGGGAATTGGGGTGGGGTGAGGTGGGGTGGGGTGGGGGGGTGGGGTGTATATATAATGAGTAAATATTTTTTTTGATGTATAAATAAGTTTAAAATATGTTATTATTGATAATGGTATAATAGTCCAAACGATATTTTTTAATCCAATATTTTAATTAATTCTGAAAAACAAACATAACATGTAATTATTTTAAGTTATCCCATGAATAATTTCATAAAAAATAAACACGTGACTAACACTATTTAATCCTAAGATTAATAATTTTAAAATTATAATCCTTGAAAACAAAAATTATCTAGATTAATTAAACAAAAGTTATCTAATTAGCTTAACACTATTCAATATCTTAAAACTCAAACATATATGTCACAAATATCTAAAAGCTCAAAACGATTGGCTTAGCTAAGCTATTTCCTTTTCGAAGCCAAAAATAACCAACCAAAAGATTTAGGGTAATTTTTTTTTTTTCTTGTTATATTTATTTTATGTTGAATGAGTTGGTGAAGTGCCAAATTATATTGACCTTTTCTTTTAAAAATTTAAATTCCCAAAATACCCTTCCCAACAACCACCATCCTTCACCAGCCACCTCAAAAACCTTCATTATAAAACCCCTTCGCCTCTCTCTCTCCGCTCTTCAGGTACCTCCTCCTCCATCCATTTCCCAGAATTCCAGGTACCCTTTTGCACTTTCAATCTCTCAGCTCATCTAGCAAAGAATCAATGGCTCTTACAGGCACAAATTCCCTAATTCCCACCAAATACTTTCAAACTCAAATTCATCCAACCAACCTAAACTCCATTAGATCTATCAAACCAATCTCCGCTGTCCATTCCCCTGACCCATCCAAAAACCCCATTGTTTCCGATAAGCCCCAAAACCCTCCTCGTCGGCGGCCACCGCCACAGCCACCACAACGCCGGTGGTGACAAAGGCAGATAAGTTCTCCTCGAAATGGGCCATCGACAGCTGGAAATCCAAGAAGGCCCTGCAACTTCCCGAGTACCCGGATCAGGAAGAGTTCCATTCGGTGCTCCAAACGCTCGATGCCTTCCCGCCGATCGTGTTCGCAGGAGAGGCGCGGCATCTGGAGGAACGACTCGGTGAGGCGGCAATGGGCAATGCGTTTTTGCTTCAAGGTGGTGATTGCGCTGAGAGTTTCAAGGAGTTCAATGCTAATAATATTCGTGACACTTTCAGAATTCTTCTCCAAATGGGTGCTGTGTTGATGTTCGGTGGACAAATGCCTGTCATTAAGGTTTAATTTTTTTCTCACTTTTCTTCACTAAATTAATGATTTTACTATGCTACCAAAATTAGTTATAATTGTTCATATGTTCCGAAGTTGAATGTGATAAATGGAGGTTGTTATTGCGGTTGTATTGAATGGAGTGTTGTTATCCTCCCTCCGTCCTTAATTATTTGACGTTTTAGAGGTGAATTAAAATAATGATTGAAAAGCATTAAATATAAAGACTGACTATAATACCCTTAAATCTTTTGTTGGAATAAGGAAAGATGAAAGTTTAAACTATCAAAAAATAGGCAAAGTAATGAGGGGTAATTTTAAAAAAATGTTATTAATTCTCCTAGATTTGAACAAACGTCAAATAATTGGGACAAATACTCTAAAACGTCAAATAATTAGGGACGGAGAGTACATGACAACAAATTTATGTGGATATTAGATATAGACTTGTGTGGATACATGTGATATGAGGTAGTAAAGATTAAAGAAGGGCCGGCACATTATTTTTCTATTTTATGGATTTTAGTTCCAAGTTAGTTCAACATAGTTGCCATAATTATTTTCCTTGAATATTTGTTTGTTTATGTTGAAATTTAATTGATTTTGGGTTATTGGGTGTTGGTTACATAGGTGGGGAGAATGGCGGGTCAATTTGCAAAGCCGAGATCAACCCCGTTTGAGGAGAAGGATGGTGTGAAGCTGCCTAGTTACAGAGGGGACAATGTGAATGGAGATGCCTTTGATTTGAAGTCGAGGACTCGGACCCTCAGAGATTGATCAGGGCATATTGTCAATCTGCAGCTACTTTGAATCTCTTGAGGGCTTTTGCCACAGGAGGGTATGCTGCTATGCAGAGGGTTACCCAATGGAATCTTGATTTCACTGAGCAAAGTGAACAGGGTGATAGGTATGTTGAATCAGCCTTTCTTTAGTTTTAATTTTAATTGTTTATCTTGATTTTGTTTGGAGTTGGACACACGATTTTGGCAGCTACTTAATGTAATTGTACATGTTATGTCATACATTTAACTTATTATAAGTTGATAATATGCTGTGTGAGGTTATCCACTAAATACAAGATTAATTTCAAAGCCTATAAGAAACCTCTGTTAAATTTATTGGTTTATAGCCCAGAAAAAAGATCTAAGAATTTGTCAGAATCAATAGTTCAAAGTTATTTTGTCCTTAGCACTGCCTATGTTGGAATACTTATGGACTTGAATTTTTTTCGGGGCTGGGTTTCATATCAAAATGAGATACAATTTGGTTGTATTTACTGATTGTGAGTAACTGGTTATATTGGGCTGATAGGTACCGAGAACTAGCTAACCGAGTTGATGAGGCTCTTGGATTCATGGCGGCAGCTGGACTTACAGTAGACCATCCTATCATGACAACCACTGAATTTTGGACATCTCATGAGTGCTTGCTTTTGCCTTATGAGCAATCTCTTACTAGGATGGACTCGACATCTGGCTTGTACTACGATTGTTCTGCCCATTTTCTGGTTGGGGAACGAACTCGCCAGTTGGATGGTGCACATGTTGAGTTCTTAAGAGGAGTTGCTAATCCCCTGGGAATTAAGGTAATTGCATTATCGTCCTTTTAGACATTCACTTTATTGTAGGCATTCAATGTAAAATTATCTGTGGACAGTAAGATTTGCAACTAAATGAAAGCTTTTGTATTACAGGTCAGCGATAAGATGAATCCAACTGAACTAGTCAAGCTCATTGAGATTTTGAATCCTCAGAATAAAGCAGGAAGAATAACAATTATCACGAGAATGGGAGCAGAGAACATGAGGGTGAAGCTTCCCCATCTTATCAGGGCAGTACGACAAGCAGGGCAAATTGTCACGTGGGTCAGTGATCCTATGCATGGAAACACCATCAAAGCTCCCTGTGGTCTTAAAACTCGCCCCTTCGATGCTATCAGGGTAAGAATCTTATCATTTCGCTAACCTCCCTGCTTTGTGTATAATTTTAAAAGGATTTGGTTTAAGGGAAAATATAACAAGAAACAAAAATAGTAAAGTACTTGGGCTAAAATAGTTGGGCATGTGATAGAAATAAACTATTTACCACCAAGCCATATACGTGTGCTAAATTGAAAGACTATGTAAAACATGCGGACATAGGAAGACTATCAACATCTAAGGCCTTTAAAGTTTTAGCTTATAAAGCACTTTGTTTGTATATTCCACGACTATACTGACGTAGATTTTTTTCAACTAGTTATGTGGTGCAAACTCGCTGTAGGCCAAAATTTTGTATCTTTCTCAATCATTTCTCCATATTATAAATTAATCACTGCTGATGGTTTGCTGATATTTCATCCATACTCCCTAGTCTGCATGCATTATGTTCTAAAACAGCCCATTTGTTCGCAGTTGATTTGTCGTTTAAGCTATATTATTAAACCTTGGCACTCCTAAGGTGGGTCTGGTAGGTCAACCACCTTGATAAAGTGGAGTTGTGAAAATCAGGGAAACAGTATTTTTTTATATCATAGCAAATAAATCTAGACAAATATACACAATGTGGTAGGTGGGAAAAGGGAGAATGTGGATTTAGGGTTTCATTGTCTTATAAAAATACTTAAAACTTGGGTTTGGTGATTCGAGGAAGTAATTTCTTGGTTGGTTGCTGGTTAGAAGTCTCTGTCTACGATTTAGTCAGGACCAACTTGGAGACTTGGGCCCATTTTGCATGTGGAAGCTTACTTTTTCCGCAAGTAGTCTGGCTTTTTCAACAAAACCAAATTTGTTTTAATTGAAATGGCACTTTTAAGGGGTAGAATATACTAATGTTAAATTATTCACGTTATTCTTGCATGTTAAGATTTTTAGTTTTACAAAATGGTAATATATAATTTTTAACATATATCTGAACATATGTATTTTTGGGACAGGGGGAAGTGAGAGCATTTTTTGACGTGCATGAGCAAGAAGGAAGCCACCCTGGAGGAGTTCATCTAGAGATGACAGGCCAAAATGTGACAGAGTGCATCGGTGGATCAAGAACTGTGACTTTTGACGACTTGGAATCACGCTACCACACTCATTGTGACCCTAGATTGAATGCGTCGCAGTCTCTAGAACTTGCCTTCATCATTGCAGAGCGCCTAAGGAAGAGGAGGATCGGTGTTCAGCAAACACTGGCATGCCCTTTTTAGATCTGTAGAATTGGTTCGAGGCCCTTTTTATGTTTGTTTTTTTACTATGCATGTACTGTCATATTTAATTTTGGATTTCTTTTTTGGTTTTGACAGTATGTCGAGCATTTTATATGTATACTACACCAAAATCATGGTTTGAAACTTCAATGGACATCAATAAAAATGTAAATTTTTTATTAGTTGATTGTATATGGCAGGTTGGTGTTTTATATTATTGATATGGTCAGTATTGTGATTCTTTGAAGGAGTTTATATACGGAATTGATATTTTTCCGAGGGAAATTGTTATTTCCCGTTAGGAGGTGGTGGAAATATATATAGGAAAATGATTTACATGTCAATTAATTTTATGTCAAATGTGGATCGTAACTAATGTGATTGCGGAACTATAAAATAGAACAATACTAATATGTTTGTTCTTTTTTTACATCTTTTTATCTCATGTGTTGTTGGGAGTATTTAATATCAACTGAACTTGTCAAGATATATAGTAGCACTCGTGTATATATATATATATATATATATATATAGAGAGAGAGAGAGAGAGAGGAAGGATCTTAGGCTCACCCCGAGCTCACTCTGTCTTTTTTTCTTCTTTTTTTTAAAAAAAATATAACTAATAAAAAATGTATAATAATTTTTGGAATTAAAAGTTTTTTTAAAAAAATGTTTTGGATGTGATTCAAGATATATAATATAAAGGTTAGGTGTTATCTGGTGCATAACACTGCTTTGTTTTGTTATATGTACTCAAATCACACCAAAAACACTTTTTTTAAAAAACTTTCAATTCCAAAAAAATTATTATACATTTTTATTAGTTATGTTTTTTTATTAAAAAAAAAAAGCGAGGTAAGCTGGGGGTGAGCTCAATAAAGTGAGCCTAAGAAATGGATTTGTATATATATATATATATATATATATATATATATATATACTTTCAAAGAATGGAGTTAGCGAATCAAAATGAATTGACTATAACGACCGGACAAAATCGTCGTTATAGTCGATTCGTTTTTGGTTCACTTCCTATGATTCGATGGATAGTGGGCCTCTCTCTCTCTATATATATATATATATATATATATATATATATATATATATATATATATATAAAAGAAAGAAAGAGAATAAAAGATGATGTACCAAACAAGGAAATGGAAATAAATTTCAAATGGATCCATTATTAAAAGATAGTTGCTCAATCAGGTTTGTTAGGTTTGTTAGGTGAGGACTTCACATTTTTGAAGTTATCGGTGGTGAAGAATATGCCTGGGACAGATTAAGACACCATCTTAAAATGATTCCAAATATCTTAGTTTTTATTTATTATATTGTCGACGTCGGAAAAAATTTTCTTTTAAGAATTCCTCTTTTAAATATTTCTTACTCTTTATATTTTTATGTGGTTCGAAAGGGTGAAATTGACAAAAGAGTCCGACATGAAATGTCGACGATTTGAAAATATTGATTTTTTACAGAGCCGCTAGTTGGTAGAAATGAAATGATTGTACCAACTCAACCGAGTTTATGAAAGGTTTTGTAAAAGACCCAATTATTGAACTCTATTTAACAGACCTTGGAAACCGAAATTCATAGAGTTCAGGTGCTTGCTTAAGCGAGGGAATGTGTTAGGCACCCCTGACTTCCGTGAAAACATGGTTACCGCGTCTTTTCAATTCTCTAATTTATTTGAAATATGTGTATTGCAGTTAATTGGGCTTAAGTGCTTTATTTGAAAGTAGTGCTATGACTCTTTTGCACCTATATACAAAGGGTTTGACTTGTATAAAAGTTTAATTTTAAGCAAAATATATAGAAATGGTGTTTTGAAAACAAGTTTTCAAACTCATATGCTCACATAGTAATTGAAGCTTTTGATACTTCCATTTTATTTCGTATTCGTCTTGTTTTGATTTTATTCTCGAGATGCGAAGCATCTTCGATAAAATAATATATATAAGTGTCGGGCTCCTTATGGGCATGAAAGTCATCAAAGTATGTCCGAACACCACACATATAATTTACAAGCTAGCTGTACAACTGAAAAGAGTCCATCATGGGAACCAGATCTAGATCCGTCAGCTGGATCTTAGATCCCGTGACTCCTAGGCTCACATAATATCATATGAATAGCCTGCATAACAAATATACTGAAATAAAACAGATCTTTAATCTAAACGTCACAAACAAAGGATTCATCAGTTAAATACTTGCATGCGCGTACCTCTAGATACAGATCTAGGGTCGCACGGCTACTTAATATTTACAAAACTAGAAAGAAAACTAAATTTAAATAAATCTTAGCCATTCTAGCTCAACGGTTCCAGTTTTACAACTTTTGAACCGATTAAGAGTTAGATATAACTAGATTTAGATAAATCTAGTCTTAAATTTAAAGATTTCAGCTTTACATGGAATGAATAGTTAAAACTAATATTTAATCACAATATACAATTAATATATATAGAAACCAAGTTGTAACAGCATGTAGCGGCTTAGTGTTATTTTATATTAAAATATTTCGACCGCTATACCTAGTAGCGGCTGACACTTACAAGTCATCAAGTACACAAGCAGTAATAATAGCAAGAGTAGAAGTAGTAGTTGCAAGCATGACATGTTGAAGTAGCAATAGCAATAAAAGTAGAGTAAGTAATACTCCCTCCGTCCCAGGATAAAAGTCCTTATTACTATTTTGGGTTGTCCCATGTTAAATGTTCACTTTCTTTTAATAACCAAACTTTTACACATTTTTTCCTATTATGCCTGTAGCATTAAATATCTCATACATTTCTTATTTTAATTCTCTCTCCATATTTAATGACATTATTATGGATAATTTTGTCATTTTATTCCTCTTCTTAATATGCGTGAAAAGTCCACCAAGACTTTTATACTGGGACGGAGGGAGTATTAAGTACCAAGTATTTTTCAAGCCGCTATTACAAGTAGCGATCCCTTTTTTTTTATATATAAAATAGTCCGACTTTATTATTATTATTATTATTATTATTATTATTATTATTATTATTATTATTATTATTATTATTAATGTAGCGGCTTTCCCACAACAAACTTATTATAGCAAGTGTATCTTAATTTGGTTTGTCCCATTTATTATAGCAAGTGTATCCTAGTAGTAATATAGCAAGTGTATCCTATTTGGTTTGTCCCTGTCCCATTTATTATAGCAAGTAGCAATTGGTAGAAATGTAGAATATATATAATGTACCTCTTTTTTTTTTTATTTATTATTATTATTATTATTAAATAATCATATTAATAATTTGAATTTATTATTATTATTATTATTATTATATTTATTATTATTATTATTATTGTTGTTATTATTAGACAACACTTTAATAATAATAATAATAATAATAATTATTATTATTATAATAAATTATGAGATATCTTTGATTTATGAGATAATAATAACTTTATTATTGAAATTATAAAATTTAAAATTAATATAAATTTAAAATTTAAAATTATATAAAAAGTAATATTATATTATATTATAATATAATAATATAAAAAGTAAAATTATATTAATATAATTTTGCATAATATAAAAGTAATATTATATTATATTAATAATAATAATATAATAATAATAATATTAATATAATATAATATTACTTTAATAATAATAAAAAATAATAAGAATAATAAGAATAATAATTAAAATAAAGTGGGGTTATTATTATTCAAAATACTATTGTTATTATTATTATTATTAAAATAAATAGTTAACGGTCGATTTTTTTTTTGATATAATGCTCATTTAATAATAATAATAATATATAATAATATAATAATAGTAGCAAGTAAGGCTGAAGTGAAGATGTTGGATTTTAGTAAAGCCGCTACATGTAGTAGCGGTCCTTTGTTTTTATAACTAAAATATTATGTACAAGAGCACATGGACCTTTGCTTGTATTTCTATTCCTACTATAACATGTCATGCTTGCAACTACTACTACTCTTGCTATTATTACTACTTGTGTACTTGATGACTTGTAAGTGTCAGCCGCTACTAGGTGTAGCGGTCGAAGTATTTTAATACTACCTCCGTCCCATAATAAGTGTTTTTTAGCTTAAATAACACATATCAATACACAAGTTAAAATGACAAAAATGCCCTTAATATATTTTTTTTGAAGTTGAAGAGTTAATGAGTGTCATTTAATTGTAGTGATTGAAAGATGCAATAAATACCATTGAATGCATAAGGGCATATATGAGAAAATATTATAAAAATTATATTGGAGTTCTAACACATCACTTATTTTGGAAAAAAAATATTAAGCCAAAAAAAACACTTATTGTGGGACGGAGGTAGTATAAAATAACACTAAGCCGCTATATACTATTACAACTTGGTTGCTATGAACAGTGTGGTGGCAATTGGTTGCCATGGATGCATCTCATATATATATATATATATATATATATATATATATATATATATATATATATATATATATATAGGGTTAATCCGTGCCTCCCAAGACTACTGAATACTGTAATTATTTAATGCCTCCACAACTCCTCCGCCATTACGACCTCGCGCTTCAAACTTTCGAAAGGTTGGGAGGTCGAAGAGGTGCCCCACGCCAACGCCTCTCAGGTCGACAACGTCAATTCCGTGAGTTTGTGTGCTTAATTTATCAATTCATGTCTTTATGCAAATTGCTGATTATTTATCCATGTCTATATCATATATAATTGATGAATGGGTAATATACCCACGAATTGGATACACTTGGGCTTAAATTATTGTATTCTCAAGTCTTTTAGAAGAATTTTTACTGTGTTTATTTATTATTTTGCAGATTGAGGAGATGCAGGGACAAGTTGGGGATTTGAGCTGTTTAAGGGAAAAATCGAAAATTAACTGCACAATAATCCGGGCGCTTACTCGAAGATTAGTCTGCATTGTACTACGGGCGCTGAGGCCCAACTTTTGTTAACCAAGACGCAGTGTGGAACATGAATTTGGTCGGTATTATGATTGTAAAGCGGATGGAAGATAATATAAAAAGAACAATCAAATTTGAGAGTAAAGGGACATTCAATCATAGCAAAAGATTAATCAAGGATTAACAAGAGATTGTGGAGGAGAATTCCAATTGAAGATTTGAAGTTTGGGGAGATTTTCTTTTAGAGTTTCTTCTTCTTCTTCTTCTTATTTTTAATTGTGTAATTCTTTCAATATGATTTTCATAAGATTGTTGGTTTTATTATTCATTTATGAACTAATTCTTTTATTTAAGACTACAAATTGAACCTTTTATGTCTATGAATTAATTATTTAATATAGTCCAATTTGTTGGAGAGTGCATATTTTGATTTGACATTTAAAGTAAATACTCATGATTATATGTAAAGTTCTTCAAGGAATATATGTACATGGACTTAGTGATAGATCAAAATTGTTAGGTTGATCTAAGCTTTTAATGGTAATCATTCTGTAAATTAATGTATAGATAAAGAGATCAAGGATGTTAGGTTGATCTATGTCTTGAAATGTAATAGATAAGCTTCAACAAGAATCGCATTCTATCGGTGATCAAGAAAATTGCGAAGCAAGGTAGGATCGTATAGCTTCAAGATCGTAGTGTATCCGCCTTGAAGGGCCTCTCCGTAAGTCGATAGTGGACCAAACGTTTCTTTGAAGCCAACTCGGAGATCGTAGTGTGCTCTCAGAAACGTAGAGTCGACAAAGACAAGCAAGTGAAGATCGTAGTGTGCAAGTCCTTAAGAGAAATCATAGTGTTCTCATTTGATAGCATCAGACCAAGCACCAAGGTGGCAAGACATCACAATCTGAATCGTAGAGTATCATCTGGCTCGTGTCAGAAGCATCGAGCCTTACCTTTTTGTTTGGAGACAAATTCCAACAAATATGGAATAGGTTCTAAACGTTGAAGTCCTCACCATTCCCAACGGCACAAAAGATATCCTTAGTATACAACAAAAGAATCGTATTGAAGAAGCTAAGAAAAGGACCATAGAACAGAGAAAAACACCTTTTCAGGTGTTAGGTGAGAAAGCTGTAACAACTTGATATTTTCTATATAAATAAATCAGAAATTTTGCGTATAATTTTTTTTTTATTTAAGGATGAGGATTTGTACAAGATAATGTGTATATGTAATTATGTGGTAAATAAAAATATATTTATTACATAAATGTTTACAAATAATTTTATTTTAGAATTATTGATTATTATAAAGTACTACCTCCGTCCCACAATAAGTGTTTTTTTAGGCTTAATATTTTTTCCCAAAATAAGTGATGTGTTAGAACTCCAATACAATTTTTGCAATATTTTCTCATATATGCCCTTATGCATTCAATGGTATTTATTGCATCTTACCATCACTATAATTAAATGACACTCATTAACTCTTCAACTTCAAAGAAAATATATTAAGGGTATTTTTACCATTTTAGCTTGTGTATTGGTATGTGTGATTTAAGCTAAAAAACACTTATTATGGGACGGAGGTAGTATATTCTTATTATAATTACTTTTATAGTAGAAATGTTTTTATTAATTATTTTCCATGAAAATATAATCATATATTATTTAAATAATATATGGAGTGATTTTTAGAATAATTATAATAATTATTTTATTATATGAATTTTAGTACAGATTATTAAGTTAATTATTTTACCTTAATTATTAAGGTTAAATATGAAGAATAAATCAGATATAGAATCCAAACCTTAATTTTGGATTTTTATCAAAGAATGAGAATAATATATAATATTAATTATATTTTAATTTTTCAGTACTATAAATATGTACTGTATATATGTATTGAGGATGGTTGGTCAATTATGGTGTTTAATTTCAAAACCCTAATATTAATTGGTTAAACCCTAGTTTTACTAGGGGAAACCCTAATTTGAAAATCAATTGTGAGTTTAAGATTGTTATATAACTGTGTTATATGTTGTGTATTATATAATGATTTGATTAATTAGGTAAACCCTAATTAAAATCTAGAAACCCTAAGTAATTTTTAGAAAACCCTAATTAATATTTCTAAAACCCTAATTTCGGAAATGAAAAACCCTAATTTGAAATTCAAATTAGAGTTCAAGATTGATTGGTAATTGTGATAAGATGATTAATTAACAAGTATTATAATTATAATTGTTAATCATGAAAATCCTAATTACTAAATTAGAAACCCTAATTTCTATATTTAGTAACCATAATTAGTAATTTTAAAACCAAATTACTAATTGTAAACCCTAATTGCTAAATTAGCAAAGTTAATGATAATTATATGATTTAAACCCTAATGTTCCTGTATAAATTAATTAGAAACCTAATTTTATTAAGAAAACCCTAATTACAAATTTTAGAAACTAAAATTTATTTAATTTTTTTATTTTGTGCAAACCCTAATTGCTAAATCCTACAAATGCTATGTACTAAACCTTAGGGTTAAACCCTAAGGATTAAACCCTAAAGGTCAAACCTTAAGGGTTTGCATGATTACAAGATTGCCATTAAATGTGTTGGACAAAAGACCATTATACCCTTTTGTGCATAATTGAAGTCTAACATGTAGGTTTTGACAATATGAGGGATTGGTGACCTAATGTAACAACTCTCTTGACTTTAAATGACAGCAATTAGCCTCTATGCTCAGCCATTACATGCATCTAGACTTGTATATATAGATTAAGAGAGAGAGAGAGAGAGCCACATTTTTGCTTATTTTGTTCCAACACTCAACTCATCTCTCCCAAGCTCCACACCTCCGAAATATTTTGCTAGATCAGTCCCCAAGACCAGCCCCACAAAATCCACTAACCAAATCAGAAGCCAGAAATCAAAATCGTTCATAGAAGGTATAAAACCCTAACAAGAAATCTGTCCATCGATCTGTTGTCAGATGTTGTTTTTTTGTGTGTTAAATATGTTGTATGTAGTGTATAAAGATGATCTGGGTTGCTAGATGTTAGATCCATAACATCTAGAGGCTCGGATTTGGCATTTTAAGAAAATCTGGGAAAATTTTTTGTGTTGTCTGACAACTAATGTCAGACCCGGTAGATCTATTTCTGTGTTTGGTTTTTGTGTTTTGAGCATTGGTAATTATAGTCTGTCAGGTGGTCTGTATTCTGGAACTTTAATCTAGCCCAGATCATGCACAGAATGAAAGTTACGGGTGGTCAAACCTCATTGACCGACCATGACTATCGATTTCGGAAAACCGGATCGCATTCCGTAAACGCGTCGACAAGATGTTCTTGGACTCTGATCTTCACGTTGTTTGTCGATTTATTGTTTGTGTTGCATCTATGTCGTAGTAGGTAATATGATCTACAATATCATGCCTTCTGTTTTCTGGGTAACCCAAAAAACAGATGAACGTGTCGTCTGACATTGATAAGTAGGTTTTATACCTACTTATCCAGTATCTGTTACTTGAATTAGTTGCTTAATCTCATGTTTCTTAGTTAGTTTTCATGAATTTTGTGTTTGTTTTGTAAATTATATGCTTGGGAGCTGAAATCGCAAAGAATTGGTATGAAATCGCAAAGAAAAGTCATCCGGACATCGTTTGGGCTTTCATGTTCATTTTATGTTCTTGGCTTGGAAATTGGATTACATTATAGAGCTACTTCTTAGCTTTCCAGAACAACTTGAATCATTCTAATCAGAGTTCGGATGCAAGAGTTATGATCTTTGTACCAACGGACGTCAAACGTCACTGTTTTGGGTGGTCATTTGCATAGCAGTCACTTCCAGCCCAATTTCGACCTTCATCTATTCGATATTTCTTAAATTTCAAAGAATTAAAGTTGTAGAGCTAGTCGATATCTTCGATTTGATAGGTGACTGGCCTCGTAACTCTTCCCGGATCAAAAGTTATGGCCATTTTCCCAAAGGACGCCGAGCGAGAAAATTCGAAAAACCTTCTAGCGGGCGCCCATTTCTAGGCTATTTCATTTCTAAGTAGAATCCCAAATAATGTAGTAAATGATGGGGATCAAGCGTGGTCAAGCTTGGACGCAGCGTTTGGGCTTAATTTTGACACTTATTTGACTCCAAATAAAAGGGTTTGTTCCTAAGCTAAAAATTGGACTTGTAACCTATAAATACATGATGTAAGGCATAAAATAAAGGAGGATTGGAGAGGGAGACAACATTCCATTAGATTAGATTAGAGTAAATTAGATCAAAACTCTAGTTCTTGTTAGATTTAGAGATTGAAGCAACTTGGAGACCATTGAAGATTCAAAGTAGGAGCAAGGAGGGAGCTTCAAATCTACAGACAATAGATTCTATCTTCTCATCTTCTTCTATCTTTGTCTTTTATTGTTTATTCAAGTGTGGATTCTTAGTTTTAATTCAATGAACTAATTCTTTGTTTGAGATTACAATGGATCTTATTGTGTAGTTTATTTTAATATGCTTCGCTATCAATTATTATGTTCTATCGTGAGGATTGTCTATTGTGATTTGGATTTAATTGTTTAATTGCCTAGCTAACAATTACCGTGATAATCAATATGAACTCGAGAGATGAAATTTAAATTTAGATCTGATCATGATAGCATGTGTTTGTGATTTCTGCATAAATGGAATTCATGATTCGTGTTTAGGATAGAGATATGCCTTTACGCCATATGTAATCTTATAGAGAACTTGTGCTTTAAATTCTTTTTAATTATAATTCACATAGACATATAGTGGATTAGTTAATTAGGGTGTCTTGCTTAATTCTATCATCTGTGGATTTAAGTGAGTATGGGTATTATGCATCGAGAGTTGGTTTTATCTACTTTAGTGTTCTTGATTAACAATTCAAGATAGAAAATAATTGATGAGAAGTGTGTTAACTTAAATGAAACAATAAGTGAAGTTGTGATCTTAAATCTCCGTAATCTTAATTTAACTAGTGGTAATTAGAATTAGTTTACTTATAAATTGAAATTCATTCGTTTAAATAAGATTGAGTTGGTTACAGGTTAGTACTTGGTGATTTTTATTAAACAATTCCTCGTGGGAACGATACTCTACTTTCACTTTATTACTTGTTGACCACGTATACTTGCGTGTTGTTCGTAACTAGATTTTACCCAACAAGTTTTTGGCGCCGTTGCCGGGGAATTAGTTTAATATATATTTTTGCCAATATTAGCTTCAATCAAATTAGTCTGAATTTAAACATTTTTTTCCTTTTTATTTAATTCTCTTCCTATTTTTCTTTCTTTTCAGGTACTATGACGGAATTTAATTATCTATTTTCCTATTTTTCTTTCTTTTCTACATTATCAGCGCAGCTTGAGACACTTTCGAGGAGGTTGGATGTTGTTGCAGCCCAACATAATCGAAGGATAGCAGTTAATTGCAATTATTGTGTTGGTAATCATCCGAGTCATCAATGCACCGTTAGTTTTGGGCCGGGACAACACGGTGGTGAATACATCAACGATTATACATATGCTAATTATCATCAAGTTTGGGGGTATCACCCGGATTCTTCAAGGAGCTACATTTATGATGACCAATATTACGCTCCAAATCCATCATACACAACGCTCCAAATCCATCATACACACTGGAATTTTCATGTCCACCTCCATTGCCACAAGAAAAAAAGCCAAATCTGAGGGATGTAATATTGAAGGGCATAGCAAACCTAGAGGAGATGAGGATTAGCCAAGAGCTGTCAACCCAAAATTTCAATAATCGGATGGAACAACTCGTCACTACCTCAACCAATGGTCCTCAATACATGGCTTCCCAGACTGAGACGGATAATTCAGGGTTGGAGGAATTGTTGTCCAAGTTTGTAGCATCAAATGAGGAGAGGAGGATTAATCAAGAGCGGTCAATTCAGAATCAAGAGATATCAATTCAAAATCTGCAGAACCAGATGGATCAAATGCTCAAAGCCTTGAACAACTGTCCTCAAAACAATTGGTGTTATGACGAGGATTCCGAGACTGATGAAGTGCCCGAACGAAATCTACAACTGGATGAGACACGAGATGTTGGAAAAGAGGAGACAATTGGGGATGAACTAACTATGAGTACTAACGCGGATGAGCCGATGTTATTAATGCCTCAAGTGCCTTCTCCGCCAAAGTTCAAGGGTCCAGTTAGATTTGCAAAATCATGCCCACTTGGTAGTCATGTCGTCGGCGAAGCTCTTTATGACATAAGAGCGAGTGAAACAATGAAGTCGTGGTGGGAAGAGAAAGAAAAGATAGACGAAGAGCCCATTGTGTTTGACACACTTCCATGCCCAAATATGATCACAAACACAATGGAGATAGCACCTAGTCATATGCCCGTCTTCATGGAGATTATACTGAGTAAGAACATGCTAGGTGACTTTGATGCTATGGCCATCGCTTGTGGGAACCTCCCAAAGGATTATTTGCTACTGATGGATGGAGGATTCCTTAACTTTCGAAGAGGAATTGGATAGCGTTGACGAACAAAGTCTGCATCAAGGACTATAAATCAAGCGCTTATCGGGAGGCAACCCAAGTTTAATTTTTATTTATAGTTTTATTAGGTTTTATATTATTAGTTAATAAATTTGCATTTATTAGGATTTAATAAACTTGTTTCTATTATGTTTACAAAAGTTATTCAAGTCCAACTCAAGTGTGGTGCTGGATTTATTCCAATGTGTCTCGCCTATTCTTGGACTTTAGCGCATAAGGAGGAACATGCTATATTTTCAGGGAAGTCCTCTCTTTTAATTTTTTTTCCTATTTCAGCCATTGAGGACAATGTCTAGTTTAAGTTTGGGTGGCATTTTAGTGTCGTATTGCATATAGTTAGTTATTTACATTGGTTATTTACATTGTAGTTCATATAGTTATATTTAGTCTTTGCATTCAGTTTCTTGAAGACAAAAAATTGAAAAACAAAAAAATTAGTAGTTAGTTTACTATGTTTATATAGCATTTAGTACATCTTGCATAAGTCCAGCTGTTTGATATTTACAATTTTCTTTGGCCAATGATGAGATTGGAATTGGGTAGACAAGTATAGTACTGATTATTAGAGCGTTGATGTGATTTCTTGTTATGAATTGAGTCTTTTCTGTTTGAAACTGGTATAATAAGGATAGCACAGTAACAACAACTTGTTGAATGATTGAGTTTAAATTGATACATAATCGGACTTTAAAGGATAATGCTAGTTTGAATGAAAGAATGACAAAAATAATTAGGGATGGCTAAAGTTAGACAAGAACCTAAGTTTGAGGGAATATTTGGGGTATATAAGCTTAAAAAAGAAAAAAAAAGATATTGAGTTGAATAAATTGAGTCCTGTGGTGGGTCGAGAAGAAGCGTGAAATGCACTCCCCATAAACACATGCGTGAGATGGAGCGTAAAACGCACTCACTATCCATCATTCAAAAAAAAATGGGAAATAAGAGCAAAAAGCCCCCGTAGATGAAAAATAAAGCATAAGTATCCCATGTTGACCCTCGATATTGGTAATTATTTGATTTAAGTTGGATCTAGCTTATTTTTGGATTTCTTCAGTTTACACTGTATGAAGCCTTCGAAGAGACTTGTTATGTGTTAAATTTGATTTTATATCAGTTAACATTGTTATGGAGCACACACACTATATTAGTGATAACAGTCTAAGATTTGATGATTGATTGAGAAGTTATTGATTGGTTTTGATATGATGTATTATCATGTTTATTTGATTTCTCTAAGGCCAGTTGAATAGACTTGTTTCTTTCATTACTGCTGGATTCGTAGGCATGTAGATTAGTTGCATTGTTTTGCATTATTATTTTGTGTTTTTGCTTGAGGACAAACAAATGTTTAAGTTTGGGGGTATTTGATAAGTAGGTTTTATACCTACTTATCCGGTATCTGTTACTTGAATTAGTTGCTTAATCTTATGTTTCTTAGTTACTTTTCATGAATTTTGTGTTCGTTTTGTAAATTATATGCTTGGGAGCTGAAATCGCAAAGAATTAGTATGAAATCGCAAAGAAAAGTCATCCGGACATCGTTTGGGCTTTTATGTTCATTTCATGTTCTTGGCTTGAAACTTAGATTAAATTGTAGAGCTACTTCTTAGCTTTCCGGAACAACTTGAATCATTCTAATCGGATTTCGGATGCAAGAGTTATGATCTTTGTACCAACAGACGTCAAACGTCACTGTTTTGGGTGGCCATTTGCATAGCAGTCACTTCCAGCCGAATTTCGACCTTCATCGGTTAGTTATTTCTCAAATCTCAAAGAACAAAAGTTGTAGAGCTCGTCGATATCTTCGATTTGATAGGTGTCTGGCCTCGTAACTCTTCCCGGATCAAAGGTTATGGCCGTTTTCCCAAAGGACGTCAGAGCAGAAAATTCCAGAAAACCTTCTAGCGCGGGGGCGCCCATTTCTAGGCCATTTCAGTGGTCAGTCAGCTACGCTAGAAGCGAGAATCCCAATATTGCAAGTGAGCAGTATTTTGGGAGCTGAGGGGACGGGCGTGGTCAAGCTTGGACGCGTTTTAGGGCGAATTTTAACACTCTTTTAACTCCAAATAGGATTGAGTTTGTTCCTAAGCTAAAAATTGGACTTGTAACCTATAAATACATGATGTAAGGCATAAAATAAAGGAAGATTGGAGAGGGAGACAACATTCCATTAGATTAGATTAGAGTAAATTAGATCAAAACTCTAGTTCTTGTTAGATTTAGATATTGAAGCAACTTGGAGACCATTGAAGATTCAAAGTAGGAGCAAGGAGGGAGCTTCAAATCTATAGACAATAGATTCTATCTTCTCATATTCTTTTATCTTTGTCTTTTATTGTTTATTCAAGTGTGGATTCTTAGTTTTAATTCAATGAACTAATTCTTTGTTTGAGATAACAATGGATCTTATTGTATAGTTTATTTTAATATGCTTCGCTATCAATTATTATGCTCTATCGTGAGGATGTCTATTATAATTTGGACTTAATTGTTTAATTGCCTAGCTAGCAATTACCGTGATAATCTATATGAACTCGAGAGATGAAGTTTAGATTTAGATCTGATCATGATAGCATGTTTTTATGATTTCTGCATAAATGAAATTCATGATTCGTGTTTAGGATAGAGATATGCCTTTACGCCATATGTAATCTTATAGAGAACTTGTGCTTTAAATTCTTTTTAATTGTAATTCACATAGAGATATAGTGGATTAGTTAATTAGGGTGTCTTGCTTAATTCTATCATCTATGAATTTAAGTGAGTATGGGTATTATGCATCGAGAGGTGGTTTTATCTGCTTTAGTGTTCTTGATTAACAATTCAAGATAGAAAATAATTGATGAGAAGTGTGTTAACTTAAATGAAGCAATAAGTGAAGTTGCGATCTTAAATATCCGTAATCTTAATTTAAATAGTGGTAATTAGAATTAGTTTACTTATAAATTGAAATTCATTCGTTTAAATAAGATTGAGTTGGTTATGAGTTAGTACTTGGTGATTTTTATTAAACAATTCCTCGTGGGAACGATACTCTACTTTCACTTTATTACTTGTTGACCACGTATACTTGCGTGTTGTGCGTAACTAGATTTTACCCAACAGACATCCTTTGACCGTTCGATATCTACTGATTTTGTTATTTTTATAGTGATGTTAAGTAATGAATCTCTTCATGTACATGTTGGTTACACACTGCAATCTTTAGATCACTAAACCTTTACAAGAATCACTAGTTATTGAAGCCCAATATAAGGCAGTCGAACTGTTCTTCATTTCTGGGTAACCCAAAAATGAAGAACAACTCTGACAGCTTCTTTGAAGGCTCGGATTGTGAGACCCCAGATTTTATGAATAAATATTTAATTTTCTCGAAATAATTTTGTGAATATTATGGTGTGGATTTGTTATAATGTTATCGTTGTGGATAGTATTTATAAATTTTGCAAAGTAAGCAAGTGGTTATATAATATTCGATTGGTCGGGCTATATTCGTTTTAACAGGGAATATTGTACGACGGTACAATCATTGGTGGACCCCACAATGAAAGTATTGTCGTAGTTAAAAAATGACAAAATTATCTTTCTATAAAAATAACTACGAAAGTGTTACCTTTAAAGCTGTTGAACTACTTGGTAGTAAAAAATGCGATGTCGCGTGGTTGCATATTAAGCACGCGGTATTGATTATTGATGCTTACGTGAGAAGTCACCCGGTTATACTCAATTATTGCTACATGATAATTGTTGCATCATATCTCTCATATTATTGATTCAATTATTGTTTACGATTATCATCGCATAATATGATATATTATTAAATCAATAATTGAGACGACAAAGTTATTCATATTATTATTTGTAATATTGTGATGTCAGAAGTTACACGAGGAGAGTTTTGGTCACCTAATCAATTGCGCCAATAAGGAGAAATCCTTATCGGAAAACCCCCTCTTTCCTGGGAACGACCTGGTTGTTAAATATTATGGGTTATAATATTAATGATGAATAAGTTTGTGTTGATTAAAGATGAAATTGATAGTTCCATTGTGTTAGGATTATTAGTGTTAGTGGAAATCGATATTTATTTTGATAATAATTGATGTCTGGAGGTTATATTGTTCAATCGGGTATTCGGGGAATTTTTCGTGTCAGAGTTACTATTCATGAGTTACTATTCATGAGTTACTATTCACGAGTTACTATTTACGGGGTACTATTCACCCGTAAGATACATTTCTTTTCGGTCCATATCATTTTTGAGTATAATATTATTCCATGAGGAGATGTGCTAATTTTTCAGACCGTTGGTTGAAGATATAATAGTAAATCAATATGGACATTTGGTGGAAAGTTATAATAGTAAATCAATATGGATCATTTGGTTTAAAGTTTTAATAGTAAATCGGTATGGACCTTTGCTTTAAATTTTAATAGTAAATCAATATAGATGAACCGTCTGGTTTTAAAAGTAAATCAATCAGACCGTTCATGAATTAGTTCTTATTAGGTCCATTCTCCTATAAATATAAGCTCATTCTTTCATTATTTCTTACGAATTCACTGAAACTCTAGAGAGAGAAACTATTGAGAGAAATAAGAAAAGTATTCTGCTACTTCACTACTCCAGTATTCAGTTTTTCTAAGGTAGGGAATATTATTTGTTGAACTCGTAAGGGGTATTATTCTTTTGTATTCATGAAGAGAGCTTCTGTTATTCCATTCTTTATTATTATGTTGGAATAACCTATTTATGCGAAGTACCACATACATGGTGAAATTCTTCTGTTATTCCATTCTTTATTATTACATTGGAATAACACATGTCATGCTTGATCTATCGCATGCACAGTGAATTTCTGTTGTTATTCCATTCTTATTATTACTGTTGGAATAACTGTTTACGCTAAGCACCGCATACATGGTGAAATTCTTCTAATATTCCGTTCTTTATTATTACGCCGGAATATCACGTCTCAATGCGTTCTGTGGGACCGGGTTCCATTATTTATTATTCACGGAATATCTTGTGCATGCGCGCTTACGTACGGACGTGGTTCCATTATTTATTATTCGTCGAGAATATCACGTCATAACGTTCTTACGGGACTGGTTCCATTATTTATTATTACATTGGAAATAACCCGTCATGCGATGCTATCGCATCGCATGGTGAATCATACATTATTTATTATTACATTTGGGAATAACTTTGTTTATGTGATTTCCACATGCATGGTGAATGATCCTTCGTATTCATTCCTTATTAAATTGTGATAATAATCTGTCTACGTGGATTACCGCATGGCGAACGAAAATCCATTTGCAGTTTCATATATTCTATTATACTTAGTTGGTTAAAGCTTTGGCTTCTATACTCCATGAAATTAGTGGAATATCTTTGATATTTGCGCTTCATCCAGTATCTTTTCATGAAAATATTCTTCTGAGCATTCTTGAATTTTACTCTACAAAGCAGTATCATGTTGACAATTTGGACATTATTGAGTTCAGGATAAATTAACTTATAAATCTTTAAAATTTATTCTTGAACTTGTTTTATTGAATTATTATGTCATTGTCATCATCCTCATGCTTATATTGTGATGAAAGTCATCTTTGGCTTACGTGCATAGATGGACTTGGTATGATTATGACCAGGGATTATTCGGTATAATCATGACCGTAATGTGACGAATGATGTGGTAAAAGTCCTCATTGCTTCGTAGTTCATTGGTGGGCCGGTTGTTGGTATGATTATGACGAGTGGATTATCGGTATAGTCATGACCATTGATGATTACATGAATATCCTTGGTCGTGGGCGAGGATGATTCGATTTTATTTATCGAAATTTGAGTCTCAATGATAAAGTTGATGAAAAACTTTTAAATCATAGAAAGATGTAGATTTTATACTTTACTTGACTCTTCTAATGGATTGCTTATTCCGCAGCAGTTTTTGATCTAAAACTTGTTGTCTATTATATTCTATCAGTTGTTATACTGTTGAAGGCTATTGTTAATTTATTCTACATTATCTTAGTCATAATATTTCTTACTGGGCTAGTTGAGCTCACTCTTTCTTTCACTGTTCTCTTCAGGAAATTATAATCTCGGGATTATAATCCTAAGATTAATAGTATTGAGATTATAATTATATGGATTATAATTCTTGAAAACAAACATAGACTATACTTATTTGCAAGGATTACACTTGAGATAAAACTATTAATCTCGAGTGTCTTGTTTGTTTTTAAATTTAAGCTTGAGACTATTAGTCATGGGATTATAAAATAGCTTAAGATGTTGGATTATTTAATACCATGTTCTACCTGGTATTATACCATTTGGGATTAAAAATTGCTAGAAAAAATTAACCTCAACCGTTTTCTAAAATAACCATAATATCCTGTAATTTCTGTTATTATTACTGGCAACTTAAAACTTACTAGTGCAAAGACTAAATATTTTTTTGGGGGAGGGGCGTGGGGGTGGACAGGGTGGGGGTGAGGTGTATATATAATTACTGAATATTTTTTTTTGGGAAGGGTGGAGGGTTGGAGTGGGGTAGGGTTGTATACATAATCATTAAAAATTATTTTTTTGAGGGGAAGGGGTGGGGGTGGGATGGGTATATAAAATCAATGAATATTATTTTTTTAGGGGGTGAGGTGGGTATATATAATCACTGAATATTATTTTTGTTGGGGAGGGTGGAGAGTGGGGGTGTATACATAATTACTGAATATTATTTTTTTTGAATGGAATGGGATGGGATGGGATGGGATGGGATGGGATGGGGGGGTGGGGTGAGGGTAGGGGTAGAGGTAGGGGTTGGGTGGGAGTGTATACATAATCAGTAAATATTTTTTTTGAGGGGGTAGTGTGGGGGAGTGGGGGGCGGGGTGGGAGTGTATACATAATCAGTAAATATTATTTTGGGGGTGGGGGTGGTGGGTGAAGGGTGGGTTGGGCAGGGTAGTGGAGTGTAGACATAATTAGAAAATATTATTTTTTTGGCGTGGGGGTGGGCGAGGTGAGAATGTATACATAATCAGTAAATATTATTTTATTTTATTTTGGGTTGGGTTGGGTTGGGGGGATGGAGAGGGGTCAGTGCGGGGGTGGGAATGTACTGTAAACGAGCCAAACAGTTCGGACTCGACTTGAAAAAATATGAGTGAGACTCGGATTCGTTAATAATATGATACAAATCTGAGCATTAAAAACAGTTCGAATAAAAATATGAGTAAAATCTGAGCAAGGTTATACTCGACTCGTTTAAGATTCAAACTACTCGAATTCTTGATTGTGATTCGATATATACTCAGTTGATACAAATTCGATTAGATGTTTCGATACATTCTTTTATAATATATAAAAATTTAAATCAAATTAGGATAATTAATTATTGTTTTGTTTTGTTTTTAATTCTAATTGTGATTTTATATTTGTAAAGTGCAATAGTAAATATATTTGTCATTTCTTAGTAAAATAACAAACTTAATTTATAATTATATTTATTATAAAACTATATATTATGTGGAGACTCGAATTCGAGCTTGAATTTGAAGCTCGCGAGTAGTTTGAATAAATATTCGAGTCGAGTCGGATTGAATTCGAGTAATAAATATTCGAGTCGAGTCGAGTCGAGTCGAATTTGAGTAGAATTTTTTAAATACAATTCGAATTCAAGTACGGATTTATCATTTTGAGTCGAATTCGAGTAGCTCTTTGTTCGTTTCGGTTCGACTCGTTTACATTCTTAGGTGAGAATGTATACATAATTAAAAAATATTATTTTTTGGGTTGGGTTGGGTTGGGTTGGGGTGGGGTGGGGTGGGGTGGGATGGGGGTGTATATATAATGAGTAAATATTTTTTTTTGATGTATAAATAAGTTTAAAATATGTTATTATTGGTAATGGTATAATAGTCCAGACGATATTTTTTTAATCTAATACTTTAATTAATTCTGAAAAAACAAACATAACATATAATTATTTTAAGTTATCCCATGAATAATTTCATAAAAAATAAACACGTGAATAGGACTATTTAATTTTAAGATTAATAATTTTAAAATTATAATCCTTGCAAACAAAAATTACCTAGATTAATTAAACAAAAGTTATCTAATTAGCTTAACACTATTCATATCTTAAAACTCAACATATATGTCACAAATATCTAAAAGCTCAAAAAGATTGGCTTAGCTAAGCTATTTCCTTTTCCGATGCCAAAAAATAACCAACCAAAAGATTTAGGGTAATTTTATTTTTTTTCTTGTTATATTTATTTTATGTTGAATGAGTTGGTGAAGTGCCAAATTATATTGACCTTTTCTTTTAAAAATTTAAATTCCCAAAATACCCTTCCCAACAACCACCATCCTTCACCAGCCACCTCAAAAACCTTCACTATAAAACCCCTTCGCCTCTCTCTCTCTCCGCTCTTCAGGTACCTCCTCCTCCATCCATTTCCCAGAATTCCAGGTACCCTTTTGCACTTTCAATCTCTCAGCTCATCTAGCAAAGAATCAATGGCTCTTACAGGCACAAATTCCCTAATTCCCACCAAATACTTTCAAACTCAAATTCATCCAACCAACCTAAACCCCATTAGATCTATCAAACCAATCTCCGCTGTCCATTCCCCTGACCCATCCAAAAACCCCATTGTTTCCGATAAGCCCCCAAAACCCTCCTCGTCGGCGGCCACCGCCACAGCCACCACAACGCCGGTGGTGACAAAGGCAGATAAGTTCTCCTCGAAATGGGCCATCGACAGCTGGAAATCGAAGAAGGCCCTGCAACTTCCCGAGTACCCGGATCAGGAAGAGTTCCATTCGGTGCTCCAAACGCTCGATGCCTTCCCGCCGATCGTGTTCGCAGGAGAGGCGCGGCATCTGGAGGAACGACTCGGTGAGGCGGCAATGGGCAATGCGTTTTTGCTTCAAGGCGGTGATTGCGCTGAGAGTTTCAAGGAGTTCAATGCTAATAATATTCGTGACACTTTCAGAATTCTTCTCCAAATGGGTGTTGTGTTGATGTTCGGTGGACAAATGCCTGTCATTAAGGTTTAATTTTTTTTCTCACTTTTCTTCACTAACTTAATGCTTTTACTATGCTACCAAAATTAGTTATAATTGTTCATATGTTCCGAAGTTGAATGTGATAAATGGAGGTTGTTATTGCGGTTGTATTGAATCGAGTGTTGTTATCCTCCCTCCGTCCTTAATTATTTTACGTTTTAGAGGTGGACAAACGAATTAAAATAATGATTGGAAAGCATTAAATATAGTACTCAATTGTCTATAATACCCTTAAATCTTTTGTTGGAATAAGGAAAGATGAAAGTTTAAACTATCAAAAAAATAGGCACAGTAATGAAGGGTAATTTTGGAAAAAATGTTATTAATTCTCCTAGATTTGAACAAACGTCAAATAATTAGGGACAAATAAAATACTCTAAAACGTCAAATAATTAGGGACAGAGGGAGTACATGACAACAAATTTATGTGGATATTAGATATAGACTTATGTGGATACATGTGATATGAGGTAGTAAAGATTAAAGAAGGGTCGGCACATTATTATTCTATTTTATGGATTTTAGTTCCAAGTTAGTTCAACATAGTTGTCATAATTATTTTCCTTGAATATTTGTTTGTTTATGTTGAAATTTAATTGATTTTGGGTTATTGGGTGTTGGTTACATAGGTGGGGAGAATGGCGGGTCAATTTGCAAAGCCGAGATCAAGCCCGTTTGAGGAGAAGGATGGTGTGAAGCTGCCTAGTTACAGAGGGGACAATGTGAATGGAGATGCCTTTGATTTGAAGTCGAGGACTCCGGACCCTCAGAGATTGATCAGGGCATATTGTCAATCTGCAGCTACTTTGAATCTCTTGAGGGCTTTTGCCACAGGAGGGTATGCTGCTATGCAGAGGGTTACCCAATGGAATCTTGATTTCACTGAGCAAAGTGAACAGGGTGATAGGTATGTTGAATCAGCCTTTCTTTAGTTTTAATTTTATTTGTTTATCTTGATTTTGTTTGGAGTTGGACACACGATTTTGGCAGCTACTTAATGTAATTGTACATGTTATGTCATACATTTAACTTATTATAAGTTGATAATATGCTGTGTGAGGTTATCCTTCAAAGCCTATAAGCAACCTCTGTTAAATTTATTGGTTTATAGCCCAGAAAAAAAGATCTAAGAATTTGTCAGAATCAATGGTTCAAAGTTATTTTGTCCTTAGCACTGCCTATGTTGGAATACTTATGGACTTGAATTTTTTTTCGGGGGCTGGGTTTCATATCAAAATGAGATACAATTTGGTTGTATTTACTGATTGTGAGTAACTGGTTATATTGGGCTGATAGGTACCGAGAACTAGCTAACCGAGTTGATGAGGCTCTTGGATTCATGGCGGCAGCTGGACTTACAGTAGACCATCCTATCATGACAACCACTGAATTTTGGACATCTCATGAGTGCTTGCTTTTGCCTTATGAGCAATCTCTTACTAGGATGGACTCGACATCTGGCTTGTACTACGATTGTTCTGCCCATTTTCTGTGGGTTGGGGAACGAACTTCGCCAGTTGGATGGTGCACATGTTGAGTTCTTAAGAGGAGTTGCTAATCCCTGGGAATTAAGGTAATTGCATTATCGTCCTTTTAGACATTCACTTTATTGTAGGCATTCAATGTAAAATTATCGGTGGACAGTAAGATTTGCAACTAAATGAAAGCTTTTGTATTACAGGTCAGCGATAAGATGAATCCAACTGAATTAGTCAAGCTCATTGAGATTTTGAATCCTCAGAATAAAGCAGGAAGAATAACAATTATCACGAGAATGGGAGCAGAGAACATGAGGGTGAAACTTCCCCATCTTATCAGGGCAGTACGACAAGCAGGGCAAATTGTCACGTGGGTCAGTGATCCTATGCATGGAAACACCATCAAAGCTCCCTGTGGTCTTAAAACTCGCCCCTTCGATGCTATCGGGGTAAGAATCTTATCATTTCGCTAACCTCCCTGCTTTGTGTATAATTTTAAAAGGATTTGGTTTAGGGGAAAATATAACAAGAAACAAAAGTAGTAAAGTACTTGGGCTAAAATAGTTGGGCATGTGATAGAAATAAACTATTTACCACCAAGCCATATACGTGTGCTAAATTGAAAGACTATGTAAAACATGCGGACATAGGAAGACTATCAACATCTAAGGCCTTTAAAGTTTTAGCTTATAAAGCACTTTGTTTGTATATTCCACGACTATACTGACCTAGATTTTTTTTCAACTAGTTATGTGGTGCAAACTCGCTGTAGGCCAAATTTTTTGTATCTTTCTCAATCATTTCTCCATATTATAAATTAATCACTGCTGATGGTTTGCTGATATTTCATCCATACTCCCTAGTCTGCATGCATTATGTTCTAAAACAGCCCATTTGTTCGCAGTTGATTTGTCGTTTAAGCTATATTATTAAACCTTGGCACTCCTAAGGTGGGTCTGGTAAGTCAAACCACCTTGATAAAGTGGAGTTGTGAAAATCAGGGGAAACAGTATTTTTTTTATATCATAGCAAATAAATCTAGACAATTATACACAATGTGGTAGGTGGGAAAAGGGAGAATGTGGATTTAGGGTTTCATTGTCTTATAAAAATACTTAAAACTTGGGTTTGGTGATTCGAGGAAGTAATTTCTTGGTTGGTTGCTGGTTATAAGTCTCTGTCTACGATTTAGTCAGGACCAACTTGGAGACTTGGGCCCATTTTGCATGTGGAAGCTTACTTTTTCCGCAAGTAGTCTGGCTTTTTCAACAAAACCAAATTTGTTTTAATTGAAATGGCACTTTTAAGGGGTAGAATATACTAATGTTAAATTATTCACGTTATTCTTGTTGCATGTTAAGATTTTTAGTTTTACAAAATGGTAATATATAATTTTTAACATATATCTGAACATATGTATTTTTGGGACAGGCGGAAGTGAGAGCATTTTTTGACGTGCATGAGCAAGAAGGAAGCCACCCTGGAGGAGTTCATCTAGAGATGACAGGCCAAAATGTGACAGAGTGCATCGGTGGATCAAGAACTGTGACTTTTGACGACTTGGAATCACGCTACCACACTCATTGTGACCCTAGATTGAACGCGCCGCAGTCTCTAGAACTTGCCTTCATCATTGCAGAGCGCCTAAGGAAGAGGAGGATCGGTGTTCAGCAAACACTGGCATCCCCTTTTTAGATCTGTAGAATTGGTTCGAGGGCCTTTTTATGTTTGTTTTTTTACTATGCATGTACTGTCATATTTAATTTTGGATTTCTTTTTTGGTTTTGAGAGTATGTCGAGCATTTTATATGTATACTACACCAAAATCATGGTTTGAAACTTCAATGGACATCAATAAAAATGTAAATTTTTTATTAGTTGATTGTATATGGCAGGTTGGTGTTTTATATTATTGATATGGTCAGTATTGTGATTCTTTGAAGGAGTTTATATACGGAATTGATATTTTTCCGAGGGAAATTGTTATTTCTCGTTAGGAGGTGGTGGAAATATATATAGGAAAATGATTTATATGTCAATTAATTTTATGTCAAATGTGGATCGTAACTAAAGTGATTGCGGAACTATAAAATAGAACAATACTAATATGTTTGTTCTTTTTTATATCTTTTTATCTCATGTGTTGTTGGGAGTATTTAATATCAACTGAACTTGTCAAGATATATAGTCGCACTCATATATAGGGGCTAACTTTCTTGTGGCTGAGTTCTTCTGATTTGGGGGCGAAGAGAGGAGACGTGAGTTTTCTATGTAGGGAGGGCTTAGTCCTTCTGATTTCTTATCGACTAAAAAAAAACACAGTATTATGCTTTTTTAAATTTTTTGCTCTTTTAAAGTACTGCCCTGAAATTTCTCTCTCTCTCTCTCTCTCTCTCTCTCTCTATATATATATATATATATATATATATATATATATATAACACGGATCAGGTCCTAATTTTTTTTTTTAATATTTTATGGAACTGAAATTTTTTCATAATACAATATTTTGGGCGTGTTTTGAATACCTATACAAAAAAATGATGATATAGTCTCCAGACAGATCGTATATACATGTTTTGTTATACGTACTCCAAATCGCACCCAAAACATCAGATATGAAAAATTTTTAATTCCATATTTATTTATTTATTTTTAGTTGTTTTAAAAAAAAAAAGCAAAAAAAAAAAGGATCAAGATTTTGGTCCGGTCCGGGAGTCCGGACCTGATCCGGCCTATATATATATATATATATATACTAGGATTAACCCGTGCCTCCGGCACTACGAATACTCGTGTAATTATTTAATACCTAAAGATGAATCTAAATGAAAAATGTGAGTTGACAATGTGAAAAGAGTATATATTTGATAAAAAGTAGAAAATTTTGTAATTATTTGTTGTAAATACGAAAATTTCTAATCAAGATAGACATCCCACCTAAAAAGTAAAGAAGTCAAGATTTTTGCCACAAATTGTATCTACATGCTTATTATTTACTTGTCCATCAAAATTCGCTACATGCTCATTATTTACCTAAAACATTAAATTGACAGCACCAATATGAATATAGTCTCCTGCCACCACCACTATTGAGAAAATTTAGCTGAGATCTAAACCTACCCTATGAGAAAACAAACCACCAGAAGCATGAAAACAACATGTAGATACAAAACCATGCCCTCACATCTCAACTGAAATCTGAATTCAAAACTAAGAAAAGTTCGCTTCCAAATTCAATTCCAAAGCATGATTACATGCTCCCGTAAAACCCAAGTAGATATAAAAGAAGAAATCACAAAGACAACTAGACATATCAAAACTCTGGTTTACTTTCAATAATTTATCCAAAAACAAAACAAATGAAAACACCTGATACATTTACTTTAGCAAACCCATAACCAACAAAGTTAGCTAATTAGTTTACGTAAAATAAGATATTTTCGCCCATACAAACATGTATACCTTTTATCAAAAGAGAACTTGGACATTCTAGAAATTGCATTAATCATGTCAAATAAACAAACAAAGCTCGAATGCCCTCGATCAACCATAATAAACAACATCCAAATGTACCCAAAAAATGATTTTACAACAATCTATTTTCCAATTATCTACCAAAAAATAATACCACTTGTAATAAACTATGTTCTTAAAAATACATATAACAACATTTTCCTTGTAGATCTGTCAAGCTCTACCATGTCTTCGGTACATAAACCTTGGAAAAGAAAGACTATCCATCGGCAACGTCCATGACCAACAAATATTGTTTGTGACAAAAATTGGTTATTTATAAGAGAGAACAAAATGTTAGTAGTATCACAAGAAAGAAACAATTGACACGTGATTACTTGAATACGATTTAAGAATTATAAAATACACATAACCGTGTTAACTTTTCTCCATCCTCGACTTGTTGTTGAATGAACACGTTTCCATTCAATAGCAATATCATCTCAAGACTGCAAAAATTGAAATGAATCGTTTAGTTATAATTCTCTAGGTGCTACATTTAAGCAGAAGAAGAAGGTTATGGAGCTATATAAATTGTTTGAAGGGAAAGGCTCCCATGAGGAGAACTTTTTCGAGTACTGCAATTATGATTGCTGTGATTATGGGAATAGAGAGGAGGAAGAGGTGAGTGATGAAGGAGATTGCGAATCGTTCTCTGGATTGGAATCGGGATTGAGTATTTTCAAGGACAAAATAATTATGGTTCTAAAATCAGGGTGAATTTGAAGATAAGAGGCCTTCAAGTCGCCTAATGAGGAGTCATAGAAACTACTCTCTTTATTTAATCAAGCCGAATACACTTTCATGACCAAGCAAAACCAAGAGATGTTAAGTTGTTAACAATCTAACTTTTGATGCTTCTTACAATTAACTATACAACTAAATATTGTGTCAATTATTTGTTACCGTATGAATATACCAACAGATAGTTAAATAAACAATAATCACATATCACAAATTATTCAGTCTTGGTAGTAAGGCTGTAATTTCCTATAAAATAAACTAAACAGTTCGGGTTTGATTTGTACTTGATCGACTAAAAGTTCGATTCTAAATATGAACAATTCGAATAATAATGTTTTGAAAAATTATAAAACACTAATGGCGTAGGTCCCTCGGCCCATTTTCTGGTAATAATAAATATATTAAATTTAAATTTGGATATCAAGGCTTTCTGTTTTCATTGTCTTTTTAATACAGTCTTGTTACACATCACTACAAATTTATGTTAATACCAATTTAACTTCATCATAAAATTTATTGATATATAAATCATTTATCTTTAACATATAATTCAGAGTTGTACATGTTTTTAATGTATGTATGCATATAAATCATTAAGAATACATCTTTCATTTGTAAAATTACTTGCAACGTTCTTCTTAAATTTGTTTATTTTACTTGTATTTGTGCTTGCTCTGTTCCCCATAATTTACCTACAGGAAAAAGTTCATCCATAGAATTACAACTAATTAAATAAATAAAATGGCCTTAATAATAGAATTTGCTTTTCTACATAGTACGATCTATATTAGTGCACTACCTATACATTTGGGTTAAAAGTAACTAATAAACAATTCTCCTCTGGGTTAATGAGTTTTATTCATATCCATTTAAAATTACCCACCCATCTAAAATCTATCTATACAAAACACAAGTGGATTTGAAAAAATAAATTTCCCGCTCACAATTATTAAAAGATCCGGACCGTCCAAAGTTGGGATAAATCTAACCCTTCAAAAAATTATTAACAAAACACGAAGGGGGACGAAGCCGCACGATTGACTTGGTTAGATAGAAATAAGGGTTTTAGTCACTTTCAGTCACTTGCTATTTCTTTATTCCCTCTGTCAATCGAACTACCAAACCTTATCATACCTCTCCACCCTAACCCATTCTACATCTAATCCTCATAATCCCAATCCATTTACCATCTCAATAAAATCCCCATAGAATCAAGGTTTTCAATAAGTCGCCATGTCTGAACTCGAGCTCTCCCGCTCCGAGAAGAAGAAAGAGAAGTCAAAATCCAAAGACCACTAGCCGTTTTCAGCCCTCTGCCGCCGCCTGTCCTGCTCCACAACTCCTCTGCCATTACGACCTCGCGCTTCAAACTTTCGGAAGGTTGGGAGGTCGAAGAGGTGCCCCACGCCAACTGTAATAACCCGAGATTTTCTATATAAAATAAATAAGAAATTTTGCGAATAAATTTTTTTTTTTTTATTTAATGACGAGACTAAGTGTCAAGTAAAGTGAACGATAAATGTGAATACATTTATTACTTGAAAATTAGAAATAATTTTGGAATTATTAATTACCACAAATTATATGGTAATAAATTTCTGTAAGCCGAAATGTTTTTATTAATTATTTTCCATGAAAACATGATTGGAAATAATATATGATATGATAATTAGATTTATATAATAAATATTTTATTATATGAATTGTTCAGAATATTTAAGTTAATTATTTTAACTTGATTATTGATGATGTGTACGAAGAATAAGTCAGACATGAGATCCAAACCCTGGATTGGGATTGTGATCAAGATATGAGAATAATAATATTATATTATTTATATAATGATTTTACAATACCATAATTATGTACTGGGTATGTGCGGACAGATAATATTGAGCAATGACGGTCAATTAGGTCATAACATATTACCGCTGTGTGAAACCCTAATTATTAAACTCGATTATGAGGTATTTCGAGTAGTGATTATGTATATGAAGTTATCGTGAATAAGAATATCTAGTAATTAGAAGAAACCCTAATTATCATTTATACATCGATAATTAGGACAAACCCTAATTATTATAACCCTAACCGGTTGAAATTAGAAACCGTGAACGACATTTCGTGTTAGTAACATACACGAGATAATTAAAGAACCACTCAATGGTCAATTAGAAACCCTAATTGATGACGTTGAGAAACCCTAATTTTAATTCTGGGTTTAATTTCGATGTTATTATATGAGTGTTTTAATTTACCAAAGGATAGAAGTTAATTGGTAAATTATAAGAATTAAATCTAGTGATTAAATATTACATTTAATTGCCTTGTACAAGATTGCCCATACACTCTTAAACAAAGCCCAACCATCACCCATAACAAATCGTAAGCAAGAATCAAGAATTTTTTGGCAAAAAGGGTATAAGAACACTATACCTAGAAATCCTTTGATTCGATGTTATTTGATGCAATTGATTGTTTAAAGTTGTGTAATAGAATGTTAATTGATGATATGGGTTGATAAATCAAAGACCCATAACATCAAGCGCAACGAATTGAAGATTTAAGCAAGTTAGAAAACCGAATTCTCATTATTTTTTTCACCAAATGTCGAGGCCATAACTCTTTGTTCGATCATGAGTTTTGTTCTTCAAAAGTTGTTATGTGTAGCTTTGATATGTGGTCTTTAATCTGCAAAAAGAATCAAGTCCATATCATGTATAGATTAGAAGTTATAGATGGTCAAACATGGTTGAATCGATCATGATAAACTATTTTTGGGCAATCTCAGAATGGGGAATTCTCGCCCACTTTTTTGTGCTTTAAAAGGTCTGGGCTTTTGATATGTTGTAGTGCATCTGAGTTAGGAAGCCATAGGCTTTGGAATGACCTCATTCCGACCTCGGATGAGGGAATTACGGTGATTGGAAGGAAATGTGTCAAATTTCTCAAAACCGAAAGTCAGCAGAATGGATGTGCTATTCGGGACACTGTTTCGATCAGTTAATGTTTCCAAACCTTTTGGGCTTTTGGTATGTTATAGTACACCGAATAAGTTTCCATAGACTCAAAACGGACTAAATCCGATATCGGAGGAGAGAGTTATGACATTTCAAAGTAGTAGTGTCAAAACTTCCCAACAAGTGCGGTGCAAGATCCATTTGAACGGAATTTCTCGGGCTGATGTGTTTGGAATTTGGAAATGGTCAAAGAATAAAAGTTGTAGCCCCAGAAGTTAGCTTGTGGGCTCAAGAATCGCTCAAAAATGTTTTAAAATGAAAGAGTTATGACTGTTTTTTAGCGAAAAGAGGTAAAGCTGAAACGAGATTGAAAATCTATTATGAATGTCCACTTTTGACGCCTTGTTTGGGCTACCTAATGAACCCGAATTGGGTAATTCGTATTTTTAAAAATAGTCTTACATACCATGTATAACATATCCAAAAATCTGATTAATCGGAGTTATGAGCAATGCATTAGAAAATCGCAAAGTGAAATTTATTGAAAAATTAAGTATAAACCAAGTCCCACATCGACTAAATTGAGAACTTCACCATTTTCTAAACCTATAAATAGAAGGCTTTGACCTTTGTTTCATTCACCAACAATAAGGCCTCCAATTTTTGAGAAAGGCTTTGTTGTGGGAGAACTTTTTATAAAGATCTCCTTAGTTAAATTTTATGTGGAAGTGCGATTCAAATCTCAGGTGGAATTAGATTTTCTAGTATGTTTCTTATTTAATTTTTGTAATGTTATTATTTTTAATTGTTAGTTAAATTTTGAATTTTTGAAGTTTAGTTAGTGTTGTTAATAAACTAGTTAGTTTACTATGTTTATTTTGGCTTGGAATTGATTATGTAAATGAGTTATTTGTGATGACTTTTAATATTTTTGCATATGAATTTCATTAATTAATAATTATTAATGATATTAAAATTATTTAATGATTATATTAAATAATTTAGTTTAAAAATGATTTTAATATTATAAAAATCATTTTAAATGAAAATAAGGTATTTAAAATATTTTAAGTTATAAAATATAACTTTTAATATTTAAATGATAATTTCATTAATAATTAAATATTAATAATATTAAGATAATATTAATGATATTTAGTTTATTTAATGATTAATATTAAACAAATAGTTTAAAAATGATTTTACTTATTTAAAACCATTTAAAGAGGATATTAAGGATTTAAAATATTTTAAGTTATAATTAATGACTTTTAATATTTGGATAAATAGTACATTAATATTTAAATTTTAATGGTAATTATTTGGGTAATATAAATGTTTTTTAAAATAGTTTGAGTTATTATAAATAATTTTTATATTTTAGAAATGGTTTCATTAATAGTTTAGTATTAATTAAACTATTAATGATGATGGAATTGTTTAATGTTTAAATCATTTAATTATGATTCCGATATTTGAAAGTTATAACGGCCAAACTAGTGACTTGAGAACCGATTATGAAGTTCTAAATTTGAAGAAGAACACCTATAAGAATGAGCTTATATCACTATAAGCCCTTTAGTGATGATTTGAATTATTTTAAATGTTTCAATTTCTCGAAATTGCGAAAATGATTAAAAATAAGATGTCCGATATTTGAGATGTTGAGGTATGTAATAAGAGTCTTAGACTCAAGATTTACCCGATAAAGTCGCTTCGAAGACGCCATAAACAAATGTCGACCTTATAAAAGAAAGAAAAGACTACTCAGAAGAGTAATGGATGAGATATTTGAAAAATATATAAAAATATTTCAAGTATAGAATAGAACTAAAAGTATGATCACCGTGATTATGTGATTAGACTATGTCAATCGTAATGTATAAGCGAAGACTATGTGTTAAGATATATTGTTCTAATCGAACGTAATGATCCGATTATCGATAGGTTGTGATAAAGAGATAAAACCTAAGTCGAGATTTGTAATCGTTGAATCAGTGCAAGTATCTTACCTTTGCATTTCCTTTATGCAATGGACATGAGTAAGAAGTTTCGTAATTATTCTATTCCCTGCATGCATTATGTACTTTCTTTGATTATCGACATGTTAGCTCGGATATATATTCTGCTCATTGATTTCTATAAATGGTTATACAAGTGTCCCCACTTGGATAATCATGGCATTTATTCACATGTTGATACACCTTTGTCAATTACCGTATATATATATGTTGAATTATATATTATTGTTGAACAAGATTAAAACCTTGGGTTTGGAACTGTGCATGTATGAACATCCCTATACGGGAAGATTTTTTTTTTGGCGGACAGAGTATGTTGATAAATTTCGCTCAAGTTATGTAGTATCGATCAATACAGGTACAATGGGCCGATCACCCTCCGTTGCTCGTAAGCTAAGCGGTTTATGGATGGATTTCGCCAAACCTTTTCGAAAATGAAAAGAATGTTCATAGTATGATTCTTAAACCCTATTCATGGGTAGAGCTGTGAGCCAAATTTAAATAATTTGGAAGAGATTTGTTATGTGAATTTTTATCAAGATGATTACTTCACAACTTTCGATTCGTTGTAGAAGTGTTATGTAAAGAGAATACTTATATTCTTTTCAAATTATATATATAATTGCTATTACTTGTTTGGCACTCAAATGCTCATCCTTGCTTAAATTAAATGTTTTCAGTTATGTATGAGCAAACCTGAAGGCTCAGCACCAAAACAAAGGAAAAGGAAAGTCGATCGAATAAGTGTGTATCATGAGTTAATGGTTATAGTTGTATTGGTATCTATTCAAGTATTATAAGGAATGTATTTGAAGGTCACGTGCACTGGGAAGTAAACTTTGATGTATGTAAATTAAGTTGAATGTATTATTATTTTAGTATTATTCAATTTTAATGAAATGGTATCGTGGAGAACCGAAGTTGGGTTTCAAGTACCGGATTTGGTCGTCATGTAAAAGTTGGTATCAAAAGTCGTTGGTTATGAAGCTTAGGTAGGAATACCAGATTAATAACCGCAATGATTAGGATAAGTATTAACTCATATAGAAAGAAGTTAGTTGGTCGATAAGATTCAAAGATGAATCTCATGAGTGTAAAGACACGAGAGTTCCCTAACTCGATTATAAAGTTAAATAGTAGTGGGGAATAAATTGAGTCTAAAAGATGAAAGTGTAGTTATGAGAGATCGTAAAATAAAACGATCAAGATATAGAACTAAATCGTAATATATAATGAGAGATCACCCCGTGATCCGATAAGGCTATGACAAACTGAAGGAATTAATATGATGATTGGAAAGTTTACAAAGATTACGTTGTATGAATTGTACTTATCAATTGCATGCAGATCCGTAAGAGAATTATAAATACGTAATTAAATTCGTATGGAGAATGGGGTTAGTGTAAATGGGGATTCAATTGAGGACTCATGTCGGTAGCTGAGTTGTATGATTCTTCGTATGGGAGCTGAATTGTACTTGGTGTAAAAACCACTTAGTTTCTAGCACTGATAATCATTGAAATGTCTACGTCGCGCTTATTTGTTATATGCACATTAAGAGGATGACTCCATTCTCGTGTGTATAACTGGTAGATAGGTCATATGAGAGAATATAAGATTAAGTTCGAAGTTCTTAAAACTCATACCTATGAGACATTCTTGACTCATAATTATATGAAATGTTTATGAACCCTCAAATGAATGGACGCCAAAGGTTCGACTAGGATAAGTTCTTAAACTCATATGATTGTGGCAATTTATGAACTCATAAGTGTGGTTTGATTAACTGGGTATAGTTTTGTGTGAATGGAGTGTTATGGATTACGTGAATGAGATAGATTGTTAAGTAAATGATTTTTAGTGAAGGTGTTAGGTTTTCCTAAACTCCTAGCTATGCTAAACTTCAAAATTTTTGACATCAAGCTAAACACGCACTACGTAGCTTTTGAAAACAAAATGTAGACTGTAATCATTTTTGAAACGGTTTAAAGTAAGGTCTATGCTACTTATTTTGGCTAGACGCAAATGATTTGAAATATCAAAATTTGTTTTAATTATCACCATGTACCATGTAACTTTGGTGCAGAGATGATAAAATGTGTTGGAGTTGTAAATACAGAATACTTAGTGTGAATTTGACTCAAGTCATTGTTCCACTATTGTATGATGTGTTATGACAAAGTCATACAATGATGGCAGATCCTCAACGGATTGTTAATACAAGATGCAGCATCATGACGTCATTCTCGAAAATGTTTTCAAAAGTTTAATTTGCCAATGAGGGTTTGGCTACATCTAAATAATTGATTGAATTGAATTATTGATATGAGTCTATGCTATTTGAATCAACTAGACTAATGTTTATGAAAACTCTAAGTGTTCATTGAAGAAATTTCCGAACCAAATTGTTTTGTGCGGAATCCCATGATAAGACCGAGGTGAACAATGTTGTTTGGATAAATGATCCAATCTAATAACGTAAATATTCGCTAGGTATGATTAATAACGCTATGCACGACGTAGGGGTACAATAGGCTAATCACCTAAAGTACTATTAATGGTAGTTTACCTTCTTTGTGATTGTAAACATACTGTAATGTTTTGTTTTTGCGGTATGAATACCAATTAAAACTATGTGTTCATGGTCTATATGACCTCTCAAAGACAATTTAAAAACTTTTAATCTTGTGGAGAGGTGTATTGGGTAGCATGTGATGATATGTGTGAATGTCAGAAGACATGTATAGAGTTAAATGAGTTATGAGGGAGGTTGGAGCAGAGGGAGATATTCAAATAAGACAGTTGAAGGTTGAAATAGAAGCCAAAGACACCCGTGATATATACCTTGGACCGTGCTTTAGTCATCACATTCATGCGATTCGATGCAGAGTGGATGGAGCGCTTTCTACAGAGATAGGTGTTGATGAGAATTGAATAAATTTATCATCAATCAAAATAAGATATATAGAACTCTTGATTGTCGTGTATATATACTATATGTTAATCGTGGTAACTTATGTATGTAGATGTTCCGTGAGAACGACATGGAATAAGAAGGATCGATCTATACCCCGAAAGCTAATATCAAGGCCAACAATGAAATAGAAGCTCACCAGAACCCAAATCGACGAGGTGGCTATAGTGGAAAACGTAGCATCGATCCGTAAATGGTGGATTTGATGGATAGTGATTCGGACACTAAAGTTGAAGTCGCCACATCAACGAGATACAGTGATCCGGAGAACAAGGTTTCTACTACCGGAAAGGTTGTGGAGATTGAGACGTTGCTTAATATCCAATGTATGTCAAGCATTGCTAGCAACAATGGAAGAGCAGGATAAGCTCAAAATCCGAATTGACCAGATGGGAGCCTCAAGCAACACCTCGTGTGCAACTCCGAGAGGTAAGGGAAAAAGAAAGGTAGAAGATCCTGACTTAGGAAAAAACGATAAGAAGAAAAGGAAAAGATATGTTATATTTGTGGCCGTGAGGGACATACCTCTCCCCGTTGCCCCAACTATAAGCAAGGTGGATGTTTTAATTGTGGAATGGAAGGACATCGAGCGAATGAATGTCCGAGAAAAAGGTTTGGTAAATAAGTAGTATGGGTTATGTTGTGTTTATGTAATGTGTGTGATAAGTAATGAACTATTTTCAACTTTTATGTTGGTCAAGATTTTAAATCCTCACTTTCGTAGTCACAAAGGGATAGCTGCTGATTAAAAGCAGATGTCTTTGTGTAAATATTCGATAAATGAATATGAATCTAAGTTTGAGAAATGAAACGAAGTTTAATACATTAATCTTATGCAATAAGGTTTAAAATGTAAGGGTATAATTTATGGTTTTATTTAACCGATAATGCCACCAAGACGTCAAACTCAAAACCAAAGGGTAGAAGAATCTACTAATGCCGAGAACGACAATGTAATCGATGCAAAAATTTTGCAAACATGGTAGCTCAAAGCTATGCAAGCAGGAACACCGGGCCATTGGAAACCAAATGCATAATCGTTTGGCAAAATTCAAAGACTTCAAAGCAGTAGGACCACCGTAATTCAGAGGATCACCGACCCTATGAAGCCCGGACTTGGGTGAACGAGATATAGAAGGCGTTCAGAATCGCTAAAAGTAGATGAGAGGGCAAAAGACTGCTGCCACTTATATGATGAAAGGGAAGCTAACTTTTGGTGGGAGGCAAATAAGACTCAGGCAGGAGAAGAAGAAATTACTTGGGGATAGGTTTAAGGATTTATTTTTCAAAAACTATCTCTCCGTTAAGATGCGCCTAGAATGGAGGTGAGATTCCTGGAGTTAAAGCAGGATAACATGACTGTTGCGGAGTATGCCGCAAAATTTAATGAGTTGGCTAGGTTTGCTCCACATCAAGTGGATACAGAGGCTAGGAGATTTGAGCTGGGCTTAAAACACTGGCTCTACAATAAAGTGGCAGTATTGCAACTCAATACTTTTGCAGCACTTATGGAGAAAGCTATTATAGCTGAACAAGGAAGTGAGACCTTGAGTCTCTACAACAAGGAGAAGAGGAACAGAAGCAAGGCAGAAGGATCTATAAAGGTAGAAGGTAATAGTGAAAATAGAGGTGAGAAAAGGAAAAGAAATTTTGAAGGAGGAATTTGAGTTCTATTAGAAATCAAATTTCTGTTTAATCAGATAGACAAGTGTTATGAAGAATAATTAAAGATCAGTTCGATCAAGTATGATCGAGATCTACGTACAATGATTATATGCTATGTACCCTTCCTCAGATATGAAGTTTTTAAAGCCGGTGATTCCGGGGACTAATCCTTATAAGGAGGTGAATGTAATAACCCAAGATTTTCTATATAAAATAAATAAGAAATTTTATGATTATTTTTTTTTTTTTATTTAATGACGAGACTAAGTGTCAAGTAAAGTGAACGATAAATGCTAATACATTTATTACTTGAAAATTAGAAATAATTTTGGAATTATTAATTACCACAAATTATATGGTAATAAATTTCGTGAAGTTTAAATGTTTTTATTAATTATTTTCCATGAAAACATGATTGGAAATAATATATGATGTGATAATTAGATTTATATAATAAATATTTTATTATATGAATTGTTCGTAATATTTAAGTTAATTATTTTAACTTGATTATTGATGATGATGTACGAAGAATAAGTCGGATATGAGATCAAACCTCGAATTGGGATTGTGATCAAGATATGAGAATAATAATATTATATTATTTATATAATGATTTTACAATACCATAATTATGTAATCGGTATGTCTTGGATAGATAATATTGAAAGCAATGACTACCAATTAGGTCATAACATATTACCGTGTCTTGTGAAACCCTAATTATTAAACTCAGGTTATGAGGTATTTCGAGTAGTGATTGTGTATATGGAAATTCTTTGTGAATAAGAATATCGGTAATTAGAAGAAACCCTAATTCATCATTTGTAGACATCGATAATTAGGACAAACCCTAACTATTATAACCCTAACCGGTTGAAATTAGAAACCGTAACGACTGTGTTAGTAACATACACAGATAATTAAAGAACCACTAATGGTTAATTAGAAACCCTAATTGATGACGTTGAGAAACCCTAATTTTAATTAAGGGTTTAATTTCGATGTTATTATATGAGTGTTTTAATTTACCAAAGGATAGAAGTTAATTGGTAAATTATAAGAATTAAATCTAGTGATTAAATATTACATTTAATTGTCTTGTACAAGATTGCCCATACACTCTTAAACAAAGCCCAACCATCACCCATAACAAATCAGAAGCAAGAATCAAGAATTTTTGGCAAAAAGGGTATAAGAACACTATACCTAGAAATCCTTTGATTCGATGTTATTTGATGCAATTGATTGTTTAAAGTTGTGTAATAGAATGTTAATTGATGATATGGGTTGATAAATCAAAGACCCATAACATCAAGTGCAATTAATTGAAGATTTAAGCAAGTTAGAAAAACCGAAATTACGTTATTTTTTCACCAAATGTCAGAGGCCATAACTCTTTGTTCGATCATGAGTTTTGTTCTTCAAAAGTTGTTATGTGTAGCCTGATATGTGGTCTTTAATCTGCAAAAAGAATCAAGTCCATATCATGTATAGATTAGAAGTTATAGATGGTCAAACATGGTTGACCGATCATGATAAACTATTTTTGGGCAGTCTGTAATGGGGGATTCTCGTCCACTTTTTGTGCTTTAAAAGGTCCTGGGCTTTTGATATGTTGTAGTGCACTGAGTTAGGAAGCCATAGGCTTTGGAATGACCTCATTGAGCCTCGGATGAGGGAATTACGGTGATTGGAAGGAAATGTGTCAAATTTCTCAAAACTGAAAGTCAGCAGCGGGATGTGCTATTCGGGACACTGTTTCGATCAGTTAATGTTTCCAAAACCTTTTGGGCTTTTGGTATGTTATAGTACACCGAATAAGCTTTCCATAGACTCCGAAACGGACTAAATCCGATATCGGAGGAGAGAGTTATGACATTTCAAAGTAGTAGTGTCAAAACTTCCCAACAAGTGCGGTGCAGTCCATTTGAACGGAATTTCTGGGCTGATGTGTTTGGAATTTGGAAATGGTCAAAGAATAAAAGTTGTAGCCCCAGAAGTTAGCTTCGTGTGGGCTCAAGAATCGCTCAAAAATGTTTTAAAATGAAAGAGTTATGACTGTTTTAGCGAAAGAGGGTAAAGCTGAAACGAGATTGAAAAACTCATTATGAATGTCCACTTTTGACGACTGCCGTTTGGGCTACCTAATGAACCCGAATTGGTAATTCAGTATTTTTAAAAATAGTCTTACATACCATGTATAACATATCCAAAAATCGATTAATCGGAGTTATGAGCAATGCATTAGAAAATCGCAAAGTGAGCTATTGAAAAATTAGTATAAACCAAGTCACATCGACTAAATTGAGAACTTCACCATTTTCTAAACCTATAAATAGAAGGGCTTGGCCTTTGTTTCATTCACCAACAATAAGGCCTCCAATTTTGAGAAAGGTTTTGTTGTGGGAGAACTTTTTATAAAGATCTCCTTAGTTAAATTTTGGCGTGGAAGTGCGTATTCATCAAGTGGAATTCAGATTTTAGTATGTTTCTTATTTAATTTTGTAATGTTATTATTTTAATTGTTAGTTAAAGTTTGAATTTTTGAAGTTTAGTTAGTGTTGTTAATAAACTAGTTAGTTTACTATGTTTATTTTGGCTTGGAATTGATTATGTAAATGAGTTATTTGTGATGACTTTTAATATTTTGCGATGAATTTCATTAATTAATAATTATTAATGATATTAAAATTATTTAATGATTATATTAAATAATTTAGTTTAAAAATGATTTTAATATTATAAAAATCATTTTAAATGAAAATAAGGTATTTAAAAATATTTTAAGTTATAAAATATAACTTTTAATATTTAAATGATAATTTCATTAATAATTAAATATTAATAATATTAAGATAATATTAATGATATTTAGTTTATTTAATGATTAATATTAAACAAATAGTTTAAAAATGGTTTTACTTATTTAAAAACCATTTAAAGAGGATATTAAGGATTTAAAATATTTTAAGTTATAATTAATGACTTTTAATATTTGGATAAATAGTACATTAATATTTAAATATTAATGGTAATTATTTGGGTAATATAAATGTTTTAAAAATAGTTTGAGTTATTATAAATAATTTTTATATTTTTCAGAATGGTTTCATTAATAGTTTAGTATTAATTAAACTATTAATGATGATGGAATTGTTTAATATTTAAATCATTTAATTATGATTCGATATTTGAAAGTTATAGTATGGCCAAACTAGTTGATTTTGAGAACCGATTATGAAGTTCTAAATTTGAAGAAGAACACCTATATAGTAATGATTATATCACTATAGGCCCTTTAGTGATGATTTGAATTATTTTAAATGTTTCAATTTCGGAAATTGCGAAAATGATTAAAAATAAGATGTCCGATATTTTGAGATGTTGAGGTATAGAATAAGAGTCTTAGACTCAGATTTACCCGATAAAGTCATTTGTCAAGACGCCGACAAATGTCGACCTTATAAAAGAAAGAAAAGACTATCAGAAGAGAGCATGGATGAGATATTTGAAAAATATATAAAAATATTTCAAGTATAGAATCAGAACTAAAAGTATGAACACCGTGATTATGTGATTAGACTATGTCTTGTTGTAATCGGCAGATAAAGATATGTGTTAAGATATATTGTTCTAATCGAACGAATGATCCGATTATTGATAGGTTGTGATAAAGAGATAAAACCTAAGTTGAGATTTGTAATCAGCGAATCAGGCAAGTATCTTACCTTTTCATTTCCTTTATGCAATGGACATGAGTAAGAAGTTTCAGAATTATTCTATTCTATGCACAGATTATGTACTCTTTGATTATCGACATGTTAGCTCGAGATATATATTACATTCATTGATTTCTATAAATGGTTATACAAGTGTCCCCACTTGGATAATCATGGCATTTATTCACATGTTGATACACCTTTGTCAATTACCCGTATATATATATGTTGAATTATATATTATTGTTGAACAAGATTAAAACCTCTGGGTTTGGAACTGTGCATGTATGAACATCCCTATATGGGAAGATTTTTTTGGCAAAGGATAGAGTAAGCGATAAATTTCGATTCAAGTTATGTAGTATTGATCAATATAGTGAGGTACAACGGGTCGATCACCCTCCGTGTCTGTAAAAGCTAGCTTTAGAAGCGTTTCTTGGATGGATTTCGCCAAACCTTTTCGAAAATGAAAAGAATGTTCATAGTATGATTCTTAAACCCTATTCATGGGTAGAGCTGAGCCAAATTTAAATAATTTGGAAGAGATTTGTTATGTGAATTTTTATCAAGACAGATTACTTCACAACTTTCGATTCGTTGTAGAAGTGTTATGTAAAGAGAATACTTATATTCTTTCAAATTTATATATATAATTGCTATTACTTCATTGGGCACTCAAATGCTCATCCTTGCTTAAATTAAATGTTTTCAAGATTATGTATGAGCTTTGAAGGCTCGTGCACGAACAAAGGAAAAGGAAAGTCGATCGAATAAGTGTGTATCATGAGTTAATGGTTATAGTTGTATTTGTATCTATTCAAGTATTATAAGGAATGTATTTCAAGGTCACGCACTCTGGGAAGTAAACTTTGATGTATGTAAATTAAGTTCGAATGTATTATTATTTTAGTATTATTCAGCTTAATGAAATGGTATCGTGGAGAACCGAGTTCGGGTTTCAAGTACCTGGATTTGGGGTCGTCACACCAACGCCTCTCAGGTCGACAACGTCAATTCCGTGAGTTTGTGTGCTTAATTTATCAATTCATGTCTTTATGCAAATTGCTGATTATTTATCCATGTCTATATCATATATAATTGATGAATGGGTATTATACCCACGAATTGGATACACTTGGGCTTAAATTATTGTATTCTCAAGTCTTTTAGAAGAATTTTTACTATGTTTATTTATTATTTTGTAGATTGAGGAGATGCAGGGACAAGTTGGGGATTTGAAATTATTTAAGGGCAAAATCAGAATTAATCGCACAATAGTCTTGGGCACTACTCCCAAAGATAGTCTGCAGTCATTGGGAGTCAAGCGCTGAGGCCCAACTTTTGTTAACCAAGACGCAAGTGTGGAACATGAATTTGACTGGTATTATGATTGTAAACGGATGGAAGATAATATAAAAAGAACAATCAACTGAGAGTAAAGGGACATTCAGTCATAGCAAAAGATTAATCAAGGATTAACAAGAGATTGTGGAGGAGAATTCCAATTGAAGATTGAAGCTTGGGAGATTTTCTTTTAGAGTTTCTTCTTCTTCTTATTTTTAATTGTGTAATTCTTTCAATATGATTTTCATAAGATTGTTGGTTTTATTATTCGTTATGAACTAATTCTTTTATTTAAGACTACAAATTGAACCTTTTATGTCTATGAATTAATTATTTAATATAGTCCAATTTGTTGGAGAGTGCATATTTTGATTTGACGTTTAAAGTAAATACTCATGATTATATGTAAAGTTCTTCAAGGAATATATGTACATGGACTTAGTGATAGACCAAAATTGTTAGGTTGATCTAAGCTTTTAATGGTAATCATTCTGTAAATTAATGTATAGATAAAGAGATCAAGGATGTTAGGTTGATCTATGTCTTGAAATGTAATAGATAGGCTTCAACAAGAATCGTAGTCTATCGAGCTGATCAAGAGATTGCAAAAGCCAAGGTAGGTCGTAAAGCTTCGAAGATTATATCTGCCTTGAAGGGCCTCTCCAGAAGTCGTAGAGTGACCAAACGTTTGCTGAAGCCAACTCAGAGATCGTAGTGTGCTCTCAAAAATGTAGTGTCTGCAAGACAAGCAAGTGAAGATCGTAGTGTGCAAGTCCTTAAGAGAAATCATAGTGTTCTCGTTTGATAGCATCAGACCAAGCACCAAGGTGGCAAGACACCACAATCTGAATCGTAGAGTATCATCTGGCTCGTGTCAGAAGCATCGAGCCTTACCTTTTTGTTTGGAGACAAATTCCAACAAATATGGAATAGGTTCTAAACGTTGAAGTCCTCACCATTCCCAACGGCACAAAAGATATCATTAGTATACAATAAAAGAATCGTATTGAAGAAGCTAAGAAAAGGACCATAGGACAAAGGAAAACACCTTTTCAGGTGTTAGGTGAGAAAGCTGTAACAACCCAATATTTTCTATATAAATAAATCAGAAATTTTGCGTATAAATTTTTTTTATTTATTTAAGGATGAGGATTTGTACAAGATAATGTGTATATGTAATTATGTGGTAAATAAAAATATATTTATTACATAAATGTTGACACATAATTTTATTTTAGAATTATTGATTATTATAAAGTACTACCTCCGTCCCATAATAAGTGTTTTTTTAGGCTTAATATTTTTTCCCAAAATAAGTGATGTGTTAGAACTCCAATACAATTTTTGTAATATTTTCTCATATATGCCCTTATGCATTCAATGGTATTTATTGCATCTTACCATCACTACAATTAAATGACACTCATTAACTCTTCAACTTCAAAGAAAATATATTAAGGATATTTTTGCCATTTTAGCTTGTGTATTGGTATGTGTGATTTAAGCTAAAAAATCACTTATTATGAGACGGAGGTAGTATATTCTTATAATAATTACTTTTATAGCAGAAATATTTTTATTAATTATTTTCATGAAAATATAATCATATATTATTTAAATAATATATGGAGTGATTTTAGAATAATTATAATAATTATTTTATTATATGAATTTTAGTACTGATTATTAAGTTAATTATTTTACCTTAATTATTAAGGTTAAATATGAAGAATATATCAGATATGGAATCCAAACCTTAATTTTGGATTTTTATCAAGGAATGAGAATAATAATATAATATTAATTATATTTTAATTTTCGAAGATTATAAATATGTCTTTATATATATATTGAGGATGGTCAAGTTAATTATGGTGTTTAATTTCAAAACCCTAATATTAATTGGTTAAACCCTAGTTTTACTAGGGGAAACCCTAATTTAAAAATCTATTGTGAGTTTAAGATTGTTATATAACTTTGTTATATGTTGTGTATTATATAATGATTTGATTAATTAGGTAAACCCTAATTAAAATCTAAAAACCATAAGTAATTTTTAGAAAACCCTAATTAATATTTCTAAAACCCTAATTTAGGAAATGAGAAACCCTAATTTGAAATTCAGATTAGAGTTCAAGATTGATTGGTAATTTTGATAAGATGATTAATTAACAAGTATTAGAATTATAATTGTTAATCATGAAAACCCTAATTACTAAATTTAGAAACCATAATTTCTATATCTAGTAACCTAATTAGTAATTTTTAAACCAAATTACTAATTGTAAACCCTAATTGCTAAATGAGCAAAGTTAATGATAATTATATGATTTAAACCCTAATGTTCCTGTATAAATTAATTGGAAACCTAATTTAATTAAGAAAACCCTAATTACAAATTTTAGAAACTAAAATTTATTTAATTTTTTATTATGCAAACCCTAATTGTTAAATCCTACAAATGCTATGTACTAAACCTTAGGGTTAAACCCTAAGGATTAAACCCTAAGGGTCAAACACTAAGGGTTTGTATGATTACAAGATTGCTGTAAGACCCTGAATTTTATGAAATAAAAATATTCAATTTTCTTATAATTATTATTCAGTAAATGGTTAAATTGATAAAAGTTTAAAGTTAAAGGTGATATATGTAAATATTTTAAATAAGCAAGTGGTTATAAAATACTCATTGTTGTCGGGGAATATTCGTTTGGTCGTGGAATATTCTTCCGCTCAGGGGAATATTAAATGCATTTACTATGACCTTTGTGGGCCCATAACAGAAAGTGATTGGATGAAGAAAACGATAAGTATGAGTTTTTATAAATAATGGCGTAGTTGTTTCCGTTAATACTGTGAGACCCCAGATTTTATGAATAAAGATTTAATTTTCTCAAAATAATTTTTTTTATATTATGGTGTTGATTTGATGTAATGTTATAGTTGTGGGTAATATTTACAAATTTTGCAAAAGTAAGCAAGTGGTTGTATAATATTCGATTGGTCGGGGAATATTCTTTTGTCGGGGAATATCCAAATGCGACTCAAGACAATCATTAGTGGACCCCTACAATGTAATTATTGTTTCGAAGAGAAAATGACAAAAATACTTTATGAAAATAACGGCGAAAATTTTACCGTTAACTGTTGAAACACCCGGTGTTAAAAGTACAGTAATATGCGTGGTTGCACAGTAGCACACGATATTGATTATTGATGCTTACGTGAGAAGTCACTCAGTTATACTCAATAATTGCTACAGTAATTACTGCATCATATCTCTCATATTATTGATTCAATTATTGTTACAGTATCATCTGCATAATATGATATATTGTTCAATCGGGTATTCGGGACACTTTTCGTGTCGGAGTACTATTCACGAGTTACTATTCATGAGTTACTAATTATGAGTTACTATTCACAAGTTACTATTTATGAGTTACTATTCATGAGTTACTATTCACTCTAGTATTGTGCATTCGGGTATTTAGGTATAATATTATTCCATGAGGAGATGTGCTAATTTTTCAGACCGTTGGTTGAAGATATAATAGTAAGTCAATATAGACCGCTGGTGGAGTTATAATAGTAAATCAATATGGATCGCTGGTTTAAAGTTTTAATAGTAAATCAATCTGGACCGTTCATGAATTAGTTACTATTCATTCCATTTTCCTATAAATAGAAGCTCATTCCTTCATTATTTCTTACGAATTCACTGAAACTCTAGAGAGAGAAACTATAGAGAGAAAGAAGAAAAGTGTTCTGCTACTTTACTACTTCTATATCCAGTACTCTTCTTTCTAAGGTAAGGAATATTATTTGTTGTACTCGTAAGGGATATTATTTGTTGTACTCGTAAGGGGTATTATTTCTTTTGTATTCATGAAGAGAACTTCTGTTATTCCATTATTTATTATTTCATTGGAATAACTCAGATATGCTGCTACCCTATACATGGTGATATTCTTCTAATATTCCGTTCTTTATTATTCTATCTAATATCCTCGTCTGCAATAACGTTTACCGGACTGGTTCCATTATTTATTATTCTCGCCGTAATATATCCGTTTTGTACGCGTTCTGTAGGACCGGTTCCATTATTTATTATTCTCGTTTAATATCCTCGTCTGCAATGCGTTTACGTTTTGACCGGTTCCATTATTTATTATCCCGTTTAATATCCCGTGCGTGCGCTTACGTGGGACCGGTTCCATTCTTTATTATTATGTTGGAATAACTCGCCTGCAATTATCTATCGCATGCATGGTGATTTCTTTTGTTATTCCATTCTTTATTATACTCGGTTGGTTAAAACTTTGACTTCTATACTCCATGAAATTAGTGGAATATCCTTGATATTTTTGCGCTTCATCTAGTATCTTTTCATGGAAATATTTTTCCGAGCATTCTTGAATTTTACTCTACAAAGCAAAGATCATGTTGACAATTTGGACGTTATCATTTCCTAGATAAATTAATTCTTGAACTTGTTTTATTGAATTCTTATATCATTGTCATCATCCTCATGTTTATATTTTGTTGAAAGTCATCCGTGGCCTCAGAGTGCATAGATGGACTTGGTATGATTATGACCAGAGATTATTCTTGTAATCATAACCGTAATATTACAAATGATGTGGAAAAAGTCCTCATTGGCCCGTAGTACATTGATGGACAGTATTTGGTATGATTATGGCTATGGATTCTCTTTGGCCGTAGTGCAAAGATGAATTGTTTTATGGCATGATCAGGACCGTTGATGAAAACATGATTATCTTTAACCGTAGTGCATGGATAATTCGTGATCGTGATACTAAAGAATATCCTCGGTAGTAGTGTTAGGGGTGATTCGATGATGTGAATTATATATTGTCGAGTCCCGTGATAAAAGTGATGAAAAACCTTTTAAATCATAGAACATAGTAGATTTTATTCCTAATTGACTCTTTCTAATAGATTGCTTGTTCTCATCAGATTAAACTTGATAGTTATTATATTTTATCGGTTTAACATCTTGTTGAAGGCTAATCAGTAACACCCCTTCCTAGAAAAGGAAAGGGAGGTCACGCAAAGCACAACAAACCTCAAAATAAATAAACAGAGCACTAACAACCTCAAAATATTAATAGTGATGATCCATTAATAAAGTAATAAGTACAATTCTCCAAACTGAGTCAAAATAATCAAAACTTAAAATTCGAATCAACCTAAATGGTCAAAGGAAAAATCTCATCACACTAGCCCTCGAATCACCCTCGCAAAACCTCGGGAAGAAAAACACAAAGCATGAGCCAATTGCCCAAAGACGGATACAGATATACAAAAGATATACAAATCGATATAATAAAAATAATTGAGACAAAATCTTCGAACAAAGCCTCAAGTGCAAATACGAACGAAAATATAATATCCAAAGATCTGAATGGAATATATCTGAATCAACGTAATTGACAAAACCAATAAAAGAATAAAGAAATAACGAATCTGAAGTAACTAACTCAATGACTTGAATCTGAAGCGTGAAACCAACAAAACTAATTCATAAAAAATAATAGTCAAACAAATGGTCGGAGTTATTTTATACCGAATGAGCTCAGAATACACATTGCCACACAGGCAAGTCAAAATAATGCTACACAGGCAACCAAAATAATGCCACACAGGCAAATGGCTGGACCGCGAATCCAAATGTATGCAGATCGGATAGGTGTGTTTGGCACAACATCACAAATCCCCAGAACAGAAAAATAGGGTTAACCCATACAACTCCCACAACAAACCACCAAATGGCCCACTTCCTCCGGAGCCCAAAACGGAGATGCCGTGGACTAATCACACCGCCACAGAAAGTGTCACGTCTCTCGTGCCAAGACGACGTGATCGTGGTACCCCCTACTGTGTGGTTATAACTCGTATACTCTACTACGATATTCTAACAAAAATATCATGTCACAACACATGCAATATAATACCAAGAAAAGGGTTCTATATGTACATGTTGAACCGAATCAAATTATAGTCACAAGGTTTCAAAAGGAAGGTAGAATACATGTATCATTCTACAATTATCAAAATAAATAATACTAAACATGATAACCTAATTCAAAGAGTACAAATACAGTCATACGTATCAACTCTAAAATGAAACTAATATATTTATTTCACAAGAAACAATTATGTGAAATCATAATAGAATTCGAAATAAGGAAACAAACGAACAAATCAAATTTAACAAAGGTATCGCTGAAAGAGTACGAAATCTGTACCTGATACTTCTAAACCATTTATAGAACACTCCACAAAATCTTACCCTCAAATGCCAACGATATCAAATACAAATCGTTATTCGCAACCTAAACATATTCACCTCAAATTAAAAATAATCCAAACTAATAATTCCAAAGTAATTCATAATCTATTTAATATGCCTTTAATCATCGCCTTATATCAATTATTAATACTCTAAAATTTATATTCCAAGTATAACTCTTTAAATCCCCTTCGTTCGAACTAATTACACAAATTAACAAAAATTAATAAATATCTATAAGTTAAATTACTAATTACAAATTTACCCATTAACAACATAATACTGTTAAATTTATTATCAAATAAATTTTATAATTTTATCAACAAGATTAACGAGTTTAAATTAATATGCATAACTTTCAATTTTATTCGCTAATTCCGTTTATAAATTTTATGGCCAAATAATTATTGAAAATAAAATAAAATAAATAAATAAATAAAAATTCACGAAATCACCGCCTGCAGATTACTTGCAAGCTTGAAATCAACTATATATCTTTTTATATTAACAAATCAATCATATAATTATATATATATATATATATATAAATATAATTTACATGAATCACTGCTTTGCAACTTGAACCAAAATCATGTTCGGAAATTTATTTATTTAGCATATTCAATATATATATATATATAATATACTCCAATGTCCTCCATTCCAAAAAAATAATCTGACAGATATATATATATATATATATATATATACACACACACACATCTAGTCAAATCAGTCATGTATGCTTTTCCAATTCTAAATCATGAAATTAAAAGAAGTTTGAAACATAAAAATCCTTGATATGGAGAAACACACACACACAAAAAAAAACACCAACCTAATGATCATTTTCTGATTATTTCGTACACAACTTCTCTCACAATATAATTAGAGGCGGCTTTCTCCTTTTCTCTTTCTAAGGTTGTATAAGGAAAAAATAAGATTAGGTTTAGTTATTTATTTATTAATAAATCTTATTAATTCTCCTAATTATAATTGGATTTATTACTACCCACATTTAATTAAATTAAACTCAATTAATTTTAAAGGCCCAAATTGTACTAAATTAATTTACCCATCTCTTATTAATATTTATTAGCCCACACAAATTAAATAACTAGTTTGACCCAACATAAATGACAAAGTCCAATTAATATGTTTTAAAACAAAATAATTTGTTTATTATGCAATATTTATTTATTAATTTTTTTACCGGGTATTATACTAACGATAAATTATTCTGCATTATCTTAGTCATAATATTTCTTACTGGGCTAGTTGAGCTCACCCTTTCTTTCATCGTTCTCTTCGAGGAAATGAGAACGAAATGGGACTAATCTGGGGAATAGAGTGATGGTCCTAGATGGTGCATTAGTAGTCCTCACTATTCGTGAAATAGTGTGATAATAATTATAATGAGGACTCCTTTCGAGTTTGTATAATCTCTAGTAGACAATATTTGTATTCAAACTCACGATTTATGTTTTGTCGTATTGTACACGATAGTTGTATTATTGAGTTGTATTTGAATTACGTACCATGTATCCGACAACTCAAGATGGGTGATGTATACCTAATTTGGGGGCGCCACAACATCGTTGGAATACCCGATTGGTTAAAACACGTTAATATGCGTTGTTGTCAGCACAAGAAGATACCAGGTATTGCACAATATTTTTGAATTATTGATTCTTACATAAGAAGGCACTACTCAATAATTGTTACAATAATTACTGTTCAATATTTTATTTTATTGATTCAATAATTGCTACGTTGAAATTTTATATTATTGTTGTTTTAATAATTGTCACTACACAATATTTCCCATTATTAGATCAATGATTCATATTTTTTAAATAATATTACTAGATAGCATTATTGGCAATGTCTAGAAAGTTCTGTCTAAGGAGAGGTTTGGTCACCTAATTGCTACAAGAAGTGAGAAATCCTTATCGAAAGCCCCTCTTTCCTGGGAACTGTCTGGTTGTCATTATTATGATTCTGTAATATTATTTGTGAATAATTAATTATTGATTTATATGATAAGAAAAATATTTATTTATGTGGATATAGATGGAGAAAATTTTTAAAGTGACAATTGTTGAAAATTGATATTTTATTTTTTCTGATAAAATAATTTTTTATTATATTATAATAATATAATAATTGTGATATTTTTATAATGAATGTGGGATATATGAGTATATGTGGAGGAGGAGTATTTTTGTTACTAAAAATATTTAAAACATGTTTTTCATGTTTGTGGACCCAATTTTTGACTGAAATTTGATTTTAGCCTATAAAATCGTCCGTATGTGAATTTCGGTCAATTTCTGTTTGGAATTTGAAAAAACTTTCTTCTGCAAAGTTGTAGATAATGGAATTTTCTATAGAATGAGTTCGAATTTTTCTGACAAAAGGGCTATTTATTATGAATTATTGAAGTTCCGGATTAATTAATTATTATTATTTGGAGTTTTAAATAAATTAATTGAGAAAAACGTTTTTGTGGTTGTTATTAAGGTGTGGCTGATGTCTAGACTATATTGGTGTGCGTAGGAAATTTGAGAAAAATAAATTATTATTTTATTAAATTTTCTGCTTTGGTGTTCTAAGCATTTTTCTATAAATAGGGTGCTTAAATTAGAATTGAAAAAGCACACCAGAAACTAAAGTTTTCTCTCTCTTTCTCTCTCTATAATATCGAGCGTATTTTTGTGAGTATTTTAGTACTTTGAGTATTGCTATACTGATCATGCAAGTTCCTTCAAAGACTATATCTTGTATTCCGAATGAAGTATTATTTTTTGTAGGTAAGGATGTTATTTTCTTCAGTAAATGATATTATTTCTTCAATATCATTATGCCAAAATATTGGGTCCGAATTTTTATCAAATTTGAAACTTTTTATGTCGGGGTTACTATTCATGAGTTACTATTCACGAGTTACTATTCATGACTTACTATTCACAAGTTACTATTCATGAGTACTATTCACGAAGCATGATGATTTTTCTTGTGGAATTTCTACCTTTTAGCGTCGGAGTTACTATTCACGTATATGGCACTATTCACGTATACGACACTATTCACGAATACGATACTATTCACAAAAAAATTAAATTTTCTTTTCTGTATCCAAGATTATCTGTTATGATTTCTATCTTTGATTGGATCTATGTTTTGATCATTCTTGAATTTTACTCCACTATGATTATTTATGAGGTATCTTTAATAATTGTTATTTTGTTTCACTAGATTTGTTTCCTTTAAAATATTTTTCATCATCCTCAGTCCTAAATGATGATATTACTGAATATCTTTGGCCCCAGAAGGTAAAGATAAATGATTTTTCGATGAATATCTTTGGCCCGTGAGTGCAAAAGATGAACAAGTGTTTAGATGAACATGATTAATCGATGAATATCTTTGGCCTCAGGTGCAAAGATGAATATTTGATTTCAAGATGTATATTAATTGATGTTACAGGATAAAATATCGATGATGAACTTTTAAATTCATAGATGATAGTAGATTTCATTCTCTACTTAACTCTTCTAATGAATTGTTGTTTCACTGCAGATTGTTGTTCTAAAACTTGTTGTCTATTGTATTCTATCAGATTTTTCCTGTTGAAGACTAAGGATAATTTGTTGTACATTATCTTAGTCATAATATTCTTTACTGGGCTAGTTGAGCTCACCCTTTTCCTTTTTATTCTATTTTTCTTCTCAGGAGACGAGAATATAGCGGGAACTAGTCGGGGTGTGGATTAATGGTTCAAGACAGTTGTTTTAGTAGTCCTCACTATTTTGTAAAATAGTGTATCAATAATTGTAATGAGGACTTATTTGAGTGTAGATATTGTCTTGAAGACAATATTTGTATTTAAACTCACACTTTATGTGTTGTTGTAATTTGCACGACAATTGTATTAACGAAGTTGTAGTTATTTCTGTACCATGTATTTGGCGACTCAGAATGGGTGATGTATACCTATTTTGGGGGCGTCACAATTGCCATTAAATGTGTTGGACAAAAGACCATTATACCCTTTTATGCATAATTGAAGTCTAACATCTAGGTTTTGACAATAGGAGGGGTTGGTGACCTAATGTAACAACTCTCTTGACTTTAAATGACAGCAATCAGCCTCTATGCTCAGCCATTACATGCATCTAGACTTGTATATATAGATTAAGAGAGAGAGAAAGCCACATTTTTGCTTATTTTGTTCCAACACTCAACTCATCTCTCCCAAGCTCCACACCTCCAAAATATTTTGCTAGATCAGTCCCCAAGACCAGCCCCACGAAATCCACTAACCAAATCAGAAGCCAGAAATCAAAATCGTTCATAGAAGGTATAAAACCCTAGCAAGAAATCTGTCCATCGATCTGTTGTTAGATGTTGTTTTTTTAAATATGTTGTATGTAGTGTATAAAAATGATTTGGGTTGCTAGATGTTAGATCCATAACATATAGAGGCTCGGATTTGGCATTTTAAGAAAATTTGGGAAAATTTTTTGTGTTGTCTGACAACTAATGTCAGACCCGGTAGATCTATTTATGTGTTTGGTTTTTGTGTTTTGAGCGTTGGTAATTATAGTATGTCAGGTGGTCTGTATTCTGGAACTTTAATCTAGCCCAGATCGTGCACAGAATGAAAGTTACGGGTGGTCAAACCTCATTGACCGACCATGACTACCGGATTGAAAACCCCGTGATCGTGCCCAGAAACGTCTGACAAGATGTTCTTGGGCTCTGATCTTCACGTTGTTTGTCGATTTATTGTTTGTGTTGCATCTATGTTGTAGTAGGTAATATGATCTACAATATCATACCTTAATATCACCTAAACATCAAATATTATGAGCACATGGTCTGGTCAAAGTAGGTACCACGAAGACGTTTTTCGCTTTTACGGGTAACCCGAGAAAAATGGATGAACGTGTCGTTCGACGATGATAAGTAGGTTTTATACCTACTTATCCCAGATCACATTTGAATTAGTTGCTTAATCTCATGTTTCTTAGTTACTTTTCATGAATTTTGTGTTCGTTTTGTAAATTATATGCTCGGGAGCTGAAATCGCAAAGAATTGGTATGAAATCGCAAAGAAAAGTCATCCGAACATCGTTTGGGCTTTCATGTTCATTTCATGTTCTTGGCTTGGAACTTGAATTACATTGTAGAACTACTTCTTAGCCTTCCGGAACAACTTGAATCATTCTAATCGGAGTTCAATTGCAAGAGTTATGATCTTTGTACCAACGGACGTCAAATGTCACTGTTTTGGGTGGCCATTTGCATAGCAGTCACTTCCAGCCCAATTTTGACCTTCATATATTCGTTATTTCTCAAATCTCAAAGACTGAAAGTTGTAGAGATCGTCGATATCTTCGATTTGATTGGTGGATGGCCTCGTAACTCTTCCCGAATCAAAGTTTATGGTCGTTTTCCCAAAGGACGTCAGAGCAGAAAAATCCAGAAAACCTTCTAGCGCGGGGGCGCCCAATTTCTAGGCCATTTCCAGAGCCCCAGGGGCAGAATCCCAGCGCCGTGAGCAGCGCTGGGGATGGGCGTGGTCAAACTTGAACACGTTTTGTGGCGAATTTTGACACTTTTTTGACTCCAAATAGGATTGGGTTTGTTCCTAAGCTAAAAATTGGACTTGTAACCTATAAATACATGATGTAAGGTATAAAATAAAGGAGGATTGGAGAGGGAGACAACATTCCATTAGATTATATTAGAGTAAATTAGATCAAAACTCTAGTTCTTGTTAGATTTAGAGATCAAGCAACTTGGAGACCATCAAGATTCAAAGTAGAGCAAGGATGGAGCTTCAAATCTACTGCATAATAGATTCTATCTTCTCATCTTCTTCTATCTTTGTCTTTTATTGTTTATTCAAGTGTGGATTCTTAGTTTTAATTCAATGAACTAATTCTTTGTTTGAGATTACAATGGATCTTATTGTGTAGTTTATTTTAATATGTTTCGCTATCAATTATTATGTTCTATAGTGATGATTGTCTATTGTGATTTGGAATTAATTGTTTAATTGCCTAGCTAACAAGTACCATGATAATCTATATGAACTCGAGAGATGAAGTTTAGATTTAGATCTGATCATGATAGCATGTGTTTGTGATTTCTGCATAAATGGAATTCATGATTCGTGTTTAGGATAGAGATATGCGTTTACGCCATATGTAATCTTATAGAGAACTTCTGCTTTAAATTCTTTTTAATTGTAATTCACATAGAGATATAGTGGATTAGTTAATTAGGGTGTCTTGCTTAATTCTATCATCTGTGGATTTAAGTGAGTATGGGTATTATGCATCGAGAGGTGGTTTTATCTGCTTTAGTGTTCTTGATTAACAATTCAAGATAGAAAATAATTGAAGAGAAGTGTGTTAACTTAAATAAAGCAATAAGTGAAGTTATGATCTTAAATCTCCGTAATCTTAATTTAACTAGTGGTAATTACAATTAGTTTACTTATAAATTGAAATTCATTCGTTTAAATAAGATTGAGTTGGTTACGGGTTTGTGCTTGGTGATTTTTATTAAACAATTTCTCGTGGGAACGATACTCTACTTTCACTTTATTACTTGTTGACCATGTATACTTGCGTGTTGTGCGTAACTAAATTTTACCCAACAAGTTTTCGGCGCCGTTGCCGGGGAATTAGTTTAATATATATTTTTTCCAATATTAGCTTCAATCAAATTAGTCTTAATTTAAATATTTTTTTCCTTTTTATTTAATTCTCTTCCTATTTTTCTTTCTTTTCAGGTACCATGACGGAATTTAATTATCCATGACCGTATACGAGAATGACTCAGCCAAGGGGAGTGGGGATTGATGGTCTCAATGCATTTTCTGCATTATAAGCGCAGCTTAAGACACTTTCGAGGAGGTTGGATGTTGTTGCAGCCCAACGTAATCGAAGGATAGCAGTTAATTATAATTATTGTGCTGGTAATCATCCGAGTCATCAATGCACCGTTTGTTTTGGGCCGGGACAACACGGTGGTGAATACATCAACGATTATACATATGCTAATTATCATCAAGTTTGAGGGTATCACCTGGATTCTTCAGGGAGCTACATTTATGATGACCAATATTACGCTCCAAATCCATCATATACACTGGAATTTTCATGTCCACCTCCATTGCCACAAGAAGAAAAGCAAAATCTGAGGGATGTAATATTGAAGGGCATAGCAAACCTAGAGGAGATGAGGATTAACCAAGAGCTGTCAACCCAAAATTTCAATAATCGGATGGAACAACTCGTCACTACCTCAACCAATGGTCCTCAATACATGGCTTCCCGTGATCGAGACGGATAATTGTGGTTGGAGGAATTGTTGTCCAAGTTCGTAGCATCAAATGAGGAGAGGAGGATTAATCAAGAAGCGGTCAATTCAGAATCAAGAGATATCAATTCAAAATCTGCAGAACCAGATGGATCAAATGCTCAAAGCCTTGAACAACTGTCCTCAAAACAATTGGTGTTATGACGAGGATTCCGAGACTGATGAAGTGCCCGAACGAAATCTACAACTGGATGAGACACGAGATGTTGGAAAAGAGGAGACAATTGGGGATGAACTAACTATGAGTACTAACGCGGATGAGCCGATGTTATTAATGCCTCAAGTGCCTTCTCCGCCAAAGTTCAAGGGTCCAGTTAGATTTGCAAAATCATGCCCACTTGGTAGTCATGTCGTCGGCGAAGCTCTTTATGACATAAGAGCGAGTGCAACAATGAAGTCGTGGTGGGAAGAGAGAGAAGAAGATTTAAGAGCCCATTGTGTTTGACACACTTCCATGCCCAAATATGATCACAAACACAATGGAGATAGCACCTAGTCATTGCCCGTCTTCATGGAGATTATACCGAGTCGTAACATGCTAGGTGACTTTGATGCTATGGCCATCAAACATGGGAACCTCCCAAAGGATTATTTGCTCTCGATGGATGGAGGATTCCTCAACTTTCGAAGAGGAATTGATAGCGTTGACTGCATAAAAGTCCCGTGAAGGACTATAAATCAAGCGCTTATTGGGAGGCAACCCAGGTTTAATTTTTATTTATAGTTTTTATTAGGTTTTATATTATTAGTTAATAAATTTGCATTTATTAGGATTTAATAAACTTGCTTCTATTATGTTTACAGGTTATTCAAGTCCAACTCAAGTGTGGTGCCCGATTTATTCCAATGTGTCTGGCCTATTCTTCAGACTTAGCAAACAAGGAGGAACATGCTATATTTTCAGGGAAGTCCTCTCTTTTAATTTTTCTTATTTCAGCCATTGAGGACAATGTCTAGTTTAAGTTTGGGGGGCATTTTAGTGTCATATTGCATATAGTTAGTTAATTACATTGGTTATTTACATTGTAGTTCATATAGTTACATTTAGTCTTTGCATTCAGTTTCTTGAAGAAAAAAAATTGAAAAACAAAAAAAATTAGTTGTTAGTTTACTATGTTTATATATCATTTAGTACATCTTGCATAAGTCCAGCTGTTTGATATTTACAATTTGCTTTGGCCAATGATGAGATTGGAATTGGGTAGACAAGTATAGTACTGATTATTAGAGCGTTGATGTGATTTCTTGTTATGAATTGAGTCTTTTCTGTTTGAAACTGGTATAATAAGGATAGCACAGTAACAACAAACGGAAATTGACCGCAATCCACAAACGGACGATTTTACAAGCTATAATCAAATTTCAGTCAAGAAATGGGGTCCACAAACATGAAAAACATGTTTTAATCATTTTTAGTAACAAAAATACTCTTCCTCCTCATATACTCATATATCCCACATAAAATGAATATTTTTCTTATCATATAAATTAATAATTATTTATTCACAAATAATACATGTAATCACAACAATCGACAACCGTGTAGTTCCTAGGAAGAGGGGCTTTCCAATAAGGATTTCTCCTTCGACGCAGCAATTATTAGGTGACCAAACCTCTCCTTAGATGTAACTTTCTAGACATTGCCAATAATGTTATCTAATAATATTATTCAGATAATATGAATTATTGCTTTGATAATGGAAAATTGTGTAGTGACAATTATTGAAACAATAGTAATATAAAATATCAACGCAAAGCAATTATTGAATCAATAAAATAAAAATATCGAACATTAATTCTCGTAATAATTATCGAGTAGTGCCTTCTCACGTAAGAATCAATAATTGGTGCAATACGCAGTGCTACTTCTGGCAATAATAATCTGTATTATCGTGTTTTAACCAACCGGGTATTCCAATGATATTAATCTGGTAATAATTACGCTGCTTTTTTATAAACAACTTATACTTATCGCTTTCTTCATCCAATCGCTTCTGTTATGGGCCCATACAAGGTTTCGCGTACCGTCATTTAATATTCCAACAATGCAAGAATATTCCACGACCAAACGAATATTCTTCGACAACAATGAATATTTTATAACCACTTGCTTATTTAAAATATTTGCGCATTTTACCCATAACTAACCACATTAATCAAATCAACCCCTTACTATTTCAAAATAATAATTAGAGAAATTAAATCTTTATTTATAAAAAGTTGGGGTCTTACATCCTCCCCTCCTTATAAAATTTTGTCCTCAAAATTGACATTACGTTAAATCTTCTGCTATCTCGTCTGGTTCCAACTCAATAATGTGGTTCGGGTCATCAACATATTTACGTAACATCGATACGCGAAAAACGTTATGAACACGCGTCATACTTAGTAGTAAAATGTGTCTATAGGCCATAGTTCCTACTTGATCAAGAATCTCAAATGGACTAATAAATCGAAGGTTTGAGCTTTCCTCACATCACCAATTCTCGCTTTTGGAATAACGACTTTTTGTATCTTCTTCTTCATATTCATCAACTCCAGGTCTGTAGCTTGAGCAACTTTAAATTTATCGATTAAAGTCGATTCTAATCGTATATTCATTATCTTCACGCAGGTTCTTGGAATCTGTAACTCAATCTCCATCTTTTGTAAGTCGTATGAAATGGGTCTTTGTGTTAACAATATCGCACTCGTAGACGCATACGATCTTTTACTCAACGCGTCAGCTACCACATTCGTTTTTTTTTTCAGGATGGTATTGAATGGTATGGTCGCAATCTTTCAACAGCTCGAGCCAGCGTCGGTGTCACATGTTGGGATCTTAGAAGCTCTTCTCACATTCCTCGCTCTATTCGAATTTTGTATCTTTTTGAGTCAGATGAGTTAATGGAGTAGCGATTCGAGAAAATCCTTTTACGAATCTCCGATAATAACCAGCTAAGCCTAGAAAGCTACGCATTTTGATTACTGACTTAAGTTGATCTCAACTGTGACTCATATCCCAATCTTGGATAGCACGTCACAATGGCACCTATCAGTTTACCACCGAACGAATATGACGTCCCTTACAGAGAGTCTGGTTTTAGTGCATTCCACAAAGGAAGTCACCAGATAGAGGCTAAGGTACCAACTCCTGTAGTTAGGTTTTTAACTCATGAAGTTCAATAGGAGCCATTCAATATGAGATTTTAGAAATGGGTTTTGTACCAAGTTCAAAGTTGATACAAAATTCAATATCACGCTCTGGGGTAGGCCAGGAAGTTCTTCAGGAAATATGTCAGGAAATTCACTAATAACAAAATATTATTCAAATATGACGTATTCAAGTCCATGACATGGGTAAGAAAGCTTGACATCCGTTTTTCAATAAATGAATGGCTTTATGGCTTAATATGACAGTGATTGACTTAAGTGGTTTGGTTGCTTGAATTTGCATAACAGGTTGGTTAGGAATATAAAAACTAACAACCTTATGAAAGCAATCAATTTTAGCATGATGAGTGATTAACCAATCAATCCCTAAATCATATCAAATGCAAGTATTTTCAACGAAATAAGATCGGCAGGTAATGTGATGGTTCCAACGCGAATCAAGCAAGATTTATAAACAGTAGATGTAATGAAAGTTTCTCCTAACGGAGTCTCACCAGATAAGTCAAGGTCTAATTTCTCTGGAGTCAAGTTCAAACGTTGAGCACAACCAAGAGAGATAAATGAATGGGTAGAACCGATATCTAATAAGGTATAGACTTCGCAAGAATTTATGATTAACTAACCCGTGCTAACTTTGTTCGGGTTACTCGCTTTTTGAGAAGTCACGAAAAATGCTCTTCCAAGAATCGCTGACTTTGACTTGTCCGGGACAGCCTTTGGAGTCACCATCCCCGCTGGACTTGGTTTCTCTACAGGACAATCTCGAGATATATGACCATCTTTTCCACAACTAAAACATACCTTGGAAGGTTGTGAATAGTTTGGACTTATGTGTCCCTCTTCTCTGCATCTGTATCATCTAACTGGCGGCCTTTCTCCTCTCCTAAAATTCATTGCTGGTGTTGGTGTCGAAGTCTTCCCGTCATTGTTGAATCTTCTCTTTTTGAAATTTCCATTTGACTCACCTTTCCTATTATCTTGGCCATGATTACCACCGAAGTGGTTACCATTTCTGGCTTGATAATTTCCTCTACGATGGTTATTATTGTTTCGATGACCATTTCCACTGGTACGATTATCATCGAGTTGTTGGTCATTATTCTTCAGTTGAGCCGACTCATTATCGCGCTCCAATAACTGAGCCCTATTCACAACATCTGAATATAAACAAAGTTTGTGAGAAATGAGGTATTGACGTATTTTGGGTTTCAAACCTCGCAGAAACATTCGCGTCATTCTCTCCTCATTATCAACCAAATGGGATGCAAATCGGGACAACTCGACAAACTTAGCTTCGTACTGAGACACGTTCATATTGTTTTGCTCCAGCTTGATGAACTCTACCTCTTTCATGTGACGAATACTTTCGGGAAAGTACTTGTCGTTGAACAATTCTTGGAACTTCTCCCAAGACATCTTCAGTGCGGCAGGCTGAGTACGCTTTACAGATTTCCACCAATAATCTGCCTCTCCTCGCAACATGAAGGTGGCGAAATGAACCTTTTGCTCTTATGAGCATCCCAAGACATCAAATATCTTAGTGCTCTGCTTTATCCACGTCTCTGCCGTAAGTGGTTCTGGCTTTCCCAAAAACTCCGGCGGTCCCAACTCCTTGAACTGCTTAGCGGTGACCATCCGTGAGTTGCCAGTGTTTCCATCTGCATTTTGAACAGTAGTCTCTCTTGTTTGGTTTTGCATGAATTCTAAAAAGTTCCTAAACATACCATCATTCGTCATTTGGTTTGGTGTGTTATCACATGGGGAGGGTTATTGCCTTCTTTATCCTGGGTATTGATCAGTGTGACTCAACGGTCTCATGTGCTCCATTGCTTATCTCAACATCTTCAGATGCCATTTTATTGTCACAAAACAATGGTTAATTGACATGCCACATATTAACCCTATATTCTGACCGACCAATTAAATAACAAATAAGCTTAGGTAAGACATACTAGCGAAGGATTTACTCGTCTCTCCCCTCCTAGTTCTATTCCCCGATCTCCGCCAGAGACCATATCCCTAAGCTCGATATTCAACCGTGGACGCCCCAAAATAGGTATACATCACCCATTCTCGAGTCGCCAAATACATGGTACATAAACAACTACAACTTCATAATACAATTGTCGTGCAAATTATTTACAACACATAAACTGTGAGTTTAAATACAAATATTGTCTTCTAGACAATATCCACACTCAAATAAGTCCTCATTACAATTATTGATACACTATTTTACAAAATAGTGAGGACTACTAAAACAACTGTCTTGAACCATTAATCCACACCCCGACTAGTCCCCGTTATACTCTCGTGTCCTGAGAAGAAAAATGGAACAAAAAGAAAAAAGGTGAGCTCAACTAGCCCAGTAAAGAATATTATGACTAAGATAATGTACAACAAATTATCCTTAGTCTTCAACAGGGAAAAATCTGATAGAATACAATAGACAACAAGTTTTAGATCAACAACTGCAGCGGAAACAACAATTCATTAGAAGAGTTAAGTAGAGAATGAAATCTACTATCATCTATGAATTTAAAAGTCCATCATCGATATTTTATCCCTGTAACATCAATCAATATACATCTTGAATCAAATATTCATCTTTGCACTATAGGCCAAAGATATTCATTAGTTGGTCATGTTCATCTAAACACCTGTTCATCTTTGCACTACGGGCCAAAGATATTCATCAGAAAATCATTCATCTTTGCACTACAGGCCAAAGATATTCAGTAATATCATCATTTAGGACTGAGGATAATGAAAAATATTTTAAAGAAAACGAATCCAGTGAAACAAAATAACAAATATTAAGGATTCGTATTTCGGTTTATCCATGTCCAAAAATACCTCATAAATAATCATAGTGGAGTGAAATTCAAGAATGATCAAAACATAGATCCAATCATAACAGATAATCTTGGATACAGAAAAGAAAATTTAATTTTTCTGTGAATAGTGTCATATTCGTGAATAGTGTCGTATACGTGAATAGTGCCGTATACGTGAATAGTAACTCTGACACTAAAAGGTAGAAATTCCACAAGAAAAATCATCATGCTTCGTGAATAGTACTCGTGAATAGTAACTCGTGAATAGTAACTCATGAATAATAACTCATGAATAGTAACTCATGAATAGTAACCCCGACATGAAAAGTTCCAAATTTGATAAAAAATTCGCACCAATATTTCAAGATAATGATATTGAAGAAATAATATCATTTACTGAAGAAAATAACATCCCTTACCTCAAAAAAAGATAGTATTTAATCGTAATATCGATATAGTGCTAAAAGAACTTGCACTATATAGCAACACTCAAAGTATCAAAATACTCACAAGAATACGCTCGATAATATAGAGAGAGAAAGAGAGAGAAAACATCAGTTTCTGGTGTGATTTTTAATTCTAACCTAAGCACCCTATTTATAGGAAAATGCTTAAAACACCAAAGTAGAAAATTTAATAATATATATATATATATATATATATATATATATATATATAATTTTCAAGCCCACCTTAGACAACTGATCTCAACTAATTGCAGAAGAAAATATTTTCAAATTCCAAACAAAAATTGACCGAAATCCACAAATGGGTGATTTTACAGGCTATAATTAAATTTCAGTCAAGAAATGGGGTCCACAAACATGAAAACATGTTTTAATCATTTTTAGTAAAAAACAATACTCTTCCTCCTCATATATTCATATATCCCACATAAAATGAATATTTTCCTCATCATATAAATCAATAATTAATTATTCACAAATAATATTAGTAATCACAATAATCGATAACCAAGCAGGTTCCCGTGAGAGAGGGGCTTTCAATAAGAATTTCTTTCATCGGGCGCCGCAATTAGGTGACCAAACCTCTTCTTAGATGTAACTTTCTAGACATCGCAATAATGTTATCTAATAATATTATTCAGATAATATGAATTATTGCTTCGATAATAGAAAAAACTCGTGTAGTGACAATTATCGAAAGAACAAAGTAATATTAAATATCAACGCAACAATTATTGAATCAATAAAATAAAATAATCGAATAAAGAATTATCGTAACAATTATCGAGTAGTGATTTTTACGTAAGAATCAATAATTGGTGCAATACCGCGTACATCGCGGCAACAACGCCAGACATCGTGTTTTAACCAACCGGTATTCCATCAAGATAATCTGTGAATAACTATTTACCGTTATTTATAAACAACTTATACTTGTCGCTTTTCTTCATCCAATCGCTTTATGGGGCCCATGGGGATAAGACCTGCTTGTTGTCAGCATTTAATATTCCTCGACAAAGAAAAGAATATTCCACTACCAAACGAATATTCTCCGACAACAATGAATATTTTATAACCACTTGCTTATTTAAAATATTTAAGATTTTACCCATAACTAACCACATTAATCAAATCAACCCCTTACTATTTCAAAATAATAATTAGAGAAATTAAATCTTTATTTATAAAAAGTTGGGGTCTTACAACAAAGAATAAACAACTTGTTGAATGATTGAGTTTAAATTGATACATAATCGGACTCTAAAAGATAATGCTAGTTTGAATGAAAGAATGACAAGAATAATTAGGGATGGATAAAGTTAGACAAGAACCTAAGTTTGGGGGAATATTTGGGGTATATAAGCTTAAAAAAAAAGATAAAAGAAAAAAAGATATTGAGTTGAATAAATTGAGTCCTGTGGTGGGTCGAGAAGAAACGTGAAATGCACTCCCCATAAACACAGGCTTGAGATGGAGCGTAAAACACACTCACTATCCATCATTCAAAAAAAATAATAATAAACAAAACATGAAATAAGAGCAAAAAGCCCCCGTAGATGAAAAATAAAGCATAAGTATCCCATGTTGACCCTCGATATTGGTAATTATTTGATTTTAGTTGGATCTAGCTTGTTTTTGGATTTCCTGAGTTTACACTGTATGAAGCCTTCGAAGAGACTTGTTATATGTTAAATTTGATTTTATATCAGTTAACATTGTTGTGGAGCACACACACTATATTAGTGATAACAGTCTAAGATTTGATGATTGATTGAGAAGTTATTGATTGGATTTGATATGATGTATTATTGTGTTTATTTGATTTCTCTAAGGCCGGTTGAATATACTTGTTTCTGTCATTACTGCTGGATTCGTAGACATGTAGATTAGTTGCATTGCATTGCATTATTGTTTTGTATTTTTGCTTGAGGACAAGCAAAGGTTTAAGTTTGGGGGTATTTGATAATTATGTTTTATACCTACTTATCCCCAGATCTCACATTTGAATTAGTTGCTTAATCTCATGTTTCTTAGTTACTTTTCATGCATTTTGTGTTCGTTTTGTAAATTATATGCTTGGTAGCTGAAATCGCAAAGAATTGGTATGAAATCACAAAGAAAAGTCGTCCGGACATCATTTTGGCTTTCATGTTCTTGGCTTGGAACTTGGATTACATTGTAGAGCTACTTCTTAGCTTTCCAGAACAACTTGAATCATTCTAATCGGAGTTCAGATGCAAGAGTTATGATCTTTGTACCAACAGACGTCAAACGTCATTGTTTTGGGTGACCATTTGCATAGCAGTCATTTCCAGCCCAATTTTGACCTTCATCTGTTCGTTATTTCTCAAATCTCAAAGAATGAAAGTTGTAGAGATCATCGATATTTCAATTTGATAGGTGGCTGGCCTCATAACTCTTTCCGGATCAAAAGTTATGGCCGGTTTCCCAAAGGACATCAGAGCAGAAAATTCCTGAAAACCTTCTAGCGCGGGGGCGCCCATTTCTAGGCCATTTCCAGTGCTGGGACGCTAGGGTGCAGAATCCCAGCACCGTGAGCTGCCCTGGGGCGCTGGGGACGGGCGTGGTCAAGCTTGGACGCGTTTTGGGGCGAATTTTGACACTTTTTTGACTCCAAATAGGATTGAATTTGTTCCTAAGCTAAAAATTGGACTTGTAACCTATAAATACATGATGTAAGACATAAAATAAAGGAGGACTGGAGAGGGAGACAACATTCCATTAGATTAGATTAGAGTAAATTAGATCAAAACTCTAGTTCTTGTTAGATTTAGAGATTGAAGCAACTTGGAGACCATTGAAGATTCAAAGTAGGAGCAAGGAGGGAGCTTCAAATCTACAGACAATAGAATCTATCTTCTCATCTTCTTCTATCTTTCTATTTTATTGTTTATTCAAGTGTGGATTCTTAGTTTTAATTCAATGAACTAATTCTTTGTTTGAGATTACAATGGATCTTATTGTGTAGTTTATTTTAATATGCTTTGCTATCAATTATTATGTTCTATCGTGATGATTGTCTATTGTAATTTGGACTTAATTGTTTAATTGCCTAGTTAACAATTACCGTGATAATCTATATGAACTCGAGAGATGAAGTTTAGATTTATATCTGATCATGATAGCAATTGTTTGTGATTTCTACATAAATGGAATTCATGATTCATGTTTAGGATAGAGATATGCCTTTACGCCATATGTAATCTTATAGAGAACTTGTGATTTAAATTCTTTTTAATTGTAATTCACATAGAGATATAGTGGATTAGTTAATTAGGGTGTCTTGCTTAATTCTATCATCTGTGGATTTAAGTGAGTATGAGTTTTATGCATCGAGAGGTGGTTTTATCTGCTTTAGTGTCTTGATTAACAATTCAAGATAGAAAATAATTGATGAGAAGTGTGTTAACTTAAATGAAGCAATAAGTGAAGTTGTGATCTTAAATCTCCGTAATCTTAATTTAACAAGTGGTAATTAGAATTAGTTTACTTATAAATTGAAATTCATTCGTTTAAATAAGATTGAGTTGGTTACAGGTTTGTGCTTGGTGATTTTTATTAAACAATTCCTCGTGGGAACGATACTCTACTTTCACTTTATTACTTGTTGACCACGTATACTTGCGTGTTGTGCGTAACTAGATTTTACCCAACAAACATCCTTTGACCGTTCGATATCTAGTGATTCTGTTATTTTTATAGTGATGTTAAGTAATGAATCTCTTCATGTACATGTTGGTTACACATTACAATCTTTATATCACTAAACCTTTACAAGAATCACTAGTTATTGAAGCCCAAAGTAAGGCAGTCGAACTGTTCTTCATTTCTGGGTAACCTAGAAATGAAGAATGTACTCGATGACTTCTTTCAAGGCTCCTGATCAGGAGACCCTGATTTTATGAATAAATATTTAATTTTCTCAAAATAATTTTGTGAATATTATGGTGTGGATTTGATATAATGTTATAGTTGTGGATAGTATTTATAAATTTTGCAAAGTAAGCAAGTGGTTATATAATATTCGATTGGCCTGGGGAATATTCGCGTTTTAACAGGGAATATTGACGTTAGCACAATCATTGGTGGACCCCACAACGAAAAGTATTGTCGTAGTTAAAAATGATGTAATTATCTTTCTATAAAAATAACTACGAAAGTGTTACGGTTAAAACCGTTGAACTACTCTTGTAGTAAAAAGTGCTGAAGAATATGCTGCGTGGTTTGCATAAGTAGCACATGGTATTGATTATTGATGCTTACGTGAGAAGTCACTCGGCTTATACTCAATTATTGCTACAATAATTCACGATCATATCTCTCATATTATCGATTCAATTATTGTTATAAAGATCATCTCGTGATAATATGATATATTATTAAATAAATAATTGAGACTAAAGTTGTTCATATTATTATTTGCAATATTGACAATGTCTAGAAGTTCTCTGTCAAGGAGAGGTTTGGTCACCTAATCACGGCTACCAATAAGGAGAAATCCTTATCTGAAAGCCCCTCTTTTCCTCGGGAATGACTCGGTTGTTAAATATTATGAGTTATAATATTAATGATGAATAAGTTTGTGTTGATTAAAGATGAAATTGATAGTTCCATTGTGTTGGGATTATTAGTGTTAGTGGAAATCGATATTTATTTCGATAATAATTGATGTCTGGAGGTTATATTGTTCAATCGGGTATTCGGGGCATTTTTTGTGTCGGAGTTACTATTCATAAGTTACTATTCATGAGTTACTATTCACGGGGTACTATTCACCCGTAAGATACATTTCTTTTCGGTCCATATCATTTTTGAGTACAATATTATTCCATGAGGAGATGTGCTAAGTTTTCAGACCGTTGGTTGAAGATATAATAGTAAATCAATATGGACCGCTGGTGGAAAGTTATAATAGTAAATCAATATGGATCGCCGGTTTAAAGTTTTAATTGTAAATCAGTATGGACCGTTGCTTTAAGTTTTAATAGTAAATCAATATGGATCGTCAGTTTAAAAGTAAATCAATCTGGACCGTTCATGAATTAGTTACTATTCAGTCCATTCTCCTATAAATAGAAGCTCATTCCTTCATTATTTCTTATAAATTCACTGAAACTCTAGAGAGAGAAACTATAGAGAGAAATAAGAAAAGTATTCTGCTACTTCACTACTCCAGTATTCAGTTTTTCTAAGGTAAGGAATATTATTTGTTGTACTCGTAAGAGGTATTATTCTTTCGTATTCATGAAGAGAGCTTCTGTTATTCCATTCTTTATTATTATGTTGGAATAACGTGTTTATACGAAGTACCGCATTCATGGTAAAATTCTTTTGTTATTCCATTCTTTATTATTCTGTTGGAATAACCTGCCTGTGCGGTCTATCGCATGCCTGGTGAATTCTATTGTTATTCCATTCTTATTATTCTGTTGGAATAACCTGTTTATGCGAAGTACCGCATACATGGTGAAATTCTTCAAATATTCCGTTCTTTATTATTCTGTCGGAATATCCTGTCTGTGCGTTTACGCCGTACGTGGTTCCATTATTTATTATTATGTTGGAATATCCTGTCTGCGTTGCTTACGGACCGGGTTCCATTATATATTATTCATTGGGAATAACTCGTCTCATAAGTAGATCTATCACACGCATGGTGAATCCTTCGTTATTCCATTATTTATTATTCTGTTGGAATAACTTGTCTATGTGGATTTTCACATGCATGGTGAATGATCCTTCGTATTCATTCCTTATTAAATTATGGAAATGATCCGCTCACGTGGATTACCGCATGGCTAACGAAAATCCATTTCATAGATTTCATATATTCTATTATACTCATTGGTTAAAGCTTTCGCTTCTATACTTCATGAAATTAGTGGAATATCTTTGATATTTGCGCATCATCCAAAGATCTTTTCATGGAAATATTCTTCCGAGCATTCTTGAATTTTACTCTACAAAGCAAAGATTATGTCGACAAGGTTTGATATTATCGAGTTCGTGATAAATTAACTTATAAATCTTTAAAATTTATTCTTGAACTTGTTTTATTGAATTATTATGTCATTGTCATCATCCTCATGCTTATATTGTGATGAAAGTCATCTTTGGCTTACGTGCATAGATGGACTTGGTATGATTACGACGAGTGGATTATCTTTATAATCATGACCGTAATGTGACGAATGATGTGGTAAAAGTCCTCATTGGCTTCGTAGTTCATTGGTGGACGGTTGTTGGTATGATTATGACCGTGGATTATTCGGTATAGTCATGACCATTGATGATTACATGAATATCCTCGCCGTGGAGCATGGATGATTCGATTTTATTTATCGAAATGAGTCTCGCCGATAAAGTTGATGAAAACTTTTTAAATCATAGAAGACGGTAGATTTTATACTTTACTTGACTCTTCTAATGGATTGCTTATTCACCGCAGCTTTTTGATCTAAAACTTGTTGTCTATTATATTCTATCGGTTGTTATATCGTCAAGGCTATTGATAATTTATTCGCATTATCTTAGTCATAATATTTTTCTTATCGGGCTAGTTGAGCTCACCCTTTCTTTCACCTTTGTTCTCTTCGTGAAATGAGAACGAGTGGGACTAATGGGGGGAACAAAGTGATGGTCCTAGATGGTGCATTAGTAGTCCTCATTATTCTGTGAAATAGTGTGATAATAAATGTAATGAGGACTCCATTGAGTGTGGATATTGTCTATATGACAATATTTGTATTAAAACTCACAACCTATGTTTTATCGTATTTCACACGACTGTTGTATAATTAAGTTGTATTTGTATTCAGTACCTTGTATCTGGCGACCCAAGATGGGTGATGTATACCTGTTTTGGGGGGCGTCACACGGATCTCTTTGGTTATGAATGTTATGATCATGTTTGTTGCTAGGTTATGTAGTCCTACATTAGTACTACATGATCTGATCAACAACATGTCCAAAAACATCATAGATTCGATTTTATTTCCGGTCAAACGAGGCATCTCGAAACTGGATATGAATGTTCTCGAGCCAAAGAACACCTAATATGACAGTTTACGTCACGCTAAAGGGCTTTTTAATGACATACTTAATTAAAATTAATTTCAAAATTATTTAAAAATAGTAATTAATTTTGAAAATACAAAAATAATTGTAAAATTATTTTAAGTTATAAAATTAAATATTAATAATTTGACATATTTTTCATAAATATTAGTATTTATTTAAATATTATTGATAATTAATTTATTTATTAAATACATTAAATAAATTAATTAAAAATGATTTTATTATATTAAAAATCATTTTAAATGATAATAAGTTATTTAAAATATTTTAAGTTATAAAATATAACTTTTAATATTTTAAAGCAAATTTCATTAATTATTTAATATTAATGATCATTAAGTTATTTACTAAATGAATTAAATAAATTAATTAAAAATGATTTTATTATATTAAAAATCATTTAAATAATAATAAGGTATTTAAAAATATTTGAAGTTATGAAATATAACTTTTAATATTTATGAGATAAATTTCATTAATTAATTATTATTAATGATAATAAGGTTATGTAATAATTATATTAAATAATTAATTTAAAAATGATTTTATTAATATAAAATCATTTTAAATGAAAATAAAGTGTTTAAAGATATTTTAAGTTATAAAATTTAACTTTTAATATTTAAAGGATAATTTTATTAATAATTTAATATTAATGATTATTAATTTATTATTAATGATATTAAATTTATTTAATAATTATATTAAATAAATAGTTTAAAATGGTTTTATTAATTTAAAAAATCATTTAAAAAGGATATAAATGAATTAAAAATATTTTAAGTTATAATTAATGACTTTTAATATTTTGATAAATAGTACATTAATATTTAAATATTAATGATAATTATTTAAAATGATTTTAAATATTTTAAAAATCATTTAAGGGTAATATTAATACTTTAAAAGTATTTTAAGTTATTAATAATAACTTTACCATTTTAGAAATGATTTCATTAATAGTTTAATATTAATTAAATATTAATGATAATAAAATTGTTTAATATTTAAATCATTTAATAATGATTAGGTGTTTGAAAATTCATGATAAATTATAATAAGTGTTTTAAAATTATATTAAGTCATTTAAAAATAATATGACCGATACTTACGTATATCGAGTTACTGTGAATAGAGTGTTAGACTCGATAATTACTCGATAAAGTCAGTTTTGCAGACAATCGTATATGTTTTTAAATTGATCCGGACTTAGATAATTTAATTAGATATGTGATTATTTGTGATTCAATGGTTGTTAAACATGGGTAATAATGTGATTATGTTATGTATCGATCGCGAAATGCAAAGATTATGTGTTATAGTATATTGTTCTAATCGAAACTAATGATCCGATTAATAATAGGTCGTGATATAAACGATAAAACTAAGTTGTGAATCGTAAGCGTACAAGATCAAAAAGTATCTTACCTTTGCATTTCTTTTTTATGCAATGGACATGAGTAAGAATGTTTCTAAACTATATTATTACCGTATGCATTATTAACCCCTATATTATATACGTTCATTGATTATCAACATGTTAGTATATGGTAATTCAGATATATATATTCTATTCGTTAATTTCTATAAATGGTTATACAAGTGTCCTCACTTGGATAATCATTGTATTTAATCACATGTTGATATACCATTGTCAATTACCCGTATACATATATGTTAAATTATAGATTATTATTGAACAAGATAAAACCTTTGATTTGGAACCCATACAAGTATGAACATCCCTACACGGGAAAACTGTTTATGCACCCAAGGTGGACAGAGTGAACGATACCCTCGTTCTTGCATGTAGTATTAATCAATGCAGGGCATAATGGGTCGATCACCCTCGCGTCGTGTAAGTTATGACATTTGAGATGATGAATTGCTTAACCTATTCAAAAATTGAAAACAACGTTCATAGCATGTCACCTAAACCCTATTTATAGTCAGTACGTAGTTTCAAAAATTTGGTATAGAATTGATATATTATTATCATTGGTACAGATTACTTCACAACTGTTGAATCCTTGTAGAAGGGTAGTATAAAGAAAACATTTAAATTCTTTCAGCTTATATATATAATTGCTATTACTTGCCGGGCACTCAAATGCTCATCCTTGCTTAATTTAAATGTTTTCAACTAAGAGTGAACAACCAGAGAGCTCTGCTAAGAATAAGGGAAAAGGAAAGGTTGCTGAATGAACGCAATGCTATGTTATGTAATAGTTAACTTTATTAAGACAAATATGATATATATTATCTATCATGGGTTGTAATGAATGTTTAAAGGTTACGTACTTTGGATTCAAACTCTGATGATATGTGAATTAAGTTGATCTTTATATTATTGTTATTATTATTAGTAGTATTCCGCTCATAGAAATGGTATCGTGAAGCACCGAGTTCGGGTTTCAAGTACCCGGATTTGGGGGCTCTACAAAGCAGCTTGTTGTGTCAGTGGGCCAGAATGCAATTCAGAAGGTGTGCAGAAAAGTCTCCATCAAAGCTCAGAAATGTCAAACGCATTTAATGCTTCAACAAATGGCTTCAACGGATAGATTTCAAGGATCACACATATATCAAAATAGATGCAGATGAAAAACAGCAAGCAAGCATTGAACAAAAAGCAAAAGAACACTCAACGCTCAACTCTACGATCTGAGAAAAAGAGAAAGCTTGCTCAGCTATTTAGTTCTTTCAAAAAAATCCTTAACGACAACTGAGTAGCACCAACCAAGAACTCAATAACTACCAATCAACTGAAGTAAGAGTTCCAAGTCAGAAGGACTTGAAGAGTTCTAAGTGAACTGTGAAGAACCAAGTCTGCTGGACTTGAAGAGTTCAAGAGTGAACTAAGAAGTTCCTAGACTGCTGGTCTAGAAGGAATCTGTGAGATTTAGAAAGTTTAAAAGATATCCTTAGTGGATTTCCTACTCGAGGAGTAGAAGAGTGGACTAGGAGCTTTAAGTGCTCTGAACCACTTAAAACTGGTGTGTCTCTTACATTCTTGCTATAATTGCTATAACTGTTATAACTGCTATAATTTCCTCACTCACACCAACTCACCATGTCTAAAAGGGAGATTAAACAAACCATAATTCTGCTGTGTTTTAATCATTATCAAACTAACAAAGTAAAACAATTTTTTTTTTCAAATATCTATTCAACCCCCCTTCTAGATAACTATTGTGCCTCGGGGAACTAACAATTGGTATCAGAGAAGGTTCTATCATATAGCCTACAAAGCTTAAGTAGATCCAATGACACATTTACCTAGCGAATTAAAGACTAGATGAGGCAGCAAGCCACCTATGTGCAACAAAGATAAATTCACCAACTGAAAAGTTTGGATGCAAGCATACATGGATTCAATAGATGAAGATCTATTTGAAACTGTTTAGAATGGGCCCTACGTTCCTACAAAGCTTGCACCAACTACAGAAGACCCAAACAGAATACAGATCAAGGTCAAAGGAGAATGTAGAAACAACGAGAAGAGAGCTGTTCAACTCGACAAGAAGGCCAAGAACATTTTGTTTCAATCCCTAGAAGATGATCTGTTTGAAAATGTGGTCAACAACAAAATAGTAAAGGAGGTTTGGGAAGCACTGCTCATCATGCATGAAGGAACGGAAGAAGTCAGAGAAAATAAACAATCTCTCCTGACACAACAATATGAAATGTTTGCACACGTTCAAGGAAAAAACATCACTGCCACCTACGAGAGATTCAACGTTCTGCTCAACTCTCTATGAGCCTATGGAAAGATCTATCCAAACAAAGATCTAATCATAAAGTTCATGAGAGCCTTACCAAGCAGGTGGGATGCCAAAACCACTGCTATTAGAGAGTCAAAGAATCTCCATGAGATGATTGTTCAACAGTTATATGGAAACCTTCTTATATACGAACTGGAGCTGACTCAACGAGCAGAAACTCTATCCGAAGGAAGAAAGAAGGATAAGGGTGTTGCTCTCAAAGCAACTGAAAACACCTCCAAAGTCAACACTGAAATTGACTCTGACTATGATGAAGATGATGATGAGGACTTTGCAATGCTGGTGAAAAGACTCAGAATGTTCATGCGTCAAGGAAAAACTAGCAAGCCAAAGAAAGTCAGCAACTACAACAGCCAGGAGCAGGTTAAGGATCTATGCTACAATTGCAAGAAGCCTGACCATTTCATTGCTAACTGCAACAAACCTCTCAGAGAAGAACTAAAGAAGAAATCACATCCAAAGAAGGAATACAAAGGCAACAAAAGGCCTCAGAAGAGAGACAAAAGCCTTGTAGCTGGAGGATCGTGGAGTGACTCAGATAATGAATCGACTCCTGAGTCTGGAGATGATGAAGATCCTCAAATGGCAAATCTTTGCCTAATGGCCAAGAATTCAAAGGACAAACAGAACTTCAATATACATGAAGTAAGTATTGATGAGGTATTTGACTTCAACTCTCCTGATGTAGACATTGATGATTTAAGAACCGCACTGCATGGCATAACATCTGATCTGCATCAATAAATGAAATGGTTTAGAGTTCTATCTAAGGACTATTCACTTCTTTAAAAGGAGAAAGAGAAAGTTCAAGAAGAACTAAAAACAGCTCTTCTAAGTACTGACTCTCTCCCCAAGTTTGAAGCTGAGAATAAGCTCTTAAAACAAACCAATGAGCTCAATGCACAAAGAGAGTCAAGTCTAACCTCTAAAATTGAGGAACTAGAAAAGACAATCTCGACATGGAATAAATCCTCTTCATCCATGGACTCCCTGATCTCTAGCCAGAGAAGTGTCTTTGACAGAACATGTTTGGGCTTTGGGGAATCTACCTCAGAGTCATGTGTGGAAAAGGTAAGGGAAACCAACATCAATAATGCTTCAAGTTTTAGTAGAGGCATTGTATTTGTGAAATCCTCACAGAAGGATGAGCCAGTCAAACCTTGCTACTAATTCAATCCATATTCCAAGGAATAAGGGATCTCATGCTGGCCTGGGTTTCAGAAAAGAGAAGAATAACCCAACCACTACTCACCAACCTTGAAGGATCGTAGAGTCAAGTAAGATAAACTCTACGAACCAACTGGGAAGGTACAGTAGAGGTAAGGTGCACTCCTCACAAATCATGAAACACAAGGACACATGGAAGAAGGAAAATCAGCTTAACAGAAGGGTGACTAAAAATCCACAAAAGTCCAAATTGAGGAAGAACACTCTCACACACACAAGCATGCATCATATTAGATGTTTTGTGTGCTATAAAATTGGTCACAAGGCTGCAAAGTGCTATTATAATTCCATACATGAGAGACCCAAAATCAAGCAGATTTGGGTCCCCAAGGACACTAACAAAGTAAGACCCTTGCAAGTATGGGTACCAAAATGAAGGTTTAATGTTACCACAGGAAAAGAGCTTCACGATCATAACCTGGTATCTGGACAGTGGATGCTCAAGGCACATGACTGGGAACAAAGCCTTCTTTCTAACTACATAGAGAAGGAGGGTCCCTTAGTCATCTTTGGAGACAACGGTTCTGGCAAGACAAGAGGATATGGCTCAGCTAGAAATGGTACAATATCCTTTAGTAAAGTGGCCTATGTGGAAGGACTTCAACACAATCTTCTAAGCATTAGCCAACTCTGCGACAAGGGTCATCAAGTAACATTCCTCAACAATCAATGTCAAGTCCAAGACCTGAAGACATCTGCTGTAAAGCTAACCGGAACAAGAGAACGAAATGTCTACACAGTAAATCTTGGACAACTAAGCTCAGACGAGACAATATGCTTTCTGGCTAAAGCATCTGAAGAAATGAGCTGGTTATGGCATCGAAGACTATCTCATCTCAACTTCAAGAGCATGTCCAAACTAGCCTCAAAAGATCTAGTTGCAGGCTTACCCAAGTTCGATTTCCATAAGGAAAGGTCGATGTAATGCTCGTCACTTGGAAAGGCACTGTAAGCTCATTCAAGAGCAAAACTGCCAACTCAATTGACAAGCCCCTGCAGTTGCTCCACATGGATCTATTTGGGCCAATTCTAACAACGAGCCTCGTAGGAAAGAGATACTCACTAGTCATAGTCGACGACTACACCAGATTCACATGGGTGTTCTTTCTAACCTCAAAGGATGAAACAAACTCCCAACTGATCAAGACATTCAGGCTAGTGATGAACGAGAAAGGGGAGAAAATCAGGTCTATAAGGAGTGATCATGGTAGAGAATTCGACTTCTCAGAATTAGACCCGATTCGCATGCATAATGACATCACCATAACTTCTCGACTCACGAACTCCTCAACAAAATGGAGTAGCTGAGAGAAAGAACAGGACACTGATAGAGGCTATAAGAACTCTACTAGCTGCAGCCCATTTGCCTTAATACTTCTGGGCAGAAGCTGTCAACACTGCATGCTACACTTAAAACAGATCACTCATACACTCTACGATTAAGAAGACTCCCTACGAACTGTGGAAAGGAAGAAAGCCAAGTGTCAGCTACGTTCATGTATTCGGCTGTGCATGCTACATTCTCAAAAATGGAAAGCAGTATTTGACGAAGTTCCAACCCAAGTCAGACGAAGGAATCTTTCTTGGGTATGCCACAGACAGTAAGGCCTACAGAGTGTTCAACAAGAAGACACTGAGTGTTGAAGTCTCGATTTACATCATCTTTGATGAGACAGACTTAGACAAAACAATGCCTCAAGACACTACGATCGGCAGTTCAGACACTACGAATGAGGTCGTCGAGCTCAACACTACGATCGTAGTTCCAGATAGTGAAATTGTTGAGCAAGGAAATGAGATCGTAGAGAGGCCTACACAAGACAACGAACCCCCACATCAAGAAGCATAAATTGATCTTGAAGATCTCAGACAAGAAGGCATCAGGACAGATGTTCCAACAAGAAACATATGGGCAAGAGATCACACTCAACACTTAATCATTGGAGATCCGAGTGAAAGAGTTAAAACAAGAGCTGCCACCCAAAATGAATGTTTCTATCTATGCTTTCTGTCACAAATGGAACCTAAGAAGATAGAAGATGCTATGGAAGACTCTAGCTGGATAGAAGCTATGCAGGAAGAACTTAACCAATTTGAAAGAAGCAAAGTATAGAGATTGGTACCAAGACCAAAGAGTCATCCTGTCATTGGAACCAAGTGGGTCTTCAGAAACAAGATGGATGAAGATGGAGTAATAACCAGGAATAAGGCAAGACTAGTGGCCAAGGGCTACTCTCAAGAAGAAGGAATTGACTACGATGAGACATTTGCACCTGTTGCCAGACTAGAAGCCATCAGAATATTCCTTGCCTTTGCTGCTCACATGAAAATCAAGGTCTTTCAGATGAATGTCAAAAGTGCATTCCTGAATGGTGAACTTCAAGAAGAAGTCTACGTAGATCAACCTCCAGGTTTCATCAATCCATCTCTTTCTAATTATGTTTATAGATTAGACAAAGCCTTATATGGTCTTAAACAAGCACCTAGAGCATGGTATGAAACACTGAATAACTTTCTTATTGAAAATGGGATCACTAGAGGTAGAGTAGATACCACAGTATTTCTTAGAAAGCATAAAGACAAAGTCTTATTGGTTCAAATATATGTTGATGATATTATTTTTGGTTCTACTGACGAAAAGTCATGCAAGAGCAAGTTTGAAATGAGCATGATGGGTGAGCTGAACTTCTTCCTTGGACTGCAAGTAAAGCAGACTGATGAAGGAATCTTCATAAACCAAGCCAAGTACATTAAAGACTTACTTAAGAAGTATGACATGAAATCAGCCTCTCCCATGAAAACCCCAATTGCTCCTGCAACCAAGCTTGACAAAGATGAAAAAGGTAAAAGTATTAATATAACTCAATACAGAGGTATGATAGGCTCTCCTTTATATCTAACTGCCAGTAGACCAGACATAATGTTTGCAACATGCATATGTGCTAGATTTCAGGCTAATCTTAAAGAATCACATTTAACTGATGTAAAGAGGATATTCAGGTATCTCAAGGGTACACCTCACTTGGGACTTTGGTATCCCAAGGAGTTCTCATTTGAACTAATAGGATATACAGATGCTGATTTTGTAGGCTGCAAAATAGATAGAAAGAGTACCAGTGGCACCTGTCAGATGCTAGGAAACAGATTTGTGTCCTGGTTTAGCAAGAAGCAAAACTTAGTATCTACTTCTACTGCAGAAGCTGAATACATTGCTGCTGGCAGCTGCTGCGCTCAGATCCTATGGATGAAAAATCAACTAGCAGATTATGGGTTTGAATTCAAATCCATACCTATTCACTGTGATAACACAAGTACCATAGCAATAACCCATAATCCTGTCATGCATTCTAGGACTAAGCATATAGAAATAAGGTATCATTTCATTAGGGTTCATGTGCAAAATGGAACCATATCTTTACAATATATCCCTACTAAAAATTAACTCGCTGATGTCCTTACAAAGCCTTTAGATGAATCCAGGTTTAACAAGTTAATAAGTGAGCTAGGCATGCTTAATTTACAACCATGAAATATATGTTCTAGTTTGTGTTAACCATACAGATAAAAAGTCTATGTTCAAAATCGTAGACATGATCAAAGGAAGTCCACGATCATAGAGCTGCAGTGACATGAAAGACAACGATCACAGTGCAGATTCAACGATCGCAGTGCAGACTCAACGATGGCAGAGCCCCATCAACAAACAAAGGAGCATCTATTGATGATAAAGTTCAAAACAAAGCAATCTCTCTGATAAGCGCCTCAGGAACAAACCTAACCCTTGATTCACTCTATGAGGTTGGCCCTTCCTGAGTTACCTTAAACCGAGAAGAATGCTAAGTCAAAAGTTTATCACAAGGACCCGGACAGACTCGACGATTGTAGTTTAGACACGATGATTGCTGAGCAGACACGACGATTGCTGAGCAGACACGACAATCGCAGTTCAGACTCGACGATTGCAGTTTAGACTCGACGATTGTTGAACAGACGAACGCAGACCAGACTCAACAATCACAAAGGCTACCTCAACGATCTTAGTCCTCCCTAAGGACACATTAGCTCAGAAGGGGCTAAGGGTAAATAAGTATAATCCTCCTCAGTGGTATTCGTAGAGCCAAGCAGAATTCAACACCTGCCCCACTAAGCAAAATGGAGAGAGGGAAGTTACAGGTACAGTTTGAAAACGCCTTTTTGAAATCACAAGTTCAAAAAGCTTATTTCTCTCCTTCTCTCTTCAAGAAGAAACCCTAACTCTTAAGAAAGCTCAAACAACCATACTCCCTATAAAGAAATCAATGGCAGCCTCCAACATCATCTCTGGCTATAGACTCTGCTTCGATGAGTTCAAAATAGCTGAACCCAAATTTCACAAAACTCTGACACTGATAAAGAAAGCTGGTCTCGAAGATGCTCTGGGTATGAGCACATGGATCTACTTGAAGCTAATAAAAGAATTCTACAAGAATGGGCCGTTCGAAAATGAAGTCATCACGACGAGGGTTAAGGACGTGGAAATCAAGCTAAAGACTAAGGACATCAACCTAGCCTTAGGTTTCAAATCTGAAGGGTTTTCGTTCATAGATGGCATAGATTTCCATGAAGGACTTAAAAGGATGCATCACAAGAAATTTCCCACTATTAAGGGATACAAGAAGGAGTTTCCTCATAGGTACGAATTTCTGGCAGACATTATTGGAAAATGCATATGCCGCAAGAGCTCAGGCCACGATTCTGTAAACGAAGTGCAACTCAAGCTCATAATAGCCATCAGTTGTGGGATACAACTTAACTATGGAGCCCTTCTACTTGAATGGATTGGGAAGTGGATTCTCAACTCGAAGAAGTCAAAGAGCTCTGGAAAGATGCTCGACGGGTGATTCATCAGTATCATCCTACAATCTGCTTTGAGTGATAAGATAGGGGATGATGAAGGAGAATCAATTAATCCAAACAGACGAATGACCCAACAATTGTTCGAGAACTGGAAAAGGAATCCAGCTGAAAATGTGCGAATGATGCCTAAGTCTAGTGGTAAGACTGCTGATGCAAAGGAGTCAGGGATTCTAGGAAATATGTCTGTGGTCAAGGAGACTAAAGAAGATGAAGAAGAAACTAATAAGGAAGAAGCCTCTGCCCTGTTCAGAAAAAGCAAGGGTAAGAGGAAGCTAAATGCTCAAATGACAGAAGAACCTCAAGGGTCTACCACTGATATACCTGTAGAGTCCTCTGACATTGAGACTCTGAGGATCCTAAAAAGAAAAGAACAGTAGGCTGAGGTAGATGAAGACAAAGCTACCATATCACAGCTGCTGAAGAAGAACAAAATTAGTCACAAGTCCAAGAGGCCATCTATCTCTTCAATCGTAGAGTCTCTACCGATCGTAGAGACCAGACTGAACACCTCGACCAATGAAGTTGCTGCACCAGATTTTCTGGCTGATCAATAGGACAGAGCAGAAGATAAAGAAAGTCCTGAGGCTGTGGCTCAGCCTAGAAAACCAAGACGAAAATTGGTTAAAAGTACATCCTTGTTAATGAAGGAGTACTCAAAGAGGAAGACACAAAGATGGCTTCTGAAAAGGAACTATCCAAAGAAAGCCAAAAGAACATAGCTCAAGCTGAGGGGGAGATACCTGAAGTTCTCACCCTAGAAAATGCTCCAGCTGAGGGGGAGCTACTAGTCCTGCAGATGGATGATCATGTTGAGGGGGAGCCTCATGAGATCCCCATAACAGAAGAAGCTGCTCCTGCAGAAAATGAGAGAGAACCAGAGCAAGAACAAAATGAAGTCATTGATATAGTGGAATCCTTGAACGAAGACAGAGAAGAGGACAAAGATGACGAGGTTGAGATCATAGCTATGGGCTATAATGGGGATAAAAAAGATAACTACGAGCAGGTGTTCTCCTATCTACCCATGATACCTTTTCATCAAGCTCAAATTCTAAACTCCTGAAATCACATGTTTTGGAGCTTCAAAGAATATCCAGCCATCTCTGTACTAGCTCATGGATTCCCAAGCAACTTCAACTTTGGCAAACAGCTAATCATAAATAGCCCTTCTTCAAAAATTGTGCATGAGGTATTATCTATCCCTATCTTTTTCAGAGTTAATCACTATCCACTATCTTTTTCCAGCCAATTTTATTAATTCCCAAGCTGGTTGGTAGTGGTCCTTAATCCACTAAATCAAGTCCTAGTTACAGAATCCCAAAATTCTATAACTGATGAACCAAATATGCTCAACTTCATATTGATCCCAACTCCCCTCATCTCTACAATTACTGACTCTAGCCCCATCATAGAGTCCCACGGTCAAATCGTAGAGCCACCTACTCTATACGCTCAAACACAGACCCCTCCATCCGATATTCCCTCTTCGTCCACAAATGAATACTTTAACCTTGATCTTTCCCTCTACTCCTTGCAAGATCAAAACAAGGGTACATCCCCTCCTCCACACATTCCACAACTCAGTGAATTCCTTTTAGATCTGCCCACCAAATCTGAGTTATCCGAAGAGCATAAATGACTGGGATCAGATACACTTTCAAGCAGCTAAAAGACATCGGGATGTTGTTCTCGTCTTTACTGATTTACTCAAGAGACTCAGAGAACAAGCTTATGTTGGAAAGCATCATCAATCTGCAAACTGCCGTAAAAGAATTCTGAAATTTTTTTGTAAACCAATGACATCAGACTGACAATGTTCTAGCCGTCCTCAAACAAAGGGAAGCTAGATCTGAGGCTCTGATCAAAAAGAATATAGAGGACATTGCTCAAACCTAAAGTCAACTCAACGAGCTTGTCCAAGGAGTGACTCGCCTCTCAGAAGACATTCGAACCCTTGATGCTGACATAAAGGGGGAGAATAAAGGGAAATGAGATCAAGGCAAAGGCAGAGGCAGAGGCACATTCTCAGCTCAATCTTCACGGAGTCCTCCTCCAAGGCAGTATCAACAGACTCCACGATCTGACCATCATACTCAACGATCTGAACAGGAACACATTGTCATGGCTCAACCATTAAGGAGTATGGGGCCAAACACCAGCTCACAAAACGTGACCACCACAGGCCTAAGAATGCTAATTAGAGATCCTACATTCATGAATAGGCATGACCACAATCCTAGGCTAAGCCCAAGTGAGCTGGAAGATCTAGCCAGGAGAGATGAAGCAAGCAGGAAAAGAAGAGCTGAGGAGTATGCAAATCCTCCACCAAGCAAAAGGTCGAAGAAATAAATATAAGTTTGAATTTAAATTCTTATTGATGTAAAGCTAAATTGTAATATCTATTGTTCAAACATCAATAAATTCATGCTTATTCTCTAGAAATTTTAGTTGCTCACTAAAATACTAAGTCATATTTACTTTCCTGCAAATGCATCTAGAAACTAATAATCATGACAACAAATCTCCTTGGTTATGTCAACATCAAATAGGGGGAGATTATTGGAGAGTGCATATTTTGATTTGATGTTTAAAGTAAATACTCATGATTATATGTAAAGTCCTTCAAGGAATATATGTATAAGAACTTAGTGATAGATCAAAATTGTTAGGTTGATCTAAGCTTTTAATGGTAATCATTCTATAAATTAATGTATAGATAAAGAGATCAAAGATGTTAGGTTGATCTATGTCTTGAAATGTAATAGATAGGCTTCAACAAGAATCGCAGTCTATCGAGCTGATCAAGAGATTGCAGAAGCCAAGGCAGGATCGTAGAGCTTCGAAGATCGTAGTGTATCTGCCTTGAAAGGCCTCTCCAGAAGTCGTAGAGTGGACTAGACGTTTGCCGAAGCCAACTCAGAGATCGTAGTGTGCTCTCAGAAATGTAGAGTCTGCAAGACAAGCAAGTGAAGATCGTAGTGTGCAAGTCCTTAAGAGAAATCATAGTGTTCTCATTTGATAGCATCAAACCAAGCACCAAGGTGTCAAGACACCACGATCTGAATCGTAGAGTATCATCTGGCTAGTGTCAGAAGCATCGAGCCTTACCTTTTTGTTTGGAGAAAAATTCTAACAAATATGGAATAAGGTCTAAACGTTGAAGTCCTCACCAGTCTCAATAGCACAAAAGAAGGTGAGAAAGCAGTCTGCTGTGTCAGTGGGCCAGAATGCAATTCAGAAGGTGTGCAGAAAAGTCTCCATCAAAGCTCAAAAATGTCAAACGCATTTAATGCTTCAACAAATGGCTTCAACGGATAGATTTCAAGGATCACATATATGCAAAATAGATGCAGATGAAAAACAACAAGCAAACATTGAACAAAAAGCAAAAGAACACTCAACGCTCAACTCTACGATATGAGAAAAAGAGAAAGCTTGCTCAGCTACTCAGATCTTTGGAAAAAATGCTTAACGTCAACTGAGTAGCACCAACCAAGAACTCAACAACTACCAATCAACTGAAGTAAGAGTTCCAAGTCAGAAGGACTTGAAGAGTTCTAAGTGAACTGTGAAGAACCAAGTCTGCTGGACTTGAAGAGTTCAAGAGTGAACTAAGAAGTTCCTAGACTGCTAGTCTAGAAGGAATCTGCGAGATTCAGAAAATGTAAAAGATATCCTTAGTGGATTTTCTACTCGAGGAGTAGAAGAGTGGACTAGGAGCTTTAAGTGCTCTGAACCACTTAAAACTGTTGTGTCTCTTACATTCTTGCTATAACTGCTCTCACTCACACCAACTCACCCTATCTAAAAGGGAGATTAAACAAACCATAATTCCGCTGTGTTTTAATCATTATCAAACTAACAAAGTAAAACAAAAAAATTTTCAAATATCTATTCAACCCCCGTTCTAGATAACTATTGTGCCTCCAGGAACTAACACAATTATTTATGCCAAGGTGAATTGGTTATCATGTCTTGTGTGTATTGATTAATTATTTGGACAGTAATTACCGTGTTACTCTAGAAGGATTCAGAAGATGAAATTTAGGGTTAGAACTGGACATGGTAACATGTATGCTTGATTATTTGCATGAGACGAATAATTAGGGTCGTGAATTGAATATGAATATCTGTTCACTGCATGTAACAAATTAGGAATTGGAACTTAATGGGTTTAATTTAGTTATTTTGCATAGGAATATCGCAAGATTAATTGAATTGAATAAAAGTTAATTGATCACTTGGGAAATGGCTTTTAACACTTAGAATTCATGTTAACAATTCAATAGGCATAGTAATTGGATTAATTGGATAATTAATTTATAGTTCGTAATTGGGGATATTGTAGTCTTAACCTTTATTTATCTGAATTCATTCATCGAGTTTTAATCTTTAATTATTTAAATTAATTTTAGAGTCATCTAGTTTTAATTGATTAATTTAGTTTTCTTAATTAGAAAAACCATATTTTGCAGTTGTTTAAATAAAATTGAATTGGTATAGTACTAGTAGTTGAAGTTTATTGATTGGAATTCCCTGTGGGTTCGACACTTAATTTTACCACTTTATTACTTGTTGACCGTGTACACTTGCACGTATTTATTGATTGTAAAATCAACCAACAAGTTTTTGGCGCCGTTGTCGGGGAATTCTTTATTAATATTAATTCCATATTAGTTATAATCAATTCGGTCTTAATTTAAACGTTATTAATTTATTTTTCCTTTTGTGTTTGCAGGAATTCTTTGTAAGTGTATGAACACTAGATCAAGGGCTAAAAATGAGCTTTTTCCTTATACGGACGATATCAAAAGGAAGTTCCGGAAATTATGATTGACTAGTGAGGTTATACCATTGGAAGAAGATCTGGCGGCACAAGAAATACCAGTAGATACGGTAGGGGAAGAACAAAAATCACTTAGGGATTATGCCATGCCGACAGTCATAGATATACAATTTAGTATAAAAAAGAGCTTAAATCAATGTAGTCACTGTTCTATTATATAAATGTAGTTTAAGAAAGAAACAGAGTAAGCCACATAAATCAAATAAAGCATTAGACCTTTGAAATTTTGAAGTACCTTTTTAGTTCACAAATTGCTTAATCGCATAATTAGAACCCAAATAAATCATAGCAGAAACTTCAGTGAAATAAGAGAAATGATTGTACATGCATGCGAAATTCCTTTTTCTTCTTCAGGTCATGTTCCTCTTTTATTATATTATGGAGGTCTTAAGAGAGGATTTAGTGTCTGCTTGGTCATACTCATATTAGGCTTTCTATCCATTATTAGAGTTTATTTGTGGATTTATGATTGTGATTTGCATGTGTATTCCAACTCTTGAGAGGATGAAGCACAATTCTTATCCTCTTCTTTTGTTTCATATTTATTATTAAGTATACAAAGCCATACACAAACCACCAACTCCAGCTCAAATTCTTACTAAGCCAACATTGTTCATTTTTTATTAGTCGTGGCCTTCAGTTTTATCAAATCAATATACTCCACATCTAAAATTTACGCCTACCTGTCCCTTATTTTATTTGCAAGTCTGCCTGTTTTCATATCAAGGAATTATGTGATCAAAAGTTGCCATAAAACTTAATTGAAGAGGTAGTATCCAAAGTCCAACACTGAAGTGTCTGATGTATTTTCGTTTCATTTATTTCACGAAGTTTGTTGAATAGTTGATTGTGCCATGAAAATTTAGGAAAGTAGCTGCTACATCTTAGTTTAGTTAATCTGAAGTTTTTTTGGGGTAAATTAGGTGAGTGGAAGTGGGTTGGCTAAAGTGTGTACTATATAATGCATTTTCTGTTGTTAGGTATGGGTTGTAAGTAAGATTCAGGTTCTGAGGTATAGTAATGTTTGCCTTTTTTCTGTAGACAATTTATGCAAACTTTGCTTGACTGTCTTGTTTATCACTTTACCATTTGTATACATACAGTAAATAATAAGATATTAATTAACTTTATTAGCGTGAGGCAATTTGAGTCATTAGTACTGAGGCAATGAGCCATGAGTCAATTATAGCAAAAATCACAATAGAAAAAAAACTCTAAAAATATGGTCATAATGTATATACACATACAAAGATATATGAATGAGCAACAACCTGAGGTTTTATGGCTTTCTTGAACAATCTGAAGTGAAAAATCTACCGGTGGACCGGGTTGCAATATAGCTTTCCTGAACAAATCTTGACAATTAAAAACAATTTAACCTAATTATGCAATTGTTTATAAACAAATCAAAAGAAGTAATATTATACAAAATTATAGTTCCAAAATGCCCAATTAACCCTTAACCGAGATTAAGATTTGGAAACTGAAGCAACCAAACACAATCACCGAAAAAGAAAACAAAAAGAAGAAGAAGCAAAAATTGCTAGTCCCAAAACCCAAAACACAGATCTTCAAAAGAAATGTAAATGGTTCCAATCAAACCGTAGCAAATAAGTGTGTACTATAAGGCATGGGTAGTCGAGAATACCATTTCTTGAGAATGAGACAAAAAACATAATGCTCTAAATTTATATCAACATAAGGGATTTCGATATCCCGTAAAATATATACTCCAAGGCACCACTAAAAATTAAAAATAAAATAGTAGTAATAAATAAATACACTGAAGAATAGCTTATATCACCCACAGTAAAATAACAGCTGAGATTTATAATAAATAATAATAATCTGAAAATGAAATTGAACCTCTAAATTAAAACCAATAATAGTAGCATCGGCAACTCACCAAATCTCAAAGAGCAAAACCCAATCACTAATGCTTAAGTGGTAGGATATCCACTACTTCTATCTGAAAACAAAGTGTTATGTCCATACGAAATTCGTAAAGCTGATTATCCTATGTGCTGCGTATCAGTAATATAGAAAATGTTCAATTTTTCCCTCAAGGCACTACTAAAATACACCATTTCTTGAGAGAAGAATGGACTCGAATGAATGAGGGAAGAGTGAAACAAATATCTTAAAATGTAAATGTGCAGGTTTCAGAGTTCAATTTTAACATAAACATGTTTAGCTAAGAAACAACATTATTGTGTAAAATTTGATGGAACGAACAAACAAAATCACAGAAACCATCTCAAATTGAATCTTCCTATAATTGACCCGTTTTATCAATTTCTATGCTTCTTAGGGCCACATTGATTACAAATGTCCCTTCACAGTTCATACATGTCCTACAAAGTATATATTCAGGGCCTCAACTTAATAACTAAGGCAATGAGCCATGAGTCAATTATAACAAAAATCAAACCAGAAAATAAACTCTAAAAATATGGTCCTAATGTATATACACAAACAAAGGTATATGAATGAGCAACAACCTGAGGTTTTATGGCTTCTTGAACAATCTGAAGTGCAAAATCTATCGGTGGACAGGTTCAGTAATACAACCTTCCCGAACAAATCTCGACAATTGAAAAACAATTTAACTTTGATTATGAAATTGTTTATAAACAAATCAAAAGAAGTAATAGTATACAAAATTACACTTTCAAAATGCCCAATTAACCTTTAACCAAGATTAAGATTTGGAAACTGAAGCAACCAAACACATGGACAGTGGGATTTATCTCAAACTTTGGACGGGCCATATAATTTATTAGGATGAGCGGGAAATTTAAAATCAGTTAGATGGCCCAACATGTGTGTTCCTCTCCATCCCATTCTAAATCACATAAGCTTGTAAGCTTTTACCATTTCTCAAACCGTTGGCTAACTCTGCACATAAAGGATCTTAACATTCCACTCTTACTATCTATATTTATTAATGCATTTACTGTGAACAAATCTTTGCAAAAGTCAAACTTTATAGCCATTTAATGAACTTGCCATCCAACTTACAATATTCTTCAAATCTATTAATTTGAAAACCACACACAAAATTCTCATATCAAATCTCAAATAAAACTCCCTTAAGGCAGTACCCATGTGGGAATTCAAACCAAATATCCCATTCTACAAATAATACAATGAATCACCTTCCCACGCCTCAAATCTAAAAGCTCCCCACACGCCCAGAAATCATGGCATTGCACGCAACCACATCTCTCTCAGTTATTTCATCAACCACGTAATGACCATTATAAATATAATCATGTTCTACGTAAAACTTAAATAAATGAACTACTCACAAAAACATCCAATTCGAAACCCATCAATTTAATCATGTCATGAATCAATTTACACAACTTTACCGCATTTAAAACTATATTTCCCATAACTCAGCATCTTAAAATAAACTAACAATGAAAAATCAAAGCAACCCACTATAGTAAACTCTCTAATCATCCAATTCCAAAGAGAGTCATAAGACAAATCAAGCTGACAAAACATATTTTTCAGAATCAATAAACCAACCAGAAAGACCCCTGATTCCATTCACAATTATTTGGGAATAACTTGTTGCCCTTGTTGAAGAACAAAATTCTTTGCGGAATGTTAACAAAATTGAAGAATTGCTCATACTAATATATCCTGGGTATTTTGGGATACTAATATATCCTGGGTATTTGGGAAGAATCTAGCAAAGTTTGTTATAATTTGGTGCACAATTTTCTTTCCCCTTTTCTTCCATATCGGAATCAAATTCAACACTTTCTTTCTTTGGGAAGAACTGGAAGGTAAGGAATATACGTCAATTTAACATACTCCATTCTAAAGAAAAGTTCCAAATCAATACTTAAACTTTTGAAGGAAATTTTGACGGTATAGTAAACAGTAATCAGTTGCCAAAATCAAAACTTAAAAGGATATCATTATATTGCCAAAAGTTTAAAAATATATTGCTAGAATTAAATTTGATCTTTAGACTGCTAAAGGTATATCTAATCCAAGAAAAGCTAATAATGGGCAACATCGGTGGCAATCATGTTTCTCTTTCTAGGTTTTTTTCTCCCCCTTCTCTCTACAACTCTTTCAACCGGTTACTCCCCCCCTTAACCGTTAACTCCTTTTAAACCCCTTCTTTCCACTTTTTTCTCCCGCCCAACCACACCTAAACTTTCCGGTGTTACCTACACTTTTCGTTTCCCCTTTTGGTCCATCCCCCCATTTTCTCCACCGGTTCTTCGATTCCTTTCCAGTTCATCCTCTGCTACCTCGTCACTCGGCCTCTTCTTTCTCCTCTACTATGGTTGATTATTCCCACCTCTCGGCTGGTAACTCCTCGAGCAGCCAGTCCCAGGACCTCTTCGCTAAATTCAGAGTCTCTAAGCAAAACTCCCCAGCTGCTGTCTCCCCTATTGATATGGTTGAATCGGATGCTGCTCCTCTTGTAGAGCCTCCTAACTTCACCCCTTCTCAGGCCAGCTCTGACGACTCTTTCGCCTTTGCTCATGAGCTTAATGGGAACCTCGGTCTTGCTATGGATTCTCATGTCTTTGACATTTTCAAAGCTGTCCAATATTTCTCCCACTCCGACCGTAATGAGGCTGTGTTAGAGCGTAAGAAGAACCTTAACCTCATGAACTTCTTCTCTGGTCATGGGTTCTCGGTTAAGGATCTTAATGATTTTGTCTCTATGGGCAAGTCTGCTAGTCACCATAATCTGGATATGGTGGGCTTGGGCTCTGATTCTGATTCTGGCGTTCCTCCTCAACTCCCATTGGGGTCAAATTTTCATGAGGCGAGCCCTCTTTGGGGGCGCCTATTCTCAAACCCCCTTATGATTCTAAGTCTTTGTGCTCGACTGACTCTAAAATGGTTACTTGTGCTCATCCCAAGCTTGCACCCTGCCCGGGCCTCCCCTCTGTGGGTGGTACAACCCCTGGTCAAAAATCTTGGTGTGACGTTGTCACCAATACCTCCAGCAAACCATCTAGAACTCTCTCGTTTCTACCTACCTTCTCTGAGCCTGGTCAACTTCTTGTTAATCCTCCTACGGATGCTCTTAAGCGTGGGAACAAACTATGGTCAACCAGCTTGGTGGGCTATTTCTAACATTTTGCCCTCCCCTTCAAGGTGGTTGAGCCTATAGCCAGGCGGCTTTGGGGGAACTTAGGATTATCCAACGTGATTCTTCATAGTAAGGGATACTTTATTTTCAAATTTTCCTCCATCTCTGATAGGGATAACGTCCTTGCTTCTGGTCCTTGGCATTTCACTTTAAAGGTGATAGTTCTCCAACCATGACAGGAAGGGGTGGAATTTTTGAAAACAGGTCGTGACAAGTTCCCTATTTAGGTTAAACTCAGTCAGATTCTGCTATCTTACTGGTCGGACGAAGGTATTAGCTACATTGCTAGTGCTATTGGCAAATCGCTCTTCACCGATGAGATGAAATCTAAGAATGATTGGATGGCTTTTTCCCGGGTATGAATTGAAGTCCATGCTTCTTTTTCCTTCCCTGCTTCCTTGAATGTTGTTGTACTCAATGAGATGACCTCGGAAGAGATTGTGGTTCCAGTTGAGGTGGAATATCAAAGCAGGCCACCATCATGTCCCACTTGCAGCGTTTTTGAACACTCCCCTTGAAAATACCCCAAATCCAATTACCAATGGATTCCCAAAGCTAAACTCACCGCAAACCCTTCCCCTTCCCCGGCTGTGGACTCCCTACCTCTTGGGGTGCAACCCCAATCTGCTGCCAAGACTGCTACTGCTACTACTTTTGTACCAACCCCCCTTCCTCTGTTAAGCCAAACCAACATGCTGATGATTGGGTAACAGTCTCGAGAGGTGGGAAAACTGGACAAACCTCTGCATTATCCCCTACTAAAATCTTGGACCCTATGCTAGGCTCTGCAAACACCTTCTCACCTATTGCAAATCTCACTGATCAGGATGCTACTCCTTCTTCTGCGAATGACTCCCCCCTATCAACTGCCATTTTCTGAGCAAATTGAAAGCCATTGACAAAAAAGGAAGGGAACGATTTAAAACATAAACTAAGAACAGGGAATGCTCCATCTCAAGATGCCAAAAGAAGGAATAAAGGCAAGAACTAAAGCGGCAAACCCCCCCCCCCCCCAATAATTATATTATTTATGTTAAGTTTAGCTTCCTATAATGCTAGAGGGTTAAATAAAAGTCCTAAGCAGGCTTATGTTAGACAATTACTCTTGGACAATGGTATCTCCTTGGTGGGTCTTCTAGAAACTAGAGTGAAGCAACATAATGCTCCTAAAATCTCTCGTTCTATTTATAGAAACTGGACTTGGACTTATAACTATGATTACCACCTTAATGGTCGTATCTGGGTTGGCTGGGATCCATTGTTATGGAAGGTGGATGTCATTTTTGTCTCCTCACAAACCATCCATTGTAAAGCTGTGCATGTCACCACTGATTGTACCTTCTTGGTTTCTTTTGTGTATGGTCTAAACTCTGCTACTGAAAGATAAGAATTATGGCGGGATCTAATCACAGTCAGCTCACCTAACTGCTGGTGCCTCTTGGGTGATTTCAATGCTATTCAAAATCTCAATGAAACTGATAGAATTGACACCTTATAGGACTCAAGTATGGAGGATTTTAAAAATTGCTTACAATCTATTGGTGTGGACGACATCAGAGGTTTTGGTTCCTATCACACTTGGTGGAATAGTCAAATTGAATCTCCTATCCGTAAAAAGCTTGACTGAGCCTTGGGAAATGCCGCCTGGCTTAACCACTTCACTCTTACCCAAGCTACCTTTGGACCCAGGGGAATGTCAGACCACTCTCCAATGGTCCTTTGCACTGGGCTAACTTACAATAAGCATCAAAAGCCATTTCAGTTCTTCAATCACGTGTTCCTCTTGGAGGAGTTCAAGGAGTGTATATCTACTGCATAGCAGCAACATGTGCAGGGGAATCCTTTTTGCATCTTCTCTGATAAACTCAAACTTGCAAAGAGAGCCCTTGTTACCCTCAACCAGTCGGTAGGGAATCTTTCTTCCTCAGTTAAATTGAATAAAGATGAACTGCACATGATCCAATCCTTATTATCCACTTCTTCTTCCAACCCCACCCTCCTTGCTCAAGAGAAATCCTATCTTCATTCGCTCTGGAATGCCTTGTCCTTGGAGGAAACCTTATTACACCAGAAATCACGTACTACTTGGCTTGCTACTGGCGACATAAATTCACCATTCTTCTTCAACATGGTAAAAAGCAGATGGAATGCTAATAAAGTCTTAACCATTCATAATTCGGTCGGCGAGATTGTGTCAGGCCATGAGGCAGTTGCAAAGGTGGCAGTCGACTATTTCTAGGATCTTTTTAACCCCCCCTTGACTACCCTCCCTACCCTGGTATTGAGAGTTTTGGGATCACACCTGCTAAGTCCTTGTCATCGGACCAAACCTTGAACCTCTCAGCTCCTATTTTTGCTATGGAGGTTCTCAGTGTCCTTAAATCAATGAGGAAAAACAAGAGCCTGGGACTGGATGGTTTTAATGTCAATTTTTTATCACTTGCTAGGATATTGTAGGTGAGGATTTCACAAACGTTGTCCTTTACTTCTTCTCCACCTGAAATTACCAAAGGGGTTTAACTCTATAGCCATTGCCCTCATTCCTAAATGTCATAATCCCTCCTTTATGGCTAATTTTCTCCCCATTGCATGTTGAAACACCATTTACAAATGCATATCCAAGATTCTTGCTAACAGATTGAAGTTGGTGCTTCCTTTCCTCATTGATAAAGCCCAAGCTGCCTTCGTCAAAGGAAGACAAATTAGTGACAACATCCTCCTTGCCCAAGAACTGCTCAGAAACTACCATCGTAGCTCTGGACCTCCAAGATGTGCTTTTAAAATTGATCTGAAAAAAGCCTTTGATTCGGTCAACTGGGACTTCCTCTTTGATGTCCTGAAATTCTTCAAATTTCCCCCTGTCTTCATCAACTGGGTGCAATCTTGTGTTACCACAGCCATGTTCTCTATCAAAGTTAATGGCTCTTTAGCGGATTATTTCAGCAGCTCAAGGGGCCTTAGACAAGGTGACCCCCTCTCCCCCTACCTCTTCATTCTTATCATGGAATTGTTATCCATAAAACTCCATTGGGGAGCCAACTTATCTGACTTTAAGCCTCATTGGCGTACAAACAACTTGGACCTTACCCACCTCTTTTCTGCCAACGATATCCTTGTGTTTTGTCATGCTAGTATCAAACCTATCGCCATCATCCACTCATGTATTCACTCTTTTTCCTTAATTTCTGGTCTCATTCCCAATATACACAAAAGCCACTGCTTCTTATCTTGTGCTCACCTCGGCACATCATCTTTTGTCACCTCTGAACTTGGGTACACCTTAGGCTCTCTATCGACAAAATTCTTGGGTGTACCTCTCATCTCCACTAAGCTAACCTTCCAAGACTGCCTGCTCTTGATACACCATATAACTCATCGAGTCACATCTTGGACAACTTCTATGCTCGCTTACTCGGGACGCTTGCAACTCATTAAAGATGTGTTATTTGCCATTCAACAGTATTGGAGCTCCCATTTCCTTCTCCCTAAAGCCGTCATTCGTGCTATCCAATATGTCCTTGGCAGGTTCTTATAGAAAGGTACTTCCTTGGACCAACATGGGGCCAAGGTTTCATGGAGGAATATTACATTGCCAACCAGTGAAGGTGGGCTTGGTGTCAAATATCTCATGGACTGGAACAAATTCCTTATTCTCCAGCACCTCACTCGAATCCTACATGTTACTTTGAAATCACTTTGGGCTAGATGGGTGCAGAATACAGTCCTCAAAGGGAAATCTATTTGGCAAATTGACATTACTCCAGATTGCTCTTGGATTTGGAGGCAGATCCTAAAGCTGAGACCAATTGCCCAACAGCACCTGCGCTATAGAGCCGGTCCCGGTAGCACCTTTAGCCTATGGTATGATCCCTGACTCCATGACTTGCCCATCAATCCTACTCAGTCGTTAATCGCAAACTCATATATTCCAGTAAATTCAAGAGTCATGGACATCATCCGTGACTCAAATTGGGTTCTTCCCCACTCAAACCATCATGAAGTCATTATGTTCCACCTCTCCATTACTACCACTGTTGTTCCCTCAGGCCCTATTGACTCCATCCTTTGGGATAACATTTGATTTAAGAGAAGCACGGTCGACTGGTACAAGACGGTATGGAATAAGCTACATGTTCCACGATATTCTTTCATACTGTGGCTTGGGTTTCTTGGTAGAACACCAACGAATGACATCACAAAAGGATATTCTGGCCAGGTGTTCAACTGTCCTTTGTTCAACAAGTGTCCCGAAACCTTCAACCTCCTCTTCTTTACTTGTGAGTACTCTACAATTATTATGCGGGCTGCTTTCTCACTGGGGAACTGGTCTTCATTCTCTTTAAACTAGACTAATTTAACTACCAAGATCAACACCTTCCGCGAACGGGAACTCTCCAAACAAATTATGGGACTCTCGCTTGCGGTTGTGTTCTACAAAGTTTGGGAGGCTAGGAACAAGAGGCTGCATTCCAATACACTCATTCCCCCACTCAGTCTTGCAAATGATGCAATCCATATCATCAAATCTAGGCTTTCCACTTCTCTTGCATTTAACAAAGCTACGGGTTCTTGTCAATTCTATTCTAACTGGCTAGTCTAGATAGTTGCACCGTGATTGCACACGTAGATGTCCATGTGTCTGTTCATGTAATATTTACATACTATAGTTAGCTCCTTTGAGGAATTCCTTTAGATGATCTTGCTATAGCCTGGGGTATGCCCCTTTGCCTTTGTAATTATTGTTTACTTAATCCACAAACCAAATTAGCAAAAAAAAAAAAGAAAAGCTAATAAAGTTGTTCAATTTTTACATCTTAAGAAACTGTAATTGCTATTTGAAGAAGCCAGAAGGTCTACTTATTCTTTTAGTTCCTTCCCTTCAACTATTTCCTAAACTCATACATGAGAGGGACATATGAAGTATGATTATATATGATATAGACATGGATAAATAATCAGCAATTTGTATAAAGACATGAATTGATAAATTAAGCACACAAACTCACGTAATTGACGTTGTCGACCCGAGAGGCGTTGGCGTGGGGCACCTCTTCGACCTCCCAACCTTTTGGAAGTTTGAAGCGCGAGGTCGTAATGGCGGAGGAGTTGTGGAGCAGGACAGGCGACGGCGACAGAGGGCTGAGAACGGCTAGTGGTATTTGGATTTTGATTTCTCTTTCTTCTTCTCGGAGCGGGAGAGCTCGAGTTCATACATGGCGGCTTATTGAAAACCCTGATTCTATGGGGGGTTTATTTAGATGGTAAAGGGATTGGGATTATGAGGATAAGATGAAGAATGGGTTAGGGTGGAGAGGTATGATAAGGTTTGGCAGTTCAATTGACAAAGGGAATGAAGAAGAAGCAAGTGACTGAAAGTGACTGAAACCCTTGTTTCTGTTGAACCCAGTTGATCGTGTGGCTTCGTTCCCCTCCGTGTTTTGTTAATAATTTTTTGAAGGGTTAGATTTATCCCAACTTTGGACGGTCTGGATCTTTTAATAGCGGTGAACGGGAAATTTATTTTTTCAAATCCACTTGTGTTTTGTGTGTGTATATATATATATATATATAAGAAGATAAAAGCTTCGGATCGGAAAAGATCTTACAGTGTGTAGCGAGGGAGGCTTTAAACATCTTTTGAAGCTTGAAAACTCAATTTTCATCGGTTAAAACTTGATATGTTGTAATATATATGTATACAAGTGTTTACAAATAAGAATATCGAAGTTTGGAACACTGTAGGAGGGGTTAAGAGCTGAAATGGGTGGAATTCCATCTCCTTTTTCTTGTGGGATCAGTTATCTCAAAGTACGTGCACTCGGACCAACGCACAGTTTACTCGAACCTTCATAACTTTCAATTCGGGAGTCCAATGGAGGCGTGCTATACCTTTTTGGAAAACTCTTGACAAGAGATACACAATGACATGAGATTTGACCTTTTTTGAATCTGAGAAGATGGGTCCATGACCAGATCTTCAAGTCTCCGCAGTCAGTCCGTTGAGCTGTCTTATACTGTTTTCACTCGGGATTGACGTTGTGGTTTTGAATGACCTTCATAGCAGTGATTTGACTTGATTTGATGTTAAGTTGGCAAAATTACTATTTTTCCCTCCGAGTTGTCTTTGGGTTTGATGCAGTTGTAGCTGTCTTTTCTCAGGGTTGTCTTCGAGATTGGACCATTGTTGACTTTTTTTGGTCCTCAGGGTTGTCTCTGAGGTTGGTTTGTTGTTTCACGGGGTTGTCGCTGGGTTTTATCTTAGTCTCTCCGGGTTGTCACTGGGGTTTTTCTTACTCTCCTGGGGTTTGAATTGATCTCCCGTGGTTATCATCAGGGTTTGATTATATCTCTCGGGGTTGTCACTGGGGTTTGAATTGATCTCCCGGGGTTTGAATTGCCTCCTAGAGTTGTCACCGGGGTTTTATTTGATCTCTCGGGTTGTCATTGGGGTTTGAATTGATGATTTTGACTTCCAGGGTTGTCTCTGGAAGACAAAAGATGATTCTGCCCTCCTGCATGGTTAGTAACAAGAATGCATAATTTTGAGTGTCTACAGATGCCCCTCTTTATCATTTTTATGCAATGTAATGTAATGAAATGGATAAAGATGACTAGACACTTGAAATATGATAAGATTAAATGATGCCATGTAATACAACATAATATGATGTTATGTACGCTGCTGGGGATGGAGTTGTCAACATTTCTGCTTTCATCACTAGATCTTTCCTGATGCTACATTGGATTGAAGCCAATGGTTTAAAATGTTCATCAGTGCCATTGAGACTGATTTGACGTCATGTTGTAGAGATTTTTTCAAGATCCTTGCTGGGGAGATTTTCCTATAGCTGATACCATTGGACCTTTCTGAATTCGATGTCGGGATTTGTCACCAACGTGTCTTTAGATACGCTTTCTGACTTTTCTTTTGCCGGGGATGCTCCTTTCTTTTTGTGAGTGACTCACTGGAGATTTATTGATGCCTATCCTAATGACAACTTGTTTTGGTTTTCATCCTTAGATTCTTCCTGCCGTTACATTGGGATTGTCACCACCATCCTGGCTTTCTATCATGGAGATAGAGCTTTTATTGCTTGCTTCCATAATATCCTCACAATACCTACTCGAACAGTAGTTTATAAAGGTTGACCATCACCGAACTTCCTCGGTGCCTACTTGAACAGTAGTTTGCAATAATCTGAAAATCATTGAACCTTCGCGATGCCTCGACTGGGGACTTATATAACAGATTCCATCATTGATCCTCCCCGAGGAAGATAGTTTTCCACGGTTTTCATCATCAGATCTTTCCTGATGCTACGCAGGAGTTGTTGCCAACGGTTTACAATATTAGATACTCTGCCCTTCATTGAAGCAGTTTTCAATGGCTTACATCACCGGACCCTTCCCAATGCTACAATGGAGTTATCGCCAACGGTTTACACTGTAAACCATTATGACCTTCGTTGAAGTAGTTTTCAACGGCTTACATCACCGAATCTTTCTCGATGCTATGATGGAGTTATCGTCAACGGTTGACACTGTCAATCATTCTGACCTTCATTGAAGTAGTTTTTAACGACTTACATCACCAGACCTTTCCTGATGCTATGCTAGAGTTGTCACCAACGACTTACACTGTCAATCATTCTGACCTTCGTTGAATTAGTTTTCAACGACTTATATCACCAGATCTTTCCCGATGCTATGCTGGAGTTGTCGCAAACGATTTACTATGTCAATCATTCTGATCTTCTTTGAAGTAAATTTCAACGGCTTACATCACCAGATCTTTCTCGATGCTACGCAGGAGTTATAGCGAATGGATTACACTGTCAAGCATTCTGACCTTCGTTGAAGTAGTTTTTAATGGCTTACATCACCGTATCTTTTACAATTCTACACTAGAGTTTGTCGCCAACGGTTTTCACTGTCAATCATTCTGACATTCGTTGAAATGGTTTTCAATAGCTTACATCACTGGACCTTTCCCGATGCTACGCTATAGTTGTCACCAATAGTTTACACCGTTATTCATTCTGACCTTCGTTGAATTAGTTTTTATTAGCTTACATCATCGGATCTTTCCCGATGCTACGCTGGAGTTGTTACCAACGGTTTACACTATCAATCATTCTGACCTTCGTTGAAATGGTTTTTAATGGCTTACATCACCGGACCTTTCCCGATGCTACGCTGGAGTTGTCGCCAACAGTTTACACTGTCAATCATTCTGACCTTCGTTAAAGTAGTTTTCAATGACTTATATCATCGGATCTTTCCCGATGCTACGCTGGAGTTGTCGTTAATGGCTTACACTGTCAAGCAATCTGACCTTCGTTGAAGTAGTTTTCAATGGCTTACATCTCGATGCCACGCTGGAGTTGTCGCCAACAATTTACAATATCAGACATGCAGATATCTCTACTGGGGATATCTTTCTGACGAATTATACCCCTGAATAAATCTGGATATTTTGACGCATTCAAGACCAATGGTTCATGACATCGGACCTTCCCAACGATTTGACAAGGACTATTTTCAACAATCTCCATCATTTGCTTTCTAATCCCTACATCAGGGTTAATACCAATGACTTATATGTAGATCAAAAGTTGGTATTTGAATTTAGGGTTTCAGGCCCTTTGTCCTCAATCACGTACAACCTTTTTTCTTGATTTGACTTTTCAGCTTCCGGGAACTCCGTTGTAACTCAAATTTGATCAAACCGGAGGGGGTGGGGACAACCCTGGTGGCCGCGGGTTGACCCGCGGCTCCCATCGAGTAACTCCCCCCATTTCTTCTTCAGATCTACTAAGTTCAGGTTGCTTTCTGCAAAATTAGTCACTGTAAAAATGTTCTGCACTAACCTAGTAATGTTTACATGTTTTCTTTTCAAGTTTTGACCGTTAGAACGTTAGATTTCATATAGAATGCTTCTAAACACAATATAGTGAATATGCATGCTTACATGACTTAATAAAAAATGATCAGACTTAGCAAATGCTTATATTTTACCATGTTGAACGTTTTAATGTGAAAAAAAACTAATTTCTAACAGTCATTTGGCACCCTTTTTTGCTAGTTTATTCATCTTATTTGAGAATAAATGAACACGGTTTTTTTTAAAAATGCACATGGTAATTTAGCTCCCATTGTGACTTACTTTTAATGTTTAATATCTATATCTTTGACATTGAGTTGGTGTGCTACTGAATGGCCACCTAATCATACCTATGTGCATGCAAACAGTCCATTTTACAAAGGAGACTCTGGCGATTTTTTTTTTTCACGAGTCTAGGCATTTAATGAGAATGCAATTTTAACTCTACTTGGATGTATGTTATATTATTGCATGTATTAGGACTTAGGCTATGCATGAAGCAATGATTTGAGTTTAATAAGCTTTAAGTTTAAAACATACCTCACCCTTTCTGAGGTGATTTGGAGATTTTGTTCAGGTTATGAATTCAGATAGACAGAGTAGCTCTCGCACGATCTCCGCAGCTGTGAGGAGGATAGCCTATGATGTTCCTCGACCTCGTCCAGCCCGACAACCTCGCCGGTTAACTGAGTTATTTATTCGTCCTATCCAGGTTGATAGGCTAAATGTTATAGATGAGGAGGATGATGTTCTTATTGAGGACCCAACTCATTCTCCTTCCATTCCCCACAAGGAGCTTCCAGCTATTAATGTGACGATTCCAGATCTTTTGGATGCTTTGAGTTATCATCCCTCGATCTAAGCGAACGAGGTAATATCCATTTCCATTTTTTCTTTTCTTCTCTTCCCACTTCTGGGGGCAAGGGTTTGATCTTGATTTTGAACTTGATGCAGGTTCCCAACTTTACTCAGCCCAGGGGCAACTGGTTTAGCATTCACTCCTTGTACCAGACCTTTTATTTAGAGTATCATGCCATTGTCCATTCTTGGGGTTTGGAGGCCTTCTTTTCCATTCCTCCCCGTCGTTGTCCTTGGGGTTATCTGAGGGCTTTATCTGAGCGATGGTTCCACTAGACTCAGTCTCTCAATCTTTTGGACTGTGAGGTGATGATGACACTGATGGACTGGCGGTTCAACACGAGGTTAGAGTTTACAAGGAGGTCAGTGTCTTTGGTGACTAACATTTTACCAGCTGCAGTTCGATCCCTTTTGGGAATTCCTGCCATGACCCTTAAGGGTTAAACTATCCGCTCTGGGCCCTTGAGTGTGGATGCCATGAGTGGGGCTTTGACTGAGCCTCTGCCTGATGATCAGAGGGTTAGAGATCTCATTCTTCGGCGGATGTTCTTGATCATCATCAGAGGTTGTTTCCTAGCGGACAACTCCTTGACGGTCTCTTTTGCTTTAGTCAACGTTACACGTGATGTGGATCACATTAGGGATTTTGACCGGGGCTCATTCAACTTTGCCTATTTTCTTCGTGGGATGCACCTGCGGTCAAAGGGTATGACAGAGGCTTGGCTAGGCTTTTACCCATTTTTACTGGTGAATAATTTTTCTTTATCTCCCAATTTCCTCTATTCTGGCAATCAATCTTCATAACCGATGACATTTAATCTTTATATTTTCAATTTTGGGCCTATGAGAGGCTTCCTTGCCTTTGCCCAGTTACCACATTAGGTATGGAGACCTATCCACAGGGACAACGATGACATCACTCCAATCTTGCAGAGGTTCCCGTAGTAGAGGGGTTTACCCACTTTTGGTTGTAGTTGTTGACTGCTGATGTTATCACATGGGTTCCCTATTCTGTGGACCATCTGATAGTAGGTTTTGAGGGTGGTTTTCCGACCAGGGTAGAGTACGTATATCCACTCGTCGGATTCCTCTGTTGACTGATGGAGGCTGGGAGCTCTACTTGGGAGAGCATGCTATCAGGAGCATTATATGGGAGATTCATATTCCATTTTCTCCTCCTACTAGATGACATTGGTCTTTATCTCAGACAATCATAGAGATTCCCATGATGGGCTTGGATGACTTTACTTTATCAGAGGGCCCTTACACTCAGGATGCCTTCCATCGCTGGTGGACTCCTCGCACCATTGGAGCTCAGACTCGTGCCACTCAGTTCTTGGGTGATATGGTTCCTGGGTCTGTGATGATGACAGATTGGATCGCCTATGTGTGAGAACCCATTCATTTGGTACAAATTGATAGCTTGACCCAGAGATTGGACCGGGCACACTTTTCATTCAGCATTTGGGCAGAGATTCATCAGAGGCAGATTCTTTTGATCATTCTAGCTCTAGCGCTGGTCTTTCAGGTGACCCATACTTTGATAGCTTCATCGGAGTAGATCCCCCTTTGTATCGACCTGATGTTCCATCTGGTAGAGATATAATGACTCAGGAGGAGTTACAGCAGGTTGATCGATTGGATGATGTAGACATCATAGATTTCTTTGGATAGAGTTCTCGTTATCTCTTTTGATAGGCCTCTATTAGATATTAGGCGGTTGTGCCCCATTTCCCTGTACTTTTTATTTTCAGTTGTAGACCGAGATGATATATTTAATTCTTATTAGAGGATGATGTATTTAGGAATGTATGTATAATGCTTTCTATTACTTGCATCATATTGTCATTTATCATTGTTATTTATCATGATGCATGCATTAAGTCATGGATATGCATTCACATAAGTGTGTTTAGCATTGACCACTGGATGGTCTTATGATACAGTTCTACAGATGTCTTCATCTACCGTCAGTCAAATTGAGCACACACTGTTGGGTAAAATCTAGTACGCACATCACACAAGTATACGTGGTCAACAAGTAATATAATAGTAAGTAGAGTATCGTTCTCTTAGAGACTTAGTAAGAATTTAAACCTCACAATTACCAATTTCCTATTAATCATAATTTTATTAAACTAATCAATTTTAAGTTTGTAACTAACATTATTAAAACTATTAAAATCACCACACAATCAATAAACGCTAAAAACTGAATTTTCAAATAAATAATGGAGAATTAGGCTTTTGACTTCACTCTAAGCATCACTCAGATTATTACACCTTTATTCCAGTTTAATTCACTATCCCAGTTTATTAATCAAGAACACGTATGTAGAACTAGCCACCTCTCGATACACTAATACTGTATTAACCCAAATCCACAATTAAGATAGAATTACGTTAAACACCTTAATTAACTAACTCACTATATCTCTATGTGAATTACAATTAAAGAAGGTTGAAGTTCAAGTTCTTTTTCTGATTACATGCGATGTCAAGCATATCTCTACCCTAACATTCATCAAGATTCTGTTCATTCACATAAATCAAGAACACATGATATATTAATTAAGTCTAGACTATATTTCATCTCTAGAGTTCATACAAGTCCACAAAGAATCATTGATCAGGTAATTCATAAATTCATGCTCAAATTAATATAGATAAAATGGATAATAGCTTATTAAACTGAAATCAAAGATTACATAACCATCGTTCCACTTAAAGATCCGTCTTAAGCCTAAAAAGTAATTAATTCATAATAAATGAAATAAAAACTGAATAAATCAAAGATAACATCTTCTCAATTACATAAATAAACTAGAGTAGAAGAATAACGCAGAACACCCTTCACTTTAGTCTCAATCCGCAATCAATACGATCGTTCTTCAAAATCTCCACTCAGTTGCTCGCTATGAAAATCTGTGATCAATCTTCATTAGTTGCCTTGCATGTTGCTTAATTCGTTGATTATTGAGCCATATATATCTAACATGAAGTCTTCGCCGAAATCCCATGTCAAAGAGAGTCCATATGCTATCAAAAGTGCACAAGTCCACCTTTCAGCAGAGTTCAAATCGGGGCCGGAGAGTCGAGTTCGACCCTCAGCCTTGGCGAGGGGTATATAAACAAAAAGAGGCTCGCCTGGGTGGCTACCCTCCTGTTAACCGAATTTGGCAAATTTCTATACTTGCTCCGAATGCCTCCTTTTCTTATCACTCGCCACACCAACCACCCTACACACGAAATAAGAAGAAACAAGTAAGAATGAACATGAACGCAAAGAATTAACAACGATTATGCTTAAAATGTACAATGATTCGCGGATATAAAATCCACTTATCAAAATCCCCCAAACTTAAACCGTGCTAGTCCTCGAGCACAAAACAACTACATGCTATGCAATGCAATGATATGTAATGTATCTAACTAAATGACATTGAATCCAGCAGTATCATAGAATCAAACTTATTCCATCGGCCTTAGAACAATTAAGCACACACTACAATACTTCATAATAAAAACCATCAATAACTTCTCATCAATTCCTCGAATCTTATACGTATCATCACTAATATCGTGTGTGTGTGGTCAACATTTATGCTAACTGATTTAAATTCAAATTCAACACATAACCAATCTCTTATTAGGATTCATACAAAATAAACTCGAAAATTTCAAAAACAAACAAGTTCCAACTCGAATCAAACAATTACCAAGAATAGGGGTCCGAATAGGGTATTCATGCTCTCTTTTTTCATTGACGGGGGCTCTTTACCCTTATTTCCCGTCTTCTCTTTATTTTTCTTTTCTTTCTTCCTTTTTTTTTCATAGATGGTTGGTGAGTGCGTTTTACGCTCCATCTCACACTTGTGTTTATGGGTAGTATTTATCCTCAACCCACCACAAGACTCAACTAGCTTTTATTTTATTTTTTTTGAAGCTTATATACCTTACTTGTGACACCCCCAAAATCGGTATACATCACCCATTCTGAGTCGTCAAATACATGGTATAGAAACAACTACAACTTCATTAATACAATTATCGTGCAAAATACAACAACACATAAACTGTGAGTTGAAATACAAATATTGTCTTCTAGACAATATTCACACTCAAATAAATCCTCATTACAATTATTGATACCCTATTTTGCAAAATAGTGAGGACTACTAAAACAAAGCTATCTTGAACCATCACTCCATACCCGAACTAGTTCGCTTATATTCTCGCCTCACGAGAAGAAAATGGAACAAAAGGAAAAGGGTGAGCTCAACTAGCCCAGTAAAGAATATTATGACTTAGATAATGTACAACAAAGTATCCTTAGTCTTCAACAGGGAAAAATCTGATAGAATATAATAGACAACAAGTTTTAGATCAACAACTGCAGCGGAAACAACAATCCATTAGAAGAGTCAAGTAAAGAATGAATTCTACTATCTTCTAAGATTTAAAAATCCATCATCAATATTTTATCCCTGTAACATCAATCAATATACATCTTGAATCAAATATTCATCTTTGCACTACAGGCCAAAGATATTTATTTGTATCACCAGTTGGTCATGTTCATCTCAACACCTGTTCATCTTTGCACTACAAGCCAAAGATATTCATCAGTTAATCATTCATCTTTGAACTATAGGCCAAAGATATTCAGTAATATCATCATTTGGGACTGAGATGATGAAAAATATCTTAAAGAAAACGAATCAAGTGAGATAAAAGATCAAAGATTAGGGATTCATACTTTAGTTTATCCAAGTTCAAAAATACCTTATAATAATCAACTGTGGAGCAAAATTCAAGAATGAAGATCAAAACATGGATACAATCAAAGATAGTAACCATAATAGACAACTTGGACAAAGAAAAGAAAATTTTATTTTTTTCTGTGAATAATGCCGTATACGTGAATAGTAACCCCGACACAAAAAGGTTAAAATTTCACAAGAAAAATCATCATACTTCGTGAATAGTATTCGTGAATAGTAACTCGTGAATAGTAACTCATGAATAGTAACTCTGACATGAAAAGGAAAAATTTCATAATAAAATTCATACTAATATTCCGGTATAATGATATTGAAAGAAATAATATCATTTACGAAGAAAATAACATCTCTTACCTCAAAAGAATAGTACTTCTGGCTGGAATATCAGATATAAAGCTAAAAGGAACTTGCACCGAATAGCAACACTCAAAGTATCAAAATACTCACATAAGCACCCTATTTATAGGAAAATGCTTAGAATACCAAAATAGAAAATTTAATAAAATAATAATATTTATAAAAAAATTTCCTACGCCCACCTTAGAAATTTGAATTTAGCATTTTGCAACAACAAGTGGGGCCCACCAACACACAAAACATGTTCTACACATTTTTTGTAACAAAATTAATTCAGACCCAATATTCCAGAACTTCAATAATTCATAATAAATAGCCCTTTTATCCAAAAAATTTGAATCTTATGTCCATTCCATAGGAAATTCAATTCTCTACAACTTTGTAGCTTTAAGTTTTTCCAAATTCCAAGCAGAAATTGACCGAAATCCACATACGAACGATTTTGCAGGCTATAATCAAATTTCAGTCAAAAATAAGGTCCACCAACATGTTTAACATGTTTTTAGCATTTATTGTAACAAAAATACTCCTCTTCATCATTTATTCATATATCACACATTCATTGTAAAAATATCACCATTATTATATTATTGTAATATAATAATATATTTAAATTAATTATTTTATCAGAAAAGATAAAATATCAATTTTCAATAATTTTCACTTTTCTAAAAATTCCTCCATTTATATCCACATAAAATAAATATTTTCTTATCATATAAATCAATAATTAATTATTCACAAATAATATTACAGAATCACAATTATGACAACTAGGTCGTTCCCAGGAAAGAGGGGGCTTTTCAATAAGGATTTCTCCTTACTGGCGCGCAATTAGGTGACCAAACCTCTCCTTAGACAGAACTTTCTAGACATTGCCAATAATTTTATCTAGCAATATTATTAAAATAATATGAATTATTGATCTGATAATGGGAAATACTGTGTAGTGATAATTATTGAAACAATAATAATATACAATATCAACGTAGCAATTATTGAATCAATAAAATAAAATATTGAACAATACTTACTGTAACAATTATTGAGTAGTGACTTCTTACGTAAGAATTTATAATTCAAAAATATTATGCAATACCGTGTGCTACTGTGCACCGACACGTATTACTATATTTTAACCACCGGGTATTTCAACAGTGTTAACGGTAACAACTATGCCGTTATTTATAAAAACTCAAACTTGTCGTTATCATCATCCGACAAATATTCTGTTATGGGGCCCACAAATGGTTGCGCCGTCGTACGAATATTCTCCGATAGTAAGACTATTCCACGACAAAACGAATATTCCCCGACAACAATAAGTATTTTATAACCACTTGCTTATTTAAAATATTTACATATCACCCTTAACTTTAACCTTTTATCAATATAACCATTTACTGAATAATAATTATAAGAAAAATTGGATTCTTTTATTTCATAAAATTCGGGGTCTTAGATTACTCTTTTCCCCAAACCTAGGTTATTGCCTAAATTGTCGTTTTCAATGCGTATAATAACAGAGTGAATTTTAAGTCACCATGCAGATGTATGTAGATGTTTTTTTTTTTATATATGGTTATATATGGATACATACATTTATGGATTTCATTAAAATGAAAGCTGTGACCTAATTATACATTAGGTAAGGATATTAAATAACCTAAGGGTTATGGTAATACCTAAAAGTTAGTATTTTATATGTATACTAACTTAAGTGGGTAAACTTAGTATTTCAAGTGACTAATAATTTTAAACCTAATTTGTAAATCTAATTAGGTTATGAGATAAAATCATATGTATAAGTAATTAAACTTCATATGATTGGAGATGAAAGCCCTAAATTATCAAATTGGGTAACATTATTAAAATTGTTGGACTATGTTTTTATCTAGCCCAAATCAATAAAAAGAAAAGCCCAAGGAAAATAAAATGTAATCCAATACTTAGCCCACTTGATTGGGGGTATTCTAGACATTTGATTAATCAAAATTGGGCATTTAAAATAAAAGCTAAATGGTGGATATTATGAGGATCCTAAGTGGATTAATTAATCTAGCTTGTCCATTAGTAGACATGATTAAACATAAGGACAATGTTGTAAGGCTCCCATTGGTTGCCACTCCATTATGCACATTTAATCATGTTTAACCTAAGGTAAGTAATAATACAAAGTGTTTTACCTAATGGGCAACAAAATGATTGTGGGAGAATTAATAATGAATTGCCCATTACATTTTGAATGCACATCTCATTCTTCCAACACTTCATTCGTATTCCAACATTTCATTTTCTCTCCATCTTCTTCATCTTCTTCTTCTTCTATCTCTTGCTCCCAAGCTAGCCAACTTCAAAGAGAGAAAAGAAAGAGAGAATTTCATCCATAGAAAGAAAAAATATAGGAGTGCTAGTTGTTTATGCCCCCTAAGTTTATTAGTTACTTTGGAAAATCAAGGAAGGTAGCCACTAAGTCAAGGTATAATGTACCTTCATCTTCTTCTCTTACCTTGTTTTGATAGCTTGAGTTTTGATGGGGTTATGTACAACTACTCAAGATACACTAGTTATACATACCATCATGCATGGAACTAAGTATCTTGAGTGTTGGATCTAAGGCTTAGAGGAAGAAAATGAGCATATGTTCTCCAAGGGTGAAAACTCTTGTTTTTCTTCCACTAAATCTTGTGTAACTCAAGTTCTACAACTTGGAATTATGATCCGTCAAGGGGGGTGCTAGATACATGAGTTATCTAGTAAACCCAAGTGGTAGATCACAAATCTAGTAAGTTTTGAAACCTTTAAGATTATTTTTCCCAAAACAGTCCACTTTATATGCTAAAGCTTTGAAACTCTAAATCAGCTACTGATTTGTTTTTCATGAGGCTGTTTCGGTCAGTTCCTTGTCTTGTAAAAATCTGGAAAAATATTACAGAGGTACCTTATGAAGTTATCTACGCAGAGAGGAAAAAGAACGGACACGCTTTCGAAAGTTATATATTGTGCGTAATGACTATTTTTCAGAAAAGGACTCCATAAATATTATCCTACGAATATCTCATGTGTATACACTGGAAAATTCCAAAATTTTTACAGTAGCTTCATATATGTTAAGAGAGCATACCCTGAAAATTTCAGATTTTTCTGAGTAAAACTCAATTTATGAAAAATAGAGCAAGATCCGAGTGTTTTGGACACTCTAAAAATAGTAAATCATTTTCTAAAATTCTAGAAAAATTAGAGGATCATTGTTGGTTCATATTCTGTTAAAATCCAGAAGCTGAGAAATTTTGGAATCAGTTTGCTATTTTTCCTAAAAATGATTAGGTTATGAATAAAAGGAAATAAATAGTTAAATGATGCCTTTAATGAGAAAAAATATGATTTTTATGCTTGAATGCTCATAATATATTATATCATGACTATCTTAGGGCATTTTGGTAATTTATAATAATAAATATTACTTATGACCTTTTATGGATATTAAATAAGAGGTTATTAAAGGATGAACAATTAGAATAAATTGTTTATTAATTTAATAAATCATTGGAATATTATTATAATACTAATAATATTATAATATGATGTTGTTATGTAAATAAAAATATTAGATTAGAGTATTATTATTAAATAATAATATTCGAGATTAAATAAAATATTATTAAATGATTAATAATATTAAGAAATAATAAATGAATAAAATATTATTAAAATATTATTAAATGATTAATAATATTAGTAAGGGATAAAATATTATTAAATGATTAATAATATTAGTAAGTGAATAAAATGTTGGTAATGATTTAAAGTATTATTAGTGAACCAATAATACTAGAAGGTGAATTAATATTATCTAAGTTAATAATATTATGTGAATTAAAGGTAGTCGTTAATTAATAATAACACTATTCAGGCATGATAATGTTTATAAGAACTTATCAGAATGTATGATATCTATGTGATTACATAACTGATGTTATGCATTGACTAATTGAAAGACTAATTATAGGTCTCTCAAAGGAAGATAATTTAACTACATAGTGGATAGAAATTTATTTCAGAGTCAGAACTCACGATCGAGGCAAGTTTCCTAACTCAACTTGAAAGTTATTATTTTCAAAGCATATTAGTGAATAATTATTGATGATTATTCACGCCTTTATTGATTATTGAAATTGACTTTTTGTGCAATTGAATTCGCTCTACCGCCATCGAACGTGAATTAAATTAAAGTTCTTCATTTATGAACTGTTTATGGATAGATCTATGCTAATTGTATCGCCTAGATCAAGCATGTCTAAATTTGTTAAATCAAATGGATTTTAAATAACTCGTTTTATTAATTGATATGGTAAGAACTCTCGATCGAGAAATGAACAAATTTGATTAAGGCATGATATCAATGTTTGATTATTAAGTGTTTATGCATAAATCACGGGTATGAAAGGTCGATCCCCTTGAATACCAAAACTTATTAAAAGGTCCAGCTTTAAATCATCGAAAGCACCTTGGCAAATGTTCATGGTTATTCAAAACCACTCGGCCATGTTATTCAATTATCGAATATTCAATTGTTGATTATTAATTCATGTTCCTTCACAATCTTATATTATTGTTGAACATCAAGGCAATATTTCTTTTCTAAGTCATGATATATCTCCTTTGTCTTTATAAACTTGTGAAGCAAATTAGTTGCTTACTCTTGCTATATCATGACCTCTATTTTCGCTAAGTTCAAGGATCTAATGCGAAGGACAAGGGCAAGGGCAAGATCCAGAGTAATTTTAGAATGAATGTTAAATTAGTTATTATCTAATGGAATTTTCGAGTAAACTATTTGTATTATAAATGGTGTATTTAAAGTTAAGGTTAGAGAGACCCTGGGACCATGTTTTGAGACTTTTGTATAATGAACAATGTATGTTTATTATTTCAAATAGTTATAGAATGCTTATGATGATGATAGGATCGTGAGCACCTAACTCGAGGTTAGAGAACCCGGATTTGGGGGCGCCATGTGTTGGTATCAAAGTCGTAGGTTATAAACATTAGAATGCTAAACCTAGGTTATAACCTTAGTAGAAAACTCTTACTTGAGTATGTTAGAGATGGATTGTGGAAATTCATCGAGTATGTGTTGTACTTAATAAAATATTATTTCATTTCATCAATGGATATATTTTATTGTAGTAATCGATGTTGTATCCTTGTTTTATAGGATGCCGTGTGATAGTCGGGGGAGCCATTCTCAGAGACCAGAGGAGGTCGCCCTGCAGGAGGTGCTCTGACACCTCAAGGATGTGATGATTAGTAACTCGTTAGAAAAAAACTATGCTCGTGGAGCAAAGGATTTTTGCAATTGAGGCGAGAATATGAACCATCAACACACTGAAAGCAAAGAAGATAAGGATGTCGCTTATCGTGCATGTATGGAGCTAGCAGAGATACGAGTCCAAATGCTAGAGCAGGAGAAGGCAAAGTTCGCAAGATTGAGAGTAGAGCATCCGCGATGCAGAGTGAGTTTGACGAGAGATTGCGCACAAGATACGGTGGAAGAAGCATTTCATAAGTCGGCCAAACAGTGGGATCTATTAGAGATGGCATCGGATGCCCATGAAGGTCGAGAGGAGACTTTAGGATCGGCATTAGACGTCACAGATGAGGGGGGCCAAGAAGGGGGGCTAGGAGGGTCCACTCGAGATAGAGAGTCTAGTCGATCCGCTCGACGAGAGTTCGGAGTAGTTGCTTCCCTCAGAGCCTGTGGCAGGTGACCTGGCAGGCCACCAAAGTGGTGATGATGTGATGGGCCAGCTTGTAAATAGATGCATTAGTACCTTTCTTGTTGTGTAATAAGGTTTTATGTTGATGTAAACCTCAACAAGCAGTGTGAGGTAGTAAATGGTTATGTACTTTTTCCTAATTGTGTTTGTAGGAGGTATCATTATGAGTTAATCCCATCTTTGTGTTAAAATGGGATAGTAGCATTTATAAAATATACCGTATTAATCGTAAGTCATCAAGATGGTGTATGAATATAAATGCAAGATTATTATGATATGTGTTAGAAAATTTTAAATAGTAAATTTTCTATTTAATGTTATGTGAATTCAAGAGATCGATTTGGAAAATGTTCTTTAAAAACAAACTTAACCCACTAAGTAGGAGAAAGACTTCCAAATCTCTCAGAATTTAAAACTCTCACATAATGATCATCCGATTGTTTAAATAAATAGCAGACACATACTAAGTAATCATATGATAATAAATCCGAGTAACGTGTTAGAATTTTTGTTTCACTAGATAATGGCGCCGCAGACGTGGACTCAGAACCAAGATATGAAGAGTCGCTTAATAATGCAATGATCTCAACAAAACCCAATGCAAGATTTTATTAATATGATGGTTGAAGCCATGAGGAATCAAGCTCAACCCGCAGGAAATCAAAGCAGCACCCAAATAGTAAACTTTAAGGACTTCAAGGCAAGAGGACCGCCAGAGTTCAGAGGAACAAATAATCCGATAGAAGCCCAAATGTGGGTAAAGGAGATCGAGAAGGCTTCTTTATTATTGCTAGAGTAGCAGAAGAATGTAAGACCATTTTTGCTACCTACTTAATGAAGGGGAGGCTAGCTATTGGTGGGATGCCAACCGTAACAAAGTTTAATCGAATCGTGATTGGGAAGCATTCAAGAAGTTGTTCTTCGAGAACTACTTCCCGAGAGTGTTCAAGCAAGAATGGAGATCAAGTTCTTGGAACTAAAACAGAGAATATGTCAAGACGTAGTATGTCATAAATTTAATGAATCGCCGATTCGCCCACATCGTGGACACAGAGGCGAGGAAAGCGAGAAGGTTTGAAAATGGACTAAAGCCGTGGATTTATAGTAAGGTAGCGGTTTTACAAATCCCATCATTCTCAACTCATGGAAAAAGCTCTTATAGCGGAAGGAGGAAGCGAAGTTGGCCTCAAGATACAATCGAGAGAAGAATAAGAAGAAAAAGGTAAGGTGGAATCAAAATGTCAAGAAGTAAGGTGAGCAACAATAAGAAGCGGAAATGGAGCAGTTGGGGGTAGTAATCGAGATGCAAGCAAGGAAGCGGCAACAAAAGAAGTCTGTGTGGGAATCTGTGGAAAGGGTCACTGGGGAGTGCTTGAAAGGAAAAATGATATGTTATACATGTGGACAAGAAGGGCATACCTCACCCAATTGTACTAAGGTGAAGAAAGGAGGTTGCTTTAATTGTGGTGAAGTGGGACATCTGATCAAGGATCGCTCAAGAAGAAAAAAGCATGGATGGCGGAAATGGCAACAGGGCAATAACACAAAGACAACCAAAGGAGGACCAAACCAAATTAAACAAGCCAACAAAGACGGACATTCAATATGACAAAGGCAAGATGCCGTGGCATCCAGGAGGTGGTGTCGTATAATTCGATCAATGATATAAATGCCTATGTGTTATTCGATTCGGAGCTTCATGTTTTTTCAGATTCGATGAATTTGCTCAAAGATTAAGTTTACCTCATGAACTATTAGAACACCCAATGAATGTAGAAGTAGCAAACAAAGAAATTATCCCCGTAGACTACATCTATAGGAACTGCGCAGCTAATGTAAGAGGTTTTAAGCTTAACGTGGATTTGATACCGATTCGCCTTGGAGAGTTTGATGTAATCCTTGGGATGGATTGGTTATCAAGTCATGGAGCGGCCATCGATCAGAAGAAAAGTGCGACACCCAAAGACCAATAAGTCAAAGGTGGTATTTTATGGCAAGAATCGCCAAGACAATCTTGTTGTTCGACGATGATGCAAGCAAGGAAGTTGCTTAGAAGGGTCAGATAGGTTATTTGGCTCACGCCAGGATACCCGCAGAATCGAGGGTGAATCGGGTCAAATACCTATTGTAAGGGAATTCGCTGACGCTTTCCCGCATGAAATTTCGGATTGCCACCAGACAGAGAGATAGAGTTTGTTATCGATTTGGCACTGTGGACATCACCAGATCCAAAGCGCCCGATCGTATGGCTCCCTGAGAAATGAAGGAACTGATGGTTCAACTACAAGAGTTGTTAGATAAGTGGATACATTCACCAAGCAGCGATCACCGGGGGGAGCACCAGCCTTATTCAGAAAGAAGAAGGATGGGTCATTAAGACTTCAGATCGACTACCGAGAGTTAAACAAGGTCACCATTAAGAATAAATACCCATTGCCTGTGATCGACGATTTGTTTGATCAACAAGGGGGCAAAATACTTTTCAAAAATCGACTTGAGGACCGGTTATCACCAATCAAGGTGAGACATGAGGATGTTCCAAAGACGCATTCGTAACTCCCCAGATGGACACTTTGAGTTTCGTAATGTCTTTTGGGTTAACTAATGCACCAAAGAAAGATTCATGGATTTGATGAACAGAGAGTTTAAGCAAAGATTTGGATAAGTTTGTTGTCGTGTTCATCGATTTACATTCGTATATTCCGAGATGAGGAAGATCACATACCGAACATCTAAGGAAAGTGTTGAGACGTTAAGGAGGGAGAAGTTGTATGCAAAGTTCTCCAAGTGTGAATTTTGGTCATGAGAGTGCAATTTTTGGGTCACGTTATCGATAAAGATGGTGTTTCAGAGATCCAAAAAAAAGTAGAAGTTTGTTATCAATCGGGAAATACCAAAGACACCGGATGTAAATTAGGAGTTTTTGGGATTAGCAGGATACTATCAAGATTCATCCAAGATTTTTCAAAGGTAGCATCGCCATTGACCAACCTTACTAGAAAGGCAAAGAAGTTCGCTTGGACGGAAAAATGTGAACAGTAGTTTCATGGAATTGAAGAAGAGGCTCGGCCAAGCACCGTGGTTGGCTTTTACCCGACAACACGGAGGATTCAGTAGTGTATAGTGATGCGCCACACAAGGGTCTTGGTCTGTAGTCGATCGATGCAAAGATGGCAAGGTCATCACAGACGCTTCACGCCGCCTAAAGGACTATGAGAAGGGTTATCCCACTCATGACCGGAGTTAGCAAAGCAGAGTTTTTGCCTTGAAAATTTGGAGGCACTATTTAGATGGAGAGAAGTGTGAGATATATATGATCATAAGAGTCTAAAGTATATCTTCACCCGTATGAGCTAATATGAGGCAATACTGATGGCTAGAATTGATCAAGGATTATGATTGTGAGATTCTGCACCATCCGTGCAAAGCAAAATGTAGTGGCCGATGCCCCGAAAGCGTAAAAGGCAGAGAGAAGTTATTGAAGTTAACCATTCAAGAGGAATTGGTGAAGGATTTCGAACGACTTGACTTAGAGGTTAAGCACCGACTGAGGTCAATGAGAAATTATTTATCGTGGGCAAATGAGCCCTACTTTATTAGATAAGGTTAAAGAGGCTCAAGAGAAGGACGAAGATCATGACAAAGATCAAGAAGTTTAAGTAATCAAGGGGATGAATTGAAATACAAGATTGATGGCACCGGATCGCTAAGATTTGAAGGACTTAATTTGGGTAAAATTGCTAATACCGTAACTAAGAGAAGAGATTCTCGCAAGAAGCACATAATACGAGGTACTCGACACACCTGTGAAGCACAAAATGTATCAAGACTTACGCCAACACTTTTGGTGGCCAAACATGAAGAGAGATGTTGCAGAATGTGTCAAGAATGTCTAACTTGTCGAGAGTCAAGGCGTAACATCAACTAATCGAGTGGACTATTACGCTTTTTAGAGATTCCAGAGTGGAAATGGGAGCACATCACGATGGATTTTGTGGTGGGACTTCCAAAGAACGCAAAAGGGACACGATGCCATATGGGTGATCGAGATCGCCTTACTTAAGTCGGCCACTTTTTGCCGATCAAGATCGTATAGTCCGGACCAAATTAGCCAAACTATACATCAAAGAAATTATATCGAGACATGGCGCATCAAGATCTATCAGGTTGGATAGGGATCCGCGCTTCACGCCAAACTTCGGAAGAGTCTTCAAGAAAGAATGGGGACGCAGCCTACGGATGAGCACCGCAGATCATCCGCAGAATCGATGGGCAAAGTGAGAGAACGATTCAAACACTTGAAGACATGCTCGAGCTTCAGGTGATGGACTTCAAGGGTAGTTGGGAGGATCATCTTCCATTGGTAGAGTTCAGATACAACAATAGCTACCACGCCAAAGATCGGAATGCCGCCGCATTTAAGCAATCGTATGGGAGGAAATGTAGAACGCCTCAGATGCCGGGATGAAGTGGGTGAACGCCAACTGTTGGGACCAGAATCGTGCAAAGCAGATCAGTAGAGACCATTAAGGTGATTAGAGCCCGATCGGTAGCAGCAATTTCAAGATCGCTGTAAGAAGTATGCAGACTTACATCGCTGTAAGCTTAGATTTTGAGGTGGGAAGCCATGCATTTTTGAAAGTATCTCCTGGAAAGGAAAGATAAGGTTTGGAAAGAAAGGTAAGTCGAGTCCGAGATTTATTGGACCTTTTGAGATCTTCAAGAAGATAAGTAGGTGGATGCGACGAGGTAGCTCTACCTCCCGAATCGAACATATTCATAATGTGTTTCATGTGTCGCATACACGCACTATATAAGCCTCGACATAAGCATGTGATATCGTGACGAGCCAATTCAGTTAAAAAGATTTATCGACGAGGAAATTCCAAATAAGTTTTAGATAGAAAGGAATGTAAATTATGTAAATAAGGTTATACATTCTGTAAAAGTTCTTCGAGGAACCACAATGTCAAGAAGCTACGGGAACTTGAAGAAAGGATAAGAGAAAATTACCCACACCTTTTTGAGTAACCTTATATGTAATTCCGGGGACGGAATTCTTATAAGGGGGGGAGGATGTAATAACCGTGAATTTTAAGTCACCATGAATGTATGTACATTTTTTTTACTTTGTGTTATATATGGATACATACATTTATGGATTTCATTAAAAATGAAAGCCTTGTGACCTAATTATACATTAGGTAAGGATATTAAATAACCTAAGGGTTATGGTAATACCTAAAAAGTTAGTATTTTATATGTATACTAACTTAAGTGGGTAAACTTAGTATTTCAAGTGACTAATAATTTTAAACCTAATTCTTGTAAATCTAATTAGGTTATGAGATAAAATCATATGTATAAGTAATTAAACTTCATATGATTGGAGATGAAAGCCCTAAATTATCAAATTGGGTAACATTATTAAAATTGTTGGACTATGTTTTTATCTAGCCCAAATCAATTAAAAGAAAAGCCCAAGGAAAATAAAATGTAATCCAATACTTAGCCCACTTGATTGGGGGTATTCTAGACATTTGATTAATCAAAATTGGGCATTTAAAATAAAAGCTAAATGGTGGATATTATGAGGATCCTAAGTGGATTAATTAATCTAGCTTGTCCATTAGTAGACATGATTAAACATAAGGACAATGTTGTAAGGCTCCCATTGGTTGCCACTCCATTATGCACATTTAATCATGTTTAACCTAAGGTAAGTAATAATACAAAGTGTTTTACCTAATGGGCAACAAAATGATTGTGGGAGAATTAATAATGAATTGCCCATTACATTTTGAATGCACATCTCATTCTTCCAACACTTCATTCAGATTCCAACATTTCATTTTCTCTCCATCTTCTTCATCTTCTTCTTCTATCTCTTGCTCCCAAGCTAGCCAACTTCAAAGAGAGAAAAGAAAGAGAGAATTTCATCCATAGAAAGAAAAAAATATAGGAGTGCTAGTTGTTTATGCCCCTAAGTTTATTAGTTACTTTGGAAAATCAAGGAAGGTAGCCACTAAGTCAAGGTATAATGTACCTTCATCTTCTTCTCTTACCTTGTTTTGATAGCTTGAGTTTTGATGGGGTTATAGTACAACTACTCAAGATACACTAGTTATACATACCATCATGCATGGAACTAAGTATCTTGAGTGTTGGATCTAAGGCTTAGAGGAAGAAAATGAGCATATGTTCTCCAAGGGTGAAAACTCTTGTTTTTCTTCCACTAAATCTTGTGTAACTCAAGTTCTACAACTTGGAATTATGATCCGTCAAGGGGGGTGCTAGATACATGAGTTATCTAGTAAACCCAAGTGGTAGATCACAAATCTAGTAAGTTTTGAAACCTTTAAGATTATTTTTCCCAAAACAGTCCAATTTTATATGCTAAAGCTTTGAAACTCTAAATCAGCTACTGACTTGTTTTTCATGAGGCTGTTTCGGTCAGTTCCTTGTCTTGTAAAAATCTGGAAAAATATTACAGAGGTACCTTATGAAGTTATCTACGCAGAGGAAAAAGAACGGACACGCTTTCGAAAGTTATATATTGTGCGTAATGACTATTTCCGTAAAGGACTCCATAAATATTATCCTACGAATATCTCACTGTGTATACACTGGAAAATTCCAAAATTTTTACAGTAGCTTCATATATGTTAAGAGAGCATACCCTGAAAATTTCAGTTTTTTCTGAGTAAAACTCAATTTATGAAAAATAGAGCAAGATCCGAGTGTTTTGGACACTCTAAAAATAGTAAATCATTTTCTAAAATTCTAGAAAAATTAGAGGATCATTGTTGGTTCATATTCTGTTAAAATCCAGAAGCTGAGAATTTTTGGAATTAGTTTGCTATTCTTTCTAAAAATGATTAGGTTATGAATAAAAGGAAATAAATAGTTAAATGATGCCTTTAATGAGAAAAATATGATTTTTATGCTTGAATGCTCATAATATATTATATCATGACTATCTTAGGGCATTTTGGTAATTTATAATAATAAATATTACTTATGACCTTTTATGGATATTAAATAAGAGGTTATTAAAGGATGAACAATTAGAATAAATTGTTTATTAATTTAATAAATCATTGGAATATTATTATAATACTAATAATATTATAATATGATGTTGTTATGTAAATAAAAATATTAGATTAGAGTATTATTATTAAATAATAATATTCGAGATTAAATAAAATATTATTAAATGATTAATAATATTAAAGTGAATAAAATATTATTAAATGATTAATAATATTAAGAAGGGATAAAATATTATTAAATGATTAATAATATTAGTAAGTGAATAAAATGTTGGTAATGATTTAAAGTATTATTAGTGAACCAATAATACTAGAAGGTGAATTAATATTATCTAAGTTAATAATATTATGTGAATTAAAGGTAGTCGTTAATTAATAATAACACTATCTAGGCATGATAATGTTTATAAGAACTTATTGTAATGTATGATATCTATGTGATTACATAACTGATGTTATGCATCGACTAATTGAAAGACTAATTATAGGTCTCTCAAAGGAAGATAATTTAACTACATAGTGGATAGAAATTTATTTCAGAGTGTAACTCCACGATCGAGGCAAGTTTCCTAACTCAACTCGAAAGTTATTATTTTCAAAGCATATTAGTGAATAATTATTGATGATTATTCACGCCTTTATTGATTATTGAAATTTGACTTTGTGTGCAATTGAATTCGCTCTACCGCCATCGAATCGTGAATTAAATTAAAGTTCTTCATTTATGAACTGCTTATGGATAGATCTATGCTAATCAGATTACTAGATCAAGCATGTCTAAATTTGTTAAATCAAATGGATTTTAAATAATCGTTTTATTAATTGATATGGTAAGAACTCTCGATCGAGAAATGAACAAATTTGATTAAGGCATGATATCAATGTTTGATTATTAAGTGTTTATGCATAAATCACGGGTATGAAAGGTCGATCCCCTGAATACCAAAACTTTTTAAAAGGTCCAGCTTTAAATCATCGAGCACCTTGGCAAATGTTCATGGTTATTCAAAACCACTCGGCCTCATGTTATTCAATTATCGAATATTCAATTGTTGATTATTAATTCATGTTCCTTCACAATCTTATATTATTGTTGAACATCAAGGCAATATTTCTTTTCTAAGTCATGATATATCTCCTTTGTCTTTATAAACTTGTGAAGCAAAATTAGTTGCTTACTCTTGCTATATCATGACCTCTATTTTCGCTAAGTTCAAGGATCTAATGCGAAGGACAAGGGCAAGGGCAAGATCCAGAGTAATTTTAGAATGAATGTTAAATTAGTTATTATCTAATGGAATTTTCGAGTAAACTATTTGTATTATAAATGGTGTATTTAAAGTTAAGGTTAGAGAGACCTTGGGACCATGTTTTGAGACTTTTGTATAATGAACAATGTATGTTTATTATTTCAAATAGTTATAGAATGCTTTATGATGATGATAGGATCGTGAGCACCTAACTCGAGGTTAGAGAACCCGGATTTGCGGAGCGTTTATTTGCTTTAATATATATATATATACCTTTATATATATTAGCGTGTGTCGAACTTTGTTCGATGAGCGTAAACTTTACTGAGAGGCGTTTACTCGCTTTTATATATATTTATTTATATATATGAATTGTGGTCGGACTCTGTTCGATGAACACGGATTTTACATCCGGAATGCGTTTACTCGCTTTTATATATATATATATATTTGAGCTGTGGTGGGACTCATTTCGATGAGCACAGATTTTACATCAGAATGCGTTTATCCCTTTATATATATATATATATATATATATATATATATATATATATATATATATATATATATTCGTCCCACACAGAGTTTACTTCGTGGTGGTTGATCGCTTTTATAGCTTTTTTACGTTTTGTCACGCTTGGAGTTTACTTCGTGGCGGTTGATCGCTTTATATGCTTTTATTTACATTTTGTCCCTTTGAGTTCCCCTTCGTGGCGGTTGACCGTATTCTGACTTTATTTATGTTTTGTCTCGCCTGAGTTTCCTCCGTGGCGGTTGATAACTTTTACTGACTTTATTTACATTCTTGATCCCCATGGAGGTGCTTCGTGGTTGGTGATCATGTTCGTATATATATATATATATATATATATATATATATATTCTGCTTTTATATATATATACCGCTACGCTTTTTTATACAAATTGCGGTATCATGTGCACCTAGGAATCATGTGATCACAGATTTAGCCCATTGGATCTAGATTCGGTTCCCGTGATGGACATTTTCAGCTGTAAGCAGCTTATAAATTATTCTGTGGTGTCTGAATTTCCTCAGATGGTTTCCATACCCACGAGGAAGTCGACATTATTTTGTACATTATTTTCGTACGGATGCCTCGCATCTGTAAAATAAAATCAATCAAGCCGAACACTTAATAAAATGGGAGTGTGAAAGGTCTCAATTACTATTGAGCATCAGGGATTGAAAAACCTTTTTTATAAAACATCACTGCCATATCTTGCTTAAAATTGAATTTTTACATAAATTCAAACCCTGTGTATATAAGTGCGAACGAGGCCTCACGCTACTTCCAAATAACAGCATATTGACCCACACACACACATTCAAATAATAGTTTCTTGAAAAGAGGCGGTCACCGTGGTAACACGGATGTCGGAGGGTGCCTAACACCTTCCCTCCGCATAACCAAGTCCCCGGACCCTAATGAATCTCGGTTTGCCGAGGCAGTTTTAGAAGCGATGTCACATCACTGGGTCAATGTGCAAACCTTTTCTCGGTTGTGTTGGTACAACCATTTAAAAAACCAACTGGTGACTCTTAACAGTCCATCGTCGATAGTATACATGTCGGACCTTTTTCACTTGTTTTTTCAAACAAATCTCACCTAAAATGAGAACACCAAAGAACAAGTAAAGGAAAGGGACATCTAAAAATTCTGACGTCGACAGGTGGCGACTTTGCTGGGGACTCCAGTAAGAGGACTTAAGCCGCTATTACAATCTTTTCAAAATTGTTATCTGCTTGTGTGTGGATGTTGCATTTACATTGATGATGAATGTGTACGAATGCATTTCCTTATTGCACTTAGTACTTCGCACCATAACTGCTTGTGATATTAGTGCTTCGTACCATATCTGCTTGTGATATTTGTGCTTCGCACATGTCATCATTATCATACGGTGAGACGCGATATATGTGAATGTATGTTGTGTGGTCCCTCCACCAGGAGGCTATCCCGTCGGTGTTTGATTACTGGACTCGTGAGAAGACTAATTCTCCGAGGCTCAGGAAAGGCACCACCCAAATTCGCTCCAGTTGAAAGACCGGATTAATTTCCCGTCAAGTAGATTGCGATGATTTGGGAACCTTCATGCCAAAAAGCCGCGAGAGTAACCTAAGATAGATCATCCTCTGATAAACCTAAAACGGAGGAAAGTCTCTTCATGCTCTCATTTTCAATTACTTGTAAACACAATTACTTGTAATTTCATTCCATATCTATCTCCATGTAATGAGAAATTTGAAGAAATGTGTGCACATACATATTTTAATTAACATGCTACAAACAGCTGACATCCATTTTGCAGGATAAAATTCCTAAAATGGACACATCACATAGCATGTTATTATACACATTCCCTAAAGACTAAACAATGCAAGTCTTTCCCAGGGAACCAATCGGACCTTTTACCCAGTCAAAGTACAAAAAGGCAAAAGGCCTACAGTCAATCATGTCGTCATCCGACCAGACTAAACTTAATCCAGTTTCTCGCAAAGAATTCGACGGTTTAAGCAAACAAATTACAGATTTGGCTGTTCTACTCAAATAACTACACCAGTCTACTAAGGGTCAAAAAATACCCATACATACTTAATCCTCCGCACAAGGGGGAACCCAGGTCATTACAATACCTGAACTGCAGTTGGATACGACCAACAAAACTCATGATGCTGCCCATCCCACTAGAGATCCAGACACTGGTGACATCAAAAAGAAAGTCCTCCAAATGGAAGAGACCCTTCGTGCTATCAAAGGAATTGGAACACACGGGAGTGTTTCATATGCTGATCTTTGCATTTTCCCTGGTGTTCATTATCCAGAAAAGTTTAAAACTCCTAACTTTGAAAAATATGACGGGTTAGGAGATCCTTATACACATTTAAATGTGTTTATTGGAGAACTTGGATCTTATGAAGAGGACGAAAAGCTCAGAATGCAATTATTCCAGAAAAGTCTAACTGGAGAAGCCCGTTCATGGTACACAAGATTAGACAATTCGAAGATCTATAGATAGGAAGACCTAGCACATGCTTTCCTCACTCAATATAGCTTTCAAACTCAGATGGCTCCTGATCGGTATCAAATTACCAAGATTAAGAAATAGTCTAACGAGTCTTTCAGAGAGTATGCTCAAAGGTGGAGACGCCTGGCTGTCCAAGTTAGTCCTTCCATGACAGACTCAGAGATGGTCATGACTTTCATAGACATACAAGAAGCTCCGTTCTATGAGAGTGTTTTAGCCGGCATCAGCAAACCATTTTCTTAAATGGTCAAACATGGGGAGATGACTGGGATGGGTTTGAAGTACGGAAAGATTCAAGACCTAGCTGCCCTTAAAGCTGTTGCTGATCACATCCAATCCGGAAATTATGGAAATAACCCCCGGAGGGTCAATAAAAAGAAAGAGGAAGATGTTTCCCTGATAATACAGGGTCAAAAAGGCAATCAAAACATGCTTATTCAAAGGAGAAACTACACTCCCTTTCAAGCACACTCTATGAACCCTCCAATACCAAAAGGTGGAGAAGTCAAATGCCCTCGAGTGTTTACACCCTTAGGGGATACCCTCGAGAACATTCTCACTCTGCTGACAACACAGAAGAAAATTACACATCTTCTTCCACCGGCCAGCCCTAATGGATGGGGTTTCAGTGCTGTTCGAAAATGTGCTTATCATGCCGGGGCACCTGGACATGATACTCAAGATCGTTGGGCCTTGAAACACAAGATTCAGGACCTGATAGAAAACGGGGAGATCGTGGTCACCAAACCAGATCAGCCTCATGTTCAAGACAACCCTCTTCCTCAACACAAAGAAGAAGAGGTCAACATGATCAATTGGAGCAACGGACAGAGTTCCAATTTCAGCTTTGAATCCTCCCAGACCCTCAAAGACGGTGATGACAGATGAGATTTTGCCAAGTTCCAGTTCACAATAGAACGAAAGATGAAAGCTCTATGCAAGCAAATTGAGCAATTGGCGGAACTGGTGACTTATCAGCATCAAGTTACACGTCAATTAATCATCCAGGAGCATGCCAGTCTCCTACCTCTTATCAGGAATATTCCCTCATCACTTTCATAAAATGAAATACTGGAAGACAAAGTGACAAAGAGTGCAAATGCCAAGGCCCGTCGGGATTTTGCCAACAAAAGGGAATTCACCTATCTGGGCCAACCTATGGAGGAAATCATTCATATGTTAATCAATGAAGGAAGGATCGGCCCTTCACCTCCAATCAACCCCCGTTCGAGGTATGAGACAACTCGATGGAGTATGTCAATATCATTCCGGTCTCGCGGTCACAAAGACGTACGGAAGAATCTTTGGGCACTCCGCCACCTTATCAAAAATCTAATCGACAGTGGTGTCCTGCGCCTAGCAGATGACGATACTGTGTTACGTGCAAGTGAGAATTCAGGTTCTACTAAGTGGAAGAGTGTGGTAGCAGTCATATCCACTGAAGCTGATGGGGTTAACAAATCACTCACAATGCCAACAATTCAACTCAAGGGAAGCAACAATCCTTTGAAAGTGGCCACTCCCGAGCCAATCAACTTGCCGTGCAGAGTACAATATCCTATTGTTAGCTTGCGCAAAGTTCCGTGGAATTATGGAGAAGGTGAAGGATCCACCTCACATACAACTGCTAAGTGTCGAAGGAAAATCCATTGTATCTTCCCCAACGAGTGATGAAGTCTACCATCAAATCATAGGGGAAAATACCCATGGAGAAGATTGAAAAATTCCTCCGCACTATATGGGTCATAATGACTTGAAGCCCGCGGTGGTTTTAAGCTTAAAAGAAGCTCCACAACAAATATCAATTCTGGACTTGGTCCTAACTTCCGAGAATCACCAGAAGGTCTTGTTGAAGGTTTTAGAAGAAGCCTATCTACCAACATCAGTTGATACGAAAAAATTTCAACATCTGGTTGATCACATTTTCAACAACAATGTGATATCCTTCACCGATGAGGACATACCGCCCGAGGGGACCGGTCATTGCAAGCCATTGCACATTACGGTCTTGTCCTCTAGATACATGCTAGCTGGAGTCCTGATAGATGGAGGTTCCTCTCTAAATATCTGTCCATACGCTACCTTGGTGAAGATGAATATCAATCTCAACCGAATTCGGAGTAGCCATACTATCATCAAAGCTTTTGATGGATCCCGGCGAAATTCGATCGGAATAATTGAGCTGCCAATCGAAATTGGTCCTCACACATTCTGCGTATCTTTCCATGTGCTCAAGATAGATTCGGGATACAACCTGCTCTTGGGACGACCATGGATTCATATGGCTGGGGCAGTCTCCTCCACTCTTCACCGACAGTTGAAATACATTATCAACAATAGCCTGGTCACGGTCAATGCTGAACCAGAGTATCCTCAACACGGGGACATGCCATTCATCAATACCAATGTAGATGTTGAACCGATCAGCTTTCATGCTTTGGAAGTAAGCAATACCCAATACCATGCTATTGGAATGCCATTACTCGAACCCAAGATTTCTGCCGAGGTAATGTCGGCTACTCAAGAAATGATGTCATTGGGTCATAAACTGGGACAAGGGCTGGGTAAAGATTGCCAGGGTATCAAGTACCCAATTCGATCAATTAAGCACTCTGGAATAGCTGGGCTAGGCTATTCTGCTAGTTCTAGTCACATGAATCCTCATAAGCATCAACAGATTCCTTCAGCTTCAACCATGCGGCGTTTATCTTCGCCTTCAAACTCTAAGTCCACACAACCTCCTATAAAGGTGTCAGCCAATGTAATGGCTATGTTACTTCCCAAACCGGTACCGGTGAAGGAGAAAGAAGTCTTTGTTCCAAATCCCACAGTGGAAGATGATGAACGAAGAATCAAGCAAGACGTCATCCGAATGATGTCAGGCATACGCATAATCGTTCATGATGAACATACCAATAGATACACCCTAGACGATGATTGCCCAGATGTAATGGCCATCATTCTGGACAGGGAGGATGATGACAATCCCTCCATCACTGCGGTCCACCCGGACTTTACCCTTTCCAATTGGAACAACATTCCTTGCATTGGTCGACAAGGGTAAAGCGGGCAGAAACTCTTTCTGCCCTGTAGATATAATAATTGCCTACTTTACTGTACAATATTAACAGTTTATTTTGTCAGTATATGCTAACACTGTGTATGATCAAAACATTTCATATGTACTAAGTGAAAGCATATTTTGTTTCAGGACTCTGAATTTAGATGTGCCTGTACTTGCTGATACGGTGCCTCTTCTCCACAAGGATTGTACCTTTTTTTTTGCTAAATTTTGTTTGTATAAAAGAGGAACCAAATAACAAAGGCTAAGGGGCATACCCCAGAATATATCAACGTCGTCTAAGGAGATGCCTAAAGAAGAGGAAACTATACAAGGAAGGATCCCAACCAAAACTAACTAGTAAACAACCAATTACAAAAATACTGGTTATTGGTGGCTTTAGCAAATGATTTACATGTGGAAAGCCGAGACTTAATGATGTGGATAACCTCCTTTTGAATGCTGGTGATAGGAGGTAGATGATGGTCGTTAAGCTTTTTGTTCCTTGCCTCCAAATTTTGTAGAAACAGACAGCCACAGTCAAGCTTAGAATATTTCGTAACATAGTAGAGCCTTGAAATGTAGTTAGGAAATTCATAATGGCATCCCAAGATCTAGGGAAGGAAATTCAATTGCCAAGACTTAAGGCCTTTGTAAGAACTGAATTAGAGAAACCACAATTAAAGAACATGTGATCAAATGTCTCGGAATGAAGGTTGCAGAGAGGACAGATCCATGATCTATTGGAGTATCTTATCGTTCTATCATTTGTGGGAACCTTCTTGAGAATTCCCAGCCACATAATGAAAGAGTATCGTGGAACATGGCATTTATTCCAGAGAATGGAGCACCATGGAACCACTTGTTGTCTTGTTCTAATGGATTCCCATAACTGATTTGATTTAATATTCTTAGTGTCCCAATGGTCCCAAAGGATCCTATCCAACTTCTGAGAAGGCGGGGGGAGGTGAGCCATGTTCCTTCTCAAAAGGATCAAATCATGGTGGTTGCCTTGAGGAAGAACCCAATTGTTGTAGCTAATAATGTGGCTGACTGTTGGAGACCTTTGAATCCCAGAGTTAGATAGCACGGATAGGGAAGGATTAATAGCTGTGTCATTTAACCAAGGGTCATACCATAGGCTTGTATCCTACCCATTGCCCACATGATAGTGTAAGTGTTGAAGAGCTAGTGGCCGAAGTTTCAAGACTTATTTCCAGATCCATGAGCATGCTGCCGTAATACGAAATTGCCAAAAGGATGTGTTTTTCAGAATAGTTGCTTTGACCCAATTTTCCCAGAGAGAAGAGGGATGAGGTTGGATAATGCGAACCAAGTGCTGGAGAATAAGGGCAGAATTCCATTCCACCAGATTTTTGATTCCAAGACCACCCTCAGATAGTGGAAGTGAAATAGTGGACCAAGCAACCTTTGCCCCATACTTATCAAGAGTTGCACCTTTCCAAAGAAATCGGGTTAAGATTGATTGAATGTCTTTTAGGACCTCTTTTGGCAGGAGGAAATGGGAACTCCAAAAGACTTGAATAGAAAGAGTATGGATTTTATAAGTTGAAGTCCGCTTTAGAAAGAGAGAGTACCTTTGAGGTCCATGAGGAGGATGCGGTTTGTGATCCTTTGTATAAGGGTATCTACAAATGGAAGATGATAGCTTCCTTTGACAAAGAAGTGGAACTCCCAAAAACTTTGAAGGCAAAATTCTAGATTGGAACCCAAGAATGTGAGAAATATCACTCTCAAACTATGGTTCTTGAAGTTTGATAGAAAAAAATGACTTTTGTGAGAGTTAGGGATAAGGCCAGAATATAAGGAGAAGGAGAGAATGCATGAGTTAATAATTGCAATGGATTGCAAGCCTGCATTACAGAAAATCAAGATGTCATATGCAAAGAATAAATGAGTGAGTTTGCAGACTTTTGCTCTCCAATGGTATGAGAACTCTGGATTCGAGGTAACATTGTTGAGCTTTAGGGATAGCATTTCCATAATCAACACAAAAAGGAATGGAGAAAGGGGGTCTCCTTGTCTGAGGCCTCTGGAGCTACCAAAGAATCCTACAAGAGTGCCATTGACCTTAATGGAAAACATAGCAGAAGTGACACAGGCCTTGATCCAATCAATGTAGCAATTAGGAAACTTGAAAGCTCTTAATGTGTCAAAGAGGAATTCCCATCTCACAGTGTCAAAAGCTTTGGTGAGATCAATCTTAAGAGCACACCTAGCAGGACCCGTAGATAGATGATAGCCTTTTAGCATCTCCTGGGCAATAAGGATATTGTCACTTATGCTCCTACCTTGCACAAAGGCCGATTGGGCTTTATCAACAAGACATGGGAGTACATTCTTCAGCCGATAAGATAGGATTTTTGCAATGCATTTGTAAATCATATTGCAGCATGAAATCGGTCTAAAATTAGACATTGAAGTAGGATTGGAACTCTTAGGGATTAGAGCAAGAGCAGTGGAATTGAAGCCCTTGGAGAGTTTACTGTTATCAAAGAAGAAGTGCACAGCCTTTAAAAAGTCAGTACCCACAATGTCCCAGCAACTAAGGAAGAAATTAACATTAAACCCATCTGGTCCTGGACTTTGTTGCATTTCATAGATTTGAGGGTTTCTAGAATCTCCATGTCAAAAATAGAAGCAATCAGCATAGTGCCTTGAGCCGAATTGAGCAGTTTGGGAGGAGTTATTGCATAATTCTCAAACCCCGGATTCGGGTCTTCAGCAGAGTTAAAAAGGTTGTGAAAGTACCTCACTGCCACATCTTCAATGTTCCTTTGACCATAAACCATATTCCCTTCAGTATCAATGATGGACAAAATCTTGTTTGCATTCCAACGATTTTTCATCATGTTGGAGAAGAAATTTGAGTTCCTGTCACCCAGGGACAACCAGTTAGCTCTAGATTTCTGTTGTAGGAGGGTTTCCTCTCTATCCAAAGCATTCCAGAGCTGTTGTTGACTAATCTTCTCACGAGCAAGAAGGTCCAAATCCAAAGACTGATCAATAAGTAGAGACTGAGGATTGTACCTTTGATGTAGATATGACTTCAGCCTTGATGGATATATAGGATGACATTGAGGTGCCTCCAGAAATTCAAGAATGGTTCAAAGACAAACCTAAACCCAACCTAGATCAAACCACTTCTTTCAATCTCAGAACCTTAGAAAGCCCTAAGTTAATCCAGATTGGTTCAGACCTTACCCCAGACCAACGGAATGACATGGTTATGCTATTAACCCAATTCCAGGATGTGTTTGCATTGTCTCATGAAGACATGGTGGGTTTGTCCACTGACATTGTCCTTCATCGCCTTCCCATTAAAGAGGGATTTAAGCCAGTCAAGCAAAAGCTCAGGCGATTGAAACCTAAGTGGAGTTTAAAGGTGAAAGAAGAAATTGTGAAATAATTTCAAGCTGGCATCATCATGGTGTCCACATATCCTGAGTGGATATCCAACATTGTGCCCGTGCCTAAACTTGGAGGGAAGGTGCGAGTTTGCATGGATTACCGGGACTTGAACAAAGCTTGCTTAAAAGATAGCTTTCCCGTGCCATTTATTTTCTTATTTTTTAATTTTTTTTTGATAATGTGGAGTTTTCCAACCGCAGTCGGACTAATATCCCCACCCCGGACCAGGCTTACGCACAGGCTCGGCCTAAGAAATGGTTCCTCCCTGAAACGTGCGACCCGTGGCCACCGCGCCCATTTCTGAGTATAACAAATGTTGCTAGCGGGGATCGAACTGAAGACGTCCGGGTTTACGGCTCGCCCCCAATCAATTCTTAACCGCTGTGCAATACAACATGTACTCCTTTGCTGATTGCTTTGCGGGGTATCATCAGATCATGGTTCCTGAGGAAGATCATGAGAAAATTTCTTTCATCATGCCTTGGGGAACCTTTTGCTATAGACGGTTGTCATTCGGCCTCATCAATGCCAGAGCCACCTATCAACGAGCTACGATGGCTCTTTTTGGCGACTTAATGCACAAAGAGATCGAGATCTATGTGGATGACATCATTGTCAAGTCCCGAAAGGAGGATGGCCATCTAGACCATCTCAGAAAGTTGTTCAACAGGTTGCGTAAGTACAACTTGAAGTTGAATCCAGCTAAATGCGCCTTTGGCGTTAATCGAAAATTGCTAGGATTTCTAATCGACCCACAAAGGATTGAGTGGATCTGTCAAAATCCAAGCCATCACGAAAATGCCCATTCCTCGGACGTAAAAGGAAATATGAGGATTTTGGGAAGAATCAACTTCATTAGCGACTTTATCTCTCAACTCACAAAGAACTTTGTTAGCCAATCTTCAAGCTTATTAAGGAAGAACTCCTCCATGAAATGGAATGATGAGTGTCAAAATGCCTTCCTCACAATCAAGAAATAGCTAGTCAAAGCTCCTGTTTTGGTACCACCCAGGGATGATGTTCCCCTGTTCATGTACTTGTCCATAAGTGACAACGCCATGGGAATTTTGCATCTTTGAGACAGAAAAGACGATAGAGGCCAAGAACGAGCTATCTATTACCTCGATAAAAGATTCAAAGACGGTGAACACAAGTACACTCTGATCGAAAAGACGTGTTATGCTTTAGCATGGGCTTCCATGAGGTTACAACATTACCTCCATGGTCACACAACCCATCTCATATCCCGCGTGGATCCTCTCAAATACGTGTTCAATAAACCCATGTTAAATTGCCGGCTGTCCAGATGGCAGTTGATCCTACAACAATTTGACATTGTATATGTGACTCAAAAGTCCATCAAAGGTCAAGGAATCGCGGATCAACTGGTCGTCGCACCTTCAGGGGATTTCAAACTTTTGGAAACATATTTTCCTGATGTAGGAGTAATGACAGTTCAGCAACACCATCAGTACGATACGCGCCAATCATGGAAGATGTGTTTTGATGGAGCTATTAATATGGAAGGTTCTGGAGCTGGAGCAGTTCTAGCATCTGGTACGGGGGAGCAGTATCACATCGTCGTCAAATTGCAGTTTGTCAGCACCAAAAATACGGCTGAGTATGAAGGCTGTCTCATGGGGCTAAAACTTGCCCGTTCAATGGGCGTCAAAGTGATTAAGCGTCTTTGGAGATTTGAGTTGTTAATCGGACAATCCACGGAATCTATAAAACCAAGGAACTACATTTCTTGTCGCCCTACCATGGCGGAGTTTTGAAGATGGCTGTGGAGTTCGAAGAAATCTCCTTTCTACACATTCCTCGTAATAAGAATGACTTTGCGGATGCGTTAGCGACTTTGGCCTCCTTGATTCGCATATCATACAAGGAACACTTGCCAAACGTCACAATTTCCCTGCACAAGGCCCCAGCCTATGGGAATTACGTTGGAGAAATATCGGATGAGCTACCTCCCATCCAACATCCTTGGTATTAGCATATCAAGGAATATCTACGAGATGAATCTACACCCGCTGAGGCGAGCCCGACTGAGAAAAGGCGGATCCATCGACTTGCTATGAAATTCTATCTGAGTGGAGATGCACTCTACAAAAGAGATGCAGGACTAGGTCTCCTCAGATGTTTAGCCAAAGATCAAGCCCAAAGGCTTATGGATGAAATCCATGGCAGAGTCTGTGGCCCCTACATGAGTGGCCCCCTCCTTGTCAAGAAAATCCTCAGGACAGGACATTATTGGCTATCTCTCAAAGCTAATTGCAATGACCACGTCAAGAGATGCTATCAGTGCCAGATTCATGGGAATGCTATACACGCCCCTCCACGGGAACTCCACAATATGAGTTCACCTTGGCCCTTCTCAATGTGGGGAATGGACGTTATCGGGCCCATTGAGCCTAAAGCCAGTAATGGTCATCGATTTATCTTCACCATGATCGACTACTTCACCAAGTGGGTAGAAGCAGCCTCTTTCCCCAGGGTTACTAGAGAAGTCATCATTGCTTTCATCAAAAACAATGTCGTTTGTCGATATGGACAACCAGAGGTGATTGTGTCAGACAATGCTAAGAACCTCAACAACAAAATGATGGAGGAATTATGCAGTAAATTCCACATCAAACATCTTAACTCTGTCATCTATCGTCCAAAGATGAATGGTGCCGCATTGAAGCGGCTAACAAAAACATCAAGAAGATTATGCAAAGATGTCCGCCAACCATAAAGATTGGCACGACCTATTGCCTCTCTCTCTGTTAGCCCTCTGAGAACCTCAATGCGCACTTCCATGGGGCAACCCACTCACGATTAACCTATGGGATGGAAGCAGTGCTCCCATAGAAGTTGAAATGGAATCCCTCAGAGTGTTGATAGATGCTCAGCTGGATGAAGACCAATGGGTACAAGACAGGTATCACCCATTGTATCTAATAGACGAAAGGCGAACCGCAACTATCTTCCATAGTCAGTTATATCAATAAAGGATCGCCAGATCCTACAACAAAAAAGTCCGGCTACGACAGTTTAAACAACATGACTTGGTTTGGAAGAAGATCCTTGACAACCAAGATCAATCTAAGGGAAAATTCGCCCCTAACTGGGAAGGCCCATTTATTGTCAAGGAAGTATTGACAGGAGGCGCTCTCAGATTGCAAGAAATGGACGGCGATGAATTTCCACAACTCATCAATTCGGACGCCATGAAATGGTACTATGTCTGAAGTTGCCATCAAGCAAACATCATGGTGTTGGACCATCAGATCACCAGTCATTCCGGTTCTTTAACCCTTTACCACATACAACTTTTCCACACTTCGCCCCTCAGGAAAACATACTTTTCAAGCCAACAGCCTGGCTCTCCTTTGCGTTTCTACGACTTAGGTCATCCCACTACGGATTGAACCTCTCGCGTTAGCAGTTTGGCTACCCACACATGGGATCAAACTTTTCACCCGCAGTTTATCCTCAACCTAGGATTAAACTTTCTCCTCCCTGCAATCTGACTTGCATATGGGATCACGCTTTTCCACTCGCCCTGAGGGGCGAACTACGTCGACCTGATCTCCTCTTCAATAGGAGTACGTAGGCAACCATTTCATATGGCCCGGTCGCAATAAAACAAAAATAACAAAAACATTTCTACCCTTACAAAAACAAAAACAACAAAAACATTCCTACACCATTTCTGCCATACACAGCGTTAAACCTCTTACACCAGGTTCGAACTATGCAGACCTGATCTCCTCTTCAATAGGATTACGTAGGCAGCCATTCATGGTTCGGTCTCACCCCCTACCAAAACACAAACCATTGTTAACTGGTACTGGGATCACCTTTCAATCCACTACATTTCATTTTGACTGCGGACAAAGGGATGGAATTACCTGAACTCCTCCCAAATAGGAGATTCGGCGACCATTTAAGCTGCGGTCATACCTTGAAGAGCAACACCAATCCATAAGAGATGGAATTAACTAGGCTTTTCCTATATAGAAGTACTGGAGACCATCTGTGGTGCGGTCAATCTCAAAGAGGAAAGCCACACTCCTCTCTACATTTTCATTCAGAAACCAGTCCCAAGACACCAAAGATGGTAGGGATGCATACAGATCAGTGATCCATTCTGAACTGTCCAGAGACAACTCAATGTCCATCCATCCAGGAGGAATTCAGAATACATCAAGATCACAAGCCCTGAAGCAGGAGGCAAAATATCAAGCAAGTAGCAAAGCATATCTAAAAGGGAAGTGATCCAAAAATTTATTTCCTTGTCATATATATAATGCTATTTTATATATACAATGTAAACTGTACATGACAAAATGGCTAAGCTAGTCTGTGCAGGAAAATACAAGCTCATCCACAAGTCAGGGTATATGCGAGCTAACAAGCCCAACATGGCGTCCCTCTCAGAAGATGGAGGTGAAGCTGTGGTCTCCTGTACGAGAATATCCACGCGACCCAACAAATCTGTGGTCATCTGCATGGTGACCATATGATCATCAATATATGCGCTCATCTCTGCGATCATGCCAGTGGTAAGGGACCTCACGACAGTACTATCTGTGACGGCTACATCCCGGGCAGATATAGCACTATCCCGCTCAACTATCACTGCGTCTCTGGCTGATCTAGCCTCATCCCGCTCAACAACAGCGATATCTCTGCGAGCTAATGCCTCGTCTCTCTCTAATAGAGTTGCGTCTCTCCCATCAAGAGCAGTCAACATCATAGATCGAGCCTAATCTCTCTCAAAGGTCATTAGATGAAGACTCGCTCAAAAAATCTTTGTCTTTGAGTCTTTGAATCACAACAAGATTTAATCTTTGGGAGAATCGGAGGAAATCTTTGGCAACCCAAAGAATGGGCTCTCTCCTCGATGTAGGAATCGATGTCCTCCATGAGCTCTACATTGTCTGACTCACTATCCAGTACTATAGATACTACTGCAGCCGATAAAATCTCTGTCTCCATCCATGCGGAATACTCTGCAGAACAACCCAGATGGCTCACAGAAAAAATAGCTATCTCACGCTGATCCCAACAAGCATACACACGAGATCGGTTCTCTTCTGAGAGATATTGAGAAGCTGAACGCTGACCTATCGCCCCCTCGAAAGGATGAAAATCCTAGAACTGGTCAAACTGTGACATCACAGCCAGTGGGTGATAAGTAGTCACGCCACTCAAACCAGCCAGAGGGAGGTAGTCCATGCCCGGAGCATGATTAATGAAGCTGTATGGTGAGCTAAGCCCTGAACACGATAATATGCTGAATGGATCTCTGATGTCTGCCAAAAATGTGGACCAATACAGAGCACCTATACACTCCGATGGCTGAAAGGAGTATGACATGGCTATATCATGGGTGAAACAATATCCATGCCGTCTAAAGGTACCAATCGGTCTCAAGTGTGACATAAACCACACGTACAGCATGACCGAACTACCCGTGAACACTCATGTCGGATAAGTGCAGCAGTAGGATGCTGACCGCAGGGTCTCTGCTACAATCATAGGTATAATGGTGCGACCCTCCCTGAGAGCTCTCACGGCCATGATGACACATATGTCTATCTCATCCATGTACCGTGGCATATAGACATACGACGGTATGCATAGCATCAGTACATCAACCCTGGCCACACGCCAATGGTCCTCCAGTGCGATGAAATCCCCGGAATGTCATGAATAGCTATCCTCCGAGCCAAATCTGTCATACAAAAAACGCTGGGATATCACGTGGCCAGATGTCAGCTCATCCTGCACTACTCTGCACCACAATCCAGTGAGAGTCATGAATCGTCTACTCATGTCTCCCAAAGCCATGTGCACTCAAGGTCTATCCAAAGGCAGCATCGTCAATCATGCATACTCCTCCAGAGTAGGAGTCAACTCATGGGTCCCGAATTAGAAGACACCGCCTATCTGCGGTTTCCAATGCTCTAAAGCATCCGTCCACAAACCAAGGGAACTGAAACATCAATAAGGTCATGGTGGTGCTACTGAAGAATGATCTATAGTCACCCTGTCTGGTGGTGACATACTATCGTACCACGATCGCATACCCAATGCCACCAATGACGGTGGGGTATGATCTATACGGCTAACTGTAGAAGAAGACATCTGCGCGGGCCGTGTTATATGACCATCCAGGGGTCAATACTGAATATCTCTGGACATACATACATATGCATAGCATGATACATGCATAGCAGATAATAGATGGCAATATGATACAGGGAATGGAAAAAATTGTGCATACATTCCTAAGTATATCATCATCTAATACATCATCTCTGTACAGCTACAAATACAGGGAAATGGGGGCACATACGCCCTACTACTAACAAAGGCCTATCAAAAGATATAGCGAGAATGGGGCAAAGCCACCTAATATCTAACAGAGGCCTATCAAAAGATATAACGAGAATACACATCAGAAGAAGACAATGGTGTCGATGTCCACATCATCAATCCTGTCCACCTGATGTAACTCCTCCTGAGTCACCGGATCTCTATCAATAGGGATGTCAGGCCTATAAAGAGGAGGATTTGCACCGGCAAAACCAAATGGGTCATCTGAGGGGCCAGCGCCTGAGCTGGAAGGATCAAATGAAGCCACCTTTGCTAGATCTCTGCCCAAATGCCGGATAAATATGTGTTCCTGGTCCAACTGACTGGTCAGACTATCAATCTGTGTCATATGAGTCGGATCTCTGACACAAGCTATCCAATTCGTCATCATCACGGATCCTGAACCATATCCCCATAAAGCGTGTGTGGGCGGATTTGGGCTCCAATAGTACGAGGGAACCACCAACGCTGGAAAGTCTCCTGAGTACATGGACCCTCTGATAATGCAAAATTGTCAACCCCCAACAATGGGATATCCGTGATGGGTGACTGTGATACAGGTCAATGACGCCTGGAAGGAGGCAAGATCGGCATACTCATCTCCCCTGTGGTGCTCCTAATAGCACGCTCTCCTAAATAGAGCTCCCAGCCTCCATCTGTGAAGAGAGGAACTCTCCTGGTCGAAATCACGTACTCAACTCCGGTCGGGTATCCATCCTCAAAGCCGATGGTCAAGTGTTCCCCTCAATAGGGAATCCATGTGATGGTATCGGTCAAGAACTCCACCGGTGACACTGGCGATGAGTGAAGCCCTCACCATGTGGACCTCCAAAGAAAATAGAGTGATGCCATCGTCGTCCTCGTGGATAGGTATCTAAACCTAACACACTCATAGGACATAAGCATGGGAGCCTCTCATAGGCCCAAAACTGCCAACACAATGGCAAAACATCTGCTATCAGTAAACACTCTTAACCTATAAATGGGAAATGACAAGAAAAATACTCACCAGCAGAAATGGGTAAAATCCTAGACAAGCTTCGGTCAAACCCTGTGAGCGCATACGCATGCCCCGGAGGAAATAGACAAAGGTGTAGAAGCCCCAATCATACTCTCCAATACGGTCCACGTCACGTGTGGCACTGATCAAAGCGAAAGACACCGTGGAAGAGTTATCTGCTATGAAGCAGCCTCTAATGATCATCAGAAATTATCGCCGCAGAATGCGATCCCTGATTCTGACATCATCAGGCATGGGCTCACTCAAAAGCCCGCTCATAGCATCTACGCTCAAAGGACCTGAACGGATAGTCCTGCCTTTGAGCGCCTCCGCCGGAACTCCTAACAAAGATCTGACGGCAGTAGGGCTAATATTCCCCATGCAAGGCACTGGCTCCCCTCTAAACTCCATACCTATGATAAATCACCAATCCATCGGCGTCATCATCACCTCGCAATCCAGCAAATTGAGTGACTAAGTCTGATGAAACCATCGCTCAGATAATGCCCTGAGGTAACCCCAGGGACAACGACGGGGAAGGATGGAGAAGAATGCCCCGAATCCCCACTCATGCACTACCGCTCTATAGTCAGGATGAAGCGTCTGGTACATGGAGTGAATGCTGAACCAGTTCCCTCGAGGCTGTGTAAAACCAGGGATCTGCATGAAATGCAGATCATCATCAAAACCCTTTGCTCCTAATCAATAAGAAATAAGGAAGATCAAAGTCTAACGCCATACCTCATTAGCATGCAAATACATCGATGGATGTCTGCTCAAATCACCCAACAGCTCTGGGTTTGCCACTTGAATACAAGGTAGCTCCCTACGAGGAACAAGTGCAGCAAGAGCGGGATCCTTAATCGGAATATCCTCCTCCACGCCCTCAACGTCTGGCACGTCTGCCAGGACTAGATGAATCACGACCTCCACCAATCGACGAGGCTGTCTCACAGAGCGGGGACGAGGCACTTCAGAAGCCCTCCTCCGTATACCAGAAGTGGTCCTGCGGGAACTGCTCGGCTAATTCGGATCCATAATATCTGGACAACAAGTCTCCAAATCACCTCAGAAAGGGTGTGGTATTTCCTTACCTGGAGCTTTCTAGAATGCATTTTATGACTATATGCATGCATACATTTACTTTAACATACAATAGAGTTAAAATGCATGACTACCCAATGCCTACATTTTGAAACTTTTTGCCATAGTCCCCTTTGAAAATAGGACTATCCACATGCACTATGCATGTCTAGGTGGCCATTCAGTAGCACACCTGCCCCAAAGTCATATACACAATATATGCATTAAAAATCAAAAACATCCATGCATAAGGTTAACCTCAATATCAGGAGTACTTTGCCATTCTACCTTTTGCTCATTGGACCTCAAATAGGACAAAAAATAGCAGAAAAAGGTGCCAATTTTATCATCTCAAAAGTCAAATTTTTCACATCATTATGTTCAAAGATGGTTTAATACTAACATTTACTATGTTGAATATTTTTTATCAAGTCATTTGTGCATACATAATCACTACTATGTGTTTAGATGCATTTCATGCGATAACTCAAAATCCAACAGATAAAAACTGGAAAAAATACATGCATACATTACCAGGATAGTGTAGAACACTTGTACGGTGACAGAATTTGCAGAAAATAGCTCGAACTCAGCAGATCTGAAGGAGGGTCACAGATTTCTCTTCGCGCGACAAGTTAAAAATGACTTGTGTTGCCAACCTGCTGGATTTTATCATCCACGGTCGGCCGCGAGCTCATCTGCGATTGAAGCAGGTGCACCTGCGGCACCCCTATGTGGGTCCCACCCCTCCGTCTCGGTCCAATTTGAGTTGCAAAGAAGTTCTTGCGGACTAGAAAGGTCAAATCAGGAATAAAAACGCCACACTATTGAGCAAAACATCATACAATCCTGGTCTTCTCAGATGAAACTTTGAGTCTGTACATCGCCCATTGGTAGTCACCCGAATACGAGGTATACCCTGCCAATGATCTCATTTGTTACAAATCACATCCGGCAATACCTTGTACAGGTCCGATGCCGCTAACTCCGGGTCATCACCCTAAAAGATCAACGTGATCCCCAACGGGGGTTACAACGTAGATCCCCGAAGGGGGTTACAACATAGATCCCCAACGGGGGTTACAACGTAGATCCCCGACGGGGGTTACAACGTGAGTCCTCGACGGGGGTTACAACGTGAGTCCCCGGCGGGGTTTACAACGCATGCTCATCCATTGACACACAAATCAGTGAAGGTCAAGCAGCCTTGACATCATGATAACCGTTGGAAGCAAACCCAACAGAGCATCGAAAACCGTCTGATGACCAGCCGCTGCTACACACATCCACGATGGTTACAACGTGAGTCCCCGAAGGGGATTACAATGTACATTCAAGCCGTTGACACACATATCAACGAAGGTCAAGCAACCTTGATGTTATCTCAGCCAATGGTAATTAAACCTATCAGAGCTATAGAACTATTCGAGAATTTCATGCTTGATTACTCATATTCCCCCAGCGGATCCCCAGCGGGGGTCACAACGGAATGTTCCGTTGATTCACACATCAGCGGAGGTCAAGCAACCTTGACAATCTACCCACAGAGTATCAGCCGTTGATTCACACGTCAGCGACATGATTTTTCAGCCGTTGATTCACATGTCGATGAAGTACACGTCAACGAAGGTCAGGCATCCCTGACAGCATTTGCTGTTGGCAGTAAATCCAATAGAATCATGACATATTCTGGCGATACTAACCAGGAGAGGTTAACATTATCAAAGAGGATAGATGATGGAATATGTTATACACATCCTCAAATAGACCAAGCTTTATCCCCACAGATCTCTTGCACATAAGAGGTACCTCTTCAAGATCAAGTCGTTATCAAGAACACAGGAATTTGGTGATAACTCCAACATCAACATCCTAACAGATTCGGATTACACCAAATCGTCAAGACATGCCAATCCCAATTGAAGCAACAGGGAGCCATCAATCATCCCCAGCATGTTGGGCTACAACTCCGTGCACATGCATCATACATTTGCATCATGTTGCTACATACAGTACCATGTTTGTCTTGTTGCGTTTTAAGTGTCTAGGATTCTTTATCCTACCCATGCATCGCCATGCATGAGTATGATAAAGAGGGGCATCTGAGACACTTGAAATTTTCTCAGACTTCATGTCACTAACATTGCGGGAGGATGATTCATCTTTAAGAGGGAACCCTGAAAGACAATCCATATCGGATACTACCGGAAGTTCAGCATCAACCCTGGAACACACTCTGGGAGTAACAATTTCAACCTCGGATATAACCCCGAGGCGTGCAGATCCAATACCGGAACACACACCGGAGAACACCGATTAATCTCGGAGATAACCCCGAGGTATCTAGTCTCAGTCCTAACCATGGGAATAGCCACCAACCTTGGTGATAACCCCAAGGAATGCAGTTTCGGAGATAACCCCGAAAATGCTTGTTTCAAATGCAACCAGCTTCAATCTCGGCGCTCACAACGAGATGTTTTGTACCAACCCGATGATAACACCAGGAAGACAGACACACCTCAAAGATGACAATGAGGACCTTCAACAATTGCAGCAGTCCAATCTCAGCGAAGCCTGAACAACGTCTGCTTTATCAGCCCAATCCGATTATAACACCGGTGAGGGGAAACATCGTCATCTAGCCAACACGATGCCACACCACGTCATCTCAACATCTCTACACAACGATGTCCCACAAGACTAACCAATACTGAGTGACTATTGTGCGGGGTAACAGATGGAAGTTGAAGCTTGAAGACCGGAGGGCATCGTCCCATCTTCAATGACTTCGTACAAACTCTAATCCCATGCCATCGCATAAACTCTCGACAACGGCGATCTGAAATAGGTCTGTATACCTCAAGCGGATGCCCGAATTGCACTTCCGAAAGTTCGAGTGGACATTACGATTGTTCGAGTGCACGTATTCACGAGACGACGGACCAGAAAAACTCGGGCCCACCACGGTTGCCCTGGTACACTTTCTTGCTTTCACCAGCAGTACACTGCCATGACTTGCCGTTTATAAATAGAGGGCTTGGGCTACCCATTTTCCAAGAGAAAACGGCGAGGAAGCCCTGCCCAATTTGCTCTGCACTCACCCCATGCAGTGTACTTTCTCATTTTAAACACCTGGGAGCTCACATATAGCTTCTTTTGTACATACAAAATCAAGTGTTTACCCACTCTAAAGATATAAAAGTCTTCTTTGGCAGTCAACTGTAAGCCTTCTCACACACTTTAGAGTCTTTCTCTTCATCTCTGCACACACCCTTCTTCACGTTGAGAGTCGTGTTGCGCGCATTTACCCAAACTTTTGTCCGCGGTTTTGTTTAAGCTTGTATATATATATATATATATTATATATATTGACTAACATTATCGAGTTATGCCTCGATTGAGCCTGAACTTGATGCAGAGCGTTTATTTTCTTTATATATATATATATATATATATATATATATATATACACATTTATATATATTAAGCGTGTGTGTGAACTTTGTTCGATGAGCCTGAACTTGATGCAGGAGGCGTTCTTGCTTTATATATATATATATATATATATATATATATATATATATATATATATATATATATATATATATACCTTTATATATATTAGCGTGTGTCGAACTTTGTTAGATGAGCCTGAACTTGATGCAGATCGTTTACTCGCTATATATATATATATATATATATATATATATATATAACCGTAATTCGGACTCGCTCGATGAGCCCACAGATTTTACATCCGTGCGTTTACTTTGCTTATATATATATATATATATATATATATGACTGTGTGGTCGGACTACATTCGATGAGCCTAGATTTTACATCCGGATATGCGTTTACTCACTTATATATATATATATAAGTGAGTAACGCACCGGATGTAAAATCTAGGCTCATCAATAATCAGTCCCACCATGTGTCATATATATATATTTACAGCTTTTATATATATACTTGTATACTGCTTTCATACAAATTGCGGTATCATGTGCGCTTAGGAATCATGTGATCACAGATTCAGCCCATTGGATCTAGATTCGGTTCCCGTGATGGACATTTTCCGTGTGGCGACTTGTAAATTATTCTGCAAGGTCTCGAATTTCCTCAGATGGTTTCCATACCCACGAGGAAGTCGGCATTATTTTGTACATTATTTTCGTACGGATGCCTCACATCTGTAAAATAAGATCAATCAAGCCGAACACTTAATAAAATGGGAGTGTAAAAGGTCTCAATTACTATTGAGCATCAGGGTTTGAAAAACCTTTTTTATAAAACATTACTGCCATATCTTGCGTAAAATTGAATTTTTACATAAATTCAAACCCTGTGTATATAGGTGCGAACGAGGCCTCGTACTACTTCCAAATAACAGCACATTGACCCATACACACACATTCAGATAATAGTTTCTTGAAAAGAGGCGGTCACCGTGGTAACACGGATGTCGAAGGGTGCCTAACACCTTCTCTCCGTATAACCAAGTCCCCGGACCCTAATGAATCTCGGTTTTACCGACCCGTTTAGCAGTGTCACATCACTGGGTCAATGTGCAAACCTTTTCTCGGTTGTGTTGGTATAACCATTTAAAAAACCAACTGGCGACTCTTAACAGTCTATCGTCGACATTATACATGTCAGACCTTTTTCACTTGTTTTTTCAAACAAATCTCACCTAAAATGAGAACACCAAAGAACAAGTAACGGAAAGGGATATCTAAAAATCCCGACGTCGACATCAACGCAAATGTTATTAACGTGCTAACCTTTGTATACCAGTTTCAAACAAGCACAAGATCCGAGTCATGATTCAAAACTACATCCTTGTTCTACTACTGAATACTGTATTTGTTTACTTTATCTCAATTTCATCATTGCCCAAAATAAACATGCTGCAACACTGCTGGACATATGCAAAATGAACACAATAGCTAACTAAAATAAATATTTTATTTTTTTGTTTATTTATTTATTTTTATTTTTATTTTTTGCTTAACATGAATGCAAACATAAAACAACATAATTAAACTAACTATGCACCTAAGCTACTATGCAACTATATGATTACATAAATGCTAACACTAATATGCAAACTAAAATGCAATACTAAATAAAGACATTATGCATGAAAAAATGCAAAATAAAACTAACTCCCCTAAACTTAATAATAACAATGTCTTCATTGTATGGATATAGCAATAAAATGAGTGAGGACTTCCCTGTAATTTCCTAAGTCTGGGGTGGTGGTGGTTGATCTTCTCCCTTGGAGTCACTTGGTGGAAACCTTGGCATCGGCATGGGCTGTTGATATGGAAATTGGGCAGCTGGATTAAAGCTCTGGAGTGTCGTATTCAAAGATACGAACGACATGTTCATTGCATCAAACATATGGTCTTGTCACATTGCAAGTCACCTCATCTCCCTTCAAGGTTCCTTGTTGTGCTCCTCCATGTGTCGTTGAAATTCAAGAAACTGAGGACTAGATATGGCGTCAGAAGATGGTGTCGCCTCAGTTCCTTGCTCTCCCATAGTCTCGTCCTCATCATCCGAGGTATCTTCAGCGTCAGCTTTGTCCTCCAAAGCTGATGGAGATACAAAACCTAAACCTCGAGGATGTGATTCATCTTCGGCCCACACCGAATACCGCGCGATCATTCTATTGTCTAGTAGTTGTAGCGGCATCTGAGTGGGCTCATCATCAGATCATCGAACTCATGTTTGACGACACAACCCACAAATAAGGGATGGGTGTGGCAAGCCGCCCAAAAAATTACCCCGTAGACATCGGCGAATGGAAAAACTGATTATGGCTCCGACGTCGATGATGAAGTCATGCACAATAGCATATAGGAGTAGTGCCTTCTCTTTGGTCACGTCCGAGGTGTGCGTGGATGGCAACAATTTCGTACATAAGAAAGCATACCAAATCTTCCCATACCGGCTGAGGTCTTTGCTATGAAAAACTGTACCGCCTTTCCTACCCTTGATCCATGTTGTTCCCGTCTTAGTTATTTCTTTGAGAACCCCCTCAAAGTAAGGGTTGAAGTCCCTCAAATGAGCATAGTGACACTATCTAGGCACACGCAACTGATAATACGTGTTGATGGCATCGACACTGAACGGGACCATTCGACCCCGCACAAAAGGGTTGAAAGGTGCCTTGTCCTCGGCGTTAGCATAGAACTCTTTGACCACGTTAACAACGGCGGCCTCGGGCTCCTAAGTGAACTTAACCCACCCTTTCTGATAAATCTGTTGCATCATTTCACCGTCGTGAGCATCCGGTGCCAACCCCACTCCGGTGTAAGAGCCTTTGTGACCATGTAGTCATACCGGTCGGCGGCGGTGGAACTTTTGAATTTGCGACGGTTGAAGGTTCGTGATGGTGGTGTTGGCCTTGAACTCTCTTCGCGTTGTCGTTTGGATGTTGGTTGAGACACCATCGAATCCGAATGCCTGAACACACTGTCAAACACACTACCTTCCCCTCAACTTGGTTCACACAAACTCTCAAACACTTGGTGTGCACAGAAGTATCTTCCCCCAAACTTGTCAATTTTTGTGGTAAATATGGAAGGAGAAGATGAAGAATTTGTAGTATTGTTCACTCACTCATAGGTGCAAGCTTAATTCTTCTAATAGGAACCCTAATTCATGGCTTTGCGATATGTAGTTGAAAGGTTGTGAGGAAATTAGGTTGAGAGGGTGTGAATATATAGAGATGGTGGTGGGGAGTAATGTGGTAGTGGGTTGGAGTAATGGAAGTAATGGAGTAGTGGGTGGTTGTGTTACAGAAGTGGTAAGATGGAATTAAAGTTGTAATCGTGGGTAAGAAGTGGTAATGTATAGAGGTTGGAGTTGCAGTGTAGGGATAAGGAGAGTATTGGGTGTGTGCTATGTAACTGCCGAATTGAGTGCCCAGATTCAAGGACCCCCACCCCGGCGGGGGGTACAAGGCCTAAAAGGCCCACCCCGGCGGGCTAGCCCCCTGTTAGTTGGCCTCTGTTTTGATAAATGTTGCTCGCCTGATGCTACTCTTTGCTCCTTAAGTCCTCTATTAATATCTTCATTACCTGCACATTATGCAACATAAGCCTCATTAGATCTAATGTATATTGAGCATGGAAGATTAGATTATCTCAAACAATAAAACTTACATAACGAAATTATTAATTCCTAATTATTAAGCTCAACTATAATCTCACTAGCATGACTAAAAAGTATGAAAAATAAAAAATAAAAAAATGAAATGATTGGGTTGCCTCCCAATTAGCACTTGATTTTAAGTCGTTCAGCCTGACTACTTCCTGTTTATGGAACGTTGGATAATGTGATTGCGATGACATCCCAATTGGACTCGCCACCCCAATACTATTTCAATCGTTGACCTTGAACGTTTCCAATAGATTCCGACTGTAGAGTTCAACGGCGCCATGTGGGTAAACTCTTTTTATGGTGAATGGTCCTGACCACCTTGACTTGAACTTGCCTGACCATAGTACTGATTTCCCCGACTCGAACGTTCGGTGCATGATTTTCTTGTCGTGCCATTACTTGACTTTTTCCTTGTATAATTTAGCGTTCTCGTGTGCATGAAGTCGAAATTCATCGAGCTCATTTAGTTGGGGTAGCCTCTTTTCACCCACAGCTGCTTGATCAAAGTTCAATTTCTGAATGGCCCAGTATGCCTTGTGTTGTAGCTCCACAGGCAAGTGACATGCTTTCCCGTATAGTAATTGGTATGGTGACATACCAATCGGTGTTTTATACGCAATCTGGTAAGCCCATAGTGCATCGTCCAATCTGTGGGACTAATCCTTTGGATTCAGGTTTACCACTTTTTCCAAGATTCTTTTCACTTCCCTATTCGAAACCTCAACTTGCCCACTGGTTTGTGGATGATACTTTGTCAAAAGAGCTATAAATGATTTGTTGCAAAAGTTACTACCTTCGTCACTTATAACAGCTCTTGGCGTGCCAAACCTAGTAAAAATATTTTTCTGCAAGAATTTGAGAACCACTTTGGCATCATTAATTGGGAGTGCTACAGCTTCAACCCACTTTGAAACGTAATCTACCGCAAGCAATATGTGTAAAGCCCCCAAAATTGGGACTATTTAATTCTCGACTTCGGTCGTTAATAACGCATCTACCTTCTGATTTTACATCATTATTCGATGCTAAACATTATAAAATACAGAATAATTTAAACTTTTATGTCTTCTTACTTTATTTCCCTGAATCAAACCTTTATCATCTACATGTCTTTGAATCAATCTTATTTTATGATTCACTTTATCACTGTTATTATATAAAATTTTATATTTCAATCCGATAACCTTTACATATCAAATAACTCTAACTTTAGCTTTACAACTCAACATAAAATTATACATCATAAAACATTTAGTACATCTCATGAATCTTAATCATGGTATAAAGAAATAATAACTTTTGTTAAAATATTAATCTCCGTGTATTATTTATGATCCACGTCATTCAAGTAGCACATAGTGTTACCTTCAATCCTTGACCTGCAAAAATGGTTATTTGCAAGGTTGAGCTCGACAACCCAGCAAAATCTAACAGTTTTCATGCATCACAAAGCACATAATAACATGCTCAACATATAAGAATAATCATAAAACAAACATAGCATACATGTTATAGTTCACATAACAACTATAAAGATTGAGTTCCTTACTCAATCATCATTCATAGCTCAATCATCATAGTCATAGATTGACTTTCACATTTCATACTTTTGATATATACAATACATCATACACTAAAATTTTAAAGCAGTTCATCATCAAGTTCACATAGCAAAAAGGAACTGAAAGACTTGCCTTTACCGGCGTTTTACCAACACGCTAATACTTCGCGTCCTTGTACAACCTACACTGTATGTGAGATTGATAATAAATAAAATCAATACTCAATCTCATGGTCAAATTTATTCTAAGACCTTACTTTATCTTATTATCCTTTATAATGTCTTTATAGACATCTAACTATTTTATATGCAACTCGGTTTTATTTTTCATTTTCATCACCACACATGCTAGACTATCACACTTGTAGTTTAATGTGCGTATATCACACCATTTTATTATACCACTTTGGTTTCAAAAATGCATATTCAACACATTGTTTACATGTTTAATTTTCCTTCATAAATCAAAAATTACCCTTTTCGATCTCTTTCCATTATTATTCTTGTATTATCATCTTTTCATACTTAGATATCCAATATTAGCCATTAGTTAGACACTTTGTATACCAAAGTTTAGAAAATACTATTACTCCTAGGCATTTTATCGAGCACGTTATATGCACACATTAACTTATCTCAACTATTGATCTTAAATGGTTAATTATGCATAGGATATGATAACACATATATATACTCATTACATATGTCAAAACATATTTTTAATCATCATCACCCAAAATCTTAATTCAAACAGAATTATAAAACTCATCTTCACAATTTCATTAACAAAACGTTGTTTTCGTTTTTAACGTAACTCATTCGTTACATGTCCGTTTTTGTTCCTTCTTATATAGAATTAACCCTTACTCAGTGTACTACAACCTCATCTAGGCCTTAAAGTCAGACCCTTATCCATCTAAACCAGATTCTGTAATTCGTCAACTAGTCTAGAAAATTTTATTTTCTGGACATCCTTACTAAACAATTTATTTCGGACATGATCCGGTCCATAAAATGGCTCAATCTTGCGAGTCTGTCTAGTAAACATCCATATCTACAACTTTACAGTTTAAAGTTTCTTCAAATTCAAAACACACGAATTTATATGAATTGTTCAAAGTCAGAAACCGTAAGAGTTTTGATTTCTAGACAGATTATTTTCCCTTCGTACCAGCCTTACTAAAACATACATTGCAAGAAATCTACAAAGAGTTTTTATGTGATTCCACTTTCAGAATATAGCTTACTTCCATATCTTCGATTTGATATAAGAATCACTTTCTAACTCATTATACCCAAAGATGTATGAATTTCACAAGATATGTCCACAATTACTAAAAACCTACGAATTTTGTTCTTCAAATTTTCTTTCCATTTCATTTTCTTTCTTGAATCCTCTTGTTTGATTCTTGATAATCCAAGATTAAACCAATACAAACAGATTAAGCATTATCTACTACCCTAGAACATAAATCTGGCCAAAAAAATCAAGGATTAAATAAGAGTTTAGAAGTTACCTTCTTCTAGATTTTTTTTTTCTTCTTCTAGCTCATCTCAATTCCTCTATTTCTCTTTATCTCTCTCAATTTCTCAATACAACTTCTACATAACAATTATCTATATTATGAAGAACATAAAAATATAGTTAAAACAAGGAATTTAGATTATAACTTTATTAGTGTGAATTTAAGAGAGAGATGGAGATGATGATGATGGGGCTTGTTTTGTCTTCTCAAAGCTTTCCCTTCTTCTTCTTCTTCTCCTACAACTCTCTCTAACTCTCTTCTTCTTTCTTTGGTTTGTTTTTTAAAACTAACATACTAACTTGTAGTATATACATATAATATACAATGCTAGTAATATATAATATATGTAACTCCTAGTAATTATTAGATATACTAATTACTAGTTAATACATATGTTACACCAATTTGAACTTGAAAAACCTAAGACCATGTTTGGCAAATACTCATTATTTTAATTAATCAATAGCTTAACATCAATCAATCTCATCAAATTGTCACATAATTATATTTACTTGTTAATTATAATTTTGTGTAACAATCATCACATAACTCATCTAATTTAATTATCTCAATTAAATTAGAACTATATATATAAAATTATTATATTAATTAAATTAAATACTAAATATTCATTTAATTAATCTGCTACACTTAATTACATTACTCTATAATCAAAACAAAATTTATTTATTTAACTCAATAAATAATTCAATTAAATATTTATATATATTAAAATTAATATATAACATTCTCTTCACATCAATTCACATATTCTACAATATATGATATACACATACTCACACCCAACATATTTCATAAATAATATTTTTATTTATAAAATTCTCATTTATAATTTCTAAAAATCTGGGATGTCACATCCTTCACTCGTTATAAGGATTCCGTCCTCGGAATCACCGAAACCCTACCTTACTCAGGTTTTCCTCAAATCTATTCATTGAATAACTTCAACACATTACCTTAATATAGGTTTTATATTTTCTACTCTCATCATTCTTGATAATAAATTCTTATAAGTTTTATTTCATAATATTTACTTAGACTCAATTATATTTGAGTATTACATATTCTTTGACCCGTTCATTATCTTTCTCTAAGGATCATTATCATATATTATATGATCAAACTCTCGGGACATTACATTTTCTTCTAAGAATTTCATCCCCGAATTTTTTTTTTTAATTTTTTAATCTTTATTCATTCAATCTATCAAAGTATATTTTTACGTCACTACTTCATTCATTCATTGGTTTCTATAACCACTTTCTTTCCACAAACATCATTCTACAATTATTAAACTTTTCTATTAAAAGTTTCACATTATTCTTTGATAACTCACATCCTTCTCACTTCAAAATTTCTTTTCTCACTTATTCAACATATCAATCATTCAGTGTCGCATTTTACGACTTACTTTTTTCTAAGGAATACTTTCCTTTTTCACTTCCATCTTGCAGAATAAGAAGAATCTTCCACAATTGTTCAATAATTGGGAAGTAGTATGAATAACTTAGGAATTTAAAAGATTTCAAATCATGCTGAGGGTCACAAGACCATGAACTCTATTCTCTAGGTTTAATAGTGATTCACCCCCGGTTCTTCACACTTTAAACCCTCTTTGGCAGAATGTTTATCAATCACAAAGACTGAAAACACCCTCCGCAAGTACTCTAGGTGATCAACCTATTGTACATGTATTGTATACAAACATTTCGGTATAAAGTATAAAACTAAAAATAACCCCTAATAATAGGGTTGTTCATCTCATCTTTTCAACATCTGAATCCGCACCAAAACAATTTGGTTTGGCATAACTTCTCAAGAGACTCTTGAATTTCATGAACATCTTTCAATATTTGTCTAGCTAAATCAAATAGCATAGACCTCTACAACAATTCGGACATCAACCAAAATATACATATACATACATACATATGTATTCTCATATCTTAAAGAAATCTCAAAAATCTTTTTATGACGTCATGATACGCGCATTGTATTTGATTCTGTTGAGGATTCCGTCATTTGGTGATTTTATCATACTACATCATACCATAGTGGGTGACGATCCTTAGATCACATCCAACACTAGGTAGGTATCTTGCATTGATGACTCCATCATTTTTATCATCTTTGCACCAGGTTACATGATGCATTAATGATATAAAATACATTTTGATATATTGCAAATCATTTTTGTCTAGCCAAAACAATTAGCATAAACATACGAATAACATTATTGTTGTTAAAACTCATTGGTTCCATCATTTGATCCAATGTTTTTCAAGAAAATAGAAGTGTAAACATCAGCACGAAGTCAATAAATTTCAAAAGTCTAGCATAGCTAGTAGATTTAGAATATCTATGCTTCCACCATCAACTCCACTTTCTGTAATGATCCATTGCTTAAAAGATCTATCTATTCCTATCATCCTCAATACTCCATTCATAACTTAATTATACCCTAGTTCATCAAACTTACCGCACATTGGAAGTTCAGGACTTGCCACAATAATATGAGTTTAAGAACTTATCCTAGTCAGACCATAGGCGTCCATTCGCTGAGGGGTTCAAAACATAACATATTATTATGAGTCACGAACTTACCATATGCATTAGTTTTAAGAACCACGCCTAATCCTAATAATATCTGTCTAATCTTAATAGTTTCTAACTATCAAACATACACATGAGAAAAGAATCACCTTTTCATACATATACATAGATAGATAATACGACACCAACATTCCAATGAATATCAATATGATAAGGCGAGTGCAAGCACAAAACCCTCGCCCATACAAAGATTTGTACAACTCAGCCATCACATGAGTCCTCAATTGAAATCCCACCTAACTCTATCTTACTCTTAACTTGCTCTTTGCTCGATACGAATTCCTCGTATCACATTATCTATAACTCCTCATGAGTTATCTCGTACTTTTTCATAGTACACCATCTTCAGAGCATTAAGCTATAATTATTTAATCATTATAGACCATCTTTCTTTTATAACTTAAACAGACCACATCGTGATCTTATTCTATAATCATCTCCCTTAAAATTCTTTTCTTAACTCGTGATCGTTTTATTTTACGATCCTCTTTCTTTCTCTTTTTCATCATTTACGACATTATTCGTTATCTTGGCTTTTGGAATTAGAAAACTTCCATTTCGTATCTTTATATCTCTTCAAGATTCTTCTTTGAATCTTCTTGTTTATATAACAATTCTTCCTTTAAGAATTTCTAACTTCATTTACATTGCTCAACATTTCATTCAAGTTCTACACTTTCATCATACGTATCCACTTTCTATACTTGGTACACATCGAGTCTCTACCAGTTTCAATATGGTACGCTGAGTGGTTTCCCACAAACAACCAACAAACTAGGTTTCGAGTTGCTATTTCGTATATACCTCCGCTCTATGAAGGAATCGTTTAGCCCAGATACCATACATCAACTACTAAAGAGTACAACTGTACCATACTTAACTATAACTTTTATTCTTAACTTCTTTATCATTCTCTTCTTATAGACACTGTCTATTTATTATCACTTTACATCCATATTATTGGAGTTGGGTAACCCCATAACTCTGCGAGATTCTTCTTTGAATCCTCTCACGCATGTTTTTAATCCCTTCTCTATACGTTTCTTAAATTACTTCTTATTGTTCAAACTCTATTTGAGCTTATGCTTTCATTATATTCACCTTCCTTCTCTAAGGTTATAGCCTAAGGTACTCCTACCTAAGGTTTATAACCTACATCTTTGATACCAACTGTAACGCCCTCAAAATTGGGACTATTTAATTCTCGACTTCGGTCGTTAATAACACATCTACCTTCTGATTTTACATCATTATTCGATGCTAAACATTACTCCATCCGTCCCAAATTAATTGCTCAGTTTTGACTTTTTAAAGTCAAATTGACCATTTTTAAAACTAATCTTTTTACTATTTTTGCTAAAATAGAGGTGAAGAGATTATAACCAAAAGAAAGTATATACAATTTATTACTAATCACAATTTTTATAATTTTAGAAATATATTTATATATGCTTAATTATGAATTCTAAAAATAGTCAATTTGACTTAAAAAAAGTCAAAACTAATTAATTAATTTGGGACGGAGGGAGTATAAAATACGGAATAATTTAAACTTTTATGTCTTCTTACTTTAATTTCTTGAATCAAACCTTTATCATCTATATGTCTTTGAATCAATCTTATTTTTTGATTCACTTTATCACTTTTAGTATATAAAATTTTACATTTCAATCCGATAACCTTTACATATCAGATAACTCTAATTTTAGCTTTACAACTCAACATAAAATTATACATCATAAAACATTTAGTACATCTCATGAATCTTAATCATGGTATAAAGAAATAACTGTTGGGCTTCGGCACAGAAACGCACAGCGGAAATTAAAATTTTAAAGCAATTTCCGAAACCCTAAAACAGGATCCATGCGAAAATCAATTAATTCAGAGGTTTAGAGATTATACCGAGATATAAACAAAAGCGAGAATCAAACCGATCGCGCCTCGAATCTCCAACGCATAATACAAACCGAATTGCCTCTAGATATCCACCACGAACGCCGCATACGAACCGTCGAACGATTACGCAATAAGAAGGACTTCTTGGTACTAGCCACCAAAAGGAATGGATTTTCGAAATCATTTTTTCTCTAGTCTCTCTAAGAGCGGCTAGGGTTTTTCAATTATGATATCTTACCCTAAGTAGTTTTATATATCATATATATAGTAGTTAAAAGGAATTAATCAAATCAAAACCTAATTTTATAAAATCCGAATTTTTATATATATATATATATCTCTTAATTAAGTCTTACTTAATTAATATACATATATACAAATTATCCTTTTAATTTAAATTCGTGATTTAAATACTATTAATCATATTAATATATTTAAATCCTTAAAATTTAAATTAATTCCCTTTTAAATAATGTTCTATGTGTGTGACCCTATAGGTTATTATTACGTTGGCAATAATTTTAAAATCATATTATAAAATTATAAACAATGAGTGGCATCTAGTAATGCATCACTGCTACCCAAGTAATAATAAGATCGATGATTCGATGCAACCTTTTCGTGACCAATGTTTCAATGTAATTTAATCCTTTTAACCTTAATATCCTTGATTAAACTCGAGTCATGGAATGTGTCATACTCTTCATAATTTAATCTGAGTTTTCTTGATCAATGAGTAGACTATATGAAACAAATCACTATTTGAGCATGGCCATGCATTTCATAGTCCTACTCAATCAAGAGGCCTATGGATATCACCCATAATATATAGGATGGTTAAATTCCATCTAGATCACTCATATTTCTCACACGATTAATGATGAACCCAATAATCACCTTTATAGTCCACCCTATTAAAGGTGACATTTGATGATATCAAAGTACATAAATTCTAGTGTAGTAATATAGCGATTTGGTCGGGAGGACCATTACATCATTGTTACTTATGAGAATTGCTAACGACACTTCGCATAATGCTCCATATAGAATTCTCATGGTGGGTCTGTCCAGTACGTCGTTCTCTAACATGTACCTATGCATTGACTTAATATCTCATATATTTATGACCAATGAGATTTGGTCATCAGTCAATCCACATACTAGTCTCCATGCATCATTGTTGTCCCATCAACAATGATACTCGACTAGGGACATTTAAGAACAACGATACTAATGGTAATATATAATCTCATGTTCAAGTCACATACTTGAAACTATATAATTTGTATCACTATTCTAAGGAATTTTATTATGTTAACAATTATATTACTATGATAAATAAAACCATAATAAAATCATATATTTATTCAATCAAATATAATATCAAAACGTTAAGCAATTATATCAAATAATTGGCCTCTAGGGCATAAACTCAAACAATAACAACTTTTGTTAAAATATTAATCTTCGTGTATTATTTCTGATCCACGTCATTCAAGTAGCACATAGTGTTACCTTCAATCCTTGACCTGCAAAAATGGTTATTTGCAAGGTTGAGCTCGACAAATTTCCCAGCAAAATCTAACAGTTTTCATGCATCACAAAGCACATAATAACATGCTCAACATATAAGAATAATCATAAAACAAACATAGCATACATGTTGTAGTTCACATAACAACAATAAAGATTGAGTTCCCTACTCAATCATCATTCATAGCTCAATCATCATAGTCATAGATTGACTTTCACATTTCATACTTTTGATATATACAATACATCATACACTAAAATTTTAAAGCAGTTCATCATCAAGTTCACATAGCAAAAAGGAACTGAAAGACTTGCCTTTATCGGCGTTTTACCAACACGCTAATACTTCGTGTCCTTGTACAACCTACACTGTATGTGAGATTGATAATAAATAAAATCAATACTCAATCTCATGGTCAAATTTATTCTAAGACCTTACTTTATCTTATTATCCTTTATAATGTCTTTATAGACATCTAACTATTTATATGCAACTCGGTTTTATTTTTCATTTTCATCACCACACATGCTAGACTATCACACTTGTAGTTTAATGTGTGTATATCACACCATTTTATTATACCACTTTGGTTTCAAAAATGCATATTCAACACATTGTTTACATGTTTAATTTTCCTTCATAAATCAAAAATTACCCTTTTCGATTTCTTTCCATTATTATTCTTGTATTATCATCTTTTCATACTTAGATATCCAATATTAGCCATTAGTTATATACTTTGTATACCAAAGTTAAGAAAACACTATTACTCCTAAGCATTTTATCGAGCACGTTATATGCACACATTAACTTATCTCAACTATTGATCTTAAATGGTTAATTATGCATAGAATATGATAACACATATCTATACTCATTACATATGTCAAAACATATTTTTAATCATCATCACCCAAAATCTTAATTCAAACAGAATTATAAAACTCATCTTCACAATTTCTTTAACAAAACGTTGTTTTCGTTTTTAACGTAACTCGTGCGTTACATGTCCGTTTTTGTTCCTTCTTATATAGAATTAACCCTTACTTAGTGTACTACAACCTCATCTAGGCCTTAAAGTCAGACCCTTATCCATCTAAACCAGATTCTGTAATTCATCAACTAGTCTAGAAAATTTCATTTTCTGGACATCCTTACTAAACAATTTATTTCGGACATGATCCGGTCCATAAAATGGCTCAATCTCATGAATCTGGCTAGTAAACTTCCATATCTACAACTTTGCAGTTTAAAGTTTCTTAAAATTCAAAACAAACGAATTTATATGAATTGTTCAAAGTCAGAAACCGTAATGTGATTTTGATTTTACGGATGATGATTATTTTCCTTGGACCAGCCTTACTAAAACATACATTACAAGAAATCTACAAAGAGTTTTCATGTGATTCCACTTTCAGAATATAGCTTACTTCCATATCTTCGATTTGATATAAGGCTCACTTTCTAACTCATTATACCCAAAGAGGTATGAATTTCACAAGATATGTCCACAATTACTAAGAACCTACGAATTTTGTTCTTCAAATTTTCTTTCCATTTCATTTTCTTTCTTGAATCCTCTTGTTTTATTCTTGATAATCCAAGATTAAACCAATACAAACAGATTAAGCATTATCTACTACCCTAGAACATAAATCTACCCAAAAAAAATCAAGGATTAAGTAAGAGTTTAGAAGTTACCTTCTTCTAGCTTCTTTTTTTTTTCTTCTTCTTCTAGCTTATCTCAATTCCTCTATTTCTCTCTATCTCTCTCAATTTATCAATACACAACTTCTACATAACAATTATCTACATTATGAAGAACATAAAAATATAATTAAAACAAGGAATTTAGATTATAACTTTATTAGTATGAATTTAAGAGAGAGATGGAGATGATGATGATGGGGCTTGTTTTGTCTTCTCAAAGCTTTCCCTTCTTCTTCTTCTTCTCCTACAACTCTCTCTAACTCTCTTCTTCTTTCTTTGGTTTGTTTTCTAAAACTAACATACTAACTTGTAGTATATACATATAATATACAATACTAGTAATATATAATATATGTAACTCCTAGTAATTATTAGATATATTAATTACTAGTTAATACATAGGTTACACCAATTTGAACTTGAAAAGCCTAAGACCATGTTTGGCAAATACTCATTATTTTAATTAATCAATAGCTTAATATCAATCAATCTCATCAAATTGTCACATAATTATATTTACTTGTTAATTATAATTTTGTGTAACAATCATCACATAACTCATCTAATTTAATTATCTCAATTAAATTAGAACTATAACATAAAATTATTATATTAATTAAATTAAATACTAAATATTCATTTAATTAATCTGCTACACTTAATTACATTACTCTATAATCAAAACAAAATTTATTTATTTAACTCAATAAATAATTCAATTAAATATTTATATATATTAAAATTAATATATAACATTCTCTTCACATCAATTCACATATTCTACAATATATGACATACACATACTCACACCCAAAATATCTCATAAATAATACTTTTATTTATAAAATTCTCATTTATAATTTCTAAAAATCTGGGATGTCACAATATGTAATGATTGGTAAATGAGGAAGGGAATGGCCCCATGAAATCTATGCCCCATACATCAAAAATCTCAACTTCTAAAATTGGCCTCTAGGGCATAAACTCTAACAGTCTCCCACTTGCACTAGAGCCAATCACTCATGTATCTAATACCCATTGAACTAGTGTGACTGAAGTGCTTAGCCTGCTGCGACAAAGCCTTGGTTAGTGGATACGCAACATTATCATCTGTTGGCACTCTTCCTATATATACATCTCTCTATCAATGATTTCACGGATGAGATGGTACCGCTTTAAGTATATGCTTGGATCGTTGGTGAGATCTGGGTTCCTTAACTTTTGTGCAATGGCTCCATTATTATCACAAGATAGAGCAAGCCGGATCAACAATGGTTGGAACAACACCAAGTTCGATGATGAACTTTTTAATCCATCTGACCTCCTTGGTCGCCTTTAGAAACAGACAATATACTCGACCTCTGTTGTAGAATCACTCTTGTCTCTTGCTTCAAACTTTTCCATTAAATGACACCACCATTAGGCAAAACACAAAACTGGACCGAGACTTATAGTCATCATTGTCGATCCGAAACTAACATCTGTGTAACCCTTTACTTCTAGTTCGTCTTCACCTCCATATACCAAGAATGAATCCTTAGTCCTTTTCGGTGCTTGAGGATATTCTTGGCTAACGCCCGATGACCTTCACTGGATTCGATTGGTATCTTCTCGTCATGCTCAAAGCATACGAGACATGTCGGACAGTACATATCATTGCATACATAATAGATCCAATTCTTTGAAGCATAAGGGATCTTTCTCATACTTCCCTCCTCATCATCTTGTGATTTAGGACATTGGGCCTTAGAGATCTTTACACCATGAGTCACGGGTAAGTTTCCTCTTTTTCGCCTCTTGCATCTTTGAACAGTTTCAACACTTTATCAATATATGTACTTTGACTTAGGTCGAGCATTTTTCCGATCTATCTCTATAGATCTTGATACCTAAAATGTAAGGCAAAGATCGCCCAAATCTTTCATGGAGAAACATTTTCCTAACCATGTTTTTACTGACTGTAAGGAAGGAATGTCATTCCCAATAATTAATATGTCATCAACATATAATACTAGGAATACAATGTGACTCCCACTAACCTTCTTATATACACAAGGTTCATCTTCATTTTTAATAAAGCCAAATTCTTTGATCGCTTCATCAAATCGAAGATTCCAACTCAGAGAGGCTTGCTTCAATCCATAAATGGATCGCTGCAGCTTACATACCTTTCCAGCATCCTTTGGAGTGACAAAACCCTCAGGTTGTGTCATATACACATCCTCAAGGAGATTTCCATTAAGGAAAGCAATTTTGACATCCATCTGCTTGATTTCGTAATCATAAAAAGCGCGATAGCAAGTAAGATCTGATGGATTTAACCATTGCCCTTTGGAGAGAAGGTTTCATCATAGTCAACACCTTGAATTTGTTTGAAACCTTTTGCTACCAGTCGGCCTTTATAGGTTTGTACATTACCATCCATGTCGGTTTTCTTCTTGAAAACCCACTTGCACCCAATTGGTTTTACCCCTTCGGGTGGATCAACCAGAGTCCATACATGGTTAGTATACATGGAGTCCATCTCAGATTTCATGGCTTCAAGCCATTTCTCAGAATCTGGTCCATTCATAGCTTCTTGGTAGGAAGCAGGCTCATCTTGATCTATGAGCATCACATCGCCGTTTTGAGTCACAAGATATCCATAATATCTCTCAGGCTCTTGGCGTGTCTTACCAGATCTACGAATGACTTGTGTAATTTGAGCAGGTTCACTTTCCACAATTTCTTGTGGTTCCTGCTCATGTTCCAACTCAGGTTCAATGATATTTTGTGGTTCTCGAATTTCTTGAGTTCTACTTTCCTTCCATTGTTTCCTTTAGAGACAAATTATCTTTCTAGAAAATACCGATTCGAGCAACAACCACTTTGTTCTCGGAAGGTTTGTAGAAATAATACCCTTTTGTTTCCTTTGGGTATCCCACAAAATTACATTTGTCGATTTGGGTCCGAGCTTGTCGAATTCGGGCGTTTTACTGAACGCCTCGCAACCCCAAATCTTCATGAGCGACATACTAGGACGCTTCCCGGTCCACATTTCATATGGTGTCTTACGAACCGTCTTTATAGGAACACGGTTAAGTGTGAATGCAATGTCTCTCTAGGGCATGACCCCGAAGCTTATTGGAAGATCTGCATGACTCATCATTGATCGCGTACCATGTCCAACAAGGTTCGATTCCTCCTCTCGAGATACACCATTCCATTTGCGGTGTTCGGTGGAGTGAGTTTGTGATATAATACCACACTCCTTTAGAAGGTCATCAAAGTCTTGGCTTAAGTATTCACCTCCTCGATCGGATCGAAGGGCTTTTATGCTTTTGCCAAATTGGTTTTGAACTTCATTCTTGAATTCCTTGAACTTTTCAAAGGATTGGATTTGTGTCTCATAAGATACACATATCCATATCTACTAAAGTCATCGATAAATGTAATGAAGTAATAAAACCTACCTCTTGCTAACGAACTCGTGGGTCCACATACATCACTATGTATAAGTCCCAATACATCGCTAGTCTTGGATTCAACGTGTGTCGATGAAAGGGCTTTAGTCATCTTGCCTAATAAACAAGACTCGCATTTCTCATATGATTCAAAATCAAATGAATCCAAGAACCCATCTTTATGGAGTTTGGATATGTCGTTTCTCATTTATATGGCCTAAGCGACGATGCGAGGAGATATGTCGGATTTGAATCATTTGATTTAAATCGTTTTGTATTTATGTTATAGATAGGCATTTCTAAATCAAGAATATAGAGACCAGTTAAACAATTGTGCAACACCATAACAAATATCATTTAAGTAAAATAAACAACGATTGTTCTTTATTATAAATGAAAACCTTTCTTGTCCAAACAAGAAGCGAAATAATGTTTTTGCTTTATAGCGGGCACAAAATAACAATCTTCTAATTCTAAAACTAGCCCGGTGGGCAAAGATAAATGATAAGTTCCTACGGCCGGCAACAACTTTTGCTCTATTTCCAACTCGTAGGTCAACCTCTCCTTTCATTAAAGTTCTACTCCTTTGAGTCCCTCGCACATTAACACAAATGTGAGAACCACATCCAAAGATCCAATACCCATGATGTAGAAGTAGATAAGTTGACTTCTATAACATATATATACCGAATCGAAGTCGTACTTCCTTTTCTTTTCTTCACTTCTTCCGGATAAGCATGACAATTCCTTTTCAATTGTCCGAGGTTTTCCATGAAGTGACATTCACCTTCTTTAGCCACCCACCTTTAGGTTTTAAAGCTGTTTGGTTTTGGAATTGGGTTTGGCAAAAGATTTAGATCTATCTTCTTCTTGCCTTTCCAATTTCCCTTAGCATTCCCCTTTTGCACCATCATTATGGGAGGCGGGTCTCGCCTTTTTCATGTTGTTCTCGGCAGTTCTTAACATGCTCAACAACTTCAGTAAGGGGTTTCTCAATTTCATTCATAAGATAGTTCATAACAAATTGAGAGTAGGCTCATTGTTCAAAGATTGCAAAACAAGGTCATTTTGGGCTTCCAAGTGATTGGAAAACCCAACCTATCAAGGTACTCAATATACCCAATCATTTTCAAGCACATGTGGACCAACTGGATCACGTTCACCCATTTTGCGTTGATACAACGCCTTTGCTTGTATTATCATACCTCTCTCTGTCGAGCATGCCCTTCGAACAATTTCTTGAGATGCTCGATCATCTCATAAGCATCCATCAACTCATGTTGCTTCAAGCTCGGCGTTCATGGTTGCTAGCAACATGACACAACTCACATCCAGAGCATCATCTTGATGCTTCTTCTAAACATCAGGTTGCTCCGCGACGTGGTGCGATGACAATTTGGTCTTTGCAGGAATGGGCCCATCAAGGACATATAGCTTACGCTCTTGTTTGAGGACAATCCTCAAGTTCCTATGTGACGACCCCAAATCCAGGTACTTGAAACCCGAACTCGGTTCTCCACGATACCATTTCTTTAAGCTGAATAATACTAAATAATAATACATTCGAACTTAATTTACATACATCAAAGTTTACTTCCCTAGGTACGTGACCTTCAAATACATATCTTACAATACTTGAATAGATACCAATACAACTATAATCATTAACTCATAATACACACTTATTCGATCAGCTTTCCTTTTCCTTTGTTCGTGCACGAGCCTTGTGTTGCTCATCATACATGCTTGAAAACATTTAATTTAAGCAAGGATGAGCATTTAAGTGCCCAAAGAAGTAATAGAAATTATATATAATTTGAAAGAATATAAGTATTCTCTTTACATAACACTTCTGTGAATTGAAAGTTGTGAAGTAAGTAATGTCTTGATAAAAAAATTCACATAACAACTCTCTTTCAAATTCTTTAAATTTGGCTCTGGCTCTACCCTTGAATAGGGTTTAAGAAACATACTATGAACATTCTTTTCATTTTCGAAAAGGTTTAGCGGAATTCTATCCTCAAACCGTCATAACTTACGAAGCACGGAGGGTGATCACCTCGTTGTACCTGTATTGATCAATACTACATAACTTGAACGAAATTCATCGCTCACTCTATCGCCTTCCATGCAAAAAATCTTCCCATATAGGAATGTTCATACATGCACGGTTCCAAACTTAGAAGGTTTTAATCTTGCTCAACAATAATATGTAATTCAACATATATATACGGGTAATTGACAAAGGTGTATCAACATGTGAACAAATGCCATGATTATCCAAGTGGGGACACTTGTATAACCATTTATAGAAATCAATGAGCGAATATATATCCGAGCTAACATGTCGATAATCAAAGAGTACATAATCATGCGAGGATAGAATAATTCGAAACTTCTTACTCATGTCCATTGCATAAAGGAAGTGCAAAGGTAGGATACTTGCACGATTCATTTGATTACAAATCTTAACTTAGGTTTTATCTTTTATCACAACCTATAAATAATCGGATCATTAGATTCGATTAGAACAATATATCTTAACACATAGTCTTTATCTATTACAACAAAGACTTAGTCTAATCACATAATCACGGTGATCATACTTTTAGTTCATATTCTATACTTGAAATATTTTTATACATTTTTCAAATATCTCATCCATGCTCTTACGGTAGTCTTTTCTTTCTTTTATAAGGTCCGACATTTGTTGCGTAGATCGATGACTTTATCGGGTAAAATCTGAGTCTAAGACTCTTATTCTATACCTCAACATACGTAAATATCGGACATCTTATTTTTAATCATTTTGCAATATCGAGAAATTGAAAAATTTAAAATAATTCAAATCTGTCACTAAAGGGCCTATAGTGATATAACTGTTACTATAGGTGTTCTTCAAATTCAGAACTTCATAATCGGTTCTCAAGTCAGCTAGTTTGGCCGGTTATAACTTTCAAATATCGGAATCATAATTAAATGATTTAAACATTAAACAATTCCATTATCATTAATAGTTTAATTAATACTAAACTATTAATGAAACCATTGCCAAAATATAAAAGTTATTTATAATAACTCAAACTATTTTTAAAACATTTATATTACCCAAATAATTACCATTAATATTTAAATATTAATGTACTATTTATCCAAATATTAAAAGTCATTAATTATAACTTAAAATATTTTTAAATCCTTAATATCCTCTTTAAATGGTTTTTAAATAAGTAAAACCATTTTTAAACTATTTATTTAATATTAATCATTAAATAAACTAAATATCATTAATATTATCTTAATATCATTAATATTTAATTATTAATGAAATTATCATTTAAATATTAAAAGTTATATTTTATAACTTAAAATATTTTTAAATACCTTATTTTCATTTAAAATGATTTTTATAATATTAAAATCATTTTTAAACTAAATTATTTAATATAATCATTAAATAACTTTAATATCATTAATAATTATTAATTAATGAAATTCATCACAAAATATTAAAAGTCATCACAAATAACTCATTTACATAATCAATTCCAAGCCAAAATAAACATAGTAAACTAACTAGTTTATTAACAACACTAACTAAACTTCAAAAATTCAAACTTTAACTAACAATTAAAAATAATAACATTACAAAATTAAATAAGAAACATACCCTAGGAAATCTTAATTCCACAGATTGAATACGCACTTCCACGCCTAAAAATTTAACTAAGGAGATCTTTATAAAAGTTCTCCCACAACAAAGCCTTTTCTCAAAATTGGAGGCCTTATTGTTGGTGAATGAAACAAAGGCCAAGCCCTTCTATTTATAGGTTTAGAAAATGGTGAAGTTCTCAATTTAGTCGATGTGACTTGGTTTATACTAATTTTCAATAGCTCACTTTGCGATTTTCTAACGCATTGCTCATAACTCCGATTAATCTGATTTTTGAATATGTTATACATGGTATGTAAGACTATTTTTAAAAAATACGAATTACCCAATTCGGGTTCATTAGGTAGCCCAAACAGTGCGTCAAAAGTGGACGTTCATAACAGTTTTCAATCTCGTTTCAGCTTTACCCTCTTTCGCTAAAACAGTCATAACTCTTTCATTTTAAAACATTTTTGAGCGATTCTTGAGCCCACGCGAAGCTAACTTCTGGGGCTACAACTTTTATTCTTTGACCATTTCCAAATTCAGAACATATCAGCCCAGAAATTCCGTTCAAATGGACTGCACCGCACTTGTTGGGAAGTTTTGACACTACTACTTTGAAATGTCATAACTCTCTCCTCCGATATCGGATTTAGTCCGTTTCGGAGTCTATGAAAAGCTTATTCGGTGTACTATAACATACCAAAAGTCCAGAAGGTTTTGGAAACATTAACTGATCGAAACAGTGTCCCGAATAGCACATCCCAGCTGCTGACTTTTCGGTTTGAGAAATTTGACACATTTCCTTCCAATCACCGTAATTCCCTCATCCGAGGTGGAATGAGGTCATTCCAAAGTCTATGGCTTCCTAACTCAAAGTGCACTACAACATATCAAAAGCCCAGACCTTTTAAAGCACAAAAGCGGACGAGAATGCCCCCATTACTGATTGCCCAAAAACAGTTTATCATGATCGGTCAACCATGTTTGACCATCTATAACTTCTAATCTATACATGATATGGACTTGATTCTTTTTGCAGATTATAGACCACATATCAGGCTACACATAACAACTTTTGAAGAACAAAACTCATGATTGAGCAAATAGTTATGGCCTCTGACATTTGGTGAAAAAATAACAGAATTCGGTTTTTCCAACTTGCTTAAATCTTCAAATTCGTGCACTTTGATGTTATGGGTCTTTGATTTATCAACCCATATCATCAATTAATATTCTATTACACAACTTTAAATAATTAATTGCATCAAATAACATCGATTTGCCAAAAATTCTTGATTCTTGCTTCTGATTTGTTATGAGTGATGGTTGGGCTTTGTTTAAGAGTGTATGGGCAATCTTGTACAAGGCAATTAAATGTAATATTTAATCACTAGATTTAATTCTTATAATTTACCTATTAACTTCTATCCTTTGGTAAATTAAAACACTTATACAATAACATCGAAATTAAACCCGGTAATTAAAATTAGGGTTTCTCAACGTCATCAATTAGGGTTTCTAATTGACCATTAGTGGTTCTTTAATTATCTCGTATGTATATTAACACGATCGTTCACTGTTTCTAATTTCAACCGATTAGGGTTATAATAATTAGGGTTTATCCTAATTATCGACGTACAACAGTAATTAGGGTTTCTTCTAATTACCGATATTCTTATTCACAGTAACTTCATATACACAGTCACTACTTAGAAATATCCCATAACCGATTTTAATAATTAGGGTTTCACAAAGACGCGGTAATATGCTATGACCTAATTGACCGTCATTGCTCAATATTATCTGTCCGCACATACCCAGTACATAATTATGGTACTATAAAATCATTATATAAATAATATAATATTATTATTCTCATCTCTTGATCACAATCCCAATCCAGGGTTTGGATCTCATGTCTGACTTATTCTTCGTATAAAGCATCAATAATCAAGTTAAAATAATTAACTTAAATATTCTGAACAATTCATATAATAAAATATTTATTATATAAATCTAATTATCACTTCATATATTATTTCCAATCATGTTTTCATGGAAAATAATTAATAAAAATATTTCGGCTTACAGAAATTTATTACCATATAATTTGTGGTAATTAATAATTCCAAAATTATTTCTAATTTTTCAAGTAATAAATGTATTCGCATTTATCGTTCACTTTACTTGACACTTAGTCTCGTCATTAAATAAAAAAAAATTTATACGCAAAATTTCTTATTTATTTTATATAGAAAATATCGGGTTATTACATTCACCCTCCCTTATAAGGATTCCGTCCCCGGAATCACCGCTTTAAAAACTCATATGCAGAAGGGTACATAGCATATAATCATTGTATGTAGATCTCGATCATACTTGATCGAACTGATCTTTAATTATTTATCATAACACTTGTTCATCCGATTAAGCGAAATATAAGATATATAAGTTATTCAAATAGCTTTTGGAGTTCATTTCCAATTTTGCCACCGTATCCTGGACCGTCATGTTGTAAACCCTCGGAGTTACTTTCGTTGGGTTACTGGTTGAGTTTGGTCCTGAAATTGATAACGTCCCACTGCTTCTCCCCGTGGTTACGTTCCCTGCCTCCATTCCCCTCTGTGGACAATTCGTCACCTTATGCTCAGTCGATCCACATATTAAGCATCCACTGATCATCCTTGAGTTGGGGCAGTTGGGAGAGATATGACTCTCTTGCTCGCACTTATAGCATACAAACTTGCCCTTCAGACACTCGCTAGAGTGATTCTTCCCGCAGTTCTTGCACTGCACTACCTGCTTCTTTATACCTTCTTGCTTTACTTGCATTTTCTCAGAAAAATTCCTCATTCTTTTCTCACCCCTATTCCCACTACTACTTTCTATCTTTACTGTTCCTTCTGACTTGCTTTTGTTCTTCTTCTCCTTATGGTAGAGGCTCATGGCCTCACTTCCCTGTTCAACAATGATAGCCTTCTCCATGAGTGCTGCAAAAGTATTAATTTGCAGTACTGACACCTTATTGTAGAGCCAGGGTTTTAAGCCCAGCTCAAATCTCCTTGCCTTCCTAGCCTCTGTATCCACTTGATGTGGAGCAAACCTAGCCAACTCATTAAATTTTGCGGCATACTCCGCAATGTGATCATGTTATCTGCTTTAACTCCAAGAATCTCACCTCCATTCTAGATCCAGATACTAACAGAGAGATAGTTTTGAAAAATAAATCCTTAAACCTATCCCAAGTAATTTTTCTTCTTCTCCGCTCGAGTCTTATTTGCCCCCCACCAAAAGTTAGCTTCCCTTTCATCATATATGGCAAAAGCGGTCTTTTGCCCTCATCTACTTTAGCGATTACAAACGCCTTCTCTATCTCGTTCACCCAAGTCTGGGCTTCTATAGGGTCAGTTGATCCTCTGAATTCTGGTGGTCCTACGGCTTTGAAGTCTTTGAATTTTGCCAAGCGATTGTGCATTTGGTTTCCAGAATCGGTGTTCCTGCTGCATTTCGAGCTACCATGTTTGCAAGGTTTTGCATCGATTACGCTATCGTTCCTCAAAGATTAGTAGATTCTTCTATCCTTTGGTTTTTGAGTTTGGACGTCTTGGCGGCATTATCAGTTAAATAAAACCATAAATTACACCCTTACATTTTAAACCTTATTGCATAAGATTAATGTATTAAACTCGTTTCATTTCTCAAACTTAGATTCATATTCATTTATCGAATATTTACACAAAGACATCCTCGCTTTAATCAACAGCCTATCCCTTTGTGACTACGAAAGTCGGGATTTAAAATCTTAACCAACATAAAAGTTAAAAATAGTTCATTACTTATCACACATATTACATACATAACCCATACTACTTATTTACCAAGCCTTTTTTCTCGGACATTCATTCGCTCGATGTCCTTCCATCCCACAATTAAAACATCCACCTTTCTTATAGTCGGGGCAACGAGGAGAGGTGTGTCCTTCACGGATGTGTCGCTGAGGCTCCATCTCGTCAATTTGGATTTTGAGCTTATCCCGCTTCTTCCATTGTTTCCATTAACGCTTCGACGCATCAACTTTTCTATCTCCCACAACTTTTCCAATGAAGAAACCTTGTTCTCCAAATCTCGCACCTCCGTTGATGCTTGAGCAGCTTCAACTTTAGTGTCTGAATCACTATCTGTCAAATCCAACATTTTTGGATCTGATGCTACGTTTTTCCACGATAGCCACCTCGTCCGATTTGGGTTCCTAGTGAGCTTCTATTTCATCTGTTGGCCTCGATATTAGCTCGGGGTGTGAATATGATCCTTCTTATTCCACATATCTTTCTCACCAGACATCTACATACATAAGTTACCTTGATTAACATATAGTATATATACACAAACAATCAAGAGTTCTATATATCGTTGTCTCTTATTTTGATTGACGATAAATTTATTCAATTCTCATCAACGCCTATCTCTCGCCGAAAGCGCGCTCCATCCACTCGCATCGAATCGCATGAAGGTGATGACTAAAGCACTGGTCCAAGGTATATATTTGGTGTCTTTGGCTTCTATTTCAACCTTCAACTGTCTTATCTGAATATCTCCCTCTACTCCAACCTCCCTCATAACTCGGCTAACTCTATCTCGTAGCTTACAACATTCACACATATCATCACATGCTACCCAATACACCTCTCACAAGAGTAAAAGTTTTCAAATTGTCTTTGAGGGGTCATATAGACCATGAACACATAGTTTTAGCAGTATTCATCATAAAACAAAAACATTACCCGGTATGTTTACAATCACAAATAAGGTAAACTACCATTAATAGTACTTTAGGTGATTAGCCTATTGTACCCCTACGTCATGCATAACGATTAATCATACCTAGCGAATATTTATGCCATTAGATTGGATCATTTATCCAAACAACATTGTTCACCTCGGATCTTATCATAGGATTCGCATCAAACAATTTGGTTCGGGAAATTTCTTTCAATGAACACTTAGAGTTTTCATAAACATTAGTCTAGCTGATTCAAATAGCATAGGCTCATATCAATAATTCAATTCAATCGAATTATTTAGATGTAGCCAAACCCCGTTGGCAAATTAAACTTTTTGAAAATATTTTCGAGAATGACGTCATGATGTCGTACTGTATTAACAATCCGTTGAGGATGCCGTCATTGTATGACTTTGTCATAACATATCATACAATAGTGGAACAACGACTTCAGGTCAAATTCACACTAAGTATTTACGTATTTATAACTCCATCACATTTTATCATCTACGCTTTTGAGTTACATGGTACATGAGTGATAATTAAAAATAAATTTTGATATTTCAAATCATTTTGCGTCTAGCCAAAATAAGTAGCATGGACCGTGTACTTTTAAACTGTTTCAAAAATGATTACGAGTCTACATTTTGTTTTCAAAAGCACATAGTGCGTATTTAGCTTGATGTCAAAAATTTTGAAGTTTAGCATAGCTAGGAGTTTAGGAAAACCTAACACCTTTACTAAAATCATTTACTTAACAATCTATCTGTTCTCGTAATCCATAACACTCCATTCACACAAAACTATACCCAGTTCATCAAACCACACTTATGAGTTCATAAATTGCCACAATCATATGAGTTTAAGAACTTATCCTAGTCAGACCTTTGGCGTCCATTCGCTGAGGGGTTCATAAACATTTCATATAATTATGAGTCAAGAATGTCTCATAGGTATGAGTTTTAAGAACTCGAACTTAATCTTATATTCTCTATCTATGACCTATCTACCTATTATACACCTGAGAATGGAGTCATCCTCTTAATGTGCATATAACAAATAGGCGACACAGACATTTCAATGATTATTAGTGCCAAAAACTAAGTGGTTTTTACACCAAGTACAATTCAGCTCCCATACGAAGAATCATACAACTCAGCTGCCGACATGAGTCCTCAATTGAATCCCCATCTAACACTAACCCCATTCTCCATACGAATTTAATTCGTATTTATAATTCTATTCGGATTCGTAACCAATTGATAGTACAATTCATACACAACAATCTTCTTTGTAAACTTTCCAATCATCGATTGATTCCTTCTAGTTGTCATAGCCTTATCGAGATCACGGTGATGATCTCATCCATATATATTACGATTTAGTTCTATATCTTGATCGTTTTATTTTACGATCTCTCATTATCGCACTTTCGGTCTTTTAGACTCAATCTATTCCCACTCTTGTTTAACTTTATAATCGAGTTAGGAAATCGTGTCTTTACACTCGCCGAGATTCATCTTTGAATCTTATCGACCAACTAACTCTATATGAGTTAATACTTATCCTAATCATTGCGGTTATTAGTCTCGGGTATTCTACCTAATCTTCATAACCAATGACTTTGATACCAACCTGTGGCGACCCCAAATCCGGTACTTGAAACCCGAACTTCGGTTCTCCACGATACCATTTCTTTTGTGAATAATACTAAATAATAATACATTCGAACTTAATTTACATACATCAAAGTTTACTTCCCTAGATGCGTGACCTTCAAATACATATCTTACAATACTTGAATAGATACCAATATAACTATAACCATTAACTCATAATACACACTTATTCGATCATTTTCCTTTTCCTTTGTTTCGTTCGAGCCTTCTTAAGTTGCTCATACATAACTCGAAAACATTTAATTTAAGCAAGGATGAGCATTTAAGTACCCAACCAAGTAATAGCAATTATATATAAGCGGAAAGAATATAAGTATTCTCTTTACATAACACTTCTACAACGAATTGAAAGTTGTGAAGTAATCTGCATCTTGATAAAAATTCACATAACTACTCTCTTTCAAATTCTTTAAATTTGGCTCGCTCTCTACCTTGAATAGGGTTTAAGAAACATACTATGAACATTCTTTTCATTTTGAAAAGGTTTAGTGAATTCTATCCTCAAACCAATAACTTACGGCAACACGGAGGGTGATCACCTCGTTGTACCTCAGATTGATCAATACTACATAACTTGAACGAAATTCATCGCTTTCACTCTATCCGCCTTTATGCAAAAATCTTCCCATATAGGATGTTCATACATGCCTGGTTCCAAACCCGAAGGTTTTTAATCTTGCTCAACAATAATATGTAATTCAACATATATATACGGGTAATTGACAAAGGTGTATCAACATGTGAACAAATGCCATGATTATCCAAGTGGGGACACTTGTATAACCATTTATAGAAATCAATGAACAGAATATATATTTGAGCTAACATGTCGATAATCAAAGAATATATATTCTGAAACTTCTTATTCATGTCCATTGCACAAAGGAAGTGCAAAGGAAGGATACTTGCCTGATTCGCTGATTACAAATCTCAACTTAGGTTTTATCTTTTTATCACAACCTATAAATAATCGGATCATTAGATTCGATTAGAACAATATATCTTAACACATAATCTTTTCTATTACGAACAAAGACTTAGTCTAATCACATAATCACGGTGATCATACTTTTAGTTCATATTCTATACTTGAAATATTTTTATACATTTTTCAAATATCTCATCCATGCTCTTACAAAGTAGTCTTTTTCTTTCTTTTATAAGGTCCGACATTTTTGGTGTATCGACGACTTTATCGGGTAAATCACGAGTCTAAGACTCTTATTCTATACCTCAACATACGTAAATATCGGACATCTTATTTTTAATCATTTTTGCAATATCCGAGAAATTGAAAAATTTAAAATAATTCAAATCATCACTAAAGGGCCTATAGTGATATAACTATTTACTATAGGTGTTCTTCAAATTCGAACTTCATAATCGGTTCTCAAGTCATTAGTTTGTTTAGGTTATAACTTTCAAATATCGGAATCATAATTAAATGATTTAAACATTAAACAATTCCATTATCATTAATAGTTTAATTAATACTAAACTATTAATGAAACCATTGCCAAAATATAAAAGTTATTTATAATAACTCAAACTATTTTTAAAACATTTATATTACCCAAATAATTACCATTAATATTTAAATATTAATGTACTATTTATCCAAATATTAAAAGTCATTAATTATAACTTAAAATATTTTTAAATCCTTAATATCCTCTTTAAATGGTTTTTAAATAAGTAAAATCATTTTTAAACTATTTATTTAATATTAATCATTAAATAAACTAAATATCATTAATATTATCTTAATATCATTAATATTTAATTATTAATGAAATTATCATTTAAATATTAAAAGTTATATTTTATAACTTAAAATATTTTTAAATACCTTATTTTCATTTAAAATGATTTTTATAATATTAAAATTATTTTTAAACTAAATTATTTAATATAATCATTAAATAACTTTAATATCATTAATAATTATTAATTAATGAAATTCATCACAAAATATTAAAAGTCATCACAAATAACTCATTTACATAATCAATTCCAAGCCAAAATAAACATAGTAAACTAACTAGTTTATTAACAACACTAACTAAACTTCAAAAATTCAAACTTTAACTAACAATTAAAAATAATAACATTACAAAAATTAAATAAGAAAAACATACCCTAAATACTGAATTCCACAATTTGAATCGCACTTCCACGCCTAAAATTTAACTAAGGAGATCTTTATAAAAGTTCTCCCACAACAAAGCCTTTTCTCAAAATTGGAGGCCTTATTGTTGGTGAATGAAACAAAGCCAAGCCCTTCTATTTATAGGTTTAGAAAATGGTGAAGTTCTCAATTTAGTCGATGTGGGACTTGGTTTATACTAATTTTTCAATAGCTCACTTTGCGATTTTCTAACGCATTGCTCATAACTCCGATTAATCTGATTTTTGAATATGTTATACATGGTATGTAAGACTATTTTTAAAAAATACGAATTACCCAATTCGGGTTCATTAGGTAGCCCAAACAGTGCGTCAAAAGTGGACGTTCATAACAGTTTTCAATCTCGTTTCAGCTTTACCCTCTTTCGCTAAAACAGTCATAACTCTTTCATTTTAAAACATTTTTGAGCGATTCTTGAGCCCACATGAAGCTAACTTCAGGGCTACAACTTTTATTCTTTGACCATTTCCAAATTCCGAACATATCAGCCCAGAAATTCCGTTCAAATGGACTGCACCGCACTTGTTGGGAAGTTTTGACACTACTACTTTGAAATGTCATAACTCTCTCCTCCGATATCGGATTTAGTCCGCTTTTGAGTCTATGAAAAACTTATTCGGTGTACTATAACATACCAAAATTCCAGAAGGTTTTGGAAACATTAACTGATCGAAGCGAGTGTCCCGAATAGCACATCCCGCCGCTGACTTTCAGTTTTGAGAAATTTGACACATTTCCTTCCAATCACCGTAATTGCCTCATCCGAGGTCGGAATGAGGTCATTCAAAGTCTATGGCTTCCTAACTCAGTGAACTACAACATATCAAAAGCCAGACCTTTTAAAGCACAAAAACGGGCGAGAATGCCCCCATTACAATTGCCCAAAAAATAGTTTATCATGATCGATCAACCATGTTTTGACCATCTATAACTTCTAATCTATACATGATATGGACTTGATTCTTTTTTGCATTATAGACCACATATCGGGCTACACATAACAACTTTTGAAGAACAAAACTCATGATCGAGCAAATAGTTATGGCCTCTCGACATTTGGTGAAAAATAATGTAATTCGGTTTTTCCAACTTGCTTAAATCTTCAAATTACGTGAACTTTGATGTTATGGGTCTTTGATTTATCAACCCATATCATCAATTAAATATTCTATTACACAACTTTAAATAATCAATTGCATCAAATAACATCGATTTGCCAAAAATTCTTGATTCTTGCTTCTGATTTGTTATGAGTGATGGTTGGGCTTTGTTTAAGAGTGTATGGGCAATCTTGTACAAGGCAATTAAATGTAATATTTAATCACTAGATTTAATTCTTATAATTTACCTATTAACTTCTATCCTTTGGTAAATTAAAACACTTATACAATAACATCGAAATTAAACCCGGTAATTAAAATTAGGGTTTCTCAACGTCATCAATTAGGGTTTCTAATTGACCATTAGTGGTTCTTTAATTATCTGTGTATGTTACTAACACAGTCGTTACGGTTTCTAATTTCAACCGATTAGGGTTATAATAATTAGGGTTTGTCCTAATTATCGACGCGTCTGTGAATTAGGGTTTCTTCTAATTACCGATATTCTTATTCACAAAGAAACCTTCATATATACGATCACTACTCGTAAATATCCCATAACCGAGTTTAATAATTAGGGGTTTCACAAAGACGGTAATATGCTATGACCTAATTGGCCGTCATTGCTCAATATTATCGTCTCGCATATACCAAAGTACATAATTATGGTACTATAAAATCATTATATAAATAATATAATATTATTATTCTCATCTCTTGATCACAATCCCAATCCGTGGTTTGGATCTCATGTCCGACTTATTCTTCGTACACGGCATCAATAATCAAGTTAAAATAATTAACTTAAATATTACGAACAATTCATATAATAAAATATTTATTATATAAATCTAATTATCACTTCATATATTATTTCCAATCATGTTTTCATGGAAAATAATTAATAAAACATTTCGACTACGTAAATTTATTACCATATAATTTGTGATAATTAATAATTGAAAATTATTTCTAATTTTCAAGTAATAAATGTATTCGCATTTATCGTTCACTTTACTTGACACTTAGTCTCGTCATTAAATAAAAAAAATTTATACGCAAAATTTCTTATTTATTTTATATAGAAAATCTCGGGTTATTACAAGGTCAGTTTGGGCTTCCGGAGTGATTGGAAAACCCAACCTATCAAGGTACTCAATATACCCAATCATTTTCAGCACATGTGGACCAACTGGATCACGTTCACCCATTTTGTAGTGATACAACGCTTTGCTTATATCATACCTCTCTGTCGAGCATGCCCTTGAACAATTTCTTGAGGCGATCATCTCATAAGCATCCATTAACTCATGTTGCTTACAAGCTTCGGCGTTTCATGGTTGCTAGCATGACCTAACTCACATCCAGAGCATCATCTTGATGCTTCTTGTAAGCATTGTGCTCCGCACGTGGTGCAGTGACAGCTGGTGCTGCAGGAATGGGCCCATCAACGACATATAGCTTACGCTCTTGTTTGAGGACAATCCTCAAGTTCCTATGCCAGTCAAGGAAATTAATTCCACTTAGCTTGTCTTTTTCAAGGACTGATCGTAATGAAAGACTATTTGTGTTGTTGTTTGCCATTTGATATCTACAATTTATAAGTGCAACAATAATAATTCAAATTACAAAGTTGATATTATATAATTGATAATAGTACATTCAAAATATACCTCCCACTATTTTATTCAAATTAATAGCCCTCACCATTAATTCGGAAAGCATTTTCTATTAAATCTTTCTAGTGAGCCAAGATCCATATTTCATTATGCCTTAAGTTAGCTTTGGTTATTCTCTCAAAACATAATTATTTAGGTAGACAACTCTTTGTCAATTATATCATATATAACTCCTGAATAGTTTGGTAAACAACATTTGTTTCTAGTCCATCTAATGGTACCAACCAAACTCTATGCCTCTAAGTCCACAATCCTATTGAGATAACTTAGTTAAGTCGGGCCAAATGATTTTAATAATTTGGATATCACAATTATCCTATCGCATCTTACCTAGATAAATAGGGTACTTTGCTTTGGCAAACCTACATCTATTGATCAAGGTCTAGATGAGTGTTATTTATTGGAAGGCATCTGATTTAGACTTAATAATTTAATGAGGGATTTTATTAATTTAGATCTCACCAATTTTAATCTTGTTAAGCATGCACATTATTAATCATATCATATCACATACAAGCATAAATAAAGTGCAAAATTAAATGTGTCACAGTTATGGCCCAATCCACTGTCAATCTTTTCAAGCTAATGAAAGATTGAAGGTCAATCTAAGGTGGTAAAAGATCTTAAAATAAATAACTTCCTTGGATCATCCTCTTGCACGCGCCTCCTCTCCATCATCATCTTTCCATTGTGTTCTCCATCTTGACATCTTCATCAATTATAGATTATTACATGACATAAAGAAACCTCGAGTTACATTCGAGGGGATTTAGATGAGAAGAGAATATTACATTAGAATTTATAGAAAGGCACGACATGCAAGCCGTATTTCAAAACCAAAACCACTAACCTATGGGTCAAAAAGGCCATAGCTGTGCACCATGCATATCACAATAAGCACATAACAATTTATATATAATTAAAGAAAACTATATATAAAATATAGGGGACACGACCATCAATGCTTCTGACGGGGGTCGAGGGGTCTCCCACAGCGGTGGTCCGGCTGACCGATTAAACCAATACAAATAGATTAAGCATTATCTACTACCCTAGAACATAAATCTACCCAGAAAAATCAAGGATTAAATAAGAGTTTAGAAGTTACCTTCTTCTAGCTTTTTTTTTTCTTCTTCTAGCTCATCTCAATTCCTCTATTTCTCTTTATCTCTCTCAATTTCTCAATACAACTTCTACATAACAATTATCTATATTATGAAGAACATAAAAATATAGTTAAAACAAGGAATTTAGATTATAACTTTATTAGTATGAATTTAAGAGAGAGATGGAGATGATGATGATGGGGCTTGTTTTGTCTTCTCAAAGCTTTCCCTTCTTCTTCTTCTTCTTCTCCTACAACTCTCTCTAACTCTCTTCTTCTTTCTTTGGTTTATTTTCTAAAACTAACATACTAACTTGTAGTATATACATATAATATACAATGCTAGTAATATATAATATATGTAACTCCTAGTAATTATTAGATATACTAATTACTAGTTAATACATATGTTACACCAATTTGAACTTGAAAAACCTAAGACCATGTTTGGCAAATACTCATTATTTTAATTAATCAATAGCTTAACATCAATCAATCTCATCAAATTGTCACATAATTATATTTACTTGTTAATTATAATTTTGTGTAACAATCATCACATAACTCATCTAATTTAATTATCTCAACTAAATTAGAACTATAACATAAAATTATTATATTAATTAAATTAAATACTAAATATTCATTTAATTAATCTGCTACACTTAATTACATTACTCTATAATCAAAACAAAATTTATTTATTTAACTCAATAAATAATTCAATTAAATATTTATATATATTAAATTAATATATAACATTCTCTTCACATCAATTCACATATTCTACAATATATGACATACACATACTCACACCCAACATATTTCATAAATAATATTTTTATTTATAAAATTCTCATTTATAATTTCTAAAAATCTGGGATGTCACATCCTTCACTCCTTATAAGGATTCCGTCCTCGGAATCACCGAAACCCTACCTTACTAAGGTTTTCCTCAAATCTATTCATAAAATAACTTCAACACATTACCTTAATATAGGTTTTATATTTTCTACTCTCACCATTCTTGATAATAAATTCTTATAAGTTTTATTTCATAATATTTACTTAGACTCAATTATATTTGAGTATTACATATTCTTTGACCCGTTCATTATCTTTCTCTAAGGATCATTATCATATATTATATGATCAAACTCTCGGGACATTACATTTTCTTCTAAGAATTTCGTCCTCGAATTTTTTTTTAATTTTTTAATCTTTATTCATTCAATCTATCAAAGTATATTTTTACGTCACTACTTCATTCATTCATTGGTTTCTATAACCACTTTCTTTCCACAAACATCTTTCTACAATTATTAAACTTTTCTATTAAAAGTTTCACATTATTCTTTGATAACTCACATCCTTCTCACTTCAAAATTTCTTTTCTCACTTATTCAACATATCAATCATTCAGTGTCGCATTTTACGACTTACTTTTTTCTAAGGAATACTTTCCTTTTTCACTTCCATCTTGCAGAATAAGAAGAATCTTCCACAATTGTTCAATAATTGGGAAGTAGTATGAATAACTTAGGAATTTAAAAGATTTCAAATCATTTGAGGGTCACAAGACCATGAACTCTATTCTCTAGGTTTAATAGTGATTCACCCCGGTTCTTCACACTTTAAACCCCCTCTTTGGCGTAATGTTTATCAATCACAAAGATCGAAAACACCTCCGCAAGTACTCTAGGTGATCAACCAATTGTACATGTATTGTATACAAACATTTAAATAGTAAAGTATAAAACTAAGCATGCAACCCCTAATAATAGGTTTTTCATCTCGACTTTTCAACATCTGAATCCGCACCAAAACAATTTGGTTTGGCATAACTTCTCAAGAAACTCTTGAATTTCATGAACATCTTTCAATATTTGTCTAGTTAATCAAATAGCATAGACCTCTACAACAATTCGGACATCAACCGAAATATACATATACATACATACATATGTATTCTCATATCTTAAAGAAATCTCAAAAATCTTTTTATGACGTCACGATCATGCCTTTGTATTTACTGATCTGTTGAGGATTCCGTCATTTGGTGATTTTATCATACTACATCATACCATAGTGAAATTTGACGATCCTTAGATCACATCCAACACTAGTAGTATCTTGCATTGATGACTCCATCATTTTTATCATCTTTGCACCAAAGTTACATGATGCATTAATGATATAAAATACATTTTGATATATTTAAATCATTTTGTCTAGCCAAAACAATTAGCATAAACATCTGAATAATAAAAAGATGTTGTTGTTAAAACTCATTGGTTCCATCATTTGATCAATGTTTTTCAAGAAAATAGAAGTGTAAACATCAAAGACTGAAGTCAATAAATTTCGAAAGTCTAGCATAGCTAGTAGATTTAGAATACCTATGCTTCCACCATCAACTCCACTTTCTATAATGATCCATTGCTTAAAAGATCTATCTATTCCTATCATCCTCAATACTCCATTCATAACTTAATTATACCCTAGTTCATCAAACTTACCGCACATTGGAAGTTCAGGACTTGCCACAATAATATGAGTTTAAGAACTTATCCTAGTAAGACCATAGGCGTCCATTCGCTGAGGGGTTCAAAACATAACATATTATTATGAGTCACGAACTTACCATATGCATTAGTTTTAAGAACCGCGCCTAATCCTAATAATATCTGTCTAATCTTAATAGTTTCTAACTATCAAACATACACATGAGAAAAGAATCACCTTTTCGCCACATATACATAGATAGTGCGACACCAACATTCCAATGATTATCAATATGATAAACTGAGTGCAAGCACAAAACCCTCGCCCATACAAAGATTTGTACAACTCAGCCATCACATGAGTCCTCAATTGAAATCCCACCTAACTCTATCTTACTCTTAACTTGCTCTTTGCTCGATACAAATTCCTCGTATCACATTATCTATAACTCCTCATGAGTTATCTGGTACTTTTTCATAGTACACCATCTTCATAGCATTAAGCTATAATTATTTAAGCATTATAGACCATCTTTCTTTTATAACTTAAACAGACCACATCGTGATCTTATTCTATAATCATCTCCCTTAAAATTCTTTTCTTAACTCGTGATCGTTTTATTTTACGATCCTCTTTCTTTCTCTTTTTCATCATTTACGACATTATTCGTTATCTTGGCTTTTGGAGTTAGAAAACTTCCATTTCGTATCTTTATATCTCTTCAAGATTCTTCTTTGAATCTTCTTGTTTATATAACAATTCTTCCTTTAAGAATTTCTAACTTCATTTACATTGCTCAACATTTCATTCAAGTTCTACACTTTCATCATCATTATCCACTTTCTATACTTGGTACACATCGAGTCTCTACCGGTTTCAATATGGTACATTTGAGTGGTTTCCCACAAATAACTAACAAACTAGGTTTTGAGTTGCTATTTCAGTATATACCTCGCTTCTATGAAGGAATCGTTTAGCCCCGGATACCATACATCAACTACTAAAGAGTACAACCTGTACCATACTTAACTATAACTTTTATTCTTAACTTCTTTATCATTCTCTTCTTATAGATTAACTTTGTCATTTATTATCACTTTACATCCATATTATTGGAGTTGGGTAACCCCATAACTCTGCGAGATTCTTCTTTGAATCCTCTCACGCATGTTTTTAATCCCTTCTCTATACGTTTCTTAAATTATTTCTTATTGTTCAAACTCTAGTTGAGCTTATGCTTTCATTATATTCACCTTCCTTCTCTAAGGTTATAGCCTAAGGTACTCCTACCTAAGGTTTATAACCTACAGCTTTGATACCAACTGTAACGCCCTCAAAATTGGGACTATTTAATTCTCGACTTCGGTCGTTAATAACACATCTACCTTCTGATTTTACATCATTATTCGATGCTAAACATTACTCCATCCGTCCCAAATTAATTGCTCAGTTTTGACTTTTTAAAGTCAAATTGACCATTTTTAAAACTAATCTTTTTACTATTTTTGCTAAAATAGAGGTGAAGAGATTATAACCAAAAGAAAGTATATACAATTTATTACTAATCCCAATTTTTATAATTTTAGAAATATATTTATATATGCTTAATTATGAATTCTAAAAATAGTCAATTTGACTTAAAAAAAGTCAAAACTAATTAATTAATTTGGGACGGAGGGAGTATAAAATACGGAATAATTTAAACTTTTATGTCTTCTTACTTTAATTCCTTGAATCAAACCTTTATCATCTATATGTCTTTGAATCAATCTTATTTTTTGATTCACTTTATCACTTTTAGTATATAAAATTTTACATTTCAATCCGATAACCTTTACATATCAGATAACTCTAATTTTAGCTTTACAACTCAACATAAAATTATACATCATAAAACATTTAGTACATCTCATGAATCTTAATCATGGTATAAAGAAATAACTGTTGGGCTTCGTATTTGAGAACGCACAATGAAAATTAAAATTTTAAAGCAATTTCAAACCCTAAAGCAGGATCCATGCGAAAATCAATTAATTCGAGAGGTTTAGAGATTATACGAGATATAAACAAAAGCGAGAATCTGAAACCATTGCGCCTCGAATCTCCAACGCAATACAAACCGATTATGCTTCTACGGTATCCACCACGAGCAGCACTTGCGAACCGTCGAACGATTACTGCAATAAGAAGGACTTGCGGTACTAGCCACCAAAAGGAATGGATTTTTACGAAGCTTTTTCTCTAGTCTCTCTCTAAGAGCGGCTAGGGTTTTTCAATTATGATATCTTACCCTAAGTAGCTGCTATATATCATATATATAGTAGTTAAAAGGAATTAATCAAATCAAAACCTAATTTTATAAAATTCGAATTTATATATATATATCTCTTAATTAAGTCTTACTTAATTAATATACATATATACAAATTATCCTTTTAATTTAAATTAAGTAATTTAAATACTATTAATCATATTAATATATTTAAATCCTTAAAATTTAAATTAATTCCCTTTTAAATAACGTTACATGTGTGTGATCCTATATGTTATTATTACGTTGGCAATAATTTTAAAATCATATTATAAAATTATAAGCGTTGAGCGGCATCTAGTAATGCATCTTCGCTACCCAAGTAATAATAAGATCGATGATTCGATGCAACCTTTTTCGTGACCGATGTTTCAATGTAATTTAATCCTTTTAACCTTAATATCCTTGATTAAACTCGAGTCATGGAATGTGTCATACTCTTCATAATTTAATCTGAGTTTTCTTGATCAATGAGTAGACTATATGAAACAAATCACTATTTGAGCATGGCCATGCATTTCATAGTCCTACTCAATCAAGAGGCCTATGGATATCACCCATAATATATAGGATGGTTAAATTCCATCTAGATCACTTATATTTCTCACACGATTAATGATGAACCCAATAATCACCTTTATAGTCCACCCTATTAAAGGTGACATTTGATGATATCAAAGTACATAAATTCTCGTGTAGTAATATAGCGATTCGTGTCGGAGGACCATTACATCATTGTCACTATGAGAATTGCTAACGACACTTCGCATAATGCTCCATATAGAATTCTCATGGTGGGTACATCCAAGACATCGTTCTCTAACATGTACCTATGCATTGACTTAATATCTCATATATTTATGACCAATGAGATTTGGTCATCGGTCGATCCACATACTAGTCTCCATGCATCATTGTTGTCCCATCAACAATGATACTCGAACTTAAGGACATTTAAGAACACTTATACTAATGGTAATATATAATCTCATGTTCAAGTCACATACTTGAAACTATATAATTTGTATCACTATTCTAAGAAATTTTATTATGTTAACAATTATATTACGCAGTAAATAAAACCATAATAAAATCATATATTTATTCAATCAAATATAATATCAAAACGTTAAGCAATTATATCAAATAATTGGCCTCTAGGGCATAAACTCTAACAATAACAACTTTTGTTAAAATATTAATCTTCGTGTATTATTTCTGATCCACGTCATTCAAGTAGCACATAGTGTTACCTTCAATCCTTGACACGCAAAAATGGCTATTTGCAAGGTTGAGCTCGATGATTTCAAAGAAAAATCTACTATGTTTTCATGCATCACAAAGCACATAATAACATGCTCAACATATAAGAATAATCATAAAACAAACATAGCATACATGTTGTAGTTCACATAACAACTATAAAGATTGAGTTCCCTACTCAATCATCATTCATAACTCAATCATCATAGTCATAGATTGACTTTCACATTTCATACTTTTGATATATCTGATACATACATCATACACTAAAATTTTAAAGCGGTTCATCATCAAGTTCACATAGCAAAAGGAACCGAAAGACTTGCCTTTATCGGCGTTTTACCAACACGCTAATACTTCGTGTCCTTGCACAACCTACCTTTGTATGTGAGATTGATAATAAATAAAATCAATACTCAATCTCATGGTCAAATTTATTCTAAGACCTTACTTTATCTTATTATCCTTTATAATGTCTTTATAGACATCTAACTATTTTATATGCAACTCGGTTTTATTTTTCATTTTCATCACCACACATGCTAGACTATCACACTTGTAGTTTAATGTGTGTATATCACACCATTTTATTATACCACTTTGGTTTCAAAAATGCATATTCAACACATTGCTAGACTAGGCATTTTATCGAGCACGTTATGTGCACACATTAACTTATCTCAACTATTGATCTTAAATGGTTAATTATGCATAGAATATGATAACACATATCTATACTCATTACATATGTCAAAACATATTTTTAATCATCATCACCCAAAATCTTAATTCAAACAGAATTATAAAACTCATCTTCACAATTTCTTTAACAAAACGTTGTTTTCGTTTTTAATGTAACTCGTGCGTTACATGTCCGTTTTTGTTCCTTCTTATATAGAATTAACCCTTACTTAGTGTACTACAACCTCATCTAGGCCTTAAAGTGGGACCCTTATCCATCTAAACCAGATTATGTAATTCATCAACTAGTCTAGAAAATTTCATTTTCTGGACATCCTTACTAAACAATTTATTTCGGACATGATCCGGTCCATAAAATGGCTTAATCTCGCGAATCTGGCTAGTAAACTTCCATATCTACAACTTTTCGGTTTAAAGTTTCTTAAAATTCAAAACAAGCGAATTTATATGAATTGTTCAAAGTCGTAAACCGTAATGTGATTTTGATTTTACGACATGATTATTTTCCCTTCGGACCAGCCTTACTAAAACATACATTACAAGAAATCTACAAAGAGTTTTCATGTGATTCCACTTTCAGAATATAGCTTACTTCCATATCTTCGATTTGATATAAGGCTCACTTTCTAACTCATTATACCCAAAGAGGTATGAATTTCACAAGATATGTCCACAATTACTAAGAACCTACGAATTTTGTTCTTCAAATTTTCTTTCCATTTAATTTTCTTTCTTGAATCCTCTTGTTTTATTCTTGATAATCCAAGATTAAACCAATACAAACAGATTAAGCATTATCTACTACACTAGAACATAAATCTACCCAAAAAAAATCAAGGATTAAGTAAGAGTTTAGAAGTTACCTTCTTCTAGCTTTTTTTTTTTTTCTTCTTCTTCTAGCTTATCTCAATTCCTCTATTTCTCTCTATCTCTCTCAATTTATCAATACACGACTTCTACATAACAATTATCTACATTATGAAGAACATAAAAATATAATTAAAACAAGGAATTTAGATTATAACTTTATTAGTATGAATTTAAGAGAGAGATGGAGATGATGATGATGGGGCTTGTTTTGTCTTCTCAAAGTTTTCCCTTCTTCTTCTTCTTCTCCTACAACTCTCTCTAACTCTCTTCTTCTTTCTTTGGTTTGTTTTCTAAAACTAACATACTAACTTGTAGTATATACATATAATATACAATACTAGTAATATATAATATATGTAACTCCTAGTAATTATTAGATATATTAATTACTAGTTAATACATAGGTTACACCAATTTGAACTTGAAAAGCCTAAGACCATGTTTGGCAAATACTCATTATTTTAATTAATCAATAGCTTAATATCAATCAATCTCATCAAATTGTCACATAATTATATTTACTTGTTAATTATAATTTTGTGTAACAATCATCACATAACTCATCTAATTTAATTATCTCAATTAAATTAGAACTATAACATAAAATTATTATATTAATTAAATTAAATACTAAATATTCATTTAATTAATCTGCTACACTTAATTACATTACTCTATAATCAAAACAAAATTTATTTATTTAACTCAATAAATAATTCAATTAAATATTTATATATATTAAAATTAATATATAACATTCTCTTCACATCAATTCACATATTCTACAATATATGACATACACATACTCACACCCAAAATATCTCATAAATAATACTTTTATTTATAAAATTCTCATTTATAATTTCTAAAAATCTGGGATGTCACAATATGTAATGATTGGTAAATGAGGAAGGGAATGGCCCCATGAAATCTATGCCCCATACATCGAAAATCTCAACTTCTAAAATTGTTTGTAGTGGCATCTCATTCCGTTTCGATATGTTTCCCACTCGTTGACATCTATCACAAGTTTTAACAAATTGGTGGGCGTCTTTAAATAATGTCGGCCAATAAAACCCGACTGGCTTGAAGCACTTTTGCTGCTGTTCTCTCGCTACCATAGTGTCCCCCATATGCCGATGAGTACCATTCCTGCAGTATGTTATGCACTTCACTGTAGGGGATACACCTTCTAATCATCTTGTCGGCGCACTGTATGAATAAATAAGGCTCATCCCACATATACCAGTTGACGTCATGGAGAAACTTCTTTTTCTGTTGTCGTGTAAGGTCGGGGGGAAGCATGTTGCTAGATAATTCGCAAAGTCCGCGTACCATGGAAATTCTATATTTAACCCAAACAGTTGCTCATCCGGGAATGACTTGTTGATTACACACTTGTCCTCTTCCTATTTACCCTGATTTTCTAGCCTAGACAAATGATCGGTGACTTGGTTCTCTGTCCCCTTTCTATCCTTTATTTCTAAATCAAACTCTGTAAAAGGAGAATCCATCGGATAAGGCGTGGTTTAGCATCTTTTTTCAAAATTAAGTACCGAATGGTCGAGTGATCTGTATAAACTACTACCTTTGTCCCGATCAAGTACGCCCAGAATTTGTCGAACGCATACACCACTGCAAGTAATTCCTTTCCGTAGTTGTATAATTCATTTGAGTCTCCGTGAGTGTCTTACTTGAATAAAATATGGCGTGAAATACCTTCTCTCGGCGTTGACCCAAAACAGCCCCAGCAGCATAGTCGCTTGCATCACACATTAACTCGAAAGGCATTGACTAATCTGGCGCGACGATTATGGGAGCTATGGTCAATTTCTTCTTTAACAACTCGAATGCCAATTTACACTCTTCATCAACTTGAAAACTGAATCCTTCTCTAAAAGACTGCACAAAGGTTTCGCAATTTTAGAGAAGTCCTTTATAAATCTTTTGTAAAATCCGGCATGTCCCAAGAAACTTCTTTTTTTTTGATAATGTGGAGTTTCCCAACCGCAGTCGGACTAATCTCCCCACCCCGGACCAGGTTTATGCACAGGCTCGGCCTAAGACTCCACCCTGAAACGTGCGATCCGTGGCCACCACGCCCATTTCTGAGTATAACAAATGTTATTAGCGGGGATCAAACTGAAGACATCCGGGTTTACGGCTCGCCCCCAATCAATCCTTAACCGTTGTGCCAAATGTCGGTGGTTTATCCCAAGAAACTTCGAATTCCCTTAACTGAGCTTGGTGGAGGAAGTTTTTATATTATTTCCAGCTTCGCCTTATCAACCTCTAATCCTTGAATCGAGACCTTGGGACCCAAAATTATGCCTTCCTCAACCATGAAGTGGCATTTTTCCCAATTAAGTACAAGATTCGTGTCTTTGCATCGTTGTAACACCATCACCAGATTCTCTAGGCAAGCATCAAAATCGTCACCATAGACCAAAAAGTCATCCATGAATACTTCCATGTTTTTCTCCACCATGTCTGAGAAAATTGTCATCATACACCGTTGGAAGGTAGTGGGTGCATTACACAAACCGAACGACATTCTCCTGAATGCGAATGTGCCGTATGGACACGTAAAAGTAGTCTTCTCTTGATCTTCAGGAGCAACGACGATCTGATTATAACCCGAATATCCATCCAATAATAGTATGCATGTCCCGCTAATCTGTCCAACATTTAATCGATAAAGGGAAAAAGGAAAGTGATCTTTGCGGGTCGCCTTATTCAACTTCCTGTAGTCCATGCAAACCCTCCAACCAGTCATTGTCCTTGTCGGAATTTGTTCATTGTCACCATTCTGTACCACAGTCATTCCTCCCTTTTTCGGCACACACTGAACTTGACTAACCCACTTACTATCGAAAATTGGGTTGATGATACCGGCATCCAATAATTTCAGAATTTCTTTCTTTATAACTTCCTTCATGATTGGGTTGAGTCGTCATTGTTGGTCCACCGTTGGTTTTGCATCGTCTTCCATCAGAATTTTATGCATGCAAAAAGATGGGCTGATTCCCTTGATATTTGCGATTGTCCATCCTATAGCCGATTTGTGTTCCCTAAGCACCCTCAACAACTTTTTTTCCTGTAAATCGTGAAGTGTAGCAGAAATAATAACAGGTAAAGAATTTGAATTGCATAAATATGCATACTTGAGGTGTTTAGGTAGTGGTTTAAGTTCAAGAGTGGTTGTGATAGCGGTTTCATTCTGATTGTTGATCTTCCTCCGTGTGCAATGGTTCAAATGGATCTCTGAATCTGTTGACTAGGCAGGGAGTCTAGCATATGCAAGTAGTCCACAAATTCCGGATCATCTGATTCTTCATCTCCCAATAAAGTCATTTCCAATGGATCGTTAACCAAACTCTTTCCCATGTCTTCGCTGACTAATTGATCAATGATATCCATCCGAAAACACTATTCTTCATCCGTAGGAAATTTCATGGCTTTGAAAACGTTAAACTTAACTTCTTGATCTTGGACCTTCATTGTTAGTTCACCTTTTTGTACGTCGATGAGTGTCCTACCCGTAGCCAAAAATGGTCTCCCTAGGATAATCGGGATGTTCTTATCTTCCTCAAAATCCAGAATGATGAAATCCGCGAGGAATATAAACTTGTCAACCTTGACCAATATGTCCTCTACAATGCCTCGCGGGTATATGACTTACCTATCCTCCAACTGTAATGAGATGTTCGTAGGCTTTGGAGCTAGCAGACCCAATTCTGTGTAAACTGATAACGGCATGAGGTTCACACTCGCCCCCAAATCAGATAAACACTTATTGAAAGCCATATTCCCGATCGTGCATGGAATGGTGAAACTCCCTGGATCTTTCAACTTTGGTGGCAATTTTCGCTGTAAAACCACACTACACTCCTCTGTTAATGCCACTGTCTCGAAATCTTCCAATTTCTTTTTCCTGAACAAGATCCCTTTCACGAATTTCGCATAACAAGATCCCTTTCACCTCCAAAACTTTCGCAAACTGCTTATCTAATTTTTTGCTTTTGGACTCTCTGCTGAAACGGCGATGGAGGATACACAACTGGTTTATCATCTAACTTTGTTTTCTCAATTTGCGTATTCTCACCCTATTTTTCTTCAACCACCTTATTGTCATTAATTTTATCATCCGAGATAGCTGAATTTTCTGTATCTTTCCCATCCAAATGTTTTCCACTTCTCAAGGTGATTGTCTGCAACTGTTCATGATTTCCCTTTGGATTTCTTTCGGTGTCACTCGGTAGAGTCCCTTGTGGTCTGCTGTTCAATGCTAAGCAATTTGTCCCATATGGTTTTCCAAATTCTTGATGGCCATTGCTTGGTTTTTCATCGCTGCCTCATTACTTGTTATATACTTTGACAACGACTCCTCTAAATCGATTTCCTCTCTTGGACGTTGAGCTGGTTGTTGTTGATTACGAAATCCGGGGGATACGATGGTCGTGGAGCTTGTTGATTCTAATTATTATTCCACGACAAATTCGGATGATTCCTATTCCCCTGATTATATGCATTCTGATATGTATTCTGAGGAATTCTGTTGTAGTTACTCATGAATTGTACTGACTCTGGGTTGATTGCGCATTGATCCGTTGAATGTTCACCCGCGCACAACTCACAAATAATTGCAACTTGATGTGTCTATGCCCCTGACCAAATGTCGAACTTCTTCGAGAGTGCTGAAATCTGTGTTGTTATTCCCGTCACTCCATCTACCTCTAACACTCCAACGACTGTAGGCAGTGTCATTCTTGCCGTGGGCCACTGATAGTTGTTAGCAGCCATCGTCTCTATCAACTAATATTCCTCCTCATAGTTCTTTGCCATAAAAGCTCCCCCCAACGCTGCATCGATACTGGTCCTGAGATTCCCATGTAGTCTGTTGTAAAATGTATTCATCTGTAACCACTTAGGCAATCCATGATGTGGGCATTTTCTGAGAAATTCTTTGTATCTCTCCCATGCCTCATACAATGACTCACCATGTTGCTGATCAAACATGGTAATCTCATTCCTCATCTTCGCAGTCTTCGCTGGCGGAAAGAATTTTGCTAGAAATTTCTGAGCCAGGTCATCCCATGTCATTATTGAACCCGCTGGTAGAGAGTGTAACCAACTCTTCGCCTTGTCACGTAGAGTGAATGGGAAAAAGCGAAGTCTAACTACCTCATCCGAACCCCATTGTACTTGAAAGTGTCGCAAATTTCCAGAAAACTGATCAAATGCTCGTTAGGATCGTCATTTGCGAGCCCCCCCAAACTGAATCGAGTTCTATATCATCTGAATAGTCTCAGGCTTAATCTCGAATGTATTCGCAGCTATAGCAGGTCTGATGATACTTGATCGCAACTCAGTCACCTTAGGTGTTGCAAAGTCCCTCAACACTTTCTGGTCTTCGGCAGCCATTGCTTATTCCTTATCATTGTTTTCTAAGTCGTCCCTTGTCTCCTTGATCCACTTACTTAACCTCTGAAACCTTCTCTCAATGTCGTCCTCAAAAGGAAGAAAGTCTGGATTTTTGGATCGAGTTTACATAAACCAACTTCAAAAACCTAAAATAAGAATAACAAAACAAAACCAAAAATTGTTTAAGTAAAACTGGACTAATTAAACTGATATTGCAAAATAGTAAAATCTATACTAATGTCCCGACAGCGGCGCCAAAAACTTGTTGGGTAAAATCTAGTATGCACAACACGCAAGTATACGTGGTCAACAAGTAATATAATAGTAAGTAGAGTATCGTTCCCTCAGAGACTAAGTAAGAATTTAAACCTCACAATTACAAATTTCCTATTAATCCTAATTTTATTAAACTAATCAATTTCCAGTTTGTAACTAACAGTATTAAAACTATTAAAATCACCACAACATCAATAAACGCTAAAAACTGAATTTTCAAACAAATAATGGTGAATTAGGCTTTCGACTTCACTCTAAGCATCACTCAGATTATTACACCTTTATTCCAGTTTAATTCACTATCCCAGTTTATTAATCAAGAACACGTATGTAGAACTAGCCACCTCTCGATGCACTAATAACGTATTAACCCAAATCCATAATTAAGATAGAATTATGTTAAACACCTTAATTAACTAACTCACTATATCTCTATGTGAATTACAATTAAAGAAGGTTGAAGTTCAAGTTCTTTTTCTGATTACATGTGATGTCAAGCATAGAATCTCTACCCTAACATTCATCAAGATTCTGTTCATTCACATAAATCAAGAACACATGATATATTAATTAAGTCTAGACTGTATTTCATCTCTCGAGTTCATACAAAGTCCACAAAGAATCGTTGATCAGGAAATTCATAAATTCATGCTCAAATTAATATAGATAAACCGGATAATAACTTATTAAACTGAAATCAAAGATTACATAACCATCGTTCCACTTAATGATCCGTCTTAAGCCTAAAAAGTAATTAATTCATAATAAATGAAATAAAACTGAATAAATCAAAGATAACATCTTCTCAATTACGAAATAAACTAGAGTAGAAAATAATGCGAGAACACCTTCACTTTAGTCTCAATTCGCAATCAATACGTAGTTCTTCAAAATCTCCACTCGTTGCTTTCGCTATGAAAATATGTGATCAATCTTCGTTAGTTGCCTTGCATAATGCTTAATTTGTTGATTATTGAGCCATATATCTAACATGAAGTCTTCTTAGAAATCCCATGTCAAAGAGAGTCCATATCTTATCCAAAGTCCACAAGTCTACCTTCCAGTGAGTTCGAATCGGGCCGGAGAGTCGGGATTCGTGACCCTCACCACAGCGGGGTATATAGGCAAAAAGAGGCCCTTGATATGGCTACCCTCTGTTATTTGAATTTGGCAAATTTCTATAATTGCTCTAATTATGCTCCAAATGCCTCCTTTTCTTATCATTCACCACACCAACCACCCTACACACGAAATAACAAGAAACCAGTAAGAATGAACATGAACGCAAAGAATTAACAATGATTATGCTTAAAATGGACATCGATTCGCGGATATAAAATCCACTTATCACACACCACCTACACTGATAGCCTCTTCTCTGAGATCATGGTATGGTAGTTTGCCTCCCACAGATCGGGTGATAGTTGATTAGATGCTGAGACATTCTATGACTATTTTAATGTTCCACGTACCATTGGGTTTTGTAGAGGGCATTCTATCACTTTGGATACCTAAGAGAGAGGTTTTCAGATTCACAGATCGGGTGACAGTTGATTAGATGCTGAGACATTCTATGACTATTTTAACGTTCCACGTACCATTGGGTTTTGTAGAGGGCATGCTATCACTTTGGATACCTGAGAGAGAGGTTTTCAGATTTAATATCCACGAGCTGACTCCTATGTTAGAGGAGTATGAGCGCATCACTGATTTTCCTTTAGATTGGCCTTGTGCTAGGATAGCTATCAACGATATAAGACGGCAGTTTATGACACTGATTGGCTTACAACGCAGGGTTATCATGGATGAGATTCAGGGCATGTGGTGTCCTTGGATTTCTTGATTGATTAATTTGGATCGTCGGACATCTATCTACAACATTTAGGAGACTTCACCATTGCTGAGGGTGAGTGGCAGGTTACCCGCGCAGATATTCTATTGATATGCATCGTGGCCAATTGGTACATGCCGCTATATATGGACCGTCTGGACATTGGCTCTATTATATTGATCCGTGCTCTCAAGGAGGGTTGCACTATCTTGCCCATGATATTGGCGGAGACCTTAAGGTCGGCCACATTTTGCCATACTCATCTTGTGGGGATTTTCAGAGGCAGTGTTGTTTTGTTGTACGTATGGTTCATGGCCCATTTGAGATCGATCGACACTTTTAGACATCATGGGTACTGCTTTACTCACGAGATAGCTATGTCTTATTCTTTTCAGGTGCCTGAGTGTATAAATGTTGTATCCTAGTTGTCTTTTCTAGACAATGATCGAGGATCCATTTGATACCTTGCCCTGCTCATGACTCAACTCTCCTTATAGCTTTATTACTTGTACGGTTGGCATAAACTATCTACCCATGGCTGGTTTGAGAGGAGTGACCACATATCATCCCCTGGCTGTCCTGGGACAGTTTAATCAGTTTCAGGATATTCACCCGTTTGATGGGGCCTGGGGTTAGTGACTATCAGCTCCGTTTTTGTCAGCAGATGACTTGACCAGGATTTAAGATTGTTGGACTCGTTGCGAAAGGGCTAATTTTTTGATTAGTCATCCTGGTCGATATTGCATCGGCTATGGTTGTTCACTCAGAGTCGAGTATTGATTCTGATGATGAAGAGCCTTTGGAGGACCCTAATTCTCCCACCGAGGATGAGTTATTTGCTAGTTTGACAACAGCCTTGGTCAGTGACACCCCCAGCCCTCCTGCTGCACCTCCTATAGAATATTTAGAGTATAGGCTACATCTTATGACATTTGAGAGGGATCATGCTAGCGCCCTGATATTGACAGCCCTTTCTGGCCGGGATGCCGCTTTTACTAAGAGGGATTATGCTCGAGCTAGTCGGGATGCCGCTTTTGTTTAGCGAGATGATGCCTGAGCTACTCGGGATGTAGCTTTTGTTGAGAGGGATGATGCTCGAGCAGCTCGAGATGCTACTTTTGTTGAGCGGGATGATGCTCAAGTGGCTCGGGATGCTGTTATTGCTGATAGTACTACACTTAGATCCTACATGACTAGCATTATTGCAGATATGAGTGCATTTATAGATGATCATGGTAGCACTATGAAGATGGTTGTGGATCTGCTGGCTCACATGGAGACCTTAGGGCAGAAGCTTATAGATTCACCTCCATCTTCTGAGAGGGATGCCAAGTTGGGCTTGCTATCCCGTTTATCTGCGTGTTTATAGACTATCTTTCATTTTCCTGCATAGACTAGGTTAGCTATTTTTGTCATGCACATGATACATTATATTTATCAAACAATATTATATGGTAAGGAAATATATTTTGATTCACTTCCCTTTTAGATATGTCTTGTCACTTGCTTGATAGTTGCCATTTTCCTTATGACTTGTTACCTTTATGTGTCCTGAACTTCTCCTTGATGGATTGACCTTGAGATGTCCTAGAATCTCTCAGAATGGTTCGTTGATCTTTAGGTTTTTTGGTGTACCATCTTTTGGTGTCTTGGAACTGGTGTTTTAATATTGTTAAGGTTTAGGCAAAGTGTTTAGCTTTCTTTCGAGAGTTCGACCGCACCATAGATGGTTGCCTACGTACTCCTGGAGGGAGATTAGGTCTTACGTAGTTTAGGCTTGGCTGGAATGATTTGAAGATGATACTCTGTGTAGGGAGAGAAATATTCTGGGAATTTGAGAGGTGTTTATTAGGGTTTGAGCTTGGTTTACGGGGTTTTTGGATTTTCTGTTTGGTTTGACCGCACCATAGATGGCTATGCCTACGTACTCCCATTGATGGGGGGAGATCAAGTCTTTCATAGTTCAAGCTTTGTAGTGATAACCTGAATTGACTTGATTAATTTTTATTTTTTTTGTTTTTTTTCTAGGACCAGGACGATGGTTTGCAAGCATTTCAGACATAGTACCTCTTCACGGTGTTTGAGTTGAAAAGCTAGGCAAATTCTTGGCGTCAATTTTTTTAATAGTCCGAGGGCTCCTCATGTCAATACTTCCTTGACAATGAAAGGGTCTTCCCAATTCGGGGCGAACTTTCTTTTAGAGTGATCTTGATTAGCAAGGACTTTCTTCAACACCAAGTCATTTTCTTTAAATTGTCGAAGCCGGACTTTCTTGTTGTATGATCGAGCAATCCTCTGCTGATATTGTAAGACCCCAACTTTTTAATGACTAAAATTGAATTTTCTCTAATTATTATTGTGAATAATAAGGTGTTAATTTAATATAATGCTTTGGTTATGGGTGAAATGTGCAAATTTTGCAAAATAAGCAAGTGGTTATAAAAATATTCATTGTTGTCGGGGAATATTCGTTTGGTCGTGGAATATTCTTGCTATCGGGGAATATTCGTACGACACAAGAATATTCCACGACGATGCAGTCATTTGTGGGCCCCATAACGAAAAATGGTCGGATAAAAAAAACGACAAATTTGAGTTTTTATAAATAACGACGTAGTTGTTACCGTTAACACTGTTGGAATACCCCGTGGTTAAAATACGATGTCTGGCGTGGTTGCAAAAGTAGCTACGGTTTTGTACAAGATTTTGAATTATTGATTCTTACGTAAGAAGGCACTACTCAATAATTGTTACAGTAATTACTGTTCAATATTTTATTTTATTGATTCAATAATTGATGCGTTGATATTTTATATTATTGTTGTTTCAATAATTGTCATTGACCGAGATCTCCATTATCATATCAATAATTCATATTATTTGAATAATATTGTTAGATAGCATTATTGGCAATGTCTAAGGAAGTTCTGTCTAGGAAAGGGGTTTGGTCACCTAATTGCGCGCCAATAAGGAGAAATCCTTATCGGAAAGCCCTCTTTTTCCTGGGAACGACATGGTTGTCATAATTGTGATTCTGTAATATTATTTATGAATAATTAATTATTGATTTATATGATAAGGAAATATTTATTTTATGTGGATATAAATGATGGATATATTTTATGTGGACATAAATGAAGGAATTAATGCGGACGTGTTTTTATCAGTATTTTGTCAGAATGGAGGTTTTGAAAATTGTCCGTATGTGGATATCGGTTATTTTTCGTTTGGAAAAACTTAAATATACAAAGTTGTAAAGAATTTAATTTCCTATGAAATGGACATAAAATTCGTATTTTTCTGATAAATAATATTGAAGTTTCGAAAATAATATTTTTATTAAAAATATGGTGGGCCCCACTTTTGGTTGGTGAGAAATGAAATGTGCTGGAATTTATTTTTAAAAGTGGTGGGCATGAATAGTAACAGGTAAAGCCATCACGTAGCAGGTTAGTCTGCTATGGCGTTATAAGTATTTTCCTATAAATATGGTGCTTAGTTAGAATTGAAAATCACACCAAAAATAAGTTTTCTCTCTTTCTCTCTCTATATTATCGAGCGTATTTTGTTAGTATTTAGATACTTTGTGAGTTGCTATTCATCAGTCCAAGTTTCCTTCAGCCTTATACCTGATATTTCAGCCGGAAGTATTGTTCTTTTGAGGTAAGGGATGTTATTTTCTTCATAATGATGTTATTCTTTCAATATCATTATCTTAAAATATGGTAGTATGGATTTTATTATGGAATTTCTACCTTTTTTTGTCGGGGTTACTATTCACGTATACGTCACTATTCACGTATACGATACTATACACGTATACGGCACTATTCACGAATACGACACTATTCACAGAAAAAATAAAATTTTCTTTTCTTTGCCCAAGTTGTCTATTATGGTTACTATATTTGATTGTATCCATGTTTTGATCTTTATTCTTGAATTTTGCTCCACAATTGATTATTATAAGGTATTTTTGAACTTGGATAAACTAAAGTAAAAATCACTAATCTTTGATCTTTTATCTCACTGGATTCGTTTTCTTTAAGATGTTTGTCATCATCCTCATTCCTAAATGATGATATTACTGAATATCTTTAGCCTGTAGTGCAAAGATGAATGATTATCTAATGAATATCTTTGGCCCGTAGTGCAAAGATGAACAAATGTTGAGATGAACATGACCAATTGGTGATATAAATGAATATCTTTGGCATGTAGTGCAAAGATGAATATTTGATTCAAGATGTATATTGATTGATGTTACAGGGATAAAATATTGATGATGGACTTTTAAATCTTAGAAGATAGTTGAATTCTTTCTCTACTTGACTCTTCTAATGGATTATTTTTTCCATTGCAGCTTGTTGATCTAAAAATTATTGTCTCATTATATTTTATCAAATTTTTCCCTGTTGAAGACTAATGATAATTTGTTGTATATTATCTTAGTCATAATATTATTTACTAGGCTTGTTGAGCTCACCCTTTTCCTTTTTGTTCCATTATTCTTCTCAGGAGGAGAGAATTTAGTTGGAACTAGTCGGGGTATGGAGTGATGATTCAAGATAGTTGTTTTAGTAGTCCTTACTATTTTGTAAAATAGTGTATCAATAATTGTAATGAGGACTCCTTTTGAGTTTGTATACTGTCTATTAGACAATATTTGTATTCAAACTCATAGTATAGGCATTGTCGTATTTTGTAGGACAATTGTATTACTGAAGGTGTATTTGTTTCTGTACCATGTATTTGACAACTCAGAATGGGTGATGTATACCTATTTTGGGGGCGTCACAGTTAGTAATTCAGCAGGAACTAGCCGGGGTATGGAGTGATGATTCAAGATAGTTGTTTTAGTAGTCCTCACTATTTTGTAAAATAGTGTATCAATAATTGTAATGAGGACTCCTTTTGAGTTTGTATACTTTCTATTAGACAATATTTGCATTCAAACTCACAGTATAGGCGTTGTCGTATTTTGCACTACAATTGTATTACTGAAGTTGTATTTATTTTTGTACCATGTATTTGGTGACTCAGAATGGGTGATGTATACCTATTTTGGGGGCTCAAATTTCCACTATTTATTATTGTGAATAATAAGGTATTAATTTGATATAATACTTTGGTTATGGGTGAAATGTGAAAATTTTGCAAAATAAGCAAATGGTTATAAAATATTCACTGTTGCCGGGGAATATTCGTTTGGTCGTAGAATATTCTTTCTGTCGGGGAATATTATTTACCGACAATAAACCATTTGTGGGCCCCATAACGGATAAGCTATGGGATGAAGAAAATGATAAGTTTGAGTTTTTATAAATAACGTCGTAATGGTTACTGATTAACACCTTTGTTGGAATTCGGTGGTTAAAATACGAGAATGCGTGTGAATGCGAAGTGAAAAAGATGTTACAAGTATTGTTGAATTATTGATTCTTACGTAAGAAGGCATTACTCAATAATTGTTACAGTAATTACTGTTCAATATTTTATTTTATTGATTCAATAATTACTACGTTGATATTTTATATTATTGTTGTTCAATAATTGCCACTACACAGTATCTCCATTATCAGATCAATAATTCATATTATTTGAATAATATTATTAGATAGCATTATTGGCAATGTCTAAGGAAGTTCTGTCTAGGAAAGGGGTTTGGTCACCTAATTGCGCCAATAAGGAGAAATCCTTATCGGAATGCCCCCTCTTTCCTGGGAATGACCTGGTTGTCATAATTGTGATTCTGTAATATTATTTGTGAATAATTAGTTATTGATTTATATGATAAGGAAATATTTATTTTATGTGGATATAAATGATGGATATATTTATTTTATGTGGTTATAAATGAAGGAATTAATCTTTGAGGTGTTTTATCAATTATTTTGTCGGAATGGAGGTTTGAATATCCTCCGTATATGGATTTCGGTCATTTTCGTTTGGAATTTGGAAAAACTTAAACTTATAAAGTTGTAGAGATTTAAATTTCCTATGGAAAGCACATGAGATTTGAATTTTTTACGATCAAAGGGCTATTTATTATGAATTGTTGAAGTTTCAAAAAAAATAAAATGTTTTATTAAAAATATGGTGGGCCCCACTTTTGGTTGGTGAGTAATAAAATGTCTTTGGAATTTAATTTCAAAAGTGGTGGGCTTGAATAATAGTAGTAAGTAAAGCCATCGGTAAGAAAGTTAATCTGTTATGGCGTTCTAAGCATTTTCATATAAATAGGGTGCTTAGTTAGAATTAAAATCACATCGAAACAAGTTTTCTCTCTTTCTCTCTCTATATTATCGAGCGTATTTTGTGAGTATTTAGATACTTTATGAGTTGCTATTCATCAGTGCAAGTTTCCTTCAGCCTTATACCGATATTTCGATCAGAAGTACTGATATTTTGAGGTAAGGGATGTTATTTTCTTCCTAATGATGTTATTCTTTCAACATCATTGTACCAAAATATTGGTATAAATTTTATTGTGGAATTTCTACCTTTTGTGTGGAGTTACTATTCATATATATCGACATTATTCACGATATACGACACTATTCACGAATACGACACTATTCATCAAAAAATAAAATTTTCTCCTTTTTGTCCAAGATCTCTATTATGGTAACTATCTTTGATTGTATCCATATTTTGATCTTTATTGTTGAATTCTGCTTCACAATTGATTATTATAAGGTATTTTTGAACTTGGATAAATTAAAGTACGAATCCCTAATCTTTGATCTTTTATCTCACTGGATTCGTTTTCTTTAAGATATTTTTCATCATCCTCAATCCTAAATGATGATATTACTGAATATCTTTGGCCTGTAGTGCAAAGATGAATGATTAACTGATGAATATCTTTAGTCTGTAGTGTAAAAATGAATGATTACCTAATGAATATCTTTGGCCCGTAGTGCAAAGATGAACAGGTGTTGAGATGAACATGACCAACTGGTGATACAAATGAATATCTTGGGCCTGTAGTGCAAAGATGAATATTTGATTCAAGATGTATATTGATTGATGTTACAGGGATAAAATATTGATGATGGACTTTTAAATCTTAGAAGATAGTAGAATTCTTTGTCTAGTTGACTCTTCTAATGGATTGCTATCCCGCTGCAGTTGTTGATCTAAAACTTGTTGTCTATTATATTTTATAAGATTTTTCCCTGTTGAAGACTAATGATAAATTTTTGTATATTATCTTAGTCATAATATTCTTTACTGGGCTAGTTGAGCTCACCCTTTTCCTTTTTGTTCCATTTTTCTTCTCAGGAGGTGAGAACATAGCAGGAACTAGCCGGGGTATGGAGTGATGGTTCATGATAGTTATATTAGTAGTCCTCACTATTTTGTAAAATAATGTATCAATAATTGTAATGAGGACTCCTTTTGAGTTTGTATACTCTCTATTAGACAATATTTGCATTCAAACTCACAGTATAGGCGTTGTCGTATTTTGCACGACAATTGTATTACTGAAGTTGTATTTGTTTCTGTACCATGTAATTGGCAACTCAGAATGGGTGATGTATACCTATTTTGGGGGCATCACAGTTGGTATCAAAGGTTAGGGATATGATCCCTGGCTGAGATGTGAGACAAGAACTAGGAAGGAGAGACGGGAATTCTTCGCGCTAGTATGAATTCGACTAAGTTTATTTGGTATTTATTTGGTCAGTCAGAGTATAGGGATAATATGTGACATGTCAATTAACCCTCGTTTTGTGGCAGTATTTGAGAATGGCAGCTGGAAATATTAACAATGGAGTGAATGAGACTGTGGAGACACCTTTAATCACCACCTAGGGGAACGTGCAACAGGAAGGCAATATTGTAAGACCCCAACTTTTTGAATAAAGATGAATTTTCTATAATTATCATTTTTGAATATTATGGAATGAATTTAATATAATGTTATAGTTGTGGGTAGTATTTATAAATTTTGCAAAGTACGCAAGTGGATATATAATATTCGATTGGCCTGGGGAATATTCGTTTTAGCAGGAATATTAAATGCACCGGCACAATCATTAGTGGACCCTTACAATGTAATTATTGTCGGATTGAGAAAGCGACAAAATATTTTTAAAAATAACGGCGGAAGTTTTACCGTTAATCTTGTTGAAACACGGTGTTAAAAGTATAATGTCTGGCGTGGTTGCAGTAGCAGCACCAGTATTGATTATTGATGCTTATGTGAGAAGTCACTCGATTTTGCTTATTTTATGGACCCCCATTTACCTATTTTTCAAAATAATCGGTATAAATTATTTTATATAATAAAAGTGGGGCCCCTGGAAGAAAATTGAATTATGGAGAGGTGAAATTGTAGTGTCTCGGGTGGGAGAAATGATTTGATGGTAGTGGATGATTTTGGTACTAATAGGTATATATATATATATATATATATATTATATAACATGTGGGAAAATAAAGTGGTGGTGGTAGTTTGGCAGGATATGTGTTGTTTTTCAAAGTTTTCACTTTATTGATTGATAATCCCATAATGCTACCAAATTTATGAGTGAGGCCATTTTCTCATTGGTTAATGTCCTCAAGTGGTCATGTGATAGTTTTGTTTTTCTTCTCTTTTAATTGGCCAAACACCTTGAAAAATGATGCGAGTGGTAGGATTTTTTTTTAATATAGCATGTGTTTATATATATATTATATTTTATTTGTTAGTTGATTAAAATCGATTCTGCAAAATAATTTCATCCATGAATAGTGCCCTTCCATTTCTCATATAAATAGAAGCTCATTCCTTCATTATTTCTTACTTAATTCAATTTGAAACTCTATAGAGAGAAAATTATAGAGAGAAAGAAGAAAAGTATTTTGCTACTTCCCTACTCTTATATCCAGTTTCTTTTACGATAAGGGGTATTATTTCTTTTGTATTCATGAAGAGAACTTCTGTTATTCTATTATTTATTATTACATTGGAATAACTCGATATCATGGCTACCCTATCCTTGGTAAAATTCTTACATTATTCCATTCTTTATTATTCATTGGAATATCATGTATGCATGCTTTACTATTTGGACTGATTCCGTTTTTATTATTCATTGGAATATCACATGCAATGCGTTTTACAATCGAACTTCGATTCCGTCTTTATTATTATATTGGAATAACTGCATATGCGGCCTATATCGCATGCCCGATTATTTCGTTTGTTATTCCATTCCTTATTATACTTAGTTGGTTAAAGTTTTGACTTCTATACTCCATGAAATTAGTGGAATATTCTTGATATTTGCGCTTCATCCAAAGATCTTTTCATGAAAATATTCTTACGAGCATTCTTGAAAATTTTGTAAAATAAGCAAATAGTTATAAAATATTATTCGTTGTTTGGGAATATTCGTTTGGTCGTAGAATATTCTTTCCGTAGGGAATATTCGCAAATACTGACGTTAAACCATTTCTGCGGGACCCATAATGAGATAAGCTTCGGATGAAGAAAAGCGATAAGTTTGAGTTTTTATAAATAACGTCGTAATGGTTACCGAATTAACCTTTGTTGGAATACCTAGTGGTTAAAATACGAATGTCTGGCGTGAATGCACGATGCTAATACGGTATTGCACGAGTATTGTTGAATTATTGATTCTTACGTAAGAAGGCATTACTCAATAATTGTTACAAAGTAATTCTTTATGTTCAATATTTTATTTTATTGATTCAATAATTCTTTGCGTTGATATTTTATATTATTGTTTTTCAATAATTGCTACTACAAATATCTCCATTATCGGATCAATAATTCATATTATTTGAATAATATTATTAGATAGCATTATTGGCAATGTCTAAGGAAGTTACTGTCTAGGAAAGGGTTTGGTCACCTAATTGCGCGGCGTAAAAGGAGAAATCCTTATCTAATGCCCCTCTTTCGGGAATGACGATTGTCATAATTATGATTACGTAATATTATTTTGAATAATTAGTTATTGATTTATATGATAAGGAAATATTTATTTTATGTGGATATAAATGATGGATATATTTATTTTATGTGGTTATAAATGAAGGAATTAATCTTTGAGGTGTTTTATCATTATTTTGTCGAATGGAGGTTTTGAAAATCCTCCGTATATGGATTTCGGTCATTTTTCGTTTGGAATTTGGAAAAACTTAAACTTATAAAGTTGTAGAGATTTAAATTTCCTATGGAAAACACATGAGATTTGACTTTTTCTGATCAAAGGGCTATTTATTATGAATTGTTGAAGTTTCAAAAAATAAAATGTTTTATTAAAAATATGGTGGGCCCCACTTTTGGTTGGTGAGTAATAAAATGTCTTTGGAATTTAATTTCAAAAGTGGTGGGCTTGAATAGTAGTAAGTAAAAGCCATCAGTAAGAAAGTTAATCTGCTATGGCGTTCTAAGCATTTTCATATAAATAGGTGCTTAGTTAGAATTAAAAATCACATCGAAACAAGTTTTTCTCTCTTTCTCTCTCTATATTATCGAGCGTATATTTTGTGAGTATTTAGATACTTTATGAGTTGCTATTCATCGGTGCAAGTTTCCTTGATTTTATACCGATATTTTGATCGAATATCTGCGATATTTTGAGGTAAGGGATGTTATTTTCTTCTAATGATGTTATTCTTTCAACATCATTGTACCAAAATATTGGTATAAATTTTATTGTGGAATTTCTACCTTTTTGTGTCGGGGTTACTATTATTCATATATCGACTTTATTCACGTATACGACATAATTATTCACGAATCGACACTATTCATCAAAAAATAAAATTTTCTCCTTTTTGTCCAAGATCTCTATTATGGTAACTATCTTTGATTGTATCCATATTTTGATCTTTATTGTTGAATTCTGCTTCACAATTGATTATTATAAGGTATTTTTGAACTTGGATAAATTAAAGTACGAATCCCTAATCTTTGATCTTTTATCTCACTGGATTCGATTTTTCTTTAAGATATTTTCATCATCCTCAACCCTAAATGATGATATTCTTGAATATCTTTGGCTTTTGTAGCAAAAAAGATGAATGATTAAGCGATGAATATCTTTAGTCAGTAGTGTAAAATGAATGATTACCTAATGAATATCTTTGGCCGTAGTGCAAAGATGAGCAGTGTTGAGATGAACATGACCAATTTGGTGATACAAATGAATATCTTGGGCTGTAGTGCAAAGATGAATATTTGATTCAAGATGTATATTGATTGATGTTACAGGGATAAAATATTGATGATGGACTTTTAAATCTTAGAAGATAGTAGAATTCTTTGTCTAGTTGACTCTTCTAATGGATTGCTATCCCGCTGCAGTTGTTGATCTAAAACTTGTTGTCTATTATATTTTATAAGATTTTTCCCTGTTGAAGACTAATGATAAATTTTTGTATATTATCTTAGTCATAATATTCTTTACTGGGCTAGTTGAGCTCACCCTTTTCCTTTTGTTCCATTTTTCTTCTCAGGAGGTGAGAACATAGCGAGAACTAAATAGGGGTATGGAGTGATGGTTCATGATAGTTATATTAGTAGTCCTCACTATTTTGTAAAATAATGTATCAATAATTGTAATGAGGACTCCTTTTGAGTTTGTATACTCTCTATTAGACAATATTTGCATTCAAACTCAATAATTATATAGGCGTTGTCGTATTTTGCACGACAATTGTATTCTTGAAGTTGTATTTGTTTCGCATACCATGTAATTGGCAACCTCGAATGGGTGATGTATACCTATTTTGGGGCATCACGGTTGGTATCAAAGGTTAGGATATGATCCCAGGTCGAGATGTGAGACAAGAACTAGGAAGGAGAGGCGGGGAATTCCTTCGCTAGTATGACTCGACTAAGTTTATTTGGTATTTATTTGGTCGATCGTAGTATAGGGATAATATGTGACATGTCAATTAACCCTCGCTTTGTGTGGTGATTTGAGAATGGCATTTGGAAATATTAACAATGGAGTGAATGAGGCTGTGGAGACACCTTTAATCACCACCTAGGGGGAACGCAGCGAGGAAGGCAATATTGTAAGACCCCAACTTTTGAATAAAGATGAATTTTCTATAATTATCATTTTTGAATATTATGGAATGAATTTAATATAATGTTATAGTTGTGGGTAGTATTTATAAATTTTGCAAAAAATGCATGAGTGGATATATAATATTCGATTGGTGGGGAATATTCGTTTTAGCGGGGAATATTACGACGACACAATCATTAGTGGACCCTATTAATGTAATTATTGTCGGATTGAGAAAACGACAAAAATATTTTTAAAAATAACGGCGGAAGTTTTACTGTTAAGCTGTTGAAACACCCGGTGTTAAAGTAGTATAATGTCTGGCGCGTGGTTGCATAGTAGCACACACGGTATTGATTATTGATGCTTATGTGAGAAGTCACTCAGTTTTGCTTATTTTATGGACCCCCATTTACCTATTTTTCAAAATAATCGGTATAAATTATTTTATATAATAAAAGTGGGGCCACTGGAAGAAAATTGAATTATGGAGAGGTGAAATTGTAGTGTCTCGGGTGGGAGAAATGATTTGATGGTAGTGGATGATTTTGGTACTAATAGGCATATATATATATATATATATATATATATATATATATATTATAACATGTGGGAAAATAAAGTGGTGGTGGTAGTTTGGCAGGATATGTGTTGTTTTTCAAAGTTTTCACTTTATTGATTGATAATCCCATAATGCTACCAAATTTATGAGTGAGGCCATTTTCTCATTGGTTAATGTCCTCAAGTGGTCATGTGATAGTTTTGTTTTTCTTCTCTTTTAATTGGCCAGCACCTTGAAAAATGATGCGAGTGGTAGGATTTTTTTTAATATAGCATGTGTTTATATATATATTATATTTTATTTGTTAGTTGATTAAAATCGATTCTGCAAAATAATTTCATCCATGAATAGTGCCCTTCCATTTCTCATATAAATAGAAGCTCATTCCTTCATTATTTCTTACGAATTCACTGAAACTCTATAGAGAGAAAATTATAGAGAGAAAGAAGAAAAGTATTTTGCTACTTCCCTACTCTTATATCCAGTTTCTTTTACGATAAGGGGTATTATTTCTTTTGTATTCATGAAGAGAACTTCTGTTATTCTATTATTTATTATTCATTGGAATAACTTCAGATCTGTGAGCTACCCTATCCTTGGTAAAATTCTTACATTATTCCATTCTTTATTATTTCGTTGGAATATCATATCGTATGCTTTTCTATTTGGACTGATTCCGTCTTTTTATTATTCGTTGGAATATCCATCATGTGCGCTTTTACAATCGAACTCGATTCCGTCTTTATTATTATGTTGGAATAACCTGCATGTGCGGTCTATCGCATGCCTGATTATTTCGTTTGTTATTCCATTCCTTATTATACTTAGTTGGTTAAAGTTTTGACTTCTATACTCCATGAAATTAGTGGAATATTCTTGATATTTGCGCTTCATCCAGTATCTTTTCATGAAAATATTCTTCTGAGCATTCTTGAAAATTTTGCAAAATAAGCAAATAGTTATAAAATATTCACTGTTGTCGGGGAATATTCGTTTGGTCGTAGAATATTCTTTCTATCGGGAATATTAAATTTACTGGCGCAACCATTTTCGGGCCCCATAATGAGATAAGCGTCGGATGAAGAAAACGATAAGTTTGAGTTTTTATAAATAACGTCGTAATGGTTACCGTTAACACTGTTGGAATACCTAGTGGTTAAAATACGATGTCTGGCGTGAATGCAAATGCACGATGAGTATTACGGATGTTACATGCAGTATTGTTGAATTATTGATTCTTACGTAAGAAGGCATTACTCAATAATTGTTACGATAATTCTTATTTCAATATTTTATTTTATTGATTCAATAATTCTTTGCGTTGATATTTTATATTATTGTTTTTCAATAATTGCCACTACACGATATCTCCATTATCGGATCAATAATTCATATTATTTGAATAATATTATTAGATAGCATTATTGGCAATGTCTAAGGAAGTTACATCAGGAAAGGGTTTGGTCACCTAATTGCGGCTTAAAAAGGAGAAATCCTTATCGGAATGCCCCTCTTTCACGGGAATGACTGACGATTGTCATAATTATGATTCTGTAATATTATTTGTGAATAATTAGTTATTGATTTATATGATAAGGAAATATTTATTTTATGTGGATATAAATGATGGATATATTTATTTTATGTGGTTATAAATGAAGGAATTAATCTTTGAGGTGTTTTATCAAGTATTTTGTCAGAATGGAGGTTTTGAAAATCCTCCGTATATGGATTTCGGTCATTTTTCGTTTGGAATTTGGAAAAACTTAAACTTATAAAGTTGTAGAGATTTAAATTTCCTATGGAAAGCACATGAGATTTGAATTTTTCTGATCAAAGGGCTATTTATTATGAATTGTTGAAGTTTCAAAAAATAAAATGTTTTTATTAAAAATATGGTGGGCCCCACTTTTGGTTGGTGAGTAATAAAATGTGCTGGAATTTAATTTCAAAAGTGGTGGTCTTGAATAGTAGTAAGTAAAGCCATCAGGTAGCAGGTTAGTCTGCTATGGCGTTCTAAGCATTTTCATATAAATAGGGTGCTTAGTTAGAATTAAAAATCACATCAGAAACAAGTTTTCTCTCTTTCTCTCTCTATATTATCGAGCGTATTTTGTGAGTATTTAGATACTTTATGAGTTGCTATTCATCAGTGCAAGTTTCCTTCAGCCTTATACCGATATTTCGATCAGAAGTACTGATATTTTGAGGTAAGGGATGTTATTTTCTTCCTAATGATGTTATTCTTTCAACATCATTGTACCAAAATATTGGTATAAATTTTATTGTGGAATTTCTACCTTTTTGTGTCGGGGTTACTATTCATATATACGACACTATTCACGTATACGACACTATTCACGAATACGACACTATTCATCAAAAAATAAAATTTTCTCCTTTTTGTCCAAGATCTCTATTATGGTAACTATCTTTGATTGTATCCATATTTTGATCTTTATTGTTGAATTCTGCTTCACAATTGATTATTATAAGGTATTTTTGAACTTGGATAAATTAAAGTACTTAAATCCACAATCTTTGATCTTTTATCTCCTTTGGATTCGTTTTCTTTAAGATATTTTTCATCATCCTCAATCCTAAATGATGATATTACTGAATATCTTTGGCCTGTAGTGCAAAGATGAATGATTAACTGATGAATATCTTTAGTCTGTAGTGTAAAAATGAATGATTACCTAATGAATATCTTTGGCCCGTAGTGCAAAGATGAACAGGTGTTGAGATGAACATGACCAACTGGTGATACAAATGAATATCTTGGGCCTGTAGTGCAAAGATGAATATTTGATTCAAGATGTATATTGATTGATGTTACAGGGATAAAATATTGATGATGGACTTTTAAATCTTAGAAGATAGTAGAATTCTTTGTCTAGTTGACTCTTCTAATGGATTGTTATCCCGCTGCAGTTGTTGATCTAAAACTTGTTGTCTATTATATTTTATAAGATTTTTCCCTGTTGAAGACTAATGATAAATTGTTGTATATTATCTTAGTCATAATATTCTTTCTTTGGGCTAGTTGAGCTCACCCTTTTCCTTTTTGTTTCATTTTTCTTCTCGGGAGGTGAGAACATAAAGCGAGAACTAATTTGGGGTATGGAGTGATGGTTCATGATAGTTATATTAGTAGTCCTCACTATTTTGTAAAATAGTGTATCAATAATTTTAATGAGGACTCCTTTTGAGTTTGCATACTCTCTATTAGACAATATTTGCATTCAAACTCACAGTATAGGCGTTGTCGTATTTTGCACGATAATTGTATTACTGAAGTTGTATTTGTTTCTGTACCATGTAATTGGCAACTCAGAATGGGTGATGTATACCTATTTTGGGGGCATCACAGTTGGTATCAAAGGTTAGGGATATGATCCCTGGCTGAGATGTGAGACAAGAACTAGGAAGGGAGAGACGGGGAATTCCTTCGCTAGTATGACCTGACTAAGTTTATTTGGTATTTATTTGGTCAGTCAGAGTATAGGGATAATATGTGACATGTCAATTAACCCTTGTTTTGTGGCGATGTTGAGAATGGCAATTTGGAAATATTAACAATGGAGTGAATGAGACTGTGGAGACACCTTTAATCACCACCTAGGGGAACGTGCAACAGGAAGGCAATATTGTAAGACCCCAACTTTTTGAATAAAGATAAATTTTCTATAATTATCATTTTTGAATATTATGGAATGAATTTAATATAATGTTATAGTTGTGGGTAGTATTTATAAATTTTGCAAAGTACGCAAGTGGATATATAATATTCGATTGGTCGGGGAATATTCGTTTTAGCCAGGGAATATTAAGATGCGGCAGCACAATCATTAGTGGACCCCTAGCAATGTAATTATTGTCGGATTGAGAAAACGACAAAAATATTTTTAAAAATGAAGTTTTACCGTTAATTGTTGAAACACCCGGTGTTAAAAATACAGTAATACGCGTGGTTGCATAGTAGCACACGGTATTGATTATTGATACTTACGTGAGAAGTCACTCAGTTTTGCTTATTTTATGGACCGCTATTTACCTATTTTTCAAAATAATCGGTATAAATTATTTTATATAATAAAAGTGGGGCCACTGGAAGAAAATTGAATTATGGAGAGGTGAAATTGTAGTGTCTCGGGTGGGAGAAATGATTTGATGGTAGTGGATGATTTTGGTACTAATAGGCATATATATATATATATATATTATATAACATGTGGGAAAATAAAGTGGTGGTGGTAGTTTGGCAGGATATGTGTTGTTTTTCAAAGTTTTCACTTTATTGATTGATAATCCCATAATGCTACCAAATTTATGAGTGAGGCCATTTTCTCATTGGTTAATGTCCTCAAGTGGTCATGTGATAGTTTTGTTTTTCTTCTCTTTTAATTGGCCAGCACCTTGAAAAATGATGCGAGTGGTAGGATTTTTTTTAACATAGCATGTGTTTATATATATATTATATTTTATTTGTTAGTTGATTAAAATCGATTCTGCAAAATAATTTCATCCATGAACAGGTCCCATCCATTCTCCTATAAATAGAAGCTCATTCCTTCATTATTTCTTACGAATTCACTGAAACTCTAGAGAGAGAAAATTATAGAGAGAAAGAAGAAAAGTATTCTGCTACTTCCCTACTCTTATATCCAGTTTCTTTTACGGTAAGGGGTATTATTTCTTTTGTATTCATGAAGAGAACTTATGTTATTCCATTATTTATTATTCTGTTGGAATAACCTATATACGCGGGCTACCCTATACTTGGTGAAATTCTTCTGTTATTCCATTCTTTATTATTACATTGGAATATCACATCGTTCATGCATTTTACGCAGGACTGATTAAAATCTTTATTATTACTGTTGGAATATCACATCTGCATGCATTTTCTGTGGGACACATTTAGAATTAATTATTATTTTGTTGGAATAACCTACATGTGCGGTCTATCGCATGCCTGGTGATTTCTTTTGTCATTCCATTCCTTATTATACTCAATTGGTAAAAGTTTTGACTTCTATACTCCATGAAATTAGTGGAATATTCTTGATATTTGCGCTTCATCCAGTATCTTTTCCTGGAAATATTCTTCTAAGCATTCTTGAATTTTACTACACAAAGAAGTATCATGTTGACAATTTGGACGTTATTAGTTCCTGAATAAATTAATTCTTGAACTTGTTTTATTGAATTCTTATATCATTGTCATCATCCTCATGTTTATATTTTTTGAAAGTCATCGTGGCACTGTGGTGCATAGATGGACTTGGTATGATTATGACCAAGGATTATTGATTGTAATCATGACCGTAATGTTATAAATGATGTGGTAAAAAATCCTCATTGGCCCGTAGTGCATTGATGGACCGTTGTTGGCATGATCATGACCATTAATGAATACGAATGTCCTTAGCTTGCATGATTGCATGGATAATTTGTGGTCATGATACTCTGAGAATATCCTTGGCCATAGTGTAGGGGTGATTCGATGATGTGGATTATTTATTAAAAGGTGAGTCTCAAATGATAAAAGTGATGAAAAACCTTTTAAATCATAAAAGATAGTAAATTTTATTTTCTCGTGACTCTTTTAATGGATTGCTTGTTCCGCTGCAGTTAAACTTGATGGTTGTTATATTGTATCAGTTTAACACTATTGATGACTAAGGATAATTTATTCTGCTTTATCTTAGTCATAATATTTCTTCTTGGGCTAGTTGAGCTCACCCTTTCTTTCTTTGTTTTCTTCTTGAAATGAGAATATATTTGGGACGAGTCGGGGAGCGGAGTGATGGACGGATGATATTATTAGTAGTCCTCAATATTACATTAAATAGTGTGATAATAAATGTAATGAGGACTTATTACGAGAGTGGATATTGTCTAAAAGACGATATGTGTATTAAAACTCATGACTCTCTTGTTGTATATTAAAGATTGTATTTGTATTACATACCATGTATTTGGCGACTCAAAATAGGTGATGTATACCTATTTTGGGGGCGTCACAGTTGCTATCAAAGCTTAGGGATATGATCCATGGCTTAGATGTGAGAATAGAACTAGGAAGGGAGGGACGAAGAATTCCTTCGCTAGTATGACCTACCTAAGTTTATTTGGTATTTAATTGGTCGGTCTAAGTATAGGGATAATATGTTATATGTTAATTAACCTTTGTTTTGTGGCGATGTCTGAAAATGACATCCGAGAATGTTGAGAATAGCAATGGAGCCAGGAGAGACCGTTGAGTCTCCACATATCAATAATCGAGGATAATGTGCATCGAAGGCGACAATCCTCCTCAAACAAACAACAACTTGACCAAATGATGAATGATGGAATGTTGGAGGCTTTATGTAATTCATGCAATGCAATGATGAGAGCGGCTCTTGTCCAAAAATATAGGTGGAAACACTAGAAACTCTCGGACGATCACCGCTAAACAGTTCAAGGAGATGGGACCACCGAAGTTTATTGGAGAGCCAAAACCACTTAAGGCGGAAGCATGGATAAAGCAGATCACCAAGATATTTGATGTCTTGGTATGCTCGAGGAGCAAAGGTTCCCTTGCCTCCTTTATATGAGGAGAGGAGATTCTTGGTGGGAATCGGTAAAAGCGTACTCAACACCCTTGAAGATGTCTTGGGAGAAGTTCAAGAACTATTCAACGACAAGTACTTTCCGAAAGTATTCATCACATAAAAGAGGTAGAGTTCATCAAGTTAGAGCGAGAATAATATGGACCGTCGTAAGACATGATGCTGAAGCGAAGTTTGCGAATTGTCTCGGTTTGCGTCCCACTTGGTGGATAATGAAGAGAGAATGGCGAATGTTTTTAAGAGGTTTAAAGCGGGAGATCGTCAACATCTTATTTCTCATAAAGCGTGTTTGTATTAGAGATGTTGTAAATAGGGCTCGATTAGTAGAAGCGCGATAACGAGTCAACGTAACCAAAAGAGAGAGGTAGACAAAATGATAATACTAAATGAGAAGCGATCATCGAGCGGTGACAACAAGCGTGGAGGAATCAACGGGCGTAAGTAGTAACCACTTGATGGTAATCGAGCCAAAACAATAAGAATGGACATTTCAAGAAGAGGAGATTCAACAATGATGGAAGGACGTCAAGACCAAAGACCCGTTGTTAAGGAAGGAGAAACGACCACCTATCATATGCTTCAAATGCGGAAGGAGGACACATCGGTCAAAGCTGTGTGATGCCGTCTAAAGTATGTTATAATTGTGGAAGAGAAGGTCATTTAGCGATTTTATCGTTCCAGAAGACAAGTTGACCGGGATGGAGGCACCAAAGGTAGTCCCGGAAAAGTCAAAGCCGGTAGTGCAAGGGAGGCGTTTGTTGTGACCTCCCAGAAAGCAAGGAACCCGAATGAGGTCATCACGGGTAAGCTTATCATAAAATCTATACTTTATTTGATACCGGTTCTACCCATTCTTTTATTTCTCCTACTTGCGCTCAACGATTAAATTTGACTCCGGAGAAATTAGACTTTGACTTATCTGTGGAAACTCCGTTGGGGGAAACTTTCATTACATCCACTGTTTATAAGTCTTGTTTGGTTCAAATCGGTACCCTCACATTACCTGTCGATCTTATTTCATTGAAAATACTTGCATTTGATGTGATTTTAGGGATTGATTGGTTAACTACTCATCATGTAAAAATTAATTGTTTTCGTAAGGTTGTTAGCTTTCATATTCATAACCAACCTATTATGCGAATTCAAACAACCAAACCATTAAAATCAATCACTGTCATCTCAAGCAATAAAACTATTCGTTTATTGAAAAACGGATGTCAAGATTTCTTAGCTCATGTCATGGATCTAAACAAAAATACGTCAGTTTTGAATAATATTTCTATTGTTAAAGAATTTCCTGACGTATTCCCTGAAGAACTTCTTGGCCTAACCCCAGAGCATGAAATTAAATTTTGTATCGACTTTGAACCAGGTACAAAACCCATTTCCAAAGCCCCATATCGAATGGCTCCTATTGAACTTCAGGAGTTAAAGACTCAACTGCAAGAATTGTTAGACATTGGCTTTATTCATCCTAGTACTTCTCCTTGGGGTGCTCCTATTCTATTCGTGAAGAAGAAAGATGGGAGTATACGACTTTATATTGATTATCGGGATTTGAATCATGTCACCATCAAAAATAGGTACCCATTGCCACGTATTGATGATCTGTTTGACCAGTTACAAGGAGCCAAATTCTTTTCAAAGATTGATCTTCGTTCCGGATATCACCAATTGAAGATTAGAATAGATGACATTCCGAAAATGGCTTTCAGAACTCAGTAAGGGCATTATGAATTCCTAATCATGTCCTTTGGATTGACTAATGCTCCTGCTGCCTTCATGGATATGATGAACCGAGTATTCAAGGAATATTTGGATCACTTTGTGGTTGTCTTTATTGATGACATCCTTATTTATTCCAAAAGCCGTGAAGATCATAAGCAACACTTGAGGCTGATACTCCAAAAGCTTCGTGAATACAAGCTTTATGCCAAGTTGAAGAAATGCGAGTTCTGGCTTGAGGAAGTAGCATTCCTTGGGCACGTAGTATCAAGTCATGGAATATCTATTGACCCGACAAAGATTGAAGCTATTCAAAGCTGGGAGCAACCCAAATCAGTGACCGAAGTACGTAGCTTTCTCGGCTTAGCTGGTTATTATCGGAGATTCGTGGAAGGATTTTCTCGAATTGCTACTCCATTAACCCAGCTGACTCGGAAAGATACAAAATTTGGTTGGAGCGAGGAATGTGAGAAGATTTTCAAGAACTCAAGAGGAGACTCATTTCAGCACATGTTCTGACAATACCATCTGGCTCAGAGGGATTTGTCATCTACAGTGATGCTTCGGGCAAAGGGTTAGGATGTGTTCTCATGCAACATGGGAAAGTCATAGCCTATGTCTCAAGACAACTCAAAGAATATGAGAGGAATTATCCTACTCATGATCTAGAGTTAGCAATTTATTATCTTCGCACTTAAAATTTGGAGGCATTACTTGTATGGAGAGAAAGTGAAGATCTTTACGGATCATAAAAAGCCTCAAATATTTTTTCACTCAAAAGGAACTCAACATGCGACAACGACGTTGGCTTGAAGCTATGGAAAGATTATGATCATACCATCCAATACCATCCTGAAAAAGCGAAGCGTGGTAGGTGGCGCATTGAGTAGAAGATCATATGCAAGTCTGAGTGCGATATTGTCAACGCAAAGGCCCATTTTGTGTGACTTGCAAAGGATGGAGATAGAGTTAAAGACTCAGGGACCCATGTGATGATGGGCGTATATCTGAGTAGAACCAATTTTAATCGATAAAGTTAAAGTCGCTCAAGCTACGCACTGGACACATGTGATGCGTATGAGGAAGAAAGTGCAAGAAGGTGCTATGCCGGAAGCAAGAATCGATGAAGAAGGAATACTTCGAGTCAACTCTAGACTTTGTGTTCCTAACGACCCTGATTTAAGGTATAAAATCATGATGGAGGCGCACAACACACCGTTTGTAATCCATCCTGGGAGTACCAAAATGTATCATGATCTTCGTCATACATTTTGGTGGAGCAATATGAAGAGAGAGATAGCGCTATTTATGTAATAACCCAAGATTTTCTATATAAAATAATTAAGAAATTTTGCGTATAAATTATTTATTTATTTATTTAATGACGAGAATAAGTGTCTAGTAATGTGAATGATAAATGCGAATATATTTATTACTTGGAAAATTAGAAATAATTTTGGAATTATTAATTACGACAAATTATATTTTTATGGTAATTAATTTATGCAAGCCAAAATGTTTTTTTATTAATTATTTTCCATGAAAACATGATTGGAAATAATATATGAAGTGATAATTGAAATTATATAATAAATATTTTATTATATGATTTGTTCGTAATAATTAAGTTAACTATTTTAACTTGATTCATCGATGTTGTGTAAGAAAGAGAAGTCGATATGAGATCCAAACCACGAATTGGGATTGTGATCAAGAGATGAGAATAATAATATTATATTATTGTTATAATGATTTTACAAAGACAATAATTATGTATCATGTATGTATAAAGTGACAGATAATATTGAGTAATGATTTCATTAATTAGGTCATAAAGACAAGATCTTGGTTTGTGAAACCCTAATTATTAAACTCGATTATGAGAAATGACCGAGTAGTGGATCGTATATGAAGTTTCATTTGTGTATAAGAATGTCGGTAATTAGAAGGAAACCCTAATTATCGTATGACGTTGATAATTAGGACAAACCCTAATTATTATAACCCTAATCGGTTGAAGTTAGAGACTGTAACGACTGTGTTAGAACACACACAGATAATTAGATAACCCTAATGGTCAATTAGAAACCCTAATTGATGGCGTTAAGAAACCCTAATTTTAGAACCCTAATTTTTCAATCAAAAACCCTAATTTAAAATTATTGGGTTTAATTACGATGTTATTGTATAAATGTTTTAATTTACCAAAGGATGAAAAGTAATTGGTAAATGATAAGAATTACCATCTAGTGATTAAATACTACATTTAATTGCTATGTACAAAAATGCCCATGAAATTTTATGTGAAATTACCAAAATACCCTTTTAGTGTATTATTAGTTATATTATTTATGGAATTTTAAAATCTAAAGTGATAAACCCTAAGGGTTGTGGCTAATGTCTAAAATGCCCTTCATGGTAGACATGAGAAGTCTAAACTACCCTTGTGCATTATTAAAGGAAGAAACCAATTATTAGAGTGGAAATGACTATTTTACCCTTTTTCGCTTATTAGTGTATTATTAGTGTATTATTGAGGAATCTAGCAACAAATCATGGCCAACATACTTGCCCCACTACATTTATCGCCTAGCATTCAATTATACTAGCATTATTGAGCATCCAAGGCAATCTAAATGGTCTATAAATAGAAATTAAGGAAATTCAAGCTTAATGCACACTAAAATTATAATAACTCTCTAGACACACTCTCTCAAACTCTAGCCAACGAATTTGCCTTGCCCATAAGCTCCTAATCAAAGCCCAGCCACCACAAACAACAAATCAGAAGCATCAAAGCCAAAAAAATCAAAAATCGAAGCTAGAAAAGGTATGAAATTCTCTAATTTAGAAATCCTTCGATTCGATGTTAATTGATGCAATTGATTGTTTAAAGTTGTGTAATAAGGAGTCTATTAATGTTCTGGGTTGTTAAATTCAGAACCCATAACATCAAAGTGCTCAAAATCAAAGTTTTTCCAACTTTTGTAAAACCGAATTCTGTTATTTTTGGGCAAATGTCAAGCCTTATATCTCTGTGATTATTTACTTTTTTTGGTGTTTGTAAGATGTTATGTGTAGCTTGTTATGAGGTCTTTAAGATTCAAAAAGAATCAAGGCCATATCTATTATAGATCACAAGATATAAAGCGGCCAAAACCTCTGACCAAAATCGCCAAAATTATGCGAATCCGTAAATTTTGTGCACAATTTCCGTGGTGCACTTTGTAGGAGATTTCTAGTTGGATCTGATGGTATTATGATGATGTTAAGGTTTGTAGTTCTATTCCTCCATGTTGTCTACACACTAGAAGTGATAGAGCACAAAAATGTTACACGATCACCAAGTTATAGAGGTCCAAAGTAGGCACCTCAAGTCATTTTTCGTGAAGAATGCCTTTGGCGCCTACTTTGAGGTTCGCTTTCTCCCAGATCTCGATGTTTTTAGAGGTCATGTTTGTTGGATCTTGTATTCTTGTATTTCCTCTACAAGACCCAATTTATAGATTGTCCAAATTCGTTAAGATGAGAGAGTTATTCACGGGCCAAAGTAGCCTACCTTGGTTCGCCTTATGAAGATCTGGGTAGGCTCAAGAACACATATATAAGCGATTGTTCTGTCTACTATAGGGGCCTTTAGCGACGCTTTTAATTATTTTAATTTTCGATTTTCCGGAAATTAATTTAAAAATTAGAAAAATAGTTTTTAATTATTAAAATACCAAATAAATTATGAAAAATTATTTTAAAGTCCTAAAAATAGTTTTTAATTATTTTGAGTATATTTCATAAATATTTAATATTTTTGAAATATAAAGGTATTTATTTATTTAATTATAATATTAAATAAATGATTTAAAAATAGTTTTAATTCATGAAAAATTATTTTATGGTATAAGAAAATATTTTGAGTTATTTTCCATGACTTTTAATATTTTGTGATGAATTTCATTAATTAATTATATATTAATGATATTAAAGTTATTTAATGATTATATTAAATAATTTAGTTTAAAATGATTTTAATATTATAAAAATCATTTTAAATGAAATTAAGGTATTTAAAAATATTTTAAGTTATAAAATATAACTTTTAATATTTAAAGGATAATTTCATTAATAATTTAATATTAATGATATTAAGATAATATTAATGATATTTAGTTTATTTAATAATTATTATTAAATAAATAGTTTAAAAATGGTTTTATTTATTTAAAAATCATTTAAAGAGGATATTAAGGATTTAAAAATATTTTAAGTTATAATTAATGACTTTTAATATTTGGATGAATAGTACATTAATATTTATATATTAATGGTGATTATTTAAAAATGATTTTTAATTGTTTTAAAAATCATTTAAGGGTAATACAAATGTTTTAAAAATAGTTTGAGTTATTATAAATAACTTTTATATTTTGGCAATGGTTTCATTAATAGTTTAATATAAAGTAATTATTAATGATAATGGAATTGTTTAATGTTTAAATCATTTAATTATGATTCCGATGTTTAAAAGTTATATCCGGTCAAACTAGCTGACTTGAGAACCGATTATGAAGTTATGAAGTTTTGAAAAACACCTATGGTAACAGTTATGTCACGATAGGCCCGGTAGTGACAGATTTGAATTATTTTAAATTTTTCAATTTCTGGAAAATTCGAAAATGATTAAAAGTAAAATGTCTGATATTTACAGATGTTGAGGTATAGAATAAGAGTCTTAGACTCAATACTTACCCGATAAAGCTGTCGGTACGCCGACAAATGTCAGACCTTATAAAAGAAAGAAAAGGCTACTGTAAGAATGGATGAGATATTTGAAAAATGAATAAAAATATTTCAAGTGTAGAATATGAAATAAAAGTATGATCACTGCGATTATGTGATGACGTGATTAGACTATGTGCTGACTGTAATTGACAGTACTATGTGTTATGATATATTATTCTAAATCGAACGAATGATTTGATTCTTAATAGGTTGTGATAAAGAGATAAAACCTAAGTTGAGATTTGTAATCAGCAAATCAGGCAAGTATCTTACCTTTGCATTTCCTTTATGCAATGGACATGAGTAAGAAGTTTGTAATTATTCTATTTTCGCATGATTATGTACGCTTTGATTATCAACATGTTAGCTCGATATATATATTACGTTAAGTTGATTTCTAAATGGTTATACAAGTGTCCCCACTTGGATAATCATGGCATTTATTCACATGTTGATACACCTTTGTCAATTACCCGTATATATATATGTTGAATTATATATTATTGTTGAGCAAGATTAAAAACCTTCGGGTTTGGAACCAGGCATGTATGAACATCCCGATAATGGGAAAATTTTTATGCGCTTCGGCGGACAAAGGGTGAGCGATGAATTTCGTTCAAGTTATGTAGTATTGATCAATACAGGGTACAATGGGGCTGATCACCCTCCGTGCCCGTAAGTTATGACGGTTTGTGGATGAATTTCTGCTAAACCTTTTCGAAAATGAAAAACAATGTTCATAGTATGTTTCTTAAACCCTATTCATGGGTGGAGCCTAATTTCAAGAAATTGAAAGAGAGTTGTTATGTGAATCTTTTATCAGTACAGATTACTTCACAACTTTCGATTTGTTGTAGAAGTGTTATGTAAAGAGAATACTTATATTCTTTCAGCTTATATATATAATTGCTATTACTTGCTGGGCACTCAAATGCTCATCCTTGCTTAAACTAAATGTTTTAAGTTACGTACGATCGACTTGAAGGCTCAGGCACGAACAAGGGAAAAGAAAAGCTATTCGAATAAGATTTAGTATGAGTTAATGGTTATAGTTAGTAAGACAATGGAATCTATTGTCGTATTGTAAGGAATGTATTTCAAGGTCACGTGCACTGGAAAGTAAACTTTGATGTATGTAAATTAAGTTTAAATTATATTATTATTATTATTTAGTATTATTCAAATTTTAAAGAAATGGTATCGTGGAGAACCGAGTTCGGGTTTCAAGTATCCGGATTTGGGGTCGCCATACGGTGTTGGTATCAAAGTCATGAGGTTATAAACGTTAGGAATGCTAAACCTAGGTTATAACCTTAGTAGAATGGATAACGAAAGTTAAGATAGATATTCAGTAGACGAAGAACTCTGGTGAAGAGTTATAACCTTAGTAGAATGGATAACGAAAGTTAAGATAAATATTCAATGGATGAAGAACTCTGGTGAAGAATTATAACCTTAGTAGAATGGAGGACGAAAGTTAAGATAGATATTCAGTGAACCAGGAGACGAAGTACTCTGGTGAGAAGTTATAGGATATGATGAGTTAAAGAGATTCATCAAGTTTTAATTAGACTAAATAAAATATTCCTTCATTTTATCGATGAATATATTTTATTTTGGTACTAATGTTGTCTCGTTTATTGTGGTCATATGATGGATGACGAAAGTCAAGATAGTAATTCCTTGACCTAAGAGACGATGGACTCTAGCGAGGAGTACACAGACAGTGAGATGATAAGAGATTTGATAGTTAGGAGCGATGACTTAAAGGTTAGAGTCGAAGAAAGCGGAGGTACGTAAATCAGATTTCCAGATTTTGAGCAAAGAAGATAAAGGACGTTGCTCACGAAAGCATGAATGGAGTTAGCCAAAGTTACGAGGAGGTTGGAAGCAGAGGGAGATCTGAGATAGGGACAGTTGAAGGTTGAGATAGAAGCCAAAAGACAGGAGGATATATACCTTGGAGCAGGCTTTAGACATCGCCTTTATGCGATTCGACACGAAGTGGATGGAGCTGCCTTTCGGCAGAGAAAGATAGGCGTTGATGTGTTTATAGAGATGGATTGAATAAATTCATTGTCAAACAAAATAAGAGACAACGTATATAGAACTCTTGATTGCTGTGTATATATACTACATGCTAATCAGGGTAACTTATGTATGTAGATGTCTGGTGGAAAAGATATGTGGAATAAGAAGGATCAGGTCCATACCCCGAAGCTAATATCAAGGCCAATAATTTGAAATAGAAGCTTACCAGAACCCAAATCTGGACGAGGTGGCTATAGTGGAAAACGTAGTATCAGATCCGAAATGGTAGATTTGATGAGATAGTTATTCGGACACTAAAGTTGAAGGCGCTCAAGCATCAACAGAGGTGCGAGATCCGGAGAACAAGGTTTCTTCACTAGAAAGGTTGTGGGAGATAGAAAAGTTGCTTAATATTCAACTGCGAAAAGCATTAAAAGAAACAATGGAAGAGCAAGATAAGCTCAAAATCCAAATTGACCAGATGGGAGCCTCAAGCAACACATCGGTAATGCGACTTCGAGAGGTAAGGGAAAAAGAAAGATAGAAGATCCCGACTTAGGAAAACTCGATAAGAAGAAAGGAAGAAGATATGTTATATTTTATACATGAGGGACATACCTCTCCTCGTTGCCCCAACTATAAGCAAGGTGGATGTTTTAATTGTGGAATGGAAGGACATCGAGCGAATGAATGTCCGAGAAAAAAAAAAGGGCTTGGTAGATAAGTAGTATGGGTTATGTGTGATAAGTAATGAACTATATTTCAACCTTTGTGTTGGTCAAGATTTTAAATCCCGACTTTCGTAGTCACAAAGGGATAGCTGATGTTTAAAGCAATATGTGCTATGTTAAGTTCTATTAATGTGAGGTGCTATGGTTGGAAGTACCATGAGTGTCACAAGTTGGATTAATGAAGTAAGTTGTTATAAAGGTAACAGATATTTATCTGAATATTGGTTAATATAGTAAACCAAGTTTCAAAATTTAATATTTTGGAATACATGATTATTTGAGTAGAAAATTTTGTGTTATATGTCGAACGATATCACGATGAGGCCTAGAATGTAAGGAAATTAAGAATAATTTATGATTATGTCATCGAGACGAAAACGAAAACCAGCCACAGAAGATCAACCAGATAATCGAACGTCGAACGCCAAAGACTTTAAGGCAATCTTATTGCTAGGGTATAGAGGATTAAGTGACTCAGTAGAAGCGTTTATGATAGTTAGGATAACAGAAAGGGCAAAAGATAACTTTTATCACCTATACGATAAAAGGGAAATGAGATAAAGAGAAAGTTTGTGGTAGGAAGAGACATATCTCTTCCAATTGTCTCAATTCAAGAATGTATAATAATGTTTTATTTGTGAATCAATGGAGTATAAGGTGAAAGATTATTCAAGAAGGAGAAGTGAGATATGGAATGCGAATACGAGAAATGACAGCAAGATATAGGCGACAACGAAATAAACCGTAAGTGTCTTCATTATGGTCGTTCAAGATATCGTAGCAGTTGAGAATACTGTGGTAGCTGGAAATGGAACTCCAGGTTCTATTCGAATAACTTCAATATTTTATATGATTTTCCTGTATAAAATATAGCTATATAGATAGTAAATTATTTCATAAAGAAATTTTGAAGGAGGAATTTTGGTTCTCTTGATCAAAATTCTGTTTATCAAAAAGACAATCGTTATGGAGAATAGTTAAAGATCGATTCGATCAAGTATTGATCGAGGTCTATGTAAAGGATTATATGCGTTATGTACTTTCTTACGTGTATGAGTTTTAAAGCGGTGATTCCGGGATGGAATCCTTATAAGGAGAGGTGAATGTAATAACCCGAGATTTTCTATATAAAATAATTAAGAAATTTTATGTATAAATTATTTATTTATTTATTTAATGACGAGAATAAGTGTCAGTAATGTGAATGATAAATGCGAATATATTTATTACTTGGAAAATTAGAAATAATTTTGGAATTATTAATTACGACAAATTATATTTTTATGGTAATTAATTTATGCAAGCTAAAATGTTTTTTTTATTAATTATTTTCCATGAAAACATGATTGGAAATAATATATGAAGTGATAATTGAAATTATATAATAAATATTTTATTATATGATTTGTTCGTAATAATTAAGTTAACTATTTTAACTTGATTCGATGTTGTGTAAGAAAGAGAAGTCGGATATGAGATCCAAACCTCGAATTGGGATTGTGATCAAGAGATGAGAATAATAATATTATATTATTGTTATAATGATTTTACAAAGACAATAATTATGTATCTTGTGTATGTATTTGTGACAGATAATATCGAAACGACGGATTAATTAGGTCATAACACAAGATCAGGTGTGAAACCCTAATTATTAAACTCAGTTATGAGAAATGACTGAGTAGTGACTGTGTATATGAAGTTTACTGTGTATAAGAATGTCGGTAATTAGAAGGAAACCCTAATTACTGTTGTACGTTGATAATTAGGACAAACCTTAATTATTATAACCCTAATCGATTGAAGTTAGAGATTGTAACATCGTGTTAGAACACACATGATAATTAGAGAACCCTAATGGTCAATTGAAACCCTAATTGATGGCGTTAAGAAACCCTAATTTTAGAACCCTAATTTTCAATCAAAAACCCTAATTTAAAATTATTGGGTTTAATTACGATGTTAATGTATAAATGTTTTAATTTACCAAAGGATGAAAAGTAATTGGTAAATGATAAGAATTACCATCTAGTGATTAAATACTACATTTAATTGCTATGTACAAAAATGCCCATGAAATTTTATGTGAAATTACCAAAATACCCTTTTAGTGTATTATTAGTTATATTATTTATGGAATTTTAAAATCTAAAGTGATAAACCCTAAGGGTTGTGGTTAATGTCTAAAATGCCCTTCATGGTAGACATGAGAAGTCTAAACTACCCTTGTGCATTATTAAAGGAAGAAACCAATTATTAGAGTGGAAATGACTATTTTACCTTTTTGGCTTATTAGTGTATTATTAGTGTATTATTGAGGAATCTAGCAACAAATCATGGCCAACATACTTTCCCCACTACATTTATCAGCTAGCATTCAATTATACTAGCATTATTGAGCATCCAAGGCAATCTAAATGGTCTATAAATAGAAATTAAGGAAATTCAAGCTTAATGCACACTAAAATTATAATAACTCTCTAGACACACTCTCTCAAACTCTAGCCAACGAATTTGCCTTGCCCATAAGCTCCTAATCAAAGCCCGTACCACCACAAACAACAAATCGGAAGCATCAAAGCCAAAAAATCAAAAATCGAAGTTGTAAAAGGTATGAAATTCTCTAATTTAGAAATCCTTCGATTCGATGTTAATTGATGCAATTGATTGTTTAAAGTTGTGTAATAAGGAGTCTATTAATGTTCTGGGTTGTTAAATTCAGAACCCATAACATCAAAGTGCTCAAAATCAAAGTTTTTCCAACTTTTGTAAAACCGAATTCTGTTATTTTTGGGCAAATGTCAAGCCTTATATCTCTGTGATTATTTACTTTTTTTGGTGTTTGTAAGATGTTATGTGTAGCTTGTTATGAGGTCTTTAAGATTCAAAAAGAATCAAGGCCATATCTATTATAGATCACAAGATATAAACGGTCAAACCCCGTTGACCAAAACTGCCAAAATTGCGAATCCAGAAATTTTGTGCACAATTTCCGTGGTGCACTTTGACCGGAGATTTCTAGTTGGATCTGATGGTATTATGATGATGTTAAGGTTTGTAGTTCTATTCCTCCATGTTGTCTACACACTAGAAGTGATAGAGCACAAAAATGTTACACGATCACCAAGTTATAGAGGTCCAAAGTAGGCACCTCAAGTCATTTTTTCGTGAAGAAACGACTTTGTGACTACTTTGAGGTTCGTTTTCTCCCGGATCGATGTTTTTAGAGGTCATGTTTGTTGGATCTTGTATTCTTGTATTTCCTCTACAAGACCCAATTTATAGATTGTCCAAATTCGCTAAGATGAGAGAGTTATTCACGGCCAAAGTAGCCCACCTTGGTTACGCCTTTTATGAAGATCTCGGGTAGGCTCAAGAACACCTATAGCGACAGTTACTGTCACTATAGGGGCCTTTAGCTGACGATTTTAATTATTTTAATTTTGATTTTCGAAATTAATTTAAAAATTAGAAAAATTAGTTTTTAATTATTAAAAATACCAAATAAATTATGAAAAATTATTTTAAAGTCCTAAAAATAGTTTTAATTATTTTGAGTATATTTCATAAATATTTAATATTTTTGAAATATAAAAGGTATTTATTTATTTAATTATAATATTAAATAAATAATTTAAAAATAGTTTTAATTCATGAAAAATTATTTTATGGTATAAGAAAATATTTTGAGTTATTTTCCATGACTTTTAATATTTTGTGATGAATTTCATTAATTAATTATATATTAATGATATTAAAGTTATTTAATGATTATATTAAATAATTTAGTTTAAAAATGATTTTAATATTATAAAAATCATTTTAAATGAAATTAAGGTATTTAAAAATATTTTAAGTTATAAAATATAACTTTTAATATTTAAAGGATAATTTCATTAATAATTTAATATTAATGATATTAAGATAATATTAATGATATTTAGTTTATTTAATAATTATTATTAAATAAATAGTTTAAAAATGGTTTTATTTATTTAAAATCATTTAAAGAGGATATTAAGGATTTAAAATATTTTAAGTTATAATTAATGACTTTTTAATATTTGATGAATAGTACATTAATATTTATATATTAATGGTGATTATTTAAAATGATTTTTAATTGTTTTAAAAATCATTTAAAGGTAATACAAATGTTTTAAAAATAGTTTGAGTTATTATAAATAACTTTTATATTTTGGCAATGGTTTCATTAATAGTTTAATATAAAGTAATTATTAATGATAATGGAATTGTTTAATGTTTAAATCATTTAATTATGATTAGATGTTTAAAAGTTATATCCTGGTCAAACTAGTGACGTGAGAACCGATTATGAAGTTATGAAGTTTTGAAAAACACCTATGGTAATGAGCTTATGTCACGATAGGTCTTAGTAGTGATGTGATTTGAATTATTTTAAATTTTTCAATTTCTGGAAAATTCGAAAATGATTAAAAGTAAAATGTCTGATATATACAGATGTTGAGGTATAGAATAAGAGTCTTAGACTCAATACTTACCCGATAAAAAATTTGATGCGATGAAACAAATGTCAGACCTTATAAAAGAAAGAAAAGGCTACTGTAAGAACATGGATGAGATATTTGAAATTTCATAAGAAGGGGAGGTTGTAAGACCCCAACTTTTTGAATAAAGATGAATTTTCTATAATTATCATTTTTGAATATTATGAAATGAATTTAATATAATGTTATAGTTGTGGGTAGTATTTATAAATTTTGCAAAGTACGCAAGTGGATATATAATATTTGATTGGTCGGGGAATATTCGTTTTAGCAGGGAATATTCGTACGACGGCACAATCATTGGTGGACCCCACAATGGAATTATTTTCGGATTGAGAAAATGATAAAAATATTTTTAAAAATAACGGCGGAAGTTTTACCGTTAACTGTTGAAACACCCGGTGTTAAAAAGTATAATGTCTGGCGTGGTTGCATAGTAGCATTACGGTATTGATTATTGATGCTTACGTGAGAAGTCACTTTCGGTTTTGCTTATTTTATGGACCCCATTTACCTATTTTTCAAAATAATCGGTATAAATTATTTTATATAATAAAAGTGGGGCCACTGGAAGAAAATTGAATTATGGAGAGGTGAAATTGTAGTGTCTCGGGTGGGAGAAATGATTTGATGGTAGTGGATGATTTTGGTACTAATAGGCATATATATATATATATATATATATATTATATAACATGTGGGAAAATAAAGTGGTGGTGGTAGTTTGGCAGGATATGTGTTGTTTTTCAAAGTTTTCACTTTATTGATTGATAATCCCATAATGCTACCAAATTTATGAGTGAGGCCATTTTCTCATTGGTTAATGTCCTCAAGTGGTCATGTGATAGTTTTGTTTTTCTTCTCTTTTAATTGGCCAGCACCTTGAAAAATGATGCGAGTGGTAGGATTTTTTTTAACATAGCATGTGTTTATATATATATTATATTTTATTTGTTAGTTGATTAAAATCGATTCTGCAAAATAATTTCATCCATGAACAGTGCCCTTCCATTCTCCTATAAATAGAAGCTCATTCCTTCATTATTTCTTATGAATTCACTGAAACTCTAGAGAGAGAAAATTATAGAGAGAAAGAAGAAAAGTATTTTGCTACTTTCCTACTCTTATATCCAGTTTCTTTTACGATAAGGGGTATTATTTCTTTTGTATTCATGAAGAGAACTTCTGTTATTCTATTATTTATTATTCATTGGAATAACTTTTTGTATCATGGGCTACCCTATACTTGGTAAAATTCTTACATTATTCCATTCTTTATTATTACGTTGGAATATCACATACATGCGTTTTCTATTTGGACTGATTAAAATCTTTATTATTACATTTGGAAAATCACATGCATGCGTTTTACAAGAACTTTGATTCCTTCTTTATTATTTTGTTGGAATAACCTGCATGTGTGGTCTATCGCATGCCTGGTTATTTCGTTTGTTATTCCATTCCTTATTATACTTAGTTGGTTAAAGTTTTGACTTCTATACTCCATGAAATTAGTGGAATATTCTTGATATTTGCGCTTCATCCAGTATCTTTTCATGAAAATATTCTTCTGAGCATTCTTGAATTTTACTGCACAAAGCAGTATCATGTTGACAATTTGGACGTTATTAGTTCCTGAATAAATTAATTCTTGAACTTGTTTTATTGAATTCTTATATCATTGTCATCATCCTCATGTTTATATTTTTTTGAAAGTCATCTGTGGCCTTTAGTGCATAGATGGACTTGGTATAATTATGACCAGGGATTATTCGGTGTAATCATGACCGCAATGTTATAAATGATGTGGTAAAAAAATCCTCATTGGCCCGTAGTGCATTGATGGACCGTTGTTGGCATGATCATGACCATTAATGAATACACGAATGTCCTTAGCCCGCAGTGCATGGTTAATTTGTGGTCATGATACTACAGAATATCCTTGGCCGTAGTGCAGGGGTGATTCGATGATGTGGATTATTTATTAAGCTGAGTCTCAGCGATAACAGTGATGAAAAACTTTTAAATCATAAAAGATAGTAGATTTTATTTTCTACTTGACTCTTTTAATGGATTGCTTGTTCCGCTGCAGTTAAACTTGATGGTTGTTATATTGTATCAGTTTAACACTATTAATGACTAAGGATAATCTATTCTGCTTTATCTTAGTCATAATATTTCTTACTGGGCTAGTTGAGCTCTCACTGTTCTCTTCAGGAAATGAGAATATAGCTGGGACGAATCGGGGAAATGAGTGATGGACCAGATGATATTATTAGTAATCCTCAATATTCTGTTAAATAGTGTGACAATAAATGTAATGAGGACTTATTCTGAGAGTGGATATTGTCTAGAAGACGATATTTGTATTAAAACTCACAGCTCTCTTGTTGTATATTAAAGATTGTATTTGTATTCTGTACCATGTATTTGTCGACTCAAAATAGGTGATGTATACCTATTTTGGGGGCCTACCAAGAAGCTAGCGAGAAAGGCGTCGTGACTTGAAGTCGAAGGTCAACTCTACGAGGACCCCCTGTCCTAAACCTCTTGGCCTAGCCCCTCTTTGCTAAAGCCCCACTCTTGGCTGAAGTCCTACTCTAATGAGATGACCCACCCTAGGCTGCAACCCCACTCTACGAAATTATCCGCTCTACGAAGCCCACTCTCCGAAACCTCACTCTACAAAAACCCCCCTTGGGCAACCTCCACTCTACGAAGCACCACTCTACGAGTCCCCACTCTACTAAGTCACGCTCTACGAAGTCCCCACTCTACGAGTCCACCCTCTACGAAGCCACGCTCTATGAAGGTCCCACTCTACGAAGGTCCCAAACGCCACTCTATGATGTCCTACTTTTCGAGTCCCTAGCACCTGTACAAGCAGACCTCAAGCAATCCCACTCTACGAGTGCATCTCTACGAGAGTAGCTACAACACAAAGGATCTATAGCATAGTTTAGACTTGATTTTTTGAAATTTAGCATTAGAATGAAGCCCACACTTTACCAAATGAATAATATCACGGATGAGGATCCGAGCAGGAGTGGATGTATGGGATAATATCCTGGCATTTCTTTCGGTCCAGATTCTATAGACCACAGCAGAAAAACCAAAATGGATAATTTAGCAAAAAAAAAAACCAAAATGGAGAAGACTAGAGTGAAAGCTTGTACGGGAGCGGCTAGAGATAAAGCCAATAATATAGGCCCAACTCCTACTAAACCCTTCCAACCACACTGCCGTAGGACAGCTATCAAAATCTGAAAAGAAAAAAAAGCATTCAAAGTATAAATGGTTAAAAGTTTTCCTATCATTAGAGCAGAGCACACACTTAGGGTCGATAGCAAGACCAAATTGAGTTAATTTGTCGATGGTCTGAAGGCCCTTATAAAAAGCAAGCCAGAGGATAAAAGATTGTCAGGGCGGCACAATCTTGTGCCAAACCAAGCTATGCCAAGACACGGTAGGCCCTGTCAGCCGAATAAAGTTCTAGATGGTAGTAGCCTTAACATCGTTTATACCATCCCAGAAAAGACCATCACAGTTTGCAGAGTTACAAGGTCTAAAGTAGTCAAAAGAGTTCCAAAAAGCAATGACATCCTGGTGATTCGAAGCAGGTAAGACCCACCTAGAGTTATGGATGATGATATTCACACAAACATAAGGACCAAGCCCAGAGTTGACAATCAGAGACGAGTGAACAGAATTTGCCAAAGGAGATTGTCCAATCCATGGGTCAAACCATAGGCTAGTATTTGCTCCATTTCCTATGTCAAAAGATATGTGCCTACGGGCGATATCCCTGCATTGTAAAACTTTCCTCCAGATCCAAGAGCAGTCAGGGGGGATAGGAATAGCCCAGAAGGATTTAGACTTGAGCAGAGTTTTATGAAGCCATTTGGCCCAAAGAGATGAAGACAGGGGATTTATGACGTGCCAAAGATGCATCAAGATAAGCGATTTATTCCAATTCGCTAGATTTTTTATTGCTAGACCACCTTGTTTTTGCATCTTGTTTTTAATACTTGTTAATTATCTGAATTGCATAGTAAGCTTATTGGTTATCACAGTTGACTTGTGATCTTAATTTGGGTTATGGCTAGTTAAGATGTTTGGTCTGTACACACAGAGAGTGGATCGATTACAGTCTCATGTTTATTAATAGACATTAAGCCCTTGTTTGTATGCATTCTGTCCTATTCTCTGAGGATGTTTATGATTGTGCTTAGAGCCCATAATATTAGTCTATAGGATTAGTCTTCATTCGTATCTTGCGATAATGGGTATGGATGTCTGTTAGTTTGCTTGAGGACAAGCAAAAGCTTAAGTTTGGGGGTATTTGATGAGTAGGATTTATACCTCTGAATCGGATCTTTCAGTAGCTTAAGTTGTTGCATGTTTTCAATTATTTAGTTAGCTTTTATTTATATTTTGTTGTTATTATGTCTAAATTCTATGATACAAGGTTTTACAGATATTTTCTAGCTTACATGAGCATAAAGGACATTTTTACTATGTTGGCGCTGCAGAGCCAAGGTTTCACTTAGAGCCCGCGCCGTAGCGCCAAAGCAAGGCAAGCTCCCTATTAATTGTTGCCCTAACGCCAACGCTTCTGTGGCCAGTACGCCTTCGATATGCGCCCCATTACCATTATCGATTGCCCAGCATACCATGCCCCTGTCGCCCTCGCCTTGCAAATGAGGTCTCTTCATGGAGTGTATTAACGCGACCTCCGGTCTTTTTAAGCCCACGTGGCGCCGTAGCGCCATTTGCTAGTTCAATGCTCGCGCCGCAGCGCTAGCTCCGATGTCCAGACAGTAAAGAGGCTTTAAATGACCTAAGGAGAGAGGGTATTCAAACAGTTAATATCAGCCGCCTACGATAGAAATCTCAAACAATTAGTGTAGCTTAGAAATAGTTATTATAGTCTTAAATTCCTAGAGGAGAAAGAAGCTGTGCTTTAAAAGGAGGAACAATTATTGTATCTACAGAAGATCAGTAGCTACGCAGTGAGAGAATATTTGGAGGAAGAACACTTCTAAACATGGGTTTTCTTATTCCAAATCTCCCATTTATTTGTGTATTACTGAAAATATGTAATGTATTAAAAATGTGTGTTAGTACCATAGATATGAACTAACTCCATTTTTAGGATTGCAATGTAACCTTTTGTTTAGCCTAATTAACTTTCTCTCCTATTTTATATAATGAATCATTTTGGAATGGGTTGTTGTATTTCGTATTTGATGATTGCTTGATAGAGAAATTAGTATTGATATTAACAGAGATTGAAAATTGGATGTTATTATCTAACTTTAAATACAACAACCTTTTGTTATGACCATGCCAATGGAATGTGTGCATAAAGCGCTAATAGGATAGACATATCCTTATTTGCCTTATGTGGCCTTAAGACTTAGCTTAATGACCTTGGCCTAGTTATTTTCACTAATAGACATATTGTGATTTATCCGGCTAGGGATGTGCATTTGACCTTGACGAAGCTTATGCATATTTATTATTCTCGGTTTACCATTCCTTGATTCGTTTGTAATTTGGAGAGTTAGGAGATTGGACAACGCATTAGGGGAATTGTAATCCTATTTTGACTTCCTAGCACAACTACTTCTCTTATTCTTATAGTTTTAATCATATAGCTTAACCAACCATCGTGTTTACTTGTTTAGATAAGATAAGTAACGACTTTACCTTAGTATTTGTATTCTCTTAAGACTTTGTCCTCGTCGGTTCGACATTCTACTTTCATATATTACTTGTGGACCGCATATGCTTGCGCGCGATTTAGCAATAGCGAAATCGACCAACAAGTTTTTGGCGTCGTTGTCGGGGACTTAGTATTAATTGTTTTTCAATATTAAAACTAAGTCATTACGATCTTACTTTAAACCAATTCTTCATTTAACTCTCTCTTTTGGTAGTCTTCAACATTCATTTGTCTAAAAGCTAGCATAGAACGTTTTGGATATATATCGATCCGTGCTTGTTTCGTTAATTCACATTTGATGTATATATATATATATATATATATATATATATATATAATGCAAACGCATATGCGGATGTGACATCTGTGCTCAATCAAATGAGTTTGATGGCAATAACATATATATATATATATATATATATATATATATATATATAAAGCAAGAACGCTCAGGATGTGAAATTGGGCTCATCGAATGAGTAGTTCGACAACATTTTATATATATATATATATAAAAAGCAATAAATGCTCAGGATGTAAATTGAGGCTCAATCGAGGCATAACTCAATGATGTTTGTACACACACACACACACACACACACACACACACACACACATATATATATATATATATATATATATATATATATTAGAAAAGGGTCAAAAAAGCCCTTGATGTTTACTCCAATGTCCCACTTGCACCCTGAACTAATTTTTTTTCCAAAAGTACCCTTAACGTTACATTTTTGGGTCATCAGGTACCCTACTTAGTTAACAAAAGACAAGCAGGGTTAAAATGTGATGACGTGGCGTGCTTAAATATAAAATATATTCTAAATAAAACAATATATATCATTTAATCAAAACAAAAAATACTAAAATTCAAATTAAAAAAGCATAACATATTTACATCATTTAATCGAAATAATAAAATTCAAATTATTTTGTTAACTAATCAAAACAACTAATTAAATAAAATAAGTTGTATAACATATTTACATCATTTAATCAAAATACTTAAATTACTAAAATCATAATACTAAATAATATTTTTAAAATTAAAAGCTGGAGTATTATGATTATTTTAGTAATTTTAATATTAATTTTAAAATCATATCAATTTAAAATATTATGATGTAATTGAATTTTTAATACATTTTTAAAATATTATTACATCATCAAATTATAACATATCTTTGTTATGTATAGATTATAACATCATCAAATTATTTATATTATTTATAACATATATAGATTATGTATAGATTATTACATCATCAAATTTTTATATAGTTTAAAAATATTATTTAGTATTATGATTTTAGTAATTTAAAATTTTATATCAATTAGTATTTAGTATTATGATTTTAGTATTTTAATAATGTAATTTGAATTTTTGTTGTTTTGATTAATTAACAAAATAGTTTGAATTTTAGTATTTTTTAATTTGATTTTTTTAGTATTTTAGTATTTTTTAAATTAGTATTTTAGTATTTTTAAATTAGTATTTGATGTAAATATGTTATATTTTAAATTTTAGTATTTTGATAAAATGATGTAAATATGTTATACAACTTATTTTATTTAATTAGTTGTTTTGATTAGTTAACAAAATAATTTGAATTTTATTATTTTGAATAAATGATGTAAATATGTTATGCTTTTTTTTTATTTTGAATTTTAGTATTTTTTTTGTTTTGATTAAATGATATATATTATTTTATTTAGAATATATTTTATATTTAAGCCTGTCACGTCATCACATTTTAACCCCGGTTGTCTTTTATTAACGGCAGGGGCATGGATGACCCAAAAATGTAACGTTAAGGGTACTTTTGGAAAAAAAATTAGTTTAGGGTCTAAGTGGGACATTCATGGTAAACATCGAGGGACTTTTTGACCCTTTGCTATATATATATATATATATATATATATATATATATATATATATATATATATATATATATATATATATATATATATATATAGGATGATCAGTCAGGACTCTCGGACTGCACAAAATTCGGACATTTTTTTTGCTTTTTTAAAACAACTAAAAAAAATTATGGAACTTGAATTTTTACATATCTGATATTTTTGGTGTGATTTGGATACATATAACAAAACATGTATGTATAGTGCATGCAATCGTACATGCATTTTTAGTATAGTATATCAAATCACACCCAAAAAATTGTATTATGGAAAAATTTCAGTTAGATAAAATATTTAAAAAAATTTTAGTTGTTTTAAAAAAAAACCAAAAAAAAAAAAAAAATTGGTCCGTTTTTGATCAGGTCCATATATATATATATATATATATATATACACAAAAGAAATAAAAAGCCACGGATCGAAGTCCGGGCATACACACTCAACACGACTCTCAATGTGAATAATAGTGTGTGGATGGTGACTCTGCAACCAACAACATGGGTTAGTTTCTCTCTCTAGATTCTTTTTCTCTCCCTTCTCTCTAAACCCCCCCCAAGTCATTACTGTTAACTCCTTCTTTCCTCTTTTATCTCCCGCCTTCCCCCCACCTATTATTTCCATTCTCCCTACCTTCTCTGTTTTCCTTTTCTGTCTTCCTCCCCGTCCGGCCTCTTCTCCATCCTCCTCGTTCCCTGCCCTTCTATCTTTCCTCACCTCGTCTCTTCTCCCTCTGGTTCAATGGTTGATCATCCACACCTCTTGGCCGGTAACACTGTCAGCAGCTCCGCTAAAGTTTTTTTTTTTTTGATAATGTGGAGTTTCCCAACTACAGTCGGACTAAGTCTCCCCACCCCGGACCAGGCTTTATGCACATTCTCGACCTAAGACATGGCTCCGCCCAGAAATGTGCGATCCGTGGCCACACGGACCAGTTTTTAATTGGCCCTCACACTTGTTGCAGGTGGGAGCCATGTCTTAGGCTCGTACCTCTGTTGCCAGCTTCGGAGAAACTGTTGTGGTGCTACGGTCGGTGGACTTTCTGGTAATTATTGGTTGCACGGTGGACTTGGGTCTCTTTTTTTGCGCTTCTGGATTGCTATCTTTGGTTAGCTAAGCAAGGCTTGGGGGACTTGTCACCATCTTCTCCTTGTGCTCCTGTTGCTGCTGCTATTGCTTATGAACCGTCTACTTTTTTTTTTGTTGCTAAATTTAGACTGAAATAAATAAATGGGGTATTACAAAACTGCATGGGAGAAACCCAAACAAAAATAGCAGAGACATCATAGGACATGCCCTATGGTGTAAAGACTATAAACGGGAACAGGCTTCAGCCCAAAAGAAAATGTTACAGAACATGTAAAAACAAAAAGATAAGACGCCCAAACACGGAACCACCGAGACCCACTACCACGACGCTGACCCACTCAATGCCTAAGTCCAGCCGTAGAAAAGTCATCAGGCCGAAACTGGCCTAAGCTGGGCAAAGCCGAAACCACCACTCTATGATAACGACCCACTAGAGGTTGAAGCTCACTTTACGAAGACAAACCGCTTTGTCGAGCCCCTATAAACCGAAGACCAATCCATCCACCCTTCGAGGCCAAAGCTCCGCTCTATGAAGATGACCCCCTCTGTGCTGAAGCCCCACTCTACGAATGATCCACTCGACGAGGATCCACTCTACGATCTGATTAACATTGACACCCGATCATGGAACCACCCGAACCAGCAACCACTCGTGGCCGAAGCCCCACTCAACGAAGACCCACGCTCTGAAGGTTCAAGTCCAAAGTCCTTTGAAAAGACCATCGGGAAGAATGAAGTCATAAGACCGAACTGGCCGATGCTGGCCAAAACTTTAAGCTCACTCTACGAAACCCCACTCTACGAAGACCCACACGAGGCCGAAGCTAACTCTACGAAGATCCAATCTACAAGCCGCTTGGCCGAGACCCACAAAACCAAAGTTCAAAGCCATCCGAGCCCCTCTAGGCCGAAGCCCCTCATTATCGAAGTCCAAGCCACTGAAGAGACCATCATGAAATCGAAAACATAAGGCCGAAATGGCCGAAGCTGGCCGAAAGACGACACACTTGAAGTTGAAGGTCAACTCTACGAGGACCCCCCAGTCCTAAACCTCTTGGCCTAGCCCCTCTTTGCTGAAGCCCCACTCTTGGCTGAAAACCTTACTCTAATGACGACCCACCCTAGGTTGCAGCCCCACTCTATGAAATTTTCCGCTCTACGAAGCCCACTCACCGAAACCTCCACTCTACGAAGCACCACTCTATGAGTCCCCACTCTACGAAGCCACGCTCTACGAAGGCCCCATTATACAATGGCCCCAAATGCCACTCTACGAAGTCCCACTTTTCGAGTACCCAACACCTGTACAAGCAGACCTCAAGCAATCCCACTCTACGAGTGCATCTCTACGAAAGCAGCTACAACACAAAGGATCTATAGCATAGTCTAGACTTGATTTTTTGAAATTTAGCATTAGAATGAAGCCCACACTTTACCAATTGAATAATATCACGGATGAGGATCCGAGCAGGAGTGGATGTATGGGAGAATATCCTGGCATTTCTTTCGGTCCAGATTGTATAGACCACAACAACAAAACCAAAATGGAGAAGACTAGAGTGAAAGCTTGTACAGGAGCGGCTAGAGATAAAGCCAGTAATAGAGGCCCAGCTCCTACTAAACCCTCTCCAACCACACTGTCGTAGGACATCTATTAGAATCTGAAAAGAAAAGGAGCATTCAAAGTATAAATGGTTAAAAGTTTCCCTATCATTAGAGCAGAGCACACACTTAGGGTCGATAGCAAGACCAAATTGAGTTAATCTGTCGATGGTCCGAAGCCCCTTATGAAAAGCAAGCCAGAGGATAAAAGATTGTCGGGACGACACGATCTTGTGCCAAACCAAGCTATGCCAAGACACGGTAGGCCATGTCAGCCGAATAGAATTCCAGATGGTAGTAGCCTTAACATCGTTTATACCATCCCAGAAAAGACCATCACGGTTTGCAGAGTTACAAGGTCTTAAGTAGTCAATGAGTTCCGAAAAGTAATGGCATCCTGGTGATTCGAAGCAGGTAAGACCCACCTAGAGTTATGGATGATGCTATTCACACAGGCATCAGGACCAAGCCCAGAGTTGACAATCAAAGACGAGTGAATAGAATTTGCCAAAGGAGATTGTCCAATCCATGGGTCAAACCATAGGCTAGTATTTGCTCAGTTTCCTATGTCAAAAGATATGTGCCTACGGGCGATATTCCTGCATTGTAAAACTTTCCTCCAGATCCAAGAAGCGATCGGGGGGGATATGAATAGCCCGAAGGATTTAGACTTGAAGCGAGTTTTATGAACCCATTTGGCCCAAAGAGATTGAGGACAGGGTTTATGAGCGTGCGAAAAGGTGCATCAAGATAAGCGATTTATTCAATCCGCTAGATTTTTTATTGCTAGACCACCTTACGCAAAAGGAAGACAAATCTTTGACCAAGCAACTTTTGAGCCATGTTTGTCCATGGATGGACCCTTCCAAAGGAATCTAGACATGGACGATTGAAGATCTTTCAAAACTGATGTAGGAAGGATGAAGTGAGTCGACCAATACGCTTGAGAGGCATGGACAACTGACTTGATAAGTTGCATACGGTCGGCGTACGAAAGGAACTTATTTGTCCAAGGCCTAATTTTGGCTTTGACCCTTTCAAGGAGGGGGCGGCAGTCAGCAAGGCTAAGTTTCGAGGTGATAAAGGGAACCCCCAAGAATTTTACAGGGAACACCCCCAACCGAAAATCCAAAAGGCTAAGGATAAAATCCGATTGGGCTGGAGGGACACGGGAGAGAAAACACATACTCTTTGAAGCATTGATATGAAGACCCGAGCCCAAGGAGAACTGGTCGAGACACATCTTAATATGCCTGATAGAGTCGACATCACCATGACAAAAGATAAGAATGTCATCCATAAAGCGAGATGGGTGATGGAAAGAGCATGACTCGCCAATAAAACTTGAAAGAGGCCCTCAATGAAGTGCAGGCAAGCAAGCATAAGGAAATGACTTCCATAATGATGACAAAAAGGTAGGGGATAGTGGGTCACCTTGTCTAAGGCCTTTTGCCCTTTGAAGTAACCACATAAAGCCCCATTGTATATGAGCTGGAAGTAGCGATGCATGCCTTGATCCAAAAAATAAATTTGGGCGGGAACTTGAACAGTTGTAAAGTAGCCCACAAGAAATCCCAAGAAATAGAGTCAAATGCTTTCCTGAGATCAATCTTCATAGCACACCTGGATGGCCCAGAGGGTTTGTGGCAGTTCCTGAAAAGTTCTTGAGCAAGAAGGATGTTATCACCAATTCTCCTTCTCGGAACAAAGGCAGATTGGAAAGGAGAGATGATGGGAGGGAGAATATTCTTAAGCCTAGACGCAATGAGCTTTGAAATGCACTTATAGGTATTATTACAGCAAGATATGGGTCTGTAATCATTCATAGAAGAGGGGTTCTGAACTTTCGGCACAAGAGCAATAGCCATTGCATTAGTCCCCCTAAGTAGACATCCCTGACTGAAAAAGGAACGAATAACAGCAGTGAAGACCTCCCCAACAATGTACCAAGCATGGAGGAAGAAATTAACAGTAAACCCATCAGGGCCAGGACTCTTGTTCTTCTTCATGTGCTTAAGGGTGAATAAAATCTCCTCATCCGACACATCTCTGTCAAGCAAAAGAGCTTGTTGAGAGGACACAAGCTTGGCCCCAAGAGAGTTAGGAAGAGGGAAAGTGGAACTATTAGCATGGGAAGGAGTGCCAAGGAGATAGTAGAAGTGGTTAACTACAACACGTTGAACAGCTAAGTGCCCAAAACACAAATCACCCTCAGAATTCTCAATTGCTAGAATCTTATTAGTGTTCCACCTTTGCTTAACTTGGTTATGGAAGTAACCTGTATTTTGATCACCCTCCTTTAGCCACTGAATTCTAGATTTTTGCTTTAAAAGTTTTTCTTCGAGGAGGAGAGCAACCCAAAGAGAATCAGTTTGAGATCTCTGCAAAAGGAGGAGACCGGTCACCAGGGTTAAGAGAAATGGCTTGCTGAGTAGCATGTAAGAAGTCCCTAGCCTGCTTCACATTTGAAGACAAATTACCATTACGCTTATTAAGATCCGTTAAAGCAAACTTCACAGCAGAGAGCTTCCCTGCCATAATCTGAAGAGGGTCCCCCAAACAAGGAGCAAGCCAAGCAGTCTTAACCACATCATGATAATTTTCCAGACCCATCATGAAATTAAAGAATTGGAAAGGCTTAGGAAACCACCACAGGGCAATGATCATATAGGTCACGATCAAGCTTCTTGTAAGTTGGGTTTGCTACTTGAGAATCCCACCAGGTGAGAAGAGGGCCAATAGCACGAAGATCCATCAAGAGAAGGTCGTCAAGCCAATCCTTGAATTCCTGCATACCATAATCCCAAGAACAAGCACCTCCATCAATTTCAGTCAAGGATTTAACCACATTGAAGTCCCCAAGAAGAGTCCACAGTTTATCAATTGAGCCAGTAATAGCTCGCAAATCAGTCCAAAGAAATTTCCTTTCACTAGGCGTATTGAGCCCATAGACAACAGTAACAAAACCATTAAAACTAAAATTAATAGAAGAAATAGAACAATGGATAAATTATGCGGACTTTGTAATAACATTGACATTCTAGATATTTGGGTCCCATCCAACCCAAATTCTTCCATTAACATGATACTCATAGTTAAAGCTGCCGCTTTTGCCAATTCCTACAAATAGCTTTGGAGGCGAAATTAGCCTTAGGAGACTTAACCCTTGTTTCAACCAGGCCAACAAAAGAGATTCTATGCTTACGTATGAGATCATGGACGCTAGTCTACTTTGGAGACATATTTACACCTCTAATATTCATAGAGCAAAAATTTATCATAAACAGGGGATGGGGTTATGCTGGGGACTTCTTACTCCCCCGTTCTTTGATCTTTTTCTTTGAAGCTTAACCAAGGTCAAGAGATCCTACAGCTTTGTGTTTAAGATCCCTGACTTCCTTCTCATCAATTAGTTTGAGCTTACCCACAAGAGGGTTAGGAGAGGGAGTGGCATCAGTGTCAGAGAAACAGGCCAGATGACCAACGGCCATAGGGGAGAAAAGGTTGGACAAATTAGAGTCAGGAGGAAGTAAGGATCCTTCGGGTTAGATTGTTGCTTTAGACCCTTAGCAACCACTGTCCAACCATTAGAAGGGAGGGGGCCAAAGGAATAGCCTTTGACAGGGGGGACATGGGGAGTAGGTTCTTTCTGTCCAACTTGTAACTTTGGGACTCATTTGAAGTTGACACTAGGACAGCGAGCAAGGGAGTGGCCGAAGGACTTGCAATGAGAGCAGAGGAGAGGACGATTTTGGTATTCCACTCTAACCCGAACAACTTTTTCAGTTTGGGTGTCCTCATCGATAACATCCACTTCCAGACAGCTAGGGAAAGAAGATGAAGAAGAAAAAATTATCAAAATAAAAAGATGAAGAAGAAAGCTCTACACAAACTTTGGCAAAAGTCATCGGCTCGAATTTACCAGTAACACTATCAACAAAGAGTGGCTTACCAATGCCACTAGCTAGGTAACTGAGCCCTATAGGAGAAATGTAGGACATCGGGACATTATGAAATTTAACCCAAACTAGAGCTTTAGTGCAGGCTTCAAACTTGAAATCCATCCCTTCCTTCCAAAGCATGAGGCAAAGGTGTTTGTTTGAGATGTACCAAGGGCCAAGGGCAAGGACACTTTCTCTTTCCAGAGAGTTTGAGAACTTGAAGACAAAAAATCCCTTATCATGCAAGAAAACCTTCTACAATATATGCTTGTCCCAAAGCTTATGGACAGTTTCTTCAACTAGTTTAAAGGGGAGTCTAGAGTTGATAAAGCTCCCCATAAGGCAGGTATTCCAGAGGGTGTTTCCTTTTAGGAGAACCTCAGCCGGAGGTCTAATGCGTATTACTCCATCCTCCGAGGCCGGAGGTTCAGGGGGGAAATATTCAAGTGGAGAGCAGAGTTTTGGGTCACTCTTGGTTACCACATCACTCCAAGATTATTTAGAAGGCTGACCAGCTTCAGGAGGGTTTACATCACATTTTACCTCCACATAGGCATCAAGAGAGGGGGGACGTGTCCTTAGAAGATTTCAGACCCGACACATGTGCAAGTCTAGTAGGAAGATCAATGAGAGGTTTTAGGGAGCCAAGATCTATCATGTTGTGGTCGTTAACACTCCTAGCCGATTTGCCTTTGTTAGCGAAGTCATTTACATTCTGAAGAGAAAAACCTTGGGCTTTAATGAAGTCCATTAAGGTAAGACACTTCCTACGTTCATCAGCTGCATCAAGGCATCCTTGTTGCGATAAGTGTTGTGCAGCTTTAAATATCTCGGACATGGAGGGGCCAAGCATAGAACCTAAATTTTCCCCCAATAATCTTTGTTAGCCACGAGTCGGAAGACTCAGCGGTGGCTAAATTAAGTAAATATAACAGGCATGGGGTCAAATTCTGCCATAGCCGTGTCATTTGCAACAGGGGAGTTTGGATTTGAACCCCCGAAATCGGCGAATAGGTCATGCGAAAGGCTACTCTCGGAGTTGCGGTATGAGAGGTAAAAGAAATCAACCATGGTGAGAGGGGAAGAGAGACGAAGGAGTACGGAGGAGGAAGGGAGGAGTACGAAGTATGAAGGAAGAGAGGGGAGGGACCTAAAAGAGGAAAACAGAAAAGTTTGGTAAGGACAGATAAGTTTGGTGAGAATGGGCGGGAGACCAAAAAAAGAAAGAGAGAGATAATGGAAATAGATGGAAATGAAACGGAAGGTTTAGAGAGAAGGGAGAGAAAACATCCTAGAGAGAGAAACTAACCCATCCTTCTCACTTTAAGTAGTTTCTAGTCCATCCGCATGAACCGTCTACTTGCTAATGGTCTGAAATGTTATTATTCTAAAAAGATAGTTTGTTGGGCTTTGTTTTGTATATGATGATTAGCGTTTCTTCTAACATCTCAGTTGGGCATTTGGCCTTGTAATCTCTTATAGCCATGACATCATAGGGCATGTCCTATGATGTCTGTGCTATATTCTGATTGGGGTTTCCCATCAGGCTTGTAATCTGTTTTATTTTTTATTTAATTCAGTCTAAATTTAGCAAAAAAAAAAAGAAAAAAAGAATAATAGTGTGTGCTAGAGATGAAGAAAAGGCTTTAGATGATGTAAGAAGGCTTACAGTGGACTGTCAAAGAAGTCTTCAATAGCTTTAAATGGGACGAACACTTTCGGCAAAATCGGTAAAAAAAATAGCCAAATATAAGCTCACAAGTGTTTAAAATGAGAAAACACTCAATTTATAGTGGGTACAGAGCAAATTGGACTTCCTCACCATTTTCTTATGCAAAATGGCCACCCGAAGCCCTCTGTTTATAGGGGGCATGAGTGCACCCTACATTTGCCAGCAGATGCACTCTGCAGTACGCTGCCGCAAACTCATGGGTCCTCGTTATCTCAGCACGTGCACTGTGCAACGTGTTGTCTGTTCGAACTTTCAGAACTTAAATTCGGGAATCCGATTAAGGTGTATAAGACCTTTTATGGCATGTTGTTGTCGAGAGCTACACAATGACATGTGATAAGAGGTTGTACAAAGTCGAGAAAGATGGCACCATGCCAAGGTCTTCAAGTCTTCAAATTCTATCCGGTGTGCTGTCCTGTGTAGTAGTCACTCGGGATTGGAGCTATGGGTTCTTGTAGGACATTTCTGTGTAGAATGTATGTTGAAATGTTTACTGAGACGGCGCAATGTAGGATCGAGGTGGAAAATGATGATTTTGCCCTTCACCAAGGTTATCTCCGATTTTGGCTGATTTAGCAGTCGTTGCTCAGGGTTATCTCTGAGTTTGGGTTGTTGCAAGTGCTGAATGCCTGTCCTCCCGGGGTTCTCTCCGGGTTTGGAGCTGAGTGCCTAGGGGCTATCACCAAGTGTTGAAGCTAATCGCAAGGGTTTGAAACAAGCATTTATGGGGTTATCTCCGGAACTGAAACTGCACTCCTCGGGGTTATCTCCGAGGTTGGGTCTAAAACTCCCGGGGTTGTCTACGAGATGACAAACCTCTCCTGTATTCCTCGGGGTTGTCTCCGAGGTTAAAACTAAGTATCCCGGGGTTGTCTCCGAGATGGAAAACTGAGTATCCCGGGGTTGTCTCCAGGATGGTGCTGATTTGACTTCCCGGGTTATCTCTGGAAGACAATTTTGCCCTCCTGCAAGGTTAGTAACAAGAATGCAAAATTTCGAGTGTCTACAGATGCCCCTCTTTATCATATTCATGCAGTGCAATGGCATGTATAGGATAAAGAATACTAAACACTTAAAATGTGACAAGATATTCATGATGTAATGTCCTGCAGCATGATGCAAATGATGTATGTGATTTGTTGGACCGTTTTCTAATGGGATGTGATGATCGTTTGCTCCCATAACTTATGTTGGGGACTGGAGTTATCACAGATATCCCTGATGAACTGCTTTAGATGTCTGCTCCAAAGTTCTCATGAACTTCAAGGATGCTGAAATTGGGGTTATCACCAAAGTCCTTAATCCTTGGTACAGGCTTCCCATTACCTCTCATTTACGAGAGACCTGTGGGGATGTATTCTGTCTGTTGAAGACGTGTATAACAGATTCCATCATCGGTCCTCCCCGATGAAGATGGTCTTCCCTGGTTTGTATCGCCAGGTCTTTCCAGTGTTCTGTTGGAGTTACTACTAACAGTTTGTGTTTATCAGGGTTGCCTGCCCTCGTTGAAATGTACATCAACGGATGAAATTCCTGTTGGGGCCGACGTCAAGGTTGCTTGACCTTCGTTGACGTGTGCATCAACGGCTGAAATCATCGGATGGCTTCCGATGTTTCGATGGATTTACTTGCCATCAGCTGAATGTTGTCAAGGTTGCTTGACCTTCATCGATATGTGCATCAACGGATGAAAAGTATGAGGTTCCTGCTGAGGAGAAGTGTTTTGGGAGTTACGACTCCAAAATGACGGCATCGGACCTTCGTGAGGTATTGCCGAATGTAGTTTGCAACAATTGTGATCATTGGTATAGTGAGCCTGTGTCCGGGCGAATACCAATGAATGACATGTAGACCTATAATTTGGTCCATGAAAACAAGGATTTCAGGATTTTTCGCTCAATCGCGTAGCATCTTTTTTCCTGATTTGGCCTTTTCAGCTTGTGAGAACTCCTTTGCAACTCGAACTGGACCAACCTGGAGGGATAGGTCCCACCCAGGGGAGCCACATGTACACATGCGGCCAGCCGTGGGTGGCCTTTAAGGTAGATGTGGCTTTCACAAGTTATTTTCAAGTGCGCCGCATACAGAAATCCAGAGAGCTCTTCTTGGATCTCTTGAGTTGTAAGGCGTCTTTCGCAAATTACATCACCATAGTACAAGTGTTCTACCTTACATCTTGGTAATGTATGCATGTCTTTTTTTCCAATTTCTATTCGTTGGAAAATGACTTATCATATGAAATGCATCTAAACACATAGTAGTGAATATGCATGCTCATATGTCTTGATAAAAAATATTCAACATAGTAAATGTTAGTATTCAACCATCTTTGAACATAATGATGTGAAAATATTTGACTTTTGAAAGCAAATAAAATTGGTACCTTTTTACTCGCTATTTCTTATCCTATTTGAGGATAAATGAACAAAAGGTAGTAAAACAAAGTAATCCACGGTAATTAGGCTACCCTTATGGATTTATGACTTTGATATATTTATGCATGTAGGATGTTTATGATTGTGGGTAGGTGTGCTCTTGAATGGCCACCTAGTCATGCCTATGGGCATGTGGATAGTCCTGTTTATAAAGGAGACGGCAAAATTTCTCCAAAAGTCTAGGCATTGGGTAGACATGCATTTTTTAACTCTCTCTTAGGCGTATGTTAAAGTAATGCATGCATGCATATAGTTATAAAAATGCATTTGAAAAGCTCCAGGTTAGAATTTACCACACCCTTTTTGAGGTGATTTAGAGACTTATGTCCAGATATACATGGATTCGGATCAGCCGAGTAGTTCCCGCAGGACCACTTCACGTGTGTGAATGAGGGGTGAAGTGCCTCGACCCCGTTCAGTTAGACAGCCTCATCGTTTGGCGGAGGTGGTGATTCGTCCTGTCCTGGTTGATGTATTGGATGTTGAGGTTGAGGAGGAGGATGTACCAATTGTGGCTCCCGCTCCTGTAGTTAATGTTTCTCGTAGGGATTTTCCAGGCATTCAGGTGGCTATTCAAGATCTTCTGGGTGATTTAAGTCGCCACCCCTCGGTTTACTTGCATGCAAACGAAGTAAAAGCTGGGTTTAATCTTCTTTTTTCCTATTGATGAGGAGCAATGATTCTGATATTTGATTTGCATTTGATGTAGGTTCCCGGCTTCATGCAGCCTCGAGGGAACTGGTTTAGCATACACTCCCTTTATCAGGCTTGGCATCCAGATTACCGAGGTATTGTGCATGATTGGGGTTTTGGAGCGTTCTTTTCCATTCTCCCCCGTCGTTGTCCCTGGGGTTATCTCAGGGCATTGTCTGAGTGCTGGTTTCACCAAACTCAGTCTCTCCATTTGTTGGATTGTGAGGTGATGATGACGCCAATGGATTAGCGGTTTATCACTGGTATGGAGTTTGGAGGGGCGCTAGTGCCATGTGTGGCGAACATTACCTCGACTGTCATCAGATCCTTGCTAGGAGTCCCAGCTGAGGCGCTCAAGGGTAGGACCGTTCGTACGGGTCCTTTGAGCATAGATGCTATAAGTGGGCCTTTGAGTGAGCCTATGCCCGCTGATGTGAGAGTCAGGGATCACATTCTTCGGCGATTGTTCTTGGTTATTATTAGGGGTTGTTTCATAGCAGACAACTCTTTTTTTTTCCACTAAGTTTGTTTGTGTATTGAAAAAGAAAGAGATAAAACAATCACTAAGGGCATACCCCAGAAGCTTTAGATAGAACCACATGGGACAACCCCCAAAATGGACAACTAAAGACTAACAACCAAGCCATAGAACAAGGAACATTACTAAGCAAGGCAAAAGAAAATACAAGCAAGAAATCCTAAACAACCAACCAGCTGAATCCAAGCAGCCAAAAGGACGAACTGGAGCCAAAGACTGAACATCCGAACCGATGAGGATGTTGAATCATAGTATGAACCCCGAAGCTGATAAGGGTGCCCTGAAGCCAAAACTAGCATCCCCAGCTTCCCAAAAACAAGAAGCCGAACCCCTGTAGCTGAGCCAAGATGCTGAACCAAGAAGGCGAACCAGCCCATCATTGTCCCTAGAGCACCGAACCGAGAACCAATCGGATGAAGTAAACCGACACACCTGGTGTGAAGCAACAATCGAACCACCACCGATGAGGCGAATTTCCATAGAAGTTTAGAACTTCCATCACAGACGGTAGCCAGAAATTTGAGATCTCTGCGTGATGTGCTAGGAAGCCGAACCAAAAAGAAGGAACTACAGACCTGAATCCCCCAACTTCCAAACTAACCAAGGAGCCGAACCATGAGGCCGAACTCTTTTTCACCAGACCTGCCCTACCCTGCCGGACTAAGTCAGACCCAGAAGCTTTAGAGTGGACCAGTAGGCCAATAGTCCAATAGGTCAACCCCCATAATGACCAAAGCTGATTGATCTAGTACGAGAGCCAAAAGAGACGCTGCCAACTCTGAGCTTGTCCAAAAACCCCCAACCGAAGCATTACCGAACAACACTAACCGGCATATGGCTACTGTGGCGAGCCCATCCACCAATGATTCAGCATAGCCTCCTGCAGCAGCCTAGCCCAACCCAGACCGAGACCAAACCTGCATCAAACCAGTGATCTAGATAAACTGCACACCCAGCAACTCAGAAGCAGAAGATCGGCAGTCAACCTACACAACTAATCAAATAACCCCTTATATATAATACAACATATCATCCGGTATGCAAAGGTGCACATCAAATCATTCAGAGCATCCATAGCAGAAGACTAACTCCTCAACCAAGTTACAAAACCATCCCTACAGCCACCCCCTAAGGTTAGGCCTAGTTTGAACTGCCTTAATAAAAACAGAAGAGGAAGATAACCTTGACTTAATGACATTAATTATCTCCCTAGTAAGAACCCCCATAGGCATCTTGATCTTGTTATGGACAATGGAGTTTCTAACTGCCCAGATTTTGTACACTGTGGTGGAGAGAACCAGCTTTAGAATATCTAACCTAAGATTACTCCCTCGAAATTTGATAATATATTCCACAAGATTGTCCCAATTCATTGGAGCATTAGTCCAAACACCAACTGCTAAGGTAGTGGAGAGAACATAAGAAGAATAGGGGCATTCAAAGAACAAGTGAGGGAAGGTTTCAACATGGAAATCACAAAGAGGGCAGGTCAAAGGGTGAAAGCTAGAATAGTTTGAAAACCTATCATTTGTTGGCAATCTATGTCGAAGAGCAAGCCAAAGAGTAAAGGAGAAACGGGGACTGTGGAGAGAATGCCATATGAGAAGCGACCCATGGTACTAATTAGAGACATGTGAGCGAATAGATTCCCAAATAAAAGAGGTCTTGACATATTTATTTCATGAGGATTCCCATAAGATCATGTCATCACCGGCGTGATCGGGAGCAGGAAGAGAAGTGATTAGGCTTCGGAGTTGTTGCACTTCATGATGATTACTAGCCGGTAACGCCCATGCTCCCAAAGAGATAACAGCAGAGACATGAGCGTTAACAGGGATTCGGGAGTTGGAGAGCAAATACGGAGAGGGGTTTAATGCCTGGCCATTCAACCACGGGTCATGCTAGAACCTAAAAAAATTGTCGTTCCCAACTTTATAGGTAAGGAAATTTAAGGCCAAAGGCCGCAGTTTAAGAATCTTACGCCAAATCGATGAGCAGTTCGATGGACTAGAGCAATGCCAGAAATTAGTCTTTGGAAGAACTGAGGCTTTGACCCACTTAGCCCATAATGAAGTTGAGGAAGGAGAAATGACTTTGAGTAGATGGAATAAAATGAAGGATGAATTCCAATCAGTAAGATTCTTTATAGCAAGACCTCCCTCAGCATGGGGAAGAGACAGGTCCTTCCAAGTGACTTTAGAACCATTCCGAAGAAGAGAGGAGCCCTTCCAAAGAAATCTACACATTATAGATTGGATAGCTCGCAATACCAATTTAGGCAAGATAAAATGGGCCGCCCAATAAGACTAAATGGCAAATAGCACTGATTTTATCAACTGTACTCTACCAGCATAAGAGAGGTATCGAGAAGTCCAAGAGGTAACTCTCGCAGTGATTCTGTGGATCAGAGGCTGGCAATCGGATTGTGTATGTTTAGAAGAGATGAGAAGAACTCTGAGAAATCTAATTGGTAGAACTCCATGCGGTATACCCAGCAACTGGTTTATACTCTCCTTGACACCATTTAGGACATTTGCTAGGAAAAATAGACTTTAAGAGCATTGGGGATTAATCCAGAGAACATTGAGAATGATTGGATGCACGAGTGGATAATGGAAACAGAGGGCAGATCTCCATGGCAGAACATGATAATGTCATCAGCGAAGCATACATGCGTAATGTTGCAAGGTTCTATTTTCCAATGAAACTTGAAGTTGGGCAGGAGAGTTTCTTTATTCAGTATCATGGAGAATGCTTCCATGGCTAGAACAAACAAATATGGGGACAGAGGATCTCCTTGACGAAGACCCCTCGCTCCCTTAAAATAGCCAGCAAGAGAGCCATTGACTTTGACAGAATACATTGTTGTTGTGATGCAATCTCGAATCCAGTTTATGAAAATGGGAGGAAACAGAAGAAGACTCATGGGTCTAAGAGAAAACCCGATCCAACGTGGTCAAAAGCTTCAGAATATCAATTTTTAGAGCACACCTTGCCGGACCGTAGAGGCGATGGTAGTTCTGAAAAGCTCTGAGCAAGGAGAATATTATCGCTAATGCTTCTACCCGAGATGAAAGTTGATCGAGCATGGTCAATAAGGGACGGAGGACTGATTTTAGCCTATTGGCAAGAATCTTTGCTATACATTTGTAGATTGTGTTGCTTGAAGAAATAGGTCCAAGTGCGCCATATTGGAAGGATTTTACGTCTTGGGATCAAGGCTATGGCAGTAGCATTCATTCCCGGAAGTTTCCGATCTTTGAAGAAAGAGTGGACAATGATAGTGAAGTCTTAACCGGTGTATCCCAACAGTGAAGGAAAAGGTTAACATTAAAACCTTCTGGCCCTAGGCTTTTATTCTTTTTCATGGATTGGAGGACTGCCTTAATTTCAGAATCAAGGATTGGAGTGGTTAAAGCAGCTGCCTGAGATGACGAGATCCTCTTAGTAACAAAAGTTTTGAGATCATCACGGTCCGGATAGGTAGTAGGAGATGACCCCAGCAGATCCTGGTAGTAGGCCACCGCCACCTGCTGGATACCCTGTTGGTCCTCAATCAGATCACCCGAGTTGTTGAAGATAGAAAGAATTTTGTTGTGATTCCTATTACTCTTGATAACAGTTGCAAAGAACTTAGTGTTTTTATCACCCTGGGCTAGCCAAATGGCTCTAGATTTCTGGAGCAAGAGAGATTCTTCAAGAGCCATTGCTTTCCATAAAGATTGGGAATATGCCGATTCTTGAGCTAATAAAGGTGGGTTCAGTGGATTAGCATGGAGAGACAATTGAACGGAGGCCAAATGACCCTGCAGCTTGCTAACATTACTAGAGAGATTACCTATAGATGAATTCAAGGCTACGAGAGCTCTCTTGGTTCTCCTCAGCTTCTCATTAAAGGTGTAAAATGAATTCCCATGCATACTATAGTTCCAATAATCTGATACAGCTTCCTTGAAACCGTCCAACTCAAGCATTAAATTAAAGAATTGAAAGGGGTTTTTAGGTTTCCGCAGATGATAACTAGTGTTAAGAATAACTGGGCAGTGATCGAAAAGGCCACGGGGGCCAAAAGTAGCTTGGGAGTTAGACATTGTGCTAAACCATGAATTGTTTCCCATAGCTCTGTCCAACTTCCTAAAAATTGGGTTTCCGACCTGGCAGTTCTACCACGTATGTTGAGGCCCAATAGCACGAATGTCATCTACTCCAAATATGTCTAAACAGTCATTGAAGTCCGTCATTCCAGCGTCCCAAGAAGAATCACCACCCTCAGATTCAGTAACCCTTTTGATAGTGTTGAAATCCCCAGAATCACACCAAGTGTCCGGAGATGATAGGGATTTGAGGTCATTCCACAACATCCACGCCCACCGGTAATTCATGCCATAAACAATCGAGGCCGATGATTGGGGTATTACCATGAATAGGGGGTAAGTTTGAAATGGGAGAGTTGAGAAGATCAAAGCAGGTATCCACTCTCCATATTAGGGTCCCACCCCACCCAGATCCTGCCGTTCGGGTGGTGATCATAGTTGAAGACCCAAACCCAGTTACGACACAAGGCTCTTGAGATCCTGAGTGCCTTTGGAGCTTTGATTCTAGTCTCAATAAGACCCACAAAAGAGATATGGTTGTTTAATAAAAAATGACTTAAGCTAACTTTGCTTTGGCTTCTTATTTAAACCCCTGACATTATAGGAACAAAAATATATCATAGAGAATGGGGGATAAGGCTTAATCAAGAAGGGGGAGACCCCTTGGACCTTTATTTCTCTTCTTAGAATTTTGAAGAGATTCTTTCCCAGGCCTGGTTTTATGCTTCAGGTCCATACATTCCTTCTCGTCGACCTGCTTAAGTCTATCCACCAAAGGGTTGGGGGAACAGGAGATTCAGAGTCATCGTCTGGAAGAGGGGGTGAAGCAATAGGGGTAAAGGCGTTTGTATAAGGAATAGGGTGAACAGTAGGAGGGGAATATGAATTTTTTGGTCCTTTAGAGACAGCTGTCCAAGAACCCTCAGGGTCAGGGGGAATTAAAGAAGGAGAGGCATTAGTTGCAAGAGGGATAAAGGGACTGATGGCCTCAGGAGGGCAAGACGAAGCTTTGGGAACCCACTAAAAATTGGATTTAGCACACTTGAGCAAAGAATGACCAAAATAGTTACAATTTGAGCAAGAAGGAGGTCTGCTCCAATACCCCACTTTCACCTCAACAGTATCTTCAGCCAAGGCCACACCATCGAACACAACTGCATGAATTGAGGCTGGGAACGTAGGATTGAAGCATTCATCTCAATGCAAATTCGCATAGCTCATTGGCTCAAGCTTAGGCGTCATATCATCTGCAAATAATGGGTGACCAACAAACTTTTCGCTAGGTAGCTCAAACCCTCCTTTGTCAAATAAGAGAGGGGTATGTTCTTTGAATTTAACCCTGATTGGGACTTTGCTATGATCGACATTTACAAATTTAACCCCTTCTTGCCAATGTCAGAGAAAAAGAAGTTTTGATGCTATATACCATGGGCCTGTTGCTAAAACATTGTCCCTATCTGCTATAGAATTGAACTTGAAAATGAAATACCCCTTGTCATGGAGATAAACTTTAGTCAAACCCAAGTGTCCCCATAGCTTCTTTGCGAGGTCTCACCAACTTGAAAGGCGGTTTCATTGAATGAAATGATCAACTAGACTAGTGGACCACTTATGTAGGCCAATCTTGAGGACTTCAACTGGAGGATTAATAGTAACACTCCCTTCACCGGAGACGGGGAAGAAGCTCGAGACCAAATTCTTCTCGAGAGGCGGAGTTTGAAACAATCGAGCTCCAAGATTTAGGATGAATGGGCTGGTTATCGACTTTCTCCCGGACATGATGGGGGGTTACCTCAGACACCGGATGACTTCCAGAAATAGTGGCCAAGGAAGCAAGGGGAGGAGAGGATGCTTCCTTGGGAGAGCTCCGTCCGAATATAGGACAGGAATCGAGCACCTTACGGGCATTAGCTAGAGCAGCGGAAGTCCCTATAGTGGAAAGGTTATTAACATCATCTAATGGGAGACCCAATGCGAGATATATTCCATTAACTATGCATTCTTCCTCCTTTCTGCAAAGGGCTTCCTCGCATGACCATTTCTAGAGAAGAAATGAGCGACTTTAAAAATATCTTGAGCTTCAGAACTAGAGGTTGGGCCAAAGTTCTCTCCAAGTTGAGCATCAAAGGCATTAGATTCATCAGTGCTTATAGAAAATTTTGAGGGGTTAGGCTCAGATTCCACCATACTCTGATTCATTGGGGGAATTTGGCTTTGAAATGCCATATTCTCGCAAAGAGATCATGAGATGGGCTACTCTCGGAGAGTTAGAAGGCGGAAAGATGGGGATGGTCAACCATGACACTGAGGTAGGAAGAGAAGGGAAAGCAAAGTAGAGGATGAGACAGAACAGATAGGCGAGCACTGCAGGAGGCCAGAGGAAAGGGTGTCGAAAAGGCCGGAAGGGAGGGGAACAATAGCTGGAAATTGGAGACGAGGGAAACCAAAAGGGTAAACAGAAAAGTTTGGTGAGGATGGAAGAGGTAGGTGAGGATGGGCAGGAGACTGAAAGGGAAAGAAAATTAACGGTAAAAAGGGAAAGAGCAGATGGACGGAGGAAAAGAGACCCGGTCTTAAATCCTAAAATCCTAGAATCCTAGTGAGAAGGGAGAGCACATTTCTAGAGAGAGAAACTAACCCATGGCGAAAGTGTTGTGTCAAAGAACTCACTTATGCTCACTATTCTCCATAGCAGACAACTCTTCCACGGTGTCATTCGCTTTGATCAGCCCCACTCGGGAGGTGGGACCGTATTGGAGAGTATGATTGGGGCTCCTACACATTTGCCTATTTCCTCGAGGAATGCGCATGCATTCGCATGGGCAACAGAGGCTTAGCTAGGATTTTACCCATTTCACTTTGGTGAGTATTTCTCTTTTGATTTCCAATGTACAGGTTAAGAGTGTTCACTGACAGCAGATGTTTGCCTTTGTGTTGGCAGTTTTGGGCCTATGAGAGGCTTCCATGTTTGCGTCCTGTGAGTGTGTTATGTTTAGAGACCTATCCGAGGACGGCGATGGCATCACTCCATATTGGCGGAGGTTCGTATAGCTGACGGTTTCACCCATTGTCGCTTATAGTTGGAGTTGTTGACATCTGATGTCATCACTTGGGTTCCCTACCGGGGAACACTTGACCATTGGATTTGAGGATGGATTTCGGTCGGTGTCGAAAGCACGTGATATCCACCCGTAGGATTTCTCTCTTCACAGATGGAGGATGGGAGCTCTATTTAAGAGAGCGTGCTATTAAGAGCACCGCATGAGATATCCGTGTACCAATCTTGCCTCCTACAAGGACCTGTGTTTTTTGTTTGAATTTAGACTGAAATAAATAAATAAAATGGGTGTTACAGAACTGCATGGGAGCGACCCAATCAGAAATAGAGATCCCATAGGACATGCCCTATGGTGAAAAGACTATTTAAAGCGTACAAGCCACTGCCAAAGAAATGTTACAATACATGTTAGAGCAAAAAGCCCCACATAACTGACGATTGAGCACTTGGGAGACCTGGGGAAGAAGGCAGAGGCGACGATCCAAGTTCGAGAAACAAGACCCACTCTACGATCTGAAGAAGCAGACCCAGCGCAGACAAAGCTGAAGATCACTCTACGAAGCCCTAGATGAGGCTGAAGGGAACTCTACGGAAAACCACTCAAACCCTACTAAACGAATACCCAGCCAAGGCTGAAGGGAACTCTACAATTAGCTCGAGAACAAAGGCCCCACCACTCTACAAAAACTCAGACGAGTTCGAAGGGACCTCTACAAAGATCCACTAGATCCCCAGCCAAAACCCTGCCAAGACCTAAGGGAACTCTACGAAGATCCAACAAGGATCGAATGGAACTCTATGAATACATTGCCAAGGTCGAAGGGAACTCTACGATCCCGAAGAGAACTCTAAAAGAGAACTAAGGCCGAAGATCACTCTACGAAACCTGGACGACTACGAAGAACCACTCCCACTCCAAGAAGTGTAGCAGACCTAGCTCTATGAAGCGCACTCTACGGTTACCCAGGCCAAAGAACAACCTACGAAACTTGATTCATCATAAGCCATTCAAGGCCCACTGGTCAAAGCCCCTCAGTGCTCAAAGACCAAAGCCCCACTCTACGAGATGGAAGAACTACGGAGACCCACACAATAGCTAGGCCATACTTCATAATTTCGATGATATCCCATTGTTGGGCATTGACGACTACATTTTGTCAGAGGGTTTATTAACCCAGGGGAGGCATTATACTGCTGGTGGTCCCCTCGTACCATTGGAGCCCAGACCCGCACCACTCAGTTCATGAGGGATATGGTTCCTGGATCTGTAATGATGACGGATTGGATGACCTGTGTCTGAGATCCGAATCATTTGACACAGATTGATAGCTTGACCCGATAGTTGGATCATTTGACACAGATTCATTTGGGCAGAGATCCTTCAGAGGCAGATACTTTTGATCCTTCCAGCTCAGGTGCTGGCCCCTCAGGTGACCCATATGGCTTTTCCGGTGCAGATCCTCCCTTGTATAGGCCTGACATCCCCGTTGATGGAAATCCAGTGACTCAGGAGGAGTTACATCAGGTGGACAGGATTGATGATGTAGATATTGACACAATTTTTTTGTGTGCTAAATTTAGACTGGAATAAATAAAATGGGGGATTACAAAACCGCATGGGGGAAACCCAAACAGAAATAGTAAAGACATCATAGGACATGCCCTATGATGTAAAGACTATAAAAGGTTACAGGCGTCAGCCCAATAAGAAAAGGTTACATTACATACCAAAGCATAAATAAGAAAACCATCGTCAAGACGCTCGAACACGGAACCACCGAAACTTGCTACCACGACGACGACCCACTCGTGGCCGAAGCCCCATTCTACGAAGACCCACTCTACGAAGCCCCACTTTGTGAGTCCCCACCAAGTCGAGCCCTGTTGGGTAAAATCAATACGCTCAAAACACGCAAGTGTACGTAGTCAACAAGTAATATAGTAGTGAATAGAGTATCGTTCCCACGAAGACAAATTAGCAAGAATTTTAACTTCACAATTATCAATTTTCTATTAACCCTAATTTTATTAAAGTAATCATTTCAATGGTTTTAAATTATAGAAACTAAGTTAATAAATAAACAAACTATCACAAAACAGTCACCAATATCAAAATCCGGAATTTTAAACAATTAATGGAGAATTAGACTTATGATTTCACCTTGAGCTTTACTCTGATTTTCAAACCTTTATTCCAACTCAATTTAATATCCCAGTTTATTATTCAAAAACACGAATGTAATACTAGCCACCTCTCGATGCACTAATACCGTATTAACATCAATCCACAATTAAGATAGAAATATGTTAAACACCTAAATTAACCAACTCACTATATCTCTATGTGAACTGCAATTAAAGAAGGTTTAAGTTCAAGCTCTCTATACGATTACATGTGATGTCAAGCGTATCTCTACCTTAACAATAATCAAAATGCTTATTGACAAAATTCATGACACATCTTTATATTAACTAGGTCTAGATTCGAATCTCCTCTCTTGATTCCATTCAAATCCACAAAAAATTGTTGATCAGGCAATTCATAAATTCACACTCAAATTAACATAGATAAACTGAAAATATATTATTGAATTGGAAATCAAAGCTTTAGAATCATCATTTCGCCCAAAGATCCATCACAAGTCTAATAAGTGAATTAGTTCATAATGAATGAATTAACAATTTGAATAGTTTATCGAAAACAACCTTTCAATCACAAACAAGACTTAAGAGAAGAAGAATAATGAAAATCCCTTTACGTGAGACTCGATTTGCAATCGTCGTGACAATCTCTTGAAAATTACTCCTCCAAAGCATTTGAATCCTAGAAATCCTCTTGAATTATGCTCAAGTGTGTTGTATGATTGTTGTATATCAAAGTAATACCAAGCTCTCCTCTTAATTCTGGCAGAAGTCCCCTCATATAAAGTCCAGGCGCTTAATAGAGTCCCAAAAACCGTGCACCAGCAGACATGAAAACCGAACAGGACACTTGAGGACCATTTTACGGTGGTATTGATGACTTAAAAGGCCATACAGTGAACTAGAAGCTCGCTAAAGGATTTTTCCACTTTCATCCATTTTTCCACTTATGCTCCAAAACTTCGCCATTCTTCACCTCTTGCATCCACCCTACACATAAATTAACACAAAACGAGTGAAAATGAACACAAAACACGAAGATAACTATGAATTTAAACTTGAAATGAATATTGATTCATATCAAGCCCCTCATTGTCGAAGTCCAAGCCACAGAAGAGACCATCTTGAAGAAAATGAAGTCATAATGCAGGCTGGCCGAAGCAAAACGACACCAATCCCAGCCCCTCATTCACAGAAGTCCAAGCCGATTCGAGCCCTCTCTGGCCAGAAGCCCCACTATCTGAAGATGACCCACTCAAGGCCGAAGTCTCACTCTACGAAAAATCCACTCTACGAAGACCCACTCTCCGAAACCTCACTCTACAAAGACCCCACTTGGCCAAAACCCCACTCTACGAAGCCCCATTCTACGAAGCCTCATTCTACGAAGGTCCCACTCGGCCAAGAACCCACTCTACGAAGGCCCAATTCGGTCAAAACCCCACTCTACGAAGTCCCACTCTACGAGTCCCCAGCACCAGCACTAGCAGACCACAAGCAAACCCAAGACGAGTGCAGTTACAACACAAAAGATCTATAGCATAGTCTAGACTTGATTTTTTGAAATTTAGCATTAGAATGAAGCCCACACTTTATCAAATGAATAATATCACGAATGAGAATCCGAGCAGGGGTGGAAGAGTGTGAGAAAATCCTAGCATTTCTTTCGGTCCAGATTCTATAGACCATTGCAGCAAACCCAAAATGGAGAAGACTAGATTGAAAATCCTAGTATTTCTTCTAATGTGTATTCTCGTTATATCTTTTGATAGACATTTGTTAGATATTAGGGCAGCTGTGCCCCATTCTCGCTATATCGTTTGATAGGCCTTTGTTAGTAGTAGGGGACGGCTGTGCCCCATTTCCCTGTATTTTTTTTCAACTGTACAGAGATGATGTATTTAGTAGATGATGTACTTAGGAATGTATGTACTGTTTCCATTCCCTACATCATATTGCCATCTATTATTTTGTCATGCATGTATTATGTCATGCATATGTATGTCCAGAGATATTCAGCATTGACCCCTGGATGGTCTTATGTTACGGCCCACACAGATGTCTTCTTCGACAGTTAGCTGTATTGATCACACACCACCAGTATTGGTGGCTTCTCGCTTGAGATCTTGGTATGATAGTGTTTCCCCTTCAGACAGGATGATTGTAGATCAGCTATTGCAGCATTCCATGACCCTCCTGACATTCTAAGTTCCATTGGGCTTCGTAGATGGCATGCTAGAGCATTGGGTATCGGAGAGGCAGGTTTTCCGATTAGGGACTTATGAGTTGACTCCTACCTTGGAGGAGTATGAGCGGTTGACGGCCTTTCCCTTAGACAGACCTTGCGCTCGGATGGCTATTAGAGATATGTGCCGGCAGTTCATGACCCTCACCGGGTTGTAGCGTAGAGTAGTAGAGGATGAGATTACATCCGGACATGTATTGTCCCAACATTTTTTGATAGACAAATTTGGCTCAGTGGATAGCTATGCGCGGCACTCCAAGGATTTCACCACACCAGAGGATCAGTGGCATGTGGCCAGAGTGGATGTACTCGTGATGTGCATAGTGGCGTATGTATACATGCCACGATATATGGATGAGCTGGACATCGGTGTTTTAATGGCAGTGAGAGCTCTCAGGGAGGGTCATACCATTATTCCGATGATTGTGGCGGAGACGTTGAGATCAGCCACGTTTTGCCACACCTTCTCTGCAGGGGTATTTACAGGCAGTTCGGTCTTGTTGTACATGTGGTTCATGTCACACTTGAGACCGATTAGTACGTTCCAACAGCATGGGTATTGTTTTTCCCATAATATGGCCATGTCTTACTCCTTTCAGCCATGGAGTGTGTAGACGCTATATCCTGTTCGGTGTTCTTGGCAGGGATTAAAGATCCCTTTGACATTCTTCCGTTACAGGGCTCAGCCCACCCTACAACTTTATTACTCATGCCCATGGCATGGATTATCTCCCTCTAGCTGGTTTGAGGGTCATGATGACCTACCACCCACTAGATGTGATGTCACAATTTGACCAGTTCCAGGACTTCCATTCTTTTGAGGGGGCATTAGGTCAGCGTGTGGCTTCTCGCCATCTATCGTGAGAGGGCCGATCCGGGTGTATGGTCATTGGGATCAGAAGATAAGATCGCTTTTTTATTAGCCATCCGGACTGTTCATCGGAGTATTCTGCGTGGTTGGGGACAGAGACTTCATCGGCTGCGGTAGTATCCACAGTGCCGGGGATTGAGTATGTCAGTGAGGAGCCCATAGAGGCTATTTATTTTCCCACCGAGGAGGAGGAGCTATTTACTGGTTCGACAACAGCTCTTGTTAACTCTCCAAGTGCCTGCAATGCTATGACTCCCCCCTTGAGTATTTAGTGCGAGTTTGCATTTGATGACCTTGAGAGAGATCAAGCTAGGATATTGATGTTGTGACTCTTGATGGGAGAGATGCGCTCTATTAGAGAGAGCGATGCCTTAGCTCAGTATAGATACCACTATTATTGGCGAGATGCGGCGGATCGGACCGAGAGATGCAATGATAGTTGAGCGGGATAGCGCTATATCTGCCCGGGATATAGCCATTACAAACAGTACCACAGTGAGGTCCCTTACTACTGGCATCATTGCAGAGATGAGTACGTATATTGATGAGCACAGTGTCACCATGCAGATGGTTGTAGATCTGTTAGCTCGTGTAGAGATCCTTGTATAGAAGATCATAACGTTACCTCCTTCTTCTGAGAGGGATGCCATGTTAGACTTGATAGCTCACATATACACTGACTTGTAGATGGACTTGTATTTTCCTGCACAGACTAGCTTAGCCATTTTGTCATGTACATTACACATTGTATATATCAAATAGCATTATATATAGCAGGGAAAATATATTTTCAAAAGAGTTGAAAAGCAATGACATCATCTTTGATTCAAGCGAGTAAGACCCACCTAGAGTTATGCATGATGATATTGACACAGGCAGAGGGACCAAGCCCAGAGTTGACAATCAGAGACGAGTGAACAGAATTTGCCAAAGGAGATTGTCCAATCCATGGGTCAAACCATAGGCTAGTATGTGCTCCGTTGCCAATGTCAAAAGATATGTGCCTCTGGCGATATCCCTACATTGTAAAACTTTCCTCCGGATCCAAGAAGCGATCGGGGAATAGGAATAGCCGGAAGGATTTAGACTTGAGCAGAGTTTTATGAACCCATTTGGCCTAGAGAGATGGAGACATGTGATTTATGACATGCCAAAGGTGCATCAAGATAAGTGATTTATTCCAATCCTCTAGATTCATTATTTCTAGACCACCTTCTGCAAAGGGAAGACAAATCTTTGACCAAGCAACTTTTGAGCCATGTTTGTCCATGGAAGGACCCTTCCAAAGGAATCTAGACATGGACGATTGCAAATCTTTCAAAACTGTTGCCGGAAGGATGAAGTTAGTCGACCAATAGGCTTCAGAGGCATGGACAACAGACTTGATAAGTTGCATACGGCCGGCGTACGAAAGGAACTTATTTGTCCAGGAGCTAATTTTGGCTTTGACCTTTTCAAGGAGGGGACGACAGTCAGTAAGGCTAAGTTTCGAGGTTATCAAGGGAACCCCCAGGAATTTTGCAGGGAACACCCCCAACCAAAAATCCAAAAGACTAAGGATAAGATCCGATTGGGCTGGAGGGACATGGGAGAGAAAACACATACTCTTTAAAGCGTTGATGTGAAGACCCGAGCCCAAGGAGAACTAGTGGAGACACATCTTAATATGCCTGATAGAGTCAATATCACCATGGAAAAAGATAAGAATGTCATCCGCAAAGCAAAGATGGGTGATGGAAAGAGGCTCAGATCGCCAGTGAAACTTGAAAGAGGCCCTCAATGAAGTCTGGGCTAGCATAAGGGAAATGACTTCCATAATGATGACAAAAAGGTAGGGGGATAATGGGTGACCTTTTCTAAGGCCTTTTTCCCCTTTGAAGTAACCACATAAATCCCCATTAACCTTAGAGAGAAGCTGGGAAGTGGCGATGCGCCTTGATCCAAAAAATAAATTTGGCGGAACTTGAACAATTGTAAAAGCGACCCACAAGAAATCCCAAGAAAGCGAGAGTCAAATGCTTTCCTAAGATCAATCTTCATAGCACTTTTGGTGGCCGGAGGAGGGTGCTGTGGTAGTTCCTGAAAAGTTCTTGAGCAAGAAGGATGTTATCACCAATTCTCCTTCCCGGAACAAAAGCAGATTGGAAAGGCATGAAGGGAGAATATGATTTAGCCTAGACGCAATGTTCTTCGAAATGCACTTATAGGTAGTATTGCAGCAAGATATGGGTCTGTAATCATTCATAGAAGAGGGGTTCTGGACTTTCGGCACAAGAGCAATAGCCTTTGCATTAGTCCCCCTAAGAAGACATCCCTGACTGAAAAAAGAACGAATAACAACAGTGAAGACCTCCCCAACAATGTCCCAGGCATGGAGGAAGAAATTAACAGTAAACCCATCAGGGCCAGGACTCTTGTTCTTCTTCATGTGCTTAAGGGTGAACAAAATTTCCGCATCAGACATTTCTCTATCAAGCAAAAGAGCTTGTTGAGATGACACAAGCTTGGCCCCAAGAGAGCTAGGGAGGGGGAAAGCAGAACTATTAGCCTGGGTAGGCGTGCAAGGAGATCATAGAAGTGGTTAAGCGCAAACACGTTGAGCGACCAAGTGCCCAAAGCACAAATCACCCTCTGCATTCTCAATTACTATAATCTTATTCATGTTCCACCTTTGCTTAACTTTGTTATGGAAGTAACTTGTATTCATATCACCCTCCTTCAGCCACTGAATTCTATATTTTTGTTTAAAAAGTTTTTCCAAAGAGAATCGGTTTGAGATCTCTGAATAATGAGGAGAGAGGGGTCCTCAGGGTTGAGAGAAATGGCTTGCTGGGTAGCATGCAAGCAGTCCCTAGCCTGTTTCACATTTGAAGACAAATTACCATTACGCTTACTAAGATCCTTTAAATCAAATTTCATAGCAGAGAGCTTCCCTGCCAGAATCTGAAGAGGGTCCCCCAAACAAGGAGCGAGCCAAGCAGTCCGAACCACATCATGATAATTTTCCAGACCCATCATGAAATTAAAGAATTGGAAAGGCTTAGGAATGTTGGGCAAGGATAAACCAGTTTGAACCACCACAGGGAAATGATCGGACAGGTCACGAGGGCAGAAAATAACTTGGGAGTTGGGAAAGGAATCCAACCAAAGGTTATTAACCAAAGCACGATCAAGTTTCTTATAAGTTGGGTTTGCTACTTGAGAATCCCACCAGGTGAGAAGAGGGCCAGTAGCGCGAAGGTCCATCAATAGGAGGTCGTTAAGCCAATCTTTGAAATCCTGCATACCATAATCCCAAGAACAAGCACCTCCATCAATTTCAGTTAAGGATTTAAACACATTGAAGTCCCCAAGAAGAGTCCACGGTTTGTCAATCGAGCCAGCAATAGCTCGCAAATTAGTCCAGAGTAATTTCCTTTCACTAGGTGTATTGAGCCCATAGATAACAGTAACAAAACCATTAAAACTAAAATTAACAGAAGAAACAGAACAATGGATAAATTGAGCAGACTTAGAAATAACATTGACATTCCAGATATTTGGGTCCTATCCAACCCAAATTCTTCCATTAGCATGATACTCATAGTTAAATTGCCACTGCCAATTCCTACAAATAGCCTTGGAAACAGAATTCTTTCGGGTAAGCTCAAAGCTGTCAAGAAGGCCTTAATATGTCTTAATCGGGTTAATGGTAATCTCTATTCCAATGCTAAAAAATTTAGAGCACTTCTTCATGCTATCTATACAAAGCTATTACTTTAAACCCTCATCGATCCTCTCCTCCTTTCTCTCAAAAGAGTCCCAATCGTCCAGCCCTTTAGGTGACCTTCTATGTGAAGAAAAGCTTCTAAAATGAAGTCTAGGATACAATGGCTTAAGGAAGGGACAAGAATCTTGGGTTCTTCCACAACCAAATCAATAATGATGGAACCATAATAAAATCCTATCTATTGAGAATCTTTGTGGGGATTTGTGTTATGTTCACTCAAATTGTCCAAGGTATTCTTTGTTGACCATTTCTCGCTCTCTCACAAGGCGATCTTGCTATTGATCAAGCTATCCCGGACACGGAATCTGTGGTCTCTTCCAAGATATCATCTCAACAAGCTCTATTGCTTGAGCGGATGTTCTAGATGAGGAGATTCTTAATACTTTGAAGCACATGAAAAGAATAAGAGTCCGGCCGGATGGTTTTAATGTTAATTTTTTTATTCTTACTTGGGGTATTGTGGGCGGTCTTCTTCGCTACCATTCAATCTTTTTTAAAATCAAGGATGTCTCCTCGAGAGGCACTAATGCTACTGACCATTGCTCTTGTTCCCAAAAATGCCAACCCATCTTCCATGAATGACTATAGACCAATATCTTGTTGTAATACCACCTATAAATGCATTTCTAAGATTATTGCTTCGCGTCTCATGGGTATCCTTCCTTCTATCATTTCCCCAAACCAAGCTGCTTTTATAAAAGGTAAAAGGATTGGTGACAACATCCGTCTTGCTCAAGAACTCTTCAGGAATTATCATAGACCCTACGGGCCACCAAGATGTGCTCTAAAAATTGATTTTAGGAAAGCTTTTGACTCCATCTCTTGGGACTTCCTTATGGCTGTTCTTCGGTCCTTCAACTTTCCCCCGAAATTACTATTCTGGGTCAAAGCTTGCATTGCCTCCACCACCTTCTCTGTCAAGGTCAATGGTGCTCTTTGTAGCTACTTCAAAGGATACAACGGGCTTAGGCAAGGGGACCCTCTTTCACCTTATCTTTTTGTCATTATCTTGGAAGTTCTATCCCTTATGCTTTCTAGAGCATCCAAGCTGCCTTCTTTTCACCATCACTGGAAGACAGATGCCCTCTCCCTCACTCATCTCTGTTTTGCGGATGATCTCATCATCTTCTGCCGTGGAGACATTGGCTCTGTTAATACCATAAAAAATTGCCTAGATCTGTTTTCCTCTCAGTTTGGCTTGCGTATTAATGCCTCGAAGAGCATGTGATTTCTTTCCTATGTTCCTCCGACCTTTAGTGAAGATATCTGTCTACTACGGGATTCCGGTTGGGCTCCTTTCCTGCAAAATTTCTTGGGGTGCCGTTGATCACAACCAAACTTAGTCTTGCTGACTTCCAACCCCTCCTTGAAAAGCTGAAATCCAGAATTACTTCTTGGACTAATCGTTTTCTCTCTTATGCTGGTAGATTGCAATTGATCAAATCGGTTATTCACTCTATCCAAGCCTATTGGTCAGCCCACTTTATACTCCCTGCTTCTGCTATCAATGATATAAAATCTTCCAAGTCCAGATTCCTCTATAAAGGGCCTTCTATGGGTAAATCTGGCGCTAAAGTTGCTTGGAGCAAAATTTGTCTCCCATTTACCGAAGGGGGGTTGGCTATCAAGAACCTTGAAGAGTGGAAAAAAAAAAGCTCAGATTTTCATGCATCTATGGCAAATCATTTCTCCCTCCTCCTCTTTCTGGGCTAAGTGGGTGCGAGTTGTCCATCTCAAAAACAAATACTTCTGGATAATGCTTATTCCCTTGGACTGTTCTTGGATTTGGAGAAAAGTTCTCAAGCTTTGTCCTATTGCTTGCAGGTAGATCTCCTTTTCTATCGGTAATGGTGCTTGTACTAGCCTTTGGTTTGATCCATGGCTAGGTCATACTCCTCTAGCTTCCTCTATCCATTCCCCCTTGATTCTGAACTCTGGCCTTGGGCCGACGGCATCTGTTAGCCAAATCATTATTAACTCCAACTGGGTTCTTCCAGCTTCAAACCATAATGACCTTATAGAATTCAGGAATTCTTTCGATATGTCCAGATTATGTAACTTTGATGCTCAGGATACTCTTCTCTGGGATGGCACCACGGCTAAGGACATTAAAACGTCTACTTTTTGGTGTTCCATCCGTAAAATTGGTTTAAATGTGGGGTGGTTTAAAATGGTCTGACATAATATGGTGCCGCCTCAGTACTCTTTCCTTCTTTGGCTCGCTTTCCACAAGGGGCTTCGGACAATTGACAGACTTATTATGTTTGGTATGGACGTGAATCCCATTTGTGTCCTCTGTTCTACTGAAAGGGAAACATTTCAGCACATCTTCTTCCAATGTAGATTCTCCTTTCAACTTCTAGTCGCTATCCTTAGACGTTGTGGCTGGCGCGGGATGAACCAAAGCTGGACCTCAATTACTGAGTTTCTCTGTTATAGCTCTGGCTCTAGTCTCAAGCATGGATTACTTATTTTTGGCTTTGCTACTGTGGTGTATCAGATTTGGCAGGAGCGTAATACTAGGATCTTCTCTAACAAGGCTACACCTATTCGGGTCATTCTTCGGGATCTCATTCATATCTTCAAATGTCGTCTCCACACTTATGCTAGATTCCAAAAGCTTAAGTTTATGGCCTGTTACTATCATTTGGTGCTCTAGGTACTTTGATTTTGAAGCCTGGCATGAAGGTTCTTCGAAAAGTGGTATTTTGGCCTTGAGTGGGTCACCTTCTTAGAGGGGGCTTGGTTTTTGGTCAGTTTACTCCAGTTTGGACAGCTTCTTCCTTATCGTAGACCGGGACCGGTGTTCGAGCTTTAAGAGGCTTTGGCTAGAGGGCTTTGTAGAGTTCGGCAGTGAATGGGTCCTCTTCATATAGTGGGGTTTGGTATTCAATCATTTTCTCCCAGTTCGGCCAACTTTTTCCAGTTCGTTGAGTGGGGCCTTGGTCTTTGAGCAATGATCGTAGAGTGCGCCTTGGTTGTAGTGTGCTTCTTCCAATTCGTAGAGTGGGTACTTGGTCTTTGAGCACTGATCATAGAGTGGGGTCTGAGTGGGTCTTCGTAGAGTTCCCTTCGGCCTCGTATGGGTCTTTGTAGTGCGATCCTCGGATTTGGTTAGGTATTTGCTTATGGGGTGTTGATTTTCGTAGAGTGAGATCCTGCCTTGGCTGAGTCTTCATAGAGTAGGGTTCAGATGGGTCTCCGTAGAGTGAGCTTCGGCTGGATTGTGCTTCGGCCTCGGCTGGGTCTTCGTAGAGCGAGCTTTGCCCTCGGCTGAGTCTCCATAGAGTGAGCTTCTGCTGGATTTTCGTAGAGTGAGCTTCGGCCTTGGCTGGGTCTTCGTAGAGTGGGGCTTCAGCAATGGACAGCTTCTGTCTGTTTGGTCTTTGACTTATTTTTCCTGAAGGTTCTCCTCAGTGGCTTATATTTCGGATCTGTGGGGCTTCATGAAGTGGTGGTTCCGTGTTCGGGCGCCTTCTTTATGCTTTGACATATACTGTAACATTTCTTTATGGCAAGTCGCATGTATCCTTTAAACAGTCTTTACACCATAGGGCATGTCCTATGGTGTCTCTGATATTTGTTTGGGTCTATCCCATGCGGTCCTCAGTAATCCCCATTTTTTATTTCGGTCTAAATTTAGCAAAAAAAAAAAAAAATCATGGACGCTAGCCTGCTTTGGAGACATATTTACACCTTTAATATTCATAGAGCAAAAATTTATCATAAAAGGGAATGGGGTTAAGCTGGGGGCTTTTTACTCCTCCCTCCTTTGATCTTTTTCTTTGAAGCATGACCAAGGTCAAGAGATCCTGTGACTTTGTGTTTAAGATCCACGACTTCCTTCTCATCGATCATTTTAAGCTTACCCACAAGTGGGTTGGGAGAGGAGTGGCATCGGTGTCGAGAAAGCAGGCTGATGACCGGTGACCATGGGGGAGAGAAGATTGAACAAATTAGAATCAAGAGTAAGTAAAGGATCATTCGGGTTAGATTGTTGCTTTAGACCCTTAGCAACCACCGTCCAACCATCGAAGGAGGGGCCGGAGGAAGGGCCTACATGAGAGGGAACAGGGGAAGGAAGTTCTTTCTGCCCAACTTGTAACTTTGGGACCCATTTGAAATTGGCGCTAGGACAACGAGCAAGGGAGTATCAGAAGGACTTGCAATGAGAGCAGAGGATAGGACGATTTTGGTATTCCACTCTAACCCGAACAACATTTTCAGTTTGGGTGTCCTCATCAATAACATCCACTTCTAGACAGCTTGGGAAAGAAGATGAAGAAGAAAGCTCTACACAAACTTTGGCAAAAGTCATCGGCTCGAATTTACCAGTAACGCTATCAACAAAGAGTGGCTTACCAATGCCACTGGCTAGGTAACTTAGCCCTATAGGAGAAAGATAGGACATCGGGACATTATGAAATTTGACCCAAACTAGAGCTTTAGTGCAGGTTTCAAATTTGAAGTCCATCCCTTCTTTCCAAAGCATGAGGCAAAGGTGTTTGTTTGTGATGTACCAAGGGCCAAGGGCAAGGACATTTTCTTTTTCCAGAGAGTTTGAGAATTTGAAGACAAAAAACCCCTTATCATGCAAAAAAACCTTCTGCAAACCATGCTTGTCCCAAAGCTTATGGACAGTTTCTTTAACTAGCTTAAAAGGAAGTCTAGAATTGATAAAGCTCCCCATAAGGCATGTATTCCAGAGCGTGTTTCCTTTCAGAAGAACCTCAGCCGGAGGTCTAATGTTTATTACTCCATCCTCCAAAGTCGGAGGTTCAGGGAGAAAATATTCAAGAGGAGAGCAGAGTTTTGGGTCACTCTTGGTTACCACATCACTCCAAGATTGTTTAGAAGGCTGAACAGCTTCAGGTGGCTTTACATCACATTTTACCTCCACACAGGCCTCAAGAGAAGGGGACATGGCCTTAGAGGATATCAGACCCGACACCCTAGGGCAGAACCGTAGGAAGATCAATGAGAGGTTTTAGGGAGCCAAGCTCTATCATGTTGTGGTCGTTAACACTCCCTAGTGATTTGCCTTTGTTAGCAAAATCATTTACATTCGAAGCGAAAAACCTTGGGCTTTAATGAAGTCCATTAAGGTAAGACACTTCCTACGTTCATCAGTGCATCAAGGTGCCCCACATGCGATAAGTGTTGTGCGACTTTGAATATCTAGGACATTGAGGACCAAGCATAAGACCTAAATTTTCCCCGGGAAAGATGTTTGCTTCTCGGTTCGGAAGACTCGGTAGTGGCAAAGTTAGTAAATAATGAGCATGGGGTCGAGATCACCCATATAGTGACATTTTACAACAGGCGATTTGGATTAGAAAACCGAAATCAAATGAATAAGTCATGTGAAAGGCTACTCTCAGAGTTGCCAATGAGAGGTGAGAGAAATCAACCATGGCGTGAGAGAGGAAGAGAGACTAAGAGAGAAAGGAGGAGGAAGAGAGGAGTACAAAGTATGGAGGGATAGAGGAGGAAGGACCTAAATAGGAAAACATAAAAGTTTGGTAGAGATAGAAAAGTTTGGTGAGTATGGGCGGGAGACCAGAAAAGGAAAGAGGGAGATACTGGAAGAGGATGGAAGGGAACGGAAGGTTTAGAGAGAAGGGAGACAGTGTCTTGGCATAGTTTGGATTGGCACAAGATTGTGCCCCCCCCGACAATCTTTCATCCTCTGGCTTGCTTTTCATAAAGGGCTTCAGACCATCGACAGACTAACCCAATTTGGTCTTGCTATTGATCCTAAGTGTGTGCTCTGCTCAAATGATAGGGAAACTTTTAACCATTTATTCTTTGAATGCTCCTTCTCTTTCCAGATACTGATAGCTGTCCTACGGCAGTGTGGTTGGAGAGGGTTTAGTAGGAGTTGGGCCTCAATTACTGGCTTTATCTTTAGCCGCTCCCGTACAATCTTTCACTTGAGTCTACTCCATTTTGGATTTGCTGTTGTGGTTTATAGAATTTGAACTAAAAGAAATGCCAGGATTTTCTCCCATTCATCCACTCCTGCTCGAATCCTCATTCGTGATATTATTCATTTGGTAAAGTGTGGGCTTCATTCTAATGCTAAATTTTGAAAAATCAAGTCTAGATTATGCTACAGATCCTTTGTGCTGTAGACGCTCTCGTAGAGTTGTACTCGTAGAGTGGGATTGCTTGAGGTCGCTCAAACAGGTGATGGGGACTCGAAAAGTGAGACTTCGTAGAGTGGCATTCTGGGGTCTTCGTAGAGTGGGGCTTTAGTAGAGCGTGGCTTCGTAGAGTGGGGCTTTCGTAGAGCGTGGCTTCGTAGAGTGGTCACTGGTATAGTGGTGCTTTGTTCGTAGAGTGGAGACTCGTAGAGTGTTGCTTTGTTCGTAGAGTGGGTGATTAGTAGAGTGGGGACTCGTAGAGTGGGGTTCGGAGATGGGGTCTTCGTAGAATGGAGCAGTCATCTTTGTAGCGTGGGCTCAGTTTGGTGTCTCTTCGGCTAGCCAGTGGGCCTTTTGATTTCTTCCCTTGCAGAAGGGTCTCTTACGAGATTTGGACTTCGGCTATGAGGGGCTCGGCAAATGGGGCAACTCGATGCGTGGGGCTTCGTAGCATGGGTCTTCATAGAGTGGGATTTCGGCCTCGAGTGGGTTGTCGTAGTGGTAGCTGTTTTCGGAAGTCCCGTGTTCGGGCGTCCTGACGAAATTCTTTATGCTATGTCATGTACTATAACATGTAACCTTTTATAGTATCTTCATCATAGTCTTTACATTATAGGGCATGTCCTATGATGTCTTTGCTATTCTGTTTGGGTTTTTCCCATGCGGTTTTGTAATCCCCCATTTATTTTATTTCAGTCTAAATTTAGCAAAAAAAAAAAACGAAAATATATTTTGATCACTTCCCTTTTAGTTATGCCTTGATACTTGCTTGATATTTGCCTATTTCTTCAGGGCTTGTGATCTCGATGTATTCTAAACTCCTCTTTGTTGGATGGACATTGAGATGTCTCAGGATCTTTCAGAATGGATCATTGATCTGTGTGTACTCCCTACTATCTTTGGTGTCTTGGGACTGGTTTCTGTATGTAGATGTGTAGAGGAGTGTGGCTTTCCTCTGTGAGGTTGACCGCACCACAGATGGTCACCAATACTCCTTTGTATGAGGGAGCCCAGTTAGTTCCATCTCCTATAGATTGGTGTTTCTCTTTGAGGATTCAACCGCATCTTAGATGGTCGTCGATTCTCCCGTTTACGTGAAGAGGTCAGGTAGTTCCATCCCTTTGGTCTGAAGCCAATGAAATGTGGTGGATTGAAGGTTGATCCCAGTACCGTTTACAAGTGTTTGTGCTTTGGTAGGGGGTGAGACCGAACCATGAGTGGCTGCCTATGTACTCCTATTGAAGAGGAGATCAGGTCTGTGTAATTTGAACCCGGTGTGAAGGTTTAATGCTGTATGTGGCAAAGGGGTGTAGAGATTTTTTTGTTTTTTGTTTTATTATGACCGGACCATATAAAATGGCTGCCTACGTATTCCCGTGTATCAAGGAGATCAGGTCGGCGTAGTTCGTCCCTTGTTCATGGGGGTTTGCAGCCAATGAAAAGTTTGATCCGATGTTCAAGACAAATCATGGGGATAAAGTTTGATCCTATGTATGTGACAAACCGTAGGTGGGGAAAGTAATAATCCTCGATGGGACAAAACTACTGGTGTGAAAAGTTTTAAAGGCAAAGTTGTGTGAAGGATCTAATGATCAGGAACCAGCCGCTAGTTGGAAGGAGTGTTTGTCCCCGATGGGGCGTGATCTTGGCGTGAAGAAAGGTTGTATGTAGTGAAGGGTTATAAAACCTGAAATGACTGGGGATCTGGTGATCCAAAACTAGGATGTTTGCTTGATGGTAACCTCAGACATAGTACCATTTCATGGTGTTCGAGTTGATGAGCTGTGGAAATTCATCGCCGTCCATTTCCTGTAATCGGAGAGCACCTCCTCCTATCAATACCTCCTTGACAACAAATGGGCCTTCCCAATTTGGGGTGAATTTTCCCTTAAGACTGATCTTGGTGTTCAATGATCTTCTTCAAAACCAAGTCGTGTTATTTGAACTGGCCGTAGTAATGGACTTTTTACATTGTAGGATCTGGCGATCCTCTGTTGGTATAACTGACCATGGAAAATAGCATCACTTCGCCTTTCGTCTATTAGAGACAATTAGTGATACCTATCTTGTAACCATTGGTCTTCATCCAGCTGAGCGTCTACACTCTGAGAGATTCCATTTCCACCTCTATGGGGAGTACTACTTCCATCCCATAGGTTAATGAATAGGGGGTTGCCCCAGTGGAACTACACATTGATATTTTGTAGGCTAACAGATTCAGAGGCAATAAGTCAGGCCATCCTTTGTGATTGGCGGACATCTTTTGCATGATCTTCTTGATGTTTTTGTTAGCCACTTCAACAACACCATTCATCTTTGGACGGTAGATGACGAAGTTGAGATGTTTGATGTGGAATTTACTGCACAACTCCTCCATCATTTTGTTGTTGAGGTTCTTAGCATTCTATGATACAATTACCTCTGGTTGTCCATATCGACAAATGACATTGTTTCTAATGAAAGCAATGATGACTTCTTTGGTAACCCTGGGGAAGGAGGCTGCTTCTACCCCACTTGGTGAAGTAGTCAATCATGGTGAAGATAAAGAATGCCCACTATTGGCTTTGGGCTCGATGGGCCCGATCACGTCCATTCCCCACATTGAGAAGGGCCAGGGCGAACTGATATTGTGGAGCTCCCTTGGAGGGGTGTGGATAGCATTTCCATGAATTTGACATTGGCAACATCTCTTGACGTGATCATCACAGTCAGCTTTGAGAGAGAGCCAGTAATGCCCTATTCTTAGGATCTTTTTAACAAGTAGGGGGCCGCTCATGTGTGGGCCACATAGTCCACTATGGATTTCATCCATGAGCCTCTGAGCTTGGTCCTTGTCTAGACATTTGAGGAGACCTAATCTGACATCTCTTTTGTAGAGTGCGTCTCCGCTCAGGTAGAATTTCATAGCCAGTCGATGGATCCGCCTTCTTTTAGTCGGGCTCGCCTCAGCGGGTGTAGATCCATCTTGTAAGTACTCCTTAACATGCTGATACCAAGGGTGTTGGATGTGAGGTAGCTCATCCGATACTTCTCCAACATAATTCATATAGGTTGGTGCCTTTTGTTGGGCAAATATGAGGGTGGGCATGTTTTTCTTGTCAAGTATGTTGATCAAGGAGGCCAAGGTTGCTAGAGCATCTGCAAAATCATTCCTATTTCGAGGAGCGTGGAGGAAGGATATCTCTTCAAACTCTGAAGCCATCTGTAGAACCTATGACACCCCCAAAACCGGGTCTTCTGACCCTGGTTCGGTCATCACGATAAAATACAAATAACCACCTTTAAACAACATACGATAACGAAAATGCGGAATATAATAAACGTACGTCGTTAATACAAAAGGTATTACTAGTCCCAAGATATGATAACCTTAATATCGTCTTGCAAACATACCCTATAATAGTAATTAGGGTTCATAATACATAATAGTAATTTAAATTAAGCATAAGATAAATTCTGCTCCTCGCAACTATCCTACATCTTTCCTTTACCCTTGTCCTTTCCTGAGGCCCCGGGCTTAGATGCAATATAATTCATGATATAGCAAGGATGAACAACAAGTTTGCTCAACAAGTTTAAATACAACAATAAGGATATGTCATGATGAATGGAAAATATCTCACAATGAATTCAACAATGTGAATATCTGAAGGATTCAACAATATGAATATTAAACCCAAGCACTTGGCGCAGCGGTAAGTTTCCACCTGGGGTGAACCGTAAACCCGAACATCTTGGGATCGATTCCCGCTTGCAACAAGTGTGAGGGCCACGGATCGCACATTTCTGGGTGAAGCCATATCTTAAGCCGAGCCTGTGCGTAAAGCCTAGTACGGGGTGGGGAGACTTAGTCCGACTACGGTTGGGAAACTCCACATTAACAAAAAAATAATAATATGAATATTAGAAGCAACGATAATGATTGATTTTAGAATAACTGCTAGTCAAGTAGACTTTGAACTATAACGCTCCAATGGAATCAATAGCTAATTGACCCTTTGGTTATTGGCTAAAGAATAAGTACTTGAGGGGATCAGCCTCACGTACACTATGTATATGCATAACCTTCAAATATATTCTTTGTATCATATACTAGATACCTGGGGATACTCCCCTATCATAGAAGGGATGTTCTTTCAGTCTAAGAATCCTTACCATCAATTGATTTGGATAGCTTTTATAAAACTTCATATACTTATTCCGATAGAACAAAGGTTCGGACTCTATAAATACAGTTCAAGAATTATAGAACTTTAAATGAAGTACAAGTCCAAGACTGTACAAACTCCAGTGCACTAAGTGCGAATATAAATGTGGAATAATTGTAAGATAATTAAAACCATCGCATTTGGTGCAGCGGTTAAGGATTGATTGGAGGCAAGCCGTAAACCCGGACGTCTTCAGTTCGACCCCTACTAGTAACAAATGTAGGCCAGAAATGGTCGTGGTGGCCACGGTACCCCTGGCGCAAGTCGGGTAACAAACTGCTCTGGTATCAGGCTCGGGGGATTAGTCGAACTGCGGATCGGAAACCCACGGTTAACCAAAAAAAAAATTGTTGCTAAATTTAGACTGAAATAAAAAAAATGGGGGATTACATAACTGCATGGGAGAGACCCAAACAGAAATAGCAGAGACACCATAGGACTTGCCTTATGGTGTAAAGACTATAAAAGGATACAGGCGACTGTAAGAAACAAAAGTTACAGTACATGTCAAAGCATAATAAAGAAGACGCCCGAGCAGGGAACCCACGAACTAGCTACCACACATGGCCGAAACCCCACTCTAAGACACTGAAGAGACCATCAGGAAAAACCGTAGTCAAAGTCTGAACTGGCCGAAACCGAATCCACACTCTACGAAGACCCACTCAAGGCCGAAACCGCACTCTGCGAAGATCCACTCTACAAAGCCCGCTTTACCGAGTCCCACAAAACTGAAGATCTAGCCATCCGAACCCCTCTTGGCCGAAGCCCCTCATTGTCAAAGTCCAAAACCATTGAAGATACCATCATGAAAGCGAAGTCATAAGGCCGAACTGGCTAAAGCTAGGCCGAGGCGAAGCCCCACTCTTTCGAAGATGACCCACTCGAGGCCGAAACTCACTCTATGAAGACCCACTCTTCAAATCCGCTCTATGAAGGCGACCCCCACCAGGCTGAAGCCGCACTCTATGGAACGACCGAAGCCCCACTCGTGGTCGAAGCCCACTAGACGAAGATCCATACTACAAAGACAGCGAGGCCCCCCAGCCGAGAACATCATAACCAAAACCAAGCCGAACTGACTGAAGCAGGCCGAACTATATGGAGATGACCCACCCTAGGCTGAAGCCCCACTCTACGAAATAACCGCTCTACGAAGACCCACTCTCCGAAACCTCACTCTACGAAAACCCCCTTGGACATACTCCACTCTACGAAGCACACTCCACGAGACCCTACTCTACGAAACCACGCTCTTCAAAAGCCCCACTCTACAAAGCACCACTCTACGAGTCCCCACTCTATGAAGCCATGCTCTACGAAGGCCCCACTCTACGAAGGCCCCATCTCTACCAAGTGCAGCTCTACGAGAGCAGCTACAACACAAAGGATCTATAGCATTGTCTAGACTTGATTTTTTGAAATTTAGCATTAGAATGAAGCCCACACTTTACCAAATGAATAATATCACAAATTAGGATCCGAGTAGGAGTGGATGTGTGGGAGAAAATCCTGGCATTTCTTTCAGTCCAGAATTTTTTGTTTTTGCTAAATTTAGACTGAAATAAATAAATGGGGGATTACATGACTGTATGGGATAGACCCAAACAGAATATCATAGACACCATAGGACATGCCTTATGGTGTAAAGACTATTTAAAAGATACAAGCGACTGCCTAAAGAAATGTTACAGTATATGTCTTAGCATAATGAAGGCGCCCGAACACGAAACAACTTAAACAAGCTGCCACTCGTGGCCGAAGCCCCACTCGACGAGGACCCACTTAACGAAGTCCCACAAATCTGAAGACTAAGCCACTGAGGATAACCTTCAGGAAAAAGAAGACAAAGATCGAACAGGCCGAAGCTATATATAGCCGAAGCCCCACTCTACGAAGACCCCACCGAGGCCGAAGGTCACTCTAGGAAAATCCAGCCGAAGCTCACTCTACGGAGACCCAACCTTAGTGGCTTAAGCTCTCTGAAGACCCAGTGAGTAGAAGGTCACTCTACGAAAATCCAGTCGAAGCTCACTCTACGAAGACTCAGCCGAACCCTACTCTACGAAGATCGACACCCCACAGCAAATACCCAATCAAGTCCAAAGATCACTCTACGAAGACCCCGACGAGGCCGAAGGGAACTCTACGAAGACCCCACTCTACGATCAGAGCTCGAAGACCAAGGACCCACTCTACGAACTGGAAGATGCACTCTACGACCAAGGCGCACTCTACGATCATTGCTCGAAGACCAAGGCCCCACTCAACGAACTGGAAAAGCTGGCCAGACTGGGAAGAGGACCCATTCACAGCCTCTACAAAGCCCTCTAGCCAAAGCCTCTTAGAGCTCGAAGACCGGAAGCCCTCTCAAGAAGGTGTCCCACTCTAGGCCAAAATACCACTTTTCAAAGAACCTTTATGCTAAAGACCACTCTCAGGAGATTCTGCTAGGCCAGGCTTCAAAATCAAAGTACCTAGAGCACCAGATGATAGTAACAGGCCATACACTTAAGCTTTTGGAATCTAGCATAAGTGTGGAGATGACATTTGATGATATGAATGAGATCCCGAAGAATGACCCGAACAGGTGTAGCCTTGTTGGGGAAGATCCTAGTATTACGCTCCTGCCAAATCCGATACACCACAGTAGCAAAGCCAAAAATAAGTAATCCATGCTTAAGACTAGAACCAAAGTTATAACAGAGAAACTCAATAATTGAGGTCCAGCTTCAGTTCATCCCACGCTAGCCACAACGTCTAAGGATAGCGACCAGAAGCTGAAAGGAGAATCTATATTGAAAGAAAAGGTGCTAAAATGTTTCCCTTTTTGTAGAGCAGAGGACACAAATGGGATTCACGTCCATACCAAACATAATAAGTCTGTCGATTTTCCGAAGCCCCTTGTGGAAAGCAAGCCAAAGAAGGAAAGACTACCGAGGCGGCACCATATTATGCCAGACCATTTTAGACCACCCCACATTTAAACAAATTTTACGGATGAACACCAAAAAGTAGATGTTTTAATGTCCTTAGCCTTAGTGCCATCCCAGAGAAGAGTATCCTGAGCATCAGAGTTACATAATCTGGACATACCGAAAAAATTCCTGAATTCTATAAGGTCATTATGGTTTGAAGTTGGAAGAACCCACTTGGAGTTAATGATGATTTGGCTAACAGAGGCCGCCGGCCCAAGGCCAGAGTTCAAAATCAAGGGAGAATGGATAGAAGAAGCTAGAGGAGTAAGACCTAGCCATGGATCTTGTAAGGAGATACATCTCCTTCGACATTGGGAATGGTGCTAAGACAAGCCTCTGGTTTGATCCTTGGCTTGGGCAAACCCCTTTGGCAACCTCCATTCACTCGTCTTTGATTGTTAACTCTGGGCTTGGACCAAATGCTTGTGTGGATAGAATTCTAGATGGGTTCTCCCTGTATCAAATCATCAGGATGTTATTGCCTTCCGTGAAACATTTGACCTTTCTAGATCGTGCAACTTTGGCAAGAATGACGGCATACTTTGGGATTGTACTAGGGTAAATGAGGTGAGGGCAACAACTATTTGGAACTCTATTCGGCAGGAGGGGTTGGTTGTGATTGGCACAATTTAGTTTGGCATAAAAGTATCCCTCCCCGTCTCTCTTTCATCCTCTGGCTTGCTTTCCATAAGGGACTAAGAACGTCGGATCGTCTCTTGCAATTTGGGCTGGATATCAATCCCACATGTGTGCTCTACTCAAATACAACTGAAACTTTCAACCACATGTTTTTTGAATGCCCTTTCTCTTTTCAGATATCGCTTTTGTGGTTGGCGTGGATTAAGTAGAAATTGGTCTACTATTACTGGTTTCATCATACATTGGTCTTGCAAAAATTTCCACCATAGCTTTCTTGACTTTTTGGGTTAAACTTACGTGGTCTTCATCGGATATGGAATGAGCGAAATGCGAGGATCATCTCAAAAAACTCACCCCTGCTAGGACTATACTTCATGATATTATTCATCTTATCAAGTGTGGTCTTCACACTAATGCTAAATTTCAGAAATTAAAGTCCAGATCATGTTTTCAACATCTAATTTTATAAGTGGCTGCTGGGTTGCCTTATGGGGTGTCTTGAGGCTTATGGACTCTGTCCGCTATTGGGCTTCTGGAGTGATGTATGGATCAACTGCAAAGGATGAAAAGCCTCTTGGGTTCTGTCTTCCTTTGATTGAGTTTGTTGTTGGAAAGCTTTGTCTTCGGGTGTTGAAGTGCTGAAGGAATTTACAGGAAGGAGTCTGGGAGCTCGTAGAGAGATTTCCTCGATGGGCCTTCACATCCATAGAGAGGGTTATCGTACAGTGGGGGGGGGGGGTCATAGAATGGAGTATGGCTTGTAGGGGTTTTTGTAGAGTAAGGGCTTGTAGAGTGGGTTACTCTACGGGCTTCCTTAGAGAGAGCCTTTGTAGAGTGGGGTGTTTCGTAGAGTGGGACTTGGGGAATCGTAGAGTAGGAGGAGTCGTAGAAGGGAGCTTGGCTTGGAGGGGTTTTCGTAGAGTGGGGGCTCGTAGAGTGGCCTACACTAAGGGCTTCCATAGCGTGAGGCTTCGTAGAGTGGGATGTTTCGTAGAATGGAAACTTGGTTTGGGGTCTTCGTTGAGTGGGGGCTTTGGAGATAGATTTCGGAGAGTGGATCCTTTAGTAGAGTTTGGCCTTGATGAGGTTTGGTCTTCGGCATTTGAGGGCCTCGGAGTATGGGGTACCCGCAGTGAGGGTTTCAGTAGCATGGATCTTCATAAATGGGACTTCGGCTTCAGGGGGGTAGTTGCAGCTGTTCCACTTCGGGCGTCTTGACATTTTATGCTTTGTTCTGTTTCTGTAATCTTTTATAGCATCGATTCATAGTCTCTTCATCATAGGGCATATCCTATGATGTTTTGAATTTCTGTTTGGGTTGTCTCCCATGCGGTTTTGTAATCCCCCATTTATTTATTTCAGTCTAAATTTAGCAAAAAAAAAAGCACCATTACCGATAGAAATGGAGATGTACTTGCAAGCAATAGGACGTAGCTTAAGAACTTTTTTCCAGATCCAAGAACAATCCAAGGGAATAGGCATAATCTAGAAGTATTTGTTTTTGAGATGGACAACTCGCACCTACTTAGCCCTGAAAGAGGAGGAGGAGGGAGAAATGATTTGCCATAGATGCATCAAAATCTGAGCTTTGATCCACTCTTCAAGGTTCTTGATAGCCAACCCCCCCCTTCGGCAAATGGGAGACAAATTTTGTTCCAAGCAACTTTAGCGCCAGATTTACCCATAGAAACCCTTTCTAGAGGAATCTGGACATGGAAGATTTCATATCATTGATAGCCGAAGCAAGGAGGATAAAGTGGGCAGACCAATAGGCTTGGATAGAGTGAATAACCGATTTGATCAATTGCAAACTACCAGCATAGGAGAGAAAACTATTAGTCCAAGAAGTAATTCTGGATTTCAGCTTTTCAAGGAGGGGTTGGCAGTCTGCAAGACTAAGTTTGGTTGTGATCAACGGAACCCCAAGAAATTTTGTAAGAAATGAGCCCAACTGGAATCCTAGAGTCGACAGGATATCTTCACTAGTGTCAGGAGGAACATGGGAGAGAAAGCACATGCTCTTCGAGGCATTAATATGCAGGCCAGACTGAGAGGAGAACAAATCCAGGCAATTTTTTATGGTAATAACAGAGCCAATGTCTCCACGGCAGAAGATGATGAGATCATCCGCAAAACAGAGATGAGATGGGGAGAGGGCATCTGTCTTCCAGTGATGATGAAAAGAAGGAAGCTTGGATGCTCTAGAAAGCATAAGGGATAGAACTTCCAAGATAATGACAAAAAGTTAAGGTGAAAGAGGGTCCCCTTGCCTAAGCCCGTTGTATCCTTTAAAGTAGCCACAAAGAGCACCATTGACCTTGACAGAGAAGGAAGTGGAGGTAATGCAAGCTTTAATCCAGAATAGGAATTTCGGGGGGAAGTTAAAGGAACGAAGAACAGCCATTAGGAAATCCCTAGAGATGAAGTCAAAAGCTTCCCTAAAATCAATTTTCATTGCACATCTAGGTTGCCCGTAGGGCCTATGATAATTCCTGAAGAGTTCTTGAGCAAGAAGAATGTTATCACCAATCCTTCTACCTTTTATAAAAGCAGCTTGGTTTAGAGAAATGATAGAAGGAAGGATACCCATGAGACGCGAGGCAATAATCTTTGAAATGCATTTATATGTGGTATTACAACAAGATATTAGTCTATAGTCATTCATGGAAGATGGGTTGGCATTTTTGGGAACAAGAGCAATGGCCGTAGCATCAGTGCCTCTGAGACGACATCCTTGATGGAAAAAAGATTGAATGGCAGCAGTGAAGACCGAGCCCACAATATCCCAAGTAAGAATAAAAAAGTTAACATTAAAACCATCTGGGCCAGGACTCTTATTCTTTTTGATGTGCTTCAAAGTATTAAGAATTTCCTCATCGGTAATATCACGTTCAAGCAACAGAGCTTGTTGAGATGATATCATGGAAGGGACCATGATTCCCTGATTTCGGTCCCGGATAGCTTGATCAACAAAGCAGGCGCCGATGAGAGAGCGGAAATGGTCAACCGCAATACCTTGGATAGTTGAGTGACCATAACACAAATCCCCCTCAGCATTTTCAATAGATAGGATTTTATTATGGTTCCATCTGTTCTTGATTTGGTTATGGAAGAACACAGTATTCTTGTCCCTTTCCTTAAGCCATTGTATCCTAGCCTTCTGTTTCAGAAGCTTTTCTTCACAAAGAAGGTCAGCCCAAAGGGTGGCCGATTGGGATTCTTTGGAGGGAGAGGAGGAGAGGATCGGTGGGGTTTAAGGTAATAACTTTGATCGTAGCATAAAGAAGAGCTCTAGATTTTTCAACATTGGAATGGAGATTACCATTAACACGATTCGGACATATTAAGGCCTTCTTGATGATACCGAGCTTACGAAAAGGATTTGCAGCGGGTCCCAGAGGCGGGAGTATTCCAAGCATATTGGACAACATCCATTAAATTTTCTAGCCCAAACCATGAAATTAAAAAGCTGGAATGGCTTGAGGCGGGAATGACCAGGCCAAGATTCACCACCATAGGGCAATGGTCGAAAGCTCTCGAGGAGTAAAAAGGGCACGAGAAGTAGGGAAAGAATCCAGCCATAAGTGATTAACCATAGCTTTGTCCGACTTTTTATAGGTCGGATTAGCTGGCGAGAGTCCCACCAAGTGAGGAGAGGACCAGAGGCTCGCAAGTCCACCAAGGATAAATCGAGAGAAGGTCTTTGAAGTCTTGCATGGGATAATCCCAAGAGATAGCACCTCCATTGATTTGGATAGAGATTGGACAACATTAAAATCACCGAAGAAGAGACCAAAGGCGGGGTTTATGTTACGAGCAAGATCCCAAGATCTTTCCACAAAGCCTTCCTCTCGGTAGGAGTGTTGAGCCCATAAATAATAGTAACAAACAATTGGGAATCGAGACTAATAGAGGAGACAAAACAGTGTATAAATTGAGAAGAGGAAGATATTATATTGACTTTCCAAAAAACAGGGTCCCAACCATCCCAAATTCTACCATTATTATGAAAGTCATAATTAAAATGCCATTCCCAATGATTACAAATAGACTTTGAGATTGCAATGGCCTTTGTGTTTCTTGACCCTAGTCTCTATAAGACTAACAAAAGAGAGACTATGTTTAACAATGAGAGCCTGGACACTAGCCTGCTTGGGAGACTTATTAACACCTCTAATATTCATAGAGCAAAAAGATAACATAAAAGATAGGAAAATTTAAGTAGGGGACTTGAGGCTCCCCCCTCCTTTGATCTTTTTCTTAGAAACTTGGCCTGTATCAGCAGAAGTTTTGGCCTTATGCTTAAGGTCACAGACATCCTTCTCATCAATTTGTCTTAACTTGGTCACAAGGGGGTTGGGCGGGGGAGTGTTATTTGTATCCGAAAAACCATCAGAGGGCGCAATGAAGTTAAAAGAGTTTAGGGCTAGGCAACATCGAGGGGAGGGGGGAAGATGAGGTGCCAGCAAGCTTGGGACCTTTAGACACCAACGTCCAGCTATCAAAAGGCAAGCTATTGGGAGGAGCAAGCGGGATGACAACTCCAGAAGTTCCAGGATGGACCAATGAGGCCAGATCCGAAGGGGGAGGTTTAGGAACCCATTTGAAGTTGGCGGAGGGGCACCGAAGAAGAGAATGCCCAAATGATTTACAGTGAGAACAGAGCTGAGGTTTATTTTGATATTCGACTTTAACAACTACGACTTTTTCGGTCTTAGATTCCTCATCAAGGACCACAACATCCAGACTAGATGGAAAGGCAGAGGAAGAAGAGACTTCAATGCACATCCTTGCAAAGTTCATTGGTTCCAGCTTTTCTGTAACTTTATCCACAAACAGAGGTTGCCCTATTCCACTAGAAAGATAGCTCAAACCAGGGGCAGATAGATAAAACATGGTAATATTATTAAATTTCACCCAGACAGGGGTTTTAGTGCAGGATTCAGATTGGAAATCCAATCCCCCTTCCAGTGTTTGAGATAAAGTAGCTTATTAGAGATGTACCAAGGGCCAAAAGCAAGAATATTATCTTGTTCGGCCGGAGAGGAGAATTTAAAAACAAAGTAACCTTTATCCTGGAGGAAAATCTTCGGCAGGCCATGCTTGTCCCAAAGCTTATGCACACTTTCTTCCACAAGTTTGAAAGGAAGCCTGGAGTGAACGAAACTCCCAATCAAACAAGAGTTCAAAAGACTATTCCCTAATTGAAGAACCTCAGAGGGGGGCTTAATAGTGATGGAACCATTCTCACTAGAAGGGGGAGAAGGGGGAAAGTATTCAAGGTTGAAGCAGGACTTCGGGGGGGCCATAGCAACAACAGAGCTCCAAGATTTTGTTCCAGCCAAAATAGCTGGGCTAATAGAAGGGCCAGAACCAAGCACACCATCCTCACCCCCTGGAGCCAAGGGGGGACCTAGACTCTCATCCAAACCAGAGGCTGCATTCTTCGAACAAGGAACTCGAATGGGACCTTTAATGACCATATCATGGTCATCAACTTGTTTAATAGATTTACCTTTACTAGCATAATCGTTAATATGTTGAGCAGAAAATCCTTGTGCTAAGATAAAGTTCATGAGAATGTTACTCTTTTTACGTTCATCGGCTGCATCAATCCGTCCTTGATGCTACAGGATTTGAGTTTCCTTGAAAATTTCAGACATAGAGGACCCGAGATGAGCTCCAATACTATCTTCTGCCACACTATTAACCTCAGAGTCTAAAGAAGCCTCAACATCAACCGGGACCATAATGGCGGTGAAGCCGATTCTCGCCATCATGATTACTTGTTGAGGGAGAATTGGGTCTAGAAACCCCAAACTCCACAAACATGTCTCTCGAATTACTCTTGGTCAATTACCAGTGAGAAGGTGAGAATGGTCAACCATGGAAGGTCGGACGGAGAGAGGGAAGAGAGAGGAGGGGACGGAGGAGGAGGAAGAGGAAGGACCTAAAAGAGGGAAGCAGAAAAATTTGGTAAGGACGAGAAAAAGTTTGGTGAGGATGGGCGGGAGACTAAAAAGGAAAGAGGGGATAACGGAAGTAGATGAAAGGAAACAGAAATCTAGAGAGAAGGGAGAGAACACATCCTAGAGAGATAAACTAACCCATGCTCATTTGTTATTTTGTCTTTCGGTCCAGATTCTATAGACCACATTAGCAAATCCAAAATGAGAAGACTAGAGTGAAAACTTATGCAGGAGCGGCTAGAGATAAAGCCAGTAATAGAGGCCCAACTCCTACTAAACCCTCTCCAACCACACCGCCTTAGGGATGACTATCGAATCAAAAGAAAAGGAGCATTCAAAGTATAGATGGTTAAAAGTTTCCCTATCATTAGAAGCAGAGAGCACACACATAGGGTCAATAGCAAGGCCAAATTGTGTTAATATGTTGATGGTCAAAGCCCTTATAAAAAAGCAAGCGAGAGAATAAAAGATTGTCGGGGCGGTACAATCTTGTGCCAAACCAAGCTATGCCAAGACACGGTAGGCCCTGTCAGCCGAATAGAATTCCAGATGGTAGTAGCCTTAACATCATTTATACCATCCCATAAAAGACCATCACGGTTTGCGAGAGTTACAAGGTCTAAAGTAGTCAAAAGAGTTAGAAAAATAATGACATCACGGTGATTCAAGCAGGTAAGACCCACCTAGAGTTATGAATGATGCTATTCACACAGACATAAGGACCAAGGCTAGAGTTGACAATCAGAGACGAGTGAACAGAATTTGCCAAAGGAGATTGTCCAATCCATGGGTCAAACCATAGGCTATTATTTGCTCCGTTACCTATGTCAAAAGATATGTGCCTACGGGCGAAATCCCTGCATTGTAAAACTTTCCTCCAGATCCAAGAGCAGTCAGAAGGGATAGGAATAGCCCAGAAGGATTTAGACTTGAGCAGTGTTTTATGAACCCATTTTGCCCAAAGAGAAGGAGACAGGGGATTTATGACATGCCAAAGGTGCATCATGATAAGCGATTTATTCCAATCCGCTAGATTCTTTATTGCTAGACCACCCTCTGCAAAGGTAAGACAAATCTTAGTCCAAGCAACTTTAGAGCCATGTTTGTCCATGGATGGACCCTTCCAAAGGAATCTAGACATGGACAATTGAAGATCATTTAAAACTGCTACAGGAAGGATGAAGTGAGCCGACCAATAGGCTTGAGAGGCATGGACAACTGACTTGATAAGTTGCATACGGCCGACGTATAAAAGGAACTTATTTGTCCATAAGCTAATTTTGGCTTTGACCCTTTCAAGGAGGGGGCGGCAGTCAACAAGGCTAAGTTTCGAGGTGATCAAGGGAACCCCCAAGAATTTTGCAGGGAACACCCTCAACCAAAAATCCAAAAGGCTAAGGATAAGATCCGATTGGGCTGGAGGGATATGGGAGAAAAAATACATACTCTTTGAAGCATTGATGTGGAGACCCGAGCCCAAGGAGAACTGGTCGAGACACATCTTAATATGCCTAACAGAGGCCCTCAATGAAGTCTGGGCAAGCATAAGGGAAAGGACTTCCATAATGATGACAAAAAGGTAGGAGGGATAGAGGGTCTCCTTATCTAAGGCCTTTTTCCCCTTTGAAGTAACCACATAAAGCCCCATTGACCTTAACAGAGAAACTGGAAGTGGCGATTAAGGCCTTTATCCAAAAAAAAAATTTGGGCGGGAACGTGAAAAGTTGTAAAGCAGCCCACAAGAAATCCCAAGAAACAGAGTCAAAAGCTTTCCTGAGATCAATCTTCATAGCACACCTGGGCGGCCCATAGGGTCTATGGTAGTTCTTGAAAAGTTCTTGAGCAAGAAGGATGTTATCACCAATTCTCCTTCCCGGAACAAAGGCAGATTGGAAAGGGGATATGAAGGAAGGGAGAATATTCTTAAGCCTATACGCAATGAGCTTTGAAATGCACTTATAGGTAGTATTGCAGCAAGATATGGGTTTGTAATCATTCATAGAAGAGGGGTTCTGAACTTTCGGCACAAGAGCAATAGCCGTTGCATTAGTCCCCCTAAGTAGACATTCCTGACTGAAAAAGGAATGAATAGCAACAGTGAAGACCTCCCCAACAATGTCCCAAGCATGGAGAAAGAATTTTTTTTTTTTTTTGGTAATGTGGAGTTTCCCAACCGCAATCGGACTAATCTCCCCACCCCGGACCAGGCTTACACACAGGCTCGGCCTAAGACATAGCTCCACCCTGAAATGTGCGATCAGTGGCCACCACGCCCATTTCTAAGTATAACAAATGTTGCTAGCGGGGATCGAACTGAAGACGTCCGGGTTTACGGCTCACCCCCAATCAATCCTTAACCGCAACCGCTCATTCTTCTTTATGTGCTTAAGGGTGAACAAAATCACCTCAGTCGACACATCTCTGTCAAACAAAAGAGCTTGTTGAGAGGACACAAGCTTGGCCCCAAAAGATTTAGGAAGAGGGAAAGTAGAATTATTATCATGGGAAGGCGTGCCAAGGAGATCATAGAAGTGGTTAACTGCAACACGTTGAACAGCCAAGTGCCCAAAACATAAATCACCCTCAGAATTCTCAATAGATAGAATCTTATTAGTATTCCTCCTTTGTTTAACTTGGTCATAGAAGTAACCTGTATTCTGATCACCCTCCTTCAACCATTGAATTCTAGATTTTTGCTTTAAAAGTTTTTCTTCGAGGAGGAGAGCAGTGCAAAGAGAGTCAGTTTGAGATCTCTGGATAAGGAGGAGAGAGGGGTCACCTGGGTTTAGAGATATGGCTTCTTTGAGTAAGCGTCAGTGCAAGCGATCCTAGCACCTTCACATTGGAAGAAAGATTACCATTACGCTTATTAAGATCCTTTAAAACAAACTTCACAGCAGAAAGCTTCCCTGCCAGAATCTGAAGAGGGTCCCCCAAACAAGGAACGAGCCAAGCAGTCCGAACCACATCATGATAATTTTCCAAACCCATCATGAAATTAAAAAATTGGAAAGGCTTAGGAATGTTGGGCAAGGATAAACCAGTTTGAACCACCACAGGACAATGATCAGATAAGTCACGAGGGAAGAAAAAAGCTTGGGAGTTGGGAAAGGAATCCAACCAAAGGTTATTAACCAAAGCACGATCAAGCTTCTTGTATGTTGGGTTTGCTACTTGAGAATCCAACCAGGTTAGGAGAGGACCAATAACATGTAGGTCCATCAAGAGAAGGTCGTCAAGCTAATCGTTGAAGTCCTGCATACCATAATACCATAAACAAGAACCTCCATCAATTTCAGTCAAGGATTTGACCACATTGAAATTCCCAAGAAGAGTCCATGGTTTGTCAATCGAGCCAGCAATATCTCTCAAATCATTCCAAAGTAATTTCCTTTCACTAGGCGTATTGAGCCCATAGACAACAGTAACAAAACCATTAAAACTAAAATTAACAGAAGAAATAGAACAATGGATAAATTGTGCAGACTTTGTAATAACATTGACATTCCAGATATTTGGGTCCCATCCAACCCAAATTCTTCCATTAGCATGATACTCATAGTTATACTGCCATTGCCAATTCCTACAAATAGCTTTAGAGACATAATTAGCCTTAGGAGACTTAACCCTTGTTTCAACCAGGCCAACAAAAGAGATTTTATGCTTACGAATGAGATCATGGACGCTAGTCTGCTTTGGATACATATTTACATCTCTAATATTCATAGAGCAAAAATTATCATAAACAGGGGATGAGGTTAAGCTGGGGACTTCTTACTTCCCCCTCCTTTGATCTTTTTCTTTGAAGCTTGACCAAGGTCAAGAGATCCTATAGCTTTGTGTTTAAGATCCCTGACTTCTTTCTCATCAATCAGTTTAAGCTTACCCACAAGAGGGTTGGGAGAGGGAGTGGCATCGATGTCGAGAAATGAGACCGGATGACCAAATGACCACATGGGGAGAGAAGGTTGAACAAATTAGAGTCGGGAGAAGCAATGAAACCTTTCGGGCTAGAGTGTTGTTTAAGACCTTAGCAACCTTGTCCAACCATCCAGAAGGGAGGGGGCCGGAGGAAGAGCCATTGACAAGGGGATAGGGGGAGTAATTTCTTTTTCATCCAACTTGTAACTTTGGGACCCATTTGAAGTTGGCACTAGGACAACGAGCAAGGGAGTGGGCGAAGGACTTGCAATGAGAGTAAAGGATAGGTCAATTTTGGTATTCCACCCTAACCCGAACAACTTTTTCAGTTTGGGTGTCCTCATCGATAACATCCACTTCCAGACAGCTAGGGAAAGAAGATGAAGTAGAAAGCTCTACACAAACTTTGGAAAAAGTCATCGGCTCGAATTTTCCTGTAACACTATCAACAAAAAGTGGCTTACCAATGCCACTAGCTTGGTAACTGAGACCTGTAGGAGAAAGGTAGGACATTGGGATATTATGAAATTTAACCCAAACTGGAGCTTTAGTGCAGGCTTCAAATTTGAAATCCATCCCTTCCTTCCCAAGCATGAGGCAAATGTGTTTGTTAGAGATGTACCAAGAGCCAAGGGCAAGGACATTTTCTCTTTCAAGAGAGTTTGAGAACTTAAAGACAAAAAACCCCTTATCATGCAAGAAAACCTTCTACAGTCTGTGCTTGTCCCAGAGCTTATGGACAGTTTCTTCAACTAGTTTAAAGGGGAGTCTAGAGTTGATAAAGTTCCCCACGAGGCAGGTATTCCCGAGGGTGTTTCCTTTTAGGAGAACCTCAGCTGGAGGTCTTATGCGTATTACTCCATCCTCCGAAGCCGGAGGTTCAGGGGGAAAATATTCATGTAGAGAGAAGAGTTTAGGGTCACTCTTGGTTACCACATCACTCCAAGATTGTTTAGAAGGCTTAACAGCTTCAGGAGGGTTTACATCACATTTTACCTCCACACAGGCATCAAGGGAGGGGGACGCGTCCTTAGAAGATTCCAGACCCGACACAGGTGCAATAACTGTAGGAAGTTCATCAGAGGATTTTAGGGAGCCAAGATCTATGATGTTGTGGTCGTTAACACTCCTAACATATTTTCCTTTGTTAGCGAAGTCATTTACATTCTGAAGCGAATAACCTTGGGCTTTGATGAAGTGCATTAAGGTAAGACACTTCCTACGTTCATCAGCTACATCAAGGCGACCCTGTTGCGATAGGTGATGTGTTGCTTTGAATATCTCGGACATGGAGGGGCCAGGCATGGGACCTAAATTTTCCGTAACAATGTTGTTAGCTTCTGAGTCAGAAGATTCAACAGTGGCAAAGTTTGTCATAACAGGAATGGGGTCAGATTCTGCCATAGCCATGTCATTTGCAGCAGGGGAGTTTGGATTTGAAACCCCGAAATCGGCAAAGAGGTCAAGCGAAAGGCTACTCTCAAAGTTGTCAGCCGAGAGGTGAGAGAAATCAACCATGGCGAGAGGGGAAGAGAGACTGAGGAGTACGGAGGAGGAAGGGAGGAGTACGAAGGAGGGTGGAAGAGAGGGGATGGACCTAAAAGAGGAAAACAGAAAAGTTTGGTAAAGACAGATAAGTTTGGTGAGGATGCACGGGACACCAGAAAAGGAAAGAGGGAGATAACGGAAATAGAATGAAAGGAAACGGAAAGTTTAGAGAGAAGGGAGAGAACACATCCTAGAGAGAGAAACTAACCCATCCTTGATCCTTAAAAAAAACTGTTCTATAGGTTCGTATCTCTGTATCCTTGATTTCTAAGGAGACAGGTGACTATGTCTGGTGGATGAACCATGACTGCAGGACCAGAACGTGATTAAAAAAAATTGTAAGGTAATTAAACCACTTAATAACATGCTTGGAAATATAGTTCAAGCTTAAATGAATAACTTTCAATTCAACAATAACCTTCTCAAATACAATATGAGACGGATAGGAAACTTACACAAAATTCAAAGTTTTGTAAGTTAGGAAACTTGTAACACAATAAAAATAGTATTCGAATACTTGCTCAATATAAATTTGAGTACGGATTGGGAACTTGCACAATCAAAGAGTGAAGTTCAAGGAAACTTGCCTGTTTTCTCAGCTACAATTTATTTCTAGCTTTAATTAACTTTCGTTGAAACGACCTAACATTAACAAGTCGGACTTTCCAATTACTATGTGTAAACTAATATGAGTCCACACTTACGTCCGGGAAAGCTTGATCAACAGCAGGACTTCCCAGCAATGAGCGAAAATGGTCAACAACAATACCTTGGACAGCCGAGTGACCATAACACAAATCCCCCACAACATTTTCAATTGATAGGATTTTATTATGGTTCCATCTGTTCTTGATTTGGTTATGGAAGAACCCAGTATTCTTGTCCCCTTCCTTAAGCCATTGGATCCTAGAGTTATGTTTTAGAAACTTTTCTTCACATAAAAGGTCAGCCCAAAGGGAAGCCGATTGGGACTGCTGGAGAGAGAGGAGGATAGGATCTGTAGGGTTTAAAGTAATAGCCTGTTGCGTAGCATGAAGAAGAGCTCTAGATTTTTCAACATTGGAAGAAAGATTACCATTAACACGATTCAGACATATTAAGGCCTTCTTGACAAACTGAGGCTTTACACGAAAGGATTTGCAACGGGTCCCCAGAGGCAGGAGTATTCCAAGCATATTGGACAACATCCATTAAATTTTCTAGCCCAGCCATGAAATTAAAAAACTGGAATGGCTTCGGAAGGCGGGGAAGGATCAGACCAAGATTAACCACCACATGGCAATGGTCAGAAAGCTCATGAGGAGTAAAAAGGGCCTGAGAAGAAGGGAACAAATCCAGCCATAAGTGATTAACCATTGCTCTGTCCAGTTTTTTGTAGGTCGGATTAGCTAACTGAGAGTCCCACCAAGTGAGGAGTGGACCAGAGACTCACAGGTCCACCAAGGATAAATCAGAGATAAGGTCTTTGAAGTCTTGCATGCCATAATCCCAAGAGATAGCACCTCTATTGATTTCAGATAGAGATTGGACAACATTAAAATCACCCAGAAGAGACCAAGGCAGGTTTATGTTCTGAGCAAGATCTCGAAGATCCTTCCACAAAGCCTTCATCCCAGTAGGAGTGTTGAGCCCATAGATAATAGTGACAAAAAATTGGGAATCAAGACTGATAGAGGAGACAAAACAATGTATAAATTGAGAAGACAAAGATATTATATTGACTTTCCAAAATATAGCCTCAGAGTCTGAGGAAGCCTCAGCATCAACCAGGACGATAACAGGTGAGGGAGCTGATTCTGCCATAGCAGATACTTCAACAGAAGGAGAAATAGGTCTAGAAACACCAAACTCCACAAACATGTCTCTCGAAGTGCTACTGGTCGAGTTACCAACAGAAAGGTGAGAATGGTCAACCATGGAAGCTGGTCGGTGAGAGGGGAAGAGAGATGGAGGGGAACAGAGGAGGAAGAGGAAGGACCTAAAAGAGGAAAACAGAAAAATTAGGTAAGGACGGATGAGTTAGGTGAGGATGGGCGGGAGACTAGAAAAGGAAAGAGGTGAAAAACGGAAGGAGACGGAAGGAAACAAAAATCTAGAGAGAAGGGAGAGAATACATCCTAAAGAGAAAGTCTAACCCATTTCGCAGGGAGCCGTTGTTCTGATCCTAATATTTGGAGAGTGGATATCTTTTATAGAAAGGATTTTGTTTGTGTTCCACCTATTTTTCACCAGATTGGAGAAAAATTTGGTGTTTCTATCCCCTGTAGCAAGCCAGGTAGCTCTAGATTTCTGATGGAGAAGAGTTTGCTCTAGAGCCAATGAATTCCAAAGAACATAAAGGTAGGTCTGCTCCTGGGAGATGAGATCCGAATCAAGTGGCCTGTTGGCAAGCAAGGATTGAACTCTGTGAAGATTTGTAGTAGCTTCTTTAACTGAAGATGATAAATTCCCAATGGAGTAATTAAGGTTAATTAAGGCTCTTCTAGTTCTCTTGATCTTTGTAGCCAGGATATAAAAGGGGTTACCCAGGTCAGGTTGCAGCCATGCAGAAGATACACAGTCATGAAAGCCATCCAAGAGGATCATGTGGTTAAAGAACTAGAAAGGTTTCCTGGACCTTGTAGAAGGGATGCCAAGGTTAAGCATGACAGGAGAGTGGGCAGACAGTCCTCTAGGAGCAAAGGTAACTTGAGCATAGGGAAAGGAGTTGAGCCATGAGGCGTTTCCCAAAGCTCTATCAAGCTTCTTATGAATTGGATTTTCAGTTTGACAGTTCCACCAAGTGTAGAAGGGACCAATGCCCCTAATGTCATCCCTTTCAAGAGTCTGCAGGCACTCTTTGAAATCCTCCATACCAGAATCCCATGTGGTTTCATTCCTGTCAGTTTCATTTAGGTTTCTAATAGCATTGAAATCACCCAAGACACACCAGTTGAGAAAGGAACTAAAAGAGGATAATACATCCCATAAGTCTTTCCTTTCAGATATAGAATTCAAACTATAAACAAAAGAACCCAAGAAAGTACAGTCATTTGATAAGTGCGTGATATTACAATGAATAACTTGGGAGGATACATAAAGGATATCCACCTGCCAAATATTGGGGTTCCATCCAACCCAAATTCTGCCATTATAGTGATAATCATAATTATGAAACCAAGTCCAATTTCTAAAAATATTTCTGGAGATTCTACTAGCTTTATGCTGCTTGACTCTGGTTTCCAAAAGACCAATGAGGGAGATACTATTATCTAATATTAACTATTTAACATAAGCCTGCTTAGGCTTGTTATTCAGACCTCTAATATTATATGTAGCTAACATTAACATAGATAACTAGGGAGAGTAATGATTAATGGGAGGATTTACCCCAACGGCCCTTGCCTTTGTTTTTTTTTTGTTAAATTTAAACTGTAATAAAAGAAAGAATAGTACATAGGACATACCCAAACATTATACCATAGCCATCATAGGACAGGCCCTATGATGGCATCAGTAAACCAAAGCTAGACATTAGCATACAAGAGCCCAACATGGAACAAAGAGACAACAGAAAACAACCGACAAGATGGCTTGATACCAAACAAACTGCATCAAAACCTGAGCAATAATACAATAAAACCCAAATTTCCAAGACCATAGCTAATGCAAATAACTGCAAACCCAGCAGACCAAAACCTAGTGTAGGGATATAGCTAGCTGAGAACCTGCCCAACACATAGCACATACAGTCCAGCTCAGCTATTAACACAGCAAAGCTGCAAATTGAAAACACACCCCCCGCAATTGATAGCCCTCCCAGCAAGTAGCTTTGGAGCAACTACCGAGAAATATGCAACAACACAGTAGAACTCTGCCCAAAAGACTGCAGTTATCCAAATCGCTCAAACCGCCCAACCCAAAGACAGCTGACCAAGGAAAAAAAAGCAAGCATCACAAGAAATGAACCAACGGAGACACATCACCGCAAGGATCCAACAAGAAGATGGCGAACAACACAACCACAATCTGACAAAAAACCATATTAAAGTAAGCGAGAACAACACACCACAACACAGTAGTAAGAAAGCGGAAGGCATTGATGATCTCGCAAACTAGACCGCATGAAAAAACAAGCAAGACCAGCAGCATGCCAAATTTCAGAAGCAACACCATGACCTGTAGGACTGAAGTAAGCCAGACATTCTATAAGTACAATCTAGAGGAATAGCTTAGCTCATAGCAGCAATGCACACATCAGCAGCCGCAAGAAATACATCATCACTGCCTCAACCAACCCAAACCCCAACGCCAACAACAAGGCAAACACAGCTACTGGCAGCAAGACAAGGGAACAAAGAGCAGGCATGCCACATGCCAGATTATCAATCTGCCATCCTTATTCAATCAGCAACATCAAAGAGCCGCAGCTACATCAAACAGATTCAACCAACAACTGCTACAAAGCCAAAGCAAACCCCACTTAGCAGAAGATAAGCAACGACATCAACCCAATCGAACCCCTATGGCTGCAGGGCAATTGAACTGAACAAACCAACATAAGAATTGCAGACAATGCACATCTCCTGCAACATTAAAGAACCAGATTCCAATAGAAACCAAGAAATTCAAAACATACTATAACAAGCAGTATCAATAATAATAACAATAACAAATCCAACAGCAAGATTTTAAAGAACTAAATGACGATAACATAATCTATCATTGACCCGCTTAAATCTGAGATTAGAATACAGACAATGCACTTTCTTTCTTTTTTGATAATCTGAGATTAGAATGAAGACTGCATTTAATCAAATTCATGATGTCAAGAACAAGGATCCGGGCAGGAGTAACTTTGTTAGAGAAAATCCTAGCATTACGCTCGTTCCACAACCTGTACACAATAGCAGCAAACCCAAGGTGTATAAGACTATGATGGAAGCGAGGATTAGAGTAATGAATAAGGTACTCAGTTATCAGACCCCAGATTTTACTACAACCTCTCCAACCACAGTGTCTAAGAACATAAATAAGAACACGAAAATAGTAGTTACAATGAAAGAACAAGTGGTCAAATGTTTCCAACTCGATTGAGAGCACAACACACAAATGAGGTTAACTCAGAGCCCAAAGCTGGACAGATTGATCCAAGGTTCGCAACCCCTTATGAAAAGTCAACCAAAGATTAAACGAGAACCTAGGGGACAGAAATTTATTCCATGCCAAATTTACCCAAGGCACACCAGCCCCCTCTTGCCGAATCGAACGCCAAACTGTAGAGGCTTTAACCTCAGTCGCTATAGTATCATCCCAGAGCACCTGATCTAGCTTAGTGGAATCACAATGCCTATTGAAATCAAAAGCATCCCTAAAGGCAACCATCTGTATAATGCCGATCGCAATGGGTTAGTTTCTCTCTCTAGAAATTTGCTCTCCCTTCTCACTAGGATTTTAGACCGGCTTTCTTTTCCTCCGTCCATTTGCTCCTTCTCTTTTTACTGTTAACTTTTTTCTTTCCTTTTTTAGTCTCCCACCCATCCTCACCTACCCTTTCCATCGTCACCAAACTTTTCTGTTTACCCTTTTTGGTTTCTTTCTTCTCCATTTCCCAGCTACCAGCTCCTACCAAATTCCCGACCTTACCAACTTTTTCTGTTTTCTCTCTTTCATCCGACCGGCCCCCGTCTCGCTCCCTTGCTCTCTCCTAGCTCTGATCCCCTCTCTCCGACCAACTCTCCCTTCTTTCCTGTTCTCTGTTCCTCCATTCTCCTTCTTTAATCCCTTAGATATATTCCATGGTTGACCATTCTCACCTTTCTGCTGGTAATTCGTCTAGTAGCGCCTCCAGAGACATGTTTATGGAGTTTGGGGTTTCCAAACCTAATTCTCCTTTTGTTGAAGTATCAGCTATGGCTGAATTGGCCCCATTTCCTGTAGATGTTGAGGCTTCCTCTGACTCTGAGGCTAATAGTGTGGCAGATGATAGTATTGGGGCTCATCTCGGGTCTTCTATGTCCAAAAATTTCAAGGCAGCTCAAATCCTATCTCATCAAGGACAGATTGAAGCAGCTGATGAACGAAAGAAGAGTAACATTCTCAAGAACTTCATTTTAGCACAAGGATTCTCTGCTCAACATATTAATGATTATGCTAGTAAAGGTAAATCTATTAGACAAGTTGATGAGCATGATATGGTTGTTAAATGCCCCCTTCGAGTTCCTAGCTTTGAGAATGCAGCCTTAGCCCCTTGCTACGTTGCTTCTATCCCTACTGTGGCCTCTGGTTTGGTAGATGATCCTGGCTCCCCCTCGGCTCCAGCGGGCGAGGGAGGTGTGTTTTGTTCTGGCCCCACTGTTAGCCCAGCTTGTTTGGTTAGAACAAAATCTTGGAGTTCTGTTGTGGCTATGGCCCCCCCGAAGTCCTGCTTAAACCTTGAATACTTTCCCCCCTCTCTTCCTTCTAATGAGAATGGTTCCATTACAATTAAACCTCCTTCTGAGATTCTTCAGTTAGGGAATAGTCTTTAGAACTCTTGTTTGATTGGTAGTTTCGTTCACTCCAGGCTTCTTTCAAACTTGTGGAAGAAAGTGTGCATAAGCTTTGGGATAAATATGGCCTACAGAATATCTTCCTTCAGGATAAAGGATATTTGGTTTTTAAGTTCACTTCCCCTACCGAATGAGATATTATACTTGCTCTTGGTCCTTGGTACATCTCTAATAAGCTAATTTATCTCAAACACTGGAAGGAGGGATTGGATTTCCAATCTGAATCCTGCACTAAGACCCCTGTCTGGGTAAAATTTCATAATATTCCCATGTCTTATCTATCTGCCCCTGGTTTGAGCTACCTTGCTAGTGGAATAGGGTAACCTCTGTTTGTGGATAAAGTTACTAAAAAACTGGAACCAGTGAACTTTTCAAGGATGTGCATTGAAGTCTTTTTTCCTCTGCCTTTTCATCTAGTTTGGATGTTGTGGTCCTTGATGAGGAATCTAAGTCTGAAAAAGTTGTTGTTGTTAAAGTCGAATACCAAAATAAACCTCAGCTCTGTTCTCACTGTAAATCCTTTAGGCATTCTCTTCTTCGGTGCCCCTCCGCCAACTTCAAATGGGTTCCTAAACCTCCCCCTTTGGTTCCGGACCCATCGGTTACTTCTGGAACTTCTGGAGTTTTCATCCCGCCTGCCCCTCCTCTGGGCTTACCTACGGATAGCTGGACTTTGGTGTCTAATGGTCCCAATCGTGTTGGCTCTTCAGCTTCACCCATCTCCTCGGTGATGCCTAGCCCTAATCCCTTTAACATTATCTCGCCTTCTGATTGTTATTCGGATACAGATACCACTCCTCTACCCAACCCTCTTGTGACCAAGTTAAGACAAATTGATGAGAAGGATGTTCGTGACCTTAAGCATAAGGCCAAAACTGCTGCTGACACAGGACAAGTTTCTAAGAAAAAGATCAAAGGAGGGGGGAGCCACAGGTCCCCTACTTAAATTTTCATATCTTTTATGTTATCTTTTTGCTCTATGAATATTAGAGGTGTTAATAAGTCTCCTAAGCAGGCTAGTGTCAAGGCTCTCATTGTTAAACATAGTCTCTCTTTTGTTGGTCTTATAGAGACTAGGTCAAGAGCACTAAGGCCATTGCAATCTCAAAGTCTATTTGTAAACACTGGGAATAACATTTTAATTATGACTTTCATATTAATGGTAGAATTTGGGTTGGTTGGGACCCTATTTTTTGGAAAGTTAATATAATATCTAAGTCTTCTCAATTTATTCACTGTTTTGTCTCCTCTATCGATCTTGATACCCAATTTTTGTTACTATGATCTATGGGCTCAACACTCCTACTGAGAGAAAGGCTTTGTGGAAAGATCTTCGGGATCTTGCTTAGAATATTAACCAGCCTTGGTCTCTTCTGGGTGACTTTAATGTTGTTCAATCTCTATTCGAAATCAATGGAGGTGCAATCACTTGGGACTATGGCATGCAAGACTTCAAAGACCTTCTCTCTGATTTATTCTTGGTGGACCTGCGAGCCTCTGGTCCTCTCCTCACTTAGTGGAACTCTCGGTTAGCTAATCCGACCTACAAAAAAAGTGGAATGAGCATTGGTCGATCACCAAATTTGGATTCTTTCCCTACCTCTCGGGCCCTTTTACTCCTCGTGAGCTTTTCGATTTGCCTTTGCCATGTGGTGGTTAAACTTAGGTGGTCCTTCCCTCCTCCAGAAACCCTTCCAGGTTTTTTCAATTTCACAATTTGGGCTAGATAATTTCATAGATGTTGTGCAATCTTCTTGGAATACTCCTACCACCCATTGCAGATCCTTTCGAGTAAGCTTAAGGCTGTCAATAAGGCCTTAATATTTCTGAATCGTGCTAATTGTAATCTCTCCTCCAATGTTGAAAAATCTAGAGCTCTTCTTCATGCTACGCAGCAGGCAACTTTAAACCCTACCGATCCTCACCTCATTTCCCTCCAGCAGTCCCAATCGGCTACTCTATGGGCTGACCTTTTATGTGAAGAAAAACTTCTGAGGCAGAAGTCTAGGATTCAATGGCTTAAGGAAGGTGACAAGAATACTGAGTTCTTTCACAACCAAATCAAGAACAGATGGAACCATAATAAAATTCTTTATATTGAAAATGATGTGGGAGATTTGTCTTCTGGAACACTCGGTACATCCAAGGTATTCTTTGTTGACCATTTTCGCTCTCTCTTTGGGCGGTCCTCCCCATCTTTGTGGACCAAGCTACCCTGGACCTGGAATCCGTAGTCTCTTCTAAGATATCATCACAACAAGCTCTATTGCTTGAACGGGACGTTACTGATGAGGAGATTCTTAACTCATTGAAGCACATGAAAAAGAATAAGAGTCCCGACCCGGATGGTTTTAATGTTAACTTTTTTATTCTTACTTGGGATATTGTGGGCCCGGTCTTCACTGCTGCCATTCAATCTTTTTTCTGGCAAGGATGTCTCCTTAGAGGCACTAATGTTACGGCCATTGCTCTTGTTCCCAAAACCGCTAACCCTTCATCCATGAATGACTACAGACCAATTTCTTGCTGTAATACCACATATAAATGCATTTCTAAGATTATTGCCTCGTGTCTCATGGGTATCCTTCCTTCTATCATTTCGCCAAACCAAGCTACTTTTATAAAAGGTAGAAGGATTGGTGACAACATTCTTCTTGCTCAAGAACATTTTAGGAATTACCATAGACCCTACGGGCCACCTAGATGTGCTCTGAAAATTGATTTTAGGAAAGCTTTTGACTCCATCTCCTGGGACTTCCTATTGTTTGTTCTTCGTTCCTTTAACTTTCCCCTGAAATTCCTATTCTGGGTTAAAGATTGCATTACCTCTACTACCTTCTCTGTCAAGGTCAATGGTGCTCTATGTGGCTATTTCAAAGGATCCAAAGGGATTAGGCAAGTGGACCCCCTTTCACCTTATCTTTTTGTCATTATCTTGGAAGCTCTATCCCTTATGCTTTCTAGGGCATCCAAGCTTCCCTCTTTTCATTACCACTGGAAGACAGCTGCCATCTCCCTCACTCATCTCTGCTTTGCGGATGATCTCATCATCTTCTGCCGTGGAGACATTGGCTCTGTTAATACCATCAAAATTTGCCTGGATCAGTTCTCCTCTCAGTCTAGCCTGCTTATCAATGCCTCGAAGAGCATGTGCTTTCTTTCCCATGTCCCCCCTAATATTAGGGATGATATCATGTCATCCCTGGGATTCCAGTTGGGTTCATTTCCTGTAAAATTTCTTGGGGTTCCTTTAATCACAACCAAACTTAGTCTTGCAGACTGCTAACCCCTCCTTGAAAAGTTGAAATCTAGAATTACTTCTTGGACTAATCGATTCCTCTCTTATGCTGGTAGACTGTAATTGATCAAATCGGTCATCCACTCTATCCAAGCCTATTGGTCAGCCCACTTTATTCTCCCTGCTTCTGCTATCAAGGATATGAAATCTTCCATGTCCAGATTCCTTTGGAAAGGGCCTTCTATGGGTAAATCTGGCGCTAAAGTTTCTTAGAGCAAAATTTGTCTCCCATTTGTTGAAGGGGGATTGGCTATTAAGAACCTTGAAGATTGGAACAAAGCTTAGATTTTGTTGCATCTATGGCAGATCATATCTCCCTCCTCCTCCTCTTTCTGGGCTAAGTTGGTGCGTGTTGTCCATCTCAAAAACAAATTCTTCTGGATAATACCTATTCCCCTGGATTATTCTTGGATCTGGAGAAAAGTTCTCTATCTCCGTCCTATTTCTTGCAGGTACATCTCCTTTTCTATTGGTAATGGTGCTTGTACTAACCTTTGGTTTGATCCATGGCTAGGTCATTCTCCTCTAGCTTCTTCTATCCACTCGCCCTTGATTATTAACTCTGGTCTTGGGCCGGCGGCTTCGGTTAGCCAAATCATCATTAACTCCAACTGGGTTCTTCCAGCATCAAACCATAATGATCTTATTGAATTCAGGAATTCTTTTGACATGTATAGAATATGTAACTCTGATGCTCAGGATACTCTACTCTGGGATGGCACTAGGGCTAAGGACATTAAAACTTCTACTTTCTGGTGTTCCATCCGCAAAGTTGGTTTAAATGTGGGGTGCCATAAAATGGTCTGGCACAATATGGTGCCTCCTCGGTACTCTTTCCTTCTTTGGCTTGCTTTCCACAAGGTGCTTCGAACCATTGGCGGGCTTATTATGTTTGGTATGGAAGTGAACCCCTTTTGTGTCCTCTGCTCTACCGAAAGGGAAACATTTCAACACCTCTTCTTTCAATGTAGATTTTCCTTTCATCTATTGGTCGCTATCCTTAGACATTGTGACTAGCGTGGGATGAATCGCAGTTGGTCCTCAATTACCGATTTTTGTTGTTGTAGCTCTGGCCCCAATTTCAAACACGATTTACTTATTTTTAGCTTTGCTTTCTTGTTTTGTGTATCGGATTTGGAAGGAGCGTAATTCTAGGATTTTCTCCAACAAGGCTACTCCTGTACGGGTCATTCTTCGAGATCTTATTCATATCATCAAATGTCGTCTCCACACTTATGCTAGATTTCAAAAGCTGAAGTCTAAGGCTTGATTCCATCATCTGGTGCTCTAGCAATTTCGAAATTGTGAAGCATGGTGGGTTGAGTATGCCCGCTTCTGCTATTCTGTGGGGTCTTATGGAGTGGGGCTTCGTAGAGTGGAGTTTGGCCTAGCAGAGTCTTCGTAGAATGGATCTTTCGTAGAGTGTAGATTCAGCCTTGTGGGGGTCGCCTCCATATAGTGGGACTTCGGCTTTGAGGGAAGAATGGCTCTTTATAGAGTGAGCTTTGGCCTCGAGTGGGTCATCTTCGTAGAGTGGGGCTTAGTATTTGGCCAGCTTCTATCAGTTCGGCCTATGACCTCGCTTCTTGATGGTCTCTTCAGTGGTTTGGTCTTCGAGCATTGAGGGGCTTCGGCTAGAGGGCTTCGGATGGCTTATTCTTTGGTTTTGTGGGCCTGGCCAAGCGGCTATGTAGAGTCGATCTTCATTGAGTGAGCTTGGCCTTTGTTGGGTGGGTCTTATGAGTGGGGTTCAGTAGAGTGATCTTGACCCTATTGGTCTTCGTGAGAGTGTGCTTCTTGCCTCTACTGGGTTTTATAGAGTGAGCTTGACCTCAATTTGGGTTTTGTAGAGTGTGCTTGACCTCTTGGGTCTTCATAGAGTGTGCTTCGGCCTAGGCTGGGTTTTTCATAGAGTGAGCTTCGGCTGGGTCTTTATAGTGTGAGCTTCGGCCATTATGGGTTTTCGTTGAGTGGGGCCTCGGCTATGGGCGACTTCGGCCGATTCGGTCTTTGACTTCTTTTTTTCTGAAGGTCTTCTCGGTGGCTTAGACTTGGATCCATGAGGCTTCATTAAGTGGGTCCTCGTCGAGTGGGACTTGACCATGGTGGCGGTTGGTTGGTGATTCCGTGTTTGGGCGCCTTCTTTATGCTTTGACATGTCTTGTAACGTTTCATTATGGCAAATCGATGTATTCTTTTAATAGTCTTTACACCATAGGGCATGTCCTATGGTGTCTCTCGATATTCTGTTTGGGTCTTTCCCATGCGGTTCTGTATTCCCCATTTTATTTATTTGATCTAAATTTAGCAAAAAAAAAAGCATCCCTAAACATAATGAAATCATTATGATTGGAAAAAGGAAGAACCCATGAGGAATTTTCGCACAATTTGGCTAATGAAGCATTGGGCCTAAAGTAGGAGTTGATAATCAAAGAGGCGTGTCTTTGAAGAGGCCAAAGGACTCCATCAAGCCACAGGTCAAACCAAAGACTAGTATTCACCCCATTGCCCAATCGGAATTTGATGTGTTTTAACATTTCGTTTCTAAGTTATAACACTTTCCTCCAAATCCAAGAGCAGTCGTTAGGAATAGGCATACACCAAAAGTGTTTAGAATTAAGGTAAGAACGAACCCAAGTTGCCCACAGAGAACAGTGCTTTGGATTTACAATCCTCCAAAGGTGCATTATAATCAATGCTTTATTCCAGTCCTCAAGATGCTTAATAGCAAGACCCCCTTCAGAATAAGGTAACGAAATTTTACTCCAAGCAACTTTTGCTCCATATTTAAGCAATGATGGCCCATTCCATAAAAACCTACTCAAGATGGACTTGAGGTCTTTAAGCACCGCAGCAGGGAGAATAAAATGAGAAGACCAGTATGATTGGATAGAAAAGATAACTGATTTAATTAATTGCAGTCTCCCGACATAAGAGAGAAAATTATTGGTCCAAGAAGAGATTTTGGCTTTAATCCTTTCAATAAGAGGATAGCAATCAGCACGACTTAGTTTAGTTGTTATCAAAGGGACCCCCAAAAACATTGCAGGAAACCCACCCAATTGAAATCCTAGAACATCAATAATGGACACAGCCTGAGGATCGGGAACCTGGGAGAGAAAACACATGCTCTTTGAATCATTTACATAAAGACCCGATAAGGCAGAGAAGTTATCAAGGGACTTCTTAATAATCTTAACAGAATGGATGTCACCATGATAGAAAAGAATAAGATCATCAGCAAAGCACAGATGAGTAATGGAAAGGGCCTTAGTTTTCCAGTGGTGCTTGAAGAGGGGCATCCTAGATTCCTTAGATAACATAGTAGAAAATACCTCCATAGCAATAACAAACAGATAAGGCGAGAGGGGGTCCCCTTGCCTTAACCCTTTAGCCCCTTTAAAATAACCACAAAGGGAGCCATTAACCTTAACCGAGAAGAATGTAGAGGTGATGCAAGCCTTAATGCAAAACACAAATTTAGGAGGAAATTTGAGGAGTCTAAGGGCTGCCAACAAGAAATCCCATGAGACGGAGTCAAAAGCTTTGTTGAGGTCAATTTTCATAGCACAACAAGCCGGACCAAAAGGCCTATGGTAGTTCCTGAACAATTCTTGGGCAAGGAGAATATTATCCCCAATCCTTCTGCTTGAGACAAAAGAAGCTTGGAAAGGGGAGATGATCAAAGGTAGAATGACCTTGAGTCTGGAAGCAATTATCTTAGAGATGCATTTATACGTTGTGTTACAACAAGATATTGGCTGAAAGTCATTCATGGAGGAAGGGTGGAGAACCTTAGGAATAAGCGCAATGGCAGTAGAGTTTGAACCTCTAAGCAAGCAAGCTTGTTTGAAAAAAGATTGAATTGCTAGAGTAAAGTCCTTCCCAACAATATCCCAGGAGTGCAAGAAGAAATTGACATTGAAACCATCGGGGCCTGGACTTTTATTTTTCTTCATTGATTTTAGAGTAGCCAGAATTTCATCATCAAAGATATCCCTCTCGATAGAAGCAGCTTGAATAGAAGAAACAGTTTGGGGAAAAGGAAGGGAAATATTCTGAAAATCAAGAACATCAACTAGAGAAGGAGACCCCAGCAGAGCTTGAAAGTGATTAACAACAATGTCCTGGATTTCCTTGTGATCAGAGTGAATAACACCATCCCCATCCTCAATAGCAAGAATTTTATTCTGATTCCATCTGTTCTTAACCTAATTGTGAAAGAACCCCATATTTTTATCCCCATCCTTTAGCCATTATATTCTAGATTTTTGCTTTGATAGCTTCTCCTCATTTAACAAGGCAATCCATAAATTATTAGAAAGAATTCTTTGCCGCTGAAGAAGAGAGACATCAGCAAGATGAAGAGAGACAGCAACTTGGGTCTCCTGAAGAGCAGCTCTGGCACCTTTACAACTTTCAACTTCCTAGCCAGAATTTGCAAAGGATCCCCACTAACTGAACCATTCCAAGCATTCTGAACCACCTCGTGGAAATTATCAAGATCCAACATAAAGTTAAAGAACTGGAATGGTTTGGGATAAGAGGGCATAACTGAACCAGTTTTGACCACAATCGAGACGATGATCGAGAGGTCTCTAGGAGTAAAAAAAACCTGAGAAAGAGGCAACCGCTTTAACCAAAGATCGTTCACCAAAGCTCTGTCTAACTTTTTGAAAATAGGTTTGGAATCACTAGAATTCCACCACGAGTGGGAAGAACCAACCGCCCGAAGGTCTGCAAGATACAAGTCAGAGGAACAATCAAGAAAATCTTGCATCCCATTGTCCCAAGAGTCATCCCCACCAATTATTTCAGTAACAGAAATGACCTCATTAAAGTCCCCAATCAAACACCAAGGAAGATTAATAGAGGGGGCTATGGATCGCAAGTCTGCCAATCTCTTTTCTAACTATCTTTTAATGTCTTATTTCACACAAATTCTAGTTAGGATGGGTTAGACTATCTCTCTAGGATGTTTTCTCTCCCTTCTCTCTAAAACTTCCGTCTCCTTCCATCCAATTCTGTTATCCTCTCTTTCCATTTCTGGTTTCCCGCCCAACCTCACCTAACTCTTTCGTCTCTACCAAATTTTTCTGTTTACTTTTTGGTTCTTCCCCCTCCTCCTCCCTTCCTTCTCCTTTCCTCCTCTGTCCTCCTCCATCTTCATGGTTGACCATTCCCACCTTTCTGCTGGTAACTCGACCAGTAGCATTTTGAGAGACATATTTGTGGAGTTTGGGGTGTCTAACCCTAACTTTCCTTCGGTTGATGTGTTCTGCTTATGGTGAATCAATTCCCCCTTACCGTTATGGTGCTTGGGTAGATGTGGGAGGCTTCTTGACTCTGAGGCTAATAGTGTGGCGAGATGATAGTATTGGAGCTTATCTCGGGTCTTCTATGTCCAAAATTTTCAAAGGGTTTTCAAGTCTTGTCTCTCATCGGATGGATTGAAGGCGGTGATGAAGCGTAAGAAAAGTAACATTCTCATGAACTTTATCTTAGCTCAAGGGTTCTCTGCTCAACATATAAATGATTATGCTAGTAAAGGTAAATCTATCAGACAAGTTGATGAGCATGATATGGTTGTTAAACGTCCTATTCACATTCATTCCTTGCTTTGAGAATGCATCTTTTCGCTACAGCAACGATTTTACCATTCATCTTTGTGGCCTCTGGCTTGGTAGATGGCCCAGCTCCCCCCTTGGCTCCGAGGGGTGAATGTGGTGTGCTTGGTTTACGGCCGGTCTATTAGTCCAGCTGGCTTGGCTAGCATAAAATCTTGGAGCTCTGTTGTGGCTATGCCCCCAAGTCTGCTTTTAAACTTGAATATTTTCCCCTTCTCCCCTTCAAGTGAGAATTGTTCCATTACTATTAAACCCCCCTCTAAGATTTTTCAGCTAGGGAATAGTCTTTGGAACTCCTGTTTGGTTGGTAGTTTTGTTCACTCCAGGCTTCCTTTCAAGTTTGTTGAAGAAAGTGTGCATAAGCTTTGGGATAAGCATGGCCTGCAAAAGATCTTTCTCCAAGATAAAGGATATTTTATCTTTAAGTTCTCCTCTCCTGCAGCGCGCGATAATATACTTGCTCTTGGCCCTTGGTATATCTCTAATAAGCTACTTTATCTCAAATACTGGAAGGAGGGATTGGATTTCCAATCTGAATCCTGCACTAAAACCCATGTCTGGGTGAAATTTCATAATATTCTCATGTCTTATCTCTCTGCCCCTGGTTTGAGCTACATTGCTAGTGGAATAGGGCAACCTCTGTTTGTGGATAAAGTTACTGAAAAACTGGAACAAATGAACTTTGCAAGGATGTGCATTGAAGTTTCTTCTTCCTCTGCCTTTCCTTCTAGTCTGGATGTTGTGGTCCTTGATGAGGATTCTCAGACTGAAAAAGTAGTAATTGTTAAAGTCGAATACCAAAATAAACCTCAGCTATGCTCTCACTGTAAATCATTTGGGCATTCTCTGCTTCGGTGCCCATCCGCCAACTTCAAATGGGTTCCCAAACCTCCTCATCCGGTTCCGGACTCAACGATTCTTCTGGGATCTTCTGGAGCTATTGTCCTGCCTGCCCCTCCTAATAGCTTGCCTTCAGATAGCTGGACATTGGTGTCTAAAGGTCCCAAGCTTGTTGGCCCCTCAGTTTTCACTCTCTCCTCGATGTTGCCTAGCCACAACTCTTTTAACCTTATAGCGTCATCTGATGGTTTTTCGGATACAGACACCACTCCTCCGCCCAACCCTCTTGTGACTAAGTTAAGACAAATTTATGAGAAGGATGTCTATGACCTTAAGCATAAGGCTAAAACGGCTGCTGACACATGCCAAGTTTCTAAGAAAAAGATCAAAGGAGGGGGGAGCCACAGGTCCCCTACTTAACTTTTTCCCCCTTTTATGTTATCTTTTTGCTCTATGAATATTAGAGGTGTTAATAAGTCTCCCAAGCAGGCTAGTGTCCAGGCTCTCATTGTTAAACATAGTCTCTCTTTTGTTGGTCTTATAGAGACTAGGGTCAAGAGCACTAAGGCCATTGTAATTTCAAAGTCTATTTGTAAACACTTGGAATGGCATTTTAATTATGACTTTCATAATAATGGTAGAATCTGGGTTGGTTGGGACCCTATTTTTTGGAAAGTCCATATTATATCTAAGTCTTCTCAATTTATACACTGTTTTGTCTCCTCTATCAATCTGGATATCAAATTTTTTGTTACTGTTATATATGGGCTCAACACTCCTACTGAGAGGAAGGCTCTGTGGAAGGACCTTCGGGATCTTTCTCAGAACATTAACCAGCCTTGGTCCCTTTTGGGTGATTTTAATGTTGTTCAATATTTATCCAAAATAATGGGAGGTTCTATTTCTTGGGATTATGGCATGCAAGACTTTAAAGACCTTATCTCTGATTTATCCTTGGTGGACCTGCGAGCCTCTGGTCCCCTCCTCTCTTGGTGGGATTCTCAGTTAGCTAACCCGACTTACAAAAAGCTAGACAGAGCTATGGTTAATCACTTATGGTTGAATTTTTTCCCTACTACTCAGGCCCTTTTTACTCCTCATGAGCTTTCTGACCATTACCCTTTGGTGCTTCAACTTGGTCAGGCCCTCCCCCACCTCCCGAAGCCTTTTTAGTTTTTCAATGTCATGGCGGGGTTAGATAACTTCATGGAGGTTGTGCAATCTACTTGGAATACTCCTGCCTTTGGGGACCCATTGCAAATCCTTTCGGGTAAGCTCAAGGATGTCAAGAAGACCTTAATATGGTTGAATCGTGTTAATGGTAATCTCTCCTCCAATGTTGAAAAATCCAGAGCTCTCCTTCATGCTACGCAGCAGGCTATCACGCTAAACCTTGTCGATCCTCTCCTCCTATCTCTCTAGCAGTCCCAGTCGGCTGCCCTTTGGGCTGACCTTTTGTGTGAGGAAAAGATTCTTCGGCAGAAGTCTAGGATTCAATGGCTTAAGGAAGGGGACAAGAATTCTTGGTTCTTCCATAACCAAATCAAGAACAGATGGAACCATAATAAAATCCTTTCTATTGAAAATGCTGTGGGGGATCTATGCTATGGTCATTCGGCTGTCCAAGGTATTGTTGTTGACTATTTCCGCTCTCTGCTGGGCAATCCTTCTCTTGCTGTTGACCAAGCCTTCCCGGACCTGGAATCTGTGGTATCTTCCAAAATTTCATCTCAACAAGCTCTGTTGCTTGAACGGGATATTACTGATGTGGAGATTCTTAACACTTTGAAGCACATAAAAAAGAACAAGAGTCCCAACCCGGATGGTTTTAATGTTAATTTCTTTATTCTTACATGGGATATTGTGGGGCCGATTTTCACAGCCGCCATCCAATCTTTTTTCTGCCAAGGATGTCTCCTCAGAGGCACTAATGCTACGACCATTGCTCTTGTTCCCAAAAATGCCAACCCTTCATCCATGAATGACTATAAACCTATCTCTTGTTGTAATACCACCTATAAATGCATTTCTAAGATTATTGCCTCTCGTCTTATGGGTATTCTTCCTTCTATCATTTCTCCAAACCAAGCTGCTTTTATAAAAGAAAGAAGGATTAGAGACAACATTCTCTTTGCTCAAGAACTCTTCAAGAATTATCGCAGACCTTTCGGACCACCTAGATGTGCACTAAAAATTGATTTTAGGAAAGTTTTTGACTCCATCTCTTGGGACTTCCTAATGGTTGTACTTCGGTCTTTTAACTTCCCCCCGAAATTCCTATTCTGGGTCAAAGCTTGCATTACCTCTCCTACCTTCTCTGTCAAGGTCAATGGTGCTCTATGTGGCTATTTCAAAGGATACAATGGGCTTAGGCAAGGGGACCCCCTTTCACCTTATCTTTTTGTAATTATCTTGGAAGCTTTTTCCCTTATGCTTTCTAGAGCCTCAAAGTTGCCCTCTTTTCATTTTCACTGGAAGACAGATGCCCTCTCCCATACTCATCTTTGTTTTGCGGATGATCTCATCATCTTCTGCCGTGGAGACATTGGCTCTGTTAATATCATCAAAAACTGCCTGGATCGGTTCTCCTCTCAGTCTGGCCTGCTTAACAATGCCTCGAAGAGCATGTGCTTTCTTTCCCATGTTCCCCCTGACACTAATGATGATATCCTGTCGTCTCTGGGATTTTAGTTGGGTACTTTTCCTGCAAATTTTCTTGGGGTCCAGTTAATCACATCCAAACTCAGTCTTGCAGACTGCCAACCCCTTCTTGGAAAGCTGAAATCTAGAATTACTTCTTGGACAAATCGTTTCGTCTCTTATGCTGGTAGATTGCAATTGATCAAATCAGTTATTCACTCTATCCAAGCCTATTGGTCTGCCCACTTTATTCTCCCTGCTTCCACTATCAATGATATGAAATCTTCCATGTCCAGATTCCTCTGGAAAGGGCCTTCTATGGGTAAATCCGGCGCTAAAGTTTCTTGGAGCAAAATTTGTCTTCCGTTTGCTGAAGGGGGTTGGCAATTAAGAACCTTTAAGATTGGAACAAAGCTCAGATTTTGTTGCATCAATGGCAAATCATTTCTCCCTCTTCCTCCTTTTTCTGGGCTAAATGGGTGGGTGTTGTCCATCTCAAAAACAAACTCTTCTTGATAATGCCTATCCCCTTGGATTATTCTTGGATCTGGAGGAAAGTTCTCAAGCTCCGTCCTATTGCTTGCAGGTACATCTCCTATTCTATTGGTAATGGTGCTTGTACTAGCCTTTGGTTTGATCCATGGCTAGATCATTCCCCTCTAGCCTCTTCTATCCACTCTCCCTTGATTTTGAACTCTGGCCTTGGCCTGGTACTGTCTGTTAGCCAGATCATCGTTAACTCCAACTGGGTTCTTCCAGTATCAAACCATAATGACCTTATAGAATTCAAGAATTCATTCGATATGTCTAGAATTTGTAATTCTAATGCTCAGGATACTCTCCTCTGGGATGGTTAGGGCTAAGGATATAAAAACTTCTACTTTTTGGTGTTCCATTCACAAAGTTGGCTTAAATGTGGGGTGGTACAAAATGGTTTGGCATAATATCGTGCCGCCTCGGTACTCTTTCCTTCTTTGGCTTGCTTTCCATAAGGGGCTTCGGACTACGGACAGGCTTATTATGTTCGATATGGAAGTGAATCCATTTTGTGTCCTCTGCTCTACTGAAAGGGAAAATTTCAACACCTCTTCTTCCAATGTAGATTTTCCTTTCAGCTTCTGGTCGCTATCCTTCGTCGTTGTGGTTGGCGGGGGATGAACAGAAGCTGGACCTCAATCACTGATTTTATTTGTTGTAGCTCTGGCCCCAATCTCAAACGTGGATTACTTATTTTTGGCTTTGCTTACTATATCAGTGTATCGATTTGGCAAGAGCGTAATTCTAGGATCTTCTCCAACAAGGTTACCCCTGCTTGGGTTATTCTTGGGATCTCATCCATATCGTCAAATGTCGTCTCAAGACTTATGCTAAATTCGTAAGCTTAAGTCTTTGGCGTGTTCCATCATCCTGGTGCGCTAGTATTTTGAAATTGTGAAGTATGGCCTAATTTGTTGTGTGGGTCTCCATAGTTCTTCATCATCTCATAGAGTGGGGCTTTGGTCTTGAACCTTTGAGAGGCTTGACCTTGGTTCTCTTTAGAATTCCCTTGGGATCGTAGAGTTCCCTTACGCTTGGCGGTGGTGTAGTGGATTCGTAGAGTTCCATTCGGTCCTTGTTGGATCTTCATAGAGTTCCCTTAGGTCTTGGCAGGGTTTTGGCTGGGGATCTAGTGGATCTTAGTAGAGGTCCCTTCGGACTCGTCTAGGTTTTCGTAGAGTGATCTTCGGCCTTGGTGGGGCCTTGGTTCTCGATCTATTCATAGAGTTCCCTTCGGCCTTGGCTGGGTATTCGTTGAGTAGGGTTCGAGTGGTTTTCCGTAGAGTTCCCTTCGGCCTCGTCTGGGGCTTCGTAGAGTGATCTTCGACCTTGTCTGTGCGTTGGGTCTGCTTCTTCAGATCGTAGAGTGGGTCTGCTTCTTCAGATCGTCAGTTCCTATCTTCTTCCTGAAGGTCTCCTATGTGCTCAGTCGTCAGTTCTGTGGGGCTTTTTGCTCTGACATGTATTGTAACATTTCTTTGGCAGTGGCTTATACGCTTTAAATAGTCTTTTCACCATAGGGCATGTCCTATGGGATCTCTATTTCTGATTGGGTCGCTCCCATGCGGTTCTGTAACATCCATTTTATTTATTTCAGTCTAAATTCAACAAATAAAAAAAAAAGTTCGCCAAAAGAGCTTTCCTATCTGAAGGGGTATTGAAACCATAGATGACCGTAACAAACAAATGTAAATTAAGAGCAGCAGACTTAACAACACAATGAATAAACTGAGAAGATTTAGAAATAATATTCACATTCCAAACATTCGGGTCCCAATCCACCCAAACTCTCATATTCACATAATACTCATAGTTAAACTGCCATTGCCATCTAGATCGAATAGCTAAAGAAACAGTATTAGCTTTGGGAGCTTTGACTCTAGTTTCAACTAGGCCAACAAAAGATATATTATGTTTACACAAAAGAACAAGTACACTATCTTGCTTGGGCTTCGTATTTACACCTCTAATGTTCATAGAGCAAAAATTAACCATAAATAGAAATTAAAATTAATTTGGGGATTTCCCCCCCCCCCCTCCTTTACCCTTCTTCTTGGAGGAAAGACTCATCTCCAACCCACCTCTGGCCTTAGATTTCAATTCGCGACCAGCCTTTTCATCAATAGCTTTAAGCCTACCCACAAGAGGGTTGGGAGATGGGGTGCAGTCAGTGTTAGAAAATTCAAGACTCCCTCCAGGAGATGCTAACGATTTGAAAAAGTTGAGAGCACTACCAAGAGGAACAGAAGGACTCACGAGAGACTGCTGCTTTGGGCCTTTAGAAACCAGCGTCCAATCATTTGAAGGTTCCGGGATCAGGACTGAGGTAGATTCAGACCGAGAGACCGGGTCAGGGGATACCGGAACCACCACCACTTGAGATTTCGGAATCCACTTGTAATTAGCTCTAGGGCATCTAACAAGGGAGTGTCCAAAAGACTTATAATGAGAGCAAATTTGAGGCTTGTTCTGGTATTCTACCCTAACCGAGAAAACTTTTCAAGATTGTTAGATTCCTCTTCAATAACAACCACCTCCGAGCTACTAGGCAAAGCGGAGGAAGGGTAATCTCAATGCATACACCGCAAAGTTCATTGGCTCAAGTTTCTCAGTTACTTTGTCCACAAAAAGGGGGTTACCGACCGCACTAGCTATGTAGCTCAAGCCAGTAGAGGATAAATAAGATAAGGGGATATTATGAAACTTCACCCATACAGGAGCTTTAGTACATGATTCAAATTGGAAATCCATACCTTCCTTCCATTGCTTGAGGCACAGGAGTTTATTAGAAATATACCAAGGGCCGAGGGCTAAGACATTATCACGATCCTCAGGAGTGGCGAATTTGAATATAAGGAATCCTTTATCCTGTAGGAATACATTTTTAAGCCCAAACTTATCCCAAAGATTGTGAACAGAATCCTCATTCGTGATATTATTCATTTGGTAAAGTGTGGGCTTCATTCTAATGCTAAATTTTAAAAAAGCAAGTCTAGATTATGCTACAGATCCTTTGTGCTGTAGACACTCTCATAGAGTTGCACTCGTAGAGTGGGATTGCTTGAGGTCGATCAAACAGATGTTGGGGACTCGAAAAGTGGGACTTCGTAGAGTGGCGTTCTGGGGTCTTCGCTTTAGTAGAGCGTGGCTTTGTAGAGTGGGGCTTTCATAGAGCGTGACTTCGTGGAGTAGAGACTCGTAGAGTGGAGCTTTGTTCATAGAGTGATTGATTCGTAGAGCGGGGACTTGTAGAGTGGGATTCAAATTTGGGTCTTCGTAGAATGGAGCAGTCATCTTGTAGAGTGTGGCTTTGACTTCGGCCAACTTTGGCCTTTTTGGCCTTATGACTTTGCTTTCATGATGGCCTTTTCAGTGGTATGGGCTTCGTCTATAAGGGGAGGAAGACAAGAGGGGTTCGGATGGCTAGTCCTTCAGTTCTGTGATCACGGCAAGAGGGGTTTTTTAGGGTGGTTTTCGTAGAGGGGAGTTTTGGCCTCGCTGGGGTTGCTTTGTAATAACCCGAGATTTTTTATATAAAATAAATAAGAAATTTTGCGTATAAATTTATTTTTATTTAATGACGAGACTAAGTGTCAAGTAAAGTGAACGATAAATGCGAATACATTTATTACTTGAAAAATTAGAAATAATTTTGGAATTATTAATTACCACAAATTATATGGTAATAAATTTACGTAGTTTAAATATTTTTATTAATTATTTTCCATGAAAACATGATTGGAAATAATATATGAAGTGATAATTAGATTTATATAATAAATATTTTATTATATGAATTGTTCGTAATATTTAAGTTAATTATTTTAACTTGATTATTGATCTTTGTGTACGAAGAATAAGTCGATATGAGATCCAAAACCCGGATTGGGATTGTGATCAAGAGATGAGAATAATAATATTATATTATTTATATAATGATTTTACAATTACCATAATTATGTATCTTTGGTATGTGTGACGAGATAATATTGAGCAATGACGGCCAATTAGGTCATAAAGCATATTACCGCATCGTGAAACCCTAATTATTAAACTCGGTTATGGGGTATTTCGAGTAGTGATTTGTGTATATGAAGTTATCGTGAATAAGAATATCTGTAATTAGAAGAAACCCTAATTATTTGTTCAGACGTCGATAATTAGGACAAACCCTAATTATTATAACCCTAACCTAGGTTAAAATTAGAAATCAGAACGTATCGTGTTAGTAACATACACGAGATAATTAAAGAACCACTAATGGTCAATTAGAAACCCTAATTGATGACGTTGAGAAACCCTAATTTTAATTACTGGGTTTAATTTCAATGTTATCAGATAAGTGTTTTAATTTACCAAAGGATAGAAGTTAATTGGTAAATTATAAGAATTAAATCTAGTGATTAAATATTACATTTAATTGCCTTGTACAAGATTGCCCATACACTCTTAAACAAAGCCCAACCATCACCCATAACAAATCAGAAGCAAGAATCAAGAATTTTTGGTAAAAAGGGTATAAGAACACTAAACCTAGAAATCCTTTGATTCGATGTTATTTGATGCAATTGATTGTTTAAAGTTGTGTAATAGAATGTTAATTGATGATATGGGTTGATAAATCAAAGACCCATAACATCAAAGTGCACGAATTTGAAGATTTAAGCAAGTTGGAAAAACCGAATTCTGTTATTTTTCACCAAATGTCAGAGGCCATAACTCTTTGCTCGATCATGAGTTTTGTTCTTCAAAAGTTGTTATGTGTAGCCTGATATGTGGTCTTTAATCTGCAAAAAGAATCAAGTCCATATCATGTATAGATTAGAAGTTATAGATGGTCAAACATGGTTGATCGATCATGATAAAACTGCTTTTTGGCTGATCAGTAATGGGGGCATTCTCGTCCACTTTTTGTGCTTTAAAAGGTCTGGGCTTTTGATATGTTGTAGTGCACTGAGTTAGGAAGCCATAAGATTTGGAATGACCTCATTCCGACTCCTCGGATGAGGGAATTACTATGATTGGAAGGAAATGTGTCAAATTTCTCAAAACTGAAAGTCAGCAATGGATGTGCTATTCGGGACACTGTTTTGATCAGTTAATATTTCCAAAACCTTCTGGGCTTTTGTTATATGTTATAGTACACCGAATAAGCTTTCCATAGACTCTAAACGGACTAAATCCGATATCGGAGGAGAGAGTTATGACATTTCAAAGTAGTAGTGTCAAAACTTCCCAACAAGTGCGGTGCGATCCATTTGAACAGAATTTCTGGGCTGATGTGTTCGGAATTTGGAAATGGTCAAAGAATAAAAGTTGTAGCCCCAGAAGTTAGCTTCACGTGGGCTCAAGAATCGCTCAAAAATGTTTTAAAATGAAAGAGTTATGACTGTTTTTAGCGGAAGAGGGTAAAGCTGAAACGAGATTGAAAATCTGTTATGAACGCCCACTTTTTGACGCGATTTTATTTGGGCTACCTAATGAACCCGAATTGGGTAATTCGTATTTTTAAAAATATTCTTACATACCATGTATAACATATCCAAAAATCAGATTAATCGAGAGTTATGAGCAATGCGTTAGAAAATCGTAAAGTGAGCTATTGAAAATTAGTATAAACCAAGTCCCACATCGACTAAATTGAGAACTTCACCATTTTCTAAACCTATAAATAGAAGGGTTTGGCCTTTGTTTCATTCACCAACAATAAGGCCTCCATTTTTGAGAGAAAGCTTTGTTGTGGGAGAACTTTTATAAAGATCTCCTTAGTTAAATTTTGGGCGTGGAAGTGCGTATTCAAATTGTGGAATTCAGATTTAGGGTATGTTTCTTATTTAATTTTGTAATGTTATTATTTTTAATTGTTAGTTAAAGTTTTGAATTTTTGAAGTTTAGTTAGTGTTGTTAATAAACTAGTTAGTTTACTATGTTTATTTTGGCTTGGAATTGATTGTGTAAATGAGTTATTTGTGATGACTTTTAATATTTTGTGATGAATTTCATTAATTAATAATTATTAATGATATTAAAGTTATTTAATGATTATATTAAATAATTTAGTTTAAAATGATTTTAATATTATAAAAATCATTTTAAATGAAAATAAGGTATTTAAAAATATTTTAAGTTATAAAATATAACTTTTAATATTTAAATGATAATTTCATTAATAATTAAATATTAATGATATTAAGATAATATTAATGATATTTAGTTTATTTAATGATTAATATTAAATAAATAGTTTAAAATGGTTTTACTTATTTAAAAGCCATTTAAAGAGGATATTAAAGATTTAAAAATATTTTAAGTTATAATTAATGACTTTTAATATTTGGATAAATAGTACATAGTATGTTTCTTAAACCCTATTCAAGGGTAGAGCAGAGCCAAATTTAAAGAATTTGAAAGAGAGTTGTTATGTGAATTTTTATCAAGATGTATTACTTCACAACTTTCAATTCAGAAGTATGTTATGTAAAGAGAATACTTATATTCTTTCAATTTTATATATAATTGCTATTACTTGTCGGGCACTTAAATGCTCATCCTGCTTAAATTAAATGTTTTCATTATGTATGAGCAAATCAAGGCTGTGTAACTAACAAAGGAAAAGGAAAGTCGATCAATAAGTGTGTATTATGAAGTTAATGGTTATAGTTGTATTGGTATCTATTCAAGTATTGTAAGGAATGTATTTGAAGGTCACGCACTGGGAAGTAAACTTCAATGTATGTAAATTAAGTTCGAATGTATTATTATTTAGTATTATTCAAATTTTAAAGAAATGGTATCGTGGAGAACCGAAGTTCTGTTTCAAGCACCGGATTTGGGGTCACAGTTGGTATCAAAGTTGTTATGAAGCTTAGTAGGAATACCTAAGACTAATAACCGCAATGATTAGATAAGTATTAACTCATATAGAGTTAGTTGGTCGATAAGATTCAAAGATGAATCTTATGAAAGTGTAAAGACACAGAGTTCCCTAACTCGATTATAAAGTTAAACAAAGAGGGGAATAGATTGAGTCTAAAAGTCCGAAAGTGCAGCTATGAGAGATCGTAAAATAAAACGATCAAGATATAGAACTAAATCGTAATATATACGGCGAGATCACCCCGTGATCTCGATAAGGCTATGATAAATGTAAGGAATCAACTGATGATTGGAAAGTTTAAGAAGATTGTCGTGGTATGAATTGTACTATCAATTGGTATGCATCCGTAAGAGAATTATAAATACGAATTAAATTGCATGGAGAATGGGGTTAGTGTTAGATGGGGATTCAATTGAGGACCATGTCGGCAAATGAAGTTGTATGATTCTTCAGATGGGAGTCGAATTGTACTGTGTAAAACCACTTAGTTTCGCAATCGATAATCATTGAAATGTCTATGTCGCGCTATTTGTTATATGCACATTAAGAGGATGACTCCATTCTCGTGTGTATAACCGTAGATAGGTCATAGATAGAGAATATAAGATTAAGTTCGAAGTTCTTAAAACTCATACCTATGAGACATTCTCGACTCATAATTATATGAAATGTTTATGAACCCTCAAATAATGGACGCCAAAGGTCCGACTAGGATAAGTTCTTAAACTCATATGATTGTGGCAATTTATGAACTCATAAGTGTGGTTTGATGAACCTGGGTATAGTTTTGTGTGAATGGAGTGTTATGGATTATGTGAATGTATAAATTGTTAAGTAAATGATTTTAGTGAAGGTGTTAGGTTTTCCTAAACTCCTAGCTATGCTAAACTTCAAAATTTTTGACATCAAGTTAAATACGCACTATGTGCTTTTTGAAAACAAAAATGTAGACTCGTAATCATTTTTGAAACGGCTTAAAGTACGGCCTATGCTACTTATTTTGGCTAGACGCAAATGATTTGAAATATCAAAATTTGTTTTAATTATCACCATGTACCATGTAACCTCAAAAGTAGATGATAAAATGTGATGGAGTTGTAAATACAGAATACTTAGTGTGAATTTGACCAAGTCATTGTTCCACTATCAGATGATGTGTTATGACAAAGTCATACAATGACAAGATCCTCAACGGATTGTTAATATAAAGACGACATCACGACGCCATTCTCAAAAATGTTTTCAAAAGTTTAATTTGCCAACTGGGTTTGGCTACATCTAAATAATTGATTGAATTGAATTATTGATATGAGTCTATGCTATTTGAATCATTTAGACTAATGTTTATGAAAACTCTAAGTGTTCATCGAAGAAATTTCTAACCAAATTTTTTCAAAAGTAATCATATGATAAGACCGAGGTGAACAATGTTGTTTGGATAAATGATCCAATCTAATGGCGTAAATATTCGCTAGGTATGATTAATATGCTATGCATGATTTAGGGTACAATAGGCTAATCACCTAAAGTACTATTAATGGTAGTTTACCTTCTTTGTGATTGTAAACATACTGTAATGTTTTGTTTTATGTATGAATACCGCTTAAAACTATGTGTTCATGGTTCATATGACCCTCAAAGACAATTTGAAAACTTTACTCGTGGAGAGGTGTATTGGGTAGCATGTGATGATATGTGTGAATGTTAAAGACGTATAGAGTTAATGAAGTTATAAGGGAGGTTGGAGCAGAGGGAGATATTCAGATAAGACAAATAAGGTTGAAATAGAAGCCAAAGACACCGATATATACCTTGGACCAAAGCTTTAGTCATCACCTTCATGCGATTCGATGCAGAGTGGATGGAGTCGCTTTCACAGAGATATAGGCGCTGATGAGAATTGAATAAATTTATCGTCAATCAAAATAAGAGACAACGATATAGAACTCTTGATTTATGTGTATATATACTATATGTTAATCTGTGGTAACTTATGTATGTAGATGTCCTGGTGAGAAAGATATGTGGAATAAGAAGGATCATATTCACACCCCGAAGCTAATATCGAGGCCAACAGATGAAATAGAAGCTCACTAGAACCCAAATCTGACGAGGTGGCTATCGTGGAAAAAACGAGCATCGATCCGTAAATGTTGGATTTGATGATAAGTGATTCGACACTAAAGTTGAAGCCGCCAAGCATCAACGAGAGGTGCAGGATTTGGAGAACAAGGTTTTTCATTGGAAAGGTTGTGGGAGATAGAAAAGTTGATGCGCCAAAGTTAATGGAAACAATGGAAGAGCAGGATAAGCTTAAAATCCAAATTGACCAGATGGAGCCTCAAGTTTACACATCCGTGAAGGACACACCTCCTCGCTGCCCTCCGACTATAAGAAAGGTGGATGTTTTAATCAGGGATGGAAGGACATCGAGCGTAATGAATGTCTAGAAAAAGGCTTGGTAAATAAGTAGTATGGGTTATGTATGTAATATGTGTGATAAGTAATGAACTATTTTTAACTTTTATGTTGGTTAAGATTTTAAATCCCGACTTTCAGAGTCACAAAGGGATAGTCATGATTAAAGCAGATGATGTCGTAAATATTCGATAAATGAATATGAATCTAAGTTTGAGAAATGAAACGAAGTTTAATACATTAATCTTATGCAATAAGGTTTAAAATGTAAGGGTATAATTTATGGTTTTATTTAACCGTATAATGCCGCCAAGACGTTAAACTCAAACCAAAGGATAGAAGAATCTACTAATGTCGGGAACGACAAATTTTAATCGATGCAAAACTTTGCAAACATGGTAGCTCAAAGCATGCAAACAGGAACACCAGCTATGGAAACCATCTGCATAATCGTGGCAAAATTCAAAGACTTCAAAGTCAGTAGACCACCAGTAATTCAGAGGATCACCGAATTTATAGAAGCCTGCATTGGGTGAACGAGATAGAGAAGGCGTCAGAATCGCTAAAAAGTAGATGAGGGCAAAAGACCGCTTTTGCCACTTATATGATGAAAGGGAAGCTAACTTTGGTGGGAGGCAAATAAGACTCAAAGGCAGAGAAGAAGAAATTACTTGGGATAGGTTTAAGGATTTATTTTTCAAAACTATCTCTCCGTTAGATGCGCCTAGAATGGAGGTGAGATTCCTCGGAGTTAAAGCAGATAATATGATCGCCAAGTGAGTATGCCGCAAAATTTAATGAGTGGCTAGGTTTGCTCCACATCAAGTGGATACAGAGGCTAGGAAGGCAAGGAGATTTGAGCCGGGCTTAAAACCCCGGCTCTATAATAAGGTGTCAAGATCGCAAATCAATACTTTTGGCAAAGACTCATGGAGAAGGCTATCATCATTTAACAGGAAGTGAGGCCATGAGCCTCTACCATAAGGAGAAGAAGAACAAAAGCAAGTCAGAGGAACAAAGAAAGATAGAAAAGTAGTAGTGGGAATAGGGGTGAGAAAAGAATGAGGAATTTTTTCGAGAAAATGCAAGTAAAGGTGAAGGTATAAAGAAAGCAGAAAAAAGGCAAGAATCATGGAAGAATCACTCACAGTGTCTCAAGGGCAAGTTTGTATGCTGCAAGTGCAAGGCAAGAGGGTCATATCTCTCCCAATCGCCCCTAACTCAAGGATGATCAAGGATGCTTCATATGTGGATCGACGAAAGCATAAGGTGAGGAACCGCCCACAGAGGGGAATGGAGGCAGGAACGAATTCACTGGGAGAAGCAAAGGACGTTAGCAATTTCAGACTAAACTCAACCAAAGAACTCCAACGTAAAGCAACTCCGAGGGTTTACAATATGACGGCCCAGATACTTGCAAAACCGGAAATGTAACTCTGTGTGCTATTTGAATAACTTATATATCTTATATTTCGCTTAATCTGACAGACAAGTGTTACGATGAATAATTAAAGATCGCCTCGATCAAGTATGATCGAGATCTACGACAATGATTATATGCTATGTACCTTCTCGATAAGAGTTTTTAAAGCTATGATTCCGGACTAACTTTTATATGGAGGGTGAATGTAATAACCCCGAGATTTTCTATATAAAATAAATAAGAAATTTTATGAGATAAATTTTTTTTTTATTTAATGATTTAGACTAAGTGTCAAGTAAAGTGAACGATATAAATGTAATACATTTATTACTTGAAAAATTAGAAATAATTTTGAATTATTAATTACCACAAATTATATGGTAATAAATTTTTAAGTTTAAAATGTTTTTATTAATTATTTTCCATGAAAACATGATCGAAATAATATATGAAGTGATAATTAGATTTATATAATAAATATTTTATTATATGAATTGTTCGTAATATTTAAGTTAATTATTTTAACTTGATTATTGATGTTGGTACGTAAGAATAAGTCGTATATGAGATCCAAACCTCGGATTGGGATTGTGATCAAGAGATGAGAATAATAATATTATATTATTTATATATGATTTTTTACAGCACTATAATTATGTATCGGTATAAAGTGACAGATAATATCGAAAAACGATTTTACCAATTTAGGTCATAAAGATATTACCGCGTCGTGAAACCCTAATTATTAAACGCTTATGGGATATTTCGAGAAAGTGATCGTGGTATATGAAGTTATCGTGAATAAGAATATCTGTAATTGAAGAAACCCTAATTATCGTCAGACGTCGATAATTAGGACAAACCCTAATTATTATAACCCTAACCTATTGAAATTAGAAATCAGAACGATCGTGTTAGTAAATATACATGTATAATTAAAGAACTACTAATGGTCAATTAGAAACCCTAATTGATGACGTTGAGAAACCCTAATTTTAATTACCTAAGTTTAATTTCAATGTTATCAGATAAGTGTTTTAATTTACCAAAGGATAGAAGTTAATTGGTAAATTATAAGAATTAAATCTAGTGATTAAATATTACATTTAATTGCCTTTGTACAAGATTGCCCATACACTCTTAAACAAAGCCCAACCATCACCCATAACAAATCGTAATAAGAATCAAGAATTTTGGCAAAAGGGTATAAGAACACTAAACCTAGAAACTTTTGATTCATGTTATTTGATGCAATTGATTGTTTAAAGTTGTGTAATAGAATGTTAATTGATGATATGGGTTGATAAATCAAAGACCCATAACATCAAAGTGCATTTAATTTGAAGATTTAAGCAAGTTGGAAAACCCAATTTCGTTATTTTTTCACAAATGTCGAGGCCATAACTCTTTGCTCGATCATGAGTTTTGTTCTTCAAAAGTTGTTATGTGTAGCCCGATATGTGGTCTTTAACTGCAAAAAGAATCAAGTCCATATCATGTATAGATTAGAAGTTATAGATGGTCAAACATGGTCGATCGATCATGATAAACTATTTTTGGCAAATCAGAATGGGGCATTCTCGCCCACTTTTTGTGCTTTAAAAGGTGGGCTTTTGATATGTTGTAGTGCATCTGAGTTAGGAAGCCATAGTTTTGAATGACCTCATTCACCTCGGATGAGGGAATTACGATGATCGAAGGAAATGTGTCAAATTTTCAAACCGAAAAGTCAAAGAATGGATGTGCTATTCGGGACAACGTTTTGATCAGTTAATGTTTCCAAAACCTTCGGGCTTTTGGTATGTTATAGTACAATCAATAAGTTTCCATAGACTCAAACGGACTAAACTGACATCGGAGGAGAGAGTTATGACATTTCAAAGTAGTAGTGTCAAAACTTCCCAACAAGTGCAAGGTGGCAAACCCATTTGAACGGAATTTCGGGCTGATGTGTTCGGAATTTGAAATGGTCAAAGAATAAAAGTTGTAGCCCTGAAGTTAGCTTCTTCGTGGGCTCAAGAATCTTCAAAAATGTTTTAAAATGAAAGAGTTATGACTGTTTTAAATAAAGAGGGTAAAGCTGAAACGAGATTGAAAAATCATATGAACGCCCACTTTTTTGACGACCGCTTGGGCTACCTAATGAACCCGAATTGGGTAATTCGTATTTTTTAAAAATAGTCTTTACATACCATGTATAATATATCCAAAAATCGATTAATTTGAGTTATGAGCAATGCGTTAGAAAATCGCAAAGTGAGCTATTGAAAATTAGTATAAACCAAGTCCCACATCGACTAAATTGAGAACTTCACCATTTTCTAAACCTATAAATAGAAGGGCTTGGCCTTTGTTTCATTCACCAACAATAAGGCCTCCAATTTTTGAGAAAGGTTTTGTTGTTGGGGAGAACTTTTATAAAGATCTCCTTAGTTAAATTTCATGGAAGTTGCGATTCAAATTGTGGAATTCAGATTTTGTATGTTTTTTATTTAATTTTTGTAATGTTATTATTTTTAATTGTTAGTTAAAGTTTGAATTTTTGAAGTTTAGTTAGTGTTGTTAATAAACTAGTTAGTTTACTATGTTTATTTTGGCTTGGAATTGATTATGTAAATGAGTTATTTGTGATGACTTTTAATATTTTGTGATGAATTTCATTAATTAATAATTATTAATGATATTAAAGTTATTTAATGATTATATTAAATAATTTAGTTTAAAAATGATTTTAATATTATAAAAATCATTTTAAATGAAAATAAGGTATTTAAAAATATTTTAAGTTATAAAATATAACTTTTAATATTTAAATGATAATTTCATTAATAATTAAATATTAATGATATTAAGATAATATTAATGATATTTAGTTTATTTAATGATTAATATTAAATAAATAGTTTAAAAATGGTTTTACTTATTTAAAACCATTTAAAGAGGATATTAAGGATTTAAAAATATTTTAAGTTATAATTAATGACTTTTTTAATATTTGATAAATAGTACATTAATATTTAAATATTAATGGTAATTATTTGGGTAATATAAATGTTTTAAAAATAGTTTGAGTTATTATAAATAACTTTTATATTTTAAGAATGGTTTCATTAATAGTTTAGTATTAATTAAACTATTAATGATAATGGAATTGTTTAATGTTTAAATCATTTAATTATGATCTCGATATTTGAAAGTTATAAATTTACCAAACTAATGATTTTTGAGAACCCATTATGAAGTTCTCAATTTGAAGAAGAACACCTATAGTAATAAAGCTTATATCACTATAGGCCCTTTAGTGACAGATTTGAATTATTTTAAATTTTTCAATTTTCGAAATCATAAAATGATTAAAAATAAGATGTCCGATATTTTTATGTATGTCGAGGTATAGAATAAGAGTCTTAGACTCAGATTTACCCGATAAAGTCAGCCGACATACCGACAAATGTTTAATCTTATAAAAGAAAGAAAAAGATCATCAGAAGAAGAGTATGGATGAGATATTTGAAAATGTATAAAAATATTTCAAGTATGTAATAGAACTAAAAGTATGATCACCGTGATTATGTGATTCGACTACGCGTGTCAATCGTAATAGACAAAGATTTATGTGTTAAGATATATTGTTCTAATCGAACTAATGATCCGATTATCGATAGTTGTGATAAAGAGATAAAACCTAAGTCGAGATTTGTAATCATTAATCAAAAAGTATCCTACCTTTGCACTTCCTTTATGCAATGGACATGAGTAAGAAGTTTCGTAATTATTCTATCCTCGCATGTATTATGTACTTTGATTATCGGTATATGTTAGCCTTTATATATATTTTGTTCATTGATTTTATAATGGTTATACAAGTGTCCCCACTGATAATCATGGCATTTGTTCACATGTTGATACACCTTTGTCAATTACCCGTATATATATGTGAATTACATATTATTGTTGAGCAAGATTAAAACCTTCTGTTTGGAACTGTGCATGTATGAACATCCCTATATGGGAAGATTTTTGCGTAAGTGATGATAGAGTGAGCGATGAATTTCGCTCAAGTTATGTAGTATTGATCAATACAGGTACAACGGGTCGATCACCCTCCGTGTCCGTAAGTTATGATTTGCTATTGAGGATAGAATTCCGCTAAACCTTTCAAAAATGAAAAGAATGTTCATAAGATGTTTCTTAAACCCTATTCAAGGGTAGAGCCAGAGCCAAATTTAAAGAATTTGAAAGAGAGTTGTTATGTGAATTTTTATCAAGACAGATTACTTCACAACTTTCAATTCATCAGTAGAAGTGTTATGTAAAGAGAATACTTATATTCTTTCAATTTTATATATAATTGCTATTATTGTCGGGCACTTAAATGCTCATCCTTGCTTAAATTAAATGTTTTCAATATATGTATGAGCAAATCAAGGCTCTGTACTAACAAAGGAAAAGGAAAGTCGATCAATAAGTGTGTATTATGAAGTTAATGGTTATAGTCAGTATTGGTATCTATTCAAGTATTGTAAGGAATGTATTCAAGGTCACGACTGGGAAGTAAACTTTGATGTATGTAAATTAAGTTCGAATGTATTATTATTTAGTATTATTCAAATTTTAAAGAAATGGTATCGTGGAGAACCGAAGTTCGGTTTCAAGCACCGGATTTGGGGTCGCCTGGCCAGCCAAAGGCGGCTTTTTGACTTTTGGCCATGAGGGGCCTTTAAATGGGGAAACTTGTAGTATGAGGCTTCAGAGCATGGGTCTTCATAGAGGGTTTGGCCTCGAGTGGGTCGTCAGAGTGGTAGCCGCTTTAAGTTCCGTGTTCTAAAGGCCTTGACGACTTTTTCTTTATGCTATGTCATATATTGTAACTCAGAACTCAGAATCTTTTTATAGTATCTTCATCATAGTCTTTACATCATAGGGCATATCCTATGATGTCTTTCCTATTCTGTTTGGGTTTCTCCCATGCGGTTTTGTAATCCCCCAATTATTTTATTTCAGTCTAAATTTAGAAAGAAAAAAAAAAGGTGGCAAAAATTCAAGTTTAAGCATAGCCTGAGGCTCACCTTTCGCCACAACAGAGCTCCAAGAAGGCTTAGCTTGCAACCCCGAAATAGCCCCCACCACACAAGGCTCATCAGATTTATCTTCAGGTGTAGCCACCTTAGCAGTAACAGGAGAGCCAACCAACTCCCCGTCTTCCAAACCAGACTCCAAAACCATGAAGGAACTGGAAGTTCGAATAGATCTTTTAGAAACCAAGTCAGAGTCCATCAAAATACGGCTAGGTTGCCCCTTACAAGCAAAATCATTCACATTTTGAGTCGAGAATCCCTTAGCATGGATGAAATCCATTAGCTTGTTGTATTTTGTCTTTCCAGAGCAGCATCGATATTACCTTATTGAGAGAGTTGTTGAGCAGCTTGAAATTTCTCCTTAATTGCAGAGCCTTGGTTAAGCCCTAGGCTAGCTTCAACCTCACTATTAGAGTCCGATTCATCTGATTCAATAGGTACTGCAATAGGAACAGACTCCGATTCAGCCATATCCAACTCAACCAGGAGAGGAGAATTAGGGTTTAAAACCCCAAATTCAAATAAGAGGTCCCTCAGAGGGCTACTGTGGAATTCCCTAACCCAGAAGGTGCGAATGGTCCACCATACCGAGAATGCTCAAACATAGAAATGTAAGAGGACACAGAAATTAAAAGAGGAGAGACTGATAAGATAGAGATGTGTAAGGATAGATACCAAGGAACCAGGAAGAAAGGGGAAAAAGACGATCCGTAGAGCTTGGTTTAGGTAGGGGCGAACGGTGGAGGAGCGAAAGGAAACCTAGAGAGAAGGCAGAGCGAAAATGTTATAAAGAGAAATATGTCGCCTGTGTCTCTCTGCTTCAAGATGAGCATCCCCTTGCCTTTGTTTCTATGTTTAGCATCTTGAGAAAGTTCCATCCCGGTTCTATGCTTTTGCTTTAGGTCTTTACACTCCTTCTCATCTATAGCAATTAGCTTGTTCAGTATGGGGTAGTTAACAGGAGGTGAATCAAGATCAGAGGGCATGAGAGCATCAGTGACAATAGCATTTGCAATGGGGGAGAAAGAGTTGGGTGAGGCCAAGATAGAAGAGAAGGAGTCATATAATTCCCAACTTTTGCACCTCGAGAAACAAAGCTACTCTACCATTTGCATGGGGATCAAAGATGTGGAGGTTAACAAGATCGAGCAGGAGTAGGAAGTAAAGGGTCAAATAAGTTCCTCAAGAAAGTTTAGGGAGCAAAGGCCCTCAAGAGGGTTTAGGAGCGTAATCGATTGAGCATTTGTTTTGGGCACCCATTTAAAATTGGATTTGGGGCATTTCAAAGGAGAATGACCAAAGACTTTGCAGGTGGGGCATGATGGTGGCCTACTTTGGTATTCAACATTAATTGGGACAATTATGTCTTCAGAGGTTTCTTCGTTCAGAACAACAACATTAATTGAGGAAGGGAAGGAGAAAGAAGCTTGGACTTCAATGCAGACTTTGGCAAAGTGCATTAAGTCATGTTTGGATGTCATTTCATCAATAAACTGAGGTTTACCTATAGATCGGCAAGGTAGCTTATACCCTCATCGCATCAAAGAAGAAAGTGGAATTTGGCTTCATATATATGTAACTCAAACCCAAACTCTCATTCTTTCCTCTCCTTTGGTGCTTAGCAAAGGTCGATATGGTCGCTTCCATCGATCTATCCCTTAACGGGACTTGACTCGATTGAAATGATGGAATCGCACTCCAAACTCCTGCTATATTGCTTTAAGCTCAAAACTCTACTTAATTAGCAAATGAGATAGAGAGAAACTTGGGTCAAGCTTTCGAATCCAATGTATCTCAAATTTTCAAAGCTACAAAAATTTCTGAAGGAGAGTTTGCTATGTATATGAAGAAGGAGAGTTTGGGTTTGGGTTCGCATAAATAAATCAAGGAAATATAATCATATTATATTTATTAATCAACTAATTAATTATTATTTATTCATAATAATTATTAATTAACACATTATCAATTAATTTCTCATACTTGCAATTAATCAATATGTTCACATCCTACCACTATATTCAAATAAATTGAATATTTAATTATTAATAATCCTATCATTTCTTTTTATATTAAAGTCTTAGGGTTAGTCCACTAATTTAATTAAACTATTAGTGACTCCCTTTAATCATTTCATAAATTCACATAACCACATAAGGTTTAAATAGACTCACAAAACTAACTCATTAAAAATTAAATCACATATTTAATTAATATAGAGTTTAAAATTCACTACCATTATATCCCTCCCCTTATAAAAATTTCATCCTCTAATTGTAAAAATAAGGTTACTCAAATAAAACGATAATTCGCTTCCCTTTTTTCTTCTAGCTCTCACGTAGCTTCTTCGATCGCGTGATTCTTCCGCAGAATCTTAATGTAATGGATGATTTTATTCTCACTGCTGCCTTTCTATGTAGTATCCGGACAGAACTTCCTCGCATTTATAAGTCTTTCTCGACTTGATCGTCTCATAGGAGATAAACGTGTTTGTAGTCCCGTTTATACTACTTAATATCGACACATGAAACACATCAGAATGTGCTCAAGTTCAGAGGTACCAGACGCCACTTAACCGACTCGCCACAGAATCTAGAATGGTCCTATGAACCTAGGGTTCAACTTGCCCTTCTTCCCAAAATGAATCTTCCCTTTCCAGGGAGATACTTTCAGAAATGCATAGCTTCCTAATTCAAACTCTTTCTTCTTGCGATGTAAGTCCGCATACTTCTTTTGGCGATCTTGAGTTGCTACTAGTCGAGATCTTATCACCTTGATAATTTCTATCATCTGTTGTACCAACTCGGGTCCCAACAGTCGACGTTCTCCAACTTCGTCCCAACATAAGTATGTTTCTACATTTCTCCCATACAAGATTTCATACGGCTCTAACATCGGGCGTGATAACTATTGTTATATGCTAACTCTACTAATGGAAGTCGATCATCCCAACTACCCTCAAGTCCATCACACAAGCTCTGGAGCATGTCTTCAAGTGTTTGAATCGTTTCTCTCGTCATTTATCTGGCCTCATGAATGATACGCGATACTCATTCGTAGTTGTGTCCCCATTCTTTCATGAAGACTCTTCCAAAAGTTTGACGTGAATCATTGATCTCTATCTCGACATAATAGATACCGCACCCCATGCCTCGAGATAATTTCTCGATATATAATTTGGCTAATCGTCCAAACTATACTTAATCTTAATTGGCAAAAGTGAGCTAACTTAGTAAGGCGATCTACAATCACCCATATGGCGTTGTGCCCTTTCTACGCTATTTAAGTGTGAGACCCCAGATTTTATGAATAAAGGTTTAAATTTCAAAATATTTTTTTGGTGTGGATTTGATATAATGTTATAGTTGTGGGTAGATTTATAAATTTTGCAAAGTACGCAAGTTGTCAGATAATATTCGATCGGCCTCGTGGAATATTCTTTTGTCTGGGAATATTTGTACAAGGGCGCAATCATGGTGGACCCTATAAACTAAATTATTGTTCTGATTGAGAAAACGACAAAAATATTTTATAACAATAACGGCATGAAGTTTTACTCGTTATCACCGCTGAACTACTCAAGAAGAAAAGTACAAGAATACGCTGTGGGTTGCATAAGAGTACATTACAAGATTGATTATTAATGCTTACGGAGAAGTCAATCGCTTTTTCTTATTTTATAGACCCTCTATTTACCTATTTTTCAAAATAATCCAGAGAAATTATTTAAAGGTGGGGCCCACATGTGGGACCCATATGTATTGAAAAATTGATTTTGGAAATGGGGGGGAGAGAGTTATGATAGGGGAGGAGTTTATATATATAAGATTGTGATGTGTGTGTATATATATAATATTATATGTATGGAGTGAGAGTGGTGGGAGAAAAGAAAGAGTGAAAGTGATGTGTGGAGGAAAATGGTGGAGGAAGTGATGTGGCTTTTTACAAAAGGTAATTAGTATTATATGTATATATATGTTTATATGTGTGGGTTATATATATATAAATATATATATATATATATATATGTATTATAATTTTGCTTTATTCTTATTGTCAAGTTGATCGACAAATTGTGTGTATGGGTTATATATATATGTATTATAATGTTGCTTTTATTCTTATTGGTTGGTTGATTGACAAATTGGGTGGGGGTGAGTTACAAAAAAAAAATTTCATCCGATTGATAACTGCTTCATTACACAATGCCTTTCCATTCTCCTATAAATAAGCTCATTCTTCATTATTTCTTATTTAATTCATCAAACTCTAGAGAGAGAAATAAGAAAATATTCTCGCTACTTCCCTACTCTTATATTCAGCTTTTTACTTAGAAGGGATATTATTTGTTGACTCATAAGGAGTATTATTTCTTTGTATTCATGAAGAGAACTTTCGTTATTCCATTATTTATTATTCTATTGAATAACTCAGATACGCTGCTACCCTATACTTGGTGAAATTCTTCTCGTTATTTCATTCGTTATTATTCGTTGAATATCCTCGTCTGCGGCGCTTTTACGCCGGAAATCGATTTCGCTTTTTTATTATTCGTTGAATATCCTCGCTTACTCATGCTTTTACTGCCGGACTCGATTCCATCTTTTATTATTCTTTTCGAATATCATGTCAAGCATTTTACGTCGAACTTGATTCCTTCTTTATTATTCTATCGAATATCCCGTTCAGACGCTTTTACTTTGACCGGGTTCCGTTAATTATTATTCTGTTGAATAACTCGCCTATGCGATCTATCGCATGCCCGGTGATTTCTTTTGTTATTTCATTCTTTATTATACTCATTGATTAAAACTTTGACTTCTATACTCCATGAAATTAGTGGAATATCCTCGATATTTGCGCTTCATCCAAAGATCTTTTCATGGAAATATTCTTCCGAGAATTCTTGAATTTTACTCTACAAAGCAAAGATTATGTTGATAATTTGGACGTTATCGCCCGAGATAAATTAATTCTTGAACTTGTTTTATTGAATTTTTATATCATTGTCATCATCCTTATGTTTATATTTTGTTGAAAGTCATCTCGTATTCGTGAAGTGCATAGATGGACTTGGTATGATTATGACCAGGATTATTATTCAAGATAATCATGACCGTAATGTTACAAATGATGTGGTAAAAGTCCTCATCGCCATAGTGCATTGATGGATCGTTGTTGGTATGATCATGACCATTAATGAATACACAAATATTCTCGCCCGTAGAAGGTATGGATAGTTGTGGTCGTGATACTAAAGAATATCCTCGTCAGAAGTAGTGGGTGATTCGATGATGTGGATTATTTATTGTCGAGTCCCAAAGAATAAAAGTGATGAAAAACCTTTAAATCATAGAAGATAGTAGATTTTATTCTCTACTTGACTCTTTTAATGGATCGTTTGTTCACCAGCAGCTTAAACTTGATGTTTGTTATATCAGATCGCTTTAACATTGTTTAAGGCTAATGATAATTTATTCTCGCATTATCTTAGTCATAATATTTCATCGGGCTAGTTGAGCTCACCCTTTCTTTCACTTTTCTCTCGTGAAATGAGAATATAATCGGGATGAGCTCTGGGAAACAGAGTGATGAACCAGATGATAGTATTAGTAGTCTTCACTATTCTGTTAAATAGTGTGATAATAATTGTAATGAGGACTCCTTTTGAGTTTGTATACTCTCTAGTAGACAATATTGGTATTCAAACTCATAGCTTTATGTTTTGTCGTATTGTACACTGCATAGCTTGTATTAGTAAGTTGTATTTGAATTTGCACTCATGTATTTGGTGACTCAAGATAGGTGATGTATACCTAATTTTGGGGGCATCAAGGCTTGGTATCAAAGCTTAGGATATGATCCTCGGCCGAGATGTGAGACAAGAACTAGGAGGGGAGAGACGGGAATTCTTTCCTAGTATGACCTACCTAAGTTTACTTGTTATTTAATTGGCTCAATAAAGTATAGGATAATATGTGATATGTTATTTAACCCTTGTTTTGTGGCGATTTGAAAATGGCAAATTAAAATGTCAACAATGGAGTGAATGAGACCGTGGAGACACCTCTAATCACCAACCAGGATAATGTAATATCAGGCGAAGGAGGAATTAGAGATATCCATGTGGTGAGGGAAGAATTAATAGTTGCACCCAAGCTAGTCGCAGAGGTAGTAGCTGAGAGTGAGGAAGAAGAGGAACCTGAGGAGAATTTATTAGAAGAAATTTTTGATCAAAATGTAGAACGGCAAGATCGTATTCGTGAGTTAGAAGAACAGGTTGAAGAACGACAAGTGGTCGTGGAACAAAGGGATGCAATAATTCAAAATTGTGTTACCCGATATGTGATGCTCGAACAAAATCACGCTTGGGCAGAGAGTGTAAGATATTAAAGTCGAATCGAGAATTCAAATATCAAGGATCAGCTGAAAGAAGAAACAACTGAACGAGTGAGAATGAAGGATGAGTGGGTAAAAGCCGCAGACGACATGTTGATATTGTTGAAAAAGACGTCTCGATCCAATAAAGTCAAAATAGATGAAATGGATTTTTCTTTTTGGACAACAATTGGGAGAATCCAACATCGAATTCAGAATTACCCTGTACAGAGCGGTCAACCCCAATCCAATATGGATCGGGAGTAATGATTCAAATCATGGATCAGGAACGTGACAAAGCAATTAAGGGTGGAATTTACTCTATAGCAAAGTCAAGTCTAGCTGGGATGGTGACGCCAAAGAATGTCCCAGACAAGCCAAAGCCAGTAGTTTAAGAGAGAGCGTTTTTTTTTTCGTGACGAGGAACCTGAATAAAATTATCATGGGTATGTTAGTCATAAACTCTCGTGAAGTCTATACTGTGTTAGATACCGGTTCTACTCACTCTTTTATTGCACCTAGTTGTGTTCAATGTTTGAAGTTAACTCGAGAAGTTAGACTTTGATATATATGTTTAAACTCACTAGAGAAACCTTCATACCTCCACTATTTATAAATCTTGTTCAAATCAACACTTTCACGTTATTCGTCGATCTTATCTCTTTGAAAATACTTGCCTTTGATGTGATTTTTGGAAACGATTGGTTAACTACTCATCATGCTTTTCAGAAGGTTGTTAGCTTTCATACTCCTAACCAACCTGTTATGCGAATTCAAAGTAACCAAACCACTAAAGTCAATCATTTTCATATCAAGCCATAAATAAAGAGCCCCGATCCTTTCGTTGTTGACTTTCTTGTGTGGAATGCACCGAAGCCAGACTTTCTGTAGGCAACATCGTGAATGATGATGGCAAGTTGATAGGTATCAATGTGACATGTTATCCAAGTCTTGGATGAGAGTCACAGTCTTGAATGGTATTTCTATTGTTAATAAATTTCCTGACGTATTCTTGAAGACTTCCTAGCCTACCCCTAGAGCGTGAAATCGAATTTTGTATTGACCACAGTACAAAACCCATTTCTTAAACCCTCAAATATTTCTTTACTTAAAATGAACGTATCATGCGCCAAAGACGTTGGCTCAAGCTGTTGAAAGATTATAATCATACCATCCAATACCATTCTAGAAAAACGAACGTGGTAGCTGATCCATTGAGTAGAAGATCATATATAAGTACGAGTGCGATATTGTCAACGCAAAGGCACATTTTGTGTGACTTACAAAGGATGGAGATAGAGTTAAAAACTCCAGGGACCCACGTGAAGATAACGAATATACGAGTAGAATAGACTTTAATCGATAAAGTTAAAGCCGCTCAAGCTACATACTCAGAGCAGATGAATGAAGAAGGTTCAAGAGGGCGTTATTCTAGAAGCAAGAATCGACGAAGAGAGGAAATCTCAACCCTTGATTTAATTGACCCATTTGAAATACTTGATCGAGTAGGAACTGTGGCTTATAGACTCGTTTTACCGCCAAGTATGTCGCGTGTTCATACCGTTTTTAATGTATCGATGTTACGTAAATATGTGGAAGACCCGAACCACATTATTGATTTAAAACCGGACGAGATAGCGGATGATTTAACGTATGAAGATGTACCTGTTAAAATCCTGGAATATGTTCTACGCTTAAAGGTTATACCTCAAGAGTTAGAATCTGACGAAGTGTCCTCATTTGTTCGGAATACCAGGTACATACGTAAATTTCGAGGGCGAAATTCCATAAGGAGGGGAGATTGTGAGACCCCAGATTTTATGAATAAAAGTTTAAATTTCTCGAAATATTTTTTTTGGTGTGGATTTGATATAATGTTATAATTGTGGGTAGTATTTATAAATTTTATAAAGTATGCAAGTTGTCAGATAATATTTGATTGGTTCTGGGAATATTCTTTTGCTTCTGGGAATATTTGTACAACTGGCGCAATCATAGGTGGACCCTACAACTAAATTATCATTCTGATCGAGAAAATGAAAAATATTTTATAAAAATAACGATTTTAAGTTTTACCGTTAATATCGTTGAACTACTTGATAGTAAAGTACAAAGAATACGCTGTGGTTGCATAAGAGCACACCAGATTGATTATCGATGCTTACGTGAGAAGTCAATCGGGCTTTTGCTTATTTTATAGACCCCATTTAGCTATTTTTAAAAATAATCTGTAGAAATTATTTAAAGGTGGGCCCACATATGGGGCCCATATGTGTTAAAAACCCAATTTCAAAATGGGGTGGGAGAGAGTTACGATAGGGGAGTGGAGTTTATATATATAAGATTGTGATGTGTGTATATATATAATATTATATGTGTGAGTGGAGAGTGGTGGGAGAAAAGAAAGAGTGAAAGTGATGTGTGTGAGTGGAAAATGGTGGAGGAAGTGATGTGGCTTTACAAAAGGTAATTAGTATTATATGTATATATATGTTTATAAATATGTGGGTTATATATATATATATATATATATATATATATATATATATTTTTTTTCTTATTTGTCAGTTGATTGACAAATTGTGTGTGTGGGTTATATATATATGTATTATAATGTTGATTTATTCTTATTGGTTGGTTGATCGACAAATTGGGTGGGGTGAGTTACAAAAAAAAAATTCATCCGATTACATAACTGCTTGCATTACACAAAGGCTTTTCCATTCTCCTATAAATAGAAGCTCATTCATTCATTATTTATTTCAATTAATTCAATCAAACTCTAGAGAGAGAAATTATAGAGAAATAAGAAAAATATTCTCGCTACTTCCCTACTCTTATATTCAGCTTTTTACTACTGTAGAAGAGATATTATTTGTTGTACTCGTAAGGGGTATTATTTCTTTTGTATTCATGAAGAGAACTTCTGTTATTCCATTATTTATTATTCTGTTGGAATAACTTGTATACGCGGGCTACCCTATACTTGGTGAAATTCTTCTGTTATTCCATTCGTTATTATTCGTTGAATATCCTGCGTCAGGCGCTTTTACGCCTTAACCGATTCCGCTCTTTATTATTTCGTTGGAATATCCTGCTCACGGACGCAGACACGCTTTTTACGACCGATTCCGCGCTTTTTTTATTATTCTTTTCGAATATCGTTCGTAAGCGCATTTTACGTTTAACCCGATTCCTTCTTTATTATTTTATTCGAATATCCCGTTCGCATGGCGCTTTTTTACGGACCGGGTTCCGTTAATTATTATTCTATTTGAATAACTCGCCTATGCGATCTATCGCATGCCCGGTGATTTCTTTTGTTATTCCATTCTTTATTATACTCATTGATTAAAACTTTGACTTCTATACTCCATGAAATTAGTGGAATATCCTCGATATTTGCGCTTCATCCAAAGATCTTTTCATGGAAATATTCTTCGAGCATTCTTGAATTTTACTCTACAAAGCAAAGATCATGTTCGACAATTTGGACGTTATCGGTTCCTAGATAAATTAATTCTTGAACTTGTTTTATTGAATTCTTATATCATTGTCATCATCCTCATGTTTATATTTTGTTGAAAGTCATCTGTGGCCTCAGTAGTGCATAGATGGACTTGGTATGATTATGACTGTGGATTATTCAAATTATCATATGACCGTAATGTTACAAATGATGTGGTAAAAGTCCTCATTGGTCAGAAAGTGTATTGATGGGTAGTTGTTGGCATGATCATGACCATTATCAATACACAAATATTCTCGCCCATAGTGCATGGATAGTTATGGTATTGATACTAAAGAATATCCTCGCCATAGTGTAGGGGTGATTCGATGATGTGGATTATTTATTGTCGAGTCCCAAATGATAAAAGTGATGAAAAACCTTAAATCATAGAAGATAGTAGATTTTATTCTCTACTTGACTCTTTTAATGGATTGCTTGTTCCTTTCGCCGTTAAACTTGATGTTTGTTATAATGTATCGCTTAACACTATTTAAGGCTAATGATAATTTATTCGCATTATCTTAGTCATAATATTTCATATCGGGCTAGTTGAGCTCACCCTTTCTTTCACCGTTTCTTCGTGAAATGAGAATATACCGGGACGAGCTCTGGGAACGTGAGTGATGAACTAGATGATAGTATTAGTAGTCCTCACTATTCTATTAAATAGCGTGATAATAATTGTAATGAGGACTCCTTTTGAGTTTGTATACTCTAGTAGACAATATTTGTATTCAAACTCACAGCTTATGTTTTATCGTATTGTATATGACAATTGTATTAGTAAGTTGTATTTGAATTCTGTACCATGTATTTGGCGACTCAAGATAGGTGATGTATACCTAATTTTGGGGGCGTCACAGGAAGTCCCACCACGAAGTCCATTGTGATGTGCTCCCATTTCCATTCTGGAATCTCTAATGGTTGTAATAGCCCGCTTGGTCATCGTTGGTGCTCTGCCTTGAGTCTCTGACAAGTTAGACATCTACTTACGATTTCACAACCTCTCTTCATGTTTGGCCACAAGAAGTGGTGACACAAATCTTGGTACATCTTTGTGCTTCCCGGTGTATCGAATATCTCAGACTACGCGCTTCTTGCAAAAATCTCTTCTCGCCTCGTACTAATCTGCATCTAAATGCGCCCTTCAAATCTTACCACCAAAGGTTATTAAATTTCAATTCATCACTTTCAAATAATCGCTTTGATGTTATTGCAATCTTCGCCCTTTTTTTTCTTTTTTTTTTTTTGTTGCTAAATTTAGATCAAATAAATAAATGGGGTATTACAAAACCGCATGGGAGAAACCCAAAATGTAAATAGCAGAGACATTATAGGACATGCCCTATGGTGTAAAGACTATAAAAGGGAACATGCTTCAGCCCAAAAGAAAATGTTACAGAACAAGTAAAATCAAAAAGATAAGACGCCCGAACACGGAACCACCGAGACCAGCTACCACGACGACGACCCACTCAATGCCTAAGTCCAGCCATAGAAAAGTCATCAGGCCGAACTGGCCTAAGCTGGGCAAAGCCGAAACCACCACTCTACGAAGACGACCCACTAGAGGCCGAAACTCACTCTACGAAGACAAACCACTTTATCGAGCCCCTTTAAACCGAAGTCCAATCCATCCACCCTTCGAGGCCAAAGCTCCGCTCTATGAAGATGACCTCTATGTCAAGCCTCACTCATTTAATGATCCACTCGACGAAGATCCACTCTACGATCTGATTAACACTGACGCCCGAACATGGAATCACCCGAACCAACTACCACTCGTGGTCGAAGCCCCACTCGACAAAGACCCACACTACAAAGCCCCACAAATCCGAAGTCCAAGTCACTGAAAAGAACCATCGGTAAGAATGAAGTCATAAGACCGAACTGGCCGAAGCTGGCCGAAGCTTTAAGCTCACTCTACGAAGCCCCACTCTACGAAGATCCACACGAGGCCGAAGCTAACTCTACGAAGATCCACTCTACAAAGACGCCTGGCCGAGACCCACAAAACCGAAGTTCAAGCCATCCGAGCCTTTCTTGGCTGAAGCCCCTCATTATCGAAGTCCAAGCCACTGAAGAGACTATCATGAAAGCGAAAGCATAAGGCCAAACTGGTTGAAGCTGGCCGAAAGACGACACATTTGAAGTTTAAGGTCAACTCTACGAGGACCCCCTGTCCTAAACCTCTTGGCCTAGCCCCTCTTTGCTGAAGACCCACTCTTGGCTGAAACCCTACTCTAATGAGATGAACCACCCTAGGTTGCAGCCCCACTCTACAAAAATTTTCGCTCTATCGAAGCCCACTCTCTGAAACCTCACTCTACGAAAAACCCCCCTCGGGCAACCTCCACTCTACGAGTCCCCACTCTACGAAGCCACGCTCTACGAAGGCCCCAAACGCCACTCTACGAAGTCCCACTTTTCGAGTCCCCAACACCTGTACAAGCAGACCTCATGCAATCCCACTCTACGAGTGCATCTCTAAGAGAGCAGCTACAGCACAAAGGATCTATAACATAGTCTAGACTTGATTTTTTGAAATTTAGCATTAGAATGAAGCCCACACTTTACCAAATGAATAATATCACTGGATGAGGATCCGAAAGGAGAGTGGATGTATGGGAGAATATCCTGCATTTCTTTCTATCCGCATTCTATAGACCACAAAGAACAAAACCAAAATGGAGAAGACTAGAGTGAAAGCTTGACGGAGCTAGCTAGAGATAAAGCCAGAATAGAGGCCTAACTCCTACTAAACCCTCTCAAACCATTAATCGTCAGAGGACAAATGCCTATCGTAATCTAAAAAGAAAAGGGCATTCAAAGTATAAATGGTTAAAAGTTTTCTATCATTAGAGCAGAGCACACACTTAGGGTCGATAAGAAGACCAAATTGAAGTTAATCTGTCGATGGTCCAAGCCCTTATGAAAAGCAAGCCAGAGGATAAAAGATTGTCGTGGTGGCACAATCTTGTGCAAACCAAAGCTATGCCAAGACACTCAGAGGGGCCTCACAAATTTAATAGAATTTTAGATAAGTAGTAGCCTTTAACATCGTTTATACCATCCCAGAAAAGACCATCACGGTTTTCAGAGTTACAAGGTCTTAAGTAGTCAAAAGAATTCCGAAAAGCAATGACATCCTGGTGATTCGAAGCAGGTAAGACCCATCTAGAGTTTATGGATGATGTTATTCACATAAGCATAAGGACCAAGCCCAGAGTTGACAATCACAGACGAGTGAACAGAATTTTCCAAAGGAGATTGTCCAATCCATGGGTCAAACCATAGGCTAGTATTTGCTTTATTTCCTATGTCAAAAGATATGTGCCTACCGCGTATATATTCCTGCATTGTAAAACTTTCCTCCAGATCCAAGAGCAGTCAGGGGGAATAGGAATAGCCCAGAAGGATTTAGACTTGAGTAGAGTTTTATGAATCCATTTGGCCCAAAGAGAAGGAGATAGGGGATTTATGACGTGCCAAAGGTGCATCAAGATAAGCAATTTATTCCAATCCGCTAGATTCTTTATTGCTAGACCACCTTTTGTAAAGGGAAGACAAATCTTTGACCAAGCAACTTTTGAGCCATGTTTGTCCATGGATGGACCCTTCCAAAGGAATCTAGACATGGACGATTGAAGATCTTTCAAAATCACTGCAGGCAGAAGGATGAAGTGAGTGTACCATTAACAGTTTGAGAGGCATGGACAATCGACTTGATAAGTTACATACGACCGGCTGCATTTAAAGGAACTTATTTGACCATGAGATAATTTTGGCTTTGACCCTTTCAAGGAGGGGGCGGCAGTCAGCAAGGCTAAGTTTTGAGGTGATCAAGGGAACCCCCAAGAATTTTGCAGGGAACACCCCCAACCGAAAATCCAAAAGGCTAAGGATAAGATCCGATTGGGCTGGAGGGACATGGGAGAGAAAACACATACTCCTTGAAGCATTGATGTGAAGACCCGAGCCCAAGGAGAACTGGTTGAGACACATCTTAATATTCTCGACAGAGTCGACATCACCATGACTTTCAATGAAGTTTCAAGCATAAGGGAAAGGACTTCCATAATGATGACAAAAAGGTAGGGGAATAGTGGGTCACCTTGTCTAAGGCCTTTTTCCCCTTTAAAGTAACCACATGAAGCCCCATTAACCTTTACAGAGAAACTGGAAATGGCGATGCAGGCCTTGATCCAAAAAATAAATTTGGACGAGAACTTGAATAGTTGTAAAGCAGCCCACAAGAAATCCCAAGAAACAGAGTCAAATGCTTTCCTAAGATCAATCTTCATAGCACATACATGGCTGGCCCAGAGGGTCTGTGGTAGTTCTTGAAAAGTTCTTGAGCAAGAAGGATGTTATCACCAATTCTCCTTCTCGGAACAAAGGCAGATTGGAAAGGAGAGATGATGGAAGGGAGAATATTCTTAAGTCTATACGCAATGAGCTTCGAAATGCACTTATAGGTAGTATTACAGCAAGATATGGGTCTGTAATCATTCATAAAAGAGGGTTTCTGAACTTTCAGCATAAGAGCAATAGTCGTTCCATTAGTCCCCCTAAGAAGACATCCCTGACTGAAAAAGGAATGAATAGTAGCAGTGAAGACCTCCCCAACAATGTCCCAAGCATGGAGGAAGAAATTAACAGTAAACCCATCAGGGCCAGGACTCTTGTTCTTCTTCATGTGCTTAACGGTGAATAAAATCTCCTCATCCGTCACATCATTGTCAAGAAAAAGAGCTTGTTGAGAGGACACAAGCTTGGCCCCAAGAGAGTTAGAAAGAGGGAAAGTGGAACTATTAACATGGGAAAGAGTGCCAAGGAGATCGTAGAAGTGGTTAACTGCGACAGGTTGTTGAACAGCCAAGTGCCCAAAACACAAATCACCCTCAAAATTCTTAATTGCTATAATCTTATTAGTGTTCCACCTTTACTTAACTTTGTTATGGAAGTAACCTGTATTCTGATCACCCTCCTTCAGCCACTGAATTCTAGATTTTTGTTTTAAAAGGTTTTCTTCAAGGAGGAGAGCAGCCCAAAGAGAATCAGTTTGAGATCTCTGAATAAGGAGGAAAGAGGGGTCACCAAGGTTAAGAGAAATGGCTTACTGAGTAGCATGCAATCAGTCCCTAGCTTGCTTCACATTTGAAGACAAATTACCATTACGCTTATTAAGATCCTTTAAAGCAAACTTCACAGCAAAGAGTTTCCCTACCAGAATCTGAAGAGGGTCCCCCAAACAAGGAGCAAGCCAAGCAGTCTGAACCCCATTATGATAATTTTCCAGACCCATCATGAAATTAAAGAATTGGAAAGGCTTAGGAATGTTGGGCAAGGATAAACCAGTTTGAACCACCACAGGGCAATGATCAGATAGGTCACGAGGGCAGAAAATAGCTTGGGAGTTGGGAAAGGAATCCAACAAAAGGTTATTAACCAAAGCATGATCAAGCTTCTTGTAAGTTGAGTTTGCTACTTGAGAATCCCACCAGTGAGTAAGAGGACCAATAAAGACGTAAGGTCCATCAAGAGAAGGTCGTCAAGCCAATCCTTGAAGTCTTGCATACCATAATCCCAAGAACAAGCACCTCCATCAATTTCAGTTAAGGATTTAACCACATTAAAGTCCCCAAGAAGAGTCCACGATTTATCAATCGAGCCAAAGAATAGCTCGTAAATCACCCAAAGAAATTTCTTTCACTAAAGCGATTGAGCCCATAGACAACAAAGAATAAAACCATTAAAATCGCCCTTTTCTTGTGCCTCTTTAACCTTATCCAATAAAGTCGGGCTCATTGCCATCAGAATAATTGCTCGTCGATCTCCATCTGACACCTAATTTCCAAGTCTAATGTTCAAATCTTTCACCAATTCTTCTCGAATGGTCAACTTCAATAAGTTCTCTCTCGCTTTTTCTCGCCAAGGCATCTCCGCCACTACATTTGCTTTGTTTAGATGGTACAAAATCTCACAATCATAATCTTTGATCAATTCTAACCCATTTCACGCCTCATGTTTAACTCTCTCTGCGTGGAAGATATACTTCAGACTTTGTGATCCCAGATATATCTCACACTTCCGCCATACAAATAATGCTCTAAATCTTCAAGTAATAACATCATCACCGCTAACTCTGTGTCATGAGTCTGATATCCCTTCTCATAATCTTTCAAACCGACGTGAAGGAGAAACGAATGACCTCGCTTATGTTGCATCAAGACACAACCAAAGACCTTGTGTGATTGTTGATCGATTTTGTAATCAATGAATACGCAAGTATACACGGCCAACAAGTAATAAAGTGAAAGTAGAGTATCGTTCTCCCACGAGGAATTATTTAATAAAAATCACCAAGTACTAATTTTTAACCAAACTAATTTTATTTAAACAATCTCAAATCGTGATTTTCTAATTAAGAAAACTAAATTAACTAATTAAACTCAATTTCTTTATGATCTAATTCAGATAAATAAAGATTAAGACTTCAATATTCCCAATTATGAACTATAAATCAATTATCCAATTATCCCAATTATTATGTCTACTGAATTGTTAACAGGAATTCTCAAATGCCAAAAGTCCTTTTCCAAGTGATCAATTGACTTCTATTTAATCCAGATTAATCTTGTTATATTCCTATGCAAAACAATTGAACTAAACTCCTTTAATTCCAATTCCTTATGTGTTACATGCAATGAACAGATATTCCATTCAATTCACAAACCTAATTATTCACCATGCAAATAACTAAGTCACGTGTTATCATGCCCAGTTCTAACCCTAGAATTCCTCTTTCAATTCCTTCTAGAGTAACAAGGTAATTACTGATTAGATAATTAATCAATAAGCTCAAGACAAGATAAACAATTCACTTTGACATAAATAATTGGAATAAATCAAATAACTAATTTATAGACATAAAAGGTTCAATTGAAATCTTAATAAAAGAGTTAGTTCATAATTAATGAATTAAAACCAAGAATCCACAACTGAATAGACATTAAACGATAAAAGTATGATAAGAGAAGAGAATAGAATCTGTTGTCAGCAAATCTGATGCTCCCCTCTCGCTTCCTCGCTTCGATCTTCAATGATCTCCAAGTCAGCTTTCAATCTCCAAAACTAATAAGAACTAGGGTTAATGTCTAATCTAATGGAGTGTATCTCTAATCTAATCTATGTAATCTCCCTTTATTTTATGCCTTATATCATGTATTTATAGGTTACAAGTTCAATTTTTAGCTTAGGAACAAACCCAATCCAATTTGGAGTCAAAAAGGTGTCAAAATTCGCCCCAAAACGCATCCAAGCCTTTCTCAGATTTTTCCTCAAATACTTCAAATACTGGTACGGCTACCTGAAGCTCGCCTTCTAGCACTTTTTAAGATCGCAAATAGGCATGATTTGTCCCATTTTTGAAAATTTTCTGCTCCGACGTCCTTTGGGAAAATAGCCATAACTTCTTCGTCTGAACTCCGATTTCGATGATTCAAGATGTTCCGAAAAGAGGAGAAGTAGATCTACAACTTTTAGTCTTTGAGTGTTTCGAAATAAGGTCCGGAGAAATACTAAAATTGTCTCTGAAGTGACTGCTGTGTAAATGGCAAGCCAAAAACGCGAATCTAGCCACCCCAAACGTCGATCCATGTAACTTTTGTCCCAATTCCTACAAAACAACGTAAAAAATGCATGAATAGACACAAACACTTAAAATCAACCAAAAAATTAAGCTCAAATGCACTCAATTATAAGTATAAAACTCACTCATCAAATACTCCCAAACTTAAACATTTGCTTGTCCTCAAGCAAAAACACGAAAGAACTAAAAATAAACAAACTAACTCAATTAGATGAATGCATATGAATGATCTACTTCCTAATATACCTAATAATCCAGTAATAAATCAGTATGATATATAGCAACAAGCCTCAATGATACCAATGATGTAAGACCCCAAATAATTAATAAATAAAATTTAATTTCCTCTAATTATTATTTTGAAATAGTAAGGGTTGATGTGATTAATGTGGATAGTTATGGGTAAAATACGCAAATATTTCAAAATAAGCAAGTGGTTATAAAATATTCATTTTTGACGGGGAATATTCGTTTGGTCGTGGAATATTCGCATCGCTTCAGAATATTCGCATTTACAAGGCCAGCCCATGTGTGGGCCCCATAATGAAAAAGTTTATTGGAGGAAGAAAACGAATGTAATAATGGTGATAAAATAATTCATTTAAATATATATATATATTATTATATTTTAATAATATAATAATGGTGATATTTTTACAACGAATGTGGGATATATGAGTATACGAGGAGGAAGAGTATTTTGTTGCAATAAATGTTTAAAACATGTTAAATATGCTCATGGACCCCATTTATCGATTGAAATTTGATTATAAATGTAAAATCGCCTGCTTGTGGATTTTTGGCCAATTTCTATTTGGAATTTGAAAAACTTTCTTCTCCAAAGTTGTAGAGAATTGAATTTCCTATAAAAACACGCGAGATTCGAATTTTCTGACAAAATGGCTATTTATTGTGAATTATTGAAGTTCCGGAGTTCCGAAATAATTGATTTTTGGAAGTTTTAATTGTTTAAAATAACAAAAACGTTTTTTATATGTTGTGAGCCTCATTAATCACATGCTAGGTGGTCGATTTCAGATTCCCAAAGGATGGCATAGAATTTTTTTATAAATATATTATTATATTAAATTTTCTCGCTTGGTGTTCTAAGCAATTTCCTATAAATAGTGATTAGGTTAGAATTGAAAATCACACCGTAAAATCAAGTTTTCTCTCTATATTATCGAGTTTATTCTTGTGAGTATTTTGAGTATACTTTGAGTATTGCTATACTATGAAAATTCAAGTTATAGCCTATATCCAAAAGATTCCGCTTAGAAGTACCGCCTTCCGAGGTAAAGGATATTATTTTTTTTCAGAATGATATTATTTCTTCAATATCATTATGTCAAATATTGATCTCAAGTTTTTATCAAATTTGGAACTTTTGGTGTCTGAGTTACTATTCACGATGATCAAGACTATTCACGATACCAGATTATTCACTTAATATTTGGCATATTCATCTAAAAATGAAAATTTTTCTTTTCGTCTAAAAATATCTATGTGGATACTAGCTTTGATTGTATCCATGTTTTGATCATTCTTGAATTTTACACCACTATGATTATTTTTGAGGTATTTTTAGACGGATAAAACAAAGTACTAATCCTTAATCCTTAATCCTTGTCATTTTGATTCATCGGATTCGCCTTTAATCCTTCTGTGTCCTACCTAAGCTTATTTGATATGGGTCAAGATATAGGATATTATGTGATATATTGATTTCCTTAATTAACCCTTGTTTTATGACAAGATTTGAGAATGTCGATCGAGAATATTAACAATGGAAATGAGACTGTAGACGCCTGACTACCACCAACGAGGAGAACGTGCAACAGTCGGCAATGTTCCTCCCGTGAACAACACCACCGACGACGATGAACGACGAATGTTTAGAAGCTTTTTGCGCTCATGCAAAATCGATGAGGGAGACTCGTGTTCAAAACATAGGAGGAAATGATAGTAATTCACGGGTTGTCACAGCTAGTTGTCACCAAGGCTTCAAAGAGTTGGGACCACTGTAATTTAAGGGAAAGCCGATCCGATCAGTATAAGGTAAACATGGGTCAAGAAAATTACCAAGATATTCGATGTCTTGGGATGCACAGAGAACAGAAGGTTCCATTCGCCACCTTTATGTTCCGTGGCGAGGTAGATCACCTGGTGGAGTCTCTGAAGCGCACTCCATCCAAACCGCACTCAAAGATGTCTTGGGAGACATTTCAGAACTATTTAATGACAAATACTTTCCCGAAAAGAGTTCGCTATATGAAGGAAGTGGAGTTTATTAGACCGGAGCAGTAACAAACATGATGGTGTCTCAAGACGAGGCAAAGTTTGCAGAGTTATCCAAGTTTGCACCTCATTTGGTGGAGAATGAGGAACGATGACGGATGTTTCGAGAGGTTTGAAACCCGACATACGCCAAGATCTCATCTCTCATAAATTTTTCTCTATTCAGATGTTGTTACTGTGGCTCAATTGTTAGAGCGAGATAACGAGTACTGGCCAACCGAGGTACCACAATCGTGGATCATACCCCGAGATAGCACCAACAAAACAACAATAACCAAGTGGAGAAAGAAAAGATGGACAAAAATGGTAACCACTCGTGGTAATCATGGCCATAAAATAGAAGAAGAAGTCAGAGGAGATTTTAAAAAGAGGAGATTCAACAAACCATTATGTGAAGATGACATAAAGAAAGAATCGGGTTCCAAGTGGAGGAGAACGACCCACCCATTATATGCTATAAATGCGGAAAGAGGGACATATCACCAAACCGCCCCACATGTCAGCCTCCAGTGTATGCTATAATTGTGGAAAGGAAGGACATATTGCTCGAGATTGCATGGTAATAAACCTAGTTCGTGGGGGACGGTGACTCAAAAGATCGTCTCCTGTAAAAGTCAAAGTCAACTGCCTCGGAAGAGCGTTTGTTGTGATCGGTCAAAATGCGAGGAACCCAAACGAGGTGATCACGTAAGCTATTTATAAATTCTTGTGAAGTTTATACTTTACTAGATACCGGCATACCCATTCATTTATCTCTCCCGCTTGTGCTTAACGCTTAAACTTGACTCGAGAAATTAGACTTTGACCTATCTCGTGGAAACTCCGTTAGAGAAACTTTCATCACATCCACTCGCTTATAAATCTTATTTGATTCAAGTTGGCACCATCACTTTACCTATTAACCTTATCTCTTTAAAGATACTTGCTTTTGATGTGATTTTAGGGATTGATTGGTTAACTACTCATCATGCCAAAATTGATTGTTTTCGTAAAGTTGTTAGCTTTCATATTCCTAAACAACCTGTTGTACGAATTAAAGCAACTAAACCATTAAAATCAATCACTGTCATATCTAATCATAAAGCTATTCGTTTATTAAAAAACGGATGTCAAGCTTTCTTAGCCCATGTTATGGATTTGAATAAAGACACGCGTAAAATTTGAATAATATTCTCGTTGTTATTGACTTTCCCGACGATTTCAAGAACTTCTGGCCCACCCCCGTAACGTGAAGTTGAATTCTTTATCGACCTTGAACCCGCATACAAAGCCCATTTCTAAAACCCCATATCGAATGGCTCCTATTGAACTTCAGAGTTAAAGGTCCAACTACGTGGAGTTGTAGGACATCGGGTTTCATTTGTCCTAGTACATCTCCTCGGGGTGCTCCCTGCTTTATTCAGAAAGAAGAAAGACGGAGTATGCGATTTTTGTATCGACTATCTGGAATCGAACCATGTCACTATCAAGAATAGGTATCCTCACCTCGTGATTGATGACTTGTTTGACCAAATTTGCAAGGAGCACAATTCTTTTCAAAAATCGATCTTCGCTCGGATAACATCACCAAGATTAGAACCGAGGATATTCCAAAGATCGCTTTTAGAACTCCAGACGGCATTATGAATTCCTAGTCATGTCTTTTGATCGACTAATGACCTCGTGGCTTTTATGGATATGATGAACCGAGTATTCAAGGAATATTTGGATCGCCTCGTTGTTGTTTTTATTGATGACATCCTCATATATTCCAAAAGTCGTGAAGATCATGAGTACCATTTGAAGTCGGTACTACAAAGGCTTCGTGAAAATAAGTTATATGCCGTTAAAGAAATGCGAAGTTCGCTTGAGGAAGTAGCATTTTTGGGCACGTGGTGTCAAAACATGGAGTATCTCATGAGCCGTCAAGATTGAAGCAATACAAAGTTGGGAGCAACCAAGACTATGGATCAAGTAACGAGCTCGGGTCTAGTCAAGTTGGTTATTATCGGAGATTCGTGAAAGGGTTTTCTAATCGCTACTCCATTAACTCAGCTTGACTCCTAAGGATACAAAATTGCTTTGGAGTAAAGAATGCGAGAAGAGTTTCCAAGAGCTTAAGAGGAGACTTATTTTAAGACTGTTTCTAACAATACCATCCGGTTCTGATGGATTTGTTATCTACAAATATGCTTCTAGCAAAGGGTTAGGATGTGTTCTCATGCAACATGGGAAAGTCATAACCTATGCCTCATGACAACTTAAAGAATATGAGAGGAATTATCCTACTCATGATCTAGAGTAGGCAAATAGCTTTCACGCTTAAAGATCCTGGAGGCACTATCTTTATGGGGAGAAAGTGGAGATATATTCGCACCATAAAAGCCTTAAATATTTCTTCACCAAAAAGAACTTAACATGCTAAGCAAATGACGCTTTTTCGAGCTATTGAAAGACTACGACCACACAATTCAATACCATCCTAGAAAAGCGAATGTGGTAGCCGACGCTGTTGAGTAGAAGATCATATGCGTGAACGAAAAGCGATGATGTCAAGTATACGACAGAGCCAACTTTAATAGAAAAGTTAAGGTTGCTTTCAAGCCACCAATCTTGAGCTAATGCATATGAAGAAGAAAGTACAAGAAGGTGCTATTCCTAAGCGTAGAATCGATGAAGAAGGAATACTTGAGATCACTCTAGATTTTTGTGTTCCTAACGACTCTAATTTGAAGTACAAGATTATGATGGAGGCACACAATACACCATTTGCAATCCATCCTCGAAGTACTAAAATGTATCGTGATCTTCGACATACATTTTGGTGGAACAATATGAAGAGAGAGATTGCAAAGTTTATCTCAACATGTTTAACTTGTCAACGTAAAGGCGAGAATCAAGTGCCTAAGGGACCATTGCAACCACTTGGGATTCCAAATGGAAGTGGGAACACATTACCATGAATTTTCTACGGGTCTTCCCACGGTTTCTCAAGGCATAAATGCTATTTGGGTTATTGTTGATAGATTAACCAAGTCCGCACATTTTCTTGCCGACACGGAGACTTATTCTATTGAACGCCTTGCTAGTATGTATATAAATGAGATTGTGAGGTTGCATGGCATGCCAAGATCTATATTTTTGGATCGTGACCCAAGATTCACTTCAAGATTTTGGGTTAGCTTGCAAAAAGCTATGGGTAACGGATTTATTTATCTGGCTTTCGCATACCATCCTCAAACTGATTTGGACAATCAGAGAGGACTATTCAAACTCTTGAAGATTTATTAAGACTCGCTTCCTAGACTTCAAGGGCGCTTGGGATAAGTATTTACCATTAGTGGAATTCTCCTACAATAACAAGCTTATCGTGCAAGTATAGGTGTTGCCCCATTCAAGCATTATATGGATTAAAAATTTCGCTCTCCAAAGATGTTGGGACGAGGTGGGTGAAGCAACATTGTTGGGACCCGAGTTGGTACGTATGACCACGTAAAAGATCCAAATGATTAGACAACGATACAAACGGCACAAGATCGATCGATAAAAGAGTTATGCGGATCTTCATCGAAAGGATGTGGAGTTTAGTATAGGGGATCATGTATTGTTGCGTGTTGCCCCATGGAAGGGAGTTATAAGATTTGAGAAGAGAGGAAAGCTCAATCCACGCATTTATTGGTCCATTTCAAATTCTCGACCGAGTAGGAAATGTAGCCTATAGACTCGCTTTTACCTCCAAGTATGTCTCGTGTTCATAATGTGTTTCACATATCTGCATTTCAGTAAATATGTGAAAGATCCAAACCACATTATTGAAGTTAGAAACCGACTAGATAGTCAAGACTTAACGTATGAGGAGGTAATTGCCAAGATCTTGGATAGAAGGAGCATGTCCTACGACGAAGGTCATACCACAAGTTAAAGCCTTGTGGAGGAACCATGCTATGTAAGAAATGACCCGGAATTGGAAACGGAAATGAAAGCGTAGGTATCCTCATCTTTTCAAACACCAGTATCGTATGTCAATTTCGAGGACTAAATTTCATAAAGAGGGAGGTCAGAAGACCCCAAATAATTAATAAATAAAATTTAATTTTCTAATTATTATTTTGAAATAGTAAGGGTTGATGTGATTAATGTGGATAGTTATGGGTAAAATACGCAAATATTTCAAAATAAGCAAGTGGTTATAAAATATTCATTTTGACGGGAATATTCGTTTGGTCGTGGAATATTCAGATCGTTTCAGAATATTCGCATTTACGCAAATGCCCATGTGTGGGCCCCATAACGAAAAAGTTTATCGAGGAAGAAAACGACAAATATAAGTTGTTTAAAAATAACTACAGAATTGTTACCGCTATAATCGTTGAATACCTATGTGGTTAAAACACAAGAATACGCGTTGTCACACAAGAAAGATACAAGATTGCACCAATTATCGACTTTCACGTAAGAAGGCACTACTCAATAATGGTTACAGAATTATCGCTCAAAGATTTTATTGGTTCAATAATTGTCAGTGTTGATATTTTATATTGTCGTTGTTTCAATAATTGTCATTACACAAGATTTTTCATTATCGGCAATAATTCATATTATCCTAATAATATTATTAGATAACATTATTGGCAATGTCTAGAAAGTTTCGTTTAAGGAGAGGTTTGGTCACCTAATTGCGCGCCAAGAAGTGAGAAATTTTATCGAAAGCCCTCTTCCTAGAACCGCCTCGTCACAATATTGTGATTCTCGTAATATTATTTGTGAATAATTAATTATTGATTCATATGATGAGGAAAATATTGATTTTATGTGGATATAGATGGAGAAAATTTTTAATGTGACAATTGTTGAAAATTGAAATTTTATCTTTTTCTCGATAAAATAATTCATTTAAATATATATATATATTATTATATTTTAATAATATAATAATGGTGATATTTTTACAACTAATGTGGGATATATGAGTATACGAGGAGAGAAGAGTATTTTTTTGTAATAAATGTTTAAAACATGTTAAATATGTTGGTGGACCCCATTTATCGATCAAATTTGATTATAGCTTGTAAAATCGCCTGCTTGTGGATTTTTTGGTCAATTTCTATTTGAATTTGAAAAACTTTCTTCCAGAAAGTTGTAGAGAATTGAATTTCCTATAAAAAACACGCGAGATTCAATTTTTCCATAAAAGGGCTATTTATTGTGAATTATTGAAGTTCGTGAGTTCAAATAATTGATTTTTGGAAGTTTTAATTGTTTAAAATAACAAAAACGTTTTTTTATATGTTGTGAGCCTCATTAATCACATGCTAGGTGGTTGATTTTAGATTCCAAAGGATGGCATAAATTTTTTTTTATAAATATATTATTATATTAAATTTTCGCTTTGGTGTTCTAAGCAATTTCCTATAAATAGTGCTTAGGTTAGAATTGAAAATCACAATTTAAATCAAGTTTTTTCTCTATATTATCGAGTTTATTCTTGTGAGTATTTTGAGTATACTTTGAGTATTGCTATATATGGTGAAAATTCAAGTTATAGCCTATATCCAAGATTCCGCTAAGTAATCGCCTTCCGAGGTAAGTGGATATTATTTTTTTTTTGTAATGATATTATTTCTTCAATATCATTATAATCAAATATTGATCCAAGTTTTTATCAAATTTGGAACTTTTGGTGTTCTGAGTTACTATTCACGATACTGCACTATTCACGATACTCAGATTATTCACTTATCACATTTACATTATTCATCTAAAAATGAAAAATTTTCTTTTCGTCTAAAATATCTATTGTGGATACTAGCTTTGATTGTATCCATGTTTTGATCATTCTTGAATTTTACACCACTATGATTATTTTTGAGGTATTTTAGACGTGGATAAAACAAAGTATTTAATCCTTAATCCTTAATCCTCGCTCATTTTGATTCATCGGATTCGCTTTTAAAAAATATTTTCATCATCCTCGCCTTTAAATGATGATATTATGAATATCTTTTTGGCTCAGAGTGCAAAGATGAATGATTTTGATGAATATCTTTGGCCCAGAGTGCAAAAGATGAACAAGTGTTTAGATGAATATGAATTAACAATCGGTAAATGTCCCTCGCTCAGAAAGTGAAAGGATGAATATATGATTCCGTATATATATTGATTGATGTTAGGTGGATAAAATATTGATGATGGATCGTTAAATTCATAGATATTAGTAGATTTCATCCTCTACGTAACTCTTCTATGAATTAAATATTTTCCGTCATGCAGTATTGATTTAAAACTTGTTGTCTATTGTATTCTATTAAATTTTTCCCCGTGAAGACTAACGATAATTTGTTGTATATTATCTTAGTCATAATATTCTTTATCGGGCTAGTTGAGCTCACCCTTTTCCTTTTTGTTCCATTTTTCTTCTCGTGAGGCTAGAATGTAATGAAGTATTTAGCCTGGGTAATGGAATGATGGTTTTAGAGAGTTGTTTAGTAGTCCTCACCATTTTTGTAAAATAATGTATCAATAATTATGATGATGATTTATTTGTATGTGGATATTGTTTAGATGGCAATATCTCAGATTTAAACTCACGCTTTACCGTTGTAATAATAAAGTTGTAGTTGTTTCGCACTGCATCGACAACTCGTAATGGGTGATGTATACCTATTTTGGGGGTGTCACAAATGATACTCAAACAATATATCCAATCAAGTCAAATTCCATAACTCTAACCAATTAGTCAATCCAAACCTGTCATCACCCATGTTGTGTGTTTGTGCTTGTTAACCATTCTAACTAACCGCAGCTCAAGATAATCACATAACAAACTTCTTAGAAGGAAAATTCGGCCCAATTCAATTACTTTTTGAACATGACAACCCTAAGTTAAAACTAAGCAATTACCAAGTCTTAGGTAAATACAAGATTTATTTATACTTTTATTCAACCACGAGGGTATTTTTTGCCCTTTCTCGTGTTTTATTCATTTTTTTTTTATTTATTCTCATGGTCAGGCAATGTCTTATTCCCTCAGCTTTTCAAGGCTACCTTAACGAAGCCACCAACGACTCCCAAACCATTAAGACCTTAGGGCACTAGGTGTAAAGACAATCCCCTGCTTACTTTACTCAAGTAAAGAAAGGCCACAAAACTAGACAAGCATGCCACAGTGTTTATTCACTTTTTTTTGTTCATTTTATTTTTTTTCATTTTCATTTTGTATATATATAACCCATAGATTCCCCCAAACTCAAGCTTTTACGTCATTCTAACCATTACCGCCAGTTCACTAATTTTCTTAAATTTTAACCAAGATTTTCCCTCAGAAACAAATTATGAAACCCTTGAACCAAGTGGATTAAAATAGTTAAACTTTAAGTGCTAACAAGTTACATAAGTTTCAGACAGACTCAGATTATCATCATGATCAAAATTAAAACTCATCATCAATTATCAACATTGTTCAAGTTAACATGCAAAATCAATCTTATCATAGGCCGAGCTAAAACCAAACCAACCAATCGCACAGATTCATGCAAAAAAATGCAATTATACTACATGAACACATATTAATGCAACACATATATGAATATGCAAATAACTACCATGTATTATATGCAACCTAAAAAAAACACAATGCTAACACATAAAAAAATGAACTACCATGAAGATAACTAACTATATGCAATACAACACTAAAATGCCCCCAAACTTAAACTAGACATTGTCCTCAATGACTAAGATAGAAAAAAATTAAAGTAGAGGACTTCCCTGAAAATATAGCAATCTTCCTCCTTGTCCGCTAAGTTTGGAGAATAGGCTAAGCACATGGAACAAATTGGGCACCACACTTGAATTTGACTTAAATAACTCAGAAACCATGATAGAAACAATTTTATTAAATTCTAAATAAATGCAAATTCAAAACTACTAATATAAAACCTAATAAAAACTAAAAATAAAATTAAACTTGGGTTGCCTCCCAATAAGCGCTTTGTTTTATAGTCTCACCGACTTCTTCAATTCTCTATCCAATTCCCCTACGAAAATTGAGGAACCCTCCATCCATCAAGAATAATGTCTCTTTGGGAGGTTCCCATTAGTAAAAACCCTTGAATTGAAGTCACCTAACATGCTCTTTTGTAGATATGTTCCTATTAAGAACGCCTAACAACTAGGTGTTTTCTCCATTATGTCTATGATCGATGGGGTATGAAGCTTAATAAACACAATGGGATCTTCTCTATCTTCTCCTTTTCAACCCACCATGACTCCACACAGCTTGTACTAGCTCTTATGTCACAAAGAGCTTTTGACGACGACACGATCGCTAATTGGGCATGGTTTTGCAAAATGTTCTGTGATTCTTGAACATTGGTGGAGAAGGTACATGGGACACTATCAAAATTGGCTCATCTTCGTTGGTACTCAAAGTTAGATCTTCGCCGATCTCCTTTTCTTGGTTCCCAATTGTTTACTCTCTTTCAACATCTTGTGGCTCATCTAGTTATAGATTTTGTTCTGCTCTCCATCGGCCCCTAATCCATGTCATAGGGCTAAGTGTATTGAGGATTATTGTTCAACACATGTGCTATCTGCTCCACTTGATTTTCCGTATTCTTTATCGACGCACCTCGCTTTTCATATTCAAATTCTATTTGATTCAATTTTTGTCTTTTTCCTCGCTCCTTTTGTCAAGAGTCTCTAATGAATTTTTCCAAGGCTTCCTCCCAACCTAATTTCTTCTTTCGTTGTTGTTGAGTCCGATTTTGAAATTCGGATGCGCTTTTGTTGTTCAGTGCTTGAGCTTGATTGTTACTCCATGAAAATCCGGGTGATACCCCAACTCGATGATAGTTGTTGGGATAAACATAATTGTTTGGGATAATCACCACTATACTCATACCTACCGAAATCGATGGAGCAATGATGACTCATATGATTTCCAAGACAATAATCAGTAATGTACCACACTTTGACGATGTTGAGCTTCAAAAGCTTCTAACCTCCTCGAAAGTGTCTTAATCAGGCCGGTAATGCAGAAAGTTTCTCGAGTCCACAATCTCCGCCTCCCTTGGTCGAAATATTCTTGCCATCCTTCGACTCATTGGGTCATGCGATAACCTCCAACGTCTTTGAATTTTCCTCAATTTTTATTGGATCTACAGAAGATGTATTAAGTCCATCAATCCCTATTTTCCTTGGTTGAGTCATGTTCGTGTATGGCCATTGATACGCAAAGTCATCCATTGTACCTGAAAAGAGAGAAATATAGGAAGAGAAAAAAAATCTTTAAATTAAGATTAATTTGATTGAAATTAATATTGGTAAATAATTATTAAATTAATTCTCGAGCAGCGGCGCCAAAAACTTGTTGATCGATTTTGCAATCAATGAATACGTGCAAGTATACACGGTCAACAAGTAATAAAGTGAAAGTAGAGTATCATTCCCACGAGGAATTATTTAAGAAAAATCACCAAGTACTAATTATTAACCAAACTAATTTTATTTAAACAATCTCAAATCGTGATTTTTCTAATTAAGAAAACTAAATTAACTAATTAAACTGAATTGCTTTATGACTAAATTCAGATAAATAAATATTAAGACTTCAATATTCCCAATTATGAACTATAAATCAATTATCCAATTATCCCAATTATTATGCCTACTGAATTGTTAACAGGAATTCTCAAATGCCAAAAGTCCTTTTCCAAGTGATCAATTGACTTCTATTTAATCCAGATTAACTTGCTATATTCTTATGCAAAACAATTGAACTAAACTCCTTTAATTCCAATTCTTTATGTGTTACATGCGGTGAATAGATATTTCCATTCAATTCACAAACCTAATTATTCATCATGCAAATAACTAAGTCACATGTTATCATGCCTAGTTCTAACCCTAGAATTCCTCTTTCAATTCCTTATAGAGTAACAAGGTAATTACTGATCAGATAATTAATCAATAAGCTCAAGACAAGATAAACAATTCACTTTGATATAAATAATTGGAATAAATCAAATAACTAATTTATAGACATAAAAGGTTCAATTGAAATCTTAATAAAAGAGTTAGTTCATAATTAATGAATTAAAACCAAGAATCCACAACTGAATAGACATTAAACGATAAAAGTATGATAAGAGAAGAGAATAGAATCTGTTGTCAGCAAATCTGATGCTCCCCTCTTACTCTTGATCTTCAATGATCTCCAAGTTGCTTCAATCTCCAAAACTAATAAGAACTAGGGTTAATGTCTAATCTAATGGAGTGTATCTCTAATCTAATCTATGTAATCTCCCTTTATTTTATGCCTTACATCATGTATTTATAGGTTACAAGTCCAATTTTTAGCTTAGAACAAACCCAATCCAATTTGAGTCAAAAGGTGTCAAAATTACCTAAAATACGCCTAAACCTTTTCTGTGCTCTTCCCTCAAGACTCTAACGTCTGGCACCAAGGCTAGAAGCCTCGCTTTCTAGTGCCCCTGCCGCAAAAATAAGCATGATTTGGCGCCTTGCTACCGCCCCATTTTTGGAAATTTTCTACTCTGACGTCCTTTGGGAAAATGGCCATAACTTCTTTGTCCAAACTTCGATTTTGATGATTCAAGATGTTTCGGAAAGAGGAGAAGTAGATCTACAACTTTTATTCTTTGAGTGTTTCGAAATAAGGTCCGAAACAATATTCAAATTGGCTCTGAAGTGATTGCTGTGTAAATTGTAAGCCAAAAACGCGAATCTAGCCACCCCAAACGTCGATCCATGTAACTTTTGTCCCAATTCCTACAAAACAACGTAAAACATGCATGAATAGACACAAACACTTAAAATCAATTAAAAGATTAAGTTCAAATGCACTCAATTATAAGTATAAAACTCACTCATCAGTGACGCATCACTATACACTATAAACCCTCTCGTGTTGTCCGGTAAGGCCAACACTGGTGCTTGACTAAGCCCCTTCTTTAATTCTAGGAAACTTTCTTCACACTTCTGTGACGCCCCCAAATCCGGGTCTCTTCCAACCCGACAAATGGTGCTACACGGAACTCATAACTGTACATTGATTCTACTGAGACGACATTAAAATGTGTGTTCCAATGACATTCTTATTACATTAATAATAATAAATCCCGTTCCTAGGTTCTTAAACCATTACATTCCTTGTTCATCATAATATAATATATATACTTACTAGTCTATTACAAGATAAACTAATCATTCATCTTCGCTTTACCTTTTATCTCTCTGAAACCCTTGCTCACTTGCCTTTTAGTCGCATTCATATGGTTCAAGCAAGAATATTGAGCATAACAAGCTCAAAGAAGTACAACAATTTCATTTAAAAAGCATGCTTGAAACATAGGAATCAGATATCTTCAATAATCGGATAATAGTTAATAAGTACTATCAATAATTCAAAATAGCATTTCTTTTCCTTCAAAATGTTTTACAATGACAATATTCAAGAAACATCAATTTCGTCCAAGACCATGAGTGTTTCACAATTTCTTTGAAAAGGACAACCCCGCAAGACGTAAGTCCGTAAGTCCCACATATCTTACGAAAGCACTTCTAGGTGATCCGCTTATAGTACTCTATGTTGATCAACACTACATCCATTAAACGTGTACGCTTAAGTTGTGGCAACTCACTCGCCCATCGAATACTCGATGAAAATACATTTGTTTATTCATATTCAAAGCTTATCTTGAATTGCATCAAACAATCGGGCTTAGATAATGCTAGCAATTCTATATTGAAAGAATTGTAAATAAATCAATCAACTTATCAAGATTAGTCTAGCCGAAAGTTAAAACTGCATCGACTCTTTTCTTTAAAACCATACATGCATCTCATAACTTGAATCATTTGAAAACTTAGCTAACACGTAGGTTGACAAGCGCTTAGAAAAACTTACCTTCAGTCATTCGCCATGTAATAATTATTTTTCCTTTGAGTCTTTACAGTTTCTACAACACATAACCACATAAAATACTACATTAGGTCATGAATGAACATACTTGGTTCCTAAAGAATCTTACCCTTCTTCTCAATCTAATCATATATTAGATTTGTTATTATTGGTTCTGGCTTGCCGTTGTGCTTTTACATCGTTCTTACCAACTTCGTTCTCTTCTATAACTTAACTGAAATTATTGCATTAATACAACTCATTTCAAGTTAATCATCCTTCCTCATGGTTTACTAACGTCCTTACGTTATTAATCGACACTTAATTGTCATTGGTTAAGTACACTTATTGTACACCGTTCTCGTTCACATTCAATTGACTTATTTTTAACCCTAAGTGATCATACTTGGGGTTTAATCCTAACTTAATAAGGTTTTATTAAGTTCTTTAGTTCATTGATAACAACTTCCATTCATGCTCTACTTGTGTCCATTCTTTACTATCTAGATTTTAAGGTGGCATCATATGGGCGTTAGTGTTACTTTGTTTTGTTATGCCGCTACGCACACACCGTTAGTGGCTTGGAGACCATTTTGGTGTCATGCATGCGAGTCCCTTCGTTACTTAAGTCGCTACCGCAACGTGACTCTTCAAAGAGGTCACAGCTCAATCGGCCATGATCTAGGCCGCGACGTGATTTTTTTTGTTTCGATCAAGGCCACAGCACCAAAGGTTTCAAAGACTGTAAAAATTTGACAGTTAACTTTTTATGTGAGATTCTCGGGCTTATAACTTCTTCGTTATAAGTCCGAATTGGCTCGTTCAAGAGCCTACAATTCACAATTTACATACTCTACGTGTTCATGCAAGAATTTTATCTATTTGACTTCGTTGACTAAAAATTCACCTATTAGTCCATTTTTTAACGAAAACAATAAACGTTCGTGAACGTTCAACACTCGTTTCTTCGTTCTAAGTCGGAATTTAGTCATTCTCGAGTCCGCAGCTCTATAATGCCAAATAAGACTTGTCTCCATCGAAAACCAACATTTCCGAGTTCAAACACAAAATCCGACTTTCATTCCGAGAATTTTACAAATTCGACGATTATCGTCCAATCGTGTGCATTCCGGCAAAACTTCATTAGTTAAGATTTTTAAACCGTTTCAAATGGATTCATTCCATCATACTAACTTCTTAATATACATACTTTATTAACTTATATCATAATAAGTTATTACTTGTTCTTTGTGAGTTTGTAATTTATGAAAGTATAAACTACTTACATTTTCATTATTCATGACTTATGATAGTTTTTTTTTTTTGCTAAATTTTTGTATGTCATAAAAGGGAACCAAATGTACAATGGCTAAGGGGCATACCCCAGGTTATAGCAAAATCATCTATTGACAGGCCAATAGATGAAAGGACTATATGAGAGAATATATCTCAACATGAAAGAAGCCAAAACTGCTGTAATTACATAAGCCAGTTACAGTAGAATGAACAAAAAGAAGTAGCTTTAATAAAAGATTTACATGTAGAGAGTCTAGATTTAATAATATGTATGACATCTTTTTCAAGACTAAGCGGAGAAATGATGGTGTTCTTGTGAAACTTTGAGTTCCTAGCTTCCCATATTTTTTAGAGAGAGACAACAACCGAGAGGCAAATAATATTCTTTGTAAGCTTTGTGCCTTGGAATGAGGTGATGTAGTGCATAAGATCTTCCCAGTCCAGTGGTATGTCAGTCTATTGTCCCAGACTTAGAGCAGATTTGATAATGACAGTGGAGTAATCACAACTGAAAAACATATGACCGAATGTTTCAGGATGTTGTTGGCATAGGTGGAAATTCTAGGTTCTGCCAGTATAAAGTCTGGTTCGGTCATTTGTGGGAAGCCTTTTGAGAATGCCCAGCCAAAGAAAAAAAGAATACAGAGGAATATGCAGTTTGTTCCAAAGGATGGTGTGCCATGTGATAGGTAGTTTCTGAGTTCGGATGTTCTCCCAAATATGTTTGGCTTTGACTGCAGTTATAGCCATAGAGTCCCATAAAACAGAGTCACAAGAAGAAGAAGGAGGGGGAAGTTGTTCAAGTTGTTTGCGGAGCATGATTACATCATCGTGGTTGCTTCATGGCAGGTTCCATGAGGAGTTCAAAAGAATAGAATTGACCCTTGCAGAGGTAGGGAGGCCAGAATAAGAAATTAAGCTAGGGCTAGGGTTTATAGCCGAGCCATTTACCCAAGGATCATACCATAAACTAATATTTTGTCCGTTTCCAATCATGTATTTGAGATGTTGGATAGCAAGAGGTCTCAGCTTTAGAACTTGTTTCCTTTGCAAATTTTGGCTAGGAAGTTGAAAGCTGTAAGGGTGGCTCTATGCATTCTAAATAAAAGCAAATGGTAATCTGACTTCCCTGGTTGACAAGGCCAGAGATGCTCTTCAGGAGACTCAAGTTGCTATCTCTCTTCATCTTGTTGATCTTTCTCTTCTTCAGCGTCAAAGAATTCTTTCTAATGATTTATGGGCTGCCTTGTTAAATGAGGAGAAGTTATCAAAGCAAAAATCTAGAATACAATGGCTAAAGGATGGGGATAAAAATACGGGGTTCTTTCACAATCAAGTTAAGAACAGATGGAATCATAATAAAATTCTTGCTATTGAGGATGGGGATGGTGTTATTCACTCTGCTCTCAAGGAAATCCAGGACATTGTTGTTAATCACTTTCAAGCTCTGCTGGGGTCTCCTTCTCTGGTTGATGTTCTTGATTCTCAGAATATTTCCCTTCCTTTACCTCGAACTGTTTCTTCTATCCAAGCTGCTTCTCTCGAGAGGGATATATCTGATGATGAAATTTTGACTACTCTGAAATTAATGAAGAAAAATAAGAGTCCTGGCCCTGATGGTTTCAATGTCAATTTCTTCTTGCACTCCTGGGATATTATTGGAAAGGACTTTACTCTAGCAATTCAGTCTTTTTCAAATAAGGGTGCTTGCTTAGAGGTTCTAACTCTACTGCCATTGCGCTTGTTCCTAAAGTTCTTCACCCTTCCTCCATGAATGACTTTCGGCCTATATCTTATTGTAACACAACTTACAAACACATATCTAAGATAATTGCTTCCACTCAAGGTCATTTTACCTCCGATCATTTCTCCTTGCTAAGTCGCTTTTGTCTCAAAGTGTATGATTGGGGATAATATCTTCCTTGCCCAAGAATTGTTCAGAACTACCATAGCCTTTTGGTCCCAGCATTCACAGGCTATGAAAATTGACCTCAAGAAAGCGCTTGACTCGGCCTCGTGGGATTTCTTGTCATGCATCTCTTAGACTCCTCAAATTTCCTCCAAAATTTATGTTTTGGATTAAGGCTTGCATCACCTCTACTTTCTTCTTGCTAAAGTTAATGGCTCCCTTTGTGGTTATTTTAAAGGGCTAAAGGGTTAAGGCAAGGGACCCCTCTCGCTTTATCTGCTTGTTATCATGCATGGAGGTATTATCTACTATGTTATCTAAGGAATCTAGGATGCCCCCCTTCAACCACCACTGGATAACTAAGGCCCTTTCCATTACTCATATGTGCTTTGCTGATGATCTCATTATTTTCTGTCATGGTGACATCCATTCTGTGAAGATTATAAAGAAGTGCCTTGATAACTTCTCTGCCATATCGGGTCTTTATGTAAATGATTCAAAGAGCATGTGTTTTCTTTCCTAGGTTCCTGATCCTCAGGCTGCGGCCATTATTGATGTTCTAGGGTTTCAATTGGGGGGGTTTCCTGCAAAGTTTTTAGGGGTCCCTTTGATAACAACTAAACTAAGTCGTGCTGATTGCTATCCTCTTATTGAAAGGATTAAAACCAGAATCTCTTCTTGGACCAATAAGTTTCTCTCTTATGCCGGGAGACTGTAATTAATTAAGTCAGTTATCTTTTCTATCCAATCATACTGGTCTTCTCATTTTATTCTCCCTGATGCGGTGCTTAAAGACCTCAAATCCATCATGAGTAGGTTTTTATGGAAGGGGCCATCATTGCTTAAATATGGAGCTAAAGTTGCTTGGAGTAAAATTTCGTTACCTTATTCTGAAGGGGGTCTTGCTATTAAGCATCTTGAGGACTGGAATAGAGCTCTGATTATAATGCAACTTTGGAGGATTGTAAATCCAAAGTACTGTTCTCTATGGGCATCTTGGGTTCGTGCTAACTTTAATTCTAAACACTTTTGGTGTATGCCTATTCCTAACGACTGCTCTTGGATTTGGAGGAAAGTGTTACAACTTAGACAAGTAGCTGTCAAACACATCAAATTCCGTATTGGCAATGGGATGAATACTAGTCTTTGGTTTGACCCATGGCTTAATGGAGTCCCTTTGGCCTCTTCAAAGACACGCTTTTGATTATCAACTCCTACTTTGTGCCCAATGCTTTTGCTAGCCAAATTATGCTAAATTCTCTCTGGTACTTCCTCTTCCAATCATAATGATTTCATTGTGTTTAAGGATGCTTTTGATTTCAATAGGCATTGTGGATTCCACTAAGCTAGATCGATGCTCGGGATGATACTATAGCGATCGAGGTTAAAGCTCTCATACCGGGCGCCGATTCGATCTTGCAAGAGGGGTCAGTGTGCCTTGGGTAAATTTGGTGTGGAATAAATTTTTTGTCCCTAGGTTCTCGCTCAATCTTTGGTTGACTTTTTATAAGAGGTTGCAAACTTTGATCTATTGTCCAGCTTTGGGCTACTGTGTTAACCCCTGTTTTCAGGTGTCAGGCTCCACCGAGTTGGAAACATTTGATCACTTGTTCTTTCATTGTAACTACACTTTTCGTGTTCTTATTTATGTTCTTCGACGCCGTGGTTGGAGAGGTTGTAGTAGAAGTCGGGTCCGATAATCGAGTATCTTATTCATTACTCCAATCCTCGCTTTCATCACGCCTTTATACACCTTTGGTTTTCGTCATTGTAGGCTGTGTCAGGAACGAGCGTAATGCTAGGATTTTCACTAACAAAGTTACTCCCCGCCTCGATCCTAGTCCTCGACATCATGAATTTGATTAAATGCGCCTTCATTCTAATCTCATATTTCAAAGCGGGTCAATAATAGATTATGTTACCGTCATTTAGTTCTGTAACATCTTGCTATTGCTATAGACTTGCTTTGTCGTAGGGGTTTCCCGCTAGTCTCCGCCGCTGCATGGATCGTCAAAGCTCTCGGCCGTGATGCCTGGCTTGATTACATGCCTTCTGGTCTATTACTGCAGGTGGTTCCTTGCTGTTGTGGCTTGATAGCATGCCTGCTAGTTATAGCTGTGTTGTTCTGCTTCTGATTGATTCGTTGCTCGCTGTTGTGCTATTGCAGGGGGTGTTTCAATCTGCAGATCTGTTGTGTTGCTAGATGAGCTAGGCTGTGTGTGTATGTGAGGGGTAGTTTTCAGCTGGCTATCTCATCACCGGGTTTTGGGTCTGCTGGGTTTGGGTCTTCTGTTATGTCTTAGGCTGAGGGTTTCTTTTTTTATGACAGAGGTCAAGTTTTGGCTGTGGTCTAATGGGTTTGGGTCTGGTGTTTTGGCTGGTTTGGCTGGAATGGTCTTTAGACTGCTATGTTAGGTCTGGTTTGTAGGGACTACAGTCTACTTTATTGGGTCAGTTGTATGGGGTGTGCTACCAAGTGATAGGCTGGCCTATTTATTCTGTCTAGCCTTTGTTGTAGTTCCTCGACAAATGCCTCTCAGCCTACCGGATATCGACCTGCACCGTAATCGTCAGACAGGATCGGCCTCCGCTGCAGCTTCACTCCACAGAGGTCGGGCCTTAAAATGTTGCTAATCTCCTATTTGGGTTTTGTTTCATTTATGGGCTCGTGTTTCTCTCGTAACAATTATAGTTGGATGTTTCTGTCATAGTCTTGTTTCGGCGTCAGGCCGTAATCCTTTATAGTCATGACATCATAGGGCATGTCATATGATGTCTATGCTATATTCTGATTGGGGATTCCCATGAGGTTGTAATTTCATTTTATTTTAATATAGCTTAAAAATTAGCAAAAAAAAAAAAAAAAAGAAGCCTAAAGAGAATGAGGCTGAAATTGGACAATGTGCAGAAGGAGTATCATGATTTGGGCTTTGTTCCAATCAAGTAGGCTTTTTATACCCAGACCTCCCTCAGACTTAGGTAATGAGATAGAAGACCAAGCAACTTTAGCTCCATGCATAGATAGAGATGAACCCTTCCATAGGAATCTGCAAAGTATAGATTCGATAGATCTGAGAACAGCTTTGGGAAGCATGAAGTGGTTGCTCCAATAAGATTGGATGGAAAAGAGAATGGATTGAATCAACTGCAGTCTGCCCGAATAAGATAAGACTTTGATAGCCCAGGAAGAGGCTCAGAGAGTGATCTTGTGAATAAGAGGGATGCAATCATGGTAAGATAGCTTTGATGAAATGAGGGGTACTCCCAGAAATTTGGTGGGCAAGGATCCAGATTGGAAATTAAGAAGAGATAGGATGCTCTGTGAGGTAGGAGGGTCTGAGTTTGCAAGGAAGCAAAGGGCTTTTTTCCGAACATTTAGGATCGCACTGCAGAAGAGGGAAAAGAAAGGATGCAAGAGTTGATGATGGAGATAGAAAGAATGTTAGCATGACAAAAGATGAGAATATCATCTGCAAAAAGTAGATGAGTTAGCTTGCATTCCTTAGTTTTCCAGTGGTGTTTGAAATTCAGATTCAGTGCACCCATTTCAGTTTTAAGGATATCATTTCCATGACAAGAACAAAAAGGTAGGGTGACAAGGGATCACCTTGTCTGAGACCAAGAGAGCTAGCAAAATACCCAAAGAAGAGTACCATTTACCTTTATAGAGAACATCATTGTGGAGACACATGCTTCAACCCATCTAATGAAGGTAGTGGGAAACCGAAAAGAAGATAGGTGTCAAAAGAAAATCCCATCCGACAAAGGTCAAAGGCTTTTCGAGATCAATTTTAAAGCACATCGGGTGGGCCAAAGGGCTCTGTGGTAGCCTCCGAGAAGCTATTGAGCAAGAAGGATGTTATCACGATGTTCCCGCTTTTAACAAAGGCCGATCGGGATTTATCAATGATAGATGGTAGCACCTCTCTTGAGTCTCCGTTAGAAAGAAGCTTTGCAATGCATTTATAAAGGGTGTTGCAACAAGCAACAGGTCTAAAATCGCCATTGAGGAAGGATTGGAACATTTTGAACTAATGCAATTGCAGAGCATTAATCCCTTTGGCATCTTTCAAGAAGAAAAGAAGTATCGACATACCTGTGTGAAATCCTCCCCAACAATATGCCAATATTGATGAAGAAATTAACATTAAAACCGCTTTGCCCCGGCTTTTGTTTCTTTTCATAGAGTTTAGAACCTTAAAAATTTCCAAGTCGTAGACAAAAAGTAGATAAAGATGATAGATTGTGCAGACTAATCAGATTATGAGGATAGGAACCAAAATCATCCAATCCAAATAGGAGGATCGAGAGAAGAATAATAACATGTGTTTAAAGTGATCCACATCCACGCATTCAACAAATTCTCCCCGACCATGAACCATGTTTCCATCTCGCATTTTGAATTGATAGAATTTTGTTTGTATTCCATCTGCTTTTCATCATGTTTGAGAAGAAGGTTGAATTCTTGTCACCTAGGGAGAGCCAATTAACTCTTGATTTCTATTGCAAAAGGGTTTCCTCCCTATCCAAAGCAGCCCAAAGGGTTTGAATGTTACTTTTTTCCTGTTCAAGGAGTGGTCCTGGGGACTGGATTGAAGCATGGTCTGAACATGATGAAGGTCTTCTTTTACAAGTTTGACAGAGGTGGTGAGGTTCCCAGCAAAGAGATTAAGAGAAACAAGGGCTTTCTTAGTTCTTTTTAACTTCTCAGAGAACACAAAGAAAGGATTTCCAAAAGCAGGTTGCCCCCAGGCAGAGAGCACACAATCATTGAATCCATCAAGAAGTAACATATGGTTGAAGAATTGAAGGAGTTTTCTAGGCCGAGGGGTATGAATACTAATGTTGAAAGGTGACCAAAACATGGTCCGGACAAGCCCTTCAGAGCATAGGAATTTTGGGCTTGAGGGAAAGAGGTAAACCAAGCAGCATTTCCAAGGCCTTTGTCCAGTTTTTTGTGAATAGGCCTGGATGTTTGGCAGTTCCACCAAGTAAATAAAGGCCCAACACCTCGGATGTCATCAACTTCAATAGATTGGATGCATTCCTTGAAGTCCTCCATGCCAGTATCCCAATTATCATCCTCTTGGTTAATTTCTGTAAGATCTTTTATGACATTGAAATCCCCCAAGAAGTTAATCGGGTTTTCAGAGGAGTGAGAGTTGAGAGATCTCTCCACATATCTCTCCTTTCCATATAAGTGTTCAAACCCATAAACAAAAGAAACATAAAAATAGCTACTATTACTAGCAATATGTCGAGCTTTTACAATGAATCGGTTGGGATGAAACAAAAAGGATATCCACATGCCAAAAGGTGGATTCCATCCAACCCAGATTTTACCATTACCGTGAAAGTCATAATTAAAAACCCAGTCCAGCCCCGCAAATATTCCCTCGAGATTCTCGGATGCTTTCTCGATTTAACTCTAGTTTCCAAAGAAACCAACAATAGAAATATTATTATCTACAATAAGTTGTTTAACATAAGCCCTTTAGCTTTTTTATTTAGACCTCTAACATTATAGGAAGCTAACATAAAAAATTAAGGAGGGGGTGCCAACTTTCCTTTGCCTTTTCCTTTTCTTGGAATCTTGTGGATTGTCATTTGCAGATATTTGTTTGTGTTTCAGTTCTTTCTCTTCCTTTTCATCTATAACTTTGAGTTTGGCAACAAGGGGATTGTTTGAAGCATGAGATTCTGAATTTGACATAGTCTGGATCTGAGAGCCAGCTGGAGTAGCAATAGGAGAAAAGGGATTGGTGGTGACCATGGGTGAACTGGAGATGAGAGGATCCATACCCAATCTGGCACCTCTGGAGACAGTTATCTAGGCATTTTGGTTGTCAAGGCAGGTTGTCTTTGAAGGACCAGAGTCAGCCGTGAGAGGTACTGCAAGAGGAACTGCAGGAGTCTTTGGAGAGGCATCTTGAATAGGAACTTTAGGCACCCATTGGAAATTGGATTTTGGGCACTTTAGGTGGGAGTGACCAAACACTTTCACTTCATTTAGAACAACCACATTGACAGTGGAAGGGAATGTGGAGGAGGCATTAACTTCAATGCAAACACGATCAAAGTTCAAGAGATCATTTTTTGTGGTCATTTCATCAGAGAACAAAGGCTTGCCAATAGCACTAGCAATGTAACTGATGCCCTCATCTTATCATACCATTATTCTTGCTTCATCTTATGATAGTTCATGACTTCTAACCATTATTCTTGCTTCATCTTATCATACCAATTCCATTAATGTAAACATGTTACAAGTTCTTACAAGTTCCTCTTAGTTCATAACTTATATAAGTATAAATGACTTATTCATGACTTATTACGGCTTAAGTCCATTTATTAATCATTCTTATTATGCCTTAACATACATGTTCTACCACTACCCACTTCTCTAATCAATGAAATAAAAGAGAATCATGGCTCAAGATTGCTTACCCTTTGATGATCACTTGTTAAACCTTAATCTTCTTCTTGCTTCTTGAAAATCTAACAAAGGAAGTTGGTCTTTAGTAGTAGGTCATTATGAGGGTTGTCCCTAATGGTTCATTCTAAAGCTTCTGGGGTATGCCCCTTTGCGATTGTGTAATCTCTTTTTCTTTATACAAACAAACAAACTTAGCGGGAAAAAAAATCTAACAAAGGAAGTTTAACTTTATATGTGCTTATTCTCTCTACCAATTAAGTTGCTTAGCTTGGAAGAAAGTTAACAACCAAATAATGAAATTTGAGCTTGCTATTTATAGGAGTTGCTAGGTTAGGGTAGTTTAGTCTTTTAGGCCCTTCCACCTCCTTACTATTCTTTTTTTTTTTGCTAAATTTAGACTGAATTATAAAAAAAAGTGGTTACAAACCTCACGGGGGACCCCAATCAGAATATAGCATAGCCCTATGATGTCATGACTATAGAAGATAAAAGGCACTATGCCCAACAAAGCTATTACAGAAACTATCAATTTTACAGAAAGAGCAGAACCCGGAGGTCCAAGGACAAGACAATTAGAAGCCAAACATGATCAACAATAAGGAGAGACAAAGCCAAGCAAACTCCCAGCAGAACATTCCTACAACAGCAAACCATGAACCAAGCAAACAGAGCAAAAATTTCCAAACATAGAGTGTAAAGCGACCCAACAATAAGTAAAGGAACAACAATGCCAAGCCCAGCCCATGCCCATGCCCACTTCCAAGCCTAAAGGAAAGGAAAAAATGCCCAGCCTAGCAAGGGCCTATTAGCAGCCCAACAGCACCAAAACCCCCCAGCAGACATGCGGCAAATATGCAACAACACAGGCCAAACCACTACACTACAACATACCGATCATAGCAGAGAGGCTCACCCTATCACCTCCTTACTATTCCTTACTTAGGCATTAAGTTAACTTGCTCCCTACCTTATTTAGTTGACCATCACAACAATTAAGCATTAAGTTAACTTGCTCATTACTTAAGCACTTTGTTTACTCACCACACTTACTTAGCCTTTAAGTTTGCTTGCTCCCTACTTTGGATCATCCATGGTTTGCCCCATGGGTTTAAACCATCCCATAACCCATTGGTTACTTACTTTGGGTTTTAGCTTAATTAACTTAGCTTAATCATTTGGGCTTGTATTAAATTACTTTGGGATTCTCATTACAAACACTTGGGCTTACATATTAATTCTATTGAACTTTCATATTAAATCATATTGGACTTGTACATCTAACATAATCCACAAGTCTATTCACAAATGGCTTAAAGCCCTATAACATATACTCTACGATAATTCTCAGATTCTAACTCAGATACTTATTCATCATATATGGTATACCATCATTCATACATACTCAGATAATACCTCATATCATACTCAGATTCTCTACCTCGCATAATACCTACATATCATACAATCATTTCCCTAACTTCTTAACGCTTTGATTTTCCTAACGCTCTCAAATTAAGTCCATGCACAAAATATTACATTTTCCATAACTAAAATATTATTGATATTCCATCTCACCTCGATATTCTATCGCTACATTTATTTCTCGTAAGTTCAAAAATAATTCCCAAGCCAAAATGCGTGAATAGTGTTTTTCGAAAAATTTCTTAGAAAGCTTTTATTTTCGCCTTGGAAATTCAAACACTTTAATTCTACCACGTAGCCAAAATACTACTTACATTCTCGACATGTTCAGGTCATGAACGCCTTCTATTAGCTTACTCCCATAAATAATAAATTAAATTCATTTAATCCACATAATTAAATAAAATTTTAATTCTCCTAAAAATCCGATTCTCATCCCCCGTAATCTCGCTTATACTTAAATAAACAAATGAGGGAAAAAATTTCTTCATTTTAATCTTGAGTTCCCACCATGATTCTCTGACATTGTGGTTTCTTAAATTCACCTTCACCGAAGGTATTATCTTATTCCACATGACTTTTTTTTTTGCTAAATTTAGACTGAAATAAATAAAATGGGGGATTACGAAAATGCATGGGAGAAACCCAAACAGAAATAGCAAAGACAACATAGGATATGGTGAAAAGACTATAAAAGGATACAGGCGTCAGCTCAAAAGAAAGTTACAGTACATGTCAAAGCATAAATAATAAGATGACCGAACACGGAATGACGACCCGCTCTTGGCCGAAGCCCCACTCGACGAAGACCCACGCTTACGAAGCCACACATTGCCGAAGTCCAAGCCACTAAAGAGACCATCAGGAAAGCGAAGACATAAGTCCGAACTGGCCAAAGCTGGCCGAAGCCGAAGCCCCAATCTACGAAGACCCATTCTAAGCCGAAGCTCATTCTACGAAGACCCACTCTCCAAAACCGCTTGGTCGAGCCCCTCAAAAACTGAAGTCCAAGCAATCCGAGCCCCTCTTGGTCGAAGCCCCTCATTGCCGAAGTCCAAGCCACTGAAGAGACCATCATGAAAATGAATTCATAAGGCCGAACTGGCAGAAGCAGAAGCCCCACTCTATGAAGACGACCCACTCAAGGCCGAAGTTAACTCAACGAAGACCCATTCTCCAAAATCGCTTGGCCAAGCCCCTCAATACCGAAGTCCAAGCCATCCGAGCCCCTCTTTTCTGAAGCCCCCCTCTATGAAGACAACCCCCTCTAGGCTGAAGCCGCACTCTACCAATGATCCACTCTACGAAGACCCAATCTCCGAAACCTCACTCTACGAAGACCACTTTGCCAAACTCCACTCTACGAGTCCCCACTTCACGTTGCTTCGCTTCTCGCTGAAGGCCCCACACCTGGCCAAGACCCCACTTCACTTAAGGCCCTCATCGGCCAAAAACCCCACTTCACTTAAATCCCTCAAAGACCAAAGACTAGGAGACCATTAAACAATCCCACTCACGAAAGTGCAATTCTACGAGTGTAGCTACAACACAAAGGATCTATAGCAAAGTCTAGACTTGATTTTTTGAAATTTAGCATTAGAATGAAGCCCACACTTTACCAAATGAGTAATATCACAAATGATAATCTCCAACTCCTACTAAACCCTCTCCAACCGTGACTGCTCTAAGGATGCCTATCGAATCAAAAGAAAAGGAGCATTCAAAGTATAAATAGTTAAAGGTTTCCCTATCATTCGAGCAAAGCACACACATAGGATTGATATCAAGGCCAAATTGAGTTAATCTGTCAAGGGTCTGAAGCCCCTTATGAAAAGCAAGCCAGAGAATAAAAGATTATCGGGGCGGCACAATCTTGTGCCAAACCAAGCTATGCCAAGACACGGTAGGCCCAGTCAGCCGAATAGAATTCCAGATAGTAGAAGCCTTTACATCCTTTTTACCATCCCAGAGAAGACTATCACGATTTGCAGAGTTACAAGGTCTAGAGTAGTCAAAAGAATTCTGAAAAGCAATGACATCCTGGTGGTTTGAAACAGGTAAGACCCACCTAGAGTTATGAATAATGTTATTCACACAGGCATAAGGACCAAACCCCGAGTTAACAATCAGAGACAAGTGAACAGAGTTTGTGAAAGGAGATTGACCAATCCATGGGTCAAACCATAGGCTAGTATTAGTTCCATTTCCTATGTCATAAGATATGTGCCTACGAGCAATATCCTCCAGATTGTAAAACTTTCCTCCAGATCCAAGAGCAGTCAGGAGGGATAGGAATAGCCCAGAAGGATTTAGACTTGAGCAGTGTAAAATGAACCCATTTGGCCCAAAGAGATGGAGATAGGGGATTAATGACGTGCCAAAGATGCATCCAGATAAGCGATTTATTCCATTCCGCGAGGTTTTTTATGGATAGACCACCCTCAGTAAAGGGAAGACAAATCTTTGTCCAAGAAACTTTAGAGCCATGTTTGTCCATGGATGGACCCTTCCATAAGAATCTAAACATAGAAGACAGAAGATCTTTCAAAACTGCTGCAGGAAGGATGAAGTGAGCCAACCAATAGGCTTGAGAGGTATGGATAACTGACTTGATAAGTTGCATACGGCCGGCGTACGAAAGAAACTTATTGGTCCAGGACCTAATTTTGGCTTTGACCCTTTCAAAGAGGGGGCGGCAGTCCGCAAGGCTAAGTTTCGAGGTGATCAAGGGAACCCCCAAGAATTTTGCAGGGAACACCCCCAACCGGAAATCCAAATGGCTAAGGATAAGATCTGATTGGGCAGGAGGAACATGGGAGAGAAAACACATACTCTTTGAGGCGTTGATGTGGAGACCAAAGCCCAAGGAGAACTGGTCGAGACACGTCTTAATATTTTTGACAGAGTCAATATCACCATGACAGAAGATAAGAATGTCATCCGCAAAGCAAAGATGGGTGATGGAAAGAGGTGCAGATCGCCAATAAAATTTGAAATAAGCCTGCTTTGAAGTCTGGGAAAGCATAAGGGAAAGGACTTCCATAATGATGACAAAAAGCTTGGCAAGCTTGAGGCAAGCTTGAGGCTATGGACGAGTAGCTGATGCTTCTCGAGTGGTGGGTGAGCTGGGTCAAATGGTATGTGTTGGCTTCGGACGAGCATGAGGCTGATGGTAAGCCCAAGTTATGGCTTTGGCCAACATTCTAAGCAGCATGGTTTCTACGAGCATTTTTGGGTAGTATGGCTTTTGACGAAAGGTGCTTTGGGTTTTGGCCGAGCATTCTAAGAAAGTATGGCTTCTAAGTAGCGGTGGTTTTAAGTGAGCAAGGCTTCATGCAAGCATGGGGTGGTCGATGATAAACCCAAGTTATGGTTTCATGAGCATGTCAAGCATGAGGTTTCGTGCAAGTAGTCACGATTTTCGAAGAGTGGTGGGAAATGGCCTACCGCTCTCAATTTGTTCAAATTCACAAAGGACACATTCTCAGAACCATTATCAGAATTGGTTGTTAGGTTAACTTTTAAGTTGGGTTATCTTCCATGTATCGTGTCATCATCTATATTTCTTAGAAGATGATACTATATTCTGGGGTATGCCCCTTAGCCATTATATTTGGTCCTTTTATATAAACAAACAAACTTAGCAAAAAAATGATGACAAAAAGGTAGGGGATAATGGGTCACCTTGTTCAAGGCCTTTATCCCTTTCAAGTAAAACCACATAAAGCCCCATTAACCTTAATGAGAAACCGGAAGTGGAGATGTAGGCCTTGATCCAAAAAATAAATTTGGGAGGAACTTGAAAAGTTGTAAACCAAATTTCACAAAAATGTTGGGCTTCGCATTAAAACGACAAATGAAATTAAAATTTTAAAGCAATTTTCAAACCCTAAAACAGATCCATGCGAAAATCAATTAATTCAGAGGTTTAGAGATTATACCAGATATAAACAAAAACGAGAATCAAACCGATCATACTCAATCTCCAACGCAATACAAACCGATCAACGCTTCTACCAGATCCACATTTAACGCCGCACAAACCGTCGAACGATTCTCGCAATAAGAAGGACTTCACAGATTAGCCACCAAAAGGAATGGATTTTTGAAAATCGCTTTCTCTAGTCTCTCTCTAAGAGCGGCTAGGTTTTTCAATTATGATATATTACCCTAAATAGTCGCTATATATCATATATATAGTAGTTAAAAGGAATTAATCAAATCAAAACCTAATTTTATAAAATCCGAATTTATATATATATATATCTCTTAATTAAGTCTTACTTAATTAATATACATATATACAATTATCCTTTTAATTTAAATTTGATTTAAATACTATTAATCATATTAATATATTTAAATCCTTAAAATTTAAATTAATTCCCTTTTAAATGACGTTTTTGTGTGTGACTTATAGGTTATTATTACGTTGGCAATAATTTTAAAATCATATTATAAAATTATAAACAAAGTGAGCGGCATCTAGTAATGCATCATCGCTACCCAAGTAATAATAAGATCGATGATTCGATGCAACCTTTTCGTGACCAATGTTTCAATGTAATTTAATCCTTTTAACCTTAATATCCTAGATTAAACTCGAGTCATGGAATGTGTCATACTCTTCATAATTTAACTCGAAGTTTTCTTGATCAATGAGTAGACTAAATGAAACAAATCACTATTTGAGCATGGCCATGCATTTCATAGTCATACTCAATCAAGAGGCCTATGGATATCACCCATAATATATAGGATGGTTAAATTCCATCTAGATCACTCATATTTCTCACACGATTAATGATGAACCCAATAATCACCTTTATAGTCCACCCTATTAAAGGTGACATTTGATGATATCAAAGTACATAAATTCTCGTGTAGTAATATAGCGATTTCAGGTTGGAGGACCATTACATCATTGTCACTATGAGAATTGCTAACGACATTTCGCATAATGCTCCATATAGAATTCTCATGGTGGGTCCGCCCAAAGACATCGTTTTCAACATGTACCTATGCATTGACTTAATATCTCATATATTTATGACCAATGAGATTTGGTCATCATCGATCCACATATTAGTCTCCATGCATCATTGTTGTCCCATCAACAATGATACTCGATTAGGACATTTAAGAACACCGATACTAATGGTAATATATAATCTCATGTTCAAGTCACATACTTGAAACTATATAATTTGTATCACTATTCTAAGGAATTTTATTATGTTAACAATTATATTACGCAAAGAAATAAAACCATAATAAAATCATATATTTATTCAATCAAATATAATATCAAAACGTTAAGCAATTATATCAAATAATTGGCCTCTAGGGAATAAACTCTAACAGCCTCCCACTTGCACTAGAGCCAATCACTCATGTATCTAATACCCATAGAACTAGTGTGACCGTGTGCTTCTCGTCATGATAAAGCCTCGTTAGTGGATCGCAACATTATCATCATCTGTCAGCACTCTTCCTATATGTACATCTCCTCTATCAATGATTTCATGGATGAGATGGTACCGCTTAAGTATATGCTTGGATCGTTGGTGAGATCCGGGTTCCTTAGTTCGTGCAATGGCTCCATTATTATCACAAGATAGAGCAACCGGATCAACAATGGTTGGAACAACACCAAGTTCAAGTGATGAACTTTTTAATCCATACAACCTCCTCGTCGCACTAGAAGCGACAATATACTCACCTCCGTTGTAGAATCACCATCGTCTTCGCTTCAACTTTTCCAAATAACAAAGACCACCATTAAGGCAAAACACAAAACTTGGATCGAGACTTATAGTCATCATTGTCGGTCCGGAAACTAGCATCCGTAACCCTTTATCGCTAGTTCGTCTTCACCTCCATATACCAAGAATGAATCCTTAGTCCTTTTCGTGTACTTGAGGATATTCTCGATCGTCGATGACCTTCACCGGATTCGATCAGTATCTGCTTTCGTCATGCTCAAAGCATACGAGACATCCGGACGACAGTACATATCATTGCATACATAATAGATCCAATTGTCAAGCATAAGGGATCTTTCTCATACGCTCCTCATCATCTTGTGATTTAGGACATTGGGCCTTAGAGATCTTTACACCATGAGTCACGGTAAGTTTCCTCTTTCGCTTTCTTGCATGTCGAACTGCTTCAACACTTTATCAATATATGTACTTTGACTTAGGTAGAGCATTTTTCTTGATTTATCTCTATAGATCTTGATACCTAAAATGTAAAGATCGCCCAAATCTTTCATGGAGAAACATTTTCCTAACCATGTTTTTATAGCTCAGTAAGGAAGGAATGTCATTCCCAATAATTAATATGTCATCAACATATAATACTAGGAATACAATGTGACTCCCACTAACCTTCTTATATACACAAGGTTCATCTTCATTTTAATAAAGCCAAATTCTTTGATCGCTTCATCAAATCAAGATTCCAACTCCGAGAGGCTTGCTTCAATCCATAAATGGATCGGCTGTACCATATACCTTTCAAAGATCCTTTAGAGTGACAAAACCTCAAAGTTGTGTCATATACACATCCTCAAGGAGATTTCCGTTAAGGAAAGCAATTTTGACATCCATCCGCATGATTTCAGTAATCATAAAAAGTCTAATAATAGCAAGTAAGATCCTCGATGGATTTAACCATTGCCACCGGAGAGAAGGTTTCATCATAGTCAACACCTTGAATTTGTTTGAAACCTTTTGCTACCAAATCGGCCTTTATAGGTTTGTACATTACCATCCATGCTCGGTTTTCTTCTTGAAAACCCACTTGCACCTAATTGGTTTTCATTTCTTCTGGGTGGATCAACCAGAGTCCATACTTGGTCAAGATACATGGAGTCCATCTCGCATTTCATGGCTTCAAGCCATTTTCTAATCTGGTCCATTCATAGCTTCTTGGTAGGAAGCAGACTCATCTTGATCTATGAGCATCACATCGCTGTTTTGAGTCACAAGATATCCATAATATCTCTCGTGCTCTTGGCGTGTCCTACCAGATCTATGAATGACTTGTGTAATTTGAAAGCAGTTCACTTTCCACAATTTCTTGTAGTTCTGCCATGTTCCAACTCAGTTCAATGATATTTTGTGGTTTTCGAATTTCTTCAAGTTCTACTTTCCTCCCATCGCTTCCTTTTAGAGACAAATTCTCTTTCTAGAAAATACCGATTCGAGCAACAACCACTTTGTTCTCGTAAGGTTTGTAGAAATAATACCATTTTGTTTCCTTTGGGTATCCCAAAAATTACATTTGTCGATTTGGGTCCGAGCTTGTTTTAATTCGGACGCTTTTTTTAACGCCTCGCAACCCCAAATCTTCATGAAACGACATTCTAGGACGTTTGCCACCCACATTTCATATGGTGTCTTCGAACCGCCTTTGTAGGAACACACTGCTATGTGAATGCAAATTGCCTCTAGGGCATGACCCCGTAAGCTTATTGGAAGGTCTGCGATGACTCATCATTGATCGTACCATGTCCAAAGAAGGTTCGATTCCTCCTCTTAGATACACCATTCCATTGCGGTGTTCCGGGTGGAGTGAGCTGTGATATAATACCACACTCCTTTAGAAGGTCATCAAAGTCTTGGCTTAAGTATTCACCTCCTCGATCGGATCGAAGGGCTTTTATGCTTTTGCCAAATTGGTTTTGAACTTCATTCTTGAATTCCTTGAACTTTTCAAAGGATTCGGATTTGTGTCTCATAAGATACACATATCCATATCTACTAAAGTCATCAAGAAATGTAATGAAGTAATAAAACCTACCTCTTGCTAATCTAACTCATGGGTCCACATACATCACTATGTATAAGTCCCAATACATCGCTAGTCTGCTCAATCGTGTCCAAAGTGAAAGGGCTTTAGTCATCTTGCCTAATAAACAAGACTCAGATTTCTCATATGATTCAAAATCAAATGAATCCAAGAACCCATCTTTGTGGAGTTTGGATACGCGTTTTTCATTTATGGCCTAAACGACAAATGCTGGAGATATGTCGGATTTGAATTATTTGATTTAAATCGCTTTTGTATTTATGTTATAGATAGGCATTTCTAAATCAAGAATATAGAGACCGTTAAACAATTGTGCAACACCATAACAAATATCATTTAAGTAAAACAAACAACGATTGTTCTTTATTATAAATGAAAAACCTTTCTTGTCCAAACAAGAAAGCGAAATAATGTTTTTTTTGCTTATAGCGAGCACAAAATAACAATCTTCTAATTCTAAAACTAGCCCGGTGGGCAAAGATAAATGATAAGTTCCTACTACCACAAGGCAAAGAACTTTTTCTCTATTTCCAACTCAGAGGTCAACCTCTCCTTTCGCTTAAAGTTCTACTCCTTCTGAGTCCCCGCACATTAACACAAATGTGAGAACCACATCCAAGATCCAATACCCATGATGTAGAAGTAGATAAGTTGACTTCTATAACATATATACCGAATCAAGTCGATTTCCTTTTCTTTTCTTCACTTCTTCCAGATAAGCATGAGCAGTTCCTTTTCCAAAGGTCCAGTTTTCCATGAAGTGACATTCACCTTCTTTAGCCACCCCACCTTTAGGTTTTAAAGCTCTGTTTGGTTTTGGAATTGGGTTTGGCAATAGATTTAGATCCTATCTTCTTCTTGCCTTTCCATTTCCCTTAGCATTCCCCTTTGCACCATCATTATGGGAGCGGTCCCGCTTTTTCATGTTGTTCTCTGCAGCTTCTTAACATGCTCAACAACTCAAGAAGAGGGTTTCTCAATTTCATTCATAAGATAGTTCATAACAAATTGAGAGTAGCTGCTGTTCAAAGATTGCAAAACAAGGTCAGTTTGGGCTTCCGGAGTGATTGGAAAACCCAACCTATCAAGGTACTCAATATACCCAATCATTTTCAGCACATGTGGACCAACTGGATCACGTTCACCCATTTTGTAGTGATACAACGCTTTGCTTATATCATACCTCTCCTGTCGAGCATGCCCTTCGAACAATTTCTTGAGATGCTCGATCATCTCATAAGCATCCATTAACTCATGTTGCTTCTGAAGCTCAGCGTTCATGGTTGCTAGCATGACACAACTCACATCCAGAGCATCATCTTGATGCTTCTTGTAAGCATTGTGCTCCGCACGTGGTGCAGTGACAGCTGGTGCTGCAGGAATGGGCCCATCAACGACATATAGCTTACGCTCTTGTTTGAGGACAATCATCAAGTTCCTATGCCAGTCAAGGAAATTAATTCCACTTAGCTTGTCTTTTTCAAGGACTGATCGTAATGAAAGACTATTTGTGTTGTTGTTTGCCATTTGATATCTACAATTTATTAGTGCAACAATAATAATTCAAATTACAAAGTTGATATTATATAATTGATAATAGTACATTCAAAATATACCTCCCACTATTTTATTCAAATTAATAGCCCTCACCATTAATTCGGAAAGCATTTTCTATTAAATCTTTCTAGTGAGCCAAGATCCATATTTCATTATGCCTTAAGTTAGCTTTGGTTATTCTCTCAAAACATAATTATTTAGGTAGACAACTCTTTGTCAATTATTCATATATAACTCCTGAATAGTTTGGTAAACAACATTTGTTTCTAGTCCATCTAATGGTACCAACCAAACTCTATGCCTCTAAGTCCACAATCCTATTGAGATAACTTAGTTAAGTCGGGCCCAATGATTTTAATAGTTTGGATATCACAATTATCCTATCGCATCTTACCTAGATAAATAGGGTACTTTGCTTTGGCAAACCTACATCTATTGATCAAGGTCTCGATGAGTGTTATTCATTGGAAGGCATCCGATTTAGACTTAATAATTTAAATGAGGATTTTATTAATTTAGATCTCACCAATTTTAATCTCTTAAGCATGCACATTATTAATCATATCATATCACATACAAGCATAAATAAAGTGCAAAATTAAATGTGTCACGCTTATGGCCCAATCCATCGTCAATCTTTTCAAGCTAATGAAAGATTGAAGGTCAATCTAAGGTGGTAAAAGATCTTAAAATAAATAACTTCCTTGGATCTTCCTCTAGCATGCGCCTCCTCTCCATCATCATCTTTCCATTGTGTTCTCCATCTTGACATCTTCATCAATTACAGATTATTACATGACATAAAGAAACCTCGAGTTACATTCGAGGGGATTTAGATGAGAAGAGAATATTACATTAGAATTTATAGAAAGGCACGACATGCAAGCCGTATTTCAAAACCAAAAACCACTAACCTATGGGTCAAAAGGCCATAACTGTGCACCTGCATATCACAATAAGCACATAACAATTTATATATAATTAAAGAAAACTATATATAAAATATAAGGGACACGACCGTACCAAGCGCCATTGATTTGGGGTCAAGGGGGGTCTCTCTCGGCAGTGTGGTCCTACTGAAAAAATTTCGAACTACATTCTCAGATTGCACATTTTTTCCATACTGAATCTCAAACAGAGATTTGTAATCATACATTTTAATCCACCAAAACACCCATAATAACAAATCATATATGTCCGCTTCGATTTAATCATATTAAAACGAATAACAAAGACACCTGTAATTTATCATATATGTCCGGTTTCGATTTAATCATATTAAAACGAATAACAAGACACCGTAATTTATCATATATTTCAGATTTCGATTTAATCATATTAAAACGAATAACAAGACACCTGTAATTTATCATATATTTCTAGTTTCGATTAATCATATTAAAACGATTCTTCATGCTTCTAATCCGATTAGAATAGTTATATTGTTATTCCACCGATTAAAGATACGATTAATGTGATTATCATATATATTACCGTAATACACATTCAACTAATATCATATATTCAATTTTATATCCAGAAACTCGCATCATCATATATCATATATATCGAATACAATTAAAACACGTAATCAATTAATCTTTTTCGCAAGTAGCTCGATACCTTTGTTGGGCTTTCGACATTTAAACGCACAAATGGAAATTAAAATTTTAAAGCAATTTTGAAACCCAAAGCAGGATCCATGCGAAAATCAATTAATTCAGAGGTTTAGAGATTATACCAGATATAAACAAAACGAGAATCAAACCGATCGCCTCGAATCTCCAACGCAATACAAACCGATCATACTCTACGGTATCCACATTTAACGCCGCATGAACCGTTGAACGATTCTCGCAATAAGAAGGACTTCACAGACTAGCCACCAAAAGGAATGGATTTTTCAAACTGCTTTTCTCTAGTCTCTCTCTAAGAGCGGCTAGGGTTTTTCAATTATGATATATTACCCTAAGTAGTCTGCTATATATCATATATATAGTAGTTAAAAGGAATTAATCAAATCAAAACCTAATTTTATAAAATCCGAATTATATATATATATATCTCTTAATTAAGTCTTACTTAATTAATATACATATATATAAATTATCCTTTTAATTTAAATTCGTGATTTAAATACTATTAATCATATTAATATATTTAAATCCTTAAAATTTAAATTAATTCCCTTTTAAATAACGCTTTTATGTGTGTGACTTTATAGGTTATTATTACGTTGGCAATCATTTTAAAATCATATTATAAAATTATAAACGTTGAACGGCATCTAGTAATGCATCATCGCTACCCAAGTAATAATAAGATCGATGATTCGATGCAACCTTTTCGTGACCAATGTTTCAATGTAATTTAATCCTTTTAACCTTAATATCCTAGATTAAAAACTCGAGTCATGGAATGTGTCATACTCTTCATAATTTAATCTCGAGTTTTCTTGATCAATGAGTAGACTATATGAAACAAATCACTATTTGAGCATGGCCATGCATTTCATAGTCCTACTCAATCAAGAGGCCTATGGATATCACCCATAATATATAGGATGGTTAAATTCCATCTAGATCACTCATATTTCTCACACGATTAATGATGAACCCAATAATCACCTTTATAGTCCACCCTATTAAAGGTGACATTTGATGATATCAAAGTACATAAATTCTCGTGTAGTAATATAGCGATTTCAGGTCGGAGGACCATTACATCATTGTCACTATGAGAATTGCTAACGACACTTCGCATAATGCTCCATATAGAATTCTCATGGTGGGTCTGTCCAGTACATCATTCTCTAACATGTACCTATGCATTGACTTAATATCTCATATATTTATGACCAATGAGATTTGGTTATCAGTCAATCCACATACTAGTCTCCATGCATCATTGTTGTCCCATCAACAATGATACTCGACTAGGGACATTTAAGAACACTGATACTAATGGTAATATATAATCTCATGTTCAAGTCACATACTTGAAACTATATAATTTGTATCACTATTCTAAGGAATTTTATTATGTTAACAATTATATTACGCAAAGAATAAAACCATAATAAAATCATATATTTATTCAATCAAATATAATATCAAACGTTAAGCAATTATATCAAATAATTGGCCTCTAGGGCATAAACTCTAACAATAACAACTTTTGTTAAAATATTAATCTTCGTGTATTATTTCTGATCCACGTCATTCAAGTAGCACATAGTGTTACCTTCAATCCTTGACCTGCAAAAATGGTTATTTGCAAGGTTGAGCTCGACAGCCCAGCAAAATCTAACAGTTTTCATGCATCACAAAGTACATAATAACATGCTTAACATATAAGAATAATCATAAAACAAACATAGCATACATGTTGTAGTTCACATAACAACTATAAAGATTGAGTTCCTTACTCAATCATCATTCATAGCTCAATCATCATAGTCATAGATTGACTTTCACATTTCATACTTTTGATATATACAATACATCATACACTAAAATTTTAAAGCAGTTCATCATCAAGTTCACATAGCAAAAAGGAACTGAAAGACTTGCCTTTACCGGCGTTTTACCAACACGCTAATACTTCGTGTCCTTGCACAACCTACACTGTATGTGAGATTGATAATAAATAAAATCAATACTCAATCTCATGGTCAAATTTATTCTAAGACCTTACTTTATCTTATTATCCTTTATAATGTCTTTATAGACATCTAACTATTTTATATGCAACTCGGTTTTATTTTTCATTTTCATCACCACACATGCTAGACTATCACACTTGTAGTTTAATGTGTGTATATCACACCATTTTATTATACCACTTTGGTTTCAAAAATGCATATTCAACACATTGTTTACATGTTTAATTTTCCTTCATAAATCAAAAATTACCCTTTTCGATTTCTTTCCATTATTATTCTTGTATTATCATCTTTTCATACTTAGATATCCAATATTAGCCATTAGTTATACACTTTGTATACCAAAGTTTAGAAAACACTATTACTCCTAGGCATTTTATCGAGCACATTATGTGCACACATTAACTTATCTCAACTATTGATCTTAAATGGTTAATTATGCATAGAATATGATAACACATATCTATACTCATTACATATGTCAAAACATATTTTTAATCATCATCACCCAAAATCTTAATTCAAACAGAATTATAAAACTCATCTTCACAATTTCTTTAACAAAACGTTGTTTTCGTTTTTAACGTAACTCGTGCGTTACATGTCCGTTTTTGTTCCTTCTTATATAGAATTAACCCTTACTTAGTGTACTACAACCTCATCTAGGCCTTAAAGTCAGACCCTTATCCATCTAAACCAGATTCTGTAATTCATCAACTAGTCTAGAAAATTTCATTTTCTGGACATCCTTACTAAACAATTTATTTCGGACATGATCCGGTCCATAAAATGGCTCAATCTCGCGAATCTGGCTAGTAAACTTCCATATCTACAACTTTTCAGTTTAAAGTTTCTTAAAATTCAAAACAAACGAATTTATATGAATTGTTCAAAGTCAGAAACCGTAACAGTTTTGATTTTCTGGACAGATTATTTTCCCTTCGGACCAGCCTTACTAAAACATACATTACAAGAAATCTACAAAGAGTTTTCATGTGATTCCACTTTCAGAATATAGCTTACTTCCATATCTTCGATTTGATATAAGGCTCACTTTCTAACTCATTATAGCCAAAGAGGTATAAATTTCACAAGATATGTCCACAATTACTAAGAACCTACGAATTTTGTTCTTCAAATTTTCTTTCCATTTCATTTTCTTTCTTGAATCCTCTTGTTTTATTCTTGATAATCCAAGATTAAACCAATACAAACAGATTAAGCATTATCTACTACCCTAGAACATAAATCTACCCAAAAAAAATCAAGGATTAAGTAAGAGTTTAGAAGTTACCTTCTTCTAGCTTTTTTTTTTTCTTCTTCTTCTTCTAGCTTATCTCAATTCCTCTATTTCTCTCTATCTCTCTCAATTTATCAATACACAACTTCTACATAACAATTATCTACATTATGAAGAACATAAAAATATAATTAAAACAAGGAATTTAGATTATAACTTTATTAGTATGAATTTAAGAGAGAGATGGAGATGATGATGATGGGGCTTGTTTTGTCTTCTCAAAGCTTTCCTTCTTCTTCTTCTTCTCCTACAACTCTCTCTAACTCTCTTCTTCTTTCTTTGGTTTGTTTTCTAAAACTAACATACTAACTTGTAGTATATACATATAATATACAATACTAGTAATATATAATATATTTAACTCCTAGTAATTATTAGATATATTAATTACTAGTTAATACATAGGTTACACCAATTTGAACTTGAAAAGCCTAAGACCATGTTTGGCAAATACTCATTATTTTAATTAATCAATAGCTTAATATAAATCAATCTCATCAAATTGTCACATAATTATATTTACTTGTTAATTATAATTTTGTGTAACAATCATCACATAACTCATCTAATTTAATTATCTCAATTAAATTAGAACTATAACATAAAATTATTATATTAATTAAATTAAATACTAAATATTCATTTAATTAATCTGCTACACTTAATTACATTACTCTATAATCAAAACAAAATTTATTTATTTAACTCAATAAATAATTCAATTAAATATTTATATATATTAAAATTAATATATAACATTCTCTTCACATCAATTCACATATTCTACAATATATGACATACACATACTCACACCCAAACTATCTCATAAATAATACTTTTATTTATAAAATTCTCATTTATAATTTCTAAAAAACAGGATGTCACAATATGTAATGATTGGTAAATGAGGAAGGAATGGCCCCATGAAATCTATGCCCCATACATGAAAATCTCAACTTCTAAAATTGTTTGTAGTCGCATCTCATTCCGTTTCGATATGTTTCCCACCCGTTGACATCTATCACAAGTTTTAACAAATTGGTGGGCGTCTTTAAATAATGTCGGCCAATAAAACCCGACTGGCTTGAAGCACTTGTGCTACTGTTCTCTCGCTACCATAGTGTCCCCCATATGCCGATGAGTACCATTCCTGCAGTATGTTATGCACTTCACTGTAGGGGATACACCTTCTAATCATCTTGTCGGCGCACTGTATGAATAAATAAGGCTCATCCCACATATACCACTTGACGTCATGGAGAAACTTCTTTTTCTGTTGTCGTGTAAGGTCGGGGGGAAGCATGTTGCTAGATAATTCGCAAAGTCCACGTACCATGGAAATTCTACATTTAACCCAAACAGTTGCTCATCCGGGAATGACTTGTTGATTACACACTTGTCCTCTTCCTGTTTACCCTGATTTTCTAGCCTAGACAAATGATCGGTGACTTGGTTCTCTGTCCCCTTTCTATCCTTTATTTCTAAATCAAACTCTGTAAAAGGAGAATCCATCGGATAAGGCGTGGTTTAGCATCTTTTTTCGAAATTAAGTACCGAATGGTCGAGTGATCTGTATAAACTACTACCTTTGTCCCGATCAAGTACGCCCATAATTTGTCGAACGCATACACCACTGCAAGTAATTCCTTTTCCGTAGTTGTATAATTCATTTGAGTCTCCGTGAGTGTTTTACTTGCATAAAATATGGCGTGAAATACCTTCTCTCGGCGAATTAAAAATGTAAATTTCAAAGAAGATAGTCGCTTGCATCACACATTAACTTTCGAAAGGCATTGACTAATCAAAAGCGATTATGGGAGCTATGGTCAATTTCTTCTTTAACAACTCGAATGCCAATTTACACTCTTCATCAAACTTGAAAATTGAATCCTTCTCTAAAAGACTGCACAAAGGTTTCGTAATTTTAGAGAAGTCCTTTATAAATCTTTTGTAAAATCCGGCATGTCCCAAGAAACTTCTTTTTTTTTATAATGTGGAGTTTCCCAACCGCAGTCGGACTAATCTCCCCACCCCGGACCAGGTTTATGCACAGGCTCGGCCTAAGACTCCACCCTGAAACGTGCGATCCGTGGCCACCACGCCCATTTCTGAGTATAACAAATGTTGTTAGCGGGGATCGAATCAAGACATCCCGGGTTCTGACTACGCCCAATCAATCAATCCTTAGCTGCGCCAAATGTCTGGTGGTTTGTCCCAAGAAACTTGAATCCCTTAATCGAGCTTGGTGGAGGAAGTTTTATATTATTTCCACTTCGCCTTTATCAACCTCTAATCCTTGAATCGAGACCATGGGACCCAAAATTATGCCTTCCTCAACCATGAAGTGGCATTTTTCCCAATTAAGTACAAGATTCGTGTCTTTGCATCGTTGTAACACCATTACCAGATTCTCTAGGCAAGCATCAAAATCGTCACCATAGACCAAAAAGTCATCCATGAATACTTCCATGTTTTTCTCCACCATGTCTGAGAAAATTGTCATCATACACCGTTGGAAGGTAGTGGGTGCATTACACAAACTGAACGACATTCTCCTGAATGCGAATGTGCCGTATGGACACGTGAAAGTAGTCTTCTCTTGATCTTCAGGAGAAACGACGATCTGATTATAACCCGAATATCCATCCAATAATAGTATGCATGTCCCGCTAATCTGTCCAACATTTGATCGATAAAGGGAAAAAAGAAAGTGATCTTTGCGGGTCGCCTTATTCAACTTCATGTAGTCCATGCAAACCCTCCAACCAGTCATTGTCCTTGTCGGAATTTGTTCATTGTCATCATTCTGTACCACAGTCATTCCTCCCTTTTTCAGCACACACTGAACTAGACTAACCCACTTACTATCGGAAATTGGGTTGATGATACCGGCATCCAATAATTTCAGAATTTCTTTCTTTACAACTTCCTTCATGATTGGGTTGAGTCGTCGTTGTTGCTCCACCGTTGGTTTTACATCGTCTTCCATCAGAATTTTATGCATGCAAAAAGATGGGCTGATTCCCTTGATATCTGCGATTGTCCATCCTATAGCCGATTTGTGTTCCCTAAGCACCTTCAACAACTTTTTTTCCTGGAAATCGTGAAGTGTAGCAGAAATAATAACAGGTAAAGAATTTGAATTGCATAAATACGCATACCTGAGGTGTTTAGGTAGTGGTTTAAGTTCAAGAGTCGGTGGCCAATGACGGTTTCATTCTGATTGTTGATCTTCCTCCGTGTGCAATGGTTCAAATGGATCTCTGAATCTGTTGACTAGGCAGGGAGTCTAGCATATGCAAGTAGTCCACAAATTCTGGATCATCTGATTCTTCATCTCCCAATAAAGTCATTTCCAATGGATCGTTAACCAAACTCTTTCCCATGTCTTCGCTGACTAATTGATCAATGATATCCATCCGAAAACACTCTTCTTCATCCGTAGGAAATTTCATGGCTTTGAAAACGTTAAACTTAACTTCTTGATCTTGGACCCTCATTGTTAGTTCACCTTTTTGTACGTCGATGAGTGTCCTACCCGTAGCCAAAAATGGTCTCCCTAGGATAATCGGGATGTTCTTATCTTCCTCAAAATCCAGAATGATGAAATCCGCGAGGAATATAAACTTGTCAACCTTGACCAATATGTCCTCTACAATGCCCGCATGGTATATGACTTACCTATCCTCCATTGCTGTAATGAGATGTTCAGAGGCTTTGGAGCTAAAGAGACCCAATTTCGTGTAAACCGATAGCTAGCATGAGGTTCACACTCACTTCAAATCGAGATAAACACTTATTGAAAGCCATATTCCCGATCGTGCATGGAATGGTGAAACTCCCTGGATCTTTCAACTTTGGTGGCAATTTTTGCTGTAAAACCACACTACACTCCTCTGTTAATGCCACTGTCTCGAAATCTTCCAATTTCTTTTTCCTGAACAAGATCCCTTTCACGAATTTCGCATAACAAGATCCCTTTCACCTCCAAAACTTTCGCAAACTTCTTATCTATTTTTTTGCTTTTGGACTCTCTGCTGAAACGGTGGTGGAGGATACACAACTGGTTTATCATGTAACTTTGTTTTCTCAATTTGCGTATTCTCACCCTATTTTTCTTCAACCACCTTATTGTCATTAATTTTATCATCCGAGATAGCTGAATTTTATGTATCTTTCCCATCCAAATGTTTTCCACTTCTCAAGGTGATTGTCTGCCACTGTTCATGATTTCCCTTTGGATTTCTTTCGGTGTCACTCGGTAGAGTCCCTTGTGGTCTGCTGTTCAATGCTAAGCGATTTGTCCCATATGGTTTTCCAAATTCTTGATGGCCATTGCTTGGTTTTTCATCGCTGCCTCATTACTTGTTATATACTTTGACAACGACTCCTCTAAATCTGATTTCCTCTCTTAACGTTGAACTGGTTGTTGTTGATTCTGAAATCCAGGGGGATACGATGGTCGTGGAGCTTGTTGATTCTAATTATTATTCCACGACAAATTCGGATGATTCCTATTCCCCTGATTATATGCATTCTGATATGTATTCTGAGGAATTTTGTTGTAGTTACTCATAAATTATACTGACTCTGGGTTGATTGCGCATTGATCCGTTGAATGTTCCACCTGCGCACAACTCACAAATAATTGCAACTTGATGTGTCTATCCCCCTGACCAAATGTCGAACTTCTTCGAGAGTGCTGAAATCTGTGTTGTTATTCCCGTCACTCCATCTACCTCTAACACTCCAGCAACTGTAGGTTGTGTCATTCTTGCCGTGGGCCACTGATAGTTGTTAGCAGCCATCGTCTCTATCAACTGATATTCCTCCTCATAGTTCTTTGCCATAAAAGCTCCCCGACAACAGATCGATCATCGGGTCCCGAGATTCCCATGTGAATCATTGTAAAATGTATTCATCTCAGAACCACTTAGGCAATCCATGATGTGGGCATTTTTCGAGAAATTTTTGTATCTCTCCCATGCCTCAGATAATGACTCACCATGTTCTTTGATCAAACATGGTAATCTCATTCCTCATCTTCGCAGTCTTCGCTGGCGGAAAGAATTTTGCTAGAAATTTCTGAGCCAGGTCATCCCATGTCATTATTGAACCCGCTGGTAGAGAGTGTAACCAACTCTTCGCCTTGTCCCGTAGAGTGAATGGGAAAAAGCGAAGTCTAACTACCTCATCCGACACCCCATTGTACTTGAAAGTGTCACAAATTTCCAGAAAACTGATCAAATGCTCGTTAGGATAGTCATTTGCGAGCCCCCCAAACTGAATCGAGTTCTATATCATCTGAATAGTCTCAGGCTTAATCTCGAATGTATTCGTAGCTATAGCAGGTCTGATGATACTTGATCGCAGCTCAGTCACCTTAGGTGTTGCAAAGTCCCTCAACACTTTCTGGTCTTCGGTAGCCATTGCTTATTCCTTATCATTGTTTTCTAAGTCGTCCTTTGTCTCCTTGATCCACTTACTTAACCTCTGAAACCTTCTCTCAATGTCGTCCTCAAAAGGAAGCAAGTCTGGATTTTTGGATCGAGTTTGCATAAACCAACTTCAAAAACCTGAAATAAGAATAACAAAACAAAACCAAAAATTGTTTAAGTAAAACTGGACTAATTAAACTGATATTGCAAAATAGTAAAATCTATACTAATGTCCCCGGCAACGGCGCCAAAAACTTGTTGGGTAAAATCTAGTATGCACAACACGCAAGTATACGTGGTCAACAAGTAATATAATAGTAAGTAGAGTATCGTTCCCTCAGAGACTAAGTAAGAATTTAAACCTCACAATTACAAATTTCCTATTAATCCTAATTTTATTAAACTAATCAATTTCCAGTTTGTAACTAACAGTATTAAAACTATTAAAATCACCACAACATCAATAAACGCTAAAAACTGAATTTTCAAACAAATAATGGTGAATTAGGCTTTCGACTTCACTCTAAGCATCACTCAGATTATTACACCTTTATTCCAGTTTAATTCACTATCCCAGTTTATTAATCAAGAACACGTATGTAGAACTAGCCACCTCTCGATACACTAATAACGTATTAACCCAAATCCATAATTAAGATAGAATTATGTTAAACACGTTAATTAACTAACTCACTATATCTCTATGTGAATTATAATTAAAGAAGGTTGAAGTTCAAGTTCTTTTTCTGATTACATGTGATGTCAAGCATAGAATCTCTACCCTAACATTCATCAAGATTCTGTTCATTCACATAAATCAAGAACACATGATATATTAATTAAGTCTAGACTGTATTTCATCTCTCGAGTTCATACAAAGTCCACAAAGAATCGTTGATCAGGAAATTCATAAATTCATGCTCAAATTAATATAAATAAACCGGATAATAACTTATTAAACTGAAATCAAAGATTACATAACCATCGTTCCACTTAATGATCCGTCTTAAGCCTAAAAAGTAATTAATTCATAATAAATGAAATAAAAACTGAATAAATCAAAGATAACATCTTCTCAATTACAGAAATAAACTAGAGTAGAAAAATAATGCAGAACACCCTTCACTTTAGTCTCAATTCGCAATCAATACGACCGTTCTTCAAAATCTCCACTCCGTTGCTCGCTATGAAAATATGTGATCAATCTTCGTTAGTTGCCTTGCATAATGCTTAATTTGTTGATTATTGAGCCATATATCTAACATGAAGTCTTCACCGAAATCCCATGTCAAAGAGAGTCCATATGCTATCCAAAGTCCACAAGTCTACCTTCCAGCAGAGTTCGAATCAGGCCAGGAGAGTCAGGATTCGTGACCCCTCACCCTGGCGGGGGTATATAGGCAAAAGAGGCCCGCCCCAGCGGGCTACCCTCCTGTTAACTGAATTTGGCAAATTTCTATAATTGCTCTAATTATGCTCCAAATGCCTCCTTTTCTTATCATTCACCACACCAACCACCCTACACACGAAATAACAAGAAACAAGTAAGAATGAACATGAACGCAAAGAATTAACAATGATTATGCTTAAAATGGACATCGATTCGCGGATATAAAATCCACTTATCACACACCACCTACACTGATAGCCTCTTCTCTGAGATCATGGTATGGTAGTTTGCCTCCCACAGATCGGGTGACAGTTGATTAGATGCTGAGACATTCTATGACTATTTTAACGTTCCACGTACCATTGGGTTTTGTAGAGGGCATTCTATCACTTTGGATACCTAAGAGAGAGGTTTTCAGATTCACAGATCGGGTGACAGTTGATTAGATGCTGAGACATTCTATGACTATTTTAACGTTCCACTTACCATTGGGTTTTGTAGAGGGCATGCTATCACTTTGGATACCTGAGAGAGAGGTTTTCAGATTTAATATCCACGAGCTGACTCCTATGTTAGAGGAGTATGAGCGCATCACTGATTTTCCTTTAGATTGGCCTTGTGCTAGGATAGCTATCAACGATATAAGACGGCAGTTTATGACACTGATTGGCTTACAACGCAGGGTTATCATGGATGAGATTCAGGGCATGTGGTGTCCTTGGATTTCTTGATTGATTAATTTGGATCGCCGGACATCTATCTACAACATTTAGGAGACTTCACCATTGCTGAGGGTGAGTGGCAGGTTACCCGCGCAGTTATTCTATTGATATGCATCGTGGCCAATTGGTACATGCCGCTATATATGGACCGTCTGGACATTGGCTCTATTATATTGATCCGTGCTCTCAAGGAGGGTTGCACTATCTTGCCCATGATATTGGCGGAGACCTTAAGGTCGGCCACATTTTGCCATACCCATCTTGTGGGGGTTTTCAGAGGCAGTGTTGTTTTGTTGTACGTATGGTTCATGGCCCATTTGAGATCGATCGACACTTTTAGACATCATGGGTACTGCTTTACTCACGAGATAGCTATATCTTATTCTTTTCAGGTGCCTGAGTGTACAAATGTTGTATCCTGGTTGTCTTTTCTAGACAATAATCGAGGATCCATTTGATACCTTTCCCTGCTCATGACTCAACTCTCCTTATAGCTTTATTACTTGTACGGTTGGCATAAACTATCTACCTATGGCTGGTTTGAGAGGAGTGACCACATATCATCCCCTGGCTGTCCTGGGACAGTTTAATCAGTTTCAGGATATTCACCCCTTTGATGGGGCCTGGGGTTAGTGACTATCAGCTCCGTTTTTGTCAGCAGATGATTTGACCAGGATTTAAGATTGTTGGACTCGTTGCGAAAGGGCTGATTTTTTGATTAGTCATCCTGGTTGATTTTTAGAGTATTCTGCATGGCTAAAGGCAGGCAGATATTGCATCGGCTATGGTTGTTCACTTAGAGCCGAGTATTGATTCTGATGATGAAGAGCCTTTGGAGGACCCTAATTCTCCCACCGAGGATGAGTTATTTGCTAGTTTGACAACAGCCTTGGTCAGTGACACCCCCAGCGCTCCTGCTGCACCTCCTATAGAATATTTAGAGCATAGGCTACATCTTATGACATTTGAGAGGGATCATGCTAGCGCCCTGATGTTGACAGCCCTTTCTGGCCGGGATGCCGCTTTTACTAAGAGGGATTATGCTCGAGCTAGTCGGGATGCCGCTTTTGTTTAGCGAGATGATGCCTGAGCTACTCGGGATGTAGCTTTTGTTGAGAGGGATGATGCTCGAGCAGCTCGAGATGCTACTTTTGTTGAGCGGGATGATGCTCGAGTTGCTCGGGATGCTGTTATTGCTGATAGTACTACACTTAGATCCTACATGACTAGCATTATTGCAGATATGAGTGCATTTATAGATGATCATGGTAGCACTATAAAGATGGTTGTGGATCTGCTGGCTCACATGGAGACCTTAGGGCAGAAGCTTATAGATTCACCTCCATCTTCTGAGAGGGATGCCAAGTTGGGCTTGCTATCCTGTTTATCTGCGTGTTTATAGACTATCTTTCATTTTCCTGCATAGACTAGGTTAGCTATTTTTGTCATGCACATGATACATTATATTTATCAAACAGTATTATATGGTAAGGAAATATATTTTGATTCACTTCCCTTTTAGATATGTCTTGTCACTTGTTTGATAGTTGCCATTTTCCTTATGACTTGTTACCTTTATGTGTCCTGAACTTCTCCTTGATGGATTGACCTTGAGATGTCCTAAAATCTCTCAGAATGGTTCGTTGATCTTTAGGTTTTTTGGTGTACCAGCTTTTGGTGTCTTGGAACTGGTGTTTTAATATTGTTAAGGTTTAGGCAAAGTGTTTAGCTTTCTTTCGAGAGTTCGACAGCACCATAGATGGTTGCCTACGTACTCCTGGAGGGAGATTAGGTCTTACATAGTTTAGGCTTGGCTGGAATGATTTGAAGATGATACTCTGTGTAGGGAGAGAAATATTCTGGGAATTTGAGAGGTGTTTATTAGGGTTTGAGCTTGGTTTACGGGGTTTTTGGATTTTCTATTTGGTTTGACCGCACCATAGATGGCTATGCTACGTACTCCCATTGATGGGGGGAGATCAAGTCTTTCATAGTTCAAGCTTTGTAGTGATAACCTGAATTGACTTGATTAATTTTTATTTTTTTTATTTTTTTTCTAGGACCAGGACGATGGTTTGCAAGCATTTCAGACATAGTACCTCTTCACGGTGTTTGAGTTGAAAAGCTAGGCAAATTCTTCGCCGTCAATTTTTTGTAGTCTGAGGGCTCCTCATGTCAATACTTCCTTGACAATGAAAGGGTCTTCCCAATTCGGGGCGAACTTTCTTTTAGAGTGATCTTGATTAGCAAGGACTTTCTTCAACACCAAGTCATTTTCTTTAAATTGTCGAAGCCGGACTTTCTTGTTGTATGACCGAGCAATCCTCTGCTGATATTGTAAGACCCCAACTTTTTAATGACTAAAATTGAATTTTCTCTAATTATTATTGTGAATAATAAGGTGTTAATTTAATATAATGCTTTGGTTATGGGTGAAATGTGCAAATTTTGCAAAATAAGCAAGTGGTTATAAAAATATTCATTGTTGTCGGGGAATATTCGTTTGGTCGTGGAATATTCTTGCTATCGGGGAATATTCGTACGACGATGCAGTCATTTGTGGGCCCCATAACGAAAAATGGTCGGATAAAAAAAACGACAAATTTGAGTTTTTATAAATAACGACGTAGTTGTTACCGTTAACACTGTTGGAATACCCCGTGGTTAAAATACAGTAATACGCGTGGTGCACAGTAGCACACGGTTTTGTACAGTATTTTTGAATTATTGATTCTTACGTAAGAAGGCACTACTCAATAATTGTTACAGTAATTACTGTTCAATATTTTATTTTATTGATTCAATAATTGATGCGTTGATATTTTATATTATTGTTGTTTCAATAATTGTCATTGACAAGATTCCATTATCATATCAATAATTCATATTATTTGAATAATATTGTTAGATAGCATTATTGGCAATGTATAAGGAAGTTACATCTCAGGAAGGGGTTTGGTCATCTAATTGCGCCAATAAGGAGAAATCCTTATCTGAAAGCCCTCTTTTTCACAGGAACGACACGGGTTGTCATAATTGTGATTCTGTAATATTATTTATGAATAATTAATTATTGATTTATATGATAAGGAAATATTTATTTTATGTGGATATAAATGATGGATATATTTTATGTGGACATAAATGAAGGAATTAATGCGGAGGTGTTTTATCAGTATTTTGTCAGAATGGAGGTTTTGAAAATTGTCCGTATGTGGATATTGGTTATTTTTTCGTTTGGAAAAACTTAAATCTACAAAGTTGTAAAGAATTTAATTTCCTATGAAATGGACATAAAATTCGTATTTTTCTGATAAAAGGGCTATTTATTATGTATTATTGAAGTTTTGGAAATAATATTTTTATTAAAAATATGGTGGGCCCCACTTTTGGTTGGTGAGAAATGAAATGTGCTGGAATTTATTTTCAAAAGTGGTGGGCATGAATAGTAACAGGTAAAGCCATCACGTAGTAGGTTAGTCTGCTATGGCGTTATAAGTATTTTCCTATAAATATGGTGCTTAGTTAGAATTGAAAATCACACCAAAAATAAGTTTTCTCTCTTTCTCTCTCTCTATATTATCGAGCGTATTTTGTTAGTATTTAGATACTTTGTGAGTTGCTATTCATCAGTCCAAGTTTCCTTCAGCCTTATACCTGATATTTCAGCCGGAAGTATTGTTCTTTTGAGGTAAGGGATGTTATTTTCTTCATAATGATGTTATTCTTTCAATATCATTATACCGAAATATTGGTATGGATTTTATTATGGAATTTCTACCTTTTTTTGTCGGGGTTACTATTCACGTATACATCACTATTCACGTATACGATACTATACACGATACTAAGATTATTCACTTAATATTTGACACTATTCACAGAAAAAATAAAATTTTCTTTTCTTTGCCCAAGTTGTCTATTATGGTTACTATATTTGATTGTATCCATGTTTTGATCATTATTCTTGAATTTTGCTCCACAATTGATTATTATAAGGTATTTTTGAACTTGGATAAACTAAAGTACAAATCACTAATCTTTGATCTTTTATCTCACTGGATTTTTTTTCTTTAAGATGTTTTTCATCATCCTCATTCCTAAATGATGATATTACTGAATATCTTTGGCCTGTAGTGCAAAGATGAATGATTATCTAATGAATATCTTTGGCCCGTAGTGCAAAGATGAACAAATGTTGAGATGAACATGACCAATTGGTGATACAAATGAATATCTTTGGCATGTAGTGCAAAGATGAATATTTGATTCAAGATGTATATTGATTGATGTTACAGGGATAAAATATTGATGATGGACTTTTAAATCTTAGAAGATAGTAGAATTCTTTCTCTACTTGACTCTTCTAATGGATTATTTTTTCCGCTGCAGTTGTTGATCTAAAAATTATTGTCTATTATATTTTATCAAATTTTTCCCTGTTGAAGACTAATGATAATTTGTTGTATATTATCTTAGTCATAATATTATTTACTAGGCTTGTTGAGCTCACCCTTTTCCTTTTTGTTCCATTATTCTTCTCAGGAGGAGAGAATTTGGTTGGAACTAGTCGGGGTATGGAGTGATGATTCAAGATAGTTGTTTTAGTAGTCCTTACTATTTTGTAAAATAGTGTATCAATAATTGTAATGAGGACTCCTTTTGAGTTTGTATACTGTCTATTAGACAATATTTGTATTCAAACTCACAGTATAGGCATTGTCGTATTTTGTACGACAATTGTATTACTGAAGGTGTATTTGTTTCTGTACCATGTATTTGACAACTCAGAATGGGTGATGTATACCTATTTTGGGGGCGTCACAGTTAGTAATTTAGCAGGAACTAGCCGGGGTATGGAGTGATGATTCAAGATAGTTGTTTTAGTAGTCCTCACTATTTTGTAAAATAGTATATCAATAATTGTAATGAGGACTCCTTTTGAGTTTTTATACTTTCTATTAGACAATATTTGCATTCAAACTCATAGTATAGGCGTTGTCGTATTTTGCACTACAATTGTATTACTGAAGTTGTATTTATTTCTGTACCATGTATTTGGTGACTCAGAATGGGTGATGTATATACCTATTTTTGGGGCTCAAATTTCCACTATTTATTATTGTGAATAATAAGGTATTAATTTGATATAATACTTTGGTTATGGGTGAAATGTGAAAATTTTGCAAAATAAGCAAATGGTTATAAAATATTCACTGTTGTCGGGGAATATTCTTTACGTCGGGAATATTAAATGCGGCAAGTGCAACCATTTGTGGGCCCCATAACGGATAACTGTCGGATGAAGAAAACGATAAGTTTGAGTTTTTATAAATAACGTCGTAATGGTTACCGTTAACACTGTTGGAATACCCGGTGGTTAAAATACGAGTAATACGCGTGAATGCACAATGAAGCTTACCAGATTGCACAAAGATTGTTGAATTATTGATTCTTACGTAGAAGGCATTACTCAATAATTGTTACAAGTAATTCTTTGTTCAATATTTTATTTTATTGATTCAATAATTCTTTGATTGATATTTTATATTATTGTTGTTCAATAATTGCCACTACACAAGATCTCCATTATCGGATCAATAATTCATATTATTTGAATAATATTATTAGATAGCATTATTGGCAATGTCTAAGGAAGTTCTGCATCAGGAAAGGGTTTGGTCACCTAATGCGCTACTAATAAGGAGAAATCCTTATCGGAATGCCCCCTCTTTCACGGGAATGACCTCAGTTGTCATAATTGTGATTTCGTAATATTATTTGTGAATAATTAGTTATTGATTTATATGATAAGTAAATATTTATTTTATGTGGATATAAATGATGGATATATTTATTTTATGTGGTTATAAATGAAGGAATTAATCTTTGAGGTGTTTTATCAAGATTTTGTCGAATGGAGGTTTTGAAAATCCTCCGATATATGATTTCGGTCATTTTTCATTTGGAATTTGGAAAAACTTAAACTTATAAAGTTGTAGAGATTTAAATTTCCTATGGAAAGCCCATGAGATTTGAATTTTTCTGATCAAAGGGCTATTTATTATGAATTGTTGAAGTTTCAAAAAATAAAATGTTTTTATTAAAAATATGGTGGGCCCCACTTTTGGTTGGTGAGTAATAAAATGTGCTGGAATTTAATTTCAAAAGTGGTGGGCTTGAATAGTAGTAAGTAAAGCCATCAGGTAGCAGGTTAGTCTGCTATGGCGTTCTAAGCATTTTCATATAAATAGGGTGCTTAGTTAGAATTAAAAATCACATCAGAAACAAGTTTTCTCTCTTTCTCTCTCTATATTATCTAGCGTATTTTGTGAGTATTTAGATACTTTATGAGTTGCTATTCATCAGTGCAAGTTTCCTTCAGCCTTATACCGATATTCCGATCAGAAGTACTGATATTTTGAGGTAAGGGATGTTATTTTCTTCCTAATGATGTTATTCTTTCAATATCATTGTACCAAAATATTGGTATAAATTTTATTGTGGAATTTCTACCTTTTTGTGTCGGGGTTACTATTCATATATACGACACTATTCACGTATACGACACTATTCACGAATACGACACTATTCATCAAAAAATAAAATTTTCTCCTTTTTGTCCAAGATGTCTATTATGGTAACTATCTTTCATTGTATCCATATTTTGATCTTTATTGTTGAATTCTGCTTCACAATTGATTATTATAAGGTATTTTTGAACTTGGATAAATTAAAGTACGAATCCCTAATCTTTGATCTTTTATCTCACTGGATTCGTTTTCTTTAAGATATTTTTCATCATCCTCAATCCTAAATGATGATATTACTGAATATCTTTGGCCTGTAGTGCAAAGATGAATGATTAATCGATGAATATCTTTAGTCGTAGTGTAAAGATGAATGACTACCTAATGAATATCTTTGGCCCGTAGTGAAAAGATGAGCAGTGTTGAGATGAACATGACTTTGGTGGTGATACAAATGAATATCTTGGGCTGTAGTGCAAAGATGAATATTTGATTCAAGATGTATATTGATTGATGTTACAGGGATAAAATATTGATGATGGACTTTTAAATCTTAGAAGATAGTAGAATTCTTTGTCTAGTTGACTCTTCTAATGGATTGCTATCCATACCAGCTTGTTGATCTAAAACTTGTTGTCTATTATATTTTATCGATTTTTCCCCGTTGAAGACTAATGATAAATTGTTGTATATTATCTTAGTCATAATATTCTTTATTGGGCTAGTTGAGCTCACCCTTTTCCTTTTTGTTCCATTTTTCTTCTCGTGGAGGTGAGAACATAGCGAGAACTAAAATGGGTATGGAGTGATGGTTCATGATAGTTATATTAGTAGTCCTCACTATTTTGTAAAATAGTGTATCAATAATTGTAATGAGGACTCCTTTTGAGTTTGTATACTTTCTATTACACAATATTTGCATTCAAACTCACAGTATAGGCGTTGTCGTATTTTGCACTACAATTGTATTACTGAAGTTGTATTTATTTCTGTACCATGTATTTGGTGACTCAGAATGGGTGATGTATACCTATTTTGGGGGCTCAAATTTCCACTATTTATTATTGTGAATAATAAGGTATTAATTTGATATAATACTTTGGTTATGGGTGAAATGTGAAAATTTGCAAAATAAGCAAATGGTTATAAAATATTCACTGTTGTCGGGGAATATTCGTTTGGTCGTAAAATATTCTTCGGCTTGGGGAATATTCGTGCATTTACGCCAAGCAACCATTGTGGGCCCCATAACGGATAAGCGCGGATGATGAAGAAAGCGATAAGTTTGAGTTTTTTATAAATAACGTCGTAATGGTTACCGTAACACCTTTGTTGGAATACCCGGTGGTTAAAATACAATAATACGGCGTGAATGCACAAGCGATGCGCACTGCACCAGATTGCGAAGATTGTTGAATTATTGATTCTTACGTAAGAAGGCATTACTCAATAATTGTTTATGTAATTATCGCTCAATATTTTATTTTATTGATTCAATAATTCTTCGCATTGATATTTTATATTATTGTTGTTCAATAATTGCCACTACACAGTATCTCCATTATCAGATCAATAATTCATATTATTTGAATAATATTATTAGATAGCATTATTGGCAATGTCTAAGGAAGTTCTGTCTAGGAAAGGGGTTTGGTCACCTAATTGCGCGCCAATAAGGAGAAATCCTTATCGGAGGCCCTCTTTCCTGGGAATGACCTGGTTGTCATAATTGTGATTCTGTAATATTATTTAAGAATAATTAGTTATTGATTTATATGATAAGTAAATATTTATTTTATGTGGATATAAATGATGGATATATTTATTTTATGTGGTTATAAATGAAGGAATTAATGCTGAGGTGTTTTATCAGTATTTTGTCAGAATGGAGGTTTTGAAAATCCTCCGTATATGGATTTCGGTCATTTTTCGTTTGGAATTTGGAAAAACTTAAACTTATAAAGTTGTAGAGATTTAAATTTCCTATAGAAAGCACATGAGATTTGAATTTTTCTGATCAAAGGGCTATTTATTATGAATTGTTGAAGTTTCAAAAAATAAAATATTTTTATTAAAAATATGGTGGGCCCCACTTTTGGTTGGTGAGTAATAAAATGTGCTGGAATTTAATTTCAAAAGTGGTGGGCTTGAATAGTAGTAAGTAAAGCCATCAGGTAGCAGGTTAGTCTGCTATGGCGTTCTAAGCATTTTCATATAAATAGGGTGCTTAGTTAGAATTAAAAATCACATCAGAAACAAGTTTTCTCTTTTCTCTCTATATTATCTAGCGTATTTTGTGAGTATTTAGATACTTTATGAGTTGCTATTCATCGATTGCAAGTTTCCTTCACTTTATATCGATATTCCGATCGTAAGTAATTGATATTTTGAGGTAAGTGGATGTTATTTTCTTCCTAATGATGTTATTCTTTCAATATCATTGTACCAAAATATTGGTATAAATTTTATTGTGGAATTTCTACCTTTTTGTGTCGGGGTTACTATTCATATATACGACACTATTCACGTATACAGCACTATTCACGAATACGACACTATTCATCAAAAAATAAAATTTTCTCCTTTTTGTCCAAGATGTCTATTATGGTAACTATCTTTGATTGTATCCATATTTTGATATTTATTGTTGAATTCTGCTTCACAATTGATTATTATAAGGTATTTTTGAACTTGGATAAATTAAAGTACGAATCCCTAACCTTTGATCTTTTATCTCACTGGATTCGTTTTCTTTAAGATATTTTTCATCATCCTCAATCCTAAATGATGATATTACTGAATATCTTTGGCCTGTAGTGCAAAGATGAATGATTAACTGATGAATATCTTTAGTCTGTAGTGTAAAGATGAATGATTACCTAATGAATATCTTTGGCCCGTAGTGCAAAGATGAACAGGTGTTGAGATGAACATGACCAACTGGTGATACAAATGAATATCTTGGGCCTGTAGTGCAAAGATGAATATTTGATTCAAGATGTATATTGATTGATGTTACAGGGATAAAATATTGATGATGGACTTTTAAATCTTAGAAGATAGTAGAATTCTTTGTCTAGTTGACTCTTCTAATGGATTGCTATCCCGCTGCAGTTGTTGATCTAAAACTTGTTGTCTATTATATTTTATCAGATTTTTCCCCGTTGAAGACTAATGATAAATTGTTGTATATTATCTTAGTCATAATATTCTTTATTGGGCTAGTTGAGCTCACCCTTTTCCTTTTTGTTCCATTTTTCTTCTCAGGAGGTGAGAACATAGCAGGAACTAGCCGGGGTATGGAGTGATGGTTCATGATAGTTATATTAGTAGTCCTCACTATTTTGTAAAATAGTGTATCAATAATTGTAATGAGGACTCCTTTTGAGTTTGTATACTCTCTATTAGACAATATTTGCATTCAAACTCACAGTATAGGCGTTGTCGTGTTTTGCACGACAATTGTATTACTGAAGTTGTATTTGTTTCTGTACCATGTAATTGGCAACTCAGAATGGGTGATGTATACCTATTTTGGGGGCATCACAGTTGGTATCAAAGGTTAGGGATATGATCCCTGGCGGAGATGTGAGACAAGAACTAGGAAGGAGAGATGAGGGAATTCTTCGCTAGTCTATGAAGCTTATTTGACTAAGTTTATTTGGTATTTATTTGGTAACTCAAGCGTATTTAAGTATAGGGATAATATATGACATGTCAATTAACCCTTGTTTTGTGGGAAGGCAATATTTGAGAATGGCTAGAGCAAATGATGAATGATGGAAATATTAACAATGAGTGAATGAATGACAAAATCTGTGAAAGACACCTTTAATCACCACCACCAAGCGATTCGAGGAGTTGGGAACGAATTTATTGGAAGCAGGATCGCGGAAACATGGGTGAAGGCAATATCGATGTCTTGGGAAGACCCCAACTTTTTGAATAAAGATAAATTTTCTATAATTATCATTTTTGAATATTATGGAATGAATTTAATATAATGTTATAGTTGTGGGTAGTATTTATAAATTTTGCAAAGTACGCAAGTGGATATATAATATTCGATTGGTCGGGGAATATTCGTTTTAGCAGGGAATATTCGTACGACGACACAATCATTGGTGGACCCCACAACAGAATTATTGTCGGATTGAAAAAACGACAAAAATATTTTTAAAAATGAAGTTTTACCATTAATTGTTGAAACACCCGGTGTTAAAAATACAGTAATACGCGTGGTTGCATAGTAGCACACGGTATTGATTATTGATGATTACGTGAGAAGTCACTCAGTTTTGCTTATTTTATGGACCCCCATTTACCTATTTTTCAAAATAATCGGTATAAATTATTTTATATAATAAAAGTGGGGCCACTAGAAGAAAATTGAATTATGGAGAGGTGAAATTGTAGTGTCTCGGGTGGGAGAAATGATTTGATGGTAGTGGATGATTTTGGTACTAATATGCATATATATATATATATATATATATATATATATATATATATATATATTATAACATGTGGGAAAATAAAGTGGTGGTGGTAGTTTGGCAGGATATGTGTTGTTTTTCAAAGTTTTCACTTTATTGATTGATAATCCCATAATGCTACCAAATTTATGAGTGAGGCCATTTTCTCATTGGTTAATGTCCTCTCAGTGGTCATAAATATGATAGTTTTGTTTTTCTTCTCTTTTAATTGGCGGCACCTTGAAAAATGATGCGAGTGGTAGGTAGCATGTGTTTATATATATATATATATATTTTTTTATATATATATATATATATATATATATATATTATATTTTATTTGTTAGTTGATTAAAATCGATTCTGCAAAATAATTTCATCCATGAACAGTGCCCTTCCATTCTCCTATAAATAGAAGCTCATTCTTCATTATTTCTTACGAAATTCTTTGAAACTCTAGAGAGAAAATTATAGAGAGAAAGAAGAAAAAAGTATTACGCTACTTCCCTACTCTTATATCCAGTTTCTTTTACTAGTAAGGGTATTATTTCTTTTGTATTCATGAAGAGAACTACATGTTATTCCATTATTTATTATTACATTGGAATAACTTTTGTATCTGTGAGCTACCCTATACTTGGTGAAATTCTTATGTTATTCCATTCTTTATTATTACATTTGGAATATATATCATCATGCATTTTTCTGTGGGACACGATTCATCTTTATTATTACATTGGAATATCACATGCATGCATTTTACTGTTTGGACTGATTAAAAGTCTTTATTATTACTGTTGGAATATCCTCGTCATGCATTTTATGCCTTTGACCGATTCCATTTTTATTATTACTATTGGAATACCTATCTGCATGCGCTTTTTCTGTGGGACAATTTAATTAATTATTATTCTATTGGAATAACCTGCATGTGCGGTCTATCGCATGCCTGGTGATTTCTTTTGTCATTCAATTCCTTATTATACTCAATTGGTAAAAGTTTTGACTTCTATACTCCATGAAATTAGTGGAATATTCTTGATATTTGCGCTTCATCCAGTATCTTTTCATGGAAATATTCTTCTAAGCATTCTTGATTTTACTACACAAAGCAATATCATGTTGACAATTTGGACGTTATTAGTTCCTGAATAAATTAATTCTTGAACTTGTTTTATTGAATTCTTATATCATTGTCATCATCCTCATGTTTATATTTTTTTGAAAGTCATCTGTGGCCTGTAGTGCATAGATGGACTTGGTATGATTATGACCAAGGATTATTCGGTGTAATCATGACCGTAATGTTATAAATGATGTGGTAAAAAAAATCCTCATTGGCCCGTAGTGCATTGATGGACCGTTGTTGGCATGATCATGACCATTAATGAATACACGAATGTCCTTGGCCCGCAGTGCATGGATAATTTGTGGTCATGATACTAAAGAATATCCTTGGCCGTAGTGCAGGGGTGATTCGATGATGTGGATTATTTATTAAGTTGAGTCTCAGCGATAACAGTGATGAAAAACCTTTTAAATCTTAAAAGATAGTAGATTTCATTCTCTACTTGACTCTTCTAATGGATTGCTTGTTCCGCTGCAGTTAAACTTGATGGTTGTTATATTGTATCAGTTTAACACTATTGATGACTAAGGATAATTTATTCTGCTTTATCTTAGTCATAATATTTCTTACTGGGCTAGTTGAGCTCACCCTTTCTTTCACTGTTCTCTTCAGGAAATGAGAATATAGCTGGGACGAGTCGGGGAACGGAGTGATGGACCAGATGATAGTATTAGTAGTCCTCAATATTTTGTTAAATAGTGTGACAATAAATGTAATGAGGACTTATTACGAGAGTGGATATTGTCTAGAAGGCGATATTTGTATTAAAACTCATGACTCTCTTGTTGTATATTAAAGATTGTATTTGTATTACGTACCATGTATTTGGCGACTCAAAATAGGTGATGTATACCTACCTATTTTGGGGGCATCACTGATTTGGTATCAAAGCTTAGGGATATGATCCATGGCTAAGATGTGAGAATAGAACTAGGAGGGAGGATTAAGAATTCCTTCGCTAGTATGACCTACCTAAGTTTATTTGGTATTTAATTGGTCGGTCAAGAAGTATAGGGATAATATGTTATATGTTAATTAACCTTTGTTTTGTGGCGATGTCTGAAAATGACATCAAGAGAATGTTGAGAATAGCAATGGAGCATGAGGAGACCGTTGAGTCTCCACAGATCAATAATCGAGGATAATGTGCATAGGAAGGCGACAATCCTCATGAAAACAACAACAACGACCAAATGATGAATGATGGAATGTTTAGAGGCTTTATGAAATTCATGCAATAAGATGAGCGATGAGAGGCGGCTCTGTCCAAAATATAGGTGGAAACACTGGAAACTCTCGGACGATCACCGCTAAGCAGTTCAAGGAGATGGGACCACGAGTTTATTGGAGAGCCAAAACCACTTAAGGCGGAAGCATGGATAAAGCGAGATCACCAAGATATTTGATGTCTTGGGATGCTCAGGAGCAAAAGGTTCCTTTTGCCTCCTTTATATTTGAGGAGAGGCGATTCTTGGTGGGAATCGATAAAAGCGTACTCAACTGCCGCCTTTGAAGATGTCTTGGGAGAAGTTCAAGAACTATTCAACGACAAGTACTTTCGAAAGTATTCATCACACAAAAGAGGTAGAGTTCATCAAGTTGCAGAAGCAAAGCGAGAATAATATGACCGTGTCGCGATCTGAAGCGAAGTTTGCGAGTTGTCTCGGTTTGCGTCCCACTTGGTGGATAATAAAGAGAGAATGACGTGAATGTTTTAAAGAGGTTTAAAAGCGGGAGATCGTCAACATCTTATTTCTCATAAACTGTGTTTGTATTCAGATGTTGTAAATAGGGCTTCAGATTAGTAGAAGCGCGATAACGAGTCAACGCAACCAAAAGAAGCACCGACAAAATGATAATACTAATGAGAGCGATCATCGAGCGGTGACAACAAGCGTGGAGGGAATCAACGGGCGAAGTAGTAACCACTTGATGGTAATCGAGGCCAAAACAATAAGAATGGACATTTCAAGAAGAGGAAATTCAACAATGATGGAAGGGCGTCGGCCTGACACCGTTGTTAAGGAAGGAGAAGCGACCACCTATCATATGCTTCAAATGCGGAGGGAGGGACACATCGGTCAAAGCTGCGTGATGATGCCGTCTAAAGTATGTTATAATTGTGGAAAGAAGGTCATTTAGCCCGAATTTTGTCTTTCACCAGAAGACAAGTTCAGACGAGGATGGAGGCACCAAAGGCCGTCCCGGAAAAGTCAAAGCCCGGTAGTCTGAGGGAGCGTTTGTTGTGACCTCCTAGAAAGCAAGGAACCCGAATGAGGTCATCACGGGTAAGCTTATATCATAGCGAACTCTATACTTTATTTGATCACGGTTCTACCCATTATTTTATTTCTCTCTACTTGCGCTCAGCGATTAAATTTGACTCAGGAGAAATTAGACTTTGACTTATCTGTGGAAACTCCGTTGGGAGAAACTTTCATTACATCCTTTTTGTTTATAAGTCTTGTTTGGTTCAAATCGGTACCCTCACATTACTGTCGATCTTATTTCATTGAAAATACTTGCATTTGATGTGATTTTAGGGATTGATTGGTTAACTACTCATCATGCAAAAATTAATTGTTTTTGTAAGGTTGTTAGCTTTCATATTCCTAACCAACCTATTATGCGAATTCAAACAACCAAACCATTAAAATTAATCACTGTCATCTCAAGCAATAAAGCTATTCGTTTATTGAAAAACGGATGTCAAGCTTTCTTAGCTCATATCATGGATCTAAACAAAAATACGTCGATTTTGAATAATATTTCTATTGTTAATGAATTTCTGACGTATTCTGAAGAACTTCTGGCCTACCCCAGGCGTGAAATTGAATTTTGTATGTCGACCTTGAACCCGATACAAAACCCATTTCCAAAGCCCCATATCGAATGGCTCTATTGAACTTGAGGAGTTAAAGACTCAGCTGCGAGGAATTGTTAGACATTGGCTTTATTCATCCTAGTATTTCTCCTTGGGGTGCTCTATTCTATTCGTGAAGAAGAAAGATGGGAGTATCGACTTTGTATTGATTATCGGGAGTTGAATCATGTCACCATCAAAAATAGGTACCCATTGCCACGTATTGATGATCTGTTTGACCCGATTTATAAGGAGCCAAATTCTTTTCAAAGATTGATCTTCGTTAGGATATCACCAATTGAAGATTAGAACAAATGACATTCAAAAGGCGGCTTTTCGAGAACTCGATGCGGGCATTATGAATTCCTAGTCATGTCCTTTGGATTGACTAATGCTCCTTTGCTTTCATGGATATGATGAACCGAGTATTCAAGGAATATTTGGATCACTTTGTGGTGCGTCTTTATTGATGACATCCTTATTTATTCCAAAAGCCGTGAAGATCATAAGCAACACTTGAGGTCGATACTCCAAAAGCCGTGAATACAAGCTTTATGCCAAGTTGAAGAAATGCGAGTTACGGCTTGAGGAAGTAGCATTCCTTGGGCACGTAGTATCAAGTCATGGAATATCATTGACCCGACAAAGATTGAAGCTATTCAAAGCTAGGAGCAACCTAAATCGATGACCAAAAATCGTAGCTTTTCGGTTTATTTGGTTATTATCGGAGATTCGTGGAAGGATTTTCTCGAATCGCTACTCCATTAACTTTCGGTGACTCGGAAAGATACAAAATTTTGTTGGAGCGAAGAATGTGAGAAGATTTTCAAGAACTCAAGAGGAGACTCATTTTAATTTTTGTTACGACAATACCATCGGCTCGGAGGATTTGTCATCTCTGGTGATGCTTCGGGCAAAGGGTTAGGATGTGTTCTCATGCAACATGGGAAAGTCATAGCCTATGTCTCAAGATAACTCAAAGAATATGAGAGGAATTATCCTACTCATGATCTAGAGTTGGCATCTGTTATCTTCGCACTTAAAATTTGGAGGCATTACTTGTATGGAGAGAAAGTTAAGATCTTTACGGATCATAAAAGCCTCAAATATTTTTTCACTCGAAAGGAACTCAACATGCGACAACGACGTTGGCTTGAAGCTATTGAAAGATTATGATCATACCATCAATACCATCACGGAAAAGCGAAGCGTGGTAGGCGGCGCATTGAGTAGAAGATCATATTCAAGTACGAGTGCGATATTATCGTAAAAGGCCCATTTGTGTGACTTGAAAAGGATGGAGATAGAGTTAAAGACTCAGGGACCCATGTGATGATGGCGAATATCTGAGTAGAACCAACTTTAATCGATAAAGTTAAAGTCGCTGCTCGAAGCTACGGACACAGGCGATGCGTATGAGGAAGAAAGTGCAAGAAGGTGCTATCTTTGGAAGCAAGAATCGATGAAGAAGGAATACTTGAGTCAAATCTAGACTTTGTGTTCCTAACGACCACGATTTAAAGTATAAAATCATGATGGAGGCGCACAACACACCGTTTGCAATCCATCACAGGAGTACCAAAATGTATCATGATCTTAAATCATACATTTTGGTGGAGCAATATTAAGAGAGAGATAGTGTTGTTTATCTCAAGGTGTCTAACTTGTCAACGAGTTAAAGTAGACATCAAGTACCAAAAGGTCCATTGCAACCACTTGAAATTCCGAATGGAAGTGGGAGCACATTACCATGGATTTCGATTCTGGTCTTCCTAAGGTTTCTCAAGGCATAGATGCGATTTGGGTCATTGTTGATAGATTGACCAAGTCTGCTCATTTCTTACCTAATGAGAAACTTATACACTTGAGCGTCTTGCTCGTATATACATAAGCGAGATTGTAAGGCGCATGGTATGCCGGTATCCATAGTTTACGATCGAGACCCAAGATTCACTTCACGATTTTGGGTTAGTTTGCAAAAAGCTATGGAGCGCAGTTTATGATTTAGTTGACATATCATCCTCGAAGACGGATGGACAATCGAGAGAGGACTATTCAAACTCTGGAAGATTTATTAAGACTTTGTGTCCTTGACTTCAAGGGAAGTTGGGACAAGTTCTTCTTACAGATTGGTGGAGTTTTCCTACTACAACGGTTATCAAGCAAGCATTGGCATGGCTCCATTTGAGGCGTTGTATGGAAGAAAGTGTAGATTCTCTCGGTATGTTGGGATGAGGTGGGTGAAGCATCGTTGTTGGGGATGGGAGTTGGTGCGTATGACTACGGAAAAGATTCAAACGATCGACAACGTATAAAAACCTCACAAGATCGACAAAAGAGTTATCTTGATCTTCATCGAAAGGGCGTGGAATTTGATATAGGAGATCATGTGTTATTACGAGTTTCTCCGTGGAAAGGAGTTATGAGATTTGGAAAGAGGAAAGCTCGATCCTCGATTCATTGGCCCATTTTAATCCTCGATCGAGTAGGAAGCGTGGCCTATAGACTCGCTTTACCGCCAAGTATGTCTCGTGTTCATAACGTTTTTCATATATCCATATTACGTAAATATGTGAAAGACCTGACCCACATTATTGAGTTAGAACCGGACGAAATATCGAAAGATTTGACGTATAAAGAGGTTCCTGTTCAAATCTTGGATAAGAAGGAACATATTCTACGCTCCAAGGTTATACCTCAAGTCAAAGTTTTGTGGAGAAACCACGATGTTGAGGAAATGACTTGGGAGTTAGAATCTGAAATGAAATCAAGGTATCCTTACCTCTTCGACATACCAGGTATGTGCCCCTAATTTCGAGGGCGAAATTTCATAAGAAGGGGAGGTTGTAAGACCCCAACTTTTTGAATAAAGATGAATTTTCTATAATTATCATTTTTGAATATTATGAAATGAATTTAATATAATGTTATAGTTGTGGGTAGTATTTATAAATTTTGCAAAGTACGCAAGTGGATATATAATATTCGATTGGTCGGGGAATATTCGTTTTAGCAGGGAATATTCGTACGACGGCACAATCATTGGTGGACCCCACAATGGAATTATTGTTGGATTGAGAAAACGATAAAAATATTTTTAAAAATAACGGCGGAAGTTTTACCGTTAACTGTTGAAACACCCGGTGTTAAAAATATAGTAATACGCGTGGTTGCATAGTAGCACACGGTATTGATTATTGATGCTTACGTGAGAAGTCACTCAATTTTGCTTATTTTATGGACCCCCATTTACCTATTTTTCAAAATAATCGGTATAAATTATTTTATATAATAAAAGTGGGGCCACTGGAAGAAAATTGAATTATGGAGAGGTGAAATTGTAGTGTCTCGGGTGGGAGAAATGATTTGATGGTAGTGGATGATTTTGGTACTAATAATATATATATATATATATATATATATATATATATATTATATAACATGTGGGAAAATAAAGTGGTGGTGGTAGTTTGGCAGGATATGTGTTGTTTTTCAAAGTTTTCACTTTATTGATTGATAATCCCATAATGCTACCAAATTTATGAGTGAGGCCATTTTCTCATTGGTTAATGTCCTCAAGTGGTCATGTGATAGTTTTGTTTTTCTTCTCTTTTAATTGGCCAGCACCTTGAAAAATGATGCGAGTGGTAGGATTTTTTTTTAATATAGCATGTGTTTATATATATATTATATTTTATTTGTTAGTTGATTAAAATCGATTCTGCAAAATAATTTCATCCATGAACAGTGCCCTTCCATTCTCCTATAAATAGAAGCTCATTCCTTCATTATTTCTTACGAATTCACTGAAACTCTATAGAGAGAAAATTATAGAGAGAAAGAAGAAAAGTATTTTGCTACTTTCCTACTCTTATATCCGATTTCTTTTTTACGATAAGGGTATTATTTCTTTTGTATTCATGAAGAGAACTTACATTATTCTATTATTTATTATTACATTGGAATAACTTTGTATACATGAGCTACCCTATACTTGGTGAAATTCTTACATTATTCCATTCTTCTTTATTATTACATTTGGAATATCACATGCATGCGTTTTGCGCTTTGGACTGATTCGATTCTTTATTATTATTTGTTGGAATATCACATGCATGCGTTTTACACCGAACCTGATTCCGTCTTTATTATTATGTTGGAATAACCTGCATGTGCGGTCTATCGCATGCCTGATTATTTCGTTTGTTATTCCATTCCTTATTATACTTAGTTGGTTAAAGTTTTGACTTCTATACTCCATGAAATTAGTGGAATATTCTTGATATTTGCGCTTCATCCAGTATCTTTTCATGAAAATATTCTTCTGAGTATTCTTGATAATTTTGCAAAATAAGCAAATGGTTATAAAATATTCACTGTTGTCGGGGAATATTCGTTTGGTCGTAGAATATTCTTTCTGTCGGGGAATATTCCTACGACGGCGCAACCATTTGTGGGCCCCATAACGGATAACTGTCGGATGAAGAAAACGATAAGTTTGAGTTTTTATAAATAACGTCGTAATGGTTACCGTTAACACTGTTGGAATACGATTGGTTAAAATACAAGAATACGGCGTGAATGCATGCGAAGACACCAGTATTGCATGATGATTGTTGAATTATTGATTCTTACGTAAGAAGGCATTACTCAATAATTGTTACAGTAATTACTGTTCAATATTTTATTTTATTGATTCAATAATTGCTGCGTTGATATTTTATATTATTGTTGTTCAATAATTGCCACTACACAGTATCTCCATTATCAGATCAATAATTCATATTATTTGAATAATATTATTAGATAGCATTATTGGCAATGTCTAAGGAAGTTACATGCAGGAAAGGGGTTTGGTCACCTAATTGCGGCGCTAATAAGGAGAAATCCTTGTTTTAATGCCCCCCTCTTTCACGGGAATGACTTTCGTTGTCATAATTGTGATTCTGTAATATTATTTGTGAATAATTAGTTATTGATTTATATGATAAGGAAATATTTATTTTATGTGGATATAAATGATGGATATATTTATTTTATGTGGTTATAAATGAAGGAATTAATGCTGAGGTGTTTTATCAGTATTTTGTCAGAATGGAGGTTTTGAAAATCCTCCGTATATGGATTTCGGTCATTTTTCGTTTGGAATTTGGAAAAACTTAAACTTATAAAGTTGTAGAGATTTAAATTTCCTATGGAAAGCACATGAGATTTGAATTTTTCTGATCAAAGGGCTATTTATTATGAATTGTTGAAGTTTCAAAAAATAAAATGTTTTTATTAAAAATATGGTGGGCCCCACTTTTGGTTGGTGAGTAATAAAATGTGCTGGAATTTAATTTCAAAAGTGGTGGGCTTGAATAGTAGTAAGTAAAAGCCATCGTGTAGCAAAAGTTAGTCTCTGCTATATGCGTTCTAAGCATTTTCATATAAATAGGGTGCTTAGTTAGAATTAAAATCACATCGAAACAAGTTTTTCTCTTTCTCTCTATATTATCGAAGCGTATTTTGTGAGTATTTAGATACTTTATGAGTTGCTATTCATCAGTGCAAGTTTCCTTCAGCCTTATACCGATATTCCGATCAGAAGTACTGATATTTTGAGGTAAGGGATGTTATTTTCTTCCTAATGATGTTATTCTTTCAATATCATTGTACCAAAATATTGGTATAAATTTTATTGTGGAATTTCTACCTTTTTGTGTCGGGGTTACTATTCATATATACGACACTATTCACGAATACGACACTATTCATCAAAAAATAAAATTTTCTCTTTTTTGTCCAAGATCTCTATTATGGTAACTATCTTTGATTGTATCCATATTTTGATCTTTATTGTTGAATTCTGCTTCACAATTGATTATTATAAGGTATTTTTGAACTTGGATAAATTAAAGTACGAATCCCTAATCTTTGATCTTTTATCTCACTGGATTCGTTTTCTTTAAGATATTTTTCATCATCCTCAATCCTAAATGATGATATTACTGAATATCTTTGGCCTGTAGTGCAAAGATGAATGATTAACTGATGAATATCTTTAGTCTGTAGTGTAAAGATGAATGATTACCTAATGAATATCTTTGGCCCGTAGTGCAAAGATGAACAGGTGTTGAGATGAACATGACCAACTGGTGATACAAATGAATATCTTGGGCCTGTAGTGCAAAGATGAATATTTGATTCAAGAAGTATATTGATTGATGTTACAGGGATAAAATATTGATGATGGACTTTTAAATCTTAGAAGATAGTAGAATTCTTTGTCTAGTTGACTCTTCTAATGGATTGTTATCCCGCTGCAGTTGTTGATCTAAAACTTGTTGTCTATTATATTTTATCAGATTTTTCCCCGTTGAAGACTAATGATAAATTGTTGTATATTATCTTAGTCATAATATTCTTTACTGGGCTAGTTGAGCTCACCCTTTTCCTTTTTGTTCCATTTTTCTTCTCAGGAGGTGAGAACATAGCAGGAACTAGCCGGGGTATGGAGTGATGGTTCATGATAGTTATATTAGTAGTCCTCACTATTTTGTAAAATAGTGTATCAATAATTGTAATGAGGACTCCTTTTGAGTTTGTATACTCTCTATTAGACAATATTTGCATTCAAACTCACAGTATAGGCGTTGTCATATTTTGCACGACAATTGTATTACTGAAGTTGTATTTGTTTCTGTACCATGTAATTGGCAACTCAGAATGGGTGATGTATACCTATTTTTGGGGCATCACAGTTGGTATCAAAGGTTAGGGATATGATCCCTGGCTGAGATGTGAGACAAGAACTAGGAAGGGAGAGACGGGGAATTCCTTCGCTAGTATGACCTGACTAAGTTTATTTGGTATTTATTTGGTCAGTCAGAGTATAGGGATAATATGTGACATGTCAATTAACCCTTGTTTTGTGGCAGTATTTGAGAATGGCAGCTGGAAATATTAACAATGGAGTGAATGAGACTGTGGAGACACCGGCAATATTGTAAGACCCCACCTTTTTGAATAAAGATAAATTTTCTATAATTATCATTTTTAAATATTATGGAATGAATTTAATATAATGTTATAGTTGTGGGTAGTATTTATAAATTTTGCAAAGTACGCAAGTGGATATATAATATTCGATTGTTCGGGGAATATTCGTACGACGGCACAATCATTGGTGGACCCCTACAATGTAATTATTATTCGGATTGAGAAAACGACAAAAATATTTTTAAAAATGAAGTTTTACTGTTAATTGTTGAAACACCCGTTGTTAAAATACAATAATCTGGCGTGGTTGCATAGTAGCAATACCAGTGATTGATTATTGATACTTACGTGAGAAGTCACTCGCTTTTGCTTATTTTATGGACCGCTATTTACCTATTTTTCAAAATAATCGGAGATAAATTATTTTATATAATAAAAGTGGGGCCACTAGAAGAAAATTGAATTATGGAGAGGTGAAATTGTAGTGTCTCTAAAGGGAGAAATGATTTGATGGTAGTGGATGATTTTGGTACTAATAGGCATATATATATATATATATATTATATAACATGTGGGAAAATAAAGTGGTGGTGGTAGTTTGGCAGATATGTGTTGTTTTTCAAAGTTTTCACTTTATTGATTGATAATCCCATAATGCTACCAAATTTATGAGTGAGGCCATTTTCTCATTGGTTAATGTCCTCAAGTGGTCATGTGATAGTTTTGTTTTTCTTCTCTTTTAATTGGCCAAAGACCTTGAAAAATGATGCGAGTGGTAGGGATTTTTTTAATATATAATATGTGTTTATATATATATTATATTTTATTTGTTAGTTGATTAAAATCGATTCTGCAAAATAATTTCATCCATGAACAATGCCCTTCCATTCTCCTATAAATAGAAGCTCATTCCTTCATTATTTCTTACGAATTCACTGAAACTCTAGAGAGAGAAAATTATAGAGAGAAAGAAGAAAAGTATTCTGCTACTTCCCTACTCTTATATCCAGTTTCTTTTACGGTAAGGGGTATTATTTCTTTTGTATTCATGAAGAGAACTTATGTTATTCCATTATTTATTATTCGTTGGAATAACTCAGATATCGCTGCTACCCTATACTTGGTGAAATTCTTACGTTATTCCATTCTTTATTATTTCGTTGGAATATCTTATGCATGCATTTTACTAGGACCGATTCCGTCTTTATTATTCTGTTGGAATATCTTGTCTGTGCATTTTACGCCGGACCTGTTTCCGTTAATTATTATTCTGTTGGAATAACCTGCATGTGCGGTCTATCGCATGCCTGGTGATTTCTTTTGTCATTCCATTCCTTATTATACTCAATTGGTAAAAGTTTTGACTTCTATACTCCATGAAATTAGTGGAATATTCTTGATATTTGCGCTTCATCCATTATCTTTTCATGGAAATATTCTTCAAAGCATTCTTGAATTTTACTACACAAAGCAGTATCATGTTGACAATTTGGACGTTATTAGTTCCTGAATAAATTAATTCTTGAACTTGTTTTTATTGAATTCTTATATCATTGTCATCATCCTCATGTTTATATTTTTTAGAAAGTCATCTGTGGCCTGTAGTGCATAGATGGACTTGGTATGATTATGACCAAGGATTATTCGGTGTAATCATGACCGTAATGTTATAAATGATGTGGTAAAAAAATCCTCATTGGCCCGTAGTGCATTGATGGACCGTTGTTGGCATGATCATGACCATTAATGAATACACGAATGTCCTTAGTTGCAAAGTGCATGGATAATTTGTGGTCATGATACTCTGAGAATATCCTTGGCCAGTAGTGTAGGGGTGATTCGATGATGTGGATTATTTATTGTCGAGTCTCAAATGATAATATGATGATGAAAAACCTTTTAAATCATAAAAGATAGTAGATTTTATTTTCTACTTGACTCTTTTAATGGATTGATTGTTCACCGCAGCTTAAACTTGATGGTTGTTATATCAGATCGGTTTAACACTATTGATGACTAAGGATAATTTATTCTGCTTTATCTTAGTCATAATATTTCTTACTAGGCTAGTTGAGCTCACCCTTTCTTTCACTGTTTTCTTCAGGAAATGAGAATATAAATGGACTTAGCCTGGGAAGCGGAGTGATGGACCAGATGATATTATTAGTAGTCCTCAATATTATGTTAAATAGTGTGACAATAAATGTAATGAGGACTTATTCTGAGAGTGGATATTGTCTAGAAGACGATATGTGTATTAAAACTCACAGCTCTCTTGTTGTATATTAAAGATTGTATTTGTATTCTGTACCATGTATTTGGCGACTCAAAATAGGTGATGTATACCTATTTTGGGGGCGTCACAGTTGCTATCAAAGCTTAGGGATATGATCCCTGGCTTAGATGTGAGAATAGAACTAGGAGGGGAGAGACGATGAATTCCTTCGCTAGTATGACCTACCTAAGTTTATTTGGTATTTAATTGGTCTGTCAAAGTATAGGGATAATATGTTATATGTTAATTAACCTTTGTTTTGTGGCAGTATCTGAAAATGACATCCGAGAATGTTGAGAATAGCAATGGAGCACAGGAGACCATTGAGTCTCCACAGATCAATAATAAGGATAATGTGCATCAGGAAGGAGACAATCCTCATGCAAACAACATCACTGACCAAATGATGAATGATGGAATGTTCAGAGGCTTTATGTAATTCATGCAATAGCAGGCGAGAGCGGCTCTTGTCCAAAATATAGGTGGAAACACTGGAAACTCTCGGACGATCACCGCTAAACAGTTCAAGGAGATGGGACCACCGAAGTTTATTGGAGAGCCAAAACCACTTAAGGCGGAAGCATGGATAAAGCAGATCACCAAGATATTTGATGTCTTGGGATGCTCCGAGGAGCAAAGGTTCCCTTTGCCTCCTTTATATTGCGAGGAGAGGCAGATTACTGGTGGGAATCGGTAAAACGTACTCAACCTGCCGCACTGAAGATGTCTTGGGAGAAGTTCCAAGAACTATTCAACAACAAGTACTTTCCCGAAAGTATTCATCACATAAAAGAGGTAGAGTTCATCAAGTTAGAGCAGAATAATATGACCGTGTCGCAGTACAAAGCGAAGTTTGCCGAATTGTCTCGGTTTGCGTCCCACTTGGTGGATAATGAAGAGAGAATGACGCGAATGTTTTTAAGAGGTTTAAAGCCGGAGATACGTCAACATCTTATTTCTCATAAACTGTGTTTGTATTCAGATGTTGTAAATAGGGCTCAGTTAGTAGAGCGCGATAACGAGTCAACGCAACCAAAAGAGAGCAGCCGACAAAATGGTAATACCAATGAGAGCAGTCATCGAAGCGGTGACAACAAGCGTGGAGGGAATCAACAGGCCAGAAGTAGTAACCACTTCGATGGTAATCAGAGCTAAAACAATAAGAATGGACATTTCAAGAAGAGGAGATTTAACAATGATGGAAGGACGTCAAAGACCAAAGACCGTTGTTAAGGAAGGAGAACGACCACCTATCATATGCTTCAAATGCGAGAGGGAGGACACATCACCAAACTACGTGATGCCGCGTCAAAGTATGTTATAATTGTGGAAGAGAAGGTCATTTAGCCCGATTTTGTCGTTCACCAAGACAAGTTCAGCCAGGATGGAGGCACCAAAGACCGTCCCAGAAAAGTCAAAGCTCAGGTAGTGCAAGGGAGAGCGTTTGTTGTGACCTCCCAGAAAGCAAGGAACCCGAATGAGGTCATCACGGTAAGCTTTATCATAAACTCTATACTTTATTTGATACTGGGTTCTACCCATTCTTTTATTTCTCCTACTTACGCCAACGATTAAATTTGACTCAGGAGAAATTAGACTTTGACTTATCTGTGGAAACTCCGTTTGGGAGAAACTTTCATTTCACATCCATCGCTTATAAGTCTTGTTTGGTTCAAATCGGTACCCTCACATTACCGTCGATCTTATTTCATTGAAAATACTTGCATTTGATGTGATTTTAGGATTGATTGGTTAACTACTCATCATGTAAAAATTAATTGTTTTCGTAAGGTTGTTAGCTTTCATATTCCTAACCAACCTATTATGCTTAATTCAAACAACCAAACCATTAAAATCAATCATCGTCATCTCAAGCAATAAAACTATTCGTTTATTGAAAAAACGGATGTCAAGATTTCTTAGCTCATGTCATGGATCTAAACAAAAATACGCCGATTTTGAATAATATTTCTATTGTTAATGAATTTCCGACGTATTCCTCAAGAAATTCTCGGCCTAACCCGAGAGCATGAAATTAAATTTTGTATCGACTTTGAACCCTAAGACAAAACCCATTTCCAAAGCCCCATATCGAATGGCTCCTATTGAACTTCAGGAGTTAAAGACTCAACTGCAAGAATTGTTAGACATTGGCTTTATTCATCCTAGTACTTCTCCTTGGGGTGCTCCTATTCTATTCGTGAAGAAGAAAGATGGGAGTATACGATTTTATATTGATTATCTGGATTTGAATCATGTCACCATCAAAAATAGGTACCCATTGCCACGTATTGATGATCCGTTTGACCCGCCATAAGGAGCCAAATTCTTTTCAAAGATTGATCTTCATTAGGATATCACCAATTGAAGATTAGAATGATGACATTCCAAAATGGCTTTCGTAACTCGAGACGGCATTATGAATTCCTAGTCATGTCCTTTGGATCGACTAATGCTCCGCCGCTTCATGGATATGATGAACCGAGTATTCAAGGAATATTTGGATCACTTTGTGGTCATCTTTATTGATGACATCCTTATTTATTCCAAAAGCCATGAAGATCATAAGCAACACTTGAGGTCGATACTCTAAAAGCTTCGTGAATACAAGCTTTATGCCAAGTTGAAGAAATGCGAGTTCGCGAGGAAGTAGCATTCCTTGGGCACGTAGTATCAAGTCATGGAATATCGCTGACCCGACAAAGATTGAAGCTATTCAAAGTCGGGAGCAACCCAAATCAAGGATCAAGCACGTAGCTTTCTCGCTTTATTTGGTTATTATTATCGAGATTCGTGGAAGGATTTTTCTAATCGCTACTCCATTAACCCAAATTGACTCGGAAAGATACAAAATTTGGTGGAGCGAGGAATGTGAGAAGATTTTCAAGAACTCAAGAGGAGACTCATTTCCAAGACATGTTCGACAATACCATCCGCTCTGAGAGGATTTGTCATCTACCAGTGATGCTTCGGGCAAAGGGTTAGGATGTTTTCTCATGCAACATGGGAAAGTCATAGCCTATGTCTCAAGACAACTCAAAGAATATGAGAGGAATTATCCTACTCATGATCTAGAGTTGGCAGCTGTTATCTTCGCACTTAAAATTTGGAGGCATTACTTGTATGGAGAGAAAGTTAAGATCTTTACGGATCATAAAAGCCTCAAATATTTTTTCACTCAAAAGGAACTCAACATGCGACAACGACGTTGGTTTGAATCAATTTGAAAGATTATGATCATACCATCCAATACCATCCTCGAAAAGCGAACGTGGTAGCCGACGATTGAGTAGAAGATCATATGCAAGCACGAAAAGCGATATTGTCAACGAAAGGCCCATTTTGTGTGACTTGCAAAGGATGGAGATAGAGTTAAAGACTCTGGGACCCATGTGATGATGGCGTATATATGAGTAGAACCAATTTTAATCGATAAAGTTAAAAGCGCCAAGCTACTGCACTGGAGCCGATGTATATGAGGAAGAAAGTGCAAGAAGGTGCTATAGGAAGCAAGAATCGATGAAGAAGGAATACTTGAGTCAACTCTAGATTTTGTGTTCCTAACGACCTCGATTTAAGGTATAAAATCATGATGGAGGTGCACAACACACCGCTTGTAATCCATCTCGGGAGTACCAAATGTATCATGATCTTCGCCATACATTTTTGGTGGAGCAATATGAAGAGAGAGATAATACATTTATCTCAAGGTGTCTAACTTGTCAACGAGTTAAAGCGGAGCATCAAGTACCAAAAGGTCCATTGCAACCACTTGAAATTACAGAATGGAAGTGGGAGCACATTACCATGGATTTCGTTACCGGTCTTCCTAAGGTTTCTCAAGGCATAGATGCGATTTGGGTCATTCTTGATAGATTGACCAAGTCTCGCTCATTTCTTACCGAATACGAGAAACTTATACACTTGAACGCCTTGCTCAGTATGTACATAAACGAGATTGTAAGACTGCATGGTATGCCAGTATCCATAGTTTCTGATCGAGACCCAAGATTCACTTCACGATTTTGGGTTAGTTTACAAAAAGCTATGGGCACGGATTTACGATTTAGTTCGGTATATCATCCTCAGACGGATGGACAATCAGAGAGGACTATTCAAACTCTGGAAGATTTATTAAGACTCTGTGTCCTTGACTTCAAAGGAAGTTGGGACAAGCTCTTACCGTTGGTGGAGTTTTCCTACTACAACAGTTATCAAACAAGCATTGGCATGGCTCCATTTGAGGCGTTGTATAGAAGAAAGTGTCGTTCTCCAGTATGTTGGGATAAGGTGGGTGAAGCAACGTTGTTGGGACCAAAGTTGGTACGTATGACTACGAAAAAGATTCAAACGATCTGACAACGTATAAAAACCTCACAAGATCGACAAAAGAGTTATGCTGTTCTTCATCGAAAGGACGTGGAATTTGATATAGGAGATCATGTGTTATTACGAGTTTTTCCGTGGAAAGGAGTTATGAGATTTAGAAAGAGAGGAAAGCTCAATCCTCGATTCATTAGCCCATTTTTAATCCTCGATCGAGTAGGAACTGTGGCCTATAGACTCGTTTTACCGCCAAGTATGTCTCGTGTTCATAACGTTTTTCATATATCCATATTACGTAAATATGTGAAAGACCTGACCCACATTATTGAGTTAGAACCGGACGAAATAGCGGAAGATTTGACGTATGAAGAGGTTCCTGTTCAAATCTTGGATAAGAAGGAACATATTCTACGCTCCAATGTTATACCTCAAGTCAAAGTTTTGTGGAGAAACCACGATGTTGAAGAAATGACTTGGGAGTTAGAATCAAATGAAATCAAGGTATCCTTACCTCTCTTCGACATACCGTGTATGTATTCTAATTTCGAGGGGCTAAATTTCATAAGAAGGGAGGTTGTAAGACCCCAACTTTTGAATAAAGATGAATTTTCTATAATTATCATTTTGAATATTATGAAATGAATTTAATATAATGTTATAGTTGTGGGTAGTATTTATAAATTTTGCAAAGTACGCAAGTGGATATATAATATTTGATTGGTCCGGGAATATTCGTTTTAGCAGGGAATATTCGTACGATGGCACAATCATTAGTGGACCCTACAATGGAATTATTGTCGGATTGAGAAAACGATAAAAATATTTTTAAAAATAACGGCGGAAGTTTTACCGTTAACTGTTGAAACACCCAGTGTTAAAAGTATAATGAATACGCGTGGTTGCATAGTAGCACACCAGTATTGATTATTGATGCTTACGTGAGAAGTAACTTCACTTTTGCTTATTTTATGGACCCCATTTACCTATTTTTCAAAATAATCCAGATAAATTATTTTATATAATAAAAGTGGGGCCCTTTGGAAGAAAATTGAATTATGGAGAGGTGAAATTGTAGTGTCTCGGGTGGGAGAAATGATTTGATGGCAAGTGGATGATTTTGGTAATATATATATATATATATATATATATATATATATATATATATTATATAACATGTGGGAAAATAAAGTGGTGGTGGTAGTTTGGCAAGGTGATATGTGTTTTTTTCAAAGTTTTCACTTTATTGATTGATAATCCCATAATGCTACCAAATTTATGAGTGAGGCCATTTTCTCATTGGTTAATGTCCTCAAGTGGTCATGTGATAGTTTTGTTTTTCTTCTCTTTTAATTGGTCAGCACCTTGAAAAATGATGCGAGTGGTAGGATTTTTTTTAACATAGCATGTGTTTATATATATATTATATTTTATTTGTTAGTTGATTAAAATCTATTCTGCAAAATAATTTCATCCATGAACAGTGCCCTTCCATTCTCCTATAAATAGAAGCCCATTCCTTCATTATTTCTTATGAATTCACTAAAACTCTAGAGAGAGAAAATTATAGAGAGAAAGAAGAAAAGTATTTTGCTACTTCCCTACTCTTATATCCAGTTTCTTTTACGATAAGGGGTATTATTTCTTTTGTATTCATGAAGAGAACTTCTGTTATTCTATTATTTGTTATTCTGTTGGAATAACCTGTATACGCGGGCTACCCTATACTTGGTAAAATTCTTCTGTTATTCCATTCTTTATTATTCATTTGAATATCTCGTCTGCAAATGCGTTTCTATTTGGACCGATTCCGTCTTTATTATTCTCGTTGGAATATCTCGCATGTATGCTTTTACAATCGTAACTCGATTCCGTCTTTTTATTATTCTGCTTGAATATTTGTTTATGCAAGGTCTATCGCATGCCCGGTTATTTCGTTTGTTATTCCATTCCTTATTATACTTAGTTGGTTAAAGTTTTGACTTCTATACTCCATGAAATTAGTGGAATATTCTTGATATTTGCGCTTCATCCAAAGATCTTTTCATGAAAATATTCTTCCGAGCATTCTTGAATTTTACCGCACAAAGCAAAGATCATGTTGATAATTTGGACGTTATTAGTTCCGAATAAATTAATTCTTGAACTTGTTTTATTGAATTCTTATATCATTGTCATCATCCTCATGTTTATATTTTTTGAAAGTCATCTCGTGGCCTTTAGTGCATAGATGGACTTGGTATAATTATGACCGAGGATTATTTAATTGTAATCATGACCGCAATGTTATAAATGATGTGGTAAAAAATCCTCATTGGCCCGTAGTGCATTGATGGACCGTTGTTGGAATGATCATGACCATTAATGAATACACGAATGTCCTTCAGCCTTGGTGCATGGATAATTTGTGGTTATGGTACTAAAGAATATCCTTGTCGTAGTAGTGAGGGTGATTCGATGATGTGGATTATTTATTGTCGAGTCTCGCCGATAATAAATGATGAAAAACCTTTTAAATCATAAAAGATAGTAGATTTTATTTTCTACTTGACTCTTTTAATGGATTGCTTGTTCCGCCGCAGCTTAAACTTGATGGTTGTTATATTGTATCGGTTTAACACTATTGATGACTAAGGATAATTTATTTCGCTTTATCTTAGTCATAATATTTCTTCGGGCTAGTTGAGCTCACCCTTTCTTTCTTTATTCTCTCTGAGAAATGAGAATATAATGGGACGAGTCGAGGAACGGAGTGATGGACCAGATGATATTATTAGTAGTCCTCAATATTCTGTTAAATAGTGTGATAATAAATGTAATGAGGACTTATTCTGAGAGTGGATATTGTCTAGAAGACGATATGTGTATTAAAACTCACAGCTCTCTTGTTGTATATTAAAGATTGTATTTGTATTCTGTACCATGTATTTGTCGACTCAAAATAGGTGATGTATACCTATTTTGGGGGCGTCACACCGAAGCTAGCAGAAAGACGTCGCACTTGAAGTCGAAGGTCAACTCTACGAGGACCCCCTGTCCTAAACCTCTTGGCCTAGCCCCTCTTTGCTAAAGCCCCACTCTTGGCTGAAGTCCTACTCTAATGAGATGACCCACCTTAGGCTGCAACCCCACTCTACGAAATTATCCGCTCTACGAAGCCCACTCTCCGAAACCTCACTCTACAAAAAACCCCCCTTGGGCAACCTCCACTCTACGAAGCACCACTCTACGAGTCCCCACTCTACTAAGTCACGCTCTACGAAGTCCCCACTCTACGAGTCCACCCTCTACGAAGACACGCTCTATGAAGGCCCCACTCTACGAAGGCCCCAAATGCCACTCTACGATGTCCTACTTTTCGAGTCCCTAGCACCTGTACAAGCAGACCTCAAGCAATCCCACTCTACGAGTGCATCTCTACGAGAGCAGCTACAACACAAAGGATCTATAGCATAGTCTAGACTTGATTTTTTGAAATTTAGCATTAGAATGAAGCCCACACTTTACCAAATGAATAATATCACGGATGAGGATCCGAGCAGGAGTGGATGTATGGGAGAATATCCTGGCATTTCTTTCGGTCCAGATTCTATAGACCACAGTAGAAAAACCAAAATGGATAATTTAGCAAAAAAAAAAAACCAAAATGGAGAAGACTAGAGTGAAAGCTTGTACGGAGCGGCTAGAGATAAAGCTAGTAATAGAGGCCCAACTCCTACTAAACCCTTCCAACCACACTGCCGTAGGACAGCTATCAAAATCTGAAAAGAAAAAAAAGCATTCAAAGTATAAATGGTTAAAAGTTTTCCTATCATTAGAGCAGAGCACACACTTAGGGTCGATAGCAAGACCAAATTGAGTTAATTTGTCGATGGTCTGAAGCCCCTTATAAAAAGAAAGCCAGAGGATAAAAGATTGTCGGGGCGGCACAATCTTGTGCCAAACCAAGCTATGCCAAGACACGGTAGGCCCTGTTAGCCGAATAAAGTTCTAGATGGTAGTAGCCTTAACATCGTTTATACCATCCCAGAAAAGACCATCACAGTTTGCAGAGTTACAAGGTCTAAAGTAGTCAAAAGAGTTCCAAAAAGCAATGACATCCTGGTGATTCGAAGTAGGTAAGACCCACCTAGAGTTATGGATGATGATATTCACACAAACATAAGGACCAAGCCCAGAGTTGACAATCAGAGACGAGTGAACAGAATTTGCCAAAGGAGATTGTCCAATCCATGGGTCAAACCATAGGCTAGTATTTGCTCCATTTCCTATGTCAAAAGATATGTGCCTACGGGCGATATCCCTGCATTGTAAAACTTTCCTCCAGATCCAAGAGCAATCAGGGGGGATAGGAATAGCCCAGAAGGATTTAGACTTGAGTAGAGTTTTATGAACCCATTTGGCCCAAAGAGATATAGACAGGGGATTTATGACGTGCCAAAGATGCATCAAGATAAGCGATTTATTCCAATTCGCTAGATTCTTCATTGCTAGACCACCTTGTTTTTGCATCTTGTTTTTAATACTTGTTAATTATGTGAATTGAATAGTAAGCTTATTGGTTATCACAGTTGACTTGTGATCTTAATTTGGGTTATGGCTAGTTAAGATGTTTGGTCTGTACACACAGAGAGTGGATCGATTACAGTCTCATGTTTATTAATAGACATTAAGCCCTTGTTTGTATGCATTCTGTCCTATTCTCTGAGGATGTTTATAATTGTGCTTAGAGCCCATAATATTAGTCTATAGGATTAGTCTTCATTCGTATCTTGCGATAATGGGTATGGATGTCTGTTAGTTTGCTTGAGGACAAGCAAAAGCTTAAGTTTGGGGGTATTTGATGAGTAGGATTTATACCTACGAATCAGATCCTTTGTAGCTTAAGTTGTTGCATGTTTTCAATTATTTAGTTAGCTTTTATTTATATTTTGTTGTTATTATGTCTAAATTCTATGATACAAGGTTTTACAGATATTTTCTAGCTTACATGAACATAAAGGACATTTTTACTATGTTGGCGCTGCAGAGCCAAGGTTTCACTTAGAGCCCGCGCCGCAGCGCCAAAGCAAGGCAAGCTCCCTATTAATTGTTGCCCTAACGCCAACGCTCGGCGCCGCAGCGCCCTTGACCGCGCCCCATTGCCATTATCAGTGTTCCAGCGCCATGCCCCTGTCGTCCTTGCACCGCAGCGCCGAGGTCTCTTCATGGAGTCGCGTCGCAGCGTGACCTCTGGTCTTTTTAAGCCCACGTGGCGCCGTAGCGCCATTTGCTAGTTCAATGCTCGCGCCGCAGCGCTAGCTTCGATGTCCAGACAGTAAAAAGGCTTTAAATGACCTAAGGAGAGAGGGGATTCAAACATTTAATATCAGCCGCCTACGATAGAAATCTCAAACAATTAGTGTAGCTTAGAAATAATTATTACAGTCTTAAATTCCTAGAGGAGAAAGAAGCTGTGCTTTAAAAGGAGGAACAATTATTGTGTCTACAGAAGATCAGTAGCCACGCAGTGAGAGAAGATTTGGAGGAAGAACACTTCTAAACATGGGTTTTCTTATTCCAAATCTCCCATTTATTTGTGTATTACTGAAAATATGTAATGTATTGAAAATGTTTGTTAGTACCATAGATATGAACTAACTCCATTTTTAGGATTGCAATGTAACCTTTTGTTTAGCCTAATTAACTTTCTCTCCTATTTTATATAATGAATCATTTTGGAATGGCTTGTTGTATTTCGTATTTGATGATTGCTTGATAGAGAAATTAGTATTGATATTAACAGAGATTGAAAATTGGATGTTATTATCTAACTTTAAATACAACAACACCTGTTATGACCATGCCAATGGAATGTGTGCATAAACTGCTAATAGGATAGACATATCCTTATTTGCCTTATGTGGCCTTAAGACTTAGCTTAATGACCTTGGCCTAGTTATTTTCACTAATAGACATATTGTGATTTATCTGGCTAGGGATGTGCATTTGACCTTCGACAGAAGCTTATGCATATTTATTATTCTCGGTTTACCATTCCTTGATTCGTTTGTAATTTGGAGAGTTAGGAGATTGGACAACGCATTAGGGGAATTGTAATCCTATCTTGACTTCCTAGCACAACTACTTCTCTTATTCTTATAGTTTTAATCATATAGCTTAACCAACCATCGTGTTTACTTGTTTAGATAAGATAAGTAACGACTTTACCTTAGTAATTGTATTCTCTTAAGACTTTGTCCTCGTCGGTTCGACACTCTACTTTCATATATTACTTGTGGACCGCATATGCTTGTGCGCGATTTAGCAATAGCAAAATCGACCAACAAGTTTTTGGCGTCGTTGTCGGGGACTTAGTATTAATTGTTTTTCAATATTAAAACTAAGTCATTACGATCTTACTTTAAACCAATTCTTCTGTTTAACTCTCTTTTCAGGTAGTCTTCACTGTTCACTGTCTAAAAGCGGTAAACGCACTGGATATATATCGATCCAGGCTTGTTTCGTTAATTCACATTTGATGACATATATATATAAGCGGTAAACACACCGGATGTGACATCCAGGCTCAATCAAACAGAGTTTGATGGCAACAACATATATATATATATATATATATATAAAGCAGTAAACGTTCCGGATGTGAAATTCAGGCTCATCGAACAGAGTTCGACAACATTTTATATATATGTATATATATAAAAAAGCAATAAACGCTCCGGATGTAAATCCGAGGCTCAATCGAGGCATAACTCAATGATGTTGTACACACACACACACACACACACACACACACACACACACACATATATATATATATATATATATATATATATATATATTAGAAAAAGGGTCAAAAAAAGCCCTTGATGTTTACTCAATGTCCCACTGCACTTACTGAACTAATTTTTTTTTTTTCCAAAAGTACCCTTAACGTTACATTTTGGGTCATCCAGTACCCTATAGTTAACAAAAGACAAGCGGGGTTAAAATGTGATGACGTAAGGAGCTTAAATATAAAATATATTCTAAATAAAACAATATATATCATTTAATCAAAACAAAAATACTAAAATTCAAAATAAAAAAGCATAACATATTTACATCATTTATTCAAAATAATAAAATTCAAATTATTTTGTTAACTAATCAAAACAACTAATTAAATAAAATAAGTTGTATAACATATTTACATCATTTAATCAAAATACTTAAATTACTAAAATCATAATACTAAATAATATTTTTAAAATTAAAAATCGGAGTATTATGATTATTTTAGTAATTTTAATATTAATTTTAAAATCATATCAATTTAAAAATATTATGATGTAATTTGAATTTTTAATACATTTTTAAAATATTATTACATCATCAAATTATAACATATAATCGTTATGTATAGATTATAACATCATCAAATTATTTATATTATTTATAACATATATAGATTATGTATAGATTATTACATCATCAAATTTTTATATAGTTTAAAAATATTATTTAGTATTATGATTTTAGTAATTTAAAAATTTTATATCAATTAGTATTTAGTATTATGATTTTAGTATTTTAATGATGTAATTTGAATTTTTGTTGTTTTGATTAATTAACAAAATATAGTTGAATTTTAGTATTTTTTTTAATTTGATTTTTTTAGTATTTTAGTATTTTTAAAATTAGTATTTTAGTATTTTTTAAATTAGTATTTGATGTAAATATGTTATATTTTAAATTTTAGTATTTTGATTAAATGATGTAAATATGTTATACAACTTATTTTATTTAATTAGTTGTTTTGATTAGTTAACAAAATAATTTGAATTTTATTATTTTGAATAAATGATGTAAATATGTTATGCTTTTTTTTATTTTGAATTTTAGTATTTTTTTTGTTTAGATTAAATGATATATATTGTTTTATTTAGAATATCTTTTATATTTAAGCCTGTCACGTCATCACATTTTAACCCCGGTTGTCTTTTGTTAACCGGACACGGATGACCCAAAAATGTAACGTTAAGGGTACTTTTGGAAAAAAAATTAATTTAGGGTGCAAGTGGGACATTGCGGTAAACATCAGGGACTTTTTTGACCCTTTGCCCTATATATATATATATATATTTTTTTTTGGTATAGGTATCCAAATCACACCCAAAAAATTGTATTATGGAAAAATTTCAGTTACATAAAATATTTAAAAAAAATTTAGTTGTTTTAAAAAAAAACCAAAAAAAAAATAAAATTGGTCCATTTTGATCAGTCCCAGGACTCCGGACCGATCGATTATATATATATATATATATATATATATATATATATATATATATATATACAAAAGAAATAAAAAAGCCATGGATCGAAGTCCTGCATACACACTCAACATGACTCTCAATGTGAATAATAGTGTGTGGATGGTGACTCTGCAACCAACAACATGGGTTAGTTTCTCTCTCTAGATTCTTTTTTCTCCCTTCTCTCTAACCCCCCCCACCGTCATTACCCATTAACTCCTTCTTTCCTCTTTTATCTCCCGCCTTCCCCCACCTATTATTTCCATTCTCCTACCTTCTCTCATTTTTTTTTTTCTGCCTTCCTCCCCGTCGGCCTCTTCTCCATCCTCCTCGTTCCCTGCCCTTCTATCTTTCCTCACCTCGTCTCCTCTCCCTCTGGTTCAATGGTTGATCATCCACACCTCTTGGCCGGTAATGCTTTGTCGCCACAGACTCATTAAAGATTTTTTTTTTTTTGATAATGTGGAGTTTCTCAACTACAGTCGGACTAAGTCTCCCCACCCCGGACCAGGCTTTATGCACATTCTCGGCCTAAGACATGGCTCCGCCCAGAAATGTGCGATCCGTGGCCACACGGACCAGTTTTTAATTGGCCCTCACACTTGTTGCAGGTGGGAGCCATGTCTTAGGCTCGTACCTCTGTTGCCAGCTTCGGAGAAACTGTTGTGGTGCTACGGTCGGTGGACTTTCTGGTAATTATTGGTTGCACGGTCTTGGTTGCACGGTGGACTTGGGTCTCTTTTTTTGCGCTTCTGGATTGCTATCTTTGGTTAGCTAAGCAAGGATTGGTGGACTTGTCACCATCTTCTCCTTGTGCTCCTGTTGCTGCTGCTATTGCTTATGAATCGTCTACTTTTTTTTTTTTGCTAAATTTAGACTGAAATAAATAAATGGTGTATTACAAAACTGCATGGGAGAAACCCAAACAAAAATAGCAGAGACATCATAGGACATGCCCTATGGTGTAAAGACTATAAACGGGAACAGGCTTCAGCCCAAAAGAAAATGTTACAGAACATGTAAAAACAAAAAGATAAGACGCTCAAACACGGAACCACCGAGACCCACTACCACGACGCCGACCCACTCAATGCCTAAGTCCAGCCATAGAAAAGTCATCAGGCCAAAACTGGCCTAAGCTGGGCAAAGCCAAAACCACCACTCTACGATAACGACCCACTAGAGGTTGAAGCTCACTTTACGATGACAAACCGCTTTGTCGAGCCCCTATAAACCGAAGACCAATCCATCCACCCTTCGAGGCCAAAGCTCCGCTCTATGAAGATGACCCCCTCTTTGCTGAAGCCCCACTCTACGAATGATCCACTCGACGAGGATCCACTCAACGATCTGATTAACATTGACACCCGATCATGGTACCACCCGAACCAGCAACCACTCGTGGCCGAAGCCCCACTCAACGAAGACCCACGCTACGAAGCCCGAAGTCCGAGTCACTGAAAAGACCATCGGGAAGAATGAAGTCATAAGACCGAACTGGCCGATGCTGGCCAAAACTTTAAGCTTACTCTACGAAACCCCACTCTACGAAGACCCACACGAGGCCGAAGCTAACTCTACGAAGATCCACTCTACAAGCCGCTTGGTCGAGACCCACAAAACCAAAGTTTAAAGCCATCCGAGCCCCTCTAGGCCGAAGCCCCTCATTATCGAAGTCCAAGCCGCTGAAGAGACCATCATGAAATCGAAAACATAAGGCCAAAATGGCCGAAGCTGGCCGAAAGACGACACACTTGAAGTTGAAGGTCAACTCGACGAGGACCCCCCAGTCCTAAACCTCTTGGTCTAGCCCCTCTTTGCTGAAGCCCCACTCTTGGCTGAAAACCTTACTCTAATGACGACCCACCCTAGGTTGCAGCCCCACTCTATGAAATTTTCCGCTCTACGAAGCCCACTCACCGAAACCTCCACTCTCATTTAAGCACCACTCACGAAGTCCCCACTCCACGAAGCCACGCTCTACGAAGGCCCCATTATACAATGGCCCCAAATGCCACTCTACGAAGTCCCACTTTTTGAGTACCCAACACCTGTACAAGCAGACCTCAAGCAATCCCACTCTACGAGTGCATCTCTACGAGAACAGCTACAACACAAAGGATCTATAGCATAGTCTAGACTTGATTTTTTGAAATTTAGCATTAGAATGAAGCCCAAACTTTACAAATGAATAATATCACGGATGAGGATCCCGAAAGGAGGAGTGGATGTATGGGAGAATATCCGGCATTTCTTTCGGTCCGCATTGTATAGACCACAAACAACAAAACCAAAATGGAGAAGACTAGAGTGAAAGCTTCACGATGAGTGTGGCTAGAGATAAAGCCAGTAATAGAGGCCCAGCTCCTACTAAACCCTCTCCAACCACACTGTCGTAGGACATCTATCAGAATCTGAAAAGAAAAGGAGCATTCAAAGTATAAATGGTTAAAATTTTCCCTATCATTAGAGCAGAGCACACACTTAGGGTCAATAGCAAGACCAAATTGAGTTAATCTGTCGATGGTCCGAAGCCCCTTATGAAAAGTAAGCCAGAGGATAAAAGATTGTCGGGACGGCACGATCTTGTGCCAAACCAAGCTATGCTAAGACACTCAGAGGCCATGTCACCTTAATAGAATTCCAGATGGTAGTAGCCTTTAACATCGCTTATACCATCCCAGAAAAGACCATCACGGTTTGCAGAGTTACAAGGTCTTAAGTAGTCAACAGAGTTCCGAAAAGTAATGGCATCCTGGTGATTCGAAGCAGGTAAGACCCACCTAGAGTTATGGATGATGCTATTCACACAGGCATCAGGACCAAGCCCAGAGTTGACAATCAGAGACGAGTGAATAGAATTTGCCAAAGGAGATTGTCCAATCCATGGGTCAAACCATAGGCTAGTATTTGCTCAGTTTCCTATGTCAAAAGATATGTGCCTACGGGCGATATTCCTGCATTGTAAACCTTTCCTCCAGATCCAAGAGCAGTCAGGGGGGATATGAATAGCCCAAAAGGATTTAGACTTGAGCAGAGTTTTATGAACCCATTTGGCCCAAAGAGATTGAGACAAGGGATTTATGATGTGCCAAAGGTGCATCAAGATAAGCGATTTATTCCAATCCGCTAGATTTTTTATTGCTAGACCACCTTCTACAAAGGGAAGACAAATCTTTGACCAAGAAACTTTTGAGCCATGTTTGTCCATGGATGGACCCTTCCAAAGGAATCTAGACATGGACGATTGAAGATCTTTCAAAACTGATGTAGGAAGGATGAAGTGAGTCGACCAATACGCTTGAGAGGCATGGACAACTGACTTGATAAGTTGCATACTACTGGCAAGCTGCATTTAAAGGAACTTATTTGTCCAAGACCTAATTTTGGCTTTGACCCTTTCAAGGAGGGGGCGGCAGTCAGCAAGGCTAAGTTTCGAGGTGATAAAGGGAACCCCCAAGAATTTTACAGGGAACACCCCCAACCGAAAATCCAAAAGGCTAAGGATAAAATCCGATTGGGCTGGAGGGACACGGGAGAGAAAACACATACTCTTTGAAGCATTGATATGAAGACCCGAGCCCAAGGAGAACTGGTCGAGACACATCTTAATATGCCTGATAGAGTCGACATCACCATGACAAAAGATAAGAATGTCATCCGTAAAGCAGAGATGGGTGATGGAAAGAGGCGCAGCTCGCCAATAAAACTTGAAAGAGGCCCTCAATGAAGTCTGGGCAAGCATAAGGGAAATGACTTCCATAATGATGACAAAAAGGTAGGGGGATAGTGGGTCACCTTGTCTAAGGCCTTTTGACCCTTTGAAGTAACCACATAAAGCCCCATTAACCTTAACAGAGAAACTGGAAGTAGCGATGCATGCCTTGATCCAAAAAATAAATTTGGGCGGGAACTTGAACAGTTGTAAAGTAGCCCACAAGAAATCCCAAGAAACAGAGTCAAATGCTTTCCTGAGATCAATCTTCATAGCACACCTGGCTGGCCTAGAGGGTTTGTGGCAGTTCCTGAAAAGTTCTTGAGCAAGAAGGATGTTATCACCAATTCTCCTTCTCGGAACAAAGGCGGATTGGAAAGGAGAGATGATGGGAGGGAGAATATTCTTAAGCCTAGATGCAATGAGCTTTGAAATGCACTTATAGGTAGTATTGCAGCAAGATATGGGTCTGTAATCATTCATAGAAGAGGGGTTCTGAACTTTCGGCACAAGAGCAATAGCCATTGCATTAGTCCCCTTAAGTAGAATCCCTGACTGAAAAAGGAACGAATAGCAGCAGTGAAGACCTCCCCAACAATGTACCAAGCATGGAGGAAGAAATTAACAGTAAACCCATCAGGCATGTGGACTCTTGTTGTTCTTCTTCATGTGCTTAAGGGTGAATAAAATCTCCTCATCCGACACACATCTCTGTCAAGCAAAAGAGCTTGTTGAGAGGACACAAGCTTGGCCCCAAGAGAGTTAGGAAGAGGGAAAGTGGAACTATTAGCATGGGAAGGAGTGCCAAGGAGATCGTAGAAGTGGTTAACTGCAACACGTTGAACAACCAAGTGCCCAAAACACAAATCACCCTCAGAATTCTCAATTGCTAGAATCTTATTAGTGTTCCACCTTTTCTTAACTTGGTTATGGAAGTAACTCAGATTTTGATCACCCTCCTTAGCCATCGAATTCTAGATTTTTGCTTTAAAAGTTTTTCTTCGAGGAGGAGAGAAATTTCAAAGAGAATCAGCTTTGAGATCTCTCAAAAAGGAGGAGAGAGGGTCACCTGTGGTTATGAGAAATGGCTCTTGCCGAGTAGCATGTAAGAAGTCCCTAGCCTACTTCACATTTGAAGACAAATTACCATTACGCTTATTAAGATCCTTTAAAGCAAACTTCACAAAGCAGAGAGCTTCCCCGCCATAATCAAGAGGGTCCCCAAACAAGGAGCCGAGCCAAGCGGTCTTAACCACATCATGATAATTTTCTGCACTCCATCATGAAATTAAAGAATTGGAAAGGCTTAGAATGTTGGGCAAGGATAAACCAATTTGAAACCATGTGGCAATGATCGACAGTCACGAGGCGTAAAATGATGGGATGGGAAAGGAATCAGCCAAAGGTTATTCAAGCACGCATCAAGTAAGTTGGGTTTGCTACTTGAGAATCCCACCAGTGAGAAGAGGGCCAATAGCACGAAGATCCATCAAGAGAATGTCGTCAAGCCAATCCTTGAATTCCTGCATACCATAATCCCAAGAACAAGCACCTCCATCAATTTCAGTCAAGGATTTAACCACATTAAAGTCCCCAAGAAGAGTCCACAGTTTATCAATCGAGCCAGGAATAGCTCGCAAATCACCCAAAGAAATTTCCTTTCACTAGGCGATTGAGCCCATGACAACAAAGAATAAAACCATTAAAACTAAAATTAATGTAAGAAATAGTAACAATGGATAAATTATGCGAGACTTTGTAATAACATTGACATTCTAGATATTTGGGTCCCATCCAACCCAAATTCTTCCATTAAGCATGATACTATAGTTAAACTGCCACTGCCAATTCCTACAAATAGCTTTGGAGACAGAATTAGCCTTAGGAGACTTAACCCTTGTTTCAACCAGGCCAACAAAAGAGATTCTATGCTTACGTATGAGATCATGGACGCTAGTCTGCTTTGGAGACATATTTATACCTCTAATATTCATAGAGCAAAAATTTATCATAAACAGGGGATGGGGTTATGCTGGGGACTTCTTACTCCCCCGTTCTTTGATCTTTTTCTTTGAAGCTTAACCAAGGTCAAGAGATCCTACAGCTTTGTGTTTAAGATCCCTGACTTCCTTCTCATCAATAAGTTTGAGCTTACCCACAAGAGGGTTAGGAGAGGGAGTGGCATCGTGCTGTCGTGAGAAACAGCCCCGGATGACCAAATGACCATAGGGGAGAGAAGGTTGGACAAATTAGAGTCAGGAGGAAGTAAGGATCCTTCGGGTTAGATTGTTGCTTTAGACCCTTAGCAACCACTGTCCAACCATTAGAAGGGAGGGGGCCAAAGGAATAGCCTTTGACAGGGGGGACATGGGGAGTAGGTTCTTTCTGTCCAACTTGTAACTTTGGGAATCATTTGAAGTTGACACTAGGACAGCGAGCAAGGGAGTGGCCGAAGGACTTGCAATGAGAGCAGAGGAGAGGACGATTTTGGTATTCCACTCTAACCCAACCACTTTTTCAGTTTGGGTGTCCTCATCGATAACATCCACTTCCAGACAGCTAGGGAAAGAAGATGAAGAAGAAAACATTATCAAAATAAAAAGATGAAGAAGAAAGCTCTACACAAACTTTGGCAAAAGTCATCGGCTCGAATTTACCAGTAACACTATCAATAAAGAGTGGCTTACCAATGCCACTAGCTAGGTAACTGAGCCCTATAGGAGAAATGTAGGACATCGGGACATTATGAAATTTAACCCAAACTAGAGCTTTAGTGCAGGCTTCAAACTTGAAATCCATCCCTTCCTTCCAAAGCATGAGGCAAAGGTGTTTGTTTGAGATGTACCAAGGGCCAAGGGCAAGGACATTTTCTCTTTCCAGAGAGTTTGAGAACTTGAAGACAAAAAATCCCTTATCATGCAAGAAAACCTTCTGCAATCCATGCTTGTCCCAAAGCTTATGGACAGTTTCTTCAACTAGTTTAAAGGGGAGTCTAGAGTTGATAAAGCTCCCCATAAGGCAGGTATTCTAGAGGGTGTTTCCTTTTAGGAGAACCTCAGCCGGAGGTCTAATGGGTATTACTCCATCCTCCGAGGCCGGAGGTTCAGGGGGGAAATATTCAAGTGGAGAGCAGAGTTTTGGGTCACTCTTGGTTACCACATCACTCCAAGATTATTTAGAAGGCTGACCAGCTTCAGGAGGGTTTACATCACATTTTACCTCCACATAGGCATCAAGAGAGGGGGGACGTGTCCTTAGAAGATTTCAGACCCGACACAGGTGCAAGTACCGTAGGAAGATCAACAGAGGTTTTTAGGGAGCCAAGATCTATCATGTTGTGGTCGTTAACACTCCTAGCCGATTTGCCTTTGTTAGCGAAGTCATTTACATTCTGAAGAGAAAAACCTTGGGCTTTAATGAAGTCCATTAAGGTAAGACACTTCCTACGTTCATCAGCTGCATCAAGGCGTCCTTTGTTGCGATAAGTGTTGTGCAGCTTTAAATATCTCGAACATGGAGGAGCCAAGCATAGAACCTAAATTTTCCCCAAGAATCTTTGTTAACCGAGTCAAGACTCAACAATGGCTAAATTAGTAAATGTGCATGGGGTCAAATTCTGCCATAGCCGTGTCATTTGCAACAGGGGAGTTTGGATTTGAACCCCCGAAATCGGCGAATAGGTCATGCAAAAGGCTACTCTCAGAGTTGCCAGCCGAGAGGTAAAAGAAATCAACCATGGCGAGAGGGGAAGAGAGACGAAGGAGTACGGAGGAGGAAGGGAGGAGTACGAAGTATGAAGGAAGAGAGGGGAGGGACCTAAAAGAGGAAAACAGAAAAGTTTGGTAAGGACAGATAAGTTTGGTGAGAACATGGAGACCGAGAAAAAAGAAAGAGAGATAATGGAAATAGATGGAAATGAAACGGAAGGTTTAGAGAGAAGGGAGAGAAAACATCCTAGAGAGAGAAACTAACCCATCCTTCTCACTTTAAGTAGTTTCTAGTCCATCCGCATGAACCGTGTACTTGCTAATGGTCTGAAATGTTATTATTCTAAAAAGATAGTTTGTTGGGCTTTGTTTTGTATATGATGATTAGCGTTTCTTCTCACATCTCAGTTGGGCATTTGGCCTTGTAATCTCTTATAGCCATGACATCATAGGGCATGTCCTATGATGTCTGTGCTATATTCTGATTGGGGTTTCCCATGAAGCTTGTAATCTGTTTTATTTTTTATTTAATTCAGTCTAAATTTAGCAAAAAAAAAAAGAAAAAAAGAATAATAGTGTGTGCTAGAGATGAAGAAAAGGCTTTAGATGATGTAAGAAGGCTTACAGTGGACTGTCAAAGAAGTCTTCAATAGCTTTAAATGGACGAACACTCGGCTCCCGTCGATAAAAAAAATAGCCAAATATAAGCTCATAAGTGTTTAAAATGAGAAAACACTCAATTTATAGTGGGTACAGAGCAAATTGGACTTCCTCACCATTTTCTTATACAAAATGGCCACCCGAAGCCCTCTGTTTATAGAGGAGCAGTGCAGTGCACTACAACCGCCAGTAGATGCACTACTTGGCACGCCTGAACTCTGCGGGTCCCGTTATCTCGAAGTACGTGCACCTGTGCAACGTGTTGTCTGTTCGAACTTTCAGAACTTAAATTCGGGAATCCGATTAACGTGTATAAGACCTTTTATGGCATGTTGTTGTCGAGAGCTACACAATGACATGGGATAAGAGGTTGTACAAAGTCGAGAAAGATGGCACCATGCCAAGGTCTTCAAGTCTTCAAATTCTATCCGGGTGTCTTTGTCTCGTGTAGTAGTCACCGGGATTGGAGCTATGGGTTCTTGTAGGACATTTACGTGTAGAATGTATGTTGAAATGTTTCTTGAGATGGCGCAATATAGGATCGAGGTGGAAAATGATGATTTTGCCCTCACCAAGGTTATCTCCGATTTTTGGATGATTTAGGCGTTGCTTTCGAGGTTATCTACGAGTTTGGGTTGTTGCAAGTCTTTGAATGCTGTCCTCCGGGGTTCTCCTGGGTTTGGAGTCGAGTGCCTAGGGGCTATCACCAAGTGTTGAAGGCGATCGCAAGGGTTTGAAACAAGCATTTATGGGGTTATCTCCGAATCGAAAGCGCACTCCTCGGGGTTATCTCTCAGAGGTTGGGTCTAAAATTCCGGGGTTGTCTACGAGATGACAAACCTCTCCTGTATTCCTCGGGGTTGTCTCCGAGGTTAAAACTAAGTATCCCGGGGTTATCTCCGAAAATGCAACTGTATATCTCGGGGTTGTCTCCGAGATGGAAAACTGAGTATCTCGGGGTTGTCTCCAGGATGGTGCTGATTTGACTTCCCGGGTTATCTCTGGAAGACAATTTTGCCCTCCTGCAAGGTTAGTAACAAGAATGCAAATTTTCGAGTGTCTACAGATGCCCCTCTTTATCATATTCATGCAGTGCAATGGCATGTATAGGATAAAGAATACTAAACACTTAAAATGTGACAAGATATTCATGATGTAATGTCCTGCAGCATGATGCAAATGATGTATGTAGTTTGTTGGACCGTTTTCTAATGGGATGTGATGATCGTTTGCTCCCATAACTTGTGTTGGGGACTGGAGTTATCACAGATATCCCTGATGAACTGCTTTAGATGCCTGCTCCAAAGTTCTCATGAACTTCAAGGATCCTGAAATTGGGGTTATCACCAAAGTCCTTAATCCTTGGTACAGGCTTCCCATTACCTCTCATTTACGAGAGACCTGTGGGGATGTATTCTGTCTGTTGAAGACGTGTATAATAGATTCCATCATCGGTCCTCCCCGATGAAAATGGTCTTCCCTGGTTTGTATCGCCAGGTCTTTCCAGTGTTCTATTGGAGTTACTGCTAATAGTTTGTGTTTATCAGGGTTGCCTGCCCTCGTTGAAATGTACATCAACGGATGAAATTTCTGTTGGGGCCGACGTCAAGGTTGCTTGACCTTCGTCGACGTGTGCATCAACGGCTGAAATCATCGGATGGCTTCCTATGCTTCGGTGGATTTACTTGCCATCAGCTGAATGTTGTCAAGGTTGCTTGACCTTCATCGATATGTGCATCAACGGATGAAAAGTATGATGTTCCTGCTGAGGAGAAGTGTTTTGGGAGTTATGACTCCAAATTGACGGCATCGGACCTTCGTGAGGTATTGTCGAATGTAGTTTGCAACAATTGTGATCATTGGTATAGTGAGCCTGTGTCCGGGCGAATACCAATGAATGACATGTAGACCTATAATTTGGTCCATGAAAACAAGGATTTCAGGCTTTTCCGCTCAATCGCGTAACATCTTTTTTTCCTGATTTGGCCTTTTCAGCTTGTAAGAACTCCTTTGCAACTCGAACTGGACCAAGCTGGAGGGATAGGTCCCACCCAGGGGAGCCACATGTACACATGCGGCCAGCCGTGGGTGGCCTTTATGGTAGATGTGGCTTTCACAAGTTATTTTCAAGTTGTGTCGCACAGGAAATCCGAGAGCTCTTCTTCAGATCTGCTTTGTGTTGAGGCGTCTTACGCAAATTACATCCACCGCATAAGTGTTCTACTTTATCTTGGTAATGTATGCATGTCTTTTTTTCCAATTTCTATCCGTTGGAAAATGACTTATCATATGAAATGCATCTAAACACATAGTAGTGAATATGCATGCTCATATGTCTTGATAAAAAATATTCAACATAGTAAATGTTAGTATTCAACCATGCTGAACATAATGATGTGAAAATATTTGACTTTTGAAACAGTAAAATTGGTACCTTTTTCTGCTATTTCTTATCCTATTTGAGGATAAATGAACAAAAGGTAGTAAAACAAAGTAATCCTGGTAATTAGGCTACCCTTATGGATTTATGACTTTGATATATTTATGCATGTAGGATGTTTATGATTGTGGGTAGGTGTGCTACTGAATGGCCACCTAGTCATGCCTATGGGCATGTGGATAGTCCTGTTTATAAAGGAGACTGGCAAAATTTCTCCAAAAGTCTAGGCATTGGGTAGACATGCATTTTTAACTCTACTGTAGGCGTATGTTAAAGTAATGCATGCATGCATATAGTTATAAAAATGCATTTGAAAAGCTCCAGGTTAGAATTTACCACACCCTTTTTGAGGTGATTTAGAGACTTATGTCCAGATATACATGGATTCGGATCAGCCGAGTAGTTCCCGCAGGACCACTTCACGTGTGCGAATGAGGGGTGAAGTGCCTCGACCCCATTCAGTTAGACAGCCTCGTCATTTGGCGGAGGTGGTGATTCGTCCTGTCCGGGTTGATGTATTGGATGTTGAGGATGAGGAGGAGGATGTACCAATTGTGGCTCCCGCTCCTGTAGTTAATGTTTCTCGTAGGGATCTTCCAGGAATTCAGGTGGCTATTCCAGATCTTCTGGGTGATTTAAGTCGCCACCCCTCGGTTTACTTGCATGCAAACGAGGTAAAAGCTGGGTTTAATCTTCCTTTTTCCTATTGATGAGGAGCAATGATTCTGATATTTGATTTGCATTTGATGTAGGTTCCCGGCTTCATGCAGCCTCAAGGGAACTGGTTTAGCATACACTCCCTTTATCAGGCTTTGCATCCAGATTACCGAGGTATTGTGCATGATTGGGGTTTTGGAGCGTTCTTTTCCATTCTCCCCCGTCGTTGTCCCTGGGGTTATCTCAGGGCATTGTCTGAGTGCTGGTTTCACCAAACTCAGTCTCTCCATTTGTTGGATTGTGAGGTGATGATGACGCCAATGGATTAGCGGTTTATCACTGGTATGGAGTTTGGAGGGGCGCTAGTGCCATGTGTGGCGTAACATTACCTCATTGTCATCGGGATCCTTGCTAGGAGTCCCGGTGAGGCGCTCAAGGGTAGGGGACCGCTCAGATGCAGGTCCTTTGAGCATAGATGCTATGAGTGGGCCTTTGGTGAGCCCATGCCGCCGATGTGAGAGTCGGGGATCACATTCTTCTACGATTGTTCTTGGTTATTATCGAGGGGTTGTTTCATAGCGAACAACTCTTTTTTTTCCGCTAAGTTTGTTTGTGTATTGAAAAGAAAGAGATAAAACAATCACTAAGGCATACCCAGTAAGCTTTAGATAGAACCACATGGGACAACCCCCAAAATGGACAACTAAAGACTAACAACCAAGCCATAGAAAAAGGAACATTACTAAGCAAGGCAAAAGAAAATACAAGCAAGAAATCCTAAACAACCAAAATTGAATCCAAGCGACCAAAAGGATTTAACCGGAGGCGAAGATGAAGCAATGAACCGATGAGGATGTTGAATCATAGTATGAACCCCGAAGCCGATAAGGGTGCCCCGAAGCCAAAACTAGCATCCCCAGCTTCCCAAAAATAAGAAGCCGAACCCCCGTAGCTGAGCCAAGATGCTGAACCAAGAAGCCGAACCAGCCCATCATTGTCCCTAGAGCAGAACCAAGAACCAATCGGACCGAAGCAGAAACTGAAACACACCGGTGTGAAGCAACAACCGAACCCAGCCGCTGATGAGGCCGAATTACCATAGAAGCCGAACTTCCATCATGACATGACCAAAGAAATTTTGTAGATGTGCGTGTGCCGAAGCCAACCAAAAGAAGGAACCACTGGGACTGAATCCCCCAACTTCCAAACTAACCAAGGAGCCGAACCATGAGGCCGAACTCTTTTTCACCAGACCTGCCCTACCCTGCCGGACTCAGTCAGACCCAGAAGCTTTAGAGTGGACCAGTAGGCCAATAGTCCAATAGGTCAACCCCCATAATGACCAAAGCTGATTGATCTAGTACGAGAGCCAAAAGAGACGCTGCCAACTCTGAGCTTGTCCAAAAACCCCCAGCCGAAGCATTACCGAACAACACTAACCGGTATATGGCTACTGTGGCGAGCCCATCCACCAATGATTCAGCATAGCCTCCTGCAGCAGCCTAGCCCAACCTGCATCGAGACCAAACTCGCATCAAACCCGGTGATCTAGATAAAGCGCACACCCAAAGAACTCGAAAGGTAAGATCGGCAAATCAACTCCGCACACAACTAATCAAACAACCCCTTATATATAATACAACATATCATCCGGTATGCAAAGGTGCACATCAAATCATTCAGAGCATCCATAGCAGAAGACTAACTCCTCAACCAAGTTACAAAACCATCCCTACAGCCACCCCCTGAGGTTAGGCCTAGTTTGAACTGCCTTAATAAAAACAGAAGAGGAAGATAACCTTGACTTAATGACATTAATTATCTCCCTAGTAAGAACCCCCATAGGCATCTTGATCTTGTTATGGACAATGGAGTTTTTAACTGCCCAGATTTTGTACACTGTGGTGGAGAGAACCAACTTTAGAATATCCAACCTAAGATTACTCCCTCGAAATTTGATAATATATTCCACAAGATTGTCCCAATTCATTGGAGCATTAGTCCAAACACCAACTGCTAAGGTAGTGGAGAGAACATAAGAAGAATAGGGGCATTCAAAGAAAAAGTGAGGGAAGGTTTCAACATGGAAATCACAAAGAGGGCAGGTCAAAGGGCGAAAGCTAGAATAGTTTGAAAACCTATCATTTGTTGGCAATCTATACCGAAGAGCAAGCCAAAGAGTAAAGGAGAAACGGGGAATGTGGAGAGGATTCCATAACAGAGCAGCCCATGGTACTAACGGAGCATGTGAACGAATAGATTCCCAAATAAAAGAGGTCTTGACATATTTCAGCTCGCAGGATTCCCATAAGATCATGTCATCGGCAGCAGTCAGAGTAGGAAGAGAAGTGATTAGGCTTCGGAGTTGTTGCACTTCATGATGATTACTAGCCGGTAACGCCCATGCTCCCAAAGAGATGACAAAGAGAGACATGGCGTTAATGAGGATTCGGGAGTTGGAGAGCAAATACTTGAGAGGGTTTAATGCTCTGCCATTCAACCACGGGTCATGCTAGAACCTAAAAAAATTGTCGTTCCCAACTTTATAGGTAAGGAAATTTAAGGCCAAAGGACGCAGTTTAAGAATCTTACGCCAAATCGATGAGCAGTTCGATGGACTAGAGCAATGCCAGAAATTAGTCTTTGGAAGAACTGAGGCTTTGACCCACTTAGCCCATAATGAAGTTGAGGAAGGAGAAATGACTTTGAGTAGATGGAATAAAATGAAGGTGAATTCAATCAAGAAGATTCTTTATAGCAAGACCTCCTCGGCATGGGGAAGAGACAGGTCCTTCCAAGTGACTTTAGAACCATTCCGAAGAAGAGAGGAGCCCTTCCAAAGAAATCTACACATTATAGATTGGATAGCTCGCAATACCAATTTAGTCAAGATAAAATGGGCCGCCCAATAAGACTAAATGGCAAATAGCACTGATTTTATCAACTGTACTCTACCAGCATAAGAGAGGTATCGAGAAGTCCAAGAGGTAACTCTCGCAATGATTCTATGGATCAGAGGCTGGCAATCGGATTGTGTATGTTTAGAAGAGATGAGAAGAACTTTGAGAAATCGAATTGGTAGAACTCCATGCGGTATACCCAACAACTGGTTTATACTCTCCTTGACACCATTTGGGACATTTGCTAGGAAATATAGACTTTAAGTGCATTGGGGATTAATCCAGAGAACATTGAGAATGATTAGATGCACGAGTGGATAATGGAAACAGAGGGCAGATCTCCATGGCAGAACATGATAATGTCATGAGCGAAGCATACATGCGTAATGTTGCAAGGTTCTATTTTCCAATGAAACTTGAAGTTGGGCAGGAGAGTTTCTTTATTCAGTATCATGGAGAATGCTTCCATGGCTAGAACAAACAAATATGGGGACAGAGGATCTCCTTGACGAAGACCCCTCGCTCCCTTAAAATAGCCAGCAAGAGAGCCATTGACTTTGACAGAATACATTGTCGTTGTGATGCAATCTCGAATCCAGTTTATGAAAATGGGAAGAAACTGAAGAAGACTCAGTAGGTCTAAGAGAAAACCCCAGTCCACTGTGTCAAAAGCTTTCCGAATATCAATTTTTAGAGCACACCTTGTCGGACCAGAGAGGCGATGGTAGTTCCTGAAAAGCTCCTGAGAAAGGAGAATATTATCGCTAATGCTTCTACCCGAGATGAAAAGTCGATCGAGCATGGTCAATAAGGGGACGGAGGATCGATTTTAGCCTATTGGCAAGAATCTTTGCTATACATTTGTAGATTGTGTTGCAAGAAGAAATAGGTCCAGAAGTCCGCCATATTGGAAGGATTTTTTGTCTTGAGGATCAAGGCTATGGTAGTAGCATTCACTCCCCCGGAAGTTGCCCGAAGATCAAGAAAGAGTGGACAATGATGAGTGAAGTCTTGACCGATTGTATCCCAACAGTGAAGGAAAAGGTTAACATTAAAACCATCCGGCCCTGGGCTTTTATTCTTTTTCATGGATTGGAGGACTGCCTTAATTTCAGAATCAAGGATTGGAGTGGTTAAAGCAGCTTCCTGAGATGACGAGATCCTCTTAGTAACAAAATTTTTGAGATCATCACGGTCCACATAGGTAGTAGGAGATGACCCCAGCAGATCCTGGTAGTAGGCCACCGCCACCTGCTGGATACCCTGTTGGTCCTCAATCAGATCACCTGAGTTGTTGAAGATATAAAGAATTTTGTTGTGATTCCAATTACTCTTGATAACAGTTGCAAAGAACTTAGTGTTTTTATCACCCTGGGCTAGCCAAATGGCTCTAGATTTCTGGAGCAAGAGAGATTCTTCAAGAGCCATTGCTTTCCATAAAGATTGGGAATATACCGATTCTTGAGCTAATAAAGGTGGGTTCAGTGGATTAGCATGAAGAGATAATTGAACGGAGGCCAAATGACCCTGCAGCTTGCTAACATTACTAGAGAGATTACCTATAGATGAATTCAAGGCTACGAGAGCTCTCTTGGTTCTCCTCAGCTTCTCATTAAAGGTGTAAAATGAATTCCCATGCATACTATAGTTCAAACAATCTGATACAGCTTCCTTGAAACCGTCCAACTCAAGCATTAAATTAAAGAATTGAAAGGGGTTTTTAGGTTTCAGCAGATGATAACTAGTGTTAAGAATAATCCTGGCGGTGATCGAAAAAGGCCACTTGGGCCAAAAGTAGCTTGGGAGTTAGACATTGTGTGCTAAACCATGAATTGTTTCCCATAGCTCTCATCCAACTTCCTAAAATTGGGTTTCAGGCGAGCAGTTCTACCACGTATCGAGGCCCAATAACACGAATGTCATCTACTCCAATTATGTCTAAACAGTCATTGAAGTCCGTCATTCCAGCGTCCCAAGAAGAATCACCACCCTCAGATTCAGTAACACTTTTGATAGTGTTGAAATCCCCTAGAATACACCAAGTGTCCAGAGATGATAGGGATTTCAGGTCATTCCACAACAGTCTACGCTCCACCAGCGAATTCATGCCATAAACAATCGAGGCCAGTATTGGGGTATTACCATGAATAGGGGTAAGTTTGAAATGGGAGAGTTGAGAAGACTGAAACAGGGTATCCACTCTCCATATTAGGGTCCCACCCCACCCAGATCCTGCCATTCGGGTGGTGATCATAGTTGAAGAACCAAACCCAGTTACAACACAAGGCTCTTGAGGTCCTGAGTGCCTTTGGAGCTTTGATTCTAGTCTCAATAAGACCCACAAAAGAGATATGGTTGTTTAACAAAAAATGACGAACGAACGCCTGCTTTGGCTTCTTATTTAAACCCCTGACATTATAGGAACAAAAATATATCATAGAGAATGGGGGATAAGGCTTAATCAAGAAGGGGGAGACCCCTTGGACCTTTGTTTCTCTTCTTAGAATTTTGAAGAGATTCTTTCCCAGGCCTGGTTTTATGCTTCAGGTCCCTACATTCCTTCTCGTCGACCTGCTTAAGTTTATCCACCAAAGGGTTGGGGGAACAGGAGATTCAGAGTCATCGTCTGGAAGAGGGGGTGAAGCAATAGGGGTAAGGGCGTTTGTATAAGGAATAGGGTGAACAGCAGGAGGGGAATATGAATTTTTTGGTCCTTTAGAGACAGCTGTCCAAGAACCCTCAGGGTCAGGGGGAATTAAAGAAGGAGAGGCATTAGTTGCAAGAGGGATAGAGGGACTGATGGCCTCATGAGGGCAAGACGAAGCTTTGGGAACCCACTAAAAATTGGATTTAGGACACTTGAGCAAAGAATGACCAAAACAGTTACAATTTGAGCAAGAAGGAGGTCTGCTCCAATACTCCACTTTTACCTCAATAGTATCTTCAGCCAAGGCCACACCATCGAACACAATTGCATGAATTGAGGCTGGGAACGTAGACGAAGCATTCATCTCAATGCAAATTCTGGCATAGCTCATTGGCTCAAGCTTAGACGTCATATCATCTGCAAATAATGGGTGACCAACAGCACTCGCTAGGTAGCTCAAACCCTCCTTTGTCCGAAGAAGAGAGGGTATGTTCTTGAATTTAACTTGATTGGGACTTTGCTATAGTCAACATTTACAAATTTAACCCCTTCTTGCCAATGATGTAGAAAAAGAAGTTTTGATGCTATATACCATGGGCCTGTTGCTAAAACATTGTCCCTATCTGCTATAGAATTGAACTTGAAAATGAAATACCCCTTGTCATGGAGATAAACTTTAGTCAAACCCAAGTGTCCCCATAGCTTCTTTGTCGAGGTCTCGACCAACTTGAAAGGTAGTTTCGACTGAATGAAATGATCAACTAGACTAGTGGACCACTTATGTAGGCCAATCTTGAGGACTTCAACTGGAGGATTAACCGTAACACTCCCTTTACCCAGGACAGGGGGGAAGAAGCCCAGACCCAAATTCTTCTCAGAGACAGAGTTTGAAACAATCGAGCTCCAAGATTTAGGATGAATGGGCTGGTTATCGACTTTCTCCCGGACATGATGGGGGGTTACCTCAGACACCGGATGACTTCCAGAAATAGTGGCCAGGGAAGCAAGGGGAGGAGAGGATGCTTCCTTGGGAGAGCTCCGTCCGAATATAGGACAGGAATCGAGCACCTTACGGGCATTAGCTAGAGCAGCGGAAGTCCTTATAGTGGAAAGGTTATTAACATCATCTAATGGGAGACCCAATGCAGAGATATATTCCATTAACTATGCATTCTTCCTCCTTTCTGCAAGGGCTTCCTCGCGGCCATTTCTAGAGAAGAAATGAGCAGCTTTAAAAATATCTTGAGCTTCCGAACTATAGGTTGGGCCAAAGTTCTCTCCAAGTTGAGCATCAAAGGCATTAGATTCATCAGTGCTTATAGAAAAATTTGAGGGGTTAGGCTCAGATTCCACCATTGCTACAGATTCAGTGGGGGAATTTGGCTTTGAAATGCCATATTCTGGAAAGAGATCGCGAGATGGGCTACTCTCAGAGTTACCGGCGGAAAGATGGGGATGGTCAACCATGACACTGAGGTAGGAAGAGAAGGGAAAGCAAAGTAGAGGATGAGACAATGCAGAGAAGGAAAGCACCCAGAGAGGCCGGAGGAAAGGGTGTCGAAAAGGACGGAAGGAGGGGAACAATAGCTGGAAACTGGAGACGAGGGAAACCAAAAGGGTAAACAGAAAAGTTTGATGAGGATGGAAGAGGTAGGTGAGGATGGGCAGGAGACTGAAAGGGAAAGAAAATTAACGGTAAAAAGGGAAAGAGCAGATGGACGGAGGAAAAGAGACCCGGTCTTAAATCCTAAAATCCTAGAATCCTTGTGAGAAGGGAGAGCACATTTCTAGAGAGAGAAACTAACCCATGGCGAAAGTGTTGTGTCAAAGAACTCAATTATGCTCACTATTCTCCATAGCAGACAACTCTTCCACGGTGTCATTCGCTTTGATCAGCGCCACTCGGGAGGTGGACCGTATTGGAGAATATGATTGGGGCTCCTACACATTTGCCTATTTCCTCAAGGGAATGCGCATGCATTCGCATGGCTTGACAGAGGCTTAGCTAGGATTTTACCCATTTCTGCTGGTGAGTATTTCTCTTTTGATTTCCCATGTACAGGTTAAGAGTGTTCACTGACAGCAGATGTTTGCCTTTGTGTTGGCAGTTTTGGGCCTATGAGAGGCTTCCATGTTTGCGTCCTGTGAGTGTGTTATGTTTGGAGACCTATCCGAGGACGGCGATGGCATCACTCCATATTGGCGGAGGTTCGTATAGCTGACGGTTTCACCCATTGTCGCTTATAGTTGGAGTTGTTGACATCTGATGTCATCACTTGGGTTCCCTACTCTGCGGAACACTTGACCATTGGATTTGAGGATGGATTCCCGACTGGTGTCGAGCACGTGATATCCACCCGTAGGATTTCTCTCTTCACAGATGGAGGATGGGAGCTCTATTTAAGAGAGCGTGCTATTAAGAGCACTGCATGAGATATCCGTGTACCAATCTTGCCTCCTGCAAGGACCTGTGTTTTTTGTTTGAATTTAGACTTAAATAAATAAATAAAATGGGTGTTACAGAACTGCATGGGAGCGACCCAATCAGAAATAGAGATCCCATAGGACATGCCCTATGGTGAAAAGACTATTTAAAGCGTACAAGCCACTGCCAAAGAAATGTTACAATACATGTTAGAGCAAAAAGCCCCACATAACTGACGATTGAGCACTTAGGAGACCTTCAGGAAGAAGACAGGAACTGACGATCCAAGTTCGAGAAACAAGACCCACTCTACGATCTGAAGAAGCAGACCCAGCGCAGACAAAGCTGAAGATCACTCTACGAAGCCCCAGATGAGGCTGAAGGGAACTCTACGGAAAACCAATCAAACCCTACTAAACGAATACCCAGCCAAGGCTGAAGGGAACTCTACAATTAGCTCGAGAACCAAGGCCCCACCAAGGCCGAAGATCACTCTACAAAAACCCGGATGAGTTCGAAGGGACCTCTACAAAGATCCACTAGATCCCCAGCCAAAACCCTGCCAAGACCTAAGGGAACTCTACGAAGATCCAACAAGGATTGAATGGAACTCTACGAATACATTGCCAAGGCCGAAGGGAACTCTACGATCTCGAAGAGAACTCTAAAAGAAAACTAAGGCCGAAGATCACTCTACGAAACCTGGACGACTACGAAGAACCACTCCCACTCAACGAAGTCAACAATCATTGCTCGAAGACCAGAGCCCCACTCCAAGAAGTGTAGCAGACCCAGCTCTATGAAGCGCACTCTACGGTTACCCAGGCCAAAGCACAACCTACGAAATTTGATTCATCATAAGCCATTCAAGGCCCACTGGTCGAAGCCCCTCAGTGCTCAAAGACCAAAGCCCCACTCTACGAGATGGAAGAACTACGGAGACCCACACAATAGCTAGGCCATACTTCATAATTTCGATGATATCCCATTGTTGGGCATTGACGGCTACATTTTGTCAAAGGGTTCATTAACCCAGGGGAGGCATTATACTACTGGTGGTCCCCTCGTACCATTGGAGCCCAGACCCGCGCCACTCAGTTCATGAGGGATATGGTTCCTGGATCTGTAATGATGACGGATTGGATGACCTGTGTCTGAGATCCGAATCATTTGACATAGATTGATAGCTTGACCCGATAGTTGGACCAGGCAAATTTTTTCATCCGGCATTTGGGCAGAGATCCTTCAGAGGCAGATACTTTTGATCCTTCCAGCTCAGGTGCTGGCCCCTCAGGTGACCCATATGGCTTTTCCGGTGCAGATCCTCCCTTGTATAGGCCTGACATCCCCGTTGATGGAAATTCAGTGACTCAGGAGGAGTTACATCAGGTGGACAGGATTGATGATGTAGATATTGACACCATTTTTTTGTGTGCTAAATTTAGACTAGAATAAATAAAATGGGGGATTACAAAACCGCATGGGGGAAACCCAAACAGAAATAGCAAAGACATCATAGGACATGCCCTATAATGTAAAGACTATAAAAGGTTACAGGCGTCAGCCCAATAAGAAAAGGTTACATTACATGCCAAAGCATAAATAAGAAAACCATCGTCGAGACGCTTCGAACACGGAACCCATAAAACTTGCTACTACACGCGGCGACCCACTCGTGGCCGAAGGCCCATTCTACGAAGACCCACTCTACGAAGCCCCACTTTGTGAGTCCCCACCAAGTCGAGCCATGTTGGGTAAAATCAATACGCTCAAAACACGCAAGTGTACGTAGTCAACAAGTAATATAGTAGTGAATAGAGTATCGTTCCTACGAAGACAAATTAGCAAGAATTTTAACTTCACAATTATCAATTTTCTATTAACCCTAATTTTATTAAACTAATTATTTCAATGGTTTTAAATTATAGAAACTAAGTTAATAAATAAACAAACTATCACAAAATAGTCACCAATATCAAAATCCGGAATTTTAAACAATTAATGGAGAATTAGACTTATGATTTCACCTTGAGCTTTACTCTGATTTTCAAACCTTTATTCCAACTCAATTTAATATCCCAGTTTATTAATCAAAAACACGAATGTAATACTAGCCACCTCTCGATGCACTAATACCGTATTAACATCAATCCACAATTAAGATAGAAATATGTTAAACACCTAAATTAACCAACTTACTATATCTCTATGTGAACTGCAATTAAAGAAGGTTTAAGTTCAAGCTCTCTATACGATTACATGTGATGTCAAGCGTATCTCTACCTTAACAATAATCAAAAATCTGCTATTGACAAAATTCATGACACATGCTATATTAACTAGGTCTAGATTCGAATCTCCTCTCTCGATTCCATTCAAATGCACAAAAAAATTGTTGATCAGGCAATTCATAAATTCACACTCAAATTAACATAGATAAACTGAAAATATATTATTGAATTGGAAATCAAAGCTTTAGAATCATCATTTCGCCAAAAGATCCATCACAAGTCTAATAAGTGAATTAGTTCATAACGAATGAATTAACAACTGAATAGTTTACTGAAAACATCCTTTCAATCACAAACAAGACTTAAGAGAAGAAGAATAATGAAAATCCCCTTTACGTAGACTCGATTTGCAATCGTCGTGACAATCTTTGAAAATTACTCCTCCAAAGCATTTGAATCCTAGAAATCCTCTTGAATTATGCTCCGTGTGTTGTATGATTGTTGTATATCAAAGTAATACCAAGCTCTCCTCTTAATTCTGGCAGAAGTCCCCTCATATAAAGTCCAGGCGCTTAATAGAGTCCCAAAAACCGTGCACCAGCAGACATCAAAACCGAACAGGACACTTCAAAACGGACCCCGCCTACGGGGTATTGACTTAAAAGGCCCATACGGTGGGCTAGGCTACTGCTAAAGGATTTTTCCACTTTCATGCATTTTTCCACTTATGCTCCAAAACTCCGCCATTCTTCACCTCTTGCATCCACCCTACACATAAATTAACACAAAACAAGTGAAAACGAACACAAAACACGAAGATAACTATGAATTTAAACTTGAAATGAATATTGATTCATATCAAGCCCCTCATTGTCGAAGTCCAAGCCACAGAAGAGACCATCTGGAAGAAAATGAAGTCATAATGCCGAACTGGCCGAAGCCAAAACGACACCAATCTGAGCCCCTCATTACCGAAGTCCAAGCCAGTCGAGCCCCTCTTGGCCGAAGCCCCACTATACGAAGATGACCCACTCAAGGCCGAAGTCTCACTCTACGAAAGATCCACTCTACGAAGACCCACTCTCTGAAACCTCACTCTACAAAGACCCCACTTGGCCAAAACCCCACTCTACGAAGCCCCATTCTACGAAGCCTCACTCTACGAAGGTCCCACTCGGCCAAGACCTCGCTCTACGAAGGCCCAATTCGGTCAAAACCCCACTCATTTAAGTCCCACTCACTGAGTCCCCAAAGACCAAAGACTAGCAGGACCACAAGCAAACCCAAGACGAAAGAGTGCGCATACAACACAAAAGATCTATAGCATAGTCTAGACTTGATTTTTTTAAATGTAGCATTAGAATGAAGCCCACACTTTATCAAATGAATAATATCACGAATGAGAATCCGAGCAGGGGTGGAAGAGTGTGAGAAAATCCTAGCATTTCTTTTCGGTCCGATTCTATGTAACCATCGCAAAGAACCCAAAATGGAGAAGACTAGATTGAAAATCCTAGTATTTCTTCTAATGTGTATTCTCGTTATATCTTTTGATAGACATTTGTTAGATATTAGGGCAGCTGTGCCCCATTCTCGCTATATCTTTTGATAGGCCTTTGTTAGTAGTAGGGGATGGTTGTGCCCCATTTCCCTGTATTTTTTTTCAGCTGTACATAGATGATGTATTTAGATGATGATGTACTTAGGAATGTATGTACTGTTTCCATTCCCTACATCATATTGCCATCTATTATTTTGTCATGCATGTATTATGTCATGCATATGTATGTCCAGAGATATTCAGCATTGACCCCTGGATGGTCTTATGTTACGGCCCACACATATGTCTTCTTCTTGACACCACCAGATTGATCACACACCACCAGTATTGGTGGCTTCTCGCTTGAGATCTTGGTATGATAGTGTTTCCCCTTCAGACAGGATGATTGTAGATCAGCTATTGCAGCATTCCATGACCCTCCTAACATTATAGGTTCCATTGGGCTTCGTAGATGGCATGCTAGAGCATTGGGTATCGGAGAGGCAGGTTTTCCGATTAGGGACTTATGAGTTGACTCCTACCTTGGAGGAGTATGAAGCGGTTGACGGCCTTTCCCTTAGACTGACCTTGCGCTCGGATGGCTATTAGAGATATGTGCTTGCTAGATTCATGACCCTCAAGGTTGCGGCAGATAGTAGTAGAGGATGAGATTACATCCGGCCATGTATTGTCCCAACATTTTTTGATAGACAAATTTGGCTCAGTGGATAGCTATGCGCGGCACTCCAAGGATTTCACCACACCAGAGGATCAGTGGCATGTGGCCAGAGTGGATGTACTCGTGATGTGCATAGTGGCGTATGTATACATGCCATGATATATGGATGAGCTGGACATCGGTGTTTTAATGGCAGTGAGAGCTCTCAGGGAGGGTCATACCATTATTCCGATGATTGTGGCGGAGACGTTGAGATCAGCCACGTTTTGCCACACCTTCTCTGCAAGGGTATTTATAGGCAGTTCGGTCTTGTTGTACATGTGGTTCATGTCACACTTGAGACCGATTAGCACGTTCCAACAGCATGGGTATTGTTTTTCCCATAAGATGGCCATGTCTTACTCCTTTCAGCCATGGAGTGTGTAGACGCTATATCCTGGTCGGTGTTCTTGGCAGGGATTAAAGATCCCTTTGACATTCTTAATTATAGGCTCAGCCCACCCTACAACTTTATTACTCATGCCCATGGCATGGATTATCTCCCTCTGGCTGGTTTGAGGGTCATGATGACCTACCACCCACTAGATGTGATGTCACAATTTGACCAGTTCCAGGACTTCCATTCTTTTGAGGGGGCATTAGGTCAGCGTGTGGCTTCTCGCCATCTATCAGCAGAGGACCGATCCCGAGTGTATGGCTGTTGGGATCAGCATAAGATAGCTGCTTTTTTTATTAGCCATCCGGACTGTTCATCGGAGTATTCTGCGTGGATGGGGACAGAGACTTCATCGGCTGCGGTAGTATCCACAGTGCCGGGGATTGAGTATGTCAGTGAGGAGCCCATAGAGGCTATTGATTTTCCCACCGAGGAGGAGGAGCTATTTACTGGTTCGACAACAGCTCTTGTTAACTCTCCCAGTACTTCTGCAGCTATGACTCCCCATTCAGAGTATTTAGTGCAGAGTTTGCATTTGATGACCTTCGAGAGAGATCAAGCTAGGATATTGATGTTGACAGCTCTTGATGGGAGAGATGCCGCTCTATTAGAGAGAGACGATGCCTTAGCTCGTATAGATACCACTATTATTGAGCGAGATGGGGCCAAATCAGTCAGAGATGCAATGATAGTTGAGCGGGATAGCGCTATATCTGCCCAGGATATAGCCGTTACAGACAGTACCACAGTGAGGTCCCTTACTACTGGCATCATTGCAGAGATGAGTAAGTATATTGATGAGCACAGTGTCACCATGCAGATGGTTGTAGATCTGTTAGCTCGTGTAGAGATCCTTGTATAGAAGATCACAGCGTTACCTCCTTCTTCTGAGAGGGATGCCATGTTAGACTTGATAGCTCACATATACACTGACTTGTAGATGGACTTGTATTTTCCTGCACAGACTAGCTTAGCCATTTTGTCATGTACATTACACATTGTATATATCAAATAGCATTATATATAGCAGGGAAAATATATTTTCAAAAGAGTTCGAAAAGCAATGACATCCTGCTGATTCGAAGCAGGTAAGACCCACCTAGAGTTATGCATGATGATATTGACACAGGCAGAGGGACCAAGCCCAGAGTTGACAATCAGAGATGAGTGAACAGAATTTGCCAAAGGAGATTGTCCAATCTATGGGTCAAACCATAGGCTAGTATGTGCTCCGTTGCCAATGTCAAAAGATATGTGCCTACGAGCGATATCCCTACATTGTAAAACTTTCCTCCAGATCCAAGAGCAATCAGGGGGAATAGGAATAGCCCAGAAGGATTTAGACTTGAGCAGAGTTTTATGAACCCATTTGGCCTAGAGAGATGGAGACATGGGATTTATGACATGCCAAAGGTGCATCAAGATAAGCGATTTATTCCAATCCTCTAGATTCATTATTGCTAGACCACCTTCTGCAAAGGGAAGACAAATCTTTGACCAAGCAACTTTTGAGCCATGTTTGTCCATGGAAGGACCCTTCCAAAGGAATCTAGACATGGACGATTGCAAATCTTTCAAAACTGCTGCCGGAAGGATGAAGTTAGTCGACCAATAGGCTTGAGAGGCATGGACAACAGACTTGATAAGTTGCATACAGCCGGCGTACGAAAGGAACTTATTTGTCCATGAGCTAATTTTGGCTTTGACCTTTTTAAGGAGGGGACGACAGTCAGTAAGGCTAAGTTTCGAGGTTATCAAGGGAACCCCCAGGAATTTTGCAGGGAACACCCCCAACCAAAAATCCAAAAGACTAAGGATAAGATCCGATTGGGCTGGAGGGACATGGGAGAGAAAACACATACTCTTTAAAGCGTTGATGTGAAGACCCGAGCCCAAGGAGAACTAGTGGAGACACATCTTAATATGCCTGACAGAGTCAATATCACCATGGCAAAAGATAAGAATGTCATCCGCAAAGTAAAGATGGGTGATGGAAAGAGGCTCAGATCGCCAGTGAAACTTGAAAGAGGCCCTCAATGAAGTCTGGGCTAGCATAAGGGAAAGGACTTCCATAATGATGACAAAAAGGTCGGGGGATAATGGGTGACCTTTTCTAAGGCCTTTTGCCTTTTTGAAGTAACCACATAAATCCCCATTAACCTCAACAGAGAAACTGGAAGTGGCGATGCACGCCTTGATCCAAAAAATAAATTTGGGCGGGAACTTGAACAATTGTAAAGCAGCCCACAAGAAATCCCAAGAAACAGAGTCAAATGCTTTCCTAAGATCAATCTTCATAGCACACCTGGCCGGCCCAGAGGGTCTGTGGTAGTTCCTGAAAAGTTCTTGAGCAAGAAGGATGTTATCACCAATTCTCCTTCCCGGAACAAAGGCAGATTGGAAAGGCATGAAGGGAGAATATGATTTAGCCTAGACGCAATGTTCTTCGAAACGCACTTATAGGTAGTATTGTAGCAAGATATGGGTCTGTAATCATTCATAGAAGAGGGGTTCTGGACTTTTGGCACAAGAGCAATAGCCTTTGCATTAGTCCCCCTAAGAAGACATCCCTGACTGAAAAAAGAACGAATAACAACAGTGAAGACCTCCCCAACAATGTCCCAGGCATGGAGGAAGAAATTAACAGTAAACCCATCAGGGCCAGGACTCTTGTTCTTCTTCATGTGCTTAAGGGTGAACAAAATTTCCGCATCTGACACTTCTCTGTCAAGCAAAAGAGCTTGTTGAGATGACACAAGCTTGGCCCCAAGAGAGCTAGGGAGGGGGAAAGCAGAACTATTAGCCTGGGTAGGCATGCCAAGGAGATCATAGAAGTGGTTAACTGCAACACGTTGAACAAGTGCCCAAAGCACAAATCACCCTCTGCATTCTCAATTACTAGAATCTTATTCATGTTCCACCTTTGCTTAACTTTGTTATGGAAGTAACTTATATTCATATCACCCTCCTTCAGCCACTGAATTCTATATTTTTGTTTAAAAAGTTTTTCCAAAGAGAATCGGTTTGAGATCTCTGAATAATGAGGAGAGAGGGGTCCTCAGGATTAAGAGAAATGGCTTGCTGGGTAGCATGCAAGCAGTCCCTAGCCTGTTTCACATTTGAAGACAAATTACCATTACGCTTACTAAGATCCTTTAAAGCAAATTTCATAGCAGAGAGCTTCCCTACCAGAATCTGAAGAGGGTCCCCCAAACAAGGAGCGAGCCAAGCAGTCCGAACCACATCATGATAATTTTCCAGACCCATCATGAAATTAAAAATTGGAAAGGCTTAGGAATGTTGGGCAAGGATAAACCAGTTTGAACCACCACAGGGCAATGATCGGACAAGTCACGAGGGCAGAAAATAGCTTGGGAATTGGGAAAGGAATCCAACCAAAGGTTATTAACCAAAGCACGATCAAGTTTCTTGTAAGTTGGGTTTGCTACTTGAGAATCCCACCAGGTGAGAAGAGGGCCAGTAGCGCGAAGGTCCATCAATAGGAGGTCGTCAAGCCAATCCTTGCAATCCTGCATACCATAATCCCAAGAACAAGCACCTCCATCAATTTCAGTTAAGGATTTAACCACATTGAAGTCCCCAAGAAGAGTCCACGGTTTGTCAATCGAGCCAACAATAGCTCGCAAATCAGTCCAGAGTAATTTCCTTTCACTAAGCGATTGAGCCCATAGATACTTGATAACAAAACCATTAAAACTAAAATTAACAGAAGAAACAGAACAATGGATAAATTGAGCAGACTTAGAAATAACATTGACATTCCAGATATTTGGGTCCCATCCAACCCAAATTCTTCCATTAGCATGATACTCATAGTTAAATTTCCACTGCCAATTCCTACAAATAGCCTTGGAAATAGAATTCTTTCGGGTAAGCTCAAAGCTGTCAAGAAGGCCTTAATATGTCTTAATCGGGTTAATGGTAATCTCTATTCCAATGCTAAAAAATTTAGAGCACTTCTTCATGCTATGCAACAGGCTATTACTTTAAACCCTACCTATCCTCTCCTCCTTTCTCTCCAGCAGTCCCAATCGTCCGCCCTTTAGGCTGACCTTCTATGTGAAGAAAAGCTTCTAAAACAGAAGTCTAGGATACAATGGCTTAAGGAAGGGGACAAGAATACTGGGTTCTTCCACAACCAAATCAAGAACAGATGGAACCATAATAAAATCCTATCTATTGAGAATGCTGTGGGGGATTTGTGTTATGGTCACTCAGCTGTCCAAGGTATTGCTGTTGACCATTTCTGCTCTCTGCTGGGCAGTCTTGCTATTGATCAAGCTATCCCAGACCTGGAATCTGTGGTCTCTTCCAAGATATCATCTCAACAAGCTCTATTGCTTGAACGGGATGTTACCGATGAGGAGATTCTTAATACTTTGAAGCACATGAAAAAGAATAAGAGTCCTGGCCAGGATGGTTTTAATGTTAACTTTTTTATTCTTACTTGGGGTATTTTGGGCCCGGTCTTCACTGCTGCCATTCAATCTTTTTTCCATCAAGGATGTCTCCTCAGAGGCACTAATGCTACGGCCATTGCTCTTGTTCCCAAAAATGCCAACCCATCTTCCATGAATGACTATAGACCAATATCTTGTTGTAATACCACCTATAAATGCATTTCTAAGATTATTGCCTCGCGTCTCATGGGTATCCTTCCTTCTATCATTTCCCCAAACCAAGCTGCTTTTATAAAAGGTAGAAGGATTGGTGACAACATCCGTCTTGCTCAAGAACTCTTCAGGAATTATCATAGACCCTACGGGCCACCAAGATGTGCTCTGAAAATTGATTTTAGGAAAGCTTTTGACTCCATCTCTTGGGACTTCCTTATGGCTGTTCTTCGGTCCTTCAACTTTCCCCCGAAATTACTATTCTGGGTCAAAGCTTGCATTGCCTCCACTACCTTCTCTGTCAAGGTCAATGGTGCTCTTTGTAGCTACTTCAAAGGATACAATGGGCTTAGGCAAGGGGACCCTCTATCACCTTATCTTTTTGTCATTATCTTGGAAGTTCTATCCCTTATGCTTTCTAGAGCATCCAAGTCGCCTTCTTTTCACCATCATAGGAAGACGATGCCCTCTCCTCACTCATCTCTCGCTTTTCAGGATGATCTCATCATCTTCGCCGTGGAGACATTGGCTCATAATACCATAAAAATTGCCTAGATCTGTTCTCTCTCCGATTAAAACTTTCATGATAATGCCTCGAAGAGCTTGTGATTTCTTTCCCATGTTCCTCCTGACACTAGTGAAGATATCCTGTCTACTCTGGGATTCCAGTTGGGCTCCTTTCCTGCAAAATTTCTTGGGGTGCCGTTGATCACAACCAAACTTAGTCTTGCTGACTTCCAACCCCTCCTTGAAAAGATGAAATCCAGAATTACTTCTTGGACTAATCGTTTTCTCTCTTATGCTGGTAGATTGCAATTGATAAAATCGGTTATTCACTCTATCCAAGCCTATTGGTCAGCCCACTTTATACTCCCTGCTTCTGCTATCAATGATATAAAATCTTCCAAGTCCAGATTCCTCTAGAAAGGTTCTATGGGTAAATCTGGCGCTAAAGTTGCTTGGAGCAAAATTTGTCTCCCATTTGCCGAAGGGGGGTTGGCTATCAAGAACCTTGAAGAGTGGAACAAAGCTCAGATTTTGATGCATCTATGGCAAATCATTTCTCCCTCCTCCTCTTTCTAAGTGGGTGCGATTTGTCCATCTCAAAAACAAATACTTCTGGATAATGCTTATTCCCTTGGACTGTTCTTGGATTTGGAGAAAAGTTCTCAAGCTCATTCCCTATTGCTTGCAGTGTAGATCTCCTTTATATCGGTAATGGTGCTTGTACTAGCCTTTGGTTTGATCCATGGCTAGGTCATACTCCTCTAGCTTCCTCTATCCATTCCCCCCTTGATTCTGAACTCTGGCCTTGGACCGGCGACATCTGTTAGCCAAATCATTATTAACTCCAACTGGGTTCTTCCAGCTTCAAACCATAATGACCTTATAGAATTGAGAATTCTTTCGATATGTCCAGATTATGTAACTCGATGCTCGGGATACTCTTTCTCAGGATGGCACCACGGCTAAGGACATTAAAACGTCTACTTTCTGGTGTTCCATCCGTAAAATTGGTTTAAATGTGGGGTGGTTTAAAATGGTCTGGCATAATATGGTGCCGCCTCAGTACTCTTTCCTTCTTTGGCTCGCTTTCCACAAGGGGCTTCGGACAATTGACAGACTTATTATGTTTTGTATGGACGTGAATCCCATTTGTGTCCTCTGTTCTACTGAAAGGGAAACATTTCAGCACATCTTCTTCCAATGTAGATTCTCCTTTCAACTTCTGGTCGCTATCCTTAGACGTTGTGGCTGGCGCGGGATGAACCAAAGCTGGACCTCAATTACTGAGTTTCTCTGTTATGGGTCTCCGTAGAGTGAGCTTCGGCTGGATTGTGCTTCGGCCTCGGCTGGGTCTTCGTAGAGCGAGCTTTGCCCTCGGCTGAGTCCCCGTAGAGTGAGCTTCGGCTGGATTTTCATAGAGTGAGCTTCGGCCTCGGCTGGGTCTTCGTAGAGTGGGGCTTCAGCAATGGACAACTTCTGTCTGTTTGGTCTTTGAGTTCTTTTTCCTGAAGGTTCTCCTCAGTGGCTTAGATTTCAGATCTGTGGGGCTTCATGAAGTGGGTCCTCGTCAAGTGGGGCTTCGGCCACGAGTGGCAGCTTGTTCAGGTGGTTCCGTGTTCGGGCGCCTTCTTTATGCTTTGACATATACTGTAACATTTCTTTATGGCAGTCGCATGTATCCTTTAAATAGTCTTTACAGCATAGGGTATGTCCTATGGTGTCTCTGATATTTCTGTTTGGGTCTATCCCATGCGGTCCTGTAATCCCCCATTTTTTTATTTCAGTCTAAATTTAGCAAAAAAAAAAAATCATGGACGCTAGCCTGCTTTGGAGACATATTTACACCTGTAATATTCATAGAGCAAAAATTTATCATAAAAGGGAATGGGGTTAAGCTAGGGGCTTTTTACTCCCCCCTCCTTTGATCTTTTTCTTTGAAGCATGACCAAGGTCAAGAGATCCTGCAGCTTTGTGTTTAAGATCCCTGACTTCCTTCTCATCGATCATTTTAAGCTTACCCACAAGTGGGTTGGGAGAGGGAGTGGCATCAGTGTCGAGAACAGCCCACGATGACCCGGTGCCATAGGGGAGAGAAGATTGAACAAATTAGAATCAAGAGTAAGTAAAGGATCATTCGGGTTAGATTGTTGCTTTAGACCCTTAGCAACCACTGTCCAACCATTAGAAGGGAGGGGCCAGAGGAAGGGCCTATGACAGAGGGAACAGGGGAAGGAAGTTCTTTCTGCCCAACTTGTAACTTTGGGACCCATTTAAAATTGGCACTAGGACAACGAGCAAGGGAGTATCCGAAGGACTTGCAATGAGAGCAGAGGATAGGACGATTTTGGTATTCCACTCTAACCCGAACAACCTTTTCAGTTTGGGTGTCCTCATCAATAACATCCACTTCTAGACAGCTTGGGAAAGAAGATGAAGAAGAAAGCTCTACACAAACTTTGGCAAAAGTCATCTACTCGAATTTACCGAAGAACGCTTATCAACAAAGAGTGGCTTACCAATGCCATTTGGCTAGGAAATCGAGCCCTATGGGAGAAATATAGGACATCGGGACATTATGAAATTTGACCCAAATTAGAGCTTTAGTGCAGGTTTCAAATTTGAAGTCCATCCCTTCTTTCCAAAGCATGAGGCAAAGGTGTTTGTTTGTGATGTACCAAGGGCCAAGGGCAAGGACATTTTCTCTTTCCAGAGAGTTTGAGAATTTGAAGACAAAAAACCCCTTATCATGCAAGAAAACCTTCTGCAAACCATGCTTGTCCCAAAGCTTATGGACAGTTTCTTCAACTAGCTTAAAAGGAAGTCTAGAATTGATAAAGCTCCCCATAAGGCATGTATTCCGTATGTGTTTTTAGAAGAACCTCAGCTGGAGGTCTAATGTTTATTACTCCATCCTCCAAAGTCGGAGGTTCAGGGGGGAAATATTCAAGAGGAGAGCAGAGTTTTGGGTCACTCTTGGTTACCACATCACTCCAAGATTGTTTAGAAGGTCAACGACTTGTGTGGCTTTTACATCACATTTTACCTCCACACAGGCCTTAAGAGAAGGGGACGTGGCCTTAGAGGATATCAGACCCGACACCGGTGCAGGAACCGTAGGAAGATCAACAGAGGTTTTTAGGGAGCCAAGCTCTATCATGTTGTGGTCGTTAACACTCCTAGCAGATTTGCCTTTGTTAGCAAAATCATTTACATTTTAAAGCGAAAAACCTTGGGCTTTAATGAAGTCCATTAAGGTAAGACACTTCCTGCGTTCATCAGCTGCATCAAGGTGCCCCTGTTGCGATAAGTGTTGTGCAGCTTTGAATATCTCGGACATTGAGGGACCAAGCATAAGACCTAAATTTTCCCCAGGAAAGATGTTTGCTTCTGAGTCAGAAGACTCAACCGTGGCAAAGTTAGTCGTAACAGGCATGGGGTCAGATTCAGCCATAGCCGTGACATTTGCAACTGTAAGCGATTTGGATTAGAAACCCAAATCGTGAATAAGTCATGTGAAAGGCTACTCTCAGAGTTGTCAGCCGAGAGGTGAGAGAAATCAACCATGGCGTGAGAGGAAGAGAGACGGAGGAGAAAGGAGGAGGAAGAGAGGAGTACAAAGTATGGAGGGATAGAGGAGGAAGGACCTAAAAAGGAAAACATAAAAGTTTGGTAGAGATAGAAAAGTTTGGTGAGTATGGGCGGGAGACCAGAAAAGGAAAGAGGGAGATACTGGAAGAGGATGGAAGGGAACGGAAGGTTTAGAGAGAAGGGAGACAGTGTCTTGGCATAGTTTGGATTGGCACAAGATTGTGCCCCCCCCGACAATCTTTTATCCTTTGGCTTGCTTTTCATAAAGGGCTTCAGCACCATCGACATGACTAACCCAATTTGGTCTTGCTATTGATCCTAAGTGTGCTCTCGCTTCAAATGATAGGAAACATTTAACCATTTATTCTTTGAATGCTCCTTCTTTCCAGACATCTTGATAGATGTCCTACTACGAGGTGTGGTTGGAGAGGGTTTAGTAGGAGTTGGGCCTCACCATCGGCTTTATCTCTAGCCGCTCCCGTACAAGCTTTCACTCAAGTCTACTCCATTTTGGATTTGCTGTTGTGGTTTATAGAATTTGAACTAAAAGAAATGCCAGGATTTTCTCCCATTCATCCACTCCTGCTCGAATCCTCATTCGTGATATTATTCATTTGGTAAAGTGTGGGCTTCATTCTAATGCTAAATTTTGAAAAATCAAGTCTAGATTATGCTACAGATCCTTTGTGTTGTAGACGCTCTCGTAGAGTTGCACTCGTAGAGTGGGATTGCTTGAGGTCGCTCAAACAGGTGCTGGGGACTCGAAAAGTGGGACTTTGTAGAGTGGCATTCTGGGGTCTTCGTAGAGTGGGGCTTTAGTAGAGCGTGGCTTCGTAGAGTGGGGCTTTCGTAGAGCGTGGCTTCGTAGAGTGGTCACTGGTATAGTGGTGCTTTGTTCGTAGAGTGGGTGATTAGTAGAGTGGGGACTCGTAGAACGGGGATTCGTAGAGTGGGGACTCGTAGAGTGGGGTTCGGAGATGGGGTCTTCGTAGAATGGAGCAGTCATCTTTGTAACGTGGGCTCAGTTTGGTGTCGCTTTGGCTAGCCAGTGGGCCTTTTGATTTCTTCCCTTGCAGAAGGGTCTCTTACGAGATTTGGACTTCGGCTATGAGGGGCTCGGCAAATGGGGCAACTCGATGTGTGGGGCTTCGTAGCATGGGTCTTTATAGAGTGGGATTTCGGCCTCGAGTGGGTTGTCGTAGTGGTAGTCAAGCTTTCTAAGTCCCGTGTTCTAAGGCGTCTGATTTAAATTCTTTATGCTATGTCATGTACTATAACATGTAGCCTTTTATAGTATCTTCATCATAGTCTTTACATTATAGGGCATGTCCTATGATGTCTTTGCTATTCTGTTTGGGTTTTTCCCATGCGGTTTTGTAATCCCCCATTTATTTTATTTCAGTCTAAATTTAGCAAAAAAAAAACAAAAATATATTTTGATCACTTCCCTTTTAGTTATGCCTTGATACTTGCTTGATATTTGCCTATTTCTTCAGGGCTTGTGATCTCGATGTATTCTGAACTCCTCCTTATTGGATGGACATTGAGATGTCTCAGGATCTTATAGAATGGATCGTTGATCTGTTTGTACTCCCTACCATCTTTGGTGTCTTGGGACTGGTTTCTGTATATAGATGTGTAGAGGAGTGTGGCTTTCCTCTGTGAGGTTGACCGCACCACAGATGGTCACCAATACTCCTTTGTATGAGGGAGCCCAGTTAGTTCCATCTCCTATGGATTGGTGTTTCTCTTTGAGGATTCAACCGCATCTTAGATGGTCGCCGATTCTCCCGTTTACGTGAAGAGGTCAGGTAGTTCCATCCCTTTGGTCTGAAGCCAATGAAATGTGGTGGATTGAAGGTTGATCCCAGTACCATTTACAAGTGTTTGTGCTTTGGTAGGGGGTAAGACCGAACCATGAGTGGCTGCCTATGTACTCCTATTGAAGAGGAGATCAGGTCTGTGTAATTCGAACCCGGTGTGAAGGTTTAATGCTGTATGTGGCAAAGGGGTGTAGAGATTTTTTTGTTTTTTGTTTTATTGTGACCGAACCATATAAAATGGCTGCCTACGTATTCCCGTGTATCAAGGAGATCAGGTCGGCGTAGTTCGCCCCTTGTTTATGGGGGTTTGCAGCCAATGAAAAGTTTGATCCCATGTTCAAGACAAACTACGGGGGATAAAGTTTGATCCTATGTACAGGACAAACTGTAGGTGGGGAAAGTAATAATCCCTGATGGGACAAAACTACGGGTGTGAAAAGTTTTAAAGGCAAAGTTGTGTGAAGGATCTAATGATCCGGAACCAGGCTGCTAGTTGGAAGGGAGTGTTTGTCCCCTGATGGGGCAAATGCGCGTGAAGAAAGGTTGTATGTAGTGAAGGGTTATAAAACCTGAAATGACTGGGGATCTGGTGATCCAAAACTAGGATGTTTGCTTGATGGTAACCTCAGACATAGTACCATTTCATGGTGTTCGAGTTGATGAGCTGTGGAAATTCATCGCCGTCCATTTCCTGCAATCGGAGAGCACCTCCTCCTGTCAATACCTCCTTGACAACAAATGGGCCTTCCCAATTTGGGGTGAATTTTCCCTTAAGACTGATCTTGGTGTTCAATGATCTTCTTCAAAACCAAGTCGTGTTATTTGAACCGCCGTAGCCGGACTTTTCTGTTGTAGGATCTGGCGATCCTCTGTTGGTATAACTGACCATGGAAAATAGCATCACTTCGCCTTTCGTCTATTAGAGACAATTAGTGATACCTATCTTGTAACCATTGGTCTTCATCCAGCTGAGCGTCTACACTCTGAGAGATTCCATTTCCACCTCTATGGGGAGTACTACTTCCATCCCATAGGTTAATGAATAGGGGGTTGCCCCAGTGGAACTGCGCATTGATGTTTTGTAGGCTAACAGATTCAGAGGCAATAAGTCAGGCCATCCTTTGTGATTGGCGGACATCTTTTGCATGATCTTCTTGATGTTTTTGTTAGCCACTTCAACAACACCATTCATCTTTGGACGGTAGATGACGGAGTTGAGATGTTTGATGTGGAATTTACTGCACAACTCCTCCATCATTTTGTTGTTGAGGTTCTTAGCATTCTATGATACAATTACCTCTGGTTGTCCATATCGACAAATGACATTGTTTCTAATGAAAGCAATGATGACTTCTTTGGTAACCCCCGGGAAGGAGGTCGCTTCTACCCACTTGGTGAAGTAGTCAATCATGGTGAAGATAAAGAATGCCCACAATTGGCTTTGGGGCTCGATGGGCCCGATCACGCCCATTCCCCACATTGACAAGGGCCAGTATGAATCGATATTGTGGAGCTCCTTGGAGGGGTGTGGATAGCATTTCCATGAATTTGACATTGGTAACATCTCTTGACGTGATCATCACAACGACTTTGAGAGAGAGCCAGAATGCCCTATTCTTAGGATCTTTTTAACAAGTAGGGGGGGCTCATGTGTGGGGCCACATAGTCCACTATGGATTTCATCCATGAGCCTCTCGAAGCTTGGTCCTTGTCCGGACATTTGAGGAGACCTAATCGACATCTCTTTTGTAGAGTGCGTCTCGCTCGTGTAGAATTTCATAGCCGGTCGATGGATCCGCCTTCTTTTATTCTGCTCGCCTCGGTGGTGTAGATCCATCTTGTAAGTACTCCTTAACATGCTGATACCAAGGGTGTTGGATGTGAGGTAGCTCATCCGATACTTCTCCAACATAATTCATATAGGTTGGTGCCTTTTGTTGGGCAAATGTGAGGGTGGGCATGTTTTTCTTGTCAAGTATGTTGATCAAGGAGGCCAAGGTTGCTAGAGCATCTGCAAAATCATTCTTATTTTGAGGAGCGTGGAGGAAGGATATCTCTTCAAACTCTGAAGCCATCTCAGAAACTGTGACACTTCAAACCGGGGTCTTCGACCTACTCGTTTTGGTCATCACGATAAAATACAAATAACCACCTTTAAACAACATACGATAACGAAAATGCGGAATATAATAAACGTACGTCGTTAATACAAAAGGTATTACTAGTCCCAAGATATGATAACCTTAATATCGTCTTACAAACATACCCTATAATAGTAATTAGGGTTCATAATACATAATAGTAATTTAAATTAAGCATAAGATAAATTCTGCTCCTCGCAACTATCCTACATCTTTCCTTTACCCTTGTCCTTTCCTGAGGTCCCGGGCTTAGCTGCAATATAATTTATGATATAGCAAGGATGAACAACAAGTTTGCTCAACAAGTTTAAATACAACAATAAGGATATGTCATGATGAATGGAAAATATCTCACAATGAATTCAACAATGTGAATATCTGAAGGATTCAACAATATGAATATTAAACCCAAGCACTTTATGCGTGATAAGTTTCACTGGTTGAACCGTAAACCCGGACATTTTGGGATCGATTCCCGCTTGCAACAAGTGTGAGGGCCATGGATCGCACATTTCTGGGCGAAGCCATATCTTAAGCCGAGCCTGTGCGTAAAGCCTAGTCCGGGGTGGGGAGACTTAGTCCGACTACGGTTGGGAAACTCCACATTAACAAAAAAAAATAATATGAATATTAGAAGCAACGATAATGATTGATTTTAGAATAACTGCTAGTCAAGTAGACTTTGAACTATAACGCTCCAATGGAATCAATAGCTAATTGACCCTTTGGTTATTGGCTAAAGAATAAGTACTTGAGGGGATCAGCCTCACGTACACTATGTATATGCATAACCTTCAAATATGTTCTTTGTATCATATACTAGATACCTGGGGATACTCCCCTATCATAGAAGGGATGTTCTTTCAGTCTAAGAATCCTTACCATCAATTGATTTGGATAGCTTTTATAAAACTTCATATACTTGTCTGACCGAACAAAGGTTCAGACTCTATCTGACACAGTTCAAGAATTATAGAACTTTAAATGAAGTACAAGTCCAAGACTGTACGAACTCCAGTGCACTAAGTGCGAATATAAATGTGGAATAATTGTAAGGTAATTAAAACCATCGCATTTGGTGCAGCGGTTAAGGATTGATTGGAGGCAAGCCGTAAACCCGGACGTCTTCAGTTCGACCCCTGCTAGTAACAAATGTAGGCCAGAAATGGTCGTGGCTACTTGCATTTCTGGCGCAAGTCGGGTAACAAACTGCTCTGGTATCGGGCTCGGGGGATTAGTCGAATTGCGGATCGAAAACCCACGGTTAACCAAAAAAAAAATTGTTGCTAAATTTAGACTAAAATAAAAAAAATGCGGGATTACATAACTGCATGGGAGAGACCCAAACAGAAATAGCAGAGACACCATAGGACTTGCCTTATGGTGTAAAGACTATAAAAGGATACAGGCGACTGCAAGAAAGAAAAGTTACAGTACATGTCAAAGCATAATAAAGAAGACGCCCGAGCACGGAACCCACGAACCAGCTACCACACGTGGCCGAAACCCCACTCTAAGACACTGAAGAGACCATCAGGAAAAACCGTAGTCAAAGTCCGAACTGGCCGAAACCGAATCCACACTCTACGAAGACCCACTCAAGGCCGAAACCGCACTCTACGAAGATCCACTCTACAAAGCCCGCCATCGAGTCCCACAAAATCAAGATCTAGCCATCCGAACCCCTCTTGGCCGAAGCCCCTCATTGTCAAAGTCCAAAACCATTGAAGATACCATAATGAAAGCGAAGTCATAAGGCCGAACTGGCTAAAGCTAGGCCAAGGCGAAGCCCCACTCTTTCGAAGATGACCCACTCGAGGCCGAAACTCACTCTATGAAGACCCACTCTCCAAATCCGCTCTATGAAGGCGACCCCCACCAGGCTGAAGCCGCACTCTATGGAACGACCGAAGCCCCACTCGTGGTCGAAGCCCACTAGACGAAGATCCATACTACAAAGACAGCGAGGCCCCCCAGCCGAGGACATCATAACCAAAACCAAGCCGAACTGACCGAAGCAGGCCGAACTGTATGGAGATGACCCACCCTAGGCTGAAGCCCCACTCTACGAAATAACCGCTCTACGAAGACCCACTCTCCGAAACCTCACTCTACGAAAACCCCCTTGGGCATACTCCACTCTACGAAGCACACTCCACGAGACCCTACTCTACGAAACCACGCTCTTCAAAAGCCCCACTCTACAAAGCACCACTCTATGAGTCCCCACTCTATGAAGCCACGCTCTACGAAGGCCCCACTCTACGAAGGCCCCATCTCTACCAAGTGCAGCTCTATGAGAGCAGCTACAACACAAAGGATCTATAGCATTGTCTAGACTTGATTTTTTGAAATTTAGCATTAGAATGAAGCCCACACTTTACCAAATGAATAATATCACGAATTAGGATCCGAGTAGGAGTGGATGTGTGGGAGAAAATCCTGGCATTTCTTTCAGTCCAGAATTTTTTTTTTTTGCTAAATTTAGACTGAAATAAATAAATGGGGGATTACATGACTGTATGGGATAGACCCAAACAGAATATCATAGACACCATAGGACATGCCCTATGGTGTAAAGACTATTTAAAAGATACAAGCGACTGCCATAAAGAAATGTTACAGTATATGTCTTAGCATAATGAAGGCGCCCGAACACGAAACAACTTAAACAAGCTGCCACTCGTGGCCGAAGCCCCACTCTACGAGGACCCACTTAACGAAGCCCCACAAATTCGAAGACTAAGCCACTGAGGATAACCTTTAGGAAAAAGAAGACAAAGATCGAATAGGCCGAAGCTATATATAGCCAAAGCCCCACTCTACGAAGACCCCACCGAGGCCGAAGGTCACTCTAGGAAAATCTAGCCGAAGCTCACTCTACGGAGACCAAAACTTAGGGCGAGAAGCTCGCTCTTTAAGACCCAGTGAGGTAGAAGGTTACTCTACTTAAAATCCAAATGAAGCTCACTCTACGAAGACTCAGCCGAACCCTACTCTATGAAGATCGACACCCCACAACAAATACCCAATCAAGTCCAAAGATCACTCTACGAAGACCCCGATGAGGCCAAAGGGAACTCTACGAAGACCCCACTCTACGATCAGAGCTCGAAGACCAAGGACCCACTCTACGAACTGGAAGATGCACTCTACGACCAAGGCGCACTCTATGATCATTGCTCGAAGACCAAGGCCCCACTCAACGAACTGGAAAAGCTGGCCAGACTGGGAAGAGGACCCATTCACAGCCTCTACAAAGCCCTCTAGCCAAAGCCTCTTAGAGCTCGAAGACCGGAAGCCCTCTCAAGAAGGTGTCCCACTCTAGGCCAAAATACCACTTTTCAAATAACCTTTATGCTAAAGACCACTCTCAGGAGATTCTGCTAGGCCAGGCTTCAAAATCAAAGCACCTAGAGCACCAGATGATAGTAACAGGCCATACACTTAAGCTTTTGGAATCTAGCATAAGTGTGGAGATGACATTTGATGATATGAATGAGATCCCGAAGAATGACCCGAACAGGTGTAGCCTTGTTGGGGAAGATCCTAGTATTACGCTCCTGCCAAATCCGATACACCACAGTAGCAAAGCCAAAAATAAGTAATCCATGCTTAAGACTAGAACCAAAGTTATAACAGAGAAACTCAGTAATTGAGGTCCAACTTCAGTTCATCCCACGCTAGCCACAACGTCTAAGGATAGCGACCAGAAGCTGAAAGGAGAATCTATATTGAAAGAAAAGGTGCTAAAATGTTTCCCTTTTTTGTAGAGCAGAGGACACAAATGGGATTCACGTCCATACCAAACATAATAAGTCTGTCGATTTTCCGAAGCCCCTTGTGGAAAGCGAGCCAAAGAAGGAAAGAGTACCGAGGAGAAACCATATTATGCCAGACCATTTTAGACCACCCCACATTTAAACCAATTTTACGGATGGAACACCAAAAAGTAGATGTTTTAATGTCCTTAGCCTTAGTGCCATCCCAGAGAAGAGTATCCTGAGCATCAGAGTTACATAATCTGGACATATCGAAAAAATTCCTGAATTCTATAAGTCATTATGGTTTGAAGTTGGAAGAACCCAGTTGGAGTTAATGATGATTTGGCTAACAGAGGTCGTTGGCCCAAGGCCAGAGTTCAAAATCAAGGGAGAATGGATAGAAGAAGCTAGAGGAGTAAGGCCTAGCCATGGATCTTGTAAGGAGATACATCTCCTTCGACATTGGGAATGGTGCTAAGACAAGCCTCTGGTTTGATCCTTGGCTTGGGCAAACCCCTTTGGCAACCTCCATTCACTCGTCTTTGATTGCTAACTCTGGGCTTGGACCAAATGCTTGTGTGGATAGAATTCTAGATGGGTTCTCCCTGTATCAAATCATCAGGATGTTATTGCCTTCCGTGAACCATTTGACCTTTCTAGATCGTGCAACTCTGGCAAGAATGGCGGCATACTTTGGGATGGTACTAGGGTAAATGAGGTGAGGGCAACAACTATTTGGAACTCTATTCGGCAGGAGGGGTTGGTTGTGATTGGCACAATTTAGTTTGGCATAAAAGTGTCCCTCCCCATCTCTCTTTCATCCTCTGGCTTGCTTTCCATAAGGGACTAAGAACGTCGGATCGTCTCTTGCAATTTGGGCTGGATATCAATCCCACATGTGTGCTCTACTCAAATACAACTGAAACTTTCAACCACATGTTTTTTGAATGCCCTTTCTCTTTTCAGATATCGCTTTTGTGGTTGGCGTGGATTAAGTAGAAATTGGTCTACTATTACTGGTTTCATCATACATTGGTCTGGCAAAAATTTCCACCATAGCCTGCTGACTTTTGGGTTCGCTTATGTGGTCTATCGGATATGGAATGAACGAAATGCCAGGATCATCTCCAAAAAACTCACCCCTGCTAGGACTATACTTCATGATATTATTCATCTTATCAAGTGTGGTCTTCACACTAATGCTAAATTTCAGAAATTAAAGTCCAGATCATGTTTTCAACATCTAATTTTATAAGTGGCTGCTGGGTTGCCTTGTGGGGTGTCTTGAGGCTTATGGACTCTATCCGCTATTGGGCTTCTGGAGTGATGTATGGATCAACTGCAAAGGATGAAAAGCCTCTTGGGTTCTGTCTTCCTTTGATTGAGTTTGTTGTTGGAAAGCTTTGTCTTCGGGTGTTGAAGTGCTGAAGGAATTTGCAGGAAGGAGTCTGGGAGCTCGTAGAGAGATTTCCTCGATGGGCCTTCACATCCATAGAGAGGGTTATCGCATGGGGGGGGGTTAAGAGAATGGAGTATGGCTTGGAGGGGTTTTTGTAGAGTAAGGGCTTGTAGAGTGGGTTACTCTACGGGCTTCCTTAAAGAGAGCCTTCGTAGAGTGGGGTGTTTCGTAGAGTGGGACTTGGGGAATCGTAGAGTAGGGGGAGTCGTAGAAGGGAGCTTGGCTTGGAGGAGTTTTCGTAGAGTGGGGGCTCGTAGAGTGGCCTACACTACGGGCTTCCATAGCGTGAGGCTTCGTAGAGTGGAAACTTGGTTTGGGGTCTTCGTTGAGTGGGGGCTTTGGAGAAAGATTTCGGAGAGTGGATCCTTTAGTAGAGTTTGGCCTTGATGAGGTTTGGTCTTTGGTGTTTGAGGGCCTCGGAGTATGGGGTACCCGCAGTGAGGGTTTCAGTAGCAAGGATCTTCATAAATAGGACTTCGGCTTCAGGGGGGTAGTTGCAGCTGCTCCACTTCGGGCGTCTTGACATTTTATGCTTTGTTCTGTTTCTGTAATCTTTTATAGCATCGATTCATAGTCTCTTCATCATAGGGCATATCCTATGATGTTTTGCTTTTCTGTTTGGGTTGTCTCCCATGCGGTTTTGTAATCCCCCATTTATTTATTTCAGTCTAAATTTAGCACAAAAAAAAAGCACCATTACCGATAGAAATGGAGATGTACTTGCAAGCAATAGGACGTAGCTTAAGAACTTTTCTCCAGATCCAAGAACAATCCAAGGGAATAGGCATAATCCAGAAGTATTTGTTTTTGAGATGGACAACTCGCACCCACTTAGCCCTGAAAGAGGAGGAGGAGGGAGAAATGATTTGCCATAGATGCATCAAAATCTGAGCTTTGATCCACTCTTCAAGGTTCTTGATAGCCAACCTCCCCTTCGGCAAATGAGAGACAAATTTTGTTCCAAGCAACTTTAGCGCCAGATTTACCCATAGAAGCCCTTTCCAGAGGAATCTGGACATGGAAGATTTCATATCATTGATAGCTGAAGCAAGGAGGATAAAGTGGGCAGACCAATAGGCTTGGATAGAGTGAATAACCGATTTGATCAATTGCAAACTACCAGCATAGGAGAGAAAACTATTAGTCCAAGAAGTAATTCTGGATTTCAGCTTTTCAAGGAGGGGTTGGCAGTCTGCAAGACTAAGTTTGGTTGTGATCAACGAAACCCCAAGAAATTTTGTAAGAAATGAGTCCAACTGGAATCCCAGAGTAGACAGGATATCTTCACTAGTGTCAGGAGGAACATGGGAGAGAAAGCACATGCTCTTCGAGGCATTAATACGCAGGCTAGACTGAGAGGAGAACAGATCCAGGCAATTTTTTATGGTAATAACAGAGCCAATGTCTCCACGGCAGAAGATGATGAGATCATCCGCAAAATAGAGATGAGATAGGGAGAGGGCATCTATCTTCCAGTGATGATGAAAAGAAGGAAGCTTGGATGCTCTAGAAAGCATAAGGGATAGAACTTCCAAGATAATGACAAAAAGATAAGGTGAAAGAGGGTCCCCTTGCCTAAGCCCGTCAGTATCCTTTAAAGTAGCCACAAAGAGCACCATTGACCTCGATGAGAGAAGGAAGTGGAGGTAATGCAAGCTTTAATCCAGAATAGGAATTTCGGGGGGAAGTTAAAGGAACGAAGAACAGCCATTAGGAAATCCCTAGAGATGAAGTCAAAAGCTTTCCTAAAATCAATTTTCATTGCACATCTAGGTTGCCCGTAGGGCCTATGATAATTCCTGAAGAGTTCTTGAGCAAGAAGAATGTTATCACCAATCCTTCTACCTTTTATAAAAGCAGCTTGGTTTAGAGAAATGATAGAAGGAAGGATACCCATGAGACGCGAGGCAATAATCTTTGAAATGCATTTATATGTGGTATTACAACAAGATATTAGTCTATAGTCATTCATGGAAGATGGGTTGGCATTTTTGGAAACAAGAGCAATGGCCGTAGCATCAGTGCCTCTGAGAAGACATCCTTGATGGAAAAAAGATTGAATGGCAGCAGTGAAGATCGAGCCCACAATATCCCAAGTAAGAATAAAAAAGTAAACATTAAAACCATCTGGGCCAGGACTCTTATTCTTTTTGATGTGCTTCAAAGTATTAAGAATTTCCTCATCGGTAATATCACGTTCAAGCAACAGAGCTTGTTGAGATGATATCATGGAAGAGACCACATGATTCTGTGTCCCGGATAGCTTGATCAACAGCTAGGATCGCCCAAATAGAGAGCGGAAATGGTCAATCTGCAATACCTTGGGATATTGAGTGACCATAACACAAATCCCCTCAAAGATTTTCAATAGATAGGATTTTATTATGGTTCCATCTGTTCTTGATTTGGTTATGGAAGAACACAGTATTCTTGTCCCTTTCCTTATGCCATTGTATCCTAGCCTTCTGTTTCAGAAGCTTTTCTTCACAAAGAAGGTTAGCCCAAAGGGTGGCCGATTGGGACTGCTGGAGGGAGAGGAGGAGAGGATCGGTGGGGTTTAAGGTAATAGCCTGATGCGTATCATAAAGAAGAGCTCTAGATTTTTCAACATTGGAATGGAGATTACCATTAACACGATTGAGATATATTAAGGCCTTCTTCGACAACTTTTGAGCTTACCCGAAAGAATTTGCAATAGGTCCCCAGAGGCGTGAGTATTCCAAGCATATTGCACAACTTCCATGAAATTTTCTAAACCAACCATGAAATTGAAAAACTGGAATGGCTTTGGAAGGCGGGAATGACCAGCCAAGATTCACCACCACAGTGGCAATGGTCGAAAGCTCTCGAGGAGTAAAAAAGGGCCCTGAGAAGTAGGGAAAGAATCCACCATAAGTGATTAACCATAGCTTTGTCAAACTTTTTTTGTAGGTCGGATTAGCTAACCGAGAGTCCCACCAAGTGAGGAGAGGACCGAGGCTCGTAAGTCCACCAAGGATAAATCGAGAGAAGGTCTTTGAAGTCTTGCATGGGATAATCCCAAGAGATAGCACCTCCATTGATTTCAGATAGAGATGGACAACATTAAAATCACCCGTAAGAGACCAAGGCAAAGTTTATGTTCCGAGCAAGATCCTAAAGATCTTTCCACAAAGCCTTCCTCTCAAAGAGGAGTGTTGAGCCCATAAATAATAGTAACAAACAATTGGGAATCGAGACTAATAGAGAGACAAAACAAAGGTATAAATTGAGAAGAGGAAGATATTATATCGACTTTCCAAAAAAACAGGTCCCAACCATCCCAAATTCTACCATTATTATGAAAGTCATAATTAAAATGCCATTCAAATGATTACAAATAGACTTTGAGATCAAGAATGGCCTTTGTGCTTTTGACCCTAGTCTCTATCGGACCAACAAAAGAGAGACTATGTTTAACAATGAGAGCTCGGACACTAGCCTCGCTTGGGAGACTTATTAACACCTCTAATATTCATAGAGCAAAAAGATAACATAAAAGATAGGAAAATTTAAGTAGGGGGGACTTGAGGCTCCCCCCTCCTTTGATCTTTTCTTAGAAACTTGGCCTCAGACGCCAGTAAGTTTTGGCCTTTATGCTTAAGGTCACGTACATCCTTCTCATCAATTTGTCTTAACTTGGTCACAAGGGGTTGGGTGGGAGTGTTATTTGTATCCGAAAAACCATCGAGGGGCTAATGAAGTTAAAAGAGTTTAGGCTAGGCAACATCGAGGGAGGGGGGAAGATGAGGTGCCAAAGAAGCTTGGGACCTTTAGACACCAACGCCCGCCTATCAAAAGGCAAGCTATTGGGAGGAGCAAAGTGGATGACAACTCCAGAAGTTCCAGGATGGACCAATGAGGCCGATCCCAAGGGGAGGTTTAGGAACCCATTTGAAGTCAAGTGAGGGGCACCAAGAAGAGAATGCCCAAATGATTTACAAAGTGAGAACAGAGTGAGGTTTATTTTGATATTCGACTTTAACAACTACGACTTTTTCTGGCCTTAGATTCCTCATCAAGGACCACAACATCCGCATTCAGATGGAAAGGCAGAGAAGAAGAGACTTCAATGCACATCCTTGCAAAGTTCATTGGTTCCAAATTTTTTTCAGAATAACTTTATCCACAAACATAGGTTGCCCTATTCCACTGTAAAGATAGCTCAAACCAAAGCGCGATAGATAAAACATGATAATATTATGAAATTTCACCTGCATTGGGGTTTTAGCAGTGATCTGATTGGAAATCCAATCCCTCCTTCCAAAGGTTTGAGATAAAGTAGCTTATTAGAGATGTACCAAGGGCCAAGAGCAAGAATATTATCTTGTTCTACGGGAGAGAGAGAATTTAAAACAAAGTAACCTTTATCCGGAGGAAAATCTTCGCAGCAGCCATGCTTGTCCCAAAGCTTATGCACACTTTCTTCCACAAGTTTGAAAGGAAGCCCTGGAGTGAACTAAACTCCCAATCAAACAAGAGTTCCAAAGACTATTCCCTAATTGAAGAACCTCGGAGGGGGGCTTAATAGTGATGGAACCATTCTCTGTAGAAGGGGAGAAGGGGAAAGTATTCAAGGTCAAGCAGACTTTGGGGCCATAGCAACAACAGAGCTCCAAGATTTTGTTCCAGCCAAAATAGCTGGGCTAATAGAAGGGCCAGAACCAAGCACACCATCCTCACCCCCTGGAGCCAAGGGGGGACCAAGACTCTCAGCCAAACCAGAGGCTGCATTCTTCGAACAAGGAACTCGAATGGGACCTTTAATGACCATATCATGGTCATCAACTTGTTTAATAGATTTACCTTTACTAGCATAATCGTTAATATATTAAGCAGAGAATCCTTGTGCTAAGATAAAGTTCATGAGAATGTTACTCTTTTTACGTTCATCGGCTGCATCAATCTGTCCTTGATGCTACAGGATTTGAGTTGCCTTGAAAATTTCAGACATAGAGGACCCGAGATGAGCTCCAATACTATTTTCTGCTACACTATTAACCTCAGAGTCTGAAGAAGCCTCAACATCAACCGGGACCATAACAGGTAAGGGGGCCAATTCTGCCATAGCAGTTACTTCAACTAAAGGAGAATTGGGTCTAGAAACCCCAAACTCCACAAACATGTCTCTCGAATTGCTACTGGTCGAATTACCAGCAGAAAGGTGAGAATGGTCAACCATGGAAGCTGGACGGAGAGAGGGGAAGAGAGACGGAGGGGGACGGAGGAGGAAGAGGAAGGACCTAAAAGAGGGAAACAGAAAAATTTGGTAAGGACAGAAAAGTTTGGTGAGGATTGGCGGGAGACTAAAAAGGAAAGAGGGAATAACGGAAGTAGATGAAAGGAAACAGAAATCTAGAGAGAAGGGAGAGAACACATCCTAGAGAGATAAACTAACCCGTGCTCATTTGTTATTTTGTCTTTCAGTCCAGATTATATAGACCACAGTAGCAAATCCAAAATGGAGAAGACTAGAGTGAAAACTTGTACGGGAGCGGCTAGAGATAAAGCCAGTAATAGAGGCCCAACTCCTACTAAACCCTCTCCAACCACACTGCCTTAGGACAGCTATCCGAATCTGAAAAGAAAAGAAGCATTCAAAGTATAGATGGTTAAAAGTTTCCCTATCATTAGAGCAGAGCACACACATAGGGTCAATAGCAAGGCCAAATTGTGTTAATATGTTGATGGTCCGAAGCCCCTTATGAAAAGCAAGCCAGAGAATAAAAGATTGCCGGGGCGGTACAATCTTGTGCCAAACCAAGCTATGCCAAGACACGGTAGGCCCTGTCAGCCGAATAGAATTCCATATGGTAGTAGCCTTAACATCATTTATACCATCCCATAAAAGACCATCACGGTTTGCAGAGTTACAAGGTCTAAAGTAGTCAAAAGAGTTCCGAAAAATAATGACATCCTGGTGATTCGAAGCAGGTAAGACCCACCTAGAGTTATGAATGATGCTATTCACACAGACATAAGGACCAAGGCTAGAGTTGACAATCAGAGACGAGTGAACAGAATTTGCCAAAGGAGATTGTCCAATCCATGGGTCAAACCATAGGCTATTATTTGCTCCGTTACCTATGTCAAAAGATATGTGCCTACGGGCGAAATCCCTGCATTGTAAAACTTTCCTCCAAATCCAAGAGCAGTCAGAAGGGATAGGAATAGCCCAGAAGGATTTAGACTTGAGCAGTGTTTTATGAACCCATTTTGCCCAAAGAGAAGGAGACAGGGGATTTATGACGTGCCAAAGGTGCATCAAGATAAGCGATTTATTCCAATCCGCTAGACCACCCTCTGCAAAGGGAAGACAAATCTTAGTCCAAGCAACTTTAGAGCCATGTTTGTCCATGGATGGACCCTTCCAAAGGAATCTAGACATGGACAATTGAAGATCTTTAAAACTGCTGCATAGGAAGGATGAAGTGAGTAATTAATAAGCTTGAGAGGCATGGACAATCGACTTGATAAGTTGCATACTACCGACGATATAAAAGGAACTTATTTGTCCATGAGCTAATTTTGGCTTTGACCCTTTCAAGGAGGGGGCGGCAGTCAACAAGGCTAAGTTTCGAGGTGATCAAGGGAACCCCCAAGAATTTTGCAGGGAACACCCTCAACCAAAAATCCAAAAGGCTAAGGATAAGATCCGATTGGGCTGGAGGGATATGGGAGAAAAAATACATACTCTTTGAACCATTGATGTGGAGACCCGAGCCCAAGGAGAACTGGTCGAGACACATCTTAATATGCCTAACAGAGGCCCTCAATGAAGTCTGGGCAAGCATAAGGGAAAGGACTTCCATAATGATGACAAAAAGGTAGGAGGGATAGAGGGTCTCCTTGTCTAAGGCCTTTTGCCCCTTTGAAGTAACCACATAAAGCCCCATTGACCTTAACAGAGAAACTGGAAGTGGCGATTAAGGCCTTTATCCAAAAAAAAAATTTGGGCGGGAACTTGAAAAGTTGTAAAGCAGCCCACAAGAAATCCCAAGAAACAGAGTCAAAAGCTTTCCTGAGATCAATCTTCATAGCACACCTGGGCGGCCCAGAGGGTCTATGGTAGTTCTTGAAAAGTTCTTGAGCAAGAATGATGTTATCACCAATTCTCCTTCCCGGAACAAAGGCAGATTGGAAAGGGGATATGAAGGAAGGGAGAATATTCTTAAGCCTATACGCAATGAGCTTCGAAATGCACTTATAGGTAGTATTGCAGCAAGATATGGGTTTGTAATCATTCATAGAAGAGGGGTTCTGAACTTTCGGCACAAGAGCAATAGCCGTTGCATTAGTCCCCCTAAGTAGACATTCCTGACTGAAAAAGGAATGAATAGCAACAGTGAAGACCTCCCCAACAATGTCCTAAGAATGGAGAAAGAATTTTATTTTTTGGTAATGTGGAGTTTCCCAACCGCAATCGGACTAATCTCCCCACCCCGGACCAGGTTTACACACAGACTCGGCCTAAGACATAGCTCCACCCTGAAATGTGCGATCCGTGGCCACCACGCCCATTTCTGAGTATAACAAATGTTTCTAGCGGGGATCGAACTGAAGACGTCCGGGTTTACGGCTCACCCCCAATCAATCCTTAACCGCAACCGCTCATTCTTCTTCATGTGCTTAAGGGTGAACAAAATCACCTCAGTCGACACATCTCTGTCAAACAAAAGAGCTTGTTGAGAGGACACAAGCTTGGCCCCAAAAGAGATAGGAAGAGGGAAAGTAGAATTATTAGCATGGGAAGGCGTGCCAAGGAGATCATAGAAGTGGTTAACTGCAACACGTTGAACAGCCAAGTGCCCAAAACATAAATCACCCTCAGAATTCTCAATAGATAGAATCTTATTAGTATTCCTCCTTTGTTTAACTTGGTCATAGAAGTAACCTGTATTCTGATCACCCTCCTTCAGCCATTGAATTCTAGATTTTTGCTTTAAAAGTTTTTCTTCGAGGAGGAGAGCAGCGCAAAGAGAGTCAGTTTGAGATCTCTGGATAAGGAGGAGAGAGGGGTCACCTGGGTTTAGAGATATGGCTTGCTGAGTAGCGTGCAGGCAGTCCCTAGCCTGCTTCATATTGGAAGAAAGATTACCATTACGCTTATTAAGATCCTTTAAAACAAACTTCATAGTAGACAACTTCCCTGCCAGAATCTGAAGAGGGTCCCCCAAACAAGGAACGAGCCAAGCAGTCCGAACCACATCATGATAATTTTCCAAACCCATCATGAAATTAAAAAATTGGAAAGGCTTAGGAATGTTGGGCAAGGATAAACAAGTTTGAACCACCAAAGGACAATGATCAGATAAGTCGCGAGGGAAGAAAAAAGCTTGGGAGTTGGGAAAGGAATCCAACCAAAGGTTATTAACCAAAGCACGATCAAGCTTCTTGTATGTTGGGTTTGCTACTTGAGAATCCAACCAGGTTAGGAGAGGACCAATAACACGTAGGTCCATCAAGAGAAGGTCGTCAAGCTAATCCTTGAAGTCCTGCATACCATAATCCCATAAACAAGAACCTCCATCAATTTCAGTCAAGGATTTGACCACATTGAAATCCCCAAGAAGAGTCCATGGTTTGTCAATCGAGCTAGCAATATCTCTCAAATCATTCCAAAGAAATTTCCTTTCACTAGGCGTATTGAGCCCATAGACAACAGTAACAAAACCATTAAAACTAAAATTAACAGAAGAAATAGAACAGTGGATAAATTGTGCAGACTTTGTAATAACATTGACATTCCAGATATTTGGGTCCCATCCAACCCAAATTCTTCCATTAGCATGATACTCATAGTTATACTGCCATTGCCAATTCCTACAAATAGCTTTAGAGACATAATTAGCCTTAGGGGACTTAACCCTTGTTTCAACCAGGCCAACAAAAGAGATTTTATGCTTACGAATGAGATCATGGACGCTAGTCTGCTTTGGATACATATTTACACCTCTAATATTCATAGAGCAAAAATTATCATAAACAGGGGATGAGGTTAAGCTGAGGACTTCTTACTTCCCCCTCCTTTGATCTTTTTCTTTGAAGCTTGACCAAGGTCAAGAGATCCTATAGCTTTGTGTTTAAGATCCCTGACTTCCTTCTCATCAATCAGTTTAAGCTTACCCACAAGAGGGTTGGGAGAGGGAGTGGCATCAGTGTCGAGAAAGCACTGGATGACGATGATGGTTGACTACCACATGGGAGAGAAGGTTGAACAAATTAGAGTCAGGAGGAAGCAGCGAAACCTTCAGGCTAGAGTGTTGTTTAAGACCCTTAGCAACCACTGTCCAACCATCAGAAGGGAGGGGGCCAGAGGAAGAGCCATTGACAAGGGGGATAGGGGGAGTAATTTCTTTCTGTCCAACTTGTAACTTTGGGACCCATTTGAAGTTGGCACTAGGACAACGAGCAAGGGAGTGGGCGAAGGACTTGCAATGAGAGTAGAGGATAGGTCAATTTTGGTATTCCACCCTAACCCGAACAACTTTTTTAGTTTGGGTGTCCTCATCGATAACATCCACTTCCAGACAGCTAGGGAAAGAAGATGAAGTAGAAAGCTCTACACAAACTTTGGCAAAAGTCATCGGCTCGAATTTTCCTGTAACACTATCAACAAAAAGTGGCTTACCAATGCCACTAGCTTGGTAACTGAGACCTGTAGGAGAAAGGTAGGACATTGGGATATTATGAAATTTAACCTAAACTGGAGCTTTAGTGCAGGCTTCAAATTTGAAATCCATCCCTTCCTTCCAAAGCATGAGGCAAATGTGTTTGTTAGAGATGTACCAAGAGCGAAGGGCAAGAACATTTTCTCTTTCAAGAGAGTTTGAGAACTTAAAGACAAAAAACCCCTTATCATGCAAGAAAACCTTCTATAGTCTGTGCTTGTCCCAGAGCTTATGGATAGTTTCTTCAACTAGTTTAAAGGGGAGTCTAGAGTTGATAAAGCTCCCCACGAGGCAGGTATTCCCGAGGGTGTTTCCTTTTAGGAGAACCTCAGCCGGAGGTCTTATGCGTATTACTCCATCCTCCGAAGCCGGAGGTTCAGGGGGAAAATATTCAAGTAGAGAGAAGAGTTTAGGGTCACTCTTGGTTACCACATCACTCCAAGATTGTTTAGAAGGCTTAACAGCTTCAGGAGGGTTTACATCACATTTTACCTCCACACAGGCATCAAGGGAGGGGGACGCGTCCTTAGAAGATTCCAGACCCGACACAGGTGCAATAACTATAGGAAGTTCATCAGAGGATTTTAGGGAGCCAAGATCTATGATGTTGTGGTCGTTAACACTCCTAACATATTTTCCTTTGTTAGCGAAGTCATTTACATTTTGAAGCGAATAACCTTGGGCTTTGATGAAGTCCATTAAGGTAAGACACTTCCCACGCTCATCGCCTACATCAAGGCGACTACATTGCGATGGAGAGATGTGTTGCTTTGAATATCTCGGACATGGAGGGGCTGCATGGGACCTAAATTTTCCGTAACAATTTTGTTAATTTCTCGAGGAAGATTCAACAAAGGAAAAGTTTTGTCGAATGAGGCATGGGGTCGATTCTGCCATAGCCATGTCATTTGCAAGCAGGGAGTTTGGATTTGAAACCCCAAATCGGCAAAGAGGTCAAGCGAAAGGCTACTCTCAAAGTTGTCAGCCGAGAGGTGAGAGAAATCAACCATGGCGAGAGGGGAAGAGAGACTGAGGAGTACGGAGGAGGAAGGGAGGAGTACGAAGGAGGGTGGAAGAGAGGGGATGGACCTAAAAGAGGAAAACAGAAAAGTTTGGTAAAGACAGATAAGTTTGGTGAGGATGCGCGGGACACCAGAAAAGGAAAGAGGGAGATAACGGAAATAGAATGAAAGGAAACGGAAAGTTTAGAGAGAAGGGAGAGAACACATCCTAGAGAGAGAAACTAACCCATCCTTGATCCTTAAAAAAAACTGTTCTATAGGCTCAGATCTCTCAGATCCTTGATTTCTAAGGAGATAGGTGACTATGTCCGTGGATGAACCATGACCGCAGGACGTAACGTGATTAAAAAAAAATTGTAAGGTAATTAAACCACTTAATAACATGCTTGGAAATATAGTTCAAGCTTAAATGAATAACTTTCAATTCAACAATAACCTTCTCAAATACAATATGAGACGGATAGGAAACTTACACAAAATTCAAAGTTTTGTAAGTTAGGAAACTTGTAAACACAATAAAAATAGTATTGAATACTTGCTCAATATAAATTTGAGTACTGGATTGGGAACTTGCACAATCAAAGAGTGAAGTTCAAGGAAACTTACTGCTTTTCTCAAACCTACAATTTATTTCTAGCTTTAATTAACTTGCGTTGAAACGACCTAACATTAACAAGTCGGACTTTCCAATTACTATGTGTAAACTAATATGAGTCCACACTTACGTCCGGGAAAGCTTGATCAACAGCAGGACTTCCCAGCAATGAGCGGAAATGATCAACAACAATACCTTGGACAGCCGAGTGACCATAACACAAATCCCCCACAACATTTTCAATAGATAGGATTTTATTATGGTTCCATCTGTTCTTGATTTGGTTATGGAAGAACCCAGTATTCTTGTCCTCTTCCTTAAGCCATTGGATCCTAGAGTTATGTTTTAGAAACTTTTCTTCACATAAAAGGTCAGCCCAAAGGGAAGCCGATTGGGACTGCTGGAGAGAGAGGAGGATAGGATCTGTAGGGTTTAAAGTAATAGCCTGTTGCGTAGCATGAAGAAGAGCTCTAGATTTTTCAACATTGGAAGAAAGATTACCATTAACACAATTCAGACATATTAAGGCCTTCTTGACAGCCCTGAGCTTACCCAAAAGGATTTGCAATGGGTCCCCAGAGGCAGGAGTATTCCAAGCATATTGGACAACATCCATTAAATTTTCTAGCCCAGCCATGAAATTAAAAAACTTGAATGGCTTCGGAAGGCGGGGAAGGATCAGACCAAGATTAACCACCACATGGCAATGGTCAGAAAGCTCATGAGGAGTAAAAAGGGCCTGAGAAGAAGGGAACAAATCCAGCCATAAGTGATTAACCATTGCTCATCCCGACTTTTTTATAGGTCGGATTAGCTAACCCGAGAGTCCCACCAAGTGAGGAGAGGACCAGAGACTCACAGTTCCACCAAGGATAAATCAGAGATAAGGTCTTTGAAGTCTTGCATGCCATAATCCCAAGAGATAGCACCTCCATTGATTTCAGATAGAGATTGGACAACATTAAAATCACCCAGAAGAGACCAAGGCAGGTTTATGTTCTCAGCAAGATCTCGAAGATCCTTCCACAAAGCCTTCATCTCAGTAGGAGTGTTGAGCCCATAGATAATAGTGACAAAAAATTGGGAATCAAGACTGATAGAGGAGACAAAACAATGTATAAATTGAGAAGACGAAGATATTATATTGACTTTCCAAAATATAGGGTCCCAACCCACCCAAATTCTACCATTATTATGAAAGTCATAATTAAAATTCCATTCCCAGTGTTTACAGATAGACTTTGAGATTGCAATGGCCTTAGTGCACTTGACCCTTGTCTCTATAAGACCTACAAAAGAGAGACTATGTTTAACAATGAGAGTCTAGACACTAGCCTGCTTGGGAGACTTATTAACACCTCTAATATTCATAGAGCAAAAAGATAACATAAAGATAGGAAAAAATTTAAGTAGGGGACCTGAGGCTCCCCCCTCCTTTGATCTTTTTCTTAGAAACTTGGCCTGTATCAGCAGAAGTTTTGGCCTTATGCTTAAGGTCACGGACATCCTTCTCATCAATTTGTCTTAACTTGGTCACAAGGGGGTTGGGCGGAGGAGTGATATCTGTATCTGAAAAACCATCTGAGGGCGCGATAAGGTTAAAAGAGTTAGGGCTAGGCAACACAGAGGGGAGGGGGGAAGTTGAGGAGCCAGTAAGCTTGGGACCTTTAGACACCAAAGTCCAGCTATATGAAGGCAAGCTATGGGTATGGGCAGGCGGGATGATAGCACCAGAAGTTCCATGATGAATAGAAGAATCCGGCTCCGAAGGGGTAGGTTTAGGAACCCATTTGTAGTTGGCGGAGGGGCACCGAAGAAGAGAATGCCCAAAGGATTTACAGTGAGAATAGAGCTGAGGTTTATTTTGATATTCGACTTTTACAACTACAACTTTTTCAGTCCTAGATTCCACATCAAGGACCACAACATCCAGACTGGAAGGAAAGGCAGAGGAAGAAGAGACTTCAATGAACCACCGGCATTTGGCACAGCAGTTAAAGATTGATTGGGGGCGAGTCGTAAACCCAGACGTCTTCAGTTCGATCCCCGCTAGCAACATTTGTTAAAACTTAGAAATGGGCATGGTGGCCACGGGTGGCACGTTTCAGGGTGGAGCCATGTCTTAGGCTGAGCCTGTGCATAAGCCTAGTCCGGGGTGGGGAGATTAGTCCGACTGCAGTTGGAAAACTCCACATTAGCAAAAAAGAAGAGACTTCAATGCACATCCTTGAAAAGTTCATTGGTTACAGTTCTTCAGTAACTTTATCCACAGATAGAGGCTGCCCTATTCCACTAGCAAGGTAGCTTAAACCAGGGGCAGATAGATAAGACATGGGAATATTATGAAATTTCACCCAGACAGGGGTTTTAGTGCAAGATTCAGATTGGAAATCCAATCCCTCCTTCCAGTGTTTGAGATAAATTAGCTTATTAGAGATGTACCAGGGGCCAAGAGCAAGAATATTATCTCGTTCGGCCGGAGAGGAGAACTTAAAAACAAAATATCCTTTATCTTGGAGGAAAATCTTCTACAGGCCATGCTTATCCCAAAGCTTATGCACACTTTCTTCCACAAGTTTGAAAGGAAGCCTTGAGTGAGAACGAAACTACCAATCAAACAAGAGTTCCAAAGAATATTCCCTAATTGAAGAACCTCAGAGGGGGGCTTAATAGTAATGGAACCATTCTCACTAGAAGGGGGAGAGGGGGGAAAGTATTCAAGGTTTAAACAGGACTTCGGGGGGGCCATAGCCACAATAGAGCTCCAAGTTTTTGTTCCAGCCAAACTAGCTGGGCTAATAGAAGGGCCAGAACCAAGCACACCACCCTCGCCCCCGAAGCCAAGGGGGAACCAGGACCAGCAACCAAACTAGAGGCTACATTCTCAGAGCGAGAAACTCTAGGGGGACCTTTGACGACCATATCATGCTCATCAACTTGTCTAATAGATTTACCTTTACTAGCATAATCATTAATATGTTGAGCAGAGAATCCTTGAGCTAAGATAAAGTTCATGAGAATGTTACTCTTCTTATGATCATTAGCATCATCAAATCCGTCCTTGATGCGACAAGATTTGAGCTGCCTTGAAAATTTTAGACATAGAAGACCCGAGATGAGCTCCAATACTATCATCTGCCACACTATTAGCCTCAGAGTCTGAGGAAGCCACAGCATCAACCAGGACCATAACAGGTGAGGGGGCTGATTCTGCCATAGCAGATACTTCAACAGAAGGAGAAATAGGTCTAGAAACCCCAAACTCCACAAACATGTCTCTCGAAGTGCTACTGGTCGAGTTACCAGCAGAAAGGTGAGAATGGTCAACCATGGAAGCTGGCCGGTGAGAGGGGAAGAGAGATGGAGGGGAACAGAGGAGGAAGAGGAAGGACCTAAAAGAGGAAAACAGAAAAATTAGGTAAGGACAGATGAGTTAGGTGAGGATGGGCGGGAGACTAGAAAAGGAAAGAGGTGAAAAATGGAAGGAGACGGAAGGAAACAAAAATCTAGAGAGAAGGGAGAGAATACATCCTAAAGAGAAAGTCTAACCCATTTCGCAGGGAGCCGTTGTTCTGATCCTAATATTTGGAGAGTGGATATCTTTTATAGAAAGGATTTTGTTGTGTTCCACCTGTTTTTCACCAGATTGGAGAAAAATTTGGTGTTTCTATCCCCTGGAGCAAGCCAGGTAGCTCTAGATTTCTGATGGAGAAGAGTTTCTTCTAGAGCCAATGAATTCCAAAGAACATAAAGGTAGGTCTGCTCCTGGGAGATGAGATCCGAATCAAGTGGCCTGTTGGCAAGCAAGGATTGAACTCTGTGAAGATTTGTAGTAGCTTCTTTAACTGAAGATGATAAATTCCCAATGGAGTGATTAAGGTTAATTAAGGCTCTTCTAGTTCTCTTGATCTTTGCAGCCAGGATATAAAAGGGGTTACCCAGGTCAGGTTGCAGCCATGCAGAAGATACACAGTCATGAAAGCCATCCAAGAGGATCATGTGGTTAAAGAACTGGAAAGGTTTCCTGGACCTTGTAGAAGGGATGCCAAGGTTAAGCATGACAGGAGAGTGGTCAGACAGTCCTCTAGGAGCAAAGGTAACTTGAGCATAGGGAAAGGAGTTGAGCCATGAGGCGTTTCCCAAAGCTCTATCAAGCTTCTTATGAATTGGATTTTTAGTTTGACAGTTCCACCAAGTGTAGAAGGGACCAATGCCCCTAATGTCATCCCTTTCAAGAGTCTGCAGGCACTCTTTCAAATCCTCCATACCAGAATCCCATGTGGTTTCATTCCTGTCAGTTTCATTTAGGTTTCTAATAGCATTGAAATCACCCAAGACACACCAGTTGAGAAAGGAACTAAAAGAGGATAATACATCCCATAAGTCTTTCCTTTCAGATATAGAATTCAAACCATAAACAAAAGAACCCAAGAAAGTACAGTCATTTGATAAGTGCTTGATATTACAATAAATAACTTGGGAGGATACATAAAGGATATCCATCTGCCAAATATTGGGGTTCCATCCAACCCAAATTCTGCCATTATAGTGATAATCATAATTATGAAACCAAGTCCAATTTCTACAAATATTTCTGGAGATTCTACTAGCTTTATGCTGCTTGACTCTGGTATCCAAAAGACCAATGAGGGAGATACTATTATCTAATATTAACTATTTAACATAAGCCTGCTTAGGCTTGTTATTCAGACCTCTAATATTATATGTAGCTAACATTAACATAGATAACTAGGGAGAGTAATGATTAATGGGAGGATTTACCCCAACGGCCCTTGCCTTTGTTTTTTTTTTGTTAAATTTAAACTGTAATAAAAGAAAGAATAGTACATGGGACATACCCAAACATTATACCATAGCCATCATAGGACAGGCCCTATGATGGCATCAGTAAACCAAAGCTAGACATTAGCATACAAGAGCCCAACATGGAACAAAGAGACAACAGAAAACAACCGACAAGATGGCTTGATACCAAACAAACTGCATCAAAACCTGAGCAATAATACAATAAAACCCAAATTTCCAAGACCATAGCTAATGCAAATAATCGCAAAACCAAAGAGACCAAAACCAGTCTTGAGGATATAGCCACCGTGAGAACCCGCCTTAACACATATATATATCTGACCCATTTCAATTTATTAACATAGCAAAGCTGCAAATTGAAAACACACCCCAAGAATTGACAACCCCTCCCAAAGAAGTAGCTTTGGAGCAACTACCGAGAAATATGCAACAACACAGTAGAACTCTGCCCAAAAGACTGCAGTTATCCAAATCGCTCAAACCGCCCAACCCAGCACAACCAAGGCGAAGAGCAAGCATCACAGCAGCGAACCAGCAGACACATCACTGCAAGGATCCAACAGTAGCAGAACAACACAACCACAATACAGCAAAAAACCATATTAAAGTAAAGTAAACAACATGTACCACAACACTCAGAGTAAGAAAGAAGAGTATTCAAATTGATCTGCAAACTAGACCGCATGAAAAAACAAGCAAGACCAGCAGCATGCCAAATTTCAGAAGCAACACCATGACCTATAGGACTGAAGCAAGCCAGACATTCTATAAGTACAATCTAGAGGAACAACTTAGCTCATAGCAGCAATGCACACATCAGTAGCAGCAAGAAATACATCATCACTGCCTCAACCAACCTATACCCCAGCGCCAACAACAAGGCAAACACAGCTACTGGCAGCAAGACAAGGGAACAAAGAGCAGGCATGCCACATGCCAGATTATCAATCTGCCATCCTTATTCAATCAGCAACATCAAAGAGCCGCAGCTACATCAAACAAATTCAACCAACAACTACTACAGAGCCAAAGCAAACCCCACTTAGCAGAAGATAAGGAATGACATCAACCCAACCGAACCCCTATGGCTGCAGGGCAACTGAACTGAACAAACCAACATAAGAATTGTAGACAATGCACATCTCCTGCAACATTAAAGAACCAGATTCCAATAGAAACCAAGCAATTCCAAACATACTATAACAAGCAGTATCAATAATAATAACAATAACAAATCCAACATCAAGATTTTAAAGAACTAAATGACTATAACATAATCTATCATTGACCCGCTTAAATCTGAGATTAGAATACAGACAATGCACTTTCTTTCTTTTTTGATAATCTGAGATTAGAATAAAGACTGCATTTAATCAAATTCATGATGTCAAGGACAAGGATCCGGGCAGGAGTAACTTTGTTAGAGAAAATCCTAGCATTACGCTCGTTCCACAACCTGTACACAATAGCAGCAAACCCAAGGTGTATAAGACTGTGATGGAAGTGAGGATTAGAGTAATGAATAAGGTACTCAGTTATCAGACCCCAGCTTTTACTACAACCTCTCCAACCACAGTGTCTAAGAACATAAATAAGAACACGAAAATAGTAGTTACAATGAAAGAACAAGTGGTCAAATGTTTCCAACTCAGTGGAGCACAACACACAAACAGGGTTAACCTGTAGCCCAAAACTGGACAGTTGATCCAAGGTTCGCAACCCCTTATGAAAAGTCAACCAAAGATTAAACGAGAACCTAGGGGACAGAAATTTATTCCATGCCAAATTTACCCAAGGCACACCAGCCCCCTCTTGCCGAATCGAACGCCAAACTGTAGAGGCTTTAACCTCAGTCGCTATAGTATCATCCCAGAGCACCTGATCTAGCTTAGTGGAATCACAATGCCTATTGAAATCAAAAGCATCACTAAAGGCAACCATCTGTACAATGCCGATCTCAATGGGTTAGTTTTTCTCTCTAGAAATTTGCTCTCCCTTCTTACTAGGATTTTAGACCGGCTTTCTTTTCCTCCGTCCATTTGCTCCTTCTCTTTTTACTGTTAACTTTTTCTTTCCTTTTTTAGTCTCCCACCCATCCTCACCTACCCTTTCCATCGTCACCAAACTTTTCTATTTACCCTTTTTGGTTTCTTTCTTCTCCATTTCCCAGCTACCAGCTTCTACCAAATTCCCGACCTTACCAACTTTTTCCATTTTCTCTCTTTCATCCAAGTGGCCCCGCCTCGCCTCCCTTGCTCTCTCCTAGCTCTGATCCCCTCTCTCCGACCAACTCTCCCTTCTTTCCTGCTCTCTGTTCCTCCATTCTCCTTCTCTAATCCCTTAGATATATTCCATGGTTGACCATTCTCACCTTTCTGCTGGTAATTCGTCTAGTAGCGCCTCCAGAGACATGTTTATGGAGTTTGGGGTTTCCAAACCTAATTCTCCTTTTGTTGAAGTATCAGCTATGGCTGAATTGGCCCCATTTCCTGTAGATGTTGAGGCTTCCTCTGACTCTGAGGCTAATAGTGTGGCAGATGATAGTATTGGGGCTCATCTCAGGTCTTCTATGTCCGAAATTTTCAAGGCAGCTCAAATCCTATCTCATCAAGGATAGATTGAAGCAGCTGATGAACTAAAGAAGAGTAACATTCTCATGAACTTCATTTTAGCACAAGGATTCTCTGCTCAACATATTAATGATTATGCTAGTAAAGGTAAATCTATTAGACAAGTTGATGAGCATGATATGGTTGTTAAATGCCCCCTTCGAGTTCCTAGCTTTGAGAATGCAGCCTTAGCCCCTTGCTACGTTGCTTCTATCCCTACTGTGGCCTCTGGTTTGGTAGATGGTCCTGGCTCCCCCTCGGCTCCAGGGGGCGAGGGAGGTGTGCTTGGTTCTGGCCCCACTGTTAGCCCAACTTGTTTGGTTGGAACAAAATCTTGGAGTTCTGTTGTGGCTATGGTCCCCCCGAAGTCCTGCTTAAACCTTGAATACTTTCCCCCCTCTCTTCCTTCTAATGAGAATGGTTCCATTACAATTAAACCTCCTTCTGAGATTCTTCAGTTAGGGAATAGTCTTTGGAACTCTTGTTTGATTGGTAGTTTCATTCACTCCAGGCTTCTTTCAAACTTGTGGAAGAAAGTGTGCATAAGCTTTGGGATAAATATGGCCTACAGAATATCTTCCTTCAGGATAAAGGATATTTGGTTTTTAAGTTCACTTCCCCTGCCGAACGAGATATTATACTTGCTCTTGGTCCTTGGTACATCTCTAATAAGCTAATTTATCTCAAACACTGGAAGGAGGGATTGGATTTCCAATCTAAATTCTGCACTAAGACCCCTGTCTGGGTAAAATTTCATAATATTCCCATGTCTTATCTATCTGCCCCTGGTTTGAGCTACCTTGCTAGTGGAATAGGTTAACCTCTGTTTGTGGATAAAGTTACTAAAAAACTGGAACCAGTGAACTTTTCAAGGATGTGCATTGAAGTCTTTTCTTCCTCTGCCTTTTCATCTAGTTTGGATGTTGTGGTCCTTGATGAGGAATCTAAGTCTGAAAAAGTTGTTGTTGTTAAAGTCGAATACCAGAATAAACCTCAGCTCTGTTCTCACTGTAAATCCTTTAATTCTCTTCTTCGGTGCCCCTCCGCCAACTTCAAATGGGTTCCTAAACCTCCCGGAACTTCTGGAGTTTTCATCCCGCCTGCCCCTCCTCTGGGCTTACCTACGGATAGCTGGACTTTGGTGTCTAATGGTCCCAATCGTGTTGGCTCTTCAGCTTCACCCATCTCCTCGGTGATGCCTAGCCCTAATCCCTTTAACATTATCTCGCCCTCTGATTGTTATTCGGATACAGATACCACTCCTCTGCCCAACCCTCTTGTGACCAAGTTAAGACAAATTGATGAGAAGGATGTTCGTGACCTTAAGCATAAGGCCAAAACTGCTGCTGACACAGGACAAGTTTCTAAGAAAAAGATCAAAGGAGGGGGGAGCCACAGGTCCCCTACTTAAATTTTCATATCTTTTATGTTATCTTTTTGCTCTATGAATATTAGAGGTGTTAATAAGTCTCCCAAGCTGGCTAGTGTCAAGGCTCTCATTGTTAAACATAGTCTCTCTTTTGTTGGTCTTATAGAGACTAGGTCAAGAGCACTAAGGCCATTGCAATCTCAAAGTCTATTTGTAAACACTGGGAATGACATTTTAATTATGACTTTCATATTAATGGTAGAATTTGGGTTGGTTGGGACCCTATTTTTTGGAAAGTTAATATAATATCTAAGTCTTCTCAATTTATTCACTGTTTTGTCTCCTCTATCAGTCTTGATACCCAATTTTTTGTTACTATGATCTATGGGCTCAACACTCCTACTGAGAGAAAGGCTTTGTGGAAAGATCTTCGGGATCTTGCTTAGAATATTAACCAGCCTTGGTCTCTTCTGGGTGACTTTAATGTTGTTCAATCTCTATTCGAAATCAATGGAGGTGCAATCACTTGGGACTATGGCATGCAAGACTTCAAAGACCTTCTCTCTGATTTATTCTTGGTGGACCTGCGAGCCTCTGGTCCTCTCCTCACTTGGTGGAACTCTTAGTTAGCTAATCCGACCTACAAAAAGCTGGATAGAGCATTGGTCAATCACCTAAGGCTGGATTCTTTCCCTACCTCTCAGGCCTTTTTTACTCCTCGTGAGCTTTCTGACCACTGCCATGTGGTGGTTAAACTTGGACTGGTCCTTCCCCTCCTCCCGAAACCCTTCCAGTTTTTCAATTTCATGGCTGGGCTAGATAATTTCATAGATGTTGTGAAATCTTCTTGGAATACTCCTACCACCCATTGCAGATCCTTTCGGGTAAGCTCAAGGCTGTCAATAAGGCCTTAATATTTCTGAATCGTGCTAATGGTAATCTCTCCTCCAATGTTGAAAAATCTACAGCTCTTCTTCATGCTACGCAGCAGGCAACTTTAAACCCTACCGATCCTCACCTCCTTTCCCTCCAGCAGTCCCAATCGGCTACTCTATGGGCTGACCTTTTATGTGAAGAAAAACTTCTGAGGCAGAAGTCTAGGATTCAATGGCTTAAGGAAGGTGACAAGAATACTGGGTTCTTTCACAACCAAATCAAGAACAGATGGAACCATAATAAAATTCTTTATATTGAAAATGATGTGGGAGATTTATGCTACTTAACACACTACATTTGTCCAAGGTATTCTTTGTTGACCATTTTTCGCTTCTTCAGGGGGCCCTCCCCATGCTATGGACCAAGCTACCCTGGACCTGGAATCCGTAGTCTCTTCTAAGATATCATCACAACAAGCTCTATTGCTTGAACGGGACGTTACTGATGAGGAGATTCTTAACTCATTGAAGCACATGAAAAAGAATAAGAGTCCCGACCCGGATGGTTTTAATGTTAACTTTTTTATTCTTACTTGGGATATTGTGGCCCTGGGTCTTCACCACCGCCATTCAATCAATTTTTTTCCGTAAGGATGTCTCCTTAGAGGCACTAATGTTACGGCCATTGCTCTTGTTCCCAAAACCGCTAACCCTTCATCCATGAATGACTACAGACCAATTTCTTGCTATAATACCACATATAAATGCATTTCTAAGATTATTGCCTCGTCTCTCATGGGTATCCTTCCTTCTATCATTTCGCTAAACCAAGCTACTTTTATAAAAGGTAGAAGGATTGGTGACAACATTCTTCTTGCTCAAGAACATTTCAGGAATTACCATAGACCCTACGGGCCACCTAGATGTGCTCTGAAAATTGATTTTAGGAAAGCTTTTGACTCCATCTCCTGGGACTTCCTATTGTTTGTTCTTCGTTCCTTTAACTTTCCCCCGAAATTCCTATTCTGGGTTAAAGATTGCATTACCTCTACTACCTTCTCTGTCAAGGTCAATGGTGCTCTATGTGGCTATTTCAAAGGATCCAAAGGGATTAGGCAAGTGGACCCCTTTCACCTTATCTTTTGTCATTATCTTGGAAGCTCTATCCCTTATGCTTTCTAGGCATCCAAGCTTCCCTCTTTTCATTACCCATTGGAAGACAAATGCCATCTCCTCACTCATCTCTCGCTTGCGGATGATCTCATCATCTTTCCGCCGTGGAGACATTGGCTCTGTAATACCATCAAAATTTGCCTGGATCGGTTCTCCTCTCGCCCAGCTCGCTTATCAATGCCTCGAAGAGCATGTGCTTTCTTTCCCATGTCCCCCCTAATATTAGGGATGATATCCTGTCATCCCTGGGATTCCAGTTGGGTTCATTTCCTGTAAAATTTCTTGGGGTTCCTTTAATCACAACCAAACTTAGTCTTGCAGACTGCCAACCCCTCCTTGAAAAGTTGAAATCTAGAATTACTTCTTGGACTAATCGATTCCTCTCTTATGCTGGTAGACTGTAATTGATCAAATCGGTCATCCACTCTATCCAAGCCTATTGGTCAACCCACTTTATTCTCCCTACTTCTCCTATCAAGGATATGAAATCTTCCATGTCCAGATTCCTTTGGAAAGGGCCTTCTATGGGTAAATCTGGCGCTAAAGTTGCTTGGAGCAAAATTTGTCTCCCATTTGCTGAAGGGGGATTGGCTATTAAGAACCTTGAAGATTGGAACAAAGCTTAGATTTTGTTGCATCTATGGCAGATCATATCTCCCTCCTCCTCTTTCTGGGCTAAGTTGGTGCGTGTTGTCCATCTCAAAAACAAATTCTTCTGGATAATACCTATTCCCTTGGATTATTCTTGGATCTAGAGAAAAGTTCTCTATCTCTGTCCTATTTCTTGCAGGTACATCTCCTTTTCTATTGGTAATGGTGCTTGTACTAACCTTTTGTTTGATCCATGGCTAGGTCATTCTCCTCTAGCTTCTTCTATCCCACTCGCCTTGATTATTAACTCGGTCTTGGGGGCCACGGCAGTTAGCCAAATCATCATTAACTCCAACTGGGTTCTTCCAGCATCAAACCATAATGATCTTATTGAATTCAGGAATTCTTTTGACATGTCTAGAATATGTAACTCTGATGCTCAGGATACTCTACTCTGGGATGGCACTAGGGCTAAGGACATTAAAACTTCTACTTTCTGGTGTTCCATCCGCAAAGTTGGTTTAAATGTGGGGTGCCATAAAATGGTCTGGCATAATATGGTGCCTCCTTGGTACTCTTTCCTTCTTTGGCTTGCTTTCCACAAGGGGCTTCGAACCATTGGCGGGCTTATTATGTTTGGTATGGAAGTGAACCCCTTTTGTGTCCTCTGCTCTACCGAAAGGGAAACATTTCAAAACCTCTTCTTTCAATGTAGATTTTCCTTTCAGCTATTGGTCGCTATCCTTAGACGTTGTGACTAGCGTGGGATGAATCGCAGTTGGTCCTCAATTACCGATTTTTGTTGTTGTAGCTCTGGCCCCAATTTCAAACACGATTTACTTATTTTTAGCTTTGCTACGGTTGTGTATCGGATTTGGAAGGAGCGTAATTCTAGGATTTTCTCCAACAAGGCTACTCCTGTACGGGTCATTCTTCGAGATCTTATTCATATCATCAAATGTCATCTCCACACTTATGCTAGATTTCAAAAGCTGAAGTCTAAGGCTTGATTCCATCATCTGGTGCTCTAGAAATTTCGAAATTGTGAAGCATGGTGGGTTGAGTATGCCCGCTGCTGCTATTCTGTGGGGTCTTATGGAGTGGGGCTTCGTAGAGTGGAGTTTGGCCTAGCAGAGTCTTCGTAGAATGGATCTTTCGTAGAGTGTAGCTTCAGCCTTGTGAGGGTCGCCTCCATATAGTGGGACTTCAGCTTTGAGGGAAGAATGGCTCTTTATAGAGTGAGCTTTGGCTTCGAGTGGGTCATCTTCGTAGAGTGGGGCTTAGTATTTGGCCAGCTTCTATCAGTTCGGCCTATGACCTCGCTTCTTGATGGTCTCTTCAGTGGTTTGGTCTTTGAGCATTGAGGGGCTTCGGCTAGAGGGCTAAATATGGCTTATTCTTTGGTTTTGTGGGCCTGGCCAAGCGGCTATGTAGAGTCGATCTTCATTGAGTGAGCTTCAGCCTTGGCTGGGTCTTCGCAGAGTGGGGTTCGTAGAGTGATCTTCGACCTCGGCTGGGTCTTCGTAGAGTGTGCTTGACCTCGGCTGGGTTTTCATAGAGTGAGCTTCGGCCTCAGCTGGGTTTTTGTAGAGTGTGCTTCAGCCTCGGCTGGGTCTTCATAGAGTGTGCTTCGGCCTAGGCTGGGTTTTTCATAGAGTAGCTTCGGCTGGGTCTTTATAGTGTGAGCTTCGGCCATTATGGGTTTTCGTTGAGTGGGGCCTCGGCTATGGACAGCTTCGGCCAGTTTGGTCTTTGACTTCTTTTTTCCTGAAGGTCTTCTCAGTGGCTTAGACTTCGGATCTGCGAGGCTTCATTAAGTGGGTCCTCGTCGAGTGGGACTTCAGCCATGACTGGCAGCTGGTTCAGGTGATTCCGTGTTCGGGCGCCTTCTTTATGCTTTGACATGTACTGTAACGTTTCATTATGGCAGTCGCATGTATTCTTTTAATAGTCTTTACACCATAGGGCATGTCCTATGGTGTCTCTAATATTTCTGTTTGGGTCTTTCCCATGCGGTTCTGTATTCCCCCATTTTATTTATTTCAATCTAAATTTAGCAACAAAAAAAAAGCATCCCTAAACATAATGAAATCATTATGATTGGAAGAGGGAAGAACCCATGAGGAATTTCGCACAATTTGGCTAACCGAAGCATTGGGCCAAAGGCCGGAGTTGATAATCAAAGAGGCGTGTCCTGAAGAGGCCAAAGGGACTCCATCAAGCCACGGGTCAAACCAAAGACTAGTATTCACCCCATTGCCAATACGGAATTTGATGTGTTTAACAGCTACGTTTCTAAGTTGTAACACTTTCCTCCAAATCCAAGAGCAGTCGTTAGGAATAGGCATACACCAAAAGTGTTTAGAATTAAGGTAAGAACGAACCCAAGTTGCCCACAGAGAACAGTGCTTTGGATTTACAATCCTCCAAAGGTGCATTATAATCAATGCTTTATTCCAGTCCTCAAGATGCTTAATAGCAAGACCCCTTCGAATATAAGGTAACGAAATTTTACTCCAAGCAACTTTTGCTCCATATTTAAGCAATGATGGCCCCTTCCATAAAAACCTACTCAAGATGGACTTGAGGTCTTTAAGCACCGCAGCAGGGAGAATAAAATGAGAAGACCAGTATTATTGGATAGAAAAGATAACTGATTTAATTAATTGCAGTCTCCCGACATAAGAGAGAAACTTATTGGTCCAAGAAGAGATTCTGGCTTTAATCCTTTCAATAAGAGGATAGCAATCAGCACGACTTAGTTTAGTTGTTATCAAAGGGACCCCCAAAAACATTGCAGGAAACCCACCCAATTGAAATCCTAGAACATCAATAATGGACGCAGCCTGAGGATCGGGAACCTGGGAGAGAAAACACATGCTCTTTGAATCATTTACATAAAGACCCGATAAGGCAGAGAAGTTATCAATGCACTTCTTAATAATCTTAACAGAATGGATGTCACCATGGTAGAAAAGAATAAGATCATCAGCAAAGCACAGATGAGTAATAGAAAGGGCCTTAGTTTTCCAGTGGTGCTTGAAGAGGGGCATCCTAGATTCCTTAGATAACATAGTAGAAAATACCTCCATAGCAATAACAAACAGATAAGGCGAGAGGGGGTCCCCTTGCCTTAACCCTTTAGCCCCTTTAAAATAACCACAAAGGGAGCCATTAACCTTAACCGAGAAGAAAGTAGAGGTGATGCAAGCCTTATTCCAAAACACAAATTTAGGAGGAAATTTGAGGAGTCTAAGGGCTACCAACAAGAAATCCCATGAGACGGAGTCAAAAGCTTTGTTGAGGTCAATTTTCATAGCACAACAAGCCGGACCAAAAGGCCTATGGTAGTTCCTGAACAATTCTTGGGCAAGGAGAATATTATCCCCAATCCTTCTGCTTGAGACAAAAGCAGCTTGGAAAGGGGAGATGATCAAAGGTAGAATGACCTTGAGTCTGGAAGCAATTATCTTAGAGATGCATTTATGCGTTGTGTTACAACAAGATATTGGTGAAAGTCATTCATGGAGGAAGGGTGGAGAACCTTAGGAATAAGTCAAGAATGGCGTGAGAGTTTGAACCTCTAAGCAAGCAAGCTTGTTTGAAAAAAGATTGAATTGCTAGAGTAAAGTCCTTCCCAACAATATCCCAGGAGTGCAAGAAGAAATTGACATTGAAACCATCGGGGCCTGGACTTTTATTTTTCTTCATTGATTTTAGAGTAGTCAGAATTTCATCATCAAAGATATCCCTCTCGAGAGAAGCAGCTTGAATAGAAGAAACAGTTTGGGGAAAAGGAAGGGAAATATTCTGAAAATCAAGAACATCAACTAGAGTAGGAGACCCCAGCAGAGCTTGAAAGTGATTAACAACAATGTCCTGGATTTCCTTGTGATCAAAGTGAATAACACCATCCCCATCCTCAATAGCAAGAATTTTATTCTGATTCCATCTGTTCTTAACCTGATTGTGAAAGAACCCCGTATTTTTATCCCCATCCTTTAGCCATTATGTTCTAGATTTTTGCTTTGATGGCTTCTCCTCATTTAACAAGGCAATCCATAAATTATTAGAAAGAATTCTTTACCGCTGAAGAAGAGAGACATCAGCAAGATGAAGAGAGACAGCAACTTGGGTCTCCTGAAGAGCAGCTCTGGCACCTTTACAACTTTCAACTTCCTAGCCAGAATTTGCAAAGGATCCCCACTAACTGAACCATTCCAAGCATTCTGAACCACCTCGTGGAAATTATCAAGATCCAACATAAAGTTAAAGAACTGGAATGGTTTGGGATAAGAGGGCATAACTGAACCAGTTTTGACCACAATCGGACAGTGATCCGAGAGGTCTCTAGGAGTAAAAAAAACCTGAGAAAGAGGCAACCGCTTTAACCAAAGATCGTTCACCAAAGCTCTGTCTAACTTTTTGAAAATAGGTTTGGAATCACTAGAATTCCACCACGAGTGGGAAGAACCAACCGCCTGAAGGTCTGCAAGATATAAGTCAGAGGAACAATCAAGAAAATCTTGCATCCCACTGTCCCAAGAGTCATCCCCACCAATTATTTCAGTAACAGAAATGACCTCATTAAAGTCCCCAATCAAACACCAAGGAAGATTAATAGAGGGGGCTATGGATCGCAAGTCTGCCAATCTCTTTTCTAACTATCTTTTAATGTCTTATTTCACACAAATTCTAGTTAGGATGGGTTAGACTATCTCTCTAGGATGTTTTCTCTCCCTTCTCTCTAAAACTTCCGTCTCCTTCCATCCAATTCTGTTATCCTCTCTTTCATTTTCGGTTTTCCACCTCAACCTCACCTAACTCTTTTCGTCTCTACCAAATTTTTCTTTTACTTTTTGGTTCTTCCCCTCCTCCTCCTTCCTTCTCCTCCTCCTCCTCTGTCCTCCTCCATCTTCATGGTTGACCATTCCCACCTTTCTTTGGTAACTCGACCGGTAGCATTTTGAGAGACATATTTGTGGAGTTAGGGGTGTCTAACCCTAACTCTCTCCTTGATTGATGTGTCTCTTCATGGTGAATCGGACCCCCACTGTTATGGTGTGCAGGTAGATGTGGAGGCTTCTTCTGACTCTGAGGCTAATAGTGTGGCAGATGATAGTATTGGAGCTTATCTCGGGTCTTCTATGTCCAAAATTTTCAAGGCTGCTCAAGTCTTGTCTCATCAAGGATGGATTGAAGCAGCTGATGAACGTAAGAAAAGTAACATTCTCATGAACTTTATCTTAGCTCAAGGGTTCTCTACTCAACATATAAATGATTATGCTAGTAAAGGTAAATCTATCAGACAAGTTGATGAGCATGATATGGTTGTTAAACGTCCTATTCACATTCCTTGCTTTGAGAATGCAGCTTTCGCCCCTGGCAACGATTCTACCATTCATACTGTGGCCTCTGGCTTGGTAGATGGCCTTGGCTCCCCCTTGGCTCCAGGGGGTGAATGTGGTGTGCTTGGTTCTGGCCAGTCTATTAGTCCAGCTGGCTTGGCTGGCATAAAATCTTGGAGCTCTGTTGTGGCTATGCCCCCCCCCCCGAAGTCCTGTTTTAAACTTGAATACTTTCCCCCTTCTCCCCCTTCAAGTGAGAATTGTTCCATTACTATTAAGCCCCCTCTAAGATTTTTCAGCTAGGGAATAGTCTTTGGAACTCCTGTTTGGTTGGTAGTTTTGTTCACTCCAGGCTTCCTTTCAAGCTTGTTAAAGAAAGTGTGCATAAGCTTTGGGATAAGCATGGCCTGCAAAAGATCTTTCTCCAAGATAAAGGATATTTTGTCTTTAAGTTCTCCTCTCCTGCAGCGCGCGATAATATACTTGCTCTTGGCCCTTGGTACATCTCTAATAAGCTACTTTATCTCAAATACTGGAAGGAGGGATTGGATTTCTAATCTGAATCCTGCACTAAAACCCCTGTCTGGGTGAAATTTCATAATATTCTCATGTCTTATCTCTACGCTTTGGTTTGAGCTACATTGCTAGTGGAATAGGGCAACCTCTGTTTGTGGATAAAGTTCTTTGAAAAAGCTGGAACAAATGAACTTTGCAAGGATGTGCATTGAAGTTTCTTCTTCCTCTCGCCTTTCCTTCTAATGCGGATGTTGTGGTCCTTGATGAGGATTCTCGATGAAAAAGTTGTAATTGTTAAAGTCGAATACCAAAATAAACCTCAGCTATGCTCTCACTTCATAAATCATTTGGGCATTCTCGCCTTGGTGCCCATCCGCCAACTTCAAATGGGTTCCCTAAACCTCCTCATCCGGATTAGGACTCAACGATTCTTCAGGATCTTTTGGAGCTATCATCCCGCTGCCCTCCTAATAGCTTGCCTTGGATAGGCTGGACATTGGTGTCTAAAGGTCCCAAGCTTGTTGGCCCCTCAGTTTTCACTCTCTCCTCGATGTTGCCTAGCCACAACTCTTTTAACCTTATAGCGTCATCTGATGGTTTTTCGGATACAGACACCACTCCTCCGCCCAACCCTCTTGTGACTAAGTTAAGACAAATTGATGAGAAGGATGGCTATGACCTTAAGCATAAGGCTAAAACGACTGCTGACACATGCCAAGTTTCTAAGAAAAAGATCAAAGGAGGGGGGAGCCACAGGTCCCCTACTTAACTTTTTCCCCCTTTTATGTTATCTTTTTGCTCTATGAATATTAGAGGTGTTAATAAGTCTCCCAAGCGGGGCTAGTGTCCGGGCTCTCATTGTTAAACATAGTCTCTCTTTTGTTGGTCTTATAGAGACTAGGGTCAAGAAAACTTTGAGGCCATTGTAATTTCAAAGTCTATTTGTAAACTTTGGGAATGGCATTTTAATTATGACTTTCATAATAATGGTAGAATCTGGGTTGGTTGGGACCCCTATTTTTGGAAAGTCCATATTATATCTAAATCTTCTCAATTTATACACTTTTTTTGTCTCCTCTATCAATCTAGATATCAAATTTTTTATTCTTTGTTATATATGGGCTCAACACTCCTACTTGAGAGGAAGGCTCTGTGGAAGGACCTTCGGGATCTTACTCAGAACATTAACCAGCCCTTCTGGGTGATTTTAATGTTGTTCAATATTTATCCAAAATAATGAGAGGTTCTATTTCTTGGGATTATGGCATGCAAGACTTCAAAGACCTTATCTACGATTTATCCTTGGTGGACTCATGAGCCTCTGGTCCCTCCTCTCTTGGTGGGATTCTCGGTTAGCTAACCCGACTTACAAAAAGCTAGACAGAGCTATGGTTAATCACTTATGGTTGAATTCTTTTCCTACTACTCGAGGCCTTTTTACTCCTCATGAGCTTCGACCATTATTACCTGTGGTGCTTCAACTTGGTGAGGCCCTCCCCACCTCCGAAGCCTTTTTAGTTTTTCAATGTCATGGCGGGGTTAGATAACTTCATGGAGGTTGTGCAATCTACTTGGAATACTCACGCCTTTGGGGACCATTGCAAATCCTTTCGAGTAAGCTCAAAGTATTTGTCAAGAAGACCTTAATATGGTTGAATCGTGTTAATGGTAATCTCTCCTCCAATGTTAAAAATCCAGAGCTCTCCTTCATGCTACGCAGCAGGCTATCACGCTAAACCCTGTCGATCCTCTCCTCCTATCTCTCTAGCAGTGAGTCCCGGTCAATGCACGCCCTTTGGTGACTTTTGTGTGAGGAAAAGATTCTTTGGTAGAAAGTCTAGGATTCAATGGCTTAAGAAGGGGACAAGAATTCTTGGTTCTTCCATAACCAAATCAAGAAACAGATGGAACCATAATAAAATCCTTTCTATTGAAAATCTTTGTGGGGATCTATCTTTATGGTCATTCGAATGTCCAAGGTATTGTTGTTGACTATTTCCGCTCTCTGCTGGGCAATCCTTCTCTTGCTATTGACCAAGCCTTCCCGGACCTGGAATCTATGGTATCTTCCAAAATTTCATCTCAACAAGCTCTTTTGCTTGAACGGGATATTACTGATGTGGAGATTCTTAACTCTTTGAAGCACATGAAAAAGAATAAGAGTCCCAACCCGGATGGTTTTAATGTTAATTTCTTTATTCTTACATGGGATATTGTGGGGCCGATTTTCACAGCCGCCATCCAATCTTTTTTCCGCCAAGGATGTCTCCTCAGAGGCACTAATGCTATGACCATTGCTCTTGTTCCCAAAAATGCCAACCCTTTATCCATGAATGACTATAAACCTATCTCTTGTTGTAATACCACTATAAATGCATTTCTAAGATTATTGCCTCTCGTCTTATGGGTATTCTTCCTTCTATCATTTCTCCAAACCAAAATTTGCTTTTATAAAAGAAAGAAGGATTAGAGACAACATTCTCTTTGCTCAAGAACTCTTCAAGAATTATCGCAGACCTTTGGACCACCTAGATGTGCACTAAAAATTGATTTTAGGAAAGTTTTTGACTCCATCTCTTGGGACTTCCTAATGGTTGTACTTCGGTCTTTTAACTTCCCCAGAAATTCCTATTCAGGTCAAAGCTTGCATTACCTCTCCTACCTTCTCTGTCAAGGTCAATGGTGCTCTATGTGGCTATTTCAAAGGATACAATGGGCTTAGGCAAGGGGACCCCCTTTCACCTTATCTTTTTGTAATTATCTTGGAAGCTTTTTCCCTTATGCTTTCTAGAGCCTCAAAGTTGCCCTCTTTTCAGTTTCACTGGAAGACAGATGCCCTCTCCCATACTCATCTTTGTTTTGCGGATGATCTCATCATCTTCTACCGTGGAGACATTGGCTCTGTTAATATCATCAAAAACTTCCTGGATCGGTTCTCCTCTCAGTCTGGTCTGCTTAACAATGCCTCGAAGAGCATGTGCTTTTTTTCCCATGTTCCCCCTGACACTAGTGATGATATCCTGTCGTCTCTGGGATTTTAGTTGGGTACTTTTCCTGCAAATTTTCTTGGGGTCCCGTTAATCACATCCAAACTCAGGTCTTGCGCCTTTGACCCCTTCTTGGAAATTTGAAATCTAGAATTACTTCTTGGACAAATCATTTCTCTCTTATCTTTGGTAGATTGCAATTGATCAAATCAGTTATTCACTCTATCCAAGCCTATTGGTCTGCCCACTTTATTCTCCCTGCTTCCACTATCAATGATATGAAATCTTCTATGTCCAGATTCCTCTGGAAAGGGCCTTCTATGGGTAAAGTTGCTTGGAACAAAATTTGTCTTCCGTTTGCTGAAGGGGGTTGGCAATTAAGAACCTTTAAGATTGGAACAAAGCTCAGATTTTGTTGCATCTATGGCAAATCATTTCTCCCTCTTCCTCCTTTTTCTGGGCTAAATGGGTGGGTGTTGTCCATCTCAAAAACAAACTCTTCTGGATAATGCCTATCCCCTTGGATTATTCTTGGATCTGGAGGAAAGTTCTCAAGCTCCGTCCTATTGCTTGCAGGTACATCTCCTATTCTATTGGTAATGGTGCTTGTACTAGCCTTTGGTTTGATCCATGGCTAGATCATTCCCCTCTAGCCTCTTCTATCCACTCTCCCTTGATTTTGAACTCTGGCCTTGGGTCGGCGGCCTCTGTTAGCCAGATCATCGTTAACTCCAACTGGGTTCTTCCAGTATCAAACCATAATGACCTTATAGAATTCAAGAATTCATTCGATATGTCTAGAATTTGTAATTCTAATGCTCAGGATACTCTCCTCTGGGATGGTTAGGGCTAAGGACATAAAAACTTCTACTTTTTGGTGTTCCATTCACAAAGTTGGCTTAAATGTGGGGTGGTACAAAATGGTCTGGCATAATATGGTGCCACCTCGGTACTCTTTCCTTCTTTGGCTTGCTTTCCATAAGGGGCTTCGGACTACGGACAGGCTTATTATGTTCGGTATGGAAGTGAATCCATTTTGTGTCCTCTGCTCTACTGAAAGGGAAAATTTCAACACCTCTTCTTCCAATGTAGATTTTCCTTTCGACACAAGTCATTATCCTTCGTCGTTGTGGTTGGCGGGGGATGAACCGAAGCTGGACCTCAATCATTGATTTTATTTGTTGTAGCTCTGGCCCCAATCTCAAACGTGGATTACTTATTTTTGGCTTTGCTACTATTGTGTATCGGATCTGGCAAGAGCGTTATTCTAGGATCTTCTCCAACAAGGTTACCCCTGTTCGGGTTATTCTTCGGGATCTCATCCATATCGTCAAATGTCGTCTCAACACTTATGCTAAATTCCAGAAGCTTAAGTCTTTGGCGTGTTTCCATCATCTGGTGCTCTAGTATTTTTGAAATTGTGAAGTATGACCTAGCTGTTGTGTGGGTCTCCGTAGTTCTTCCATCTCATAGAGTGGGGCTTTGGTCTTGAACCTTTGAGAGGCTTGACCAGTGGGCCTTGAATGGCTTATGATGAATCAAATTCCGTAGGTTGTGCTTTGGCCTGGGTACCCGTAGAGTGCGCTTCATAGAGCTGGGTCTGCTACACTTCTTGGAGTCGGGCTCTGGTCTTCGAGCAATGATTGTTGACTACGCTTTGGTCTCGGCTGGATCTTCGTTGAGTGGGAGTGGTTCTTCGTAGTCGTTTGGGGTTCGTAGAGTGATCTTCGGCCTTGGTTCTCTTTTAGAATTCCCTTCGGGATCGTAGAGTTCCCTTCGGCCTTGGTAGGGTATTGGTAGTGGATTCGTAGAGTTCCATTCGGTCCTTGTTGGATCTTCATAGAGTTCCCTTAGGTCTTGGCAGGGTTTTGGCTGGGGATCTAGTGGATCTTCGTAGAGGTCCCTTCGGACTCGTCTAGGTTTTCGTAGAGTGATCTTCGGCCTTGGTGGGGCCTTGGTTCTCGATCTATTCATAGAGTTCCCTTCGGCCTTGGCTGGGTATTCGTTGAGTAGGGTTCGAGTGGTTTTTCGTAGAGTTCCCTTCGGCCTCGTCTGGGGCTTCGTAGAGTGATCTTCGGCCTTGTCTGTGTTGGGTCTGCTTCTTCAGATCATAGAGTGGGTTTCCGCTTCTTGGATCGTCGAGTTCTATCTTCTTCCTGAAGGTCTCCTATGTGCTCAGTCGTCAGTTCTGTGGGGCTTTTTGCTCTGACATGTATTGTAACATTTCTTTGGCAGTGGCTTATACGCTTTAAATAGTCTTTTCACCATAGGGCATGTCCTATGGGATCTCTATTTCTGATTAGGTCGCTCCCATGTGGTTCTGTAACATCCATTTTATTTATTTCAGTCTAAATTCAACAAAAAAAAAAAAAAGTCCGCCAAAAGAGCGTTCCTATCTGAAGGGGTATTGAAACCATAGATGACCATAACAAACAAATGTAAATTAAGAGCAGCAGACTTAATAACACAATGAATAAACTGAGAAGATTTAGAAATAATATTCACATTCCAAACATTCGGGTCCCAATCCACCCAAACTCTCATATTCACATAATACTCATAGTTAAACTGCCATTGCCATCTAGATCGAATAGCTAAAGAAAAAGTATTAGCTTTGGGAGCTTTGACTCTAGTTTCAACTAGGCCAACAAAAGATATATTATGTTTACACAAAAGAACAAGTACACTATCTTGCTTGGGCTTCGTATTTACACCTCTAATGTTCATAGAGCAAAAATTAACCATAAATAGAAATTAAAATTAATTTGGGGAAAGACTCATCTCCAACCCACCTCTGGCCTTAGATTACAATTCGCGACCAGCCTTTTCATCAATAGCTTTAAGCCTACCCACAAGAGGGTTGGGAGATGGGGTGAAGTCAGTGTTAGAAAATTCAAGACTCCCTCTAGGAGATGCTAACGATTTGAAAAAGTTGAGAGCACTACCAAGAGGAACAGAAGGACTCACGAGAGACTGCTGCTTTGGGCCTTTAGAAACCAGCGTCCAATCATTTGAAGGTTAGGGATCAGATCAAGTAGATTGAGCCAGAGAGGCCGGGTCGAGGATCTGGAACCACCACCACTTGAGATTTCGGAATCCACTTGTAATTAGCTCTAGGGCATCTAACAAGGGAGTGTCCAAAAGACTTACAATGAGAGCAAATTTGAGGCTTGTTCTGGTATTCTACCCTAACCAAGACAACCTTTTCAGTGTTAGATTCCTCTTCAATAACAACCACCTCCAGGCTACTAGGCAAAGCGGAGGAAGGGGTAATCTCAATGCATACCCTCGCAAAGTTCATTGGCTCCAGTTTCTCAGTTACTTTGTCCACAAAAAGGGGGTTACCGACCACACTAGCTATGTAGCTCAAGCCAGTAGAGGATAAATAAGATAAGGGGATATTATGAAACTTCACCCATACAGGAGCTTTAGTACATGATTCAAATTGGAAATCCATACCTTCCTTCCATTGCTTGAGGCACAGGAGTTTATTAGAAATATACCAAGGGCCTAGGGCTAAGACATTATCACGATCCTCAGGAGTGGCGAATTTGAATATAAAGAATCCTTTATCCTGTAGGAATACATTTTTAAGCCCAAACTTATCCCAAAGATTATGAACAGAATCCTCATTCGTGATATTATTCATTTGGTAAAGTGTGGGCTTCATTCTAATGCTAAATTTCAAAAAATCAAGTCTAGATTATGCTACAGATCCTTTGTGCTGTAGACACTCTCGTAGAGTTGCACTCGTAGAGTGGGATTGCTTGAGGTCGATCAAACAGATGTTGGGGACTCGAAAAGTGGGACTTCGTAGAGTGGCGTTCTGGGGTCTTCGCTTTAGTAGAGCGTGACTTCGTAGAGTGGGGCTTTCATAGAGCGTGGCTTCGTGGAGTAGAGACTCGTAGAGTGGAGCTTTGTTCATAGAGTGATTGATTCGTAGAGCGGGGACTTGTAGAGTGGGATTCGAATTTGGGTCTTTGTAGAATGGAGCAGTCATCTTGTAGAGTGTGGCTTTGACTTCGGCCAGCTTTGGCCTTTTTGGCCTTATGACTTTGCTTTCATGATGGCCTTTTCAGTGGTATGGGCTTCGTCTATAAGGGGAGGAAGACAAGAGGGGTTCGGATGGCTAGTCCTTCGGTTCTGTGATCACGGCAAGAGGGGTTTTTTAGAGTGGTTTTCGTAGAGGGGAGTTTTGGCCTCGCTGGGGTTGCTTTGTAATAACCCGAGATTTTCTATATAAAATAAATAAGAAATTTTGCGTATAATTTTTTTTTTATTTAATGACGAGACTAAGTGTCAAGTAAAGTGAACGATAAATGCGAATACATTTATTACTTGAAAAATTAGAAATAATTTTGGAATTATTAATTACCACAAATTATATGGTAATAAATTTACGTAGTAGAAATATTTTTATTAATTATTTTCCATGAAAACATGATTGGAAATAATATATGAAGTGATAATTAGATTTATATAATAAATATTTTATTATATGAATTGTTGAGAATATTTAAGTTAATTATTTAAACTTGATTATTGATCACGTGTGTACGAAGAATAAGTCGGACATGAGATCCGAAACCTGGATTGGGATTGTGATCAAGAGATGAGAATAATAATATTATATTATTTATATAATGATTTTCTGATTACCATAATTATGTACTTGGTATATATGAGACGAGATAATATTGAGCAATGACGGTCGATTAGGTCATAGCATATTACCGCATCTTTGTGAAACCCTAATTATTAAACTCGGTTATGGGGTATTTACGAGTAGTATTTGTGTATATGAAATTCTTTGTGAATAAGAATATCGGTAATTAGAAGAAACCCTAATTCTTTGTTTATGCGTCGATAATTAGGACAAACCCTAATTATTATAAACCTAACAGGTTGAAATTAGAAAGCTATATAACGTATTTGTGTTAGTAACATACACACGGATAATTAAAGAACCACTAATGGTCAATTAGAAACCTACTTGATGGCGTTGAGAAACCCTAATTTTAATTCTGGGGTTTAATTTCAATGTTATTGTATAAGTGTTTTAATTTACCAAAGGATAGAAGTTAATTGGTAAATTATAAGAATTAAATCTAGTGATTAAATATTACATTTAATTGCCTTGTACAAGATTGCTTATACACTCTTAAACAAAGCCCAACCATCACCCATAACAAATCGAAGCAAGAATCAAGAATTTTTTGGCAAAAAGGGTATAAGAACACTAAACCTAGAAATCCTTTGATTCGATGTTATTTGATGCAATTGATTGTTTAAAGTTGTGTAATAGAATGTTAATTGATGATATGGGTTGATAAATCAAAGACCCATAACATCAAAGTGCACAATTTGAAGATTTAAGCAAGTTGGAAAAACCGAATTACATTATTTTTTCACCAAATGTCGTAGGAGGCCATAACTCTTTGCTCGATCATGAGTTTTGTTCTTCAAAAGTTGTTATGTGTAGCCTTTGATATGTGGTCTTTAATCTGCAAAAAGAATCAAGTCCATATCATGTATAGATTAGAAGTTATAGATGGTCAAACATGGTTGTCGATCATGATAAACTATTTTTGGGCGATGCGTAATGGGGGCATTCTCGTCCACTTTTGTGCTTTAAAAGGTCTGGGCATTTGATATGTTGTAGTAGTGCTTTGAGTTAGGAAGCCATAAGCTTTGGAATGACCTCATTCGAGCCTCGGATGAGGAATTACGGTGATTGGAAGGAAAAATGTCAAATTTCTCAAAAGCTGAAAGTCAGCGATGGGATGTGCTATTAGGGACCTTTGTTTCGATTAGTTAATATTTCCAAAACCTTCTAGGCTTTTGGTATGTTATAATATACCGAATAAGCTTTCCATAGACTAAAGCGGACTAAATCCGATATCGGAGGAGAGAGTTATGACATTTCAAAGTAGTAGTGTCAAAACTTCCCAACAAGTGCGGTGCGATCCATTTGAACAGAATTTCTGGGCTGATGTGTTCGGAATTTGGAAATGGTCAAAGAATAAAAGTTGTAGCCCAGAAGTTAGCTTCACGTGGGCTCAAGAATCGCTCAAAAATGTTTTAAAATGAAAGAGTTATGACTATTTTTAGCGGAAGAGGTAAAAGCTGAAAGCGAGATTGAAAAGCTATTATGAGCGTCCACTTTTGGCCTTTTATTTGGGCTACTTAATGAACCCGAATTGGGTAATTCGTATTTTTAAAAATAGTCTTACATACCATGTATAACATATCCAAAAATCAGATTAATCGGAGTTATGAGCAATGCGTTAGAAAATCGCAAAATGAGCTATTGAAAATTAGTATAAACCAAGTCCCACATCGACTAAATTGAGAATTCACCATTTTCTAAACCTATAAATAGAAGGGTTTGGCCTTTGTTTCATTCACCAACAATAAGGCCTCCAATTTTTGAGAAAGCGCTTTGTTGTGGGAGAACTTTTATAAAGATCTCTTTAGTTAAATTTTAGGCGTGGAAGTGCATTATTCGATCTTGTGGAATTAGTATTTAGGGTATGTTTCTTATTTAATTTTGTAATGTTATTATTTTTAATTGTTAGTTAAAGTTTGAATTTTTGAAGTTTAGTTAGTGTTGTTAATAAAATAGTTAGTTTACTATGTTTATTTTGGCTTGGAATTGATTGTGTAAATGAGTTATTTGTGATGACTTTTAATATTTTGTGATGAATTTCATTAATTAATAATTATTAATGATATTAAAGTTATTTAATGATTATATTAAATAATTTAGTTTTAAAATTATTTTAATATTATAAAAATTATTTTAAATGAAAATAAGGTATTTAAAAATATTTTAAGTTATAAAATATAACTTTTAATATTTAAATGATAATTTCATTAATAATTAAATATTAATGATATTAAGATAATATTAATGATATTTAGTTTATTTAATGATTAATATTAAATAAATAGTTTAAAAATGGTTTTACTTATTTAAAAAGCCATTTAAAGAGGATATTAAGGATTTAAAAATATTTTAAGTTATAATTAATGACTTTTAATATTTGGATAAATAGTACATAGTATGTTTCTTAAACCCTATTCAAGGGTAGAGCGAGCCAAATTTAAAAAATTTGAAAGAGAGTTGTTATGTGAATTTTTTATGATGATTACTTCACAACTTTTCGATTCGTTGTAGAAGTGTTATGTAAAGAGAATACTTATATTCTTTCGACTTATATATAATTGCTATTACTTCTTTTGGACACTTAAATGCTCATCCTTGCTTAAATTAAATGTTTTCGATTATGTATGAAGCAACTTTGAAGGCTCGAGCGCGAACAAAGGAAAAAGAAAAGGCGATTGAATAAGTGTGTATTATGAGTTAATGGTTATAGTTGTATTGGTATCTATTCAAGTATTGTAAGGAATGTATTTGAAGGTCACGCACAGGGAAGTAAACTTGATGTAAATTAAATTAAGTTGAATGTATTATTATTTAGTATTATTGAACAAAAAAGAAATGGTATCGTGGAGAAGCAGAGTTCGGTTTTCAAGTACTGGATTTGGGGTAAATCACGAGGTTGGTATCAAAGGCTGTTGGTTATGAAGCTTAGGTAGGAATACCTAAGACTAATAACGCAATGATTAGGATAAGTATTAACTCATATAGAGTTAGTTGGTCGATAAGATTCAAAGATGAATCTCGGCGAGTGTAGTGAAGACCTGAGTTCCCTAACTCGATTATAAAGTTAAGCGATAGTGGGGAATAGATTGAGTCTAAAAATGCGAAAGTGCGATTATGAGAGATCGTAAAATAAAGCGATCAAGATATAGAACTAAATCGTAATATATACGATGAGATCACCCGTGATACGATAAAGGCTATAATGACCGGAAGGAATCAATCGATGATTGGAAAGTTTCTGACAAGATTTACGTGTATGAATTATACTATCAATTGAGTACAGATCCGAGAAGAGAATTATAAATCTGAATTAAATTCGTTATGGAGAATGGGAGTTAGTGTTAGATGGGGATTCAATTGAGGACTCATGTGCGGCGGTGAGTTGTATGATTCTTCGTATGGGAATTTGAATTGTACTTGGTGTAAAAACCACTTAGTTTAGCAGCGATAATCATTGAAATGTCATATCGGCGCTATTTGTTATATGCACATTAAGAGGATGACTCCATTCTCGGTGTATAAGCGGTAGATAGGTCGTAGATAGAGAATATAAGATTAAGTTCGAGTTCTTAAAACTCATACCTATGAGACATTCTTGACTCATAATTATATGAAATGTTTATGAACCCCTCGGTGAATGGGCCTTGAAAAGGTGCGACTAGGATAAGTTCTTAAACTCATATGATTGTGGCAATTTATGAACTCATAAGTGTGGTTTGATGAGCTGGGTATAGTTTTTGTGTGAATGGAGTGTTATGGATTACGAGAGCAGATAAATTGTTAAGTAAATGATTTTTAGTGAAGGTGTTAGGTTTTCCTAAACTCTAGCTATGCTAAACTTCAAAATTTTTGACATCAAGCTAAATCGCACTATGTGCTTTTGAAAACAAAAATGTAGACTCGTAATCATTTTTGAAAGCGGTTTAAAATACGATCTATGCTACTTATTTTGGCTAAGGCATAAATGATTTGAAATATCAAAATTTGTTTTTAATTATCACTCATGTACCATATAACTTTAGTGCGAGAGATGATAAAAATGTGATGGAGTTGTAAATACAGGGAATACTTAGTGTGAATTTGACTGAAGTCGTTGTTCCACTATTGTATGATGTGTTATGACAAAAGTCATACAATGGCGGCATCCTCAGCGGATTTAATGTCTGATGCGACATCATGGCGTCATTCTAGAAAATGTTTTCAAAAGTTTAATTTGCCAGCGAGGTTTGGCTACATCTAAATAATTCGATTGAATTGAATTATTGATATGAGTCTATGCTATTTGAATCGGCTAGACTAATGTTTATGAAAACTCTAAGTGTTCATTGAAAGAAATTTCCCGAACCAAATTGTTTGGTGCGGAATCAAATGATAAGGTGAGGTGAACAATGTTGTTTGGATAAATGATCCAATCTAATGGCGTAAATATTAGCTAGGTATGATTAATCGTTATGCATGGCGTAGGGGTACAATAGGCTAATCACCTAAAGTACTATTAATGGTAGTTTACCTTCTTTGTGATTGTAAACATACCGGGTAATGTTTTTTTTTTGCGGTATGAATACTGAATTAAAACTATGTGTTCATAGTCTATATGACCCCTCGGCACAATTTGAAAACTTTTACTCTTGTGAGAGGTGTATTGGGTAGCATGTGATGATATGTGTGAATGTTGTAAGCCACGAGATAGAGTTGTAGAGTTATAAAGGAGGTTGGAAGCGGAGGAGATATTGAGATAAGGCGGTTGAAGGTTGAAATAGAAGCTAAAGACACGGATATATACCTTGGACCGGGCTTTAGTCATCACCTTCATGCGATTCGATCTTGAGTGGATGGGCGCCTTTCGGCGAGAGATAGGCGTTGATGAGAATTGAATAAATTTATCGTCAATCAAAATAAGAGACAGCGTATATAGAACTCTTGATTTTGTGTATATATACTATATATTAATCGGGGTAACTTATGTATGTAGATATACGGTGAGAAAGATATGTGGAATAAGAAGGATCATATTCACCTCGAGCTAATATAGAGCCCAGCAGATGAAATAGAAGCTCACTAGGAACCCAAATCGGACGAGGTGGCTATCGTGGAAAAAGCGTAGCATCGAGATCCGAAATGTTGGATTTTGTGAGATAGTGATTGAGACACTAAAGTTGAAGCTGCTCAAGCATCAGCGGAGGTGCGAGATTTGGAGAACAAGGTTTCTTCATTGGAAAGGTTGTGGGAGATAGAAAAGTTGATCGTCGGCGTTAATGGAAACAATGGAAGGCGAGGATAAGCTTAAAATCCAAATTGACGGATGGAGCCTCAGCGACACATAAAAGTGAAGGACACCTCTCTCGTTGCCCCGAGCTATAAGAAAGGTGGATGTTTTAATTGTGGGATGGAAGGACATCGGCGAATGAATGTCAGAGAAAAAACTTGGTAAATAAGTAGTATGGGTTATGTATGTAATATGTGTGATAAGTAATGAACTATTTTTAACTTTTATGTTGGTTAAGATTTTAAATCCAGACTTTCGTAGTCACAAAGGGATAGTTGTTGATTAAAGCGAGGATGTCTTTGTGTAAATATTCGATAAATGAATATGAATCTAAGTTTGAGAAATAAGCGAGTTTAATACATTAATCTTATGCAATAAGGTTTAAAATGTAAAGGTATAATTTATGGTTTTATTTAACGGATAATGCCGCTTGAGCGTTAAACTTCGAAACCAAAGGATAGAAGAATCTACTAATCTTTGAGGAGCAATGACGGAAGCGATGCAAAACTTTGCAAACATGGTAGCTCGAGGCTATCGGTGAGGAACACCGATTCTTGAGGGAAAGCATCCAGACAATAAACAGCAAAATTTAAAGACTCAAAAGTAGTAGGACCACGAATTGAGGAGGATCGGTGACCTATAGAAGCCCGGACTTGGGTGAGCGAGATAGAGAAAGGCGTTAAGTAATCGCTAAAGTAGATGAGGGCAAAAGGCCGCTTTTGCCACTTATATGATGAAAGGGAAGCTAACTTTTGGTGGGAGGCAAATAAGACTCGAGGCGGGGAGAAGAAGAAATTACTTGGGATAGGTTTAAGGATTTATTTTTGAAAACTATCTCTCTGTTAGTATCTGATCTAGAATGGAGGTGAGATTCACTGGAGTTAAAGCGAGGATAACATGGTATTTGCGGAGTATCTGTAAAATTTAATGAGTTAGCTAGGTTTGCTCCACATCAAGTGGATCTGAGAGGCTAGGAAGGCAAGGAGAGATTTGAAATTTGGGCTTAAAACCACGGCTCTATAATAAGGTGTCGATCTTGCAAATCAATACTTTTAGACACTCATGGAGAAGGCTATCATTGCTAAAGCAGTGAGGCCATGAGCCTCTACCATAAGAGAGAAGAAGAACAAAAAGCAAGTCGGGGGAGGAGCAGTAAAGATAAAAAGTAGTAGTGGGAATAGGGGTGAGAAAAGAATGAGGAATTTTTTAAGAAAATGCAAGTAAAGCATGAAGGTATAAAAAAGCGGGTAGTGCGGTCAAGAAGCTGCGGGAAGAATCACTCTGGCGAGTGTCACGAAGGGCAAGATTTGTATGCTACAAGTCTTGGGCAAAGAGGTCATATCTCTCCCATTGCCCCAACTCAAGGATGATCGGTGGATGCTTCATATGTGGATCATTGAGCATAAGGTGAAGCTGTCCATAGAGGGAATGGGCGAGGGAGCGTAACCACGGGGAGAAGCGGTGGGGCGTTAGCAATTTGAGGACCAAACTCGACGGTAACCAATGAAAGCAACTCAGGGTTTACAACATGGCGGTCCGAGGATACGGTGGCATTTGGAAGCAGAACTCCAGTCTTTATTTGAATAACTTATATATCTTATATTTACCTTAATCGGATGAGACAAGTGTTATGATGAATAATTAAAGATCGATTCGATCAAGTATGATCGAGATCTACGTCTGATGATTATATGCTATGTACCCATACGCATAAGAGTTTTTAAAGCGGTGATTAGGGGCGGAATCCTTATAAAGGGAGGTGAATGTAATAACTTGAGATTTTCTATATAAAATAAATAAGAAATTTTGCGTATAATTTTTTTTTTTTTTATTTAATAGCGAGACTAAGTGTCAAGTAAAGTGAGCGATAAATGCGAATACATTTATTACTTGAAAAATTAGAAATAATTTTGGAATTATTAATTACCACAAATTATATGGTAATAAATTTACGTAAGTAGAAATATTTTTATTAATTATTTTCCATGAAAACATGATTGGAAATAATATATGAAGTGATAGATAGATTTATATAATAAATATTTTATTATATGAATTGTTGAGAATATTTAAGTTAATTATTTTAACTTGATTATTGATCTTTGTGTACGAAGAATAAATCAGGACATGAGATCGAACCCTTGATTGGGATTGTGATCAAGAGATGAGAATAATAATATTATATTATTTATATAATGATTTTATAGTACCATAATTATATCTTTGGGTATGTCTTGGACGAGATAATATTGAGCAATGGCGGTCGATTAGGTCATAGCATATTACCGTCTTGTGAAACCTAATTATTAAATTCGGTTATGGGGTATTTTACGAGTAGTATTTGTGTATATGAAGTTATTGTGAATAAGAATATCGGTAATTAGAAGAAACCCTAATTCTTTGTTATGCGTCGATAATTAGGACAAACCCTAATTATTATAACCTAGCAGGTTGAAATTAGAAAATGTAGCTTATTTGTGTTAGTAACATACAGAGATAATTAAAGAACCACTAATGGTCAATTAGAAACCCTAATTGATGGCGTTAAGAAACCCTAATTTTAATTCTAGGGTTTAATTTCAATGTTATTGTATAAGTGTTTTAATTTACCAAAGGATAGAAGTTAATTGGTAAATTATAAGATTTAAATCTAGTGATTAAATATTACATTTAATTTCCTTGTACAAGATTGCCCATACACTCTTAAACAAAGCCTGACCATCACCCATGTAACAAATCGAAGCAAGAATCAAAATTTTTTGGCAAAAAGGGTATATGGACACTAAACCTAGAAATCCTTTGATTCGATGTTATTTGATGCAATTGATTGTTTAAAGTTGTGTAATAGAATGTTAATTGATGATATGGGTTGATAAATCAAAGACCCATAACATCAAAGTGCTGCAATTGAAGATTTAAGCAAGTTGGAAAAAGCAAGAATTCTATTATTTTTTTCACCAAATGTCGGAGGCCATAACTCTTTGCTCGATCATGAGTTTTGTTCTTCAAAAGTTGTTATGTGTGTAGCACGATATGTGGTCTTTAATCTGCAAAAAGAATCAAGTCCATATCATGTATAGATTAGAAGTTATAGATGGTGAACATGGTTGTTGGAGTCATGATAAACTATTTTTAGGCGATCTGTAATGGGGGCATTCTCGTCCACTTTTGTGCTTTAAAAGGTCTGGTCTTTTGATATGTTGTAGTGCAATGAGTTAGGAAGCCATAAGCTTTGGAATGACCTCATTTAGAGCCTCGGATGAGGAATTACGGTGATTGGAAGGAAATGTGTCAAATTTCTCAAAAGCTGAAAGTCGTGACGGGATGTGCTATTCGGGACCTTTTTTCGATCAGTTAATGTTTCCAAAACCTTCTGGACTTTTGGTATGTTATAGTACGAATAAGCTTTCCATAGACTCAAAAGCGGACTAAATATCGATATCGGAGGAGAGAGTTATGACATTTCAAAGTAGTAGTGTCAAAACTTCCCAACAAGTGCGGTGCGATCCATTTGAAGCAGAATTTCTGGGCTGATGTGTGTTGAATTTAGAAATGGTCAAAGAATAAAAGTTGTAGCCCCAGAAGTTAGCTTCGCGTGGGCTCAAGAATCGCTCAAAAATGTTTTAAAATGAAAGAGTTATAGTATTTTAGCGGAAGAGGTAAAGCTGAAGCGAGATTGAAAAGCTATTATGAGCGTCCACTTTTGGCCTTTATTTGGGCTACCTAATGAACCCGAATTGGGTAATTCGTATTTTTAAAAATAGTCTTACATACCATGTATAACATATCCAAAAATCAGATTAATCGGAGTTATGAGCAATCGTTAGAAAATGCATAAAAAGTGAGCTATTGAAAATTAGTATAAACCAAGTCCCACATCGACTAAATTGAGAACTTCACCATTTTCTAAACCTATAAATAGAAGGGTTTGGCCTTTGTTTCATTCACCAACAATAAGGCCTCCAATTTTTGAGAAACGTTTTGTTGTGGGAGAACTTTTTATAAAGATCTCTTTAGTTAAATTTTGGCGTGGAAGTGCGTATTCAGTCTGTGGAATTCGTATTTCCGGGTATGTTTCTTATTTAATTTTTGTAATGTTATTATTTTTAATTGTTAGTTAAAGTTTGAATTTTTAAAGTTTAGTTAGTGTTGTTAATAAACTAGTTAGTTTACTATGTTTATTTTGGCTTGGAATTGATTATGTAAATGAGTTATTTGTGATGACTTTTAATATTTTGTGATGAATTTCATTAATTAATAATTATTAATGATATTAAAGTTATTTAATGATTATATTAAATAATTTAGTTTAAAAATGATTTTAATATTATAAAAATCATTTTAAATGAAAATAAGGTATTTAAAAATATTTTAAGTTATAAAATATAACTTTTAATATTTAAATGATAATTTCATTAATAATTAAATATTAATGATATTAAGATAATATTAATGATATTTAGTTTATTTAATGATTAATATTAAATAAATAGTTTAAAAATGGTTTACTTATTTAAAAGCCATTTTAAAGAGGATATTAAGGATTTAAAAATATTTTAAGTTATAATTAATGACTTTTAATATTTGGATAAATAGTACATTAATATTTAAATATTAATGGTAATTATTTAGGTAATATAAATGTTTTAAAAATAGTTTGAGTTATTATAAATAACTTTTATATTTTAGTGATGGTTTCATTAATAGTTTAGTATTAATTAAACTATTAATGATAATGGAATTGTTTAATGTTTAAATCATTTAATTATGATTACGATATTTGAAAGTTATAGCCGGCCAAACTAGTGACTTGAGAACCGGAATTATGAAGTTACGAATTTGAAGAAGAACACCTATAGTGTGAGTTATATCACTATAGGCCCTTTAGTAATGATTTGAATTATTTTAAATTTTTCAATTTACGGAAATTGCGAAAATGATTAAAAATAAGATGTCGATATTTGAGATGTTGAGGTATAGAATAAGAGTCTTAGACTCGGTATTTGCAAATAAAAGTTGTCGATCTGGCAAACAAATGTCGGACCTTATAAAAGAAAGAAAAGACTCTTGTAAGAGCATGGATGAGATATTTGAAAAATGTATAAAAATATTTCAAGTATAGAATAGGAACTAAAAGTATGATCCTTTGTGATTATGTGATTGGACTATGTCTTTGTTGTAATAGGCGATTACTATGTGTTAAGATATATTGTTCTAATCGAGCGAATGATCGATTATTGATAGGTTGTGATAAAGAGATAAAACCTAAGTTGAGATTTGTAATCGTGAATCGGTGAGTATCCTACCTTTGCACTTCCTTTTGCGATGGACATGAGTAAGAAGTTTGAGAATTATTTTATCCTGTCAGATTATGTACTCTTTGATTATCGACATATTAGCTCGGATATATATTTTGTTCATTGATTTCTATAAATGGTTATACAAGTGTCCCCACTTGGATAATCATAGCATTTATTCACATGTTGATACACCTTTGTCGATTACGCAGTATATATATGTTGAATTACATATTATTGTTGAGCAAGATTAAAACCTTGGGTTTGGAACCGGGCATGTATGAACATCCCTATATGGGAAGATTTTTTGCGTAAAGGCGGATAGAGTGGCGATGAATTTCGTTCAAGTTATGTAGTATTGATCGATATAGAGTGCAATGAAGTGATCACCCTCGTGCCCATAAGTTATAACGGTTTGAGGATAGAATTCCGCTAAACCATTTCAAAAATGAAAAGAATGTTCATAGTATGTTTCTTAAACCCTATTCAAGGGTAGAGCGAGCCAAATTTAAAGAATTTGAAAGAGAGTTGTTATGTGAATTTTTTATCGGTCTGATTACTTCACAACTTTCGATTCATTTGTAGAAGTGTTATGTAAAGAGAATACTTATATTCTTTCGACTTATATATAATTGCTATTACTTCTTTGGGCACTTAAATGCTCATCCTTGCTTAAATTAAATGTTTTCGATTATGTATGAGCAACTTTGAAGGCTCGAAGCGCGAACAAAGGAAAAAGGAAAAGGTGATTGAATAAGTGTGTATTATGAGTTAATGGTTATAGTTGTATTGGTATCTATTCAAGTATTGTAAGGAATGTATTTGAAGGTCCGTGCACAGGGAAGTAAACTTGATGTATGTAAATTAAGTTGAATGTATTATTATTTAGTATTATTGACTTAAAGAAATGGTATCGTGGAGAAGCAGGAGTTCGGGTTTCAAGTACTGGATTTAGGGGTCGTCACATGCTTTTCATAGAGTGGGTTTGGTAGTATAGGGGCTCGGTTTGGTGTCGCCTTGCTTGGTCTGACTTTTGACTTGACTATGAGGGCTCGGCAAATGGGGAAACTTGTAGTATGAGGCTTCGTAGCATGGGTCTTCATAGAGTGGGTTTGGCCTCGAGTGGGTCGTCGTAGTGGTAGCTGCTTTCGGAAGTTCCGTGTTCGGGCGTCTTGACGACTTTCTTTATGCTATGTCATATATTGTAACCTGTAACCTGTAACCTTTTATAGTATCTTCATCATAGTCTTTACATCATAGGGCATATCCTATGATGTCTTTCCTATTCTGTTTGGGTTTCTCCTATGCGGTTTTGTAATCCCCCAATTATTTTATTTGATCTAAATTTAGAAAAGAAAAAAAAAGGTGGCAAAAATTCAAGTTTAAGCATAGCTTTGAGGCTCACCTTTCGCCTGTGAGCTCAAGAAGGCAGCTTGCAACCCGAAATAGCCCCCCACCACACAAGGCTCATCAGATTTATCTTGGTGTAGCCACCTTAGCGATAATGAGGAGAGGCCCGACCAACTCCCGTCTTCGAAACGGACTCCAAAACCATGAAGGAACTGGAAGTTCGAATAGATCTTTTAGAAACCAAGTCAGAGTCCATCAAAATACGGCTAGGTTGCCCCTTACAAGCAAAATCATTCACATTTTGAGTCGAGAATCCCTTAGCATGGATGAAATCCATTAAACATTGTATTTTGTCTTTCGAGGCTGACATCGATATTACCTTATTGAGAGAGTTGTTGAGCAGCTTGAAATTTCTCCTTAATTGCAGAGCCTTGGTTAAGCCCTAGGCTAGCTTCAACCTCACTATTAGAGTGGAGATTCATGCGATTCAATAGAGTGCTTTGCAATAAGAGCAGACTCAGGATTGACCATATCCAACTCAACCAGGAGAGGAGAATTAGGGTTTGAAACCCCAAATTCAGCGAAGAGGTCCCTAGAGGGGCTACTCGTGGAATTCCCAACCGATAGGTGCGAATGGTCCACCATACCGAGAATGCTCAAACATAGAAATGTAAGAGGACGAAATTAAAGAGGAGGCCGATAAGATAGAGATGTGTGAGGATAGATACCAAGGAACCGAGGAAGAAAGGGGAAAAAAAGCGATCAAGTAGAGCTTGGTTTTAGGGAAGGCGAGCGGTGGAGGAGGCGAAAGGAAACCTAGAGAGAAGGCAGAGCGAAAATGTTATAAAGAGAAATATGTCGCCTGTGTCTCTCTGCTTCAAGATGAGCATCCCCTTGCCTTTGTTTCTATGTTTAGCATCTTGAGAAAGTTCCATCCCGGTTCTATGCTTTTGCTTTAGGTCTTTACACTCCTTCTCATCTATAGCAATTAGCTTGTTCAGTATGGGGTAGTTAACAGGAGGTGAATCAAGATCAGAGGGCATGAGAGCATCAGTGACAATAGCATTTGCAATGGGGGAGAAAGAGTTGGGTGAGGCCAAGATAGGAAGAGAAGGAGTCATATCATTCCCAACTTTGGCACCTCGAGAAACAGTTACCCAGTCATTTGCATGGGGATCAGCATGTGGAGTGGTAACAACATCGAGGAAGGAGAGTAGGAAGTAAAGGTCGGTAGAAGTTCCCTCGGCCGAGGTTTAGGGCGAGTGCCCTCGGTAGGTTTAGGAGCAGAATCAGATTGAGCATTTGTTTTGGGCACCCATTTAAAATTGGATTTGGGGCATTTCAAAGGAGAATGACCAAAGACTTTGCAGGTGGGGCATGATGGTGGCCTACTTTGGTATTCAACATTAATCGGGACAATTATGTCTTCAGAGGTTTCTTCGTTCAGAACAACAACATTAATTGAGGAAGGGAAGGAGAAAGAAGCTTGGACTTCAATGCAGACTTTGGCAAAGTGCATTAAGTCATGTTTGGATGTCATTTCATCAATAAACAGAGGTTTACCTATAGCACTGGCAAGGTAGCTTATACCCTCATCAGACCAGTAAGAAAGTGGAATTTGGCTTCATACATAGCGAACTCAAACCCAAACTCTCATTCTCTTTCCTCTCCTTTGGTGCTTAGCAGTGCTGACATGGCTGCCTCCACTGATCTATCCCTTAACGTGGGACTTGACTCGATTGAAATGATGGAATCAGACCCAAATCCTGTTGCTATTGCTTTAAGCTCTGAAAACTCTACTTAATTAGCAAATGAGATAGAGAGCAACTTGGGTCAAGCTTTCGAATCCAATGTATCTGAAATTTTCAAAGCTACAAAAATTTCTCAAGGAGAGTTTGCTATGTATGAAGAAGGAGAGTTTGGGTTTGGGTTCGCACAAATAAATCAAGGAAATATAATCATATTATATTTATTAATCTGAACTCATTAATTATTATTTATTCATAATAATTATTAATTAACACATTATCAATTAATTTCTCATACTTGCAATTAATCAATATGTTCACATCCTACCACTATATTCAAATAAATTGAATATTTAATTATTAATAATCCTATCATTTCTTTTATATTAAAGTCTTAGGGTTAGTCCACTAATTTAATTAAACTATTACTGACTCCCTTTAATCATTTCATAAATTCACATAACCACATAAGGTTTAAATAGACTCACAAAACTAACTCATTAAAAATTAAATCACATATTTAATTAATATAGAGTTTAAAATTCACGGTCATTATATCCCTCCCCCCTTATAAAAATTTCGTCCTCGGAATTGTAAAAATAAGGTTACTCAAATAAAAACGTATAATTCGCTCTCATTTTCTCTTCTAGCTCTCACGTAGCTTCTTCGACTGCGTGATTCTTCCAGAGAATCTTAACAGAATGGATGATTTTATTCCTCAAACACATTTCCTTTCTATGTAGTATCACGGGCGGGAACTTCCTAAATGCGATAAGTCTTTCTCGACTTGGATTGGTTCATAGGAGATAAGCGTGCTTGTAATACTGGTTTATCTGGTATAATCTTGACACATGAAACACATTGTGAATGTGCTCAAATTCGAGGGAGGTACCTCGTCGCCACTTCAGGCTAGCCACGAGAATCTAGAATGGTCCTATGAACCTAGGGGTTCAACTTGCCCTTCTTCCCAAAATGAATCTTCCCTTTCCGGGAGATACTTTTGAAATGCATAGCTTCCTAATTCAAACTCTTTCTTCTTGCGATGTAAGTCGCATACTTCTTTTAGCGATCTTGAGTTGCTACTAGTGAGATCTTATCACCTTGATAATTTCTATCATACATTGTACCAACTCGGGTCCCAGCGATCGGCGTTCTCAACCGTCCCAACATAAAGGCGTTCTACATTTCCTCCCATCTGATTACCATGCGGGCTCCATAATCTTGGCGTGATAACTATTGTTATATGCGAACTCTACTAATGGAAGTTGATCATCCCAACTACCCTTGAAGTCCATCACACAAGCTTGGAGCATGTCTTCAAGTGTTTGAATCGTTCTCTCGCTTTGCCCATCGGTCTGCGAATGATACGCGATACTCATTCGTAGTTGTGTCCCCATTCTTTCATGAAGACTCTTCCAAAAGTTTGACGTGAATCACGGATCTCTATCGTCTGATGAATCAAGGCACCCCATGCCTCGAGATAATTTCCTTGACATATAATTTGGCTAACTGGTCCAAACTATACTTAATCTTAATTGGCAAAAAGTGAGCTAACTTAGTAAGGCGATCTACAATCACCCATATGGCGTTGTGCCCTTTCTACGTTGCCGGAAGTGTGAGACCCCAGATTTTATGAATAAAGGTTTAAATTTCTCAAAATATTTTTTTTGGTGTGGATTTGATATAATGTTATAGTTGTGGGTAGTATTTATAAATTTTGCAAAAGTATATGAGTTGTTGTATAATATTGATTGGTGGGGAATATTCTTTTTGTCGGGGAATATTTGTGCAAGGGCATGATCATTGGTGGACCCCTAGCGAAATTATTATCGATTGAAAGCGACAAAAATATTTTATAACAATAACGGCGGAAGTTTTCACAGATTATCTTTGTTGAACTACTCGATAGTAAAAAATCTGATGTCTGGCGTGGTTGCATAGTACTGCGGTATTGATTATTGATGCTTACGTGAGAAGTCAATCAGTTTTTCTTATTTTATAGACCCCTATTTACCTATTTTTCAAAATAATCGGTAGAAATTATTTAAAGGTGGGGCCCACATGTGGGACCCATATGTATTGAAAAATTGATTTTGGAAATGGGGGTGGGAGAGAGTTACGTATAGGGGAGGGAGTTTATATATATAAGATTGTGATGTGTGTGTATATATATAATATTATATGTATGAGTGGAGAGTGGTGGGAGAAAAGAAAGAGTGAAAGTGATGTGTGTGAGTGGAAAATGGTGGAGGAAGTGATGTGGCTTTACAAAAGGTAATTAGTATTATATGTATATATATAAATATATATATGTATGTATGTATGTATTATAATTTTGCTTTATTCTTATTGGTTGGTTGATTGACAAATTGTGTGTATGGGTTATATATATATGTATTATAATGTTGCTTTATTCTTATTGGTTGGTTGATTGACAAATTGGGTGGGGGTGAGTTACAAAAAAAAAAAATTCATCCGATTACATAACTGTTGCATTACACAGTGCCTTTCCATTCTCCTATAAATAGAAGCTCATTCCTTCATTATTTCTTACGAATTCACTGAAACTCTAGAGAGAGAAATAAGAAAAATATTCTGCTACTTCCCTACTCTTATATTCAGTTTCTTTTACGGTAAGGGATATTATTTGTTGTACTCGTAAGGAGTATTATTTCTTTTGTATTCATGAAGAGAACTTCTGTTATTCCATTATTTATTATTCGGTTGGAATAACTTTGTATCTGTGCTACCCTATACTTGGTGAAATTCTTACATTATTTCATTCGTTATTATTACATTTGGAATATCACATGCATGCGTTTCTGTGGGACTGATTAAATCTTTATTATTACATTTGGAATATCACATACATGCGTTTTCTGTTGGACTGATTCCATCTTTATTATTCTTTTGGAATATCATGTATACATGTTTTTCGTCGAACTTGATTCCTTCTTTATTATTTTATTGGAATATCACATACATGCGTTTCTGTGGGACTGGTTAGATTAATTATTATTACATTGGAATAACTTTTGCCTATCGATCTATCGCATGCTGGTGATTTCTTTTGTTATTTCATTCTTTATTATACTCGGTTGATTAAAACTTTGACTTCTATACTCCATGAAATTAGTGGAATATCCTTGATATTTGCGCTTCATCGATATCTTTTCATGGAAATATTCTTACGAAATTCTTGAATTTTACTCTCTGAAAGCGATATCATGTTGATAATTTGGGCGTTATCGGTTCAAGAGATAAATTAATTCTTGAACTTGTTTTATTGAATTCTTATATCATTGTCATCATCCTTATGTTTATATTTTGTTGAAAGTCATACGTGGCTGGCATGTAGTGCATAGATGGACTTTGTATGATTATGACCGAGGATTATTCGGTATAATCATGGTAGTAATGTTACAAATGATGTGGTAAAAAGTCCTCATTGGCCATAGTGCATTGATGGAATTTGTTGTTGGCATGATCATGACCATTAATGAATACACAAATATTCTTGGCGCGTGGTGCATGGATAGTTGTGGTCGTGATACTAAAGAATATCCTTGTAGTAGTAGTGCGGGGTGATTCGATGATGTGGATTATTTATTAAAAAGTGAGTCCGACAATAAAAGTGATGAAAAACCTTTTAAATCATAGAAGATAGTAGATTTTATTCTCTACTTGACTCTTTTAATGGATTGTTTGTTCATTGCTTGATTAAACTTGATGTTTGTTATATTGTATCGGTTTAACATTGTTTAAGGCTAATGATAATTTATTACGCATTATCTTAGTCATAATATTTCTTCTTGGGCTAGTTGAGCTCACCCTTTCTTTCACTTTTCTCTTGAGGAAATGAGAATATATTTGGGATGGTCGAGGAGCAGTGATGAACGGATGATAGTATTAGTAGTCTTCACTATTCTGTTAAATAGTGTGATAATAATTGTAATGAGGACTCCTTTTGAGTTTGTATACTCTCTAGTAGACAATATTGGTATTCAAACTCACAGTTTATGTTTTGTCGTATTGTACACGACAGTTGTTTTAGTATGTTGTATTTGAATTCTGTACCATGTATTTGGCGACTCAAGATAGGTGATGTATACCTAATTTTGGGGGCATCACAGTTGGTATCAAAGCTTAGGGATATGATCCCTGGCTGAGATGTGAGACAAGAACTAGGAGGGGAGAGACGGGGAATTCCTTCCCTAGTATGACCTACCTAAGTTTACTTGTTATTTAATTGGTCGGTCAAAGTATAGGGATAATATGTGATATGTTATTTAACCCTTGTTTTGTGGCAGTATTTGAAAATGGCAGCTGAAAATGTCAACAATGGAGTGAATGAGGCCAGTGGAGACACCTCTAATCACTGACCGAGGATAATGTAATATCGGTGAAGGAGAATTAGAGATATCCATGTGGTGAGGAAGAATTAATAGTTGCACCAAGCTAGTCGCGAGAGGTAGTAGGTGAGAGTGAGGAAGAAGAGAGAACACGAGGAGAATTTATTAGAAGAAATTTTTGATCAAAATGCGGCAAGATCGTATTCGTGAGTTAGAAGAAACGAGGTTGAAAAAGCGGCAAGTGGTGCGTGGAACAAAGGGATGCAATAATTCAAAATTGTGTTACCCGATATGTGATGCTCGAACAAAATCACGCTTTGGCGAGTGTAAGATATTAAAGTTGGAATACGAGAATTCAAATATCAAGGATCGGTGAAAGAAGAAACAAGCTGAGCAGTGAGAATGAAGGATGAGTGGGTAAAAGCGCATACGACATGTTGATATTGTTGAAAAAGGCGTTCGATCAATAAAGTCAAAATAGATGAAATGGATTTTTCTTTTTGGACAACAATTGGGAGAATCAACATCGAATTGAGAATTACACACATCTGGCGATTGACCCCAATCAATATGGATGGGGAGTAATGATTCAAATCATGGATCGGGGGCGTGATGAAGCAATTAAGGGTGGAATTTACTCTATAGCAAAGTCAAGTCTATTTGGGATGGTGGCCAAAGAATGTCCCGGACAAGCGAAGCCCGATGGTTTAAGAGGCGTTTTTTTTTTTTCGTGACGAGGACACTGAATAAAATTATCATGGGTATATTAGTCATAAACTCTTGTGAAGTCTATACTATGTTGAATCTGGGTTCTACTCACTCTTTTATTGCACCTAGTTGTGTTCAATGTTTGAAGTTAACTCGGAGAAGTTAGACTTTGATATATATGTTTAAACTTCGGTTGGGAGAAACCCGTTACCTCCACTATTTATAAATCTTGTTCAAATCAACACTTTCACGTTACACTGTCGATCTTATCTCTTTGAAAATACTTGCCTTTGATGTGATTTTTGGAAGCGATTGGTTAACTACTCATCATGCGTTTACGTAAGGTTGTTAGCTTTCATACTCTAACCAACTGTTGTTATGCGAATTCAAAGTAACCAAACCACTAAAAGTCGATCATTTTCATATCAAGCCATAAATAAAGAGCCCGATCCTTTCGTTGTTGACTTTCTTGTGTGGAATGCGCGAAGCCGGACTTTACGTGAGGCAAGCGTCGTCGTGAATGATGATGGCAAGTTGATAGGTATCGATGTGACATGTTATCAAGTCTTGGATGAGAGTCACGATCTTGAATGGTATTTCTATTGTTAATAAATTTCTGGCGTATTCTTGAAGACTTCTAGCCTACCCCTAGGCGTGAAATCGAATTTTGTATTGACCCGCAGTCTGAAACCCATTTCTTAAACCCTCAAATATTTCTTTACTTAAAATGAGCGTATCATGCATGAAAGCGTTGGCTCAAGGTACATTGAAAGATTATGATCATACTATCGATACCATCTAGAAAAGCGAGCGTGGTAGGTGATCCATTGAGTAGAAGATCATATATAAATGCGAAGTGCGATATTGTCGTATAAAGGCACATTTTGTGTGACTTACAAAGGATGGAGATAGAGTTAAAAACTCCAGGGACCCACGTGAAGATAACGAATATCTGAGTAGAATAGACTTTAATCGATAAAGTTAAAAGCGCTCAAGCTACATACTCGGGCGGATGAATGAAGAAGGTTCAAGAGGCGTTATTCTAGAAGCGAAGAATCGACGAAGAGAAATCTCGACCCTTGATTTAATTGACCCATTTGAAATACTTGATCGAGTAGGAGGCGTGGCTTATAGACTCGTTTTACATAAGTAGTATGTCGGCGTGTTCATAGCGTTTTTTAATGTATCGATGTTACGTAAATATGTGGAAGACCGAACCACATTATTGATTTAAAAGCCGGACGAGATAGCGGATGATTTAACGTATGAAGATGTACTGTTAAAATCTGGAATATATTCTGCTTGCAAAGGTTATACCTCAAGAGTTAGAATCGATGAAGTGTCCTCATTTGTTTGAATACCGGTGCATACGTAAATTTGAGGTGAAATTCCATAAGGAGGGGAGATTGTGAGACCCCAGATTTTATGAATAAAAGTTTAAATTTCTCGAAATATTTTTTTTGGTGTGAATTTGATATAATGTTATAATTGTGGGTAGTAATTATAAATTTTATAAAGTATGCAAGTTGTTGTATAATATTCGATTGGTCGGGGAATATTCTTTTTGTCGGGGAATATTTGTACAATGGCGCAATCATTGGTGGACCCCACAACGGAATTATTGTCTGATTGAGAAAATGAAAAAATATTTTATAAAAATAACGACGGAAGTTTCACAGATTATCTTTGTTGAACTACTTGATAGTAAAAAATGCGATGTCTGGCGTGGTTGCATAGTAGCACACGGTATTGATTATTGATGCTTACGTGAGAAGTCAATCAGTTTTGCTTATTTTATAGACCCCTATTTACCTATTTTTCAAAATAATCGGTAGAAATTATTTAAAGGTGGGGCCCACATGTGGGGCCCATATGTGTTAAAAACTGAATTTCAAAATGGGGGTGGGAGAGAGTTACGTATAGGGGAGGAGTTTATATATATAAGATTGTGATGTGTGTGTATATATATAATATTTTATGTGTGAGTGGAGAGTGGTGGGAGAAAAGAAAGAGTGAAAGTGATGTGTGTGAGTGGAAAATGGTGGAGGAAGTGATGTGGCTTTACAAAAGGTAATTAGTATTATATGTATATATATGTTTATAACATGTGTGGGTTATATATATATATATATATATATATATATTATAATTTTTCTTTATTCTTATTGGTTGGTTGATTGACAAATTGTGTGTGTGGGTTATATATATATGTATTATAATGTTGATTTATTCTTATTGGTTGGTTGATTGACAAATTGGGTGGGGGTGAGTTACAAAAAAAAAATTCATCCGATTACATAACTGTTGCATTACACGATTGCCTTTCCATTCTCCTATAAATAGAAGCTCATTCCTTCATTATTTCTTACGAATTCTTTGAAACTATAGAGAGAAATAAGAGAAATAAGAAAAATGATACGCTACTTCCCTACTCTTATATTCGGTTTCTTTTACGGTAAGAGATATTATTTGTTGTACTCGTAAGGGGTATTATTTCTTTTGTATTCATGAGAGAGAACTTACATTATTCCATTATTTATTATTCGGTTGGAATAACTTGTATCTGAGCTACCCTATACTTGGTGAAATTCTTACATTATTCCATTTCATTATTATTACATTGGAATATCACATGCATGCGTTTTCTGTAGGACTGAATAAAATCTTTATTATTACATTGGAATATCATGCATGCGTTTCTGTGGGACTGATTAAAATCTTTATTATTCTTTTGGAATATCATATACATGCGTTTTTCGTCGAACTGATTCCTTCTTTATTATTTTATTGGAATATCACATGCATGCGTTTCTGGGACACAATTAGATTAATTATTATTCTATTGGAATAACTTTGCTATCGATCTATCGCATGCACTGGTGATTTCTTTTGTTATTCCATTCTTTATTATACTTCGGTTGATTAAAACTTTGACTTCTATACTCCATGAAATTAGTGGAATATCCTTGATATTTGCGCTTCATCGATATCTTTTCATGGAAATATTCTTACGAGCATTCTTGAATTTTACTCTACAAAGCGATATCATGTTGACAATTTGGGCGTTATCGGTTCCTAGATAAATTAATTCTTGAACTTGTTTTATTGAATTCTTATATCATTGTCATCATCCTCATATTTATATTTTGTTGAAAGTCATACGTGCTTTTGTAGTGCATAGATGGACTTGGTATGATTATGACCAGGGATTATTCGGTATTATCATGACCGTAATGTTACAAATGATGTGGTAAAAGTCCTCATTGGCCGTAGTGCATTGATGGGCTAGTTGTTGGCATGATCATGACCATTATTGAATACACAAATATTCTTGGCCCATAGTGCATGGATAGTTGTGGTAGTGATACTAAAGAATATCCTTGGCCATAGTGCAGGGGTGATTCGATGATGTGGATTATTTATTAAGCTGAGTCCCAGCGATAAAAGTGATGAAAAACCTTTAAATCATAGAAGATAGTAGATTTTATTCTCTACTTGACTCTTTTAATGGATTGCTTGTTCATTTCTTTATTAAACTTGATGTTTGTTATAATGTATTAGTTTAACACTTTATTTAAGGCTAATGATAATTTATTCTGCATTATCTTAGTCATAATATTTCATACTGGGCTAGTTGAGCTCACCCTTTCTTTCACTGTTCTCTTCAGGAAATGAGAATATAGCTGGGACGAGTCGGGGAACGAAGTGATGAACTAGATGATAGTATTAGTAGTCCTCACTATTCTATTAAATAGCGTGATAATAATTGTAATGAGGACTCCTTTTGAGTTTGTATACTCTCTAGTAGACAATATTTGTATTCAAACTCACAGTTTATGTTTTATCGTATTGTACATGACAATTGTATTAGTAAGTTGTATTTGAATTCTGTACCATGTATTTGGCGACTCAAGATAGGTGATGTATACCTAATTTTGGGGGCGTCACAGGAAGTCCCACCACGAAGTCCATTGTGATGTGCTCCCATTTCCATTCTGGAATCTTAATGGTTGTAATAGCCCGCTTGGTCATCGTTGGTGCTCTGCCTTGAGTCTCTGACAAGTTAGACATCTACTTACGCATTTCACAACCTCTCTCTTCATGTTTGGCCACAAGAAGTGGTGACGCAAATCTTGGTACATCTTTGTGCTTCCTTGGTGTATCGAATATCTCGTACTATGCGCTTCTTGCAAAATCTCTTCTCTCAGTTCTGGTACTAACGGTACCCAAATGCGTCCTTCAAATCTTACCAGTCCAGTGCTATTAAATTTCAATTTATCACTTTCAGTCAATCGCTTCTTGATGTTATTGCAATCTTCGTCCTTTTCTTTTTCTTTTTTTTTTGTTGCTAAATTTAGACTGAAATAAATAAATGGGGTATTACAAAACCGCATGGGAGAAACCCAAACAGAAATAGCAGAGACATCATAGGACATGCCCTATGGTGTAAAGACTATAAAAGGGAACAGGCTTGATTGAAAAGAAAATATTCTGAACAAGTAAAATCAAAAAAGATAAGGCGCTTAGAACACGGAACCAAAAGGTCCGGCTACCACAGCGACGACCCACTCAATACTAAGTCCGACCATAGAAAAGTCATCGGTAAAGGCGGCTAAAATTTGGCAATCCGAAAACCACCACTCTCTGAAGGCGACCCACTAAGTAGAAAGTCACTCTCTACGAGACAAACCACTTTATCGAGCCCCTTTAAGCGAAGTCGATCCATCCACCCTTGAGGCCCAAAAGCTCAAAAGCTCTATGAAGATGACCCCCTCTATCTTTGAAGCCCCACTCTGAATGATCCACTCGTGAAGATCCACTCTACGATCGATTAACAGCGGCCTTGAACATGGAACCACCAGACCAACTACCACTCGTGGTGAAGCCCCACTCGACGAAGACCCTTTCTGAAGCCCCACAAATCCGAAGTCAAGTCCTTTGAAAAGAACCATCGGAAGAATGAAGTCATAAGGCCAAGGCTGGTAGAAGGTGGTGAAAGCTTTAAGCTCACTCTCTGAAGCCCCACTCTCTGAAGATCCACAGTAGAAGCTAACTCTACGAAGATCCACTCTACAAAGACGCCTGGCCGAGACCCACAAAACCGAAGTTCAAGCCATCCGAGCCTTTCTTGGCTGAAGCCCCTCATTATCGAAGTCCAAGCCACTGAAGAGACTATCATGAAAGCGAAAGCATAAGGCCAAACTGGTTGAAGCTGGCCGAAAGACGACAAATTTGAAGTTTAAGGTCAACTCTACGAGGACCCCCTGTCCTAAACCTCTTGGCCTAGCCCCTCTTTGCTAAAGCCCCACTCTTGGCTGAAACCCTACTCTAATGAGATGACCCACCCTAGGTTGCTGCCCCACTCTACAAAAATTTTTGCTCTCTGAAGCCCACTCTCTGAAACCTCACTCTGAAAAACCCCCTCGGGCAACCTCCACTCTCTGAGTCCCCACTCTCTGAAGCCAGCCACGCTCTCTGAGGCCCCAAGCGCCACTCTCTGAAGTCCCACTTTTGAGTCCCCAACACACTGCAAGCGGACCTCATGCAATCCCACTCTCTGAGTGCATCTCTAAGAAGGCGACTCTGACACAAAGGATCTATAACATAGTCTAGACTTGATTTTTGAAATTTAGCATTAGAATGAAGCCCACACTTTACCAAATGAATAATATCACGGATGAGGATCCGGCGAGGAGTGGATGTATGGGAGAATATCACGGCATTTCTTTGGTCCGATTCTATAGACCTGACAACAAAACCAAAATGGAAGACTAGAGTGAAAGCTTATGCGGGAGCGGCTAGAGATAAAGCCAGTAATAGAGGCCTAACTCCTACTAAACCCTCTCAAACCACACTGTCGTAGGACAGCTATCAGAATCTAAAAAGAAAAGGGGCATTCAAAGTATAAATGGTTAAAAGTTTCTCTATCATTAGAGGAGAGCACACACTTAGGGTCGATAGCAAGACCAAATTGAGTTAATCTGTCGATGGTCCGAAGCCCCTTATGAAAAGCAAGCCAGAGGATAAAAGATTGTCGGGGTGGCACAATCTTGTGCCAAACCAGGCTATGCCAAGACACGGTAGGCCCTGTCAGCTGAATAGAATTTTAGATAGTAGTAGCCTTAACATCGTTTATACCATCCCAGAAAAGACCATCACGGTTTTCAGAGTTACAAGGTCTTAAGTAGTCAAAAGAGTTCCGAAAAGCAATGACATCCTGGTGATTCGAAGCAGGTAAGACCCATCTAGAGTTTATGGATGATGTTATTCACATAAGCATAAGGACCAAGCCCAGAGTTGACAATCACAGACGAGTGAACAGAATTTTCCAAAGGAGATTGTCCAATCCATGGGTCAAACCATAGGCTAGTATTTGCTTTATTTCCTATGTCAAAAGATATGTGCCTACGGGCGATATTCCTGCATTGTAAAACTTTCCTCCAGATCCAAGAGCAGTCAGGGGGAATAGGAATAGGCCAGAAGGATTTAGACTTGAGTAGAGTTTTATGAATCCATTTGGCCCCAAAGAGAAGGAGCAGGGGATTTATGGCGTGCAAAGGTGCATCGAGATAAGCGATTTATTCAATCGCTAGATTCTTTATTGCTAGACCACCTTTTGTAAAGGGAAGACAAATCTTTGACCAAGCAACTTTTGAGCCATGTTTGTCCATGGATGGACCCTTCGAAAGGAATCTAGACATGGACGATTGAAGATCTTTCAAAACTGTTGCAGGAAGGATGAAGTGAGTCGACCAATAGGCTTGAGAGGCATGGACAACTGACTTGATAAGTTACATACGACCGGCGTACGAAAGGAACTTATTTGACCATGAGATAATTTTGGCTTTGACCCTTTCAAGGAGGGGGCGGCAGTCGGCAAGGCTAAGTTTTGAGGTGATCGAGGAACCCCAAAATTTTGCGAGGAACACCCCAATAGAAAATCAAAAGGCTAAGGATAAGATCCGATTGAAATTTGGAGGGACATGGGAGAGAAAACACATACTCCTTGAAGCATTGATGTGAAGGGCCGAGCCCAAGGAGGCTGGTTGAGACACATCTTAATATTCTCGTGAGTCGACATCACCATGACTTTCGATGAAGTTTGGGCAAGCATAAGGAAAGGACTTCCATAATGATGACAAAAGGTAGGGAATAGTGGGTCACCTTGTCTAAGGCCTTTTCCCCTTTAAAGTAACCACATGAAGCCCATTAACCTTCTGAGCTGGAAATGGCGATCTGAGCCTTGATCAAAAAATAAATTTGGACGAGAACTTGAATAGTTGTAAAAGCATTACAAGAAATCCCAAGAAAGCAGTCAAATGCTTTCCTAAGATCAATCTTCATAGCATACATGCATTTGGCGGGAGGAGTGCTGTGGTAGTTCTTGAAAAGTTCTTGAGCAAGAAGGATGTTATCACCAATTCTCCTTCTCGGAACAAAGGCAGATTGGAAAGGAGAGATGATGGAAGGGAGAATATTCTTAAGTCTATACGCAATGAGCTTCGAAATGCACTTATAGGTAGTATTACTGACAAGATATGGAGTGCGTAATCATTCATAAAAGGGTTTACGAACTTTGGCATAAGAAGCGATAGTCGTTCCATTAGTCCCCCTAAGAAGACATCCCTGACTGAAAAAGGAATGAATAGTAGCAGTGAAGACCTCCCCAACAATGTCCCAAGCATGGAAGAAGAAATTAACAGTAAACCCATCAGGGCCAATACTCTTGTTCTTCTTCATGTGTTTAACGGTGAATAAAATCTCCTCATCCGTCACATCATTGTCAAGCAAAAGAGCTTGTTGAGAGGACACAAGCTTGGCCCCAAGAGAGTTAGAAAGAGGGAAAGTGGAACTATTAACATGGGAAAGAGTGCCAAGGAGATCGTAGAAGTGGTTAACTACGACACGTTGTTGAACAGCCAAGTGCCCAAAACACAAATCACCCTCAGAATTCTTAATTGCTATAATCTTATTAGTGTTCCACCTTTACTTAACTTTGTTATGGAAGTAACCTGTATTCTGATCACCCTCCTTCAGCCACTGAATTCTAGATTTTTGTTTTAAAAGGTTTTCTTCGAGGAGGAGAGCAGCCCAAAGAAAATCAGTTTGAGATCTCTGAATAAGGAGGAAAGAGGGGTCACCAGGGTTAAGAGAAATGGCTTACTGAGTAGCATGCAAGCAGTCCCTAGCCTGCTTCACATTTGAAGACAAATTACCATTACGCTTATTAAGATCCTTTAAAGCAAACTTCACAGCAAAGAGTTTCCCTACCAAAATCTAAAGAGGGTCCCCCAAACAAGGAGCAAGCCAAGCTGTCTGAACCCCATTATGATAATTTTCCAGACCCATTATGAAATTAAAGAATTGGAAAGGCTTAGGAATGTTGGGCAAGGATAAACCAGTTTGAACCACCATAGGGCAATGATTAGATAGGTCACGAGGGCAGAAAATAGCTTGGGAGTTGGGAAAGGAATCCAACCAAAGGTTATTAACCAAAGCATGATCAAGCTTCTTGTAAGTTGAGTTTGCTACTTGAGAATCCCACCAGGTGAGAAGAGGACCAATAGCACGAAGGTCCATCAAGAGAAGGTCGTCAAGCCAATCCTTGAAGTCTTGCATACCATAATCCCAAGAACAAGCACCTCCATCAATTTCAGTTAAGGATTTAACCACATTAAAGTCCCCAAGAAGAGTCCACGGTTTATCAATCGAGGCAATGATAGCTGTAAATCGGTCAAAAAATTTCCTTTCCTTTAGGCGTATTGAGCCCATAGACAACAGTAACAAAACCATTAAAATCGTCCTTTTCTTGTGCCTCTTTAACCTTATCCAATAAAGTCGGGCTTGCTGTCACTGTAAATAATTGCTCGTCGATCTCCATCGGATACCTAATTTCCAAGTCTAGTAGTTCGAAATCTTTCACCAATTCTTCTTGAATGGTCAACTTCAATAAGTTCTCTCTGCCTTTTCTGCTCAAGGCATCTGCCACTACATTTGCTTTGCCTAGATGGTACAAAATCTCACAATCATAATCTTTGATCAATTCTAACCATCGGCGCTGCCTCATGTTTAACTCTCTCTGCGTGAAGATATACTTCAGACTCTTGTGATCCGTATATATCTCACACTTCTGGCCATACAAATAATGCCTCTAAATCTTCAAGGCGAACACTACTGCTGCTAACTCCAGGTCATGAGTCGGATATCCCTTCTCATAATCTTTCAGCTGATGTGAAGCGTACGCAATGACCCTGCCATGTTGCATCAGTACACAACCAAGACCCTTGTGTGATTGTTGATCGATTTCACAATCAATGAATACGTGCAAGTATACACGGTCAACAAGTAATAAAGTGAAAGTAGAGTATCGTTCCCACGAGGAATTACTTAATAAAAATCACCAAGTACTAATTTTTAACCAAACTAATTTTATTTAAACAATCTCAAATCGTGATTTTTCTAATTAAGAAAACTAAATTAACTAATTAAATTTGAATTTCTTTATGGTGAATTGGATAAATAAAGATTAATACTTCAATATTCCCAATTATGAACTATAAATCAATTATCCAATTATCCCAATTATTATGTCTCTTTGAATTGTTATGAGGAATTCTCAAATGCCAAAAGTCCTTTTCAAGTGATCAATTGACTTCTATTTAATCCAGTTAATCTTGTTATATTCTATGCAAAACAATTGAACTAAACTCCTTTAATTCCAATTCCTTATGTGTTACATACGATGAGCAGATATTTCCATTCAATTCACAAACCTAATTATTCACCATACAAATAACTAAGTCACGTGTTATCATGCCCGGTTCTAACCCTAAATTCCTCTTTCAATTCCTTCTAGAGTAACAAGGTAATTCTTGATTAGATAATTAATCAATAAGCTCAAAGACAAGATAAACAATTCACTTTGACATAAATAATTGGAATAAATCAAATAACTAATTTATAGACATAAAAGTTTGATTGAAATCTTAATAAAAGAGTTAGTTCATAATTAATGAATTAAAACCAAGAATCCTATTTGAATAGACATTAAGCGATAAAAGTATGATAAAGAGAGAATAGAATACATTGTTAGCAAATCGATGCTCCCTCTTGCTCCTGCTCTTGATCTTCAATGATCTCAAGTTGCTTCAATCTCAAAACTAATAAGAACTAGGGTTAATGTCTAATCTAATGGGTGTATCTCTAATCTAATCTATGTAATCTCCTTTATTTTATGCCTTATATCATGTATTTATAGGTTCTGAGTTCAATTTTAGCTTAGGAACAAACCTGATCAATTTGGAGTCAAAAAGGTGTCAAAATTAAGCCCTAAAAAAGCGCGTCCAAGCCTTTCAGGACTCTCCCAGCCTTCATTATTTTAGATGCAACAATGAAGCACCTGCCCCTAACACCAAGTCTTGCAAATAGGCATGATTTGGGCATTTTGAGGTCCCATTTTGAAAATTTTCTACTCAAGCGTCCTTTGGGAAAATAGCCATAACTTCTTAAATCCGAACTCGATTTTGATGATTCAAGATGTTCCAAAAAGAGGAGAAGTAGATCTACAACTTTTAGTCTTTGAGTTTTTCGAAATAAGGTCCGGAGAAATACTCAAATTGGCTCTGAAGTGACTGGTGTGTAAATGGCAAGCCAAAAATGCGAATCTAGCCACCCCAAACGTCGATCCATGTAACTTTTGTCCCAATTCCTACAAAACAACGTAAAAAATGCATGAATAGACACAAACACTTAAAATCAACCAAAAAATTAAGCTCAAATGCACTCAATTATAAGTATAAAACTCACTCATCAAATACTCCCAAACTTAAACATTTGCTTGTCCTCAAGCAAAAACACGAAAGAACTAAAAATAAACAAACTAACTCAATTAGATGAATGCATATGAATGATCTACTTCCTAATATACCTAAGAATCCAGTAATAAATTAGTATGATATATAGCAACAAGCCTCAATGATACCAATGATGTAAGACCCCAAATAATTAATAAATAAAATTTAATTTCCTCTAATTATTATTTTGAAATAGTAAGGGTTGATGTGATTAATGTGGATAGTTATGGGTAAAATCATAAATATTTCAAAATAAGCAAGTGGTTATAAAATATTCATTTTGACGGGGAATATTACGTTTTGAGTGGTGGAATATTAAATCTTTGTCGGGAATATTAAATGCTGACAAGGCTTGACCATATATGGGCCCCATAATGAAAAGCGATTGGAGGAAGAAAGCAGAATGTAATAATGGTGATAAAATAATTCATTAAAATATATATATATATATATATATTATATTTTAATAATATAATAATGGTGATATTTTTACAACGAATGTGGGATATATGAGTATCTGAGGAGGAAAGTATTTTTATTTGCAATAAATGTTTAAAACATGTTAAACATGTCGGTGGACCCCATTTATTGATTGAAATTTGATTATAGCTTTTGTAAAATCGCTTGGTTTGTAGATTTGGTCAATTTCTATTTGGAATTTGAAAAAACTTTCTTCTAAAGTTGTAGAGAATTGAATTTCCTATAAAAACACATGAGATTCGAATTTTACGACAAAATGGCTATTTATTGTGAATTATTGAAGTTAGGAGTTAAAATAATTGATTTTTGGAAGTTTTAATTGTTTTAAAATAACAAAAAGCGTTTTTTATATGTTGTGAGCCTCTTTAATCACATGCTAGGTGGCTGATTTGATTCCCAAATGATGGCATAGAAAATTTTTTATAAATATATTATTATATTAAATTTTACGCTTTGGTGTTCTAAGCGATTTCTATAAATAGGTGATTAGGTTAGAATTGAAAATCACTGAAGCTGAAGCTTTTCTCTCTCTATATTATCGGCGTATTCTTGTGAGTATTTTGAGTATACTTTGAGTATTGCTATACGGTGAAAATTCAAGTTATAGCCTATATCGATATTCGATTAAATCTTTGTCTTTTCGAGGGTAAAGGATATTATTTTTTTTTTCGTAATGATATTATTTCTTGATATCATTATCTTTGAAATATTGATCTGAAGTTTTATCAAATTTGGAACTTTTGGTGTCGGAGATTCTTATTCACGTATCTGGCCTTTATTCACGTATCTGGTATTATTCACGAATCTGGCCTTTATTCATCGAAAAATGAAAATTTTTCTTTTCGTCCAAAATATCTATTGTGGATACTAGCTTTGATTGTATCCATGTTTTGATCATTCTTGAATTTTACACCACTATGATTATTTTTGAGGTATTTTTTGGGCGTGGATAAAACAAAGTACGAATCCTTAATCCTTAATCCTTGTCATTTTGATTCCTTTGGATTCGTTTCTTTTAAAAAATATTTTTCATCATCCTTAGTCTTAAATGATGATATTATGAATATCTTTGGTTTTGTAGTGCAAAGATGAATGATTTCGATGAATATCTTTGGCCGTAGTGCAAAGATGAGCAGGTGTTTAGATGAACATGACCCATTGTTGGTGAATGTCTTGGCACTTTGTAGTGAAAGGATGAATATATGATTACGGATATATATTGATTGATGTTACGAGGATAAAAATATTGATGATGGAATTTATTAAATTCATAGATATTAGTAGATTTCATCCTCTACGTAACTCTTACTATGAATTAATATTTTTATTTGTGAGTATTGATTTAAAACTTATTTATACATTGTATTCTATTAAATTTTTCCTGTTGAAGACTAACGATAATTTGTTGTATATTATCTTAGTCATAATATTCTTCTTTGGGCTAGTTGAGCTCACCCTTTTCCTTTTTGTTCCATTTTTCTTCTCGGGAGGCGAGAATGTAAGCGAAATGCGAGTGGGGTATGGAATGATGGTTTTAGAGAGTTGTTTAGTAGTCCTCACCATTTTGTAAAATAATGTATCAATAATTATGATGAGGATTTATTTGTATGTGGATATTGTTTAGATGGCAATATCTCGTATTTAAACTCAGTTTCTTTGTTGTAATAATAAAGTTGTAGTTGTTTTACATCTGAGTGTATTGACAACTTCGGAATGGGTGATGTATACCTATTTTGGGGTGTCATGGTTGGTATCGAGCTTAGGGATATGATCTCTGGCGGAGATCGGGGAATAGAACTAGAAGGGAAAGATGAGTAAATCCTTCGCTAGTGTCCTACCTAAGCTTATTTGATAGTTGGTCGGGTATATAGTGATATTATGCGATATATTGATTTCCTTAATTAACCTTGTTTTATAGCGATATTTGAGAATGTCGTGAGAATATTAATGATGGAAATGAGGCCAGTGGAGGCGCTTTGTACTCACCAGCGAGGAGAGCGTGCAGCAGTGGCAATGTTCCTCATGTGAACAACACCAGCTTGATCGAAGACGATGAGCGGCGCAATGTTTAAAAGCTTTTTGCGGTTCATGCAAAATCGGATGAGGGAGACTCGTGTTCAAAACATAGGAGGAAATGATAGCAATTCACGGTTATCACGACAGCGATTCGAAGAGTTGGGACCACGAATTTAAGGAAAGCGGATCCGATCATGGCGAAACATGGGTCAAACAAATTACCAAGATATTGATGTCTTGGGATGCACGGAAGAACAGAAGGTTCCATTCGCCACCTTTATGTTAGTGGCGAGGTAGACTCTTGGTGGGGAGTCGTGAAGCGTACCCATCAACCTTTTCGGCATGTCTTGGGAGACATTTGAAACTATTTAATGACAAATACTTTCACGAAAGTGTTCGTCATATGAAGGAAGTGGAGTTTATTAGGTGGAAGCGAGAACAACATGATGGTGTCTCGATCGAGGCAAAGTTTGCGAGTTATCGAGTTTGTACCTCATTTGGTGGAGAATGAGGAATGTATGTATGCGGATGTTTACGAGAGGTTTGAAACCGGCATACGTCGGTATCTCATCTCTCATAAATTTTCTCTCTATTAGGATGTTGTTATGGGGCTCAATTGTTAGAAGCGAGATACTTGAGATGCGGTCAACCGAGGTACCCTGATCGAGGATCATCTAGGAGATAGCGATCAACAAAACAACAATAACGGTGGAGAAAGAAAAAGATGGACAAAAATGGTAACCACTCTGGTGGTAATCATAGCCATAAAATAGAAAAGCGAAGTCGGGGAGGAGATTTTAAAAGGAGATTCAACAACGACCATGTGAAGATAGCGATTGCGGTGACAAGCTGGTTTCAAGGAGGAAACGACCATCGGTCGTATCTTTATAAATGCGGAAAGAGGACATATCGGTCAAGCGCCCTGTGAGTTCGGTATGCTATAATTGTGGAAAGGAAGGACATATCGCTCGAGATTGCATGGTAGCGAAACCTAGTTCGATGAGGGCGGTGACTCGAAAAGTACATCCGAAAAAGTCAAAGTCAGCAGTTCACGGAAGAAGCATTTGTTGTGGTGGTCAAAAATCGAGGAACCCAAGCGAGGTGATCACGGGTAAGATATTTATAAATTCTTGTGAAGTTTATACTTTACTGAATCTGGGGTGCTACCCATTCATTTATCTCTCTACTTGTGCTCAGCGTTTAAACTTGACTCAGGAGAAATTAGACTTTGACCTATCTGTGGAAACTTCGTTAGGAGAAACTTTCATCACATCCTTTGTTTATAAATCTTGTTTGATTCAAGTTGGCACCATCACCTTACCTATTGACCTTATCTCTTTAAAGATACTTGCTTTTGATGTGATTTTAGGGATTGATTGGTTAACTACTCATCATGCCAAAATTGATTATTTTTCGTAAAGTTGTTAGCTTTCATATTCCTAAACAACTTTGTGTTATGCAATTAAAACAACTAAACCATTAAAATCATTCAACATCATATCTAATCATAAAGCTATTCGTTTATTAAAAATGGATGTCAAGCTTTCTTAGCCCATGTTATGGATTTGAATAAAGAGGCGTAAAATTTGAATAATATTCTGTTGTTATTGACTTTCTGGCGTATTTCTGAAGAACTTCCGGTCTACCCCGAGCGTGAAGTTGAATTCTTTATTGACCTTGAACACATACAAAGCCCATTTCTAAAACCCCATATCGAATGGCTCTATTGAACTTGAGGAGTTAAAGGTCCAACTACGAGGAGTTGTTGGACATCGGTTTCATTTGTCTAGTACATCTCCTTGGGGTGCTCTGTTTTATTAAGTAAAGAAGAAAAGGCGGGGAGTATCGACTTTTATATTGACTATCGGGGAATTGAACCATATCACTTATCAAGAATAGGTATCCTCTACCTCGTATTGATGACTTGTTTGACCCGATTGCAAGAAGCACAATTCTTTTCAAAAATCGATCTTAGATTACGGATATCATCAATTTGAAGATTAGGCGAGGATATTCCAAAGCGCCTTTAGAACTTCGATGCGGGCATTATGAATTCCTAGTCATGTCTTTTGGATTGACTAATGACCTGTGGCTTTCATGGATATGATGAACCAAGTATTGAGGAATATTTGGATCGATTCGTTGTTGTCTTTATTGATGACATCCTCGTATATTCAAAAGTCGTGAAGATCATGAGCACCATTTGAAAGCTAGTACTCAAAGGCCGTGAAAATAAGTTATATGCCAAGTTAAGAAATCACGAGTTACGGCTTGAGGAAGTAGCATTTCTTGGAGTGCGTCAGTGTTAAAACATGGAGTATCTGTTGAGCGGTGAAGATTGAAGCAATACAAAGTTAGAACAATAGAAGGCGGTGGTGAAATGCGTAGCTTTCTAGGTCTAGTTGGTTATTATCGGAGATTAGTGAAAGGGTTTTCTCGAATCGCTACTCCATTAACTTCGATTTGACTCGGAAGGATACAAAATTCGTTTGGAGTGAAGAATGCGAGAAGAGTTTCCAAGAACTTAGAGGAGACTTATTTGCTTTTGTTCTAACAATACCATCGGTTCGGATGGATTTGTTATCTCTGATGATGCTTGGGCGAAGGTTAGGATGTGTTCTCATGCAACATGGGAAAGTCATAGCCTATGCCTTCATGATAACTTAAAGAATATGAGAGGAATTATCCTACTCATGATCTAGAGTTAGCGTGATCGTTTTCACTTTAAAGATCTGGAGCCTTATCTTTATGGGGAGAAAGTGGAGATATATTGGAATAGTAAAAGCCTTAAATATTTCTTCACTCAAAAAAAGAACTTAACATGCGGCCAATGACGTTTGCTCGAGCTATTGAAAGACTACGACCACCACTATTGATACCATCTGAAAAGCGAATGTGGTAGTGGCGGCGTTGAGTAGAAAGATCATATCACGAGGAGCAGTGCGATGATGTCAAGTATATCGCATAGAGAGCCGACTTTAATAGAAAAGTTAAGGTTGCTCAAGCCACCGGGGCCGGAGCTGATGCATATGAAGAAGAAAGTCTGAAAGTGCTTTATTAGGGGCGAGAATCGATGAAGAAGGAATACTTCGAGTTCACTCTAGACTTTGTGTTCCTAACGACTCTAATTTGAAGTACAAGATTATGATGGAGGCACACAATACACCATTTACAATCCATCCTGGAAGTACTAAAATGTATCGTGATCTTCGACATACATTTTGGTGGAACAATATGAAGAGAGAGATTGTAAAGTTTATCTCAACATGTTTAACTTGTCAACGTGTAAAGGCGGAGAATCAAGTGCCTAAGGGACCATTGCAACCACTTGGGATTCCAAAATGGAAGTGGGAACACATTACTATGAATTTCGTTACGGGTCTTCCCATGGTTTCTCAAGGCATAAATGCTATTTGGGTTATTGTTGATAGATTAACCAGATCGCACATTTCTTGCCGTCACGGAGATTTATTCTATTGAGCGTCTTGCTAGTATGTATATAAATGAGATTGTGAGGTTGCATGGCATGCCGGTATCTATAGTTTTGGATCGTGACCCAAGATTCACTTCAAGATTTTGGGTTAGCTTGCAAAAAGCTATGGAGTGCAGATTTCTGATTGATTCGACATACCATCCTCAAGCAGACGGACAATCGAGAGAGGACTATTCAAACTCTTGAAGATTTATTAAGACTCTGTGTCCTAGACTTCAAGAGGCGGTTAGGATAAGTATTTACCATTGGTGGAATTCTCCTACTGATAGCGATTATCGAGCAAGTATAGGTGTTGCCCCATTGAAGCATTATATGGGCGAAAATTTTGCTCTCTCCGGTATGTTGGGGACGAGGTGGGTGAAGCAACATTGTTGGGACCCGAGGTTAATGCGTATGACCACGAGAAAAGATCAAATGATTGAACAGCGCATACAAGCGGCACGAGATCGACAAAAGAGTTATGCGGATCTTCATCGAAAGGATGTGGAGTTTAGTATAGGGGATCATGTATTGTTGCGTGTTGCCCATGGAAGGAGTTATAAGATTTGAGAAGAGAGAAAGCTCAATCCACGATTTATTGGTCCATTTCAAATTCTTAATGAGTAGGAAATGTAGCCTATAGACTCGCTTTACCTCTCAGTATGTCTCGTGTTCATAATGTGTTTCACATATCATACTTCATAAATATGTGAAAGATCAAACCACATTATTGAGTTAGAAGCCAGGACTAGATAGCTAAAGACTTAGCGTATGAGGAGGTACTGTCAAGATCTTGGATAGGAAGAGCATGTCTCTACGCATGAAAGGTCATACCACAAGTTAAAGCCTTGTGGAGGAACCATCTTATAGAAGAAATGACACAGGAATTGGAAGCGGAAATGAAAGCGAGGTATCCTCATCTTTTGAAAACACGAGTGCGTATGTCGATTTCGAGGGCGAAATTTCATAAGGAGGGAGGTTGTAAGACCCCAAATAATTAATAAATAAAATTTAATTTCCTCTAATTATTATTTTGAAATAGTAAGAGGTTGATGTGATTAATGTGGATAGTTATGGGTAAAATATGCAAATATTTGAAAAAATAAGCAGTGGTTATAAAATATTCATTTTTGACGGGGAATATTAGTTTGGTGCGTGGAATATTAAATAACATCAAAGAATATTAAATGCTGAATGGTAGCGACCGTGTGTGAGCCCCATGTGAAAAGCGATTGGAGGAAGAAAGCGACAAATATAAGTTGTTTAAAAATAACGGCGTAATTATTCTGAATTTACCTTTGTTGGAATACCCGGTGGTTAAAAAACACGATGTCTGGCGTTGTTGCCTTGCTGATGGCAGCACGCGTATTGCACCAATTATTGACTCTTACGTGTGAAGGCACTACTCGATAATAGTTCTGATAATTCTTTATTCGATATTTTATTGGTTCGATAATTGTTGTGTTGATATTTTATATTCTTTGTTGTTTGATAATTGTCATTACGGTATTTTTCATTATCGAAGCAATAATTCATATTATCTGAATAATATTATTAGATAACATTATTGGAAATGTCTAGAAAGTTACATCTAAGGAGGAGGTTTGGTCACTAATTTGCGGCTTGATGAGGAGAAATTCTTATTGGAAGCCCCCTGCTTTCTGAGGAGCTGCTGGTTGTCGATATTGTGATTACTGTAATATTATTTGTGAATAATTAATTATTGATTCATATGATGAGAAAATATTGATTTTATGTGGATATAGATGGAAAATTTTTAATGTGACAATTGTTGAAAATTGAAATTTTATCTTTTACGATAAAATAATTCATTTATTTAAATATATATATATATTATATTTTAATAATATAATAATGGTGATATTTTACAACGAATGTGGGATATATGAGTATATCTGAGGAGGAAGAGTATTTTGTTGCAATAAATGTTTAAAACATGTTAAACATGTTGGTGGACCCCATTTATTGGTGAAATTTGATTATAGCTTGTAAAATCGCTTGGTTTGTGGATTTTGGTCAATTTCTATTTGGAATTTGAAAAACTTTTCTTACGTAAAGTTGTGAGAATTGAATTTCCTATAAAAACTTCTTGAGATTCAATTTTACGACAAAGGGCTATTTATTGTGAATTATTGAAGTTAGGAAGTTAGAAATAATTGATTTTTGGAAGTTTTAATTGTTTAAAATAACAAAAACGTTTTTTATATGTTGTGAGCCTCATTAATCACATTCTAGGTGGGTGATTTGATTCCCAAAGGATGGCATAGAAATTTTTTTATAAATATATTATTATATTAAATTTTTACGCTTTGGTGTTCTAGCGATTTCCTATAAATAGGTCTTGGGTTAGAATTGAAAATCACACGAGCTGAAGTTTTTCTCTCTATATTATCGGCGTATTCTTGTGAGTATTTTGAGTATACTTTGAGTATTGCTATCGGTGAAAATTCAAGTTATAGCCTATATCCGATATTCGGTTAAATCTTTTGTCTTTTCAGAGAGTAAGGGATATTATTTTTTTTCGTAATGATATTATTTCTTGATATCATTATCTTTGAAATATTGATCTGAAGTTTTTATCAAATTTGGAACTTTTGGTGTAGATTTACTATTCACGTATCTGGCCTTTATTCACGTATCTGATCTTATTCACGAATCTGGTATTTATTCATCGAAAAATGAAAATTTTTCTTTTAAGTCAAAATATCTATTGTGGATACTAGCTTTGATTGTATCCATGTTTTGATCATTCTTGAATTTTACACCACTTATGATTATTTTTTGAGGTATTTTTGGGCGTGGATAAAACAAAATACGAATCCTTAATCCTTAATCCTTGTCATTTTGATTCCTTTGGATTCGTTTCTTTAAAAAAAAATATTTTCATCATCCTCGGTCTTAAATGATGATATTATGAATATCTTTGGCTTTAGTGCAAAGATGAATGATTTTGATGAATATCTTTGGTTGTAGTGCAAAGATGAATGAGCGATGAATATCTTTAGATGAGATGAGCAGTGTTTAGATGAACATGACCAAGTGGTGAATATCCTTGGCTTTTATAGTGAAAGGATGAATATATGATTCGGATATATATTGATTGATGTTACGGGGATAAAAATATTGATGATGAATTTATTAAATTCATAGATATTAGTAGATTTCATCCTCTACGTAACTCTTACATGAATTAATATTTTTCATTGCAGTATTGATTTAAAACTTGTTGTCTATTGTATTCATTAAATTTTTCCTGTTGAAGACTAACGATAATTTGTTGTATATTATCTTAGTCATAATATTCTTCTTTGGGCTAGATTGAGCTCACCCTTTTCCTTTTTGTTCCATTTTTCTTCTCGAGGGAGGCGAGAATGTAGCGAAATGCGAGTGGGGTATGGAATGATGGTTTTAGAGAGTTGTTTAGTAGTCCTCACCATTTTTGTAAAATAATGTATCAATAATTATGATGAGGATTTATTTGTATGTGGATATTGTTTAGATGGCAATATCGTATTTAAACTCAGGTTTTCTTGTTGTAATAATAAAGTTGTAGTTGTTTTACATGCAGTGTATTGACAACTCGGAATGGGTGATGTATACCTATTTTGGGGTGTCATTAAGACCTTAGGGCGCTAGGTGTAAAGACAATCCCCTCGGGCTTACTTTTACTCAAGTAGCAAAGGCCACAAAACTAGACAAGCATGCCACAGTGTTTATTCACTTTTTTTTGTTCATTTTCTTTTTTTTTTCATTTTCATTTTGTATATATATAACCCATAGATTCCCCCAAACTCAAGCTTTTACGTCATTCTAACCATTACCGTCAGTTCACTAATTTTCTTAAATTTTAACCAAGATTTTCCCTCAGAAACAAATTATGAAACCCTTGAACCAAGTGGATTAAAATAGTTAAACTTTAAGTGCTAACAAGTTACATAAGTTTAGAGACGGATTTCAGATTATCATCATGATCAAAATTAAAACTCATCATCAATTATCAACATTGTTCAAGTTAACATGCAAAATCAATCTTATCATAAGCGAGCTAAAACCAAACCAACCAATCGCATGATTCATGCAAAAAATGCAATTATACTACATGAACACATATTAATGCAACACGTATATGAATATGCAAATAACTACCATGTATTATATACGACCTAAAAAAACACAATCTTAACACATAAAAAAATGAACTACCATGAAGATAACTAACTATATGCAATACGACACTAAAATGCCCCTAAACTTGAACTAGGCATTGTCCTCAATGACTAAGATAGAAAAAAATTAAAGTAGAGGACTTCCCTGAAAATATAGCAATCTTCCTCCTTGTCCGCTAAGTTTGGAGAATAGGCTAAGTACATGGAACAAATTGGGCACCACACTTGAATTTAACTTGAATAACCTGTAAACCATGATAGAAACAATTTTATTAAATTCTAAATAAATGCAAATTCAAAACTACTAATATAAAACCTAATAAAAACTAAAAATAAAAATTAAACTTGGGTTGCCTCCCAATAAGCGCTTGTTTTATAGTCTCAGCCTGACTTCTTCAATTCTCTATCCAATTCCCCTATGAAAATTGAGGAACCCTCCATCCATCAGTAATAATGTCTCTTTTGGGAGGTTCCCATTAGTAAAAACCCTTGAATTGAAGTCACCTAGCATGCTCTTTGTAGATAGGTTCCCTATTAAGAACGTCTAACAACTAGGTGTTTTCTCCATTATGTCTATGATCAGATTGGGGCATTGAAGCTTAATAAACACAATGGGATCTTCCTCTATCTTCTCCTTTTCAACCCACCATGACTCCACAGTTGTATTAGCTCTTATGTCACAAAGAGCTTTCTTGCAAGCATTGACATATTTGCTTGATTGGGCATGGTTTTTTAAAATGACCAGATTCTTGAACATTGGTGGAGAAGGTACATGGGACACTATCAAAATTGGCTCATCTTCGTTGGTACTCAAAGTTAGATCTTCGCCGATCTCCTTTTCTTGGTTCCCAATTGTTTCCTCTCTTTCAACATCTTGTGGCTCATCTAGTTATAGATTTTGTTCGGGCTCTCCATCAGTCTCGGAATCCATGTCATAGGGCTAAGTGTATTGAGGACGGTTGTTCAACACATGTGCTATCTGTTCCACTTGATTTTCCAGATTCTTTATCGACGCACCTTGGCTTTTCATATTCAGCTCTATTTGATTCAATTTTTTGTCTTTTTCCTCGTTCCTTTTGTCAGTAGCCCTAATGAATTTTTCCAAGGCTTCCTCCCAACCTAATTTCTTCTTTGGTTGTTGTTGAGTCTGATTTTGAAATCCGGATGCGTTTTGTTGTCTAGGTGCTTGAGCTTGATTGTTACTCCATGAAAAATCGGGTGATACCCCCAATCCTGATGATAGTTGTTGGGATAAACATAATTGTTGGGGTAATCACCACTATACTATACCGGCTCGAAACTGATGGAGCAATGATGACTCATATGATTTCCAGTACAATAATCACAAGTAACAACCACACTTTGACGATGTTGAGCTTCAAAAGCTTCTAACCTCCTCGAAAGTGTCTCAATCTGTCTTTGTGATGCGAGAAAGTTTCTAAGTCATCGATCTCACTCCCCCCATTTGAGTCGTTCTTGCCATCCTTCGACTCCGTTGAAATTTGCGATAACCTCAACGTCTTTGAATTTTCCTCAATTTTATTGGATCTCTGGAAGATGTATTAAGTCCATCAATCCCTATTTTCCTTGGTTGAGTCATGTTAGGTGTATGGCCATTGATACATAAAGTCATCCATTGTGCAAAAAAAGAGAAATATAGGAAGAAAAAAAAATCTTTAAATTAAGATTAATTTGATTGAAATTAATATTGGTAAATAATTATTAAATTAATTCTAAAGCGTGGCGTAAAAACTTGTTGATCGATTTTGCAATCAATGAATACGTGCAAGTATATACGATTCAACAAGTAATAAAGTGAAAGTGAAAGTATCGTTCCCACGAGGAATTATTTAAGAAAAATCACCAAGTACTAATTATTAACGAACTAATTTTATTTAAACAATCTCAAATCGTGATTTTTCTAATTAAGAAAACTAAATTAACTAATTAAATTGAATTGCTTTATGACTGAATTCGGATAAATAAAGATTAAGACTTCAATATTCCCAATTATGAACTATAAATCAATTATCCAATTATCCCAATTATTATGCCTCTTTGAATTGTTATTGTGAATTCTCAAATGCAAAAGTCCTTTTCCAAGTGATCAATTGACTTCTATTTAATCCAGATTAATCTTGCTATATTCTTATGGAAAACAATTGAACTAAACTCCTTTAATTCCAATTCTTTATGTGTTACATGCGATGAATAGATATTTCCATTCAATTCACAAACCTAATTATTCACCATGCAAATAACTAAGTCACATGTTATCATGCCCAGTTCTAACCCTAGAATTCCTCTTTCAATTCCTTATAGAGTAACAAGGTAATTACTGATCAGATAATTAATCAATAAGCTCAAGACAAGATAAACAATTCACTTTGATATAAATAATTGGAATAAATCCAATAACTAATTTATAGACATAAAAGTTTCAATTGAAATCTTAATAAAAGAGTTAGTTCATAATTAATGAATTAAAACCAAGAATCCACAACTGAATAGACATTAAACGATAAAAGTATGATAAGAGAAGAAAATAGAATCATTGTCGACAAACCAAATCGTGCTCCCTCTTGCTCTTGATCTTGATGATCTCAAGTTGCTTGATCTCCAAAACTAATAAGAACTAGGGTTAATGTCTAATCTAATGGAGTGTATCTCTAATCTAATCTATGTAATCTCCCTTTATTTTATGCCTTATATCATGTATTTATAGGTTCTGAGTCAATTTTAGCTTAGGAACAAACCCAATCAATTTGGAGTCAAAAAGGTGTCAAAATGCGCCCCAAAATCGTCTAAACCTTTCCGGGCTCTTCCCGATTACTAGCCTTATTTAGATGCAGTATTTGATGACTGCCTGCCCCTAGTGCCCATTGCTGCAAATATAGCATGATTTGGCGCCCGTGGACGCAGCCCCCCATTTTGGAAATTTTCTCTACGGCGTCCTTTGGGAAAATGTCCATAACTTCTTTGTCCAAACTCCGATTTTGATGATTCAAGATTTTTCGGAAAGAGGAGAAGTAGATCTACAACTTTTATTCTTTGAGTTTTTCGAAATAAGGTCTGGAACAATATTCAAATTGGCTCTGAAGTGACTGTTGTGTAAATTGTAAGACAAAAACGCGAATCTAGCCACCCCAAACGTCGATCCATGTAACTTTTGTCCCAATTCCTACAAAACAACGTAAAACATGCATGAATAGACACAAACACTTAAAATCAATTAAAAGATTAAGCTCAAATGCACTCAATTATAAGTATAAAACTCACTCATCAGTGACGCATCACTATACACTATAAACCCTCTCGTGTTGTCCGGTAAGGCCAACACAGGTGCTTGACTAAGCCTCTTCTTTAATTCTAGGAAACTTTCTTCACACTTACATGTGGCGCCCCCAAATCAAGGGTCTCTTCAACACGACAAATGGTGCTACGGAACTCATAACTGTACATTGATTCTACTGAGACGGCATTAAAATGTGTGTTCCAATGACATTCTTATTACATTAATAATAATAAATCTCGTTCCTAGGTTCTTAAACCATTACATTCCTTGTTCATCATAATATAATATATATACTTACTAGTCTATTACAAGATAAACTAATCATTCATCTTCGCCTTGCCTTTATCTCTACTGGAAACCTCGGTTCACTCGTCTTTAGCTGCATTCATATGGTTCAAGCAAGAATATTGAGCATAACAAGCTCAGCAAGTACAACAATTTCATTTAAAAAGCATGCTTGAAACATAGGAATCGTATATCTTCAATAACTGGATAATAGTTACGAAGTACTATCAATAATTCAAAATAGCATTTCTTTTCCTTCAAAATGTTTTTACAATGACAATATTAGGTAAAACATCAATTACGAATCCAAGACCATGAGTGTTTCACAATTTCTTTGAAAAGGACAACTGACGCGAAGTAAGTAAGTCAAACATATCTTCTGAGCACTTCTAGGTGATGCGCTATAGTACTCTATGTTGATCGACACTACATCCATTAAGCGTGTATGCGTTTAAGTTGTGGCAACCTCACTTGCCCATCGAATACTCGATGAAAATACATTTGTTTATTCATATTCAGGCTTATCTTGAATTCGTACCAAACAATTGGCTTAGGATAGCGTTAGCAATTCTATATTGAAAGAATTATAAATAAATCAATCAACTTATCAAGATTAGTCTAGCCGAGTTAAAACTGGCATCGACTCTTTCTCTAAAACCATACATACATCTCATAACTTGAATCATTTGAAAACTTAGCTAACACGAGGGTTAGACAAGCGTTTAGAAAAACTTACCTTCAGCGTCTGCTACAGAATAATTATTTTTCCTTTGAGTCTTTACAGTTTCTACAACACATAACCACATAAAATACTACATTAGGTCATGAATGAACATACTTGGTTCCTAAAGAATCTTACCCTTCTTCTCAATCTAATCATATATTAGATTTGTTATTATTGGTTCCGGCTTGCCGTCGTGCTTTTACATCGTTCTTACCAACTTCGTTCTCTTCTATAACTTAACTGAAATTATTTCATTAATACAACTCATTTCAAGTTAATCATCCTACCTCATGGTTTACTAATGTCCTTACATTATTAATCGACACTTAATTGTCATTGGTTAAGTACACTTATTGTGCAGTTCGTTCACATTGATTGACTTATTTTTAACCCTAAGTGATCATACTTGGGGTTTAATCCTAACTTAATAAGGTTTTATTAAGTTCTTTAGTTCATTGATAACAACTTCCATTCATGCTCTACTTGTGTCCATTCTTTACTATCTAGATTTTAAGGTTGGCGTTGCGGCGCTAGTGTTACTTTGTTATCTTGCGCTTCTGTGCGTCACTGTTAGGGCTTGGAGACCGGACTTGGTCTTTTGATGCTGAGTCCCGCCGTTCTGGTCACTTTGTGACGTGATGACTCTTTAATAGGTCATGACTTCAATCGGCCGTGATCGGTATTTGCGACGTGACTTACTTTTGCCTTGTTGTAGCGCATGCTTTCGATTGCTCAGCCACCGAAAAAATTTGTGATTAACTTTTATGTGAGATTCTCGAGACTTATAACTTCTTCGTTATAAGTCGAATTAGCTTCGTTCAAGAGCCTACAATTCTAATTTACATACTCTCGTGTTCATGCAAAAATTTTATCTATTTGACTTTGTTGACTAAAATTCACCTATTAGTCCATTTTTTAACGAAAATAATAAGCGTTCGTGAGCGTTCGACACTCGTTCTTCGTTCTAAAGTGAATTTAGTCATTCTCGAGTCATGACTCTATAATGCCAAATAAGACTTGTCTCCATCGAAAACCAACATTTAGAGTTCAAACACAAAATCAGAGCTTTCATTCAGAGAATTTTACAAATTGACGATTATAAATCGATCATGTGCATTAAAGTGAAACTTCATTAGTTAAGATTTTTAAACCGTTTCAAATGGATTCATTCCATCATACTAACTTCTTAATATACATACTTCATTAACTTATATCATAATAAGTTATTACTTGTTCTTTGTGAGTTTGTAATTTATGAAAGTATAAACTACTTACATTTTCATTATTCATGACTTATGATAGTTTTTTTTTTTGCTAAATTTTTGTATGTCATAAAAGGGAACCAAATGTACAATGGCTAAGGGGCATACCCCAGGTTATAGCAAAATCATCTATTGACAGGCCAATAGATGAAAGGACTATATGAGAGAATATATCTCAACATGAAAGAAGCCAAAACTGCTGTAATTACATAAGCCAGTTACAGTAGAATGAACAAAAAGAAGTAGCTTTAATAAAAGATTTACATGTAGAGAGTCTAGATTTAATAATATGTATGACATCTTTTTCAAGACTAAGCGGAGAAATGATGGTGTTCTTGTGAAACTTTGAGTTCTAGCTTCCCGTATTTTTAGAGAAAACAACAATAGAAAGCAAATAATATTCTTTGTAAGCTTTGTGCCTTGGAATGAGGTGATGTAGTGCATAAGATCTTCCAGATCCGGTGGTATGTCGGTCTATTGTCCCGGACTTAGATGATTTGATAATAGCGGTGGAGTAATCTGTTTGAAAAACATATAATAGAATGTTTTGGGATGTTGTTGGCATAGGTGGAAATTCTAGGTTACCTTGATTATAAAATCTGGTTCGGTCATTTGTGGGAAGCCTTTTGAGAATGCCGATTGAAAGAAAAAAATCTGAGAGGAACATGCGGTTTGTTCCAAAGGATGGTGTGCCATGTGATAGGTAGTTTACGAGTTGGATGTTCTCCCAAATATGTTTGGCTTTATTATGATTATAGCCATAGAGTCCCATAAAAATGAAGTCACAAGAAGAATAAGGAGGGAAGTTGTTCAAGTTGTTTGCGGGCATGATTACATCATCGTGGTTGCCATGGCGGGTTCCATGAGGAGTTCAAAAGAATAGAATTGACCCTTGCGAGAGGTAGGGAGGCGGGATAAGAAATTAAGCTAGAAATTTTGGGGTTTATAAATGAAGAGCCATTTACCCAAGAGATCATACCATAAACTAATATTTTGTAGTTTCAATCATGTATTTGAGATGTTGGATATGAGAGGTCTCGACTTTAGAACTTGTTTCCTTTGCAAATTTTGGCTAGGAAGTTGAAATTTGTAAAGGGTGGCTCTATGCATTCTAAATAAAAGCAAATGGTGTCGGCTTCCACTGGTTGACAAGGCCAGAGATGCTCTTCAGGAGACTCAAGTTGCTATCTCTCTTCATCTTGTTGATCTTTCTCTTCTTCAGCGTCAAAGAATTCTTTCTAATGATTTATGGGCTGCCTTGTTTAATGAGGAGAAGTTATCAAAGCAAAAATATAGAATACAATGGCTAAAGGATGGGGATAAAAATACGGGGTTCTTTCACAATCAGGTTAAGAACAGATGGAATCATAATAAAATTCTTGCTATTGAGGATGGGGATGGTGTTATTCACTCTGCTCTCAAGGAAATCCAGGACATTGCTGTTAATCACTTTCAAGCTCTGCTAGGGTCTCCTTCTCTGGTTGATGTTCTTGATTCTCAGAATATTTCCCTTCCTTTACCTCGAACTGTTTCTGCTATCCAAGCTGCTTCTCTCGAGAGGGATATATCTGATGATGAAATTTTGACTACTCTGAAATCAATGAAGAAAAATAAGAGTCCTGGCCCTGATGGTTTCAATGTCAATTTCTTCTTGCACTCCTGGGATATTATTGGAAAGGACTTTACTCTAGCAATTCAGTCTTTTTCAAATAAGGGTGCTTGCTTAGAGGTTCTAACTCTACTGCTATTGCGCTTGTTCCTAAAGTTCTTCACCCTTCCTCCATGAATGACTTTCGGCCTATATCTTATTGTAACACAACTTACAAACACATATCTAAGATAATTGCTTCCAGACTCAAGGTCATTTTACCTCTGATCATTTCTCCTTGCCAAGCTGCTTTAGTCTCAGGCAGAAGGATTGGGGATAATATCTTCCTTGCCCAAGAATTGTTCAGGAACTACCATAGGCCTTTTGGTCCGGCTCGTTGTGCTATGAAAATTGACCTCAGCAAAGCGTTTGACTCCGTCTCGTGGGATTTCTTGTTGGCAGCCCTTAGACTCCTCAAATTTCCTCCAAAATTTATGTTTTGGATTAAGGCATGCATCACCTCTACTTTCTTCTCGATTAAAGTTAATGGCTCCCTTTGTGGTTATTTTAAAGGGGCTAAAGGGTTAAAAGCGAGGGACCCCCTCTCTGCTTTATCATTTGTTATTGCTATGGAGGTATTATCTACTATGTTATCTAAGGAATCTAGATGCCCCCCTTCAACCACCACTGGAAAACTAAGGCCCTTTCCATTACTCATATGTGCTTTGCTGATGATCTCATTATTTTCTGTCATGGTGACATCATTCTATGAAGATTATAAAGAAGTGCCTTGATAACTTCTCTGCCATATCGGGTCTTTATGTAAATGATTCAAAGAGCATGTGTTTTCTTTCCCAGGTTCCTGATCCTCAGGCTGCGGCCATTATTGATGTTCTAGGGTTTCAATTGGGGGGGTTTCCTGCAAAGTTTTTAGGGGTCCCTTTGATAACAACTAAACTAAGTCGTGCTGATTGCTATCCTCTTATTGAAAGGATTAAAACCAGAATCTCTTCTTGGACCAATAAGTTTCTCTCTTATGCCGGGAGACTGTAATTAATTAAGTCAGTTATCTTTTCTATCCAATCATACTGGTCTTCTCATTTTATTCTCCCTGCTGTGGTGCTTAAAGACCTCAAATCCATCATGAGTAGGTTTTTATGGAAGGGGCCATCATTGCTTAAATATGGAGCTAAAGTTGCTTGGAGTAAAATTTCGTTACCTTATTCTGAAGGGGGTCTTGCTATTAAGCATCTTGAGGACTAGAATAGAGCTCTGATTATAATGCAACTTTGGAGGATTGTAAATCCAAAGTACTGTTCTCTATGGGCATCTTGGGTTCGTGCTAACTTTAATTCTAAACACTTTTGGTGTATGCCTATTCCTAACGACTGCTCTTGGATTTGGAGGAAAGTGTTACAACTTAGACAAGTAGCTGTCAAACACATCAAATTCCGTATTGGCAATGGGATGAATACTAGTCTTTGGTTTGACCCATGGCTTAATGGAGTCCCTTTGGCCTCTTCAGCACATGCCTCTTTGATTATCAACTCCGGCCTTGTGCCCAATGCTTCGGTTAGCCAAATTATGCGAAATTCCTCTTGGGTACTTCCCTCTTCCAATCATAATGATTTCATTGTGTTTAAGGATGCTTTTGATTTCAATAGGCATTGTGATTCCACTAAGCTAGATCAGATGCTCTGGGATGATACTATAGCGACTGAGGTTAAAGCCTCTACAGTCTGGCGCTCGATTCGGCAAGAGGGGGTTGGTGTGCCTTGGGTAAATTTGGTGTGGAATAAATTTTTGTCCCCTAGGTTCTCGTTCAATCTTTGGTTGACTTTTTATAAGAGGTTGCAAACTTTGGATCGGTTGTCCAGTTTTGGGCTACAAGTTAACCCTGTTTGTGTGTTGTGCTCCACTGAGTTGGAAACATTTGATCACCTATTCTTTCATTGTAACTACTCTTTTCGTGTTCTTATTTATGTTCTTGTATTTGTGGTTGGAGAGGTTGTAGTAGAAGTGGGGGTACGATAAGCGAGTATCTTATTCATTACTCAATCCTCGCTTTCATCACGATCTTATACACCTTAGGTTTCTTTTGTTGTTGTATCTGAGGTTGTGGAGCAGCGTAATCTTTAGGATTTTCACTAACAAAGTTACTCCTGCCCGGATCCTAGTCCTTGACATCATGAATTTGATTAAATGCAGTCTTCATTCTAATCTCATATTTAAGCGGGTCAATGATAGATTATGTTACCGTCATTTAGTTCTGTAACATCTTGATATTGCTATAGACTTGCTTGTTGCTTGGGGGGTTTCTGCTTTAATCTGCTTGCATCGTGCGTGTTGCTTTCGATTACTCTTTGCATGCACAGCTTGATTACATGCCTGCTGGTCTATTACTGCAGGTGGTTCCTTGCTATTGTGGCTTGATAGCATTCCTGCTAGTTATAAATTTGTGTTGTTACCTTACGATTGATTATTTGCTTTCATTTGTTGTGTCTTCTCTTGGGGTGTTTCAATCTGCAGATCTGTTGTGTTGCTAGATGAGCTAGGCTGTGTGTGTATGTGAGGGGAAGTTTTCAGCTGGCTATCTCCTCACCGGGTTTTGGGTCTGCTGGGTTTGGGTCTTCTGTTATGTCTTAGACTGAGGGTTTCTTTTTGTATGACAGAGGTCAAGTTTTGGTACGTAGTCGATGGGTTTGGAGTCTTTGTTTTGCATTTGGTTTAATTTGGAATGGTCTTTGGACTGCTATGTTAGGTCTGGTTTGTAGGGACTGCGGTCTACTTTATTGGGTCAGTTGTATGGGGTGTGCTACCAAGTGATAGGCTGGCCTATTTATTCTGTCTAGCCTTTGTTGTAGTTCCTCGACAGCGGTTCCTCATATTGGTATTTGAATCTTGACCGTCACCTTCTTCTTTGCATTGTGGTAGCCTCTCTTGCGAGTTCCTCGGAAATTTGGGCCTCAAAATGTTGCTAATGTCCTATTTGGGGTTTGTTTCATTTATGGGCTCGTGTTTCTCTCGTAACAATTATAGTTGGATGTTTCTGTCATAGTCTTGTTTCGGCGTCAGGCCGTAATCCTTTATAGTCATGACATCATAGGGCATGTCCTATGATGTCTATGCTATATTCTGATTGGGGATTCCCATGAGGTTGTAATTTCATTTTATTTTAATACAACTTAAAAATTAGCAAAAAAAAAAAAAAGAAGCCCAAAGAGAATGAGGCTGAAATTGGACAATGTGCAGAAGGAGTATCATGATTTGGGCTTTGTTCCAATCAAGTCGGCTTTTTATACCCAGACCTCCCTCAGACTTAGGTAATGAGATAGAAGACCAAGCAACTTTAGCTCCATGCATAGATAGAGATGAACCCTTCCATAGGAATCTGCAAAGTATAGATTCGATAGATCTGAGAACAGCTTTGGGAAGCATGAAGTGGTTGCTCGATAAGATTGGATGGAAAGAGAATGGATTGAATCAAGCTGCGATCTGCCCGAATAAGATAAGACTTTGGTAGCCCAGGAAGAGGCTCGGAGAGTGATCTTGTGAATAAGAGGGATGCAATCATGGTAAGATAGCTTTGATGAAATGAGGGGTACTCCCAGAAATTTGGTGGGCAAGGATCCAGATTGGAAAGTAAGAAGAGATAGGATGCTCTGTGAGGTAGGAGGGTCTGAGTTTGCAAGGAAGCAGTGGCTTTTCTGAACATTAAGGATCAGACCAGAGAAGAGGGAAAAAGAAAGGATGCAAGAGTTGATGATGGAGATAGAAAGAATGTTAGCATGACAAAAGATGAGAATATCATCTGCAAAAAGTAGATGAGTTAGCTTGCATTCCTTAGTTTTCCAGTGGTGTTTGAAATTCGGATTCAGTGCACCCATTTCAGTTTTAAGGATATCATTTCCATGACAAGAACAAAAAGGTAGGGTGTGAGGGATCACCTTATGCGAGACCAAGAGAGCTAGCAAAATACCCAATGAAGAGTACCATTTACCTTTATAGAGAACATTCTTTGTGGAGACACATGCTTTGACCCATCTAATGAAGGTAGTGGGAAGCGAAAAGAAGATAGGGTGTCAAAAAGGAAATCCCATCAGCGATTGTCGAAGGCTTTACGGAGATCAATTTTAAAAGCACATCTGGGTAGGCGGTGGCTCTGTGGTAGCCTACGAGAAGCTATTGAGCAAGAAGGATGTTATCATTGATGTTCTGCCTTTAACAAAGGTTGTTAGGATTATCAATGATAGATGGTAGCACCTCTTTGAGTCTGTTAGAGAGAAGCTTTGCAATGCATTTATAAAGGGTGTTGCAACAAGCAATAGGTCTAAAATCTGCCATTGAGGAAGGATTGGAACATTTTGGAACTAATGCAATTGCAGTAGCATTAATCCCTTTTGGCATCTTTGAAGAAGAAAAGAAGTACTGTACAGCCCGTGTGAAATCCTCCCCAATAATATGCCAACAGCTAATGAAGAAATTAACATTAAAACCGTCGGGCCCCGGGCTTTTGTTTCTTTTCATAGAGTTTAGAACCTTGAAAATTTCCAAGTCAGAGACAGGTGCAGATAGCATGATAGATTGTGCAGGACTAATCAGATTATGAGGATAGGAGCCAAAATCATCCAATCCGAAATAGGGAGGATCGAGAGAAGAATAGAACATGTGTTTAAAGTGATCCACATCCACAGATTCAACAGCCTCCTGACCATGAACCATGTTTCCATCTGCATTTTGAATTGATAGAATTTTGTTTGTATTCCATCTGCTTTTCATCATGTTTGAGAAGAAGGTTGAATTCTTGTCACCTAGGGAGAGCCAATTAACTCTTGATTTCTATTGCAAAAGGGTTTCCTCCCTATCCAAAGCAGCCCAAAGGGTTTGGATGTTACTTTTTTCCTGTTCAAGGAGTATAGGGTCCTGGGGACTGGATTGAAGCATGGTCTGAACATGATGAAGGTCTTCTTTTGCAAGTTTGACAGAGGTGGTGAGGTTCCCAACAAAGAGATTAAGAGAAACAAGGGCTTTCTTAGTTCTTTTTAACTTCTCAGAGACACAAAGAAAGGATTTCCAAAAGCAGGTTGCCCCCAGGCAGAGAGCACACAGTCATTGAATCCATCAAGAAGTAACATATGGTTGAAGAATTGAAAGAGTTTTCTAGGCCGAGGGGTATGAATACCAATGTTGAGCAGGACCAAAACATGGTCTGACAGTCCTCTAGGAGCATAGGAATTTTGGGCTTGAGGGAAAGAGGTAAACCAAGCAGCATTTCCAAGGCCTCTGTCCAGTTTCTTGTGAACAGGCCTGGATGTTTGGCAGTTCCACCAAGTAAATAAAGGCCCAACACCTCGGATGTCATCAACTTCAATAGATTGGATGCATTCCTTGAAGTCCTCCATGCCAGTGTCCCAATTATCATCCTCTTGGTTAATTTCTGTAAGATCTTTTATGACATTGAAATCCCCCAGTAAGCATTGGTTTTCAGAGGGAGTGAGAGTTGAGAGATCTCTCCACATATCTCTCCTTTCCATATAAGTGTTCATCCCATAAACAAAAGAAACATAAAAATAGCTACTATTACTAGCAATATGCTGAGCTTTACAATGAATCGGTTGGGATGAGACAAAAAGGATATCCACATGCCAAAAGGTGGGATTCCATCCAACCCAGATTTTACCATTACTATGAAAGTCATAATTAAAAACCCAGGTCCAGTTCCTGCAAATATTCCTGGAGATTCTGGATGCTTTCTGCGATTTAACTCTAGTTTCCAGCAAACCAACAATAGAAATATTATTATCTACAATAAGTTGTTTAACATAAGCCTGCTTAGGCTTTTTATTTAGACCTCTAACATTATAGGAAGCTAACATAAAAAATTAAGGAGGGGGGGTGCCAACTTTCCCTTTGCCTTTCCTTTTCTTGGAAGCTTGTGGATTGTCATTTGCAGATATTTGTTTGTGTTTCAGTTCTTTCTCTTCCTTTTCATCTATAACTTTGAGTTTGGCAACAAGGGGATTGTTTGAAGCATGAGATTCTGAATTTGACATAGTCTGGATCTGAGAGCCAGCTGGAGTAGCAATAGGAGAAAAGGGATTGGTGGTGACCATGGGTGAACTGGAGATGAGAGCATCCATACCCAATCTGGCACCTCTGGAGACAGTTATCTAGGCATTTTGGTTGTCAAGGCAGGTTGTCTTTGAAGGACCAGAGTCAGCCGTGAGAGGTGCTGCAAGAGGTACTGCAGGAGGCTTTGGAGAGGCATCTGGAATAGGAACTTTAGGCACCCACTGGAAATTGGATTTTGGGTACTTTAGGTGGGAGTGACCAAACACTTTCACTTCATTTAGAACAACCACATTGACAGTGGAAGGGAATGTGGAGGAGGCATTAACTTCAATGCAAACACGATCAAAGTTCAAGAGATCATTTTTTGTGGTCATTTCAACAAAGAACAAAGGCTTGCCAATAGCACTAGCAATGTAACTGATGCCCTCATCTTATCATACCATTATTCTTGCTTCATCTTATGATAGTTCATGACTTCTAACCATTATTCTTGCTTCATCTTATCATACCAATTCCATTAATGTAAACATGTTACAAGTTCTTACAAGTTCCTCTTAGTTCATAACTTATATAAGTATAAATGACTTATTCATGACTTATTACGGCTTAAGTCCATTTATTAATCATTCTTATTATGCCTTAACATACATGTTCTACCACTACCCACTTCTCTAATCAATGAAATAAAAGAGAATCATGGCTCAAAATTGCTTACCCTTTGATGATCACTTGTTAAACCTTAATCTTCTTCTTGCTTCTTGAAAATCTAACAAAGGAAGTTGGTCTTTAGTAGTAGGTCATTATGAGGGTTGTCCCTAATGGTTCACTCTAAAGCTTCTAGGGTATGCCCCTTTGCGATTGTGTAATCTCTTTTTCTTTATACAAACAAACAAACTTAGCGGGAAAAAAAATCTAACAAAGGAAGTTTAACTTTATATGTGCTTATTCTCTCTACCAATTAAGTTGCTTAGCTTGGAAGAAAGTTAACAACCAAATAATGAAATTTGAGCTTGCTATTTATAGGAGTTGCTAGGTTAGGGTAGTTTAGTCTTTTAGGCCCTTCCACCTCCTTACTATTCTTTTTTTTTTTTGCTAAATTTAGACTGAATTATAAAAAAAAGTGGTTACAAACCTCATGGGGGACCCCAATCAGAATATAGCATATCCCTATGATGTCATGACTATAGAAGATAAAAGGCACTATGCCCAACAAAGCTATTACAGAAACTATCAATTTTACAGAAAGAGCAGAACCCGGAGGTCCAAGGACAAGACAATTAGAAGCCAAACATGATCAACAATAAGGAGAGACAAAGCCCAGCAAACTCCCAGCAGAACATTCCTACAACAGCAAACCATGAACCAAGCAGCAGAGCAGCCCCCAAACATAGAGTGTGTGCGACCCAACAGTCGAAGTAAAGGAACAACAATGCCAAGCCAAGCCCAGCCCATGCCCATGCCCACTTCCAAGCCTAAAGGAAAGGAAAAAATGCCCAGCCTAGCAAGGGCTTATTAGCAGCCCAACAACACCAAAACCCCCCAGCAGACATGCGGCAAATATACAACAACACAGGCCAAACCACTACACTACAACATATCGATCATAGCAGAGAGGCTCGCCCTATCACCTCCATACTATTCCTTACTTAGGCATTAAGTTAACTTGCTCCCTACCTTATTTAGTTGACCATCACAACAATTAAGCACTAAGTTAACTTGTTCATTACTTAAGCACTTTGTTTACTCACCACACTTACTTAGCCTTTAAGTTTGCTTGCTCCCTACTTTGGATCATCCATGGTTTGCCCCATGGGTTTAAACCATCCCATAACCCATTGGTTACTTACTTTGGGCTTTAGCTTAATTAACTTAGCTTAATCATTTGGGCTTGTATTAAATTACTTTGGGCTTCTCATTACAAACACTTGGGCTTACATATTAATTCTATTGAACTTTCATATTAAATCATATTGGACTTGTACATCTAACATAATCCACAAGTCTATTCACAAATGGCTTAAAGCCCTATAACATATACTCTACGTATAATTCTCGTATCCTAACTCGTATACTTATTCATCATATACGGTATACCATCATTCATACATACTCGTATAATACCTCATATCATACTCGTATTCTCTACCTCGTACAATACCTACATATCATACAATCATTTCCCTAACTTCTTAACGCTTAATTTTCCTAACGTTCTCAAATTAAGTCCACAGACAAAATATTACGTTTTCCATAACTGAAATATTATTGGATATTCCATCTCACCTCGATATTCTATCGTTACGTATTTCTCAGAAGTTCAAAAATAATTCCCAAGCCAAAATGCATGAATAGTGTTTTTCGAAAAATTTCTTAGAAAGCTTTTATTTTCGTCTTGGAAATTTAAACACTTTAATTCTACCACGTAGCCAAAATACTACGACATTCTGACATGTCTAGGTCATAGAACGGCCTTCTATTAGCTTACTCCCATAAATAATAAATTAAATTCATTTAATCCACATAATTAAATAAAATTTTAATTCTCCTAAAAATCCGATTCTGTCCCCAGAATCTCGCTATACTTAAATAAACAAATGAGGGGAAAAAAATTTCTTCATTTTAATCTTGAGTTCCCATCATGATTCTCTGACATTGTGGTTTCTTAAATTCACCTTCACCGATGGTATTATCTTATTCCACATGACTTTTTTTTTTTGCTAAATTTAGTGAAATAAATAAAATGGGGGATTACAAAACCGCATGGGAGAAACCCAAACAGAAATAGCAAAGACAACATAGGATATGGTGAAAAGACTATAAAAGGATACAGGCGTCAGCTCAAAAGAAAGTTACAGTACATGTCAAAGCATAAATAATAAGACGACCGAACACGGAACGACGACCCGCTCTTGGCCGAAGCCCCACTCGACGAAGACCCACGCTTACGAAGCCACACATTGCCGAAGTCCAAGCCACTAAAGAGACCATCAGGAAAGCAAAGACATAAGTCCGAATCGGCCAAAGTGGGCGGGGTAAAGCCCTGATCTCGAAGACCCACTCTAGGTAGAAGCTCATTCTACGAAGACCCACTCTCCAAAACCGCTTGGTCGAGCCCATCAAAAACTGAAGTCCAAGCCATCCGAGCCCCTCTTGGTCAAAGCCCCTCATTGCCGAAGTCCAAGCCACTGAAGAGACCATCATGAAAATGAATTCATAAGGCCGAACTGGCAGAAGCCGAAGCCCCACTCTATGAAGACGACCCACTAAAGGCCGAAGTTAACTCAACGAAGACCCATTCTCCAAAATCGCTTGGCCAAGCCCCTCAATACCGAAGTCCAAGCCATCTGAGCCCCTATTTTCCGAAGCCCCCCTCTATGAAGACAACCCCCTCTAGGCTGAAGCCGCACTCTATGAATGATCCACTCTACGAAGACCCAATCTCCGAAACCTCACTCTACGAAGACCACTCTTGGCCAAACTCCACTCTACGAGTCCCCACTCTACGTTGCCTCGCTCTGCGAAGGCCCCACACGGCCAAGACCCCACTCTACGAAGGCCTCATTCGGCCAAAACCCCACTCTACGAAATCCCCAGCACCAGTACTAGGAGACCACAAACAATCCAACTCTACGAGTGCAATTCTACGAGTGCAGCTACAACACAAAGGATCTATAGCAAAGTCTAGACTTGATTTTTTGAAATTTAGCATTAGAATGAAGCCCACACTTTACCAAATGAGTAATATCACAAATGAGAATCCGAGCAGGGGTGGAAGTATGTGAGAAAATCTTGGTCTTTCGGTCCAGATTCTATAGACCACAGCGGCAAACCCAAAATAGAGAAGACTATAGTGAAAGTTTGTACAGGAGCGAGTAGAGATAAAACCAGTAATAGAAGCCCAACTCCTACTAAACCCTCTCCAACCGCACTGTCTAAGGACAGCTATCAGAATCTGAAAAGAAAAGGAGCATTCAAAGTATAAATAGTTAAAGGTTTCCCTATCATTCGAGCAAAGCACACACATAGGATTGATATCAAGGCCAAATTGAGTTAATCTGTCAAGGGTCCGAAGCCCCTTATGAAAAGCAAGCCAGAGAATAAAAGATTGTCGGGGCGGCACAATCTTGTGCCAAACCAAGCTATGCCAAGACACGGTAGGCCCAGTCAGCCGAATAGAATTCCAGATAGTATAAGCCTTTACATCCTTTGTACCATCCCAGAGAAGACTATCACGATTTGCAGAGTTACAAGGTCTAGAGTAGTCAAAACAATTCTGAAAAGCAATGACATCCTGGTGGTTAGAAACAGGTAAGACCCACCTAGAGTTATGAATAATGTTATTCACACAAGCATAAGGACCAAACCCCGAGTTAACAATCAGAGACAAGTGAACAGAGTTTGTGAAAGGAGATTGACCAATCCATGGGTCAAACCATAGGCTAGTATTAGTTCCATTTCCTATGTCATAAGATATGTGCCTACGGGCAATATCCTTGCATTGTAAAACTTTCCTCCAGATCCAAGAGCAATCAGGAGGGATAGGACTAGCCCAGAAGGATTTAGACTTGAGCAGTGTAAAATGAACCCATTTGGCCCAAAGAGATGGAGATAGGGGATTAATGACGTGCCAAAGATGCATCAAGATAAGCGATTTATTCCATTCCGCGAGGTTTTTTATGGATAAACCACCCTCAGTAAAGGGAAGACAAATCTTTGTCCAAGAAACTTTAGAGCCATGTTTGTCCATGGATGGACCCTTCCATAAGAATCTAAACATGGAAGACAGAAGATCTTTCAAAACTGCTGCAGGAAGGATGAAGTGAGCCAACCAATAGGCTTGAGAGGCATGGATAACTGACTTGATAAGTTGTATACGGCCAGCGTACGAAAGAAACTTATTGGTCCAGGACCTAATTTTGGCTTTGACCCTTTCAAAAGAGGCGGCAAATCCATGCAAGGCTAAGTTTCGAGGTGATCGAGGAACCCCAAGAAATTTTTGCGAGGAACACCCCAATAGAAAATCAAATGGCTAAGGATAAGATCGATTAGGCGGGAGGAACATGGGAGAAAACACATACTCTTTTGAGGCGTTGATGTGGAGACCAAAGCCCAAGGAGGCGGGTCGAGACATCGTCTTAATATTTTTGAGTGAGTCAATATCACCATGATGAGAAGATAAGAATGTCATCCATAAAGCAAAGATGGGTGATGGAAAGAGGTGCGATCGCATGATAAAATTTGAAATAAGCACACTTTGAAGTGCGGGAAAGCATAAGGGAAAGGACTTCCATAATGATGACAAAAAAGCTTGGCAAGCTTGAGGCAAGCTTGAGGCTATGGACGAGTAGCTGATGCTTCTCGAGTGGTGGGTGAGCTGGGTCAAATGGTATGTGTTGGCTTCGGACGAGCATGAGGCTGATGGTAAGCCCAAGTTATGGCTTCGGTCAAGCATTCGGGCGAGCATGGCTTCGGACGAGCAGGCTTTGGGCTTCGGTCGAGCATTTGGGTGAGCATGGCTTCGGGCGAGCAGGGTTTCGGGCGAGCAAGGCTTCATGCAAGCATGGGGTGGTCGATGATAAACCCAAGTTATGGTTTCGGGCGAGCATGTCAAGCATGAGGTTTCAGGCAAGTAGCTGCTGATTTTCGAGTGGTGGGCGAGCTGGGTCGGCTTGCTCTCAATTTGTTCAAATTCACAAAGGACACATTCTGTAACCATTACTGTAATTGGTTGTTAGGTTAACTTTTAAGTTGGGTTATCTTCCATGTATCGTGTCATCATCTATATTTCTTAGATGATGATACTATATTCTGGGGTATGCCCCTTAGCCATTATATTTGGTCATTTTATATAAACAAACAAACTTAGCAAAAAAATGATGACAAAAAGGTAGGGGGATAATGGGTCACCTTGTCTAAGGCCTTTATCCCCTTTGAAGTAACCACATAAAGCCCCATTAACCTTATGTAGAGAGCTGGAAGTGGAGATGTAGGCCTTGATCCAAAAATAAATTTGGGAGGAACTTGAAAAGTTGTAAACCTGACCCATAAAAATGTTGGGCTTTTGCGAAGAACGCATAATGAAATTAAAATTTTAAAGCAATTTTAGAAACCCTAAAGCAGGATCCATGCGAAAATCAATTAATTGAGAGGTTTAGAGATTATACGGATATAAACAAAAAGCGAGAATCAAACCCATTTAGCCTCGAATCTCCAACTTAATACAAAGCCGACACGCCTCTACTTGGTATCCACCACGAACGCATACTGAGCCGTTGAGCGATTCTGCAATAAGAAGGACTTGCGGTACTAGCCACCAAAAGGAATGAATTTTTCGAACTCTGTTTTTCTCTAGTCTCTCTCTAAAAGCGGCTAGGGTTTTTCAATTATGATATATTACCTAAGTAGTGCTATATATCATATATATAGTAGTTAAAAGGAATTAATCAAATCAAAACCTAATTTTATAAAATCGAATTTATATATATATATCTCTTAATTAAGTCTTACTTAATTAATATACATATATACAAATTATCCTTTTAATTTAAATTCATGATTTAAATACTATTAATCATATTAATATATTTAAATCCTTAAAATTTAAATTAATTCCCTTTTAAATAACGTTCTATGTGTGTAACCCCTATAGGTTATTATTACGTTGGCAATAATTTTAAAATCATATTATAAAATTATAAAGCGGTGAAAGCTGACATCTAGTAATGCATCATCGCTACCCAAGTAATAATAAGATCGATGATTCGATGCAACCTTTTCGTGACCAATGTTTCAATGTAATTTAATCCTTTTAACCTTAATATCCTAGATTAAACTCGAGTCATGGAATGTGTCATACTCTTCATAATTTAATCGAGTTTTCTTGATCAATGAGTAGACTATATGAAACAAATCACTATTTGAGCATGGCCATGCATTTCATAGTCCTACTCAATCAAGAGGCCTATGGATATCACCCATAATATATAGGATGGTTAAATTCCATCTAGATCACTCATATTTCTCACACGATTAATGATGAACCCAATAATCACCTTTATAGTCCACCCTATTAAAGGTGACATTTGATGATATCAAAGTACATAAATTCTCATGTAGTAATATAGCGATTTCAGGTCGGAGGACCATTACATCATTGTCACTATGAGAATTGCTAACGACATTTTCGCATAATGCTCCATATAGAATTCTCATGGTGGGTGCATCCGAAGACATCGTTCTCTAACATGTACTATGCATTAACTTAATATCTCATATATTTATGACCAATGAGATTTGGTCATCATCGATCCACATACTAGTCTCCATGCATCATTGTTGTCCCATCAACGATGATACTCGACTAGGGACATTTAAGAACACTGATACTAATGGTAATATATAATCTCATGTTCAAGTCACATACTTGAAACTATATAATTTGTATCACTATTCTAAGGAATTTTATTATGTTAACAATTATATTACGCAGTAAATAAAACCATAATAAAATCATATATTTATTCAATCAAATATAATATCAAAACGTTAAGCAATTATATCAAATAATTGGCCTCTAGGGCATAAACTCTAACAAAAAAATCCCAAGAAACAGAGTCAAAAGCTTTCCTAAGATCAATCTTCATAGCACACCTAGCCGGGCCAGAGGGTCTGTGGTAATTTCTAAAAAGTTCCTGAGCAAGAAGAATGTTATCACCAATTCTCCATCCCGGAACAAAAGCAGATTGGAAAGGAGAGATGATGGAAGGGAGAATATCCTTAAGCCTAGACGCAATAAGCTTCGAAATACACTTATATTGCAGCAAGAGATGGGTCTGTAATCATTCATAGAAGAGGGGTTTTGAACTTTTGGCACAAGAGCAATGGCCGTGGAATTGGACCCCCTAAGCAGACATCCCTGACTGAAAAAGGAACAAATAACAGCAGTGAAGACCTCCCCAACAATGTCCCAAGCATGGTGGAAGAAATTAACAGTGAGCCCATCAAGGCCAGGACTCTTGTTCTTCTTCATAAACTTGAGGGTGGTCAAAATCTCCTCATCCGACACATCTCTGTAAAGCAAAAGAACTTGTTGAGAGGACACAAGCTTTGCCCCAAGGGAGTCAGGAAGGGGGATAGTGGAGCAATTAGCATGGGAAGGCGTACCAAAGAGATCATAGAAATGGTTAACTGCAACACGTTGAACAGCCCAAGTTCCCAAAACACAATTCTCCCTCAAAATCCTCGATTGCTAGAATCTTATTAGTGTTCTACCTTTGCTTAACTTGGTTATGGAAGTAACCCGTATTCTGATCACCCTCCTTCAGCCATTGAATTCTAGATTTTTGCTTAACAAGTTTGTCTTCAAGGAGGAGAGCAGCCCAAAGAGAATCAGTTTGAGATCTCTGGATAAGGAGGAGAGAGGGATCACCTGGATTAAGAGAGATGGCTTCATTTGAGTAAGCGTGCAAAGCAGGCCCCTAGCACCGCTTCACATTTGAGATCAGATTTCTATTGCACTTATTAAGATCCTTTAAAGTAAACTCAATAGCAGAGAGCTTCCCTGCCAGAATCTGAATAGGGTCCCTCAAACAAGGCGCGAGCCAAGCAGTCCGAACCACATCATGATAATTTTCCAGACCCATCATGAAATTAAAGAATTGGAAAGGCTTAGGAATGTTGGGCAAGGATATTCCAGACCGAACCACCACAGGGCAATGATCAGAGAGGTCACAAAGGCAAAAAAGAGCTTGGGAGTTGGGATAGGAATCCAACCATAGGTTATTAACCAAAGCATGATCAAGCTTCTTGTAAGTTGGGTTTGCTATTTGAGAATCCCACCAGGTGAGAAGAGGGCCAATAGCACGGAGATCCATCAAGAGAAGGTCGTCAAGCTAATCTTTAAAGTCTTGCATACCATAATCCCAAGAGCAGGCACCTCCATCAATTTCAATCAAGGATTTGACCACATTGAAGTCCCCAGGAAGAGTCCACGGTTTATCAATCGAGACATCAATAGCTCTCAAATCATTCCAAAGAAATTTCCTTTCACTAGGGGTATTAAGACCATAAACAACAGTAACAAACCCATTAAAACTAAAATTGACAGAAGAAACAAAACAATAGATAAATTATGCAGACTTTGTAATAACATTCACATTCCAGATATTTGGGTCCCAACCAACCCAAATTCTTCCATTTGCATGATACTCATAGTTAAAGTGCCACTGCCAATTCCTACAAATAGCTTTAGAGATAGAATTAGCCTTAGGAGACTTGACCCTTGTTTCAACCAGACCAACAAAAGAGATTCTATGCTTACGAATGAGATCATGGACGCTAGTCTGCTTTGGAGACATATTTACACCTCTAATATTCATAGAGCAAAATTTTAACATAAACAGGGGATGAACCTCCCCTTAGACTCTCGTTCTAGGTTGTGTTCTCTCCCTTCTCTCTAAACCTCCCGTTACCTCCATCCTCTTCCGTTAACTTTTCTTTCCTTTTCTGGATCCCGCCCAGCTTCACCAAACATTTTCGTCCTTACCCAACTTCTCTGTTTACCTTTTTTGGTCCTCTTTCCTCCTCCACCATCCTTTCTCCTGTCCCCCTCCGTCCTCCTCCGTCCCCATGGTTGACCATGCTCACCTTTGTGCTGGGAACTCGACCAGTAGCTCTTTAAGAGACTTGTTTGTGGAGTTTGGGGTTTCAAAACCCAACTCTCCTTCTGTAGACGTGTCAGCTATGGCTGAATCGGCTCCCTTACCTATTATGGTCCAGGTAGATGTGGAGGTTTCTTCTGACTCTGAGGCTAATAGTGCGGCAGATGATAGTATTGGTGCTCATCTCGGGTCCTCTATGTCTAAAATTTTCAAGGCAGCCCAAATCTTATCTCATCAGGGGCGTATTAAGCGGTGATGAAAGAAAAAAAGCAATACCCTTATAGATTTCATTCTTGCCCATGGGTTCACCTCCTCCCATGATTTACGAGTTCGCAAATGGTGGTAAGCCTACTCGCATGGTAAATGCATTTGATTTGTTTGATAAAGGTTCTATGAAAGATGGTTGTTTTAAAAAAACCGCTTTGGGTTCTGATATTGTAAGCTCATCTGCGGATCATATCTCTTTGGGTCCAGAGGGGTTAGAAGAGGGTGAATTGGCTCGTTCACCTATGAATGGTGGTGACCCCATAACTATTATTTCCACGACCAAAACCTTCTTGGAGCTCAGTTGTTGCAAAGGGCCCACCAAAATCGGGTTTGGTCCTTGAATATTTTCCCCCTGCTCCTCCTCTTCTTGAAGATGGACCTATCACTATTAAACCTCCGGCTGAGGTTCTTCAGAAGGGAAACAACCTTTGGAACAATTATCTGGTGGGAAGTTTCATTCACTCTCGGCTCCCTTTTAAACTTGTTGAAGAGAGTGTCCAAAAGTTGTGGGGTAGTTTGGGTTTGCAAAAGGTTTTCTTACTGAGGGACAAGGGTACTTTATCTTCAAGTTCTCTAACCCTGAGGAACGTGACAATGTTCTAGCCTTAGGGCCTTGGTACATCTCAAACAAGCTCATTTATCTTAAGCATTGGAAGGAGGGGTTGGATTTTGTCTCTGATGCTTGTTCAAAGACCCCGGTATGGGTGAAATTCCATAATGTTCCTCTCTCTTACCTTACAGCTTCTGGCCTTAGTTATCTTGCAAGTGGGATCGGTAAACCACTTTTTGTGGACAAAGTTACAGAAAAATTGGAGCCCATGACTTTCGCTAGGATGTGTGTTGAAATATCCACCTCCAGCTCTTTTGCCTTTTGCTTTGGATGTGGTCATACTTGATGAGGAAACAAAATTAGAAAAACTGGTCTCGGTTAAAGTGGAATACCAAAATAAACCCTTGTCTTATTCCCACTGCAAGACTTTTGGGCACTCTCTCCTTTGGTGTCCACAAGCAAACTATAAGTGGGTGCCAAAGTTGGTTTCTATTGCTCTGAGAGGGCTCCTCTTGTTGAGGGTCACTCTGATGCTCTGAGATGTCTCTTGCTTGGGAAAAGGATTCATGGACCCTAGTTGCTAAAGGCCCAAAATTAAAAGTGGTCCCTGACCCTCCCTCCCCCACTCCAAACCTATTCAACCTCCTATCTACTTCAATTTGTGGGCTTGGGACTCCTTCTCGGACACTGATGTCACTCCCTCCCCAAACCCCCTTGTGGGTAAACTAAAACTCATTGATGAAAAGGAAGTCAAGGACTTAAAGCAAAAAGCAAAATGCTCCCTTGAGGTTGGTTAATCTTCTAAGAAAAAGATCAACGGTGGGGGGAGCAAGAAGTCCCCAACTTAACTCAAATTTATTTATGTTAAATTTTTGCTCTATGAATATTAGAGGTGTAAATATGTCCCCAAAGCAGACTAATGTTCATGATCTCATATACAATAGTAGAATCTCTATTATTGGCCTTGTTGAAACTAGGGTCAAGTCACCTAAGGCCAATTCTATTTCTAAAGCCATCTGTAGGAATTGGCAGTGGCATTTTAACTATGAGTATCATGCAAATGGGAGAATTTGGGTTGGTTGGAACCCAAATATCTGGAATGTAATTGTTTTAAAAAATGCACTTGATTTATTCATTGTCTTGCCTCTTCTATTGATCCTGGTTTTAATGGATTTATTACTATTATTTATGGTCTCAATACCCCGGGTGAAAGGAAAGCTCTTTGGAACGATTTGAGAGATATAACAGCGTTTGTTGATAAACCTTGGTCTCTCATGGGAGATTTCAATGTGGTCCAATCTTTATCTGAAATTGATGGGGGTTCCTGCTCATGGGACAGTGGAATGCAGGAGTTCAAGGATTGGCTTTGTGATCTTCATTTGGTGGACCTTCGTGCTACGGGTCCCCTCCTCACTTGGTGGGATTCTCAGATCTCTAACTCGACTTACAAGAAGCTCGATCGAGCTTTGGTCAATAATCTGTGGTTGAACTCTTACCCTAACTCTCAGGCTCATTTTTGCTGGCGGGAGTTCTCTGATCACTGCCCTGTGATCGTAAACTCCGGCATTGCCTTGCCTTTTATACCCAAGCCGTTTTAGTTCTTTAATTTCATGTTGAGCCTTGAAAACTTTCATGAAGTGGTTAAACAAGCTTGGCTCACTCCCTGCTCTGGAGATCCTCTGCAGATTCTGGCAAGAAAGCTTTGTCAAACATGCCCTTAAGGTGTTAAACTCCTCTAATGGAAGTCTGATCTCTAATGTCAAATGAACTAGGGACAGTCTTCACTCTACCCAGCAGGCTCTCAACCTTAACCCAGGGGATCCCTCCATGCTTGCTACTCAGAAAACTCATTCTGCAAATCTTTGGGCTGCTCTTATTTGTGAGGAAAAATTGCTGAAACAAAAGTCTCGAATTCAATGGTTGAAGGATGGCGATAGAAATATTGGTTTCTTTCATAACCAAGTAAAAGCAACGGTGGAACATCAATAAGATCATGGCTATTGAAAATCTTTGAGGGTGTTATTTGTTGGGGCACCCGAAGCGGTTCAAAAAGGTTGTTGTGGACCATTTAGGAGAACTCCTTGGCACCTAGTCGGAAGTTGATTGCGGGAAATGTTTGCTAACTTTGGACTCGAGTTAAGTAGAATGGGGTCTCCTCTCTTGAGCCTTTCTTACGGAAAGGGATATTTCGAGATCTGAAATTACATCACCTTAAAAGCATATGAAAGCTAAACAAGAGCCACGGCCTGATGGGTTCAATGTAAATTTCTTTCTTCAATCTTGGGATATTGTTGGAAATGTGTTTCTGTTGTACGCAATTTGGTCCTTCTTTAGTCAGGGTTGCCTTCTTAGGGGAACAAATTCCACTGCAATTGCGCTTATTCCTAAGGTCAAAAACCCCTCCTCCATGAATGATTTTAGGCCTATTACCTGTTACAATACAACCTATAAGTGTATCTCAAAAATTATTGCTTCCAGACTTAAGGATATTCTCCCTTCCATAATATCCCCTTATCAAGCTGCTTTTGTCCCGGGAAGGAGAATAGGTGATAATATTCTGCTAGCTCAAGAATTATTTAGGAACTATCATAGACCCTTGGGCCCGGCCAGATGTGCTCTAAAAATTGATCTTCGGAAGGCTTTTGACTCTATATCTTGGGAATTTCTATGGGCTGCCCTAAAGTTCTTTAAGTTTCCTCCTAAATTTGTTTATTGGATAAAGGCTTGCATCTCCACTCCTTCCTACTCGGTAAAGGTGAATGGGGCCTTGTGTGGCTTCTTTAAAGGAGCAAAAGGTCTTCGTCAAGGGGACCCCCTTTCCCCATACCACTTTGTGATTGTCATGGAAGACCTCTCGCTTATGCTATCTCAGATCTCAAAGCTGCCTACTTTCAAATTCCATTGGAGAACTGAGCCCTTATCTATTACCCACCTTTGTTTCGCGGATGATGTCCTTATATTTTGTCATAGTGACTTGGGTTCTGTGAAGAATATAAAGCTTTGTCTAGATCAGTTCTCTTCGGGATTAGGCCTTCATATAAATGCTTTGAAGAGTATGTGCTTCCTCTCTCATGTCCCTCCTCTTCAAGCTACCCTCATCTTAAATTGTTTGGGTTTCCAGCTGGGAGTATTCCCTACAAAATTCTTGGGGGTTCCTCTTATCACCTCAAAGTTAAGCCTTGCTGATTGTCGGCCTCTTCTTGAAAAGATTACCTCTAAAATTTGCTCTTGGAAGAACAAGTTCCTCTCCTATGCTAGCCGAATGCAACTTATAAAGTCGGTTATCTTTGCAGCTCAAGCTTATTGGTGGCACACTTCATCCTCCCACCTGCCTCCATTGTTAAAGAGCTTAGATCATCTTTGTCGCGATTCTTATGGAAAGGTCCTTCCATGGTTAAGCAGCGGCTCAAGGTAGCACAGGAAAAAATTACCCTACCTTTTTCTTTGAGGGGGCCTTGCTATAAAGAGCCTTCTTGATTGGAACAAATCGCTTATTATGATGCACCTTTGGAAAGTGGTGGACCCTACCTCCTCCTCTATTTGGGCTAAGTGGGTGCATGCTTTTCATCTTAAGAATAAATTCTTACGGATCACTCCCATTTCAAATGATAGCTCTTGGATCTGGAGGAAAGTCCTTGGTGTAGGGATCTTGCTGAGAGATACATCTCCTTCGACATTGGGAATGGTGCTAAGACAAGCCTTTGGTTTGATCCTTGGCTTGGGCAAACCCCTTTGGCAACCTCCATTCACTCGTCTTTGATTGTTAACTCTGGGCTTGGACCAAATGCTTGTGTGGATAGTATCGTTCACAATTCTAGATGGGTTCTCCCTGTATCAAATCATCAGGATGTTATTGCCTTCCGTGGAACATTTGACCTTTCTAGATGCGCTGACTCTGGCAAGAATGACGGCATACTTTGGGATGGTACTAGGGCAAAGGAGGTGAGGGCAACAACTATTTGGAACTCTATTCGGCGGGGAGGGTTGGTTGTGGATTGGCACAATTTAGTTTGGCATAAAAGTGTCCCTCCCGTCTCTCTTTCATCCTCTGACTTGCTTTCCATAAGGGACTAAGAGCGTCGGATCGTCTCTTGCAATTTGGGGTTTGGATATCAATCCCACGTGTGTTTTCTGCTCAAATACAAGCTGAAACTTTCAACCACATGTTTTTTGAATGCCCTTTCTCTTTTCAGATTCTTGTTGCTGTCCTTCGCTTTTGTGGTTGGCGTGGATTAAGTAGAAATTGGTCTACTATTACTGGTTTCATCATACATTGGTCTTGCAAAAATTTCCACCATAGCCTGCTGACTTTTGGGTTCGCTTCTGTGGTCTATCGGATATGGAATGAACGAAATGCCAGGATCTTCTCCAAAAAACTCACCCCTGCTAGGACTATACTTCGTGATATTATTCATCTTATCAAGTGTGGTCTTCACACCAATGCTAAATTTCAGAAATTAAAGTCCAGATCATGTTTTCAACATCTAATTTTATAAGTGGTTCTTTGGGTTTGCCTTGTGGGGTGTCTTGAGGCTTATGGACTCATGCGCTATTGGGCTTACGGGTGATGTTTGGATCAATTTGCAAAGGATGAAAAGCCTCTTGGGTTCATCTACCTTTGATTGAGTTTCTTTGTTGGAAAGCTTTGTCTTGGTGTTGAAGAAAGTGGAAGGAATTTGTGGGAAGGAGTGCGGGAGCTCGTAGAGAGAGGTTTCCTCGATGGGCCTTTCACCAGTAGTAGAGAGGGAAATCATAGAGAGTGGGGGGTCGTAGAATGGAGTATGGCTTGGAGGGGTTTTAAGTGAAGTAAGGGCTTGTAGAGTGGGTTACTCTACGGGCTTCCTTAGAGAGAGCCTTCGTAGAGTGGGGTGTTTCGTAGAGTGGGACTTGGGGAATCGTAGAGTGGGGGGAGTCGTAGAAGGGAGCTTGGCTTGGAGGGGTTTTCGTAGAGTGGGGGCTCGTAGAGTGGCCTACACTACGGGCTTCCATAGCGTGAGGCTTCGTAGAGTGGGATGTTTCGTAGAGTGGAAACTTGGTTTGGGGTCTTCGTTGAGTGGGGGCTTTGGAGAGGGATTTCGGAGAGTGGATCCTTTAGTAGAGTGGGGCCTTGATGAGGTTTGGTCTTCGGCGTTTGAGGGCCTCGGCGTATGGGATACCCGTAGTGTGGGTTTCAGTAGCATGGATCTTCATAAATGGGACTTCGGCTTCAGGGGGGTAGTCGCAGCTGCTCCACTTCGGGCGTCTTGACATTTTATGCTTTGTTCTGTTTCCTGTAATCTTTTATAGCATCGATTCATAGTCTCTTCATCATAGGGCATGTCCTATGATGTTTTGTTTTTCTGTTTGGGTTGTCTCCCTTGCGGTTTTGTAACCCCCCCCCATTTATTTATTCGGTCTAAATTTAGCAAAAAAAAAGGCGGGGATCCTTTTAGGAGGACCTCGGTTGGAGTTCTAATCGAATTACTCCATCCTCCAATTTGGAGGATCGGGGGAAAAGAATTCAAGCGGAGAGCGTAATTTTGGGTCACTATTGGTTACCACATCACTCCAAGATTGTTTAGATGGCTTAACAACTTCAAGAGGGTTATCATCACATTTTTCCTCCACACAAGCAACGAGAGATGGGGACGCGTCCGTAGCAGATTGCAGACCCGACACAGGTGCGTGCACTGTAGGAAGTTCACCAGAGGGTCTCAAGGAGCCAAGATCTAGCATGTTGTGGTCGTTAACACACCTAACAAATTTTCCTTTGTTAGCAAAATCATTGACATTTTGAAGCAAAAAACCTTGGGCTTTTATGAAGTCCATTAAGGTAAGGCACTTCCTACGTTCATCAGCTACATCAAGGCGACCCTGTTGCGATAGGTGCTGCGCTGCTTTGAATATCTCGGACATAGAGGGGCCAAGCATAAAACCTAAATTTTCCGCGGCAATGCTATTAGCTTCTAAGTCAGAAGACTCAACAGAGGCAAGATTAGCCGCAACATTCATGGGGTCAGATTCTGCCATAGCCGTGTCAACTGCAGCAAGGGAGTTTGGGTTTGAAACACCAAAATCGACGAAAAGGTCATGGGAGAGGCTACTCTCATAGTTACCAGCTGAGAGGTGAGAGAAATCAACCATGGTGAGGCAACAAGGGGGCGAAGGAAGGGAGAAAGGAGCTCTGAAGAGAATGAAGGAGTAGTGAGCCAGCGGAATACGGAGGAGGGAGGGGATGGAGCTAAAAGAGGAAAACAGAGAAGTTTGGTAAGGACAGAAAAGTTAGGTGAAAATGGGCGGGAAACCAGAAAAAGAAAGAAGGAGTTGACGGTAACTAGATGGAGGGGAAAACAGAATATTTAGAGAAAAGGGAGAGAAACATCCTAGTGAGAGAATCTAACCCATTCTCTCTTGTTACACGAATATGATTTATGTTTTGTTCAAATGACTTATCACTTCCTATCAATAATTTGAGTTGGAAGTTAAACACTTACTAACATATTACACTATCTTCCTTTTATTAGTCCTTCTTTTAACTTGGAATTATATGAAACTCAAATTTCTCCTTCAAAACAAGATTATACGTAGTCTTCTCTTCATCCTGCATCCTCTTCTTCATTCACTTGCATTCCTCGTTACCTAGTTGTACTTACTTAACTCATTCCGTTATCATGGATTGAGTCTACGTTGTGAATAACATTTCTATCGCTTCATTCTGTATTTTAACTCCTAACTCTGTTCTTGCCATCTCCGTTATTAACTCATTCTGAGTCATTAACATCAATAGCTTTCCCTACCCTTCCTACTTAATGCGTCGACTACTACTTTTACCTTCCCTGTATGATATAAGATTTCACAGTCCTCTCTACCGCATATTCAACTCCTTCTATGTGGAGATATATTTCAGACTCCTATAGTCCGTGTATATCTCACACTTCTCCCCGTATAAATACTATCTTTAGATTTTTTTTAATTTAAAACTACAGCTGCCAATTATAGATCATAAGTAGGATAGACCTTCTTATAATCCCTTAACTGGCATGATGCATACACAATGACATTGCCAAGCTATAAGAGTACGCAATCATGTCATCTATGCAAAACATCGAGATATACTACAAAATTCCCCGTATCATCTGATAAAGATAATACAGGTGCCTCACTTAACCTTCCTTTTAGCTCCTGAAAACTATTTTCTCATTTCTCATTCCCAACACACTTATCAATAACAAATCTGTCTATCTCTTAAGCTACAATTCACACGTAGTGAATCCCGTATCCAACTTCTCCCTCCGTAATGTTTCTCACACTATCTTCAAATGTTCAGCGTGATCTTCTGGCGTCTTGAAATAGACTAGAATATCACCAATGATCATTACGACATCTTTGTCCAAATATTATTTGAACACTCTGTGATGCTAATGGTACATTCAACCATAGCACCTCACAAGAGAACCTATCTGTTTACAACTGACTTGCTCAGCGCCCCTTACGGAAAGTCTAACTTTCGCACATTAGTCAACCCAAACGACATAACCAGAAACTTGTTATAACTATAACGAGTTCTGAACATCATTTCAGGTACCTCCTTCTTCTTCCTTACTTTCAACCGACCATACCCCGTACGCAAATCTATTTTAGAAAAAAAATTCTTTGCCCCTTTCATCTGATCAAATAGATCATCGATCCTGGGCCATGGGTATTTATTCTTAACCGCTAACTTACTCCTATTACAATAGTCGATACGCAACCGTAATGACTCATCCTCTTAACATCCTCCTATCTTGCGTTATGGTTAGACAACAATAATGTTCCGGTGATTTATTACCGTAAATTACTACCTTGGATTTTCTGAAAAACTGAAGATTCACACTTTTCTTATAACTATTTATTATAGCTCTATGTTTAATCAACCCATTCATACCTGAGAATTTCGTCAAATTCTCTCAACATTAACAACACTTATCTACCCACACTTACTTACCTTTATTATTCATGAAACAATTTTCACGAATATAATTATCGAAAGTTATTTCATCCTCCTCTACCTTAATGTTTAAAGGTACTTATAACCCCTTTCAGATAGACTCCTAGATGAGTCTTTCCACATGTCTTATACGCTCTGATCCTACGCTTAGGATCCCCTTGTCCCACTCCAATATTTCCGGAGTTAAAATTCTTTCTTTTGACATACTGCCACTGGCATTCTCTGCCTTGGTTACTCCCTCTCCCTTGCTCTTATTCTTCCTCTCTTTGTGGTATTGAGTCAACGCCTCACTACCACCCTCTGCTATAATCACCTTCTCCAGAATGGTCCCATAGAAAACAATCTGAAACACCGAAATCCTACTATAGAGCCAGGGTTTCAGGCCCTGCTCAAACCTATGAGCCTTCCTCTCCTCAGTGTCCACTTGATGTGAAGCCCTTGCTAATTCATTGAATTTGTCCGCGTACTGGGGAACCGTCATGTCCCCTAGTTTAAGTTCTAAGAACTTAATCTCCATCCTCCCTTGCATGCTTGTAGGGAAATAATTCTCGAAGAAAACCTTCTTGAACTATTCCCACGTTACTATTTATGTTCTAGCCCCACCCTAGTAAGCCTCCCTCCAACAGTTGGCTTCCCCTTTCATCATGTAAGTCGCAAAAGAAGTCTTTTGCACCTCACCTACGTTTGTAATAACAAATGCCTTCTCTATTTCCTTTACCCATGTCTGGGCTTTTAATGGGTCCGTCGTTCCTTTAAACTCTGGCGGACCTACGCTTTTAAACTTGTTAAAGATAGTCGTTCTGGCTACCCTAGGTCCTGTGGGTATTCTACCCCTGGTTTGGTTAAATGTAGCCGTTAATAAATTAACGAACTATTGCATAGTGTTATTCTAACCCCCCCCCCTTGGTTATCATTATGTGATTCTGCTTCCTGATTACGTTGTCTTTTACGTAGCGGCATTTTCTGATAAAATTTCATTATTACCTACTTACTTACTTAGTTATCGATTTTTCAAACAACAACTCGTACCACAGTAAAGCATGTTAACTAAAAACTTCATTATATTCATAGGCTTCTTCATAGTTCCAAAACTATTTACAATTGTTTTCATAGCCAAAAGCTATTACATTTTCTATCCCGCAATTGAAGTTCCCAAAAGTTGGGATTTACAAAAAGACTACCCTTTTATACAAAAGAGGGTTTTACGTCACTACACACATATTACTAACTCTAGACTTCTAATAATGCATAATAGCATCCTCGTGTTTCTCATTTGCAATCTTTGCTACAGTATCCCGACTAATAGTATGACGGATTTGTCCTGACTTAATGGAATAACAAGCAACTTTCAGCTTGAAATCCTTATGAGCACTCTCGTGGATGTAAGACATCCGGGCTATCTTCTGGTCCTTCTTCCCCAGTTGTTTACGAAGCTCATCGACCTCCTTCTTAAAATCCCTAGCCTTATTTATCATGAGCACCTTCTCATCATGCTCTGACTCAAAATCTGCTTCTGCAGACTTCTTCGCTATATAAAGAGCACTAATCTCTTCATTCTATTTCTGCACAATTGTACTCAGTTGCACATTTTTGTCAAGCTCTGCCAGATACAATGATCTCATTGCATCTGGAGGTGATGACTCTAGTGTAGGTACCACCGTAGTAACCGATGTTACCTCCATTCCTTCCTCCACATCGGTCATCATACTCAGGTATGATGTCCAAGCTATATCTCCCTCGGAGTAGTCTTCCTCAGAAAAGTACTCCTCTGTCTCTGACTCTTCTAAAATCACTAATGGTACCTCCGCCACTGGCATAGGTATAGTCTCTACTCTGTTCACAATTTATTCACTCACCGCTCTATACATCTAGCTATCGATCGACATCCTACAATAACACATAACATGTTGATTAGTACATAACACACAATAGTATAAGCACAAATCACATTTAATTTATTTAGGGTTACTTTCCATCTTTTAAATCATTCGGTACTGAGTTTCCTCAATACCTTATTAACTCATTCGTCTTAAGTAAAGCTCAAGTTTACTTTCTTCGAACTTCTCTTCCTTAACGAGGTTATTAGCCTAAGGTTCTTCCCCCCCCCCCCCTTAAGTTTTATAACCTAATGCTTTGATACCAACCTGTGACGCCCCCAAATACGGGTCTCTTCCAACCCGACAAATGGTGCTACACGGTACTCATAACTGTACATTCATTCTACTGAGACGACATTAAAATGTGTGTTCCAACGACATTTTTTTTTTGATAATGTGGAGTTTCCCAACCGCAGTCAGACTAAGTCTCCCCACCCCGGGTCAGGCTTTTCATACGGGCTTACGCCCACGTCCCAATGACATTCTTATTACATTAATAATAATAAATCACGTTCCCAGGTTCTTAAACCATTACATTCCTTGTTCATCATAATATAATATATATACTTACTAGTCTATTACAAGATAAACTTACTAGTCTATTACAAGATAAACTAATCATTCATCTTCGCCTTGCCTTTATCTCTACTAGAAACCTCGTTTCGCTCGTCTTTAGCTGCATTCATATGGTTCAAGTAAGAATGAGCATAACAAGCTCAGCAAGTACAACAATTTTATTTAAAAAGCATGCTTGAAACATAGGAATGGTATATCTTCAATAACTGGATAATAGTTATGAAGTATTATCAATAATTCAAAATAGCATTTCTTTTCCTTCAAAACGTTTTACAATGACAATATTCAGTAAAACATCAATTCTGGTCCAAGACCATGAGCGTTTCACAATTTCTTTGAAAAAGATAACCCGGCACGAAGTCCGTAAGTCCAACATATCTTACGAGCACTTCTAGGTGATCAGCCTATAGTACTCCATGTTGATCAACACTACATCCATTAAACGTGTGTACGTTTAAGTTGTGGCAACCTCACGTACCCATCGAATACTCGATGAAAATACATTTGTTTATTCATATTCAGGCTTACCTTGAATCTGTACCAAACAATTGGCGTAGGATAGCGTTAGTTACGACTAATCTTGCCTCTGGAGTCTTCTGACTCAGAAGCTAATAGCATAATCGCGGAAAATGTAGGTCCTATGCTTGGCCCCTTTATGTCCGAAATCTTCAAAATAGCGCAGCACCTATCACAACAGGGTCGCCTTGATGCAGCTGATGAACGTAGGAAGTGCCTTACCTTGAGATCGAGATCTGGAGGGTTCCAAGCAGGGTAGAGAGAGAAGCTCTTCCTTCTCTCTAGGAAACCCCCCCTCTTTCCCCACCACTCCCCCTTCTACCGTCCAACCTAGCACCCAGATTACCTCTATTTCCTGCAGCCCACCCGTTCTCAAGGATCTGATCTAGGTGTTTTGGGTGGTTTTGGGATCTTTTCTTGGGTTGGTTGTAGCTCCCCCGACTCCTTTTCCTTCATTTGGCCCACCTAGTTCTCCTCCATCCCTTCTCCTCCTCTCTTGACCCACCATTTCTCCTTTGGTCCTTGGAGTTATGATCTGCAGTGGGGTTGTTTGGGGCAAAGGCTTTAGAGTCTCGGATCTAGATGTCCGGTTGGGGTTGGGGATCTTTATGTGTTAGGTTGGGTTTTGGTGGTGTTTCTTGATTTCCTCTCGATCTCCGGCTATCCTTGGCGATCCATCCTTTCATCTTTTGACTTCACTTCTTTTAGTAGTCCATACTCTCTCGTCCTTCTACTCCCGATCCGGCCCACCAACTCGTCATGCTCCATTTTCACCTTTCTCTCTGCTCTTTATGGCTTTTACTGCGACCATTTGGAACATTATGAACGACTTCTTTCCAATAGATCTTTTACCAAGTCCGAGGGTTTGATGGTTGTGGTAAATCTCTGATCCGCCTAGTAGGGGAGTTTTGGGTGTTTTGGCATGTCGTTTTGATCTTGCTTGGGAGTTCCTTTTGAAGGCTAGTTTCGGTTTAGTCGGTTTAAGTAAAAGAGTCATCCCTTGATGTTGGGTTTTCTGTCTTATTTTGTCAGATTATATTTTATTGTCCGGAATCTGTGGTGGTGTTCTAATCTAGGTTCATGTGTTGTTTATTGTTCATCTTGTACATAATCGATTTGTGCTCCTTGGTTTGGTTTTCATTGGTCACGCCGAAGCGACATCCTTGAGCTCAATGAGGTGGTTTCCTCGGGCCACGTGATTCAAATTTTGAATCTTTGAATTTGCTTGTATGGATGGGACCCACGGTTAGTCACGTGGGTGCATATTCGTCACGGATCATGTGGACTTGTGTTCTCTGCTTTGCTTGATTTGTATTTTGAATTGTGTACTTAACATGGGTTGATGTTATTTGGAATTTGGGCGGTGAAAAAGTGGGCTTTGTTCCGCTTAGGGACCCTTTGATTATCCGGGATGACTTGGCCTTGTTTAGTCATTTAAAGCTAATCTGGATGGCGAGGATATTATAACTAACTATCTCTTTTGATAATTAGGATGTTTCTTTTACCTAGCCTCGGGTTGTGAGAAATATGTAATTAGGTTAGGTAATTTGGTTCCTAAACTTTTCTAGGTGTTTTAGCCCTCTCGGGAGAAAAGGACTATGATGCGATCTTCATTGTAATATCTTTTTTGCGATTTAATATACAAACAAATTTAGCAAAAAAAAAAGAAAAAAGAAAAAAAAGTGCCTTACCTTAATGGACTTCATAAAAGCCCAAGGTTTTTCGCTTCAGAATGTCAATGATTTCGCTAACAAAGGAAAATCTGTTAGGAGTGTTAACTACCACAACATGCTAGATCTTGGCTCCCTGAGACCCTCTGGTGAACTTCCTACAATGCTACTTTTTGTGTAAGGTCTGCAGAATACACACTCTGAATGGCGTCCCCCTCTCTCGCTGCCTGTGTGGAGGAAAAATGTGATGATAATCCTCCTGAAGCTGCTAAGCCTTCTAAACAATCTTGGAGTGATGTGGTAACCAATTGTGCCCCAAAACACTATTCTCCGCTTGAATATTTTCCCCCCGATCCTCCGACTTCGGAGAATGGAGTAATTCGAATTAGGCCTCCGGCTGAGGTTCTCCTAAAAGGAAATACTCTCTGGAATACCTGCCTAGTTGGGAGCTTTATCAACCCTAGACTCCCCTTTAAACTTGTTGAAGAAACTTTTCATAAGCTTTGGGACAAACATGGACTGCATAAGGTTTTCTTGCATGATAAGGGGGTTTTTGTCTTCAAGTTTTCAAACTCTCTGGAAAGAGAAAATGTCCTTGCTCTTGGCCCTTGGTACATCTCTAACAAACATCTATGCCTCATGCTTTGGAAGGAAGGCATGGATTTCAAGTTTGAAGCCTGCACTAAAGCTCCAGTTTGGGTTAAATTTCACAATGTCCCAATGTCCTACCTTTCTCCTACAGGGCTCAGTTACCTAGCTAGTGGCATTGGTAAGCCTCTCTTTGTTGATAGTGTTACTGGCAAATTCGAGCCGATGATATTTGCCAAAGTATGTGTAGAGCTTTCTTCTTCATCTTCATTCCCTAGCTGTCTGGAAGTGGACGTTATTGATGAGGAAACCAAAACTGAAAAAGTTGTTCGGGTAAAAGTGGAATATCAAAATCGACCTATCTTATGCTCTCATTGCAAGTCTTTTGGTCACTCCCTTGCTCGCTGCCCTAGTGCCAACTTCAAATGGGTCCCAAAGATACAGGTTGGACAGCAAGCCCTTGCTCCCCCTGTCCCCCCTGTCCAAGGCTCTTCTTCTGACCCCCTCCCTACTGATGGTTGGACAGTGGTTGATAAGGGTCTTAAGCAACAATCTAACCCGAAGGATACTTTGCTACTCAAATTTGTTCAACCTTCTCTCCCCTGTGGCCGCTGGTCATCAGGACTATTTCTCTGACACTGATGTCACTCCCTCTCACAACCCCCTTGTGCGTAAACTTAAATTGATTGATGAGAAGGAAGTTAGGGATCTCAAACACAAAGCTGTAGGGATCAAAGGAGGGGGGAGTAAGAAGTCCCCAGCTTAACTTCATCCCCTGTTTATGATTAATTTTTGCTCTATGAATATTAGAAGTGTAAATATGTCTCCTAAGCATACTAGTGTCCATGATCTCATTTGTAAGCATAGAATCTCTTTCGTTGGCCTAGTTGAAACAAGGGTCAAGTCTCCTAAGGCCAATTCTGTCTCTAAAGTTATTTGTAGGAATTGGTAGTGGCACTTTAACTATGAGTATCATGCGAATGGAAGAATTTGGGTTGGTTGGGACCCAAATATCTGGAATGTCAATGTTATTACAATGTCTGCACAATTTATTCATTGTTCTATTTCTTCTGTCAATTTTAGTTTTAATGGATTTGTTACTGTTGTTTATGGGCTCAACACCCCTAGTGAAAGGAAATTTCTTTAGAATGATTTGAGAGCTATTGTTGGCTCGATCGATAAACCGAGGACTCTTCTTGGGGACTTCAATGTTGTTAAATTCTTGACTGAAATTGATGGAGGTGCATGCTCTTGCGATTATAGTATGCAAGACTTCAAGGATTGGCTTGACGACCTTCTCTTGATGGACCTCCGCGCTATCGGTCCTCTTCTCACCTGGTGGGATTCTCAAATAGCAAACCCAACTAACAAGAAGCTTGATCGTGCTTTGGTTAATAACCTATGGTTGGATTCCTTTCCCAACTCCCAAGCTCTTTTCTGCCCTCGTGACCTCTCTAATCATTATCCTGTGGTGGTTCAGTCTGGTATATCCTTGCCCAACATTCCTAAGCCTTTCCAATTCTTTAATTTCATAATGGGCCTGGAAAATTATCATGATGTGGTTTGGATTGCTTGGCTCACTCCTTATTTGGGGGACCCACTTCAGATACTGGCAGGGAAGCTCTCTGCTGTTAAGTTTACTTTAAAGGATCTTAATAAGCGCAATGGTAATCTGATCTCTAATGTGAATCAGGCTAGGGACTGCTTGCACGTTACTCAGCAAGCCACCTCTCTTAATCCAGGTGATCCCTCTCTCCTCTTTATCCAGAGATCTCAAACTGATTCTCTTTGGGCTGCTCTCCTCCTTGAAGAGAAACTTGTTAAGCAAAAATCTAGAATTCAATGGCTGAAGGAGGGTGATCAGAATAGGGGTTACTTCCATAACCAAGTTAAGCAAAGGTAGAACACTAATAAGATTCTAGCAATCGAGGATTTTGAGGGTGAATTTTGTTTTGGGCACTTGGTTGTTCAACGTATTGCAGTTAAACACTTCTACGATCTCTTTGGTACGCTTTCCCATGCTACTTGTTCCTCTATCCCTCTTCTTGACTCACTTGGGGCCAAGCTTGTGTCCTCTCAACAAGCTCTTTTGTTTGTCAGAGATGTGTCGGATGAGGAGATTTTGTCCACCCTTAAGCACATGAAGAAGAACAAGAGTCCTGGCCCTGATGGGTTCACTGTTAATTTCTTCCTCCATGTTTGGGACATTATTGGGGAGGTCTTCACTGCTGTTATTCGTTCCTTTTTCAGTCAGGGATGTCTGCATAGGGGGTCTAATGCCACGACCATTGCTCTAGTGCCGAAAGTTCAGAACCCCCCTTCTATGAATGATTACAAACCCATCTCTTGGTGCAATACTACCTATAAGTGTATTTCGAAGCTCATTGCGTCTAGGCTTAAAGATATTCTCCCTTCCATCATCTCTCCTTTCTAATCTGCTTTTGTTCCGGGACGGAGAATTGGTGATAACATTCTTCTTGCTCAAGAACTTTTCAGAAATTACCACAGACCCTCTGGGCCGGCCAGGTGTGCTATGAAGATTGATCTCAGGAAAGCTTTTAACTGTTTCTTGGGATTTTTTATGGGCTGCTTTACAACTTTTCAAGTTCCCTCCCAAATTTATTTTTTGGATCAAGGCCTGCATCTCCACTTCTAGTTTCTCTGTTAAGGTTAATGGGGCTTTATGTGGTTACTTCAAAGGGGCTAAAGGCCTTAGACAAGGTGACCCATTATCCCCCTACCTTTTTGTCATCATTATAGAAGTCCTCTCCCTTATGCTTTCCCAGACTTCAAAGCAGGCTTCTTTCAAGTTTCATTGGCGATCTGCGCCTCTTTCCATCACCTATCTTTGCTTTGCGGATGAAATTCTTATCTTCTGTCATGGTGATATTGACTCTGTCAAGTATATTAAGATGTGCCTCGACCAGTTCTCCTTGGGCTCGGGTCTCCACAATAATGCCTCAAAGAGTATATGTTTTCTCTCCCATGTTCCTCCTGCCCAATCGGATCTTATCCTTAGCCATTTGGATTTTCAGTTGGGGGTGTTCCCTGCAAATTTCTTGGGGGTTCCCTTGATCACCTCGAAACTTAGCCTTGCAGACTGTTGTCCCCTCCTTGAAAGGGTCAAAACCAAAATTAGCTCCTAAACCAATAAGTTTCTTTCGTACGCCGGCCGTATACAACTTATCAAGTCAGTTGTCCATGCCTCTCAAGCCTATTGGTCGGCTCACTTCATCCTTCCTGCAGCAGTTTTGAAAGATCTTCAGTCTTCAATGTCTAGATTCTTATGGAAGGGTCCATCCATGGACAAACATGGCTCTAAAGTTGCTTGGAAAAATATTTGTCTTCCCTTTGAAGAGGGTGGTCTAGCAATAAAAAACCTTACGGAATGAAATAAATCACTTATCTTGATGCATCTTTGGCACGTCATTAATCCCCTGTCTCCATCTCTTTGGGCTAAATGGGTTCATATTACTCTGCTCAAGTCTAAATCCTTCTAGGGCTATTCTTATCCCTCCTCACTGCTCTTGGATCTGGAGGAAAGTATTACAATGCAGGGATATTCCTCGTAGGCACATATCTTATGACATAGGAAATGGAGCTCATACTAGCCTATGGTTTGACCCATTGATTGGTCAATCTCCTTTGACAAATTTTGTTCACTCGTCTCTGACCATCAACTCTGGGCTTGGTCCTTATGCCTGTGTGAATAGCATTATACATAACTTTAGGTGGGTCTTACCTGCTTCGAACCACCAGGATGTCATTGCTTTTCGGAATTCTTTTGACTACTCTAGACCTTGTAACTCTGCAAACCGTGATGGTCTTTTCTGGGATGGTACAAAGGATGTAAAGGCTACTACAATCTAGAATTCTATTCGACTAACTGGGCCTACCGTGTCTTGGCATAGCTTGGTTTGGCACAAGATTGTGTCGCCCCGACAATCCTTTATTCTCTGGCTTATTTTCCATAAGGAGCTTCGGACCCTTGACAGATTAACTCAATTTGGCCTTGATATCAACCCTATGTGTTGCTTTGCTCGAATGATAGGGAAACCTTTAACCATTTATACTTTGAATGCTCTTTTTCTTTTCAGATTCTGATAGATGTCCTTAGGTAGTGCGGTTGGAGAGGGTTTAGTAGGAGTTGGGCTTCTATTACTGGCTTTATCTCTAGTCGCTCCTGTACAAACTTTCACTCTAGTCTTCTCCATTTTGGGTTTGCTGATGTGGTCTATAGAATATGGACCAAAAGAAATGCCAGGATTTTCTCCCATACTTCCACCCCTGCTCGGATTCTCATTCGTGATATTATTCATTTGGTAAAGTGTGGGCTTCATTCAAATGCTAAATTTCAAAAAATCAAGTCTAGACTATGATATAGATCCTTTGTGATGTAGGTACTTTTCGTGAAAGTGGGATTGCTCGTGGTCTCTAGTCTTTGGTCTTTGGTCTTTGGTCTTTGGGGTCTCGTAGGGTGGGGTTTTGGCCGAGTGGAGCCTTTGTAGAGCGTGGCTTCGTAGAGTGGGGACTCGTAGAGTAGAGCTTCGTAGAGTGGAGTTTGGCTAAGAGGGGTCTTCGTAAACTGAGGTTTTAGAGAGTAGGTCTTCGTAGAGTGGATCATTCGTAGAGAGGGGCTTCAACCTAGACTGGGTCGTCTTCGTTGAGTGGGGCTTCGGCCAAGAGGGGCTCCGGCTAGGACTTCGGTATTGAGGGGCTCGGCCTAGAGGTTTCGGAGAGTGACTCGATGAGTGATACGGTGTATCAAGGGTAGGCAGTCTTGGAAGGTTAGCTTAGTGGAGATGAGAGGTACACCCAAGAATTTGGTCGGTAGAGAGCCTAAGGTGTACCCCAGTTCAGAGGTGACAAAAGATATTGTGCCAAGGTGAGCACAAGATAAGAAGCAGTGGCTTTTGTGTATATTGGGAATGAGACCAGAAATTAAGGAAAATGAGTGAATACATGAGTGGATGATGGCGATAGGTTTGATACTGGCATGACAGAACACAAGGATATCATCGGCGAAAAAGAGGTGGGTAAGGTCCAAGTTGTTTGTACGCCAATGAGGCTTAAAGTCAGATAAGTTGGCTCCCCAATGGAGTTTCACGAATAGCAATTCCATGATAAGAATGAAAAGGTAGGGGGAGAGGGGGTCGCCTTGTCTAAGGCCCCTTGAGCTGCTGAAATAACCCGCTAAGGAGCCATTAACTTTGATAGAAAACATGGCTTGGTAACACAAGATTGCACCCAGTTGATGAAGACAGAGGGAAATTTGAATAATTTTAAGACATCAAAGAGGAAGTCCCAGTTGACCGAATCAAAGGCTTTTTTTAGATCAATTTTAAAAGCACGTCTTGGGGGTCCAGAGCTGTGATGGTAGTTTCTGAGCAATTCTTGGGCAAGGAGGATGTTGTCACTAATTTGTCATCCTTTAACGAAGGCAGCTTGGGCTTTATCAATGAGGAAAGGAAGCACCAACTTCAATCTGTTAGCAAGAATCTTGGATATGCATTTGTAAATTGTGTTGCAACATGCAATGGGGCAAAAATCAGCCATAAAAGGAGGGATTCTGGCATTTAGGAATGAGGGTAATGGCTGTAGAGTTAAACCCCTTTGGTAATTTACAGGTGGAGAAGAAGTAAAGGACAGCGTTTGTGAAATCCTCACCTACAATATCCCAGCAAGTGATAAAAAAAATTGACATTAAACCCATCCGGTCCCGGGCTCTTGTTTTTCCTCATTGATTTAAGGACATTGATAACTTCCATAGCAGAAACAGGAGCTGAGAGGTTCAAGGTTTGGTCCGATGATAGGGACTTAGCAGGTGTGATCCCAAAACTCTCAATACCAGGGTAGGGGGGAGTAGTCAGGGGGGGGGTTGAAAAGATCACTGAAATAGTCGATCGCCACCTTTGAATCGCTTTATGGTGGCGACACAATCTCGTAAATCGAATTGTGAATGGTTAAGACTTTATTAGCATTCCATCTGCTTTTTACCAAGTTAAAGAAGAATGGTGAATTTTTTTCGCCAGTAGCAAGCCAAGTAGCACGTGATTACTGGTGTAGTAAGGTTTCCTCCAGGGACAAGGCATTCCAGAGCGAATGAAGATAGGATTTCTCTTGAGCAAGGAGGGTAGAGTTGGAAGGAGAAGTGGATAATAAGAATTGGATCCTGTGCAGTTCATCTCTATTCAATTTAACTAAGGAAGAAAGATTCCCTACCGACTGGTTGAGGGTAACAAGGGCTCTCTTTGCAAGTTTGAGTTTATCAGAGAAGATGTGAAAAGGATTCCCATGCACCTGTTGCTGCCATGCAGTAGATATGCACTCCTTGAACCCCTCCAAGAGGAACATGTGATTGAAGAACTGAAATGTCTTCCGAGGCTTATTGTAAGTTAGCCCAGTACAAAGGACCACTTGAGAGTGGTCTGACATTCCCCTAGGTCCAAAGGTAGCTTGGACAAGAGTGAAGTGGTTAAGCCAAGCAGCATTTCCCAAGGGTCGATCAAGCTTTTTACGGATAGGAGATTCAATTTGACTATTCCACCAAGTGTGATAGGAACCAAAACATCTGATGTCATCCACACCAATAGATTGTAAGCCATTTTTAAAATCTTTCATACTCGAGTCCCATAAGGTGTCAATTCTGTCAGCTTCATTGAGATTTTGAATAACATTGAAATCACCCAAGAGGCACCAACAGTTAGGTGAGCTGACTGCGATTAGATCCCGCCACAATTCTTGTCTTTCAGTAGCAGAGTTTAGACCATACACAAAAGAAACCAAGAAGGTACAATCAGTGGCGACATGCACATCTTTACACTGGATGATTTGTGAGGAGACAAAAATGACATCCACCTTCCATAACAATGGATCCCAGCCAACCCAAATACGACCATTAAGGTGGTAATCATAGTTATAAGTCCAAGTCCAGTTTCTACAAATAAAACGAGAGATTTTAGGAGCATTATGTTGCTTCACTCTAGTTTCTAGAAGACCCACCAAGGAGATACCATTGTCCACAAGTAATTGTCTAACATAAGCCTGCTTAGGCTTTTTTTTTTGTTGAATTTAGACTGAAATAAATAAAATGGGTGTTACAGAACCGCATGGGAGCGACCCAATCAGAAATAGAGATCCCATTGGACATGCCCTATGGTGAAAAGACTATTTAAAGTGTACAAGCCACTTCCAGAAAAATGTTACAATACATGTCAGAGCAAAAAGCCCCACAGAACTGACGACTGAGCACTTAGGAGACCTTTAGGAAGAAGACAGAAACTGACGATCCAAGTTCGGGAAACAGGACCCACTCTACGATCTGAAGAAGTAGACCCAGCGCAGACAAGGCCGAAGATCACTCTACGAAGCCCCAGACGAGGCCGAAGGGGACTCTACAGAAAACCACTCGAACCCTACTCAACGAATACCCAACCAAGGCCGAAGGCAACTCTACGAATAGCTCGAGAACCAAGGCCCCACCAAGGCCGAAGATCACTCTACAAAAACCCGGACGAGTCCGAAGTGACCTCTACGAAGATCCACTAGATCCCCAGCCAAAACCCTACCAAGACCTAAGGGAACTCTACGAAGATCCAACAAGGACCGAATGGAACTCTACGAATCCACTGCCAATACCCTGCCAAGGCCGTAGGGAACTCTACGATCCCGAAGGGAGCTCTAAAAGAGAACCAGGCCGAAGATCACTCTACGAAACCTGGACGACCCAGCCGAGACCAGCTGAAACCCTCTAACATTATACGAAGCTAAACTTAACATAAATAATATAATTATTGGGGGGGGTTTACTGTAAGACCCCGAATTTTATGAAATAAAAGTATTCAATTATCTTATAATTACTATTCAGTAAATGGTTAAATTGATAAAAGTTTAAAGTTAAGGGTGATATATGAATTTTTTCAAAATACGCAAGTGGTTATAAAATATTCATTTATCGAGGTATTCGTTTGGTCGTGGAATATTCTTTCTGTCGGGGAATATTCGTACGACGGCGCAGCTATTTGTGGGCCCCATAATGGATAACTGTCGGATGAAGAAAATGACAAAATTGAATAACGGCGTAGTTATTTACAAGTTAACCTTGTTGGAATACTCGGTGGTTAAAATACGATGTCTGGCGGTGTTAAAGAGTAACACGGTATGTGCGATATTTTTGAATTATTGATCCTTACGTAAGAAGGCACTACTCAATAATTGTTACAGTAATTACTATTTAATAATTTATTTTATTGATTTAATAATTGCTGCGTTGATATTTTATATTATTGTTGTTTCAATAATTGTCACTGCACGGTATCTCCATTATCAGATCAATAATTCATATTATTTGAATAATATTATTAGATAGCATGATTGGAAATGTCTAGAAAGTTCTGTCAATGAGAGGTTTGGTCACCTAATTGCGCGCCAGTAAAGAGAAATCCTTATCGAAAAGCCCCCTCTTTCTTGGGAACTGCCTGGTTGTCATTATTGTGATTCTGTAATATTATTTGTGAATAATTAATTATTGATTTATATGATAAGGAAATATTTATTTGATGTGGATATAAATGATGGATTTATTTATGTGGTTATAAATGAAAGAGTTAATGTTGAGGTGTTTTATCAGTATTTTGTCGGATTGGAGTTATTAAAAGATTAAATCGGTGTTATTACAGCTTTATTGTGTGAGTTATAATATTTAATCCGACTGTTGGATCGTTGAAATTTTTGGATATGTTATACATATATAAGTTGAGTATATGTACACAAATTTTGAACCGTTAAAAATGAGCGTATAATTTGTTATGAATTTTAAGAGGTGGTGATTAGGAAATTAAGTTATAAATGATTTTGGTGGAAAATTCTAGAATTGGTGGGCCCCACTTTTGGTTGGTGAGAAATGTGCTCAATTGAATTTTCAAATGTGGTGGGTGGGAATAGTAGCGAGTAAAGCCATCAAAGTTGCTGAGTTAAGTGCCTTCAAACGTCTTAACATTTTCCTATAAATAGAGGGCTAAGTTAGAATTGAAAATCACACCAGAAACCAGTTTTCTCTCTTTCTCTCTGTAGATTATCGAGTGTATTTTGTGAGTATTTAGATACTTGGTGAGTTGTTATTCTTGATCTGGTAAGTTTCCTTCAAATGTCATATCAGATATCCAATCGAAGTCTTTGCTCTTTTGAGGTAAGGGATTTTAAGGGATTGTAATGGATATTTTTTTCGTAATGATGTTATTCTTTCAATATCATTATACCGAAATATTGGTATGGATTTTATTGTGGAAGTTCTACCTTTTTGAGTCGGTATTACTATTCACGTATACGGCACTATTCATGTATATGGCACTATTTACGTATATGACATTATTTATGTATACGGTACTATGTATGAATACGGAGTACTATTCACGAGTTACTATTCATGAGTTACTATTCACGAGTTACTATTCACGAGTTACTATTCATGAGTTACTATTCACGGGTACTATTCACGACAAAAATTAGTTTCTTTTTCTGACCAAATTATCGTTGATTTATGATTGTTGCTCTTGAAAATAAATGCAGTTGTTGATCATATTTTTTTTTATCATATATAATATTTTTATAACCCTGGTGATAGAATTTCTCTTTGACTTGAGTGTAAAGATGGGTAGATTATTGGTATGATCATGACTATGGGTTCTCTTTGGCCAGTAGTGCAAAGTTGAATCGTTGACTAGTATGATCATGACCATTGAATTTACAATTGAATATTTTTAGCTTAAGTGCAAAGGTGAATTGATCAACATGGATATAATTATGGTTTATATAAATTCTGAAATGATTATGTATTTCTTTGAGATATGAATATCTTTGGCCCGTAGTGAAAAGATGACATGTTGTTGAATATCTTTGGCCCGTAGTGCAAAGATTAACTGTTGTTGAATATCTTTGGCCCATAGTGCAAAGATGAACTGTTATTGAATATCTTTGGCCCGTAGTGCAAAGATGAACTGTTATTGAATATCTTTGGCACCAGTAGTGCAAAGATGATGTTGTTGTTGAATATCTTTGGCACCGTAGTGCAAAGATGGTGCATTGATGAATATCTTTGGCGTAGTGCAAAAAGATGAAATTGTTAGTATGATTATAAATAGGAACTGTGATTTGGTATAACCATGATCTTTGATGTTTCAGGTAAAGACATGTGATGAAAATTATCTTCGTCCTGAATGCGAAGAAGAATTTAGAATTACAATTTTGATTATGAGTTATTTATATAATTGTGGAAAGGAACTGTTGATTGATGTTACAGGGATAAAACATTGTTGGTGGATTTTTAACATAGAGAAGATAATAGACTTTATGGTCTATTTGACTCTTCTAATGGATTGCTCGTTCCGCTGCAACTATGGTTGAAATTTTTAACATCTACCATATGTTCTAAATCTCTGATTTATTACTAATGAAGGCTATTGATAATTTAATTATCTTTAGTCATGATATTCTTTCTTGAAGCTAGTTGTGCTCACCCTTTTGCTTCACAATTCCTTTTCGTGTAATAAGAGTGTAGCATTGGGTCGAGAGAAGTAGCAGGGAATAGAAACGATTGGTCATCATTTAGTAGTTACATTTGGTGAATCAACTAGGGTGAAAGGCGAACCCAACGTTGGAAGGGTGTTTTTCCACTATCATACAAGATGTCTAATGACATACAACCTCGTGTCATCATAAAGATGTGGTTGTGCTCATCCACTTCTTTGAGTATATTTCTGAGCACACTACCTATATAATCTTGGTGTTTGTTTGAAGTATAATTCTCATTTAGAGACGATTGGAGATAATAATATGTCAAGAGAAGACTCACCATTGGGAAGAATATGATAGTAATCTTCTCATTTTTCTTTGGGGTCTATTAATCAACCAAGGATAATCTGTGGCCATATGATATCTATCATAAACTGGAAGCATGGCCTCCCATGTAACGAAGGTTTCTTGAGCACTTCCCAAAGATTATAATTTCTAAAAGCAGCTTTTTGATTTGTGCACTTTATGTAAGGTGTCATTGTGACGTGTTATCCAAGGTTAGGACATGAGTCACAGTTGGTATATATTTGTATCAAAACTCACAACATTTATGTTGTTGTATTTTGCACGACAATTGTTGTAATAATGTTGTAGTTATTTTCTGTACCATGTATTTGGCGACTCAAAATAGGTTGGATGGGTGTTGTATACCTATTTTGGGGTTGTCACATTTACCACTTTGGTTCTTGCCTTTATTCCTTCTTTTGGCATCTTGAGATGGAGCATTCCTTGTTCTTAGTTTATGTTTTAAATCTTTCCCTTCCTTTTCGTCAATGGCTTTCAATTTGCTCAGAAAATGGCAGTTGATAGGGGGGAGTCATTCGCAGAAGAAGGAGTAGCATCCTGATCAGTGAGATTTGCAATAGGTGAGAAGGTGTTTGCAGAGCCTAGCACAGGGTCCAAGATTTTAGTAGGGGATAATGCAGAGGTTTGGCCAGTTTTCCCCCCTCTCGAGACTGTTACCCAATCATCAGCATGTTTTTTTTTTGCTAAATTTAGACTGAAATAAATAAAATGGGGGATTACAGAACCGCATGGGAGAGACCAAACATAAATAGCAGAGACACCATAGGACATGCCCTATGGTGAAAAGACTATAAAAGGATACAGGCGACAACCAGAAAGAAAATTACAGTACATGTCAAAACATAATAAAGAAGATGCCCGAACACGGCTCCCACGAACCAGCTACCACTCGTGGCCGAAGCCCCACTCTAAGACCACTGAAGAGACCATCAGGAAAAACCGAATTCAAAAACCAAACTGGCCAAAGCTGGCCAAAGTCGAAGCCACACTCTACGAAGACCCACTCGAGGCCGAATCTCACTCTACGAAGATCCACTCTACAAAACCGCTTTACCGAGTCCCACAAAACCGAATATCTAGCCATCCGAAACACCTCTTGGCCGAAGCCCCACATTTTCAAAGTCCAAACCACTGAAGATACCATAATGAAAGCGAAGTCATAAGGCCGAACTAGCCGAAGCTAGCCTGAGTCGAAGCCCCACTCTTCGAAGATGACCCACTCGAGGCCGAAGCTCACTCTACGAAGACCCACTCTCTAAAACACCTCTATGAAGGCGACCCCCACAAGGCTGAAGCCGCACTCTATGGAATGACTGAAGCCCCACTCGTGGCCGAAGCCCACTTGACGAAGATCCATGCTACAAAGACAGCGAGTCCCCCCCAGCCGAGGACCTCTAACCCAAAAACCAAGCCGAACTGTATGGGGACGACCCACCCTAGGCTGAAGTTCCACTCTACGAATAATTCGCTCTACGAAGACCCACCCTTGGACATACTCCACTCTACGAAGAACACTCTACGATTCCCCACTCTACGAAAACCACGCTCTGCGAATGCCCAACTCTACGAAGCCACTCTCAACGAAGGCCCCATCTCTACCGAGTGCAGCTCTACGAGAGCAGCTACAGCACAAAGGATCTATAGCATTGTCTAGACTTGATTTTTTGAAATTTAGCATTAGAATGAAGCCCACACTTTACCAAATGAATAATATCACGAATTAGGATCCGAGCAGGAGTGGATGTATGGGAGAAAATCCTAGCATTTCTTTCAGTCCAGATTCTATAGACCATAGTAGCAAATCCAAAATGGAGAAGACTAGAATGAAAGCTTGTATGGGAGCGGCTAGAGATAAAGCCAGTAATAGAGGCCCAACTCCTACTAAACCCTCTCCAACCATACTGCTTTAGGAAAGCTATCAGAATCTGAAAAGAAAAGGATCATTCAAAGTATATATGGTTAAAAGTTTCCCTATCATTAGAGCAGAGCACACACATGGGGTCAATAGCAAGGCCAAATTGTGTTAATCTGTCGATGGTCCAAAGCCCCTTATGAAAAGCAAGCCAGAGAATAAAAGATTGTCGGGGCTTGGTTAGGCTCAACAGAGGAAGGGGGTTGGTACAGAAGCAGTAACAATAGCAGTCTTGGCAGCAGATTGGGGTTGCACCCCAAGAGGCAGGGAGTCCACAGCTGGGGAAGGGTTTGCGGTGAGTTTAGCTTTGGGAATCCATTGGTAATTGGATTTGGGGCATTTCCAAGGGGAGTGTCCAAAAATGCTGCAAGTGGGACACGATGGTGGCCTGCTTTGATATTCCACCTCAACTGGAACCACAATCTCTTCCAAGGTCATCTCATTGAGTACAACAACATTCAAGGAAGTAGGGAAGGAAAAAGAAGCATGGACTTCAATGCATACCCGGGCAAAATCCATCCAATTATTCTTAGATGTCATATCATTGGTGAAGAGCGGTTTGCCAATAGCACTAGCAATGTAGCTAATACCTTCGTCCGACCAGTAAGCTAGCAGAATCTGACTGAGTTTAACCCAAATAGGGAACTTGTCACGACCTATTTTCAAAAATTCAACCCCTTCCTGCCAAGGTTGGAGAACTATCACCTTTGAAGGGAAATGCCAACGACTAGAAGCAATGACGTTATCCCTATCAGAGATGGAGGAAAATTTGAAAATATAGTATCCCTTACTATGAAGAATCACGTTGGATAATCCTAAGTTCCCCCAAAGCCGCCTGCCTATAGGCTCAACCACCTTGAAGGGGAGGGCAGAATGCGAGAAATAGCCCACCAAGCTGGTAGACCATAGTTTGTTTCCACGCTTAAGAGCATCTGCAGGAGGATTAACAAGAAGTTGACAAATCTTAGAGAATGTAGGTAGAAATAAGAGAGTTCGAGATGATTTACTGGAGGTATTGGTGACAACGTCACACCAAGATTTTTGACCAGGGGTTATATCACCCACAGAGGGGAGGCCCGGGCAGGGTGCAAGCTTGGGATGAGCACAAATAACCATTTTAGAGTCAGCCGAGCACAAAGACTTAGAATTAGAAGGGGGTTTGAGGACAGGCGCCCCCAAAGAGGGCTCGCCAACATGAAAATTTGACCCCAAGGGGCGTTGAGGAGGAACGCCAGAATCAGAATCAGAGCCCAAGCCCACCATATCCAGATTATGGTGACTTGCAGACTTGCCCGTAGAGACAAAATCATTAAGATCCTTAACCGAGAACCCATGAGCAGAGAAGAAGTTTATGAGGTCAAGGTTCTTCTTACGCTCTAACACAGCCTCATTACGGTCGGAGTGGGAGAAATGTTGGACATCTTTGAAAATGTCAAAGACATGAGAATCCATAGGGGGAACCGTAGATCGGGACATCCTAAGATCGATTCCCGCCTGCAGCAAGTGTGAGGGCCAATTAAAAACTGGTCCGTGTGGCCATGGATCGCACATTTTCGGGTGAGCCATGTCTTAGGCGAGAGCCTTGTCACGTAAAAGCCTGGTGCAGGGTGGGAGACTTAGTCCACTGCATGCAGTTGGGAAACTCCACATTATCACAAAAAAATGGGAAGAGTCATCAGAGCTGGCCTGAGAAGGGGCGGGGTTAGGTAGGCTATACAAGAGGAGCAGCATCTGATTCAACCATATCAATATGGGAGATAACAACTGGGGAGTTTGGCTTAGAGACTCCGACCAAACGAAGAGGTCACGGGACTTCTTTGCCGAGGAGTTACCGGTAATGAGAGGTGGGAATAATCAACCATAGCAGAGGAGTAAGAAGAGGTCGAGTGAGGAGGTAGCAGAGGATGAAATGGAAAGGAATCGAAGAGCCAGTGGAGAAAATGGGGGAGATGGACCAAAAGTGGAAACGGAAAATGTAGGTAACACCGAAAAATTTAGGTGAGGTTGGGCGGGAGACAAAAGAGGAAAGAAGGGTTTAAAAGGAGTTAACGGTTAAGGGGGGAGTAACCGGTTGAAAGAGTTGTAGAGAAAAGGGGGAGAAAAACACCTAGAAAGAGAAACATAATGGTTTCCCGCTACTTGTTCATTTATATCCGATGACTTTGCTAAGAACTTAAAATTGCCTAAGGATGAGTTAGAACACCCCATGAACATAGAAATTGCGAATAGAGAAATAATCTCTGTTAAGTACGTACATAAGAACTGTAGAGTGGATATTAAGGGTAATATCATGAACGTAGATCTTATCCCTATTCGACTTGGAGAATTTGACGTTATTTTGGGTATGGATGGTTATTCAATTCTGAAACATGTAATTGATTGCGAACAATAAAGATTAACCTTATATGACCGTCAAAGGTTGTGTTTTATGGTAGCAAATCTCCTAGACAAGCGAGTTGTCTGACGATGATGCGGGCCAGGAAGTGGTTAAGACAAGGTTGTGTAGGATATCTAGCTTATATAGTCGACAGTCATAAAGAGAATCCAAAAGTAGAGGAGATACCAGTAGTGAGGGACTTCGCAGACGTATTTCTAGACGATTTTCTAGGACTTCCGCCAGATAGAGAGGTTGAATTTGTGATCGATTTGGCACCAAGAACGACTCCAATATTAAAGGCACCGTACCGAATGGCACCTATAGAAATGAAAGAATTGATGGTACAACTACAAGAATTACTGGACAAGAAGTACATTCAACCGAGCGTATCGCCATGGGGAGCGTCGGTGTTGTTTGTGAAGAAGAAGGACGGAACGATGCGGCTCTACATTGACTATAAGAGAATTGAATAAGGTCATGATTAAGAATAGATATCCACTACCGAGGATCGACGACCTTTTTAATCAATTGAAGGGAGCGAGATACTTTTCAAAGATAGACTTGAGGAGTGGTTATCATCAACTGAAGGTGAGACCAGAAGATGTACCGAAGACAACATTCAAAACACGATATGGTCACTACGAATTTTTGGTAATGTCATTTGGTCTAACGAATGCTCCTGCAGCATTTATGGGCTTAATGAATGGAGTGTTTAAGCCGTTTTTGGATAAATTTGTAGTGGTATTTATAGATGATATTTTGGTATATTCAAAAACCAAGGAAGAACATGAAGAGCATTTGAAGTTAACGTTAGAGGTTGTAAGAAGGGAGAAGATGTATGCTAAGTTTTCGAAATACGAATTTTGGATTGAGCGGGTACAATTTCTTAGACACGTGTTTGATAAAGGCAGAATTTCGGTAGATCCATCCAAAGTCGAAGCCGTGATAAACTGGGATTAGCCGAGAACGCCGTCGGAAGTACGAAGTTTTCTTGGATTGGCAGGATATTACAGAAGATTCATTCAAGACTTTTCCAAGATCGTAACTCTGTTAACGAATTTGACTTGAAAAGCTGTGAAATTTGTTTGGACGGAGAAGTGTGAGGAAAGCTTTCAAGAATTGAAGAAGAGGTTGAGTACAGCACCTGTGTTGTCTCTTCCGGATGAGATAAGAAATTTTGTTGTTTATAGTGATGCGTCGTATAAAGGACTTGGTTGTGTGCTTATGCAAAACGGCAGAGTCATTGCATATGCATCACAACAATTGAAGGATTATGAGAAGGGGTATCCGACCCACGACTTGGAGTTGGCTGTAGTGGTTTTTGCTTTGAAAAAATGGAGGTACTATCTCTCTCTATGGGGAGAAGTGTGAAATATATATAGACCACAAGAGTCTGAAATATATTTTTACACATAAGGACTTGAATATGAGCCAAAGAAGGTGGTTGGAGCTAATTAAAGACTATGATTGTGAAATTTTATACCATCCGGGTAAGGCAAATGTGGTTGCCGACGCCTTAAGTAGAAAGGGTCAGGAGAAATTGATGATGTTGACTGCTCAGAAGGAGTTAATTTCAGCCATGGAGAAGTTAGAATTGGAAGTGAAGTATCCTATGGAGATTGACGAGAAGCTTTTCCAGATGCAATCTGGTACAACCCTACTGGATAAGGTTAAGGAGACTCAACTTCAGGATGAAGAATGTAAAAAGGTAAAAAAGAAGATATCTGAAGGAACCGAACTGAGATTTAAGAGCAGAATTTGGGTACCGTAAGTACCAGAGATTAAGGAAGACATTTTGAGCGAGGCTCATAGCTCACGATATTCGATTCACCCTGGTAGTACCAAGATGTACCAAGATCTTCGACAACATTTCTTGTGGCCAAATCTGAAACGAGATGTTGTAGAGTGTGTTGCCAAATCTTTAACCTGTTAGAAAGTGAAAGTAGAACATCAGAGGCCGAGTGGGTTGCTACAACCGTTGGAGATCCCAGAATGGAAATGGGAACAATATTACGATGGACTTTGTGGTTGGCCTTCAAACAACTCAGAAAGGCTATGACGCATTATCGTTGACCGACTGACGAAATCCGCACACTCCTTTCGATCAAAATCAGATTCAACTTAGATCAGTTGGCAAGGTTATATGTGAAAGAGATTGTTTCAAGGCACAGAGTTCCAGTGTCAATTGTTTCCGATAGGGATCCGCGCTTTACATCGAACTTCTGGAAATGTCTACAGGAATGCATGGGTACGCAATTGCGAATGAGTACAGCATATCACCCTTAGACAGATGGGCAGAGTGAAAGAACGATTCAGACATTAGAAGATATGCTAAGAGCCTATGTAATGGACTTTAAAGGAAATTGGGATGATCACCTACCGTTCGTAGAGTTCGGCTACAACAACAGTTACCACGCTAGTATTGGCATGCCACCTTATGAAGCGTTATACGACAGAAAGTGCAGAACTCCGCTTTACTGGGATGAAGTTGGCGAAAGACAATTACTAGGCCCAAAATTAGTACAGCAGACAACAGAAATAGTCAAAGTGATCCGAACAAGACTGGTAGCAGCTAAAGATAGGCAGAAGAAATACGTTGATCCACACCGTAAAAATGTTGAGTTTGAATCGGGTAGTTATGTGTTTTTGAAGGTCTCTCCCTGGAAGGGAAAGATCAGGTTAGGAAAGAAAGGGAAATTAAGCCCAATATTCATTGGACCCTTTGAGGTACTGCGAAGGATCGAAGAAGTTGCGTATGATGTAGCCTTACCTCCAGCACTCGAGAATGTCTACAACGTCTTCCATATTTTCGTTTTACGACCATACAAACCTGATTACAAGCATGTAATTGAATACGAACCCCTACATTTTGAAAAATATTTATCTTACAAAGAAATTCATGTTCAAATTGTCGACAGAAAAGAACAAGTTCTCAGAAATAAAGTAATACCTTCTGTTAAGGTAATTTGGAGGAACCACAACGCTGAAGAGGCTACGTGGGAACTCAAAGAGAATATGATGAAGAATTACCCTCATTTATTTAATTAATTAATGTGAAACTGATTCTAGGGACAGAATCTTTGTAAGGGGGGAGAATGTAATGGGACAAATTGATTGAGTCGTGATTCTGAGGACAAAATCCTTTTAAAGGGGGGGAAGATGTGACAAACGATATTTTGTAATAATTATTTTAATATTTATTAAATTAAATAAATATTTCAATGATTTAATTATTAGATTAAATAATTAATTGATGAAGTTGTGGTAGATTAATTTAATTATATGTGTTATATTTATTAAATTAATGTGGAGAATTTTATTATTCAAATTATGTAATTATGTGAGTTTATTGAATTAAAAGAAATATTTAATAAGCCTAATATCATTTTATTTAAATTAATAATTAATGAGAAAATTAACAATTTGACATAATTAATCAAAGAGAAAATTAATTATGTGACTATATGAATTAATGAGAAATTATCATATTTTATTTAAATTAAAGTAAATAAGATATTTGATTTATTTTATAAAGGGGTGTGACACAATTAAACTACGGTATAAAAGATTTATTAAATTAAATGGGAGTGAGTTTTTAAGAGTGGCCAAACAGGGCCTTAAGAGAATTTGAGAGCAGTTAACCACGTATGGGTTAACTGACCTCAACTTTACTGGTTATAATAGGTGCGCCTTCAGTTTTCATTATTACGTATATTATTTTGAAACAAAACAAAACTGAGAGTTAGAGAATTCAGAGAAATTATCAGAAAGAGTTAGAAGAAATTATGATATTGAAGAATCAGAAGAATTGCTTGAGGGTAATCTCTTCAACCCAGTTTTTATTTACGTCATTTAAAGTTTCATGAAAATGGCTTCCAAGTTCTGTTAAAATCTCTATAAATGGAAAGGGAAGTGATTATGTGTTTATATATGTGATAAGATGTTATCATATCATGTTTTACTATATATTGTATATTTCTATAACATCAATTTCATAAAAACATGTCGTATATACTTTCTTCAAAATACAGAGTATGAAATATGGCCATATGGCCCTTACATGCAATTTTAATACGTTAATCATATGTTGTATCATAAATTTTACACTTGTATATAATTATGCATGTTAAAACGAAGAAAACAAATTTCAAATGAACAGATTTGGTGTTATAATGAACCCGCAGTGTTGATTTTCATGTTTTGTGTTCAAGACTTTCAAAAACATCAAGAACAGTAAATTACATGTTTTGATTCTATAAATTATGTGTTTTAACATGTTATAATCATGCTAGAAAGGTTGAGTAATGATTATGTGTATATTATAATGCCTGGGTATGTTTAATTCATGTATGAATAAAGAAATTGGTAGAGTTTGGGTTGTTCTATGTGTTCTTCACGAACTGCAGAATCTGGGTCTGTGTTGTAGCGCGGTCGCGCCGCTCCAAAGAACGAATGGAGCGCGCCTGCGCCAATTTATAGAACAAATGGAGGGCGCCCGCGCCGTGCAGCGCACCCGCGCCAATTTAGAGAACAAATGTAGTGCGCCCACGCCCTACCTGCAAAACTTCAGAAATTTTTTGAAATGTTCAAGTTTTTAAAATGTGTTTGTAAAGCCTAACGTAATGAACATGAAGGCATGTCAAGCATATAATAATATGTTAATTAACTTACGTTATGCGATTAATTAATAAGACTTAAAAGTCCACTAATATATTCAAAGACCAATTTGGGATTCAATAAGTATATCGAACTATTGATTAATGGGTATTGTGAATGTATTGATATGTAGGAATTAATAAAGAACATGAATTAATCGTAGCTTGTGCAAAAGGCAAGTTTCCTAACCCTACTTGTTATTGTTATTCAAATTTATAAACTTACATCGAGCAAATTCTCGTTATTATTAATCAAGTTATTATATTAAAGATTGTTTATACAATACTTATTCTATTGTATATCTCTTGAGATTGTTATTCGATTTATATATCAGTTATTGTTGAACCTTGTTAGACTAGCGAACCCTTATTGATTCGACTAGTCAATAGTTGATGAATGTTCTAAATTTCAGAACCCTTATTGAATTATCCAAACCAAACTTCCTTTGGTGCGGACTCTAATGTCAAACTGAGATGAACAACCCTGTATAGGGATTACTTATGTGTTAACGTTAAGATATTGTGCACAATATGGTACTAAAGGCTGATCCCCCTAAGTACGAGTAAAAGAGTCCATAGTCTTATGACTATTAAAGGTTTCAAGTATAACCCTTGATAACCTAGGACATAGTTCAAGGTCTTATGACCCTCAGAAATCTTTTGATTCTTGTTATTCATTCTTGATTCAAAAGTTGAGTTTTATTCCAGAAGTCTTTGATTCACTCGCATGTTATTATATTGTTATTTCATTTTTAAACTTGTGGGCGATTCACTCTTGCGTAATAATAACATTGCAGTTAAGAACGAAAGGACCAACAATCCTTCTACTAGCAAAGGCAAGGGTTTAACAAGTGATGAAGACTTGTTGTAGCTTCGGCTGGATTTTCGTAGAGTGAACTTCGGCCTCGGCTGGGTCTTCGTAGAGTGGGGCTTCGACAATGGACAGCTTCGGCCTGTTCGGTCTTTGACTTCTTTTTTCTGAAGGTTCTCCTCAGTGGCTTAGATTTCAGATCTATGGGGCTTCATGAATTGGGTCCTCGTCGAGTGGGGCTTCGGCCACGTGTGGCAGCTTGTTCAGGTGGTTCCGTGTTCGGGCGCCTTCTTTATGCTTTTACATATACTGTAACATTTCTTTATGGCAGTCACCTGTATCCTTTAAATAGTCTTTACACCATAGGGCATGTCCTATGGTGTCTCTGATATTTCTGTTTGGGTCTATCCCATACGGTCCTGTAATCCCCCATTTATTTATTTCAGTCTAAATTTAGCACAAAAAAAAAAGAAGACTTGTTATTTTATGTGATGTTGAATTTATGTTTTAGACTTGGGTTGATGTTTTTTTGTTTTTTTTTTTTTGCTAAATATAGACTGAAATAAAATAAATGGGGGATTACAAAATCGCATGGGAGAAACCCAAACAGAAATAGCAAAGACATCATAGGACAAGCCCTATGATGAAAAGACTATAAAAGGTTACAGGCGTAAGCCCAAACGGAAAAGATTACAGTACATGTCAAAGTATAAAAAGAAAGACGTCCGAACATAGAATTGCCGAACACGGAACGACCGAAGCCCCACTCGTGGCCGAAGCCCCACTCGACGAAGATCCATGCTACAAAGACTACACACAACGAGGCCCCCCCTAGCCAAGTCCCTCATTTCCAAAGACCAAGCTGAACTGTCCGAAGCTTGCCGAACTGTCTGAAACTGGCCGAAGCCGAAATCCCACTCTATGAAGCCGAAGGTCAACTCTACGAGTACCCCATGTCCAAAATCTCTTGGCCTAGCCCCTCTTTGTTGAAGCCCCACTCTTGGCTGAAGCCCTACTCTATGGAGACGACCCACCATAGGCTGAAGCCCCACTCTACGAATTATCCGCTCTACGAAGACCCACTCTCCGAAACCTCACTCTACAAGAACCCCCATGGGCATACTCCACTCTACGAAGCACCACTCTACGAGTCCCCACTCTACGAAGCCACGCTCTACGAAGGCCCACTCTATGAAGCAGCACTCTACGAAGCCACGCTCTACGAAGGCTCCACTTTTCAATACCCCAGCACCTGTATAACCAGACCTCGGGCAATCCCACTCTACGAGTGCAGCTCTATGAGAGCAGCTACATCACAAAGGATCTATAGCATTGTCTAGACTTGATTTTTTGAAATTTAGCATTAGAATGAAGCCCACACTTTACCAAATGAATAATATGTCGAATGAGGATCCGAGCAGAAGTGGATGTATGGGAGAAGATCCTGGCATTTCTTTCGGTCCAGATTCTATAGACCACAGCAGCAAATCCAAAATGGAGAAGACTAGAGTGAAAGCTTGTACGGGAGCGACTAGACATAAAGCCAGTAATAGAGGCCCAACTCCTACTAAACCCTCTCCAACCACACTGCCTTAGGACAGCTATCAAAATCTGAAAGGAAAAGGAGCATTCAAAGTATAAATGGTTAAAAGTTTCCCTATCATTAGAGCAGAGCACATACATAGGGTCGATAGCAAGGCCAAATTGAGTTAATATGTCGATGGTCCGAAGCCCCTTATGAAAATCAAGCCAGAGAATAAAGATTGCCGGGGAGGCACAATCTTGTGCCAAACCAAGCTATGCCAAGACACGATAGGCCCTGTCAGCCGAATAGAATTCCAGATGGTAGTAGCCTTAACATCGTTTATACCATCCCAGAAAAGACCATCATGGTTTGCAGAGTTACAAGGTCTAAGGTAGTCAAAAAGAGTTCCGAAAAGCAATAACATCCTGGTGATTCGAAGCAGGTAAGACCCACCTAGAGTTATGAATGATGCTATTCACACAGGCATAAGGACCAAGACCAGACTTGAAAATCAGAGACGAGTGAATAGAATTTGCCAAAGGAGATTGTCCAATCCATGGGTCAAACCAAAGGCTAGTATTTGCTCTGTTTCCTATGTCAAAAGATATGTGCCTACGGGCAATATCCCTGTATTGTAAAACTTTCCTCCAGATCCAAGAGCAGTCAAGAGGGATAGGAATAGCCCAGAAGGATTTAGACTTGAGCAGTGTTTTATGAACCCATTTGGCCTAAAGAGATGGAGACAGGGGATTTATGACGTGCCAAAGGTGCATCAAGATAAGCGATTTATTCCAATCCGCTAGATTCTTTATTGCTAGACCACCCCTCTACAAAGGGAAGACAAATCTTTGTCCAAGAACCTTTTGAGCCATGTTTGTCCATGGATGGACCCTTCCATAGGAATCTAGACATGGACGATTAAAGATCTTTCAAAACTGTTGCAGGAAGGATGAAATGAGCCGACCAATAAGATTGAGAGGCATGAACAACTGACTTGATAAGTTGAATACGGCCGGCGTACGAAAGGAACTTATTTGTCCAGGAGCTAATTTTGGCTTTAACCCTTTCAAGGAGGGGGCGGCAGTCAGCAAGGCTAAGTTTCAAGGTGATCAAGGGAACCCCCAAGAATTTTGCAGGAAACACCCTCAACCGAAAATCCAAAAGGCTAAGGATAAGATCTGATTGGGTTGGAGGAACATGGGAGAGAAAACACATACTCTTTGAAGTATTTATGTGGAGACCCGAGCCCAAGGAGAACTGGTCGAAACACATTTTAATATGCCTGACAGAGTCGATATCACCATAACAAAAGAGAAGAATGTCATCCGCAAAGCAAAAATGGGTGATGGAAAGAGACGCAGATCGCCAATGAAACTTGAAAGAGGCCCTCAATGAAGTATGGGCAAGCATAAGGGAAAGGACTTCCATAATGATGACAAAAAGGTAGGGGGATAATGGATCACCTTGTCTAAAGCCTTTTGCCCCCTTGAAGTAACCACATAAAGCCCCATTAACCTTAACAGAGAAACTAGAAGTGGCGATGCAGACCTTGATCCAAAAAATAAATTCATGGAACTTGAAAAAAAGTTGTAAAACCCACAAGAAATCCCAAGAAACAGAGTCAAATGCTTTCCGAGATCAATCTTCATAGCACACTGGCCTACCCGGAGGGTGCGTGGTAGTTCCTGAAAAGTTCTTGAGCAAGAAGGATGTTATCACCAATTCTCCTTCCCGGAACAAATGCAGATTGGAAAGGAGAGCTGATGAAAGGGAGAATATTCTTAAGCCTAGACACAATGAGCTTTGAAATGCACTTATAGGTTGTATTACAGCAAGATATGGGTCTGTAATCATTCATAGAAGAGGGGTTCAGAACTTTCAGCACAAGAGCAATAGCCGTTGCATTAGTCCCCCTAAGAAGACATCCCTAACTGAAAAATGAATGAATAGCAGCAGTGAAGACCTCTCCCCAACAATGTCCCAAGCATGGGGGAAGAAATTAACAATAAACCCATCAGGGCCAGGACTCTTGTTCTTCTTCATTTGCTTAAGGGTGATCAAAATCTCCTCATCCGACACATCTCTGTCAAGCAAAAGAGCTTGTTGAGAGGACACAAGCTTGGCCCCAAGATAGTTTGGAAGAGGGAAAGTAGAACTATTAGCATGGGAAGGCGTGCCAAGGAGATCGTAGAAGTGGTTAACTGCAACACGTTGAACAGCCAAGTGCCCAAAACACAAATCACCCTCAGAATTCTCAATTGCTAGAATCTTATTAGTGTTCCACCTTTGCTTAACTTGGTTATGAAAGTAACCTGTATTCTGATCACCCTCCTTCAGCCATTGAATTCTAGATTTTTGCTTTAAAAGTTTTTCTTCGAGGAGGAGAGCAGCCCAAAGAGAATCAGTTTGAGATCTCTGGATAAGGAGGAGAGAGGGGTCAACCGGGTAAAGAGATATTGCTTGCTGAGTAGCGTGCAAGCAGTCCCTAGCCTGCTTCACATTTGAAGACAAATTACCATTACGCTTATTAAAATCCTTTAAAGAAAACTTCACAGCAGAGAGCTTCCTTACCAGAATCTGAAGAGGGTCCCCCAAACAAGGAGCGAGCCAAGCAGTCTGAATCACATCATGATAATTTTCCAGACCCATCATGAAGTTAAAGAATTGAAAGGCTTAGGAATGTTGGGCAAGGATAAACCAGATTGAACCACCACAGGGCAATGATCAGATAGGTCACGAGGGCAGAAAATAGCTTGGGAGTATGGATAGGAATCCAACCAAAGGTTATTAACCAAAGCACGATCAAGCTTCTTGTAAGTTGGGTTTGCTACTTGAGAATCCCACCAGGTGAGAAGCGGGCCAATAACACGAAGATCCATCAAGAGAAGGTCGTCAAGCAAATCCTTGAAGTCCTGCATACTATAATCCCAAGCACAAGCACCTCCATCAATTTCAGTCAAGGATTTAACCACATTGAAGTCCCCAAGAAGAGTCCACAGTTTGTCAATCCAGCCAACAATAGCTCTCAAATCATTCCAAAGAAATTTCCTTTCACTAGGCGTATTGAGCCCATACATAACAGTAACAAAACCATTAAAATTAGCATTAATAGAAGAAATAGAACAATGGATAAATTGTGCAGACTTTGTAATAACATTGACATTCCAGATATTTGGGTCCCATCCAACCCAAATTCTTCCATTAGCATGATACTCATAGTTAAACTGCCACTGCCAATTCCTACAGATAGCTTTAGAGACAGAATTAGCCTTAGGAGACTTAACCCTTGTTTCATCCAGCCCAACAAAAGAGATTCTATGCTTACATATGAGATCATGGACTCTAGTCTGCTTTGGAGACATATTTACACCTCTAATATTCATAGAGCAAAAATTTATCATAAACAGGGGATGGGGTTAAGCTGGGGACTTCTTACTCCCCCCTCCTTTGATCTTTTTCTTTGAAGCTTGACCAAGGTCAAGAGATCCTACAGCTTTGTGTTTAAGATCCCTGACTTCCTTCTCATCAATCATTTTAAGCTTACCCACAAGAGGGTTGGGAGAGGGACTGGCATCAGTGTCAGAGAAACAGGCCTGAATACCAGCGGCCACAGGGGAGAGAAGGTTGAACAAATTAGAGTCAGGAGGAAGTAAAGAATCCTTCGGGTTAGATTGGTACTTAAGACCCTTAGCAACCACTGTCCAACCATCAGAAGGGAGGGGGCCAGAGGAATAGCTTATGACGGGGGGGACAGGGGGAGTAAGATCTTTCTGTCCAACTTGTAACTTTGGGACCCATTTGAAGTTGGCACTAGGACAGCGAGCAAGGGAGTTGCCGAAGGACTTGCAATGAGAGCAGAGGATAGGACGATTTTGGTATTCCACTCTAACCCGGACAACTTTTTCAGTTTGGGTGACCTCATTGATAACAACCACTTTCAGACATCTAGGGAAAGAAGATGAAGAAGAAATCTCTACACAAACTTTGGCAAAAGTCATCGGCTCGAATTTACCAGTAACACTATCAACAAAGAGTGGCTTACCAATACCACTAGCTAGGTAACTGAGCCTTGTAGGAGAAAGGTAGGACATTGGGACATTATAAAATTTAACCCAAACTGGAGCTTTAGTGCAGGCTTCAAACTTGAAATCCATTGCAACCACTTGAAATTCTAGAATGGAAGTGGGAGCACATCAACATGGATTTCATTACCGGTCTTTCCAAGATTTCTAGCATAGATGCAATTTGGGTCATTGTCGATAGATTAACCAAATTTGCTCATTTCTTGCCTATACGAGAAACTTATTCACTTGAAAGTCTTGCTCGTATGCACATAAATAAGATTGTGAGATTGCATGGTATGCCAGTATCCATAGTTTCTGATCGAGACCCAAGATTCACTTCACGATTTTAGGTCAGTTTGCAGAAAGCTATGGGCACATATTTATGATTCAGTTTTGCATATCATTCCCAGACGGACGGACAATCGGAGAGGACTATTCAAACTCTTGAAGATCTATTAAGATTTTGTGTCCTAAACTTCAAAGGAAGTTAGGACAAGTACTGACCATTGGTGGAATTCTCCTACAACAACAGTTATCAAGCAAGTATAGGCATGGATCCATTCGAGGCATTGGATGGACGAAAGTGTCGTTCTCCAGTATGTTGGGATGAGGTGGGTGAAGCAACGTTGTTGGGACCAGAAATGGTACGCATGACTACGGAAAAGATTCAAATGATCCGGCAACCTATACAAATCTCACAAGATCGACAAAAGAGTTATGCTGATCTTCATCGAAGGGACGTGTAATTCAATGTTGGAGATCATGTAATTTTACGTGTTGCTCCATGAAAAGGAGTTAAGAGATTTGGAAACAGTACAAGAAAATCAACCATTGCCGACGGGCCATGCCGTCACCAATGACCCTATTATCGTCGACAATGAGGTCATTCACGACGGGACATGCCGTCACCCCCGCCGTTACCCCTCAGGTCGTCGTCCCTCTCTCTCGTCGCTCACTGTCGGTACCTTTGTCATTGTCGACGGGCACATTGCCGATGACACTATCTTTTTAGCGACGGTTACAGCGACGGACAAGCCGTCGGTAATAACCATACTTAAATTTTAATAATTCAGTCATTGCCGATGGCATGCCCGTCACCAATGAGTCCCCCCATCGCCAATGACCTTTATTTAATTTAGTTCTGGATTCGTCGCTATAGGTCATTGCCGATGGCACCCCCCGTCGCCAATGACCCACCTCCAAAAAATTTTTTTATTACAATTGCAAAATTCCCCTGTTCATTTACATATACATTTTACCTATTAAAAACTAAAGAAAAACAAATAATGATAATGTACGCATATCAATAACAATCATATCTTTTACTATCAACAATCAATATAATTAGATACCAACTCAAGTCTGTGTAACTCAAAATCTAAATACATAAATGAAAGTTAAAATATAAATATAAACTAACTACTGCCCAATATCAGGAATCTCTGTGCCATCGCCTCTGGTCCCATCGATGGTCCCACCTCCGGTCCCATCACCGGTCCCATCCTCCATAGTCTCATCAGCATCAGCCCGGCGATCATCACCATCTCCTCCACAGGCATCGCCTGTGCCGCCATCTCCACCCCCACGAGTCTCATCAACAAGACCCTACAAAATTAAAATATTAATAACGAAGTCCAAAATAGAGCATATTTAAATTATTTTAGTTTGTGTTCTACAAGTGTTGGCGAGTTTTGCAAACTGGGCGATAACTCGGTCTTCGTATGTCAGAATCGAGTCCCGTCAGTTCTAACGTGTGTATATTGCCTATGAGGTACTATGTGTGTGTTTGCGTGGCATTCGGACGGCCGATGTGGGTTTTGACCTCTTTTTTGGCTTTTTGCCTAAGTGTTGGCGAGTTTTGCAAACTAGGCGATAACTCGGTCTCCGTATGTCAGAATCGAGTCCTATCAGTTCTAACACGTGTCTATTGCTTATGCGGTGCTATGTGCGTGTTTGTGTGTCATTCAGACGGCCGATGCGGGTTTTGACCTCTTTTCCGGCTTTTTTCCTAAGTGTTGGCGAGTTTTAAAAACTGGGCGATAACTCGGTCTCCGTATGTCGGAATCGAGCCCTGTCAATTCTAACGCGTGTTTATTGCCTATGCGGTGCTATGTGTGTGTTTGCGTGGCATTCAAATGGCCAATACGGGTTTTGACCTCGTTTTCGGCTTTTTGCCTAAGTGTTGGCGAGTTTTGCAAACTAGGCGATAACTCAGTCTTCGTATATCGGAATCGAGTCCCATCAGTTCTAATGTGTGTCTATTACCTACGCGGTGCTATGTGCATGTTTGCGTGTCATTCAGACGGCCGATGCGGGTTTTGACCTCTTTTTCGGCTTTTTGCCCAAGTGTTGGCGAGTTTTGCAAAGTGGGCGATAACTCGGTCTCCGTATATCGGAATCGAGTCCCGTCAGTTCTAACGCGTGTATATTATCTACGCGGTGTTATGTGTGTGTTTGCGTGTCATTCGGACGGTCGATGCACGTTTTGACCTCTTTTTCGGCTTTTTGCCTAAGTGTTGGCGAGTTTTGTAAAGTGGGCGATAACTCGGTCTCTGTATGTCAGAATCAAGTCCCGTCAGTTCTAACGCGTGTATATTGCCTACGCGGTGCTATGTGCGTGTTTGCGTGTCATTCGGACGGTCGATGCAGGTTTTGACCTCTTTTTCAGCTTTTTGCCTAAGTGTTAGCGAGGTTTGCAAAGTGGGCGATGACTCGGTCTCCGTATGTCGGAATCGAGTCCCGTCAGTTCTAACACATGTATATTGCCTACACGGTGCTATGTACGTGTTTGCGTGTAATTCGGACGGCCGATACGGGTTTTGACATCTTTTTTGACTTTTTGCCTAAGTGTTGGCGAGTTTTACAAACTGGGCGATAACTCGGTCTCCGTATGTCGGAATCGAGTCCCGTCAGTTCTAACGCGTGTCTATTGCCTATGCGGTATTATGTGTGTCTTTGTGTGTCATTCAGACGGCCGATGCGGGTTTTGACCACCTTTTTGACTTTTTGCCTAAGTGTTGGCGAGTTTTGCAAACTAGGCACTAACTCGATTTCCGTATATCAGAATCGAGTCCCGCCAATTTTAACGTGTGTCTATTACCTACGCGTTGCTATGTGTGTGTTTGCGTGTCATTCGAACAGTCAATGCGGGTTTTGACCACTTTTTTGGCTTTTTGCCTAAGTGTTGGCGAGTTTTGTAAAGTGGGCGATAACTCGGTCTCCGTATGTCAGAATCAAGTCCCGTCAGTTCTAACGCGTGTATATTGCCTACGTGGTGCTATATGTGTGTTTGCATGACAATCGGACGGCCGATACAGGTTTTGACCTCTTTTTTAGATTTTTGCCTAAGTGTTGGCGAGTTTTGAAAAATGTGCGATACCTCGGTCTCTGTATGTCGGAATCGAGTCTCGTCAGTTCTAACGCGTGTATATTGCCTACGCGGTGCAATGTGTGTGTTTGCGTGCCATTCGGATGGCCGATGCAGGTTTTGACCTCTTTTTTGGATTTTTGCCTAAGTGTAGGCGAGTTTTGCAAATTGGGCGATAACTCGGTCTCCGTATGTCGGAATCTAGTCCCGTCAGTTCTAACGCGTGTCTATTACCTATGCGGTGCTGTGTGCATGTTTTCATGTCATTCGGACGACCGCTGCGGGTTTTGACCTCTTTTTGGGCTTTTTGCCCAAGTGTTGGAGAGTTTTGCAAACTGGCGATAACTCGGTCTCCGTATGTCAGAATTGAGTCCCGTCATTTCTAATGCGTGTATATTGCCTACGCGATGCTATATGCGTGTCATTCGGACGGCCGATGCGTGTTTTAACCTCTTTTTCGACTTCTTCCTAAGCGTTGGCGAGTTTTGCAAACTAGGCGATAACTAGTTCTCCATATGTCAAAATCGAGTCCCGTCAGTTCTAACGCATGTCTATTACCTACGCAGTATTTTGTGCGTGTTTGCGTTTCATTCGGACGGCCTATGCAGGTTTTGACCTCTTTTTTGGCTTTTTGCCTAAGTGTTGGCGAGTTTTGCAAACTAGGCGATAACTCGGTCTCCGTATGTCAGAATCGAGTCTCGTCAGTCTAACCCGTATCTATTGCCTACGCAGTGCTATGTGTGTGTTTACGTGTCATTCGGACGGCCGATGCGGGTTTTGACCTCTTTTTCGGCTTTTTGCCTATGTGTTGGCGAGTTTTGCAAAGTGGGCGATAACTCGGTCTCCGTATGTCGAAATCGAATCCCGTCAGTTCTAACGCGTGCATATTTCCTACGCGGTGCTATGTGTGTGTTTTTCTGTCATTCGAACAGCCGATGCAGGTTTTGACCTCTTTTTCGGCTTTTTACCTAAGTGTTGTCGAGTTTTGCAAAGTGGGCGATAACTCGGTCTCTGTATGTCGGAATCGAGTCCCATCAGTTCTAACGCGTGTATATTGCCTACGCGGTGCTATGCATGTTTGCGTGTCATTCGGAATGCCGATGCGGGTTTTGATATCTTTTTCGGCTTTTTGCCTAAGTGTTTGCGCGTTTTGCAAACTGGGCGATAACTCGGTCTCCGTATGTCAGGATCGAGACCCGTCAGTTCTAACGCGTGTCAATTACCTACGCGGTACTATGTGCGTGTTTGCGTGTCATTTAGACGGTCGATGTGGGTTTTGACCTCTTTTTTGGCTTTTTTTCCTAAGTTTTGGCGAGTTTTGTAAACTGGGCGATAACTCATTCTCCGTATGTCGGAATAGAGTCCCGTCAGTTCTAACGCGTGTATATTGTCTATGCGGTGATATGTGTGTGTTTGCGTGGCATTCGAATGGTCGATGCGGGTTTTGACCTCTTTTTCGGCTTTTTGCCTAAGTCTTGGCGAGTTTTACAAACTAGGCGATAACTCGGTCTCCGTATGTCAGAATCGAGTCCCGTCAGTTCAAACGCGTGTATATTACCTACGCGGTGCTGTGTGTGTGTTTGCGTGGTATTCAAACGGTCGATGCGGGTTTTGACCTCTTTTTCGGCTTTTCACCCAAGTGTTGGCGAGTTTTGCAAATTAGGCGATAATTCAGTCTCCGTATATCGTAAATGAGTCTCATCAGTTCTAACGCATGTCTATTACCTACACGGTGCTATGTGTGTGTTTGCGTGTCATTCGGACGGCCGATGCGGGTTTTGACCTCTTTTTCATCTTTTTGCCTAAGTGTTGATGAGTTTTGCAAAGTGGGAAATAACACGGTCTCCGTATGTTGGAATCGAGTCCCGTCAGTTCTAAAGCGTGTATATTGCCTACGCGGTGCTATGTGTGTGTATTTGCATGTCATTCGGACGGCCGATGCAGGTTTTGACCTCTTTTTCGGCTTTTTTCCAAAGTGTTGGCGAGTTTTGCAAACTAGGCGATAACTCGGTCTCCGTATGTCGGAATCGAGTCCCGTCAGTTCTAACGCGTGTATATTACCTACGCGGTGCTGTGTGTGTGTTTGCGTGGTATTCGAACGGTCGATACGGGTTTGACCTCCTTTTTGGCTTTTTGCCCAAGTGTTGGCGAGTTTTACAAATTAGGCGAAAACTCGGTCTCAGTATATCGTAATCGAGTCCTGTCAGTTCTAAAGCGTGTCTATTACCTACGCGGTGTTATATGTGTGTTTGCGTGTCATTCGGACGGCCGATACGGGTTTTGACCTCTTTTTCGGCTTTTTGCCTAAGTGTTGGCGAGTTTTGCAAAGTGGGCAATAACTCCGTATGTCAGAATCTTGTCCCGTCAGTTCTAACGCATGTATATTTCTTACACGGTGCTATGTGTTTGTTTGCGTTTCATTCGGACGGCCGATGCAGGTTTTGACCTCTTTTTCGGCTATTTGCCAAAGTGTTGGCGAGTTTTGCAAAGTGGGTGATAACTCAGTCTCTGTATGTCGGAATCGAGTCCCATCAGTTCTATCGCGTGTATATTGCCTACGCGGTGCTATGCGTGTTTGCGTGTCATTCGGACGGCCGATGCGGGTTTTGACCTCTTTTTCAACTTTTTGCCTAAGTGTTGGCGAGTTTTTAAACCGGGCGATAAATCGATCTCCGATGTCGAGAATCGAGTCCCGTCGGTTCTAACGCTGTATATTGCCTACGCTGGTGCTATGTGTGTGTTTGCGTGTCATTGGAATGACCGATCACGAGTTTTGACCTCTTTTTGAGCTTTTTGCCAAAGTGTTGGCGAGTTTTGCAAAGTGGGCGATAACTCGGTCTCCGTATGTCATAATCGAGTCCCATCAGTTCTAACGCGTGTATATTGCCTACGCAGTGCTATGCGTGTTTGCGTGTCATTCGGACGGCCGATGCGGGTTTTGACCTCTTTTTCAACTTTTTGCCCAAGTGTTGGCGAGTTTTTCAAACTGGGCGATAACTCGGTCTCCGTATGTCGGAATCGAGTCCCGTCAGTTCTAACGCGTGTCTATTACCTACGCGGTGCTATGAGCGTGTTTGCGTGTTATTCGGATGGCCGATGCGGGTTTTGACCTCTTTTTCGGCTTTATGCCTAAATGTTTACGCATTTTGCAAACTGGGCGATAACTCGGTCTCCGTATTTTGGAATTGAGTCCCGTAATTTCTAACGCGTGTATATTACCTACGCGGTGCTATGTGCCTGTCATTCGGACGGCCGATGCGGGTTTTGACCTCTTTTTCGGCTTTTTGCCTAAGTGTTGGCGAGTTTTGCAAACTGGGCCATATAACTCGGTCTCCGTATATCAAAATCGAGTCCCGTCAGTTTTTACACTTGTCTATTACTTACGCAGTGCTATGTGCGTGTTTGTGTGTCATTCGGAGGGCCGATGCGGGTTTTGACCTCTTTTTTGGCTTTTTGCCTAAGTGTTGGCGAGTTTTGCAAAGTGGGCGATAACTCAGTCTCCATATGTCGGAATCCAAAGTCCGTCGATTCTAGCAGCGTATATATTGCTCAGCGGTCTTGTATGTGTGTGTTTGCGTGTCATTCGGACGGCCGATGTACGTTTTGACCTCTTTTTCGGCTTTTTGCCTAAGTGTTGGCGAGTTTTGCAAAGTGGGCGATAACTCAGTCTCTGTATGTCGGAATCGAGTCTCGTCAGTTCTAACGCTTGTATATTGCCTACACGGTGCTATGTGTGTGTTTGCGTGTCATTCGGATGGCCGATGCAGGTTTTGACCTCTTTTTTGGCTTTTTGCCTAAGTGTTGGCGAGTTTTAAAAATTGGGCGATAACTCAGTCTCCTTATGTCGGAATCGAGTCCCTTCAGTTCTAACGCGTGTCTATTACCTACACAGTACTATGTGCGTGTTTGCATGTTATTCGGACGGCCGATGCGGGTTTTGACCTCTTTTTCGGCTTTTTGCCTAAGTGTTGGCGAGTATTGCAAACTAGGCGATAACTCGATCTCCGTATGTCAGAATCGAGTCCCGTTAGTTATAACAAGTGTCTATTACCTACGCAGTGCTATGTGCGTGTTTGCGTATCATTCAGACGGCCGATGCGGGTTTTGACCTCTTTTTCGGCATTTTGCCTAAGTGTTGGCGAGTTTTGCAAACTAGGCGATAACTCGGTCTCCGTATATCGGACTCGAGTCCCGTCAGTTCTAACGCATGTCTATTACCTACGAGGTGATATATGTGTGTTTGCGTGTCATTCGGAAGGCCGATGCAAGTTTTGACCTCTTTTTTGGCTTTTTACCTAAGTGTTGGCGAGTTTTGCAAAGTGGGTGATAACTCAGTCTCCGTATGTCGTAATCGAGTCTCGTCAATTCTAACGCGTGTATATTGCCTACGTGGTGCTATGTGTGTGTTTGTGTGTCATTCGGACGGCCGATGCAGGTTTTGACCTCTTTTTCGGTTTTTTGCGTTAGTGTTGGCGAGTTTTGCAACCTGGCGATAACTTTCGGTCTCCGTATGTTGGGATCGAGTCCCATCGGGTTCTAACGCGCGTGTTCATTACCTACGCGATCTTTATGTGCCTGTTTTTGCGTGTCATTCGGATACCGATGCGGTTTTGACCTCTTTTTCGCTTTTTTTGCCAAGTGTGTGTTGGAGTTTTCAAAACTAGGCGATAACTCGGTCTCTGTATGTCGGAATCGAGTCCCATCAGTTCTAACGCGTGTATATTGCCTACACGGTGCTATGTGTGTGTTTGCATGTCATTCGGACGGCCGATGCAGGTTTTGACTTCTTTTTCGATTTTTTTGCCTAAGTGTTGACGAGTTTTGCAAAGTGGGCGATAACTCGGTCTCCGTATGTCAGAATCGAGTCCCGTCAGTTCTAACGCGTGTATATTGCCTACGCGGTGCTATGCGTGTTTGCATGTCATTCGAACGGCCGATGCGGGTTTTGACCTCTTTTTCAACTTTTTGCCCAAGTGTTGGCGAGTTTTGCAAACTGGGCGATAAATCGGTCTTCGTATGTCAGAATCGAGTCCCGTCAGTTCTAACGCTTGTCTATTACCTACGCAGTGCTATGTGCGTGTTTACGTGTTATTCGGACGGCCGATGCTGGTTTTGACCTCTTTTTCAGCTTTATGCCTACGTGGTTGCGCGTTTTGCAAACTGGGCGATAACTCGGTCTCCGTATTTCGGAATTGAGTCCTATCATTTCTAACGCGTGTATATTACCTACGCGGTGCTATGTGCCTGTCATTCGGACGGCCGATGGGGTTTTGACCTCTTTTTCGGCTTTTTACCTAAGTATTGGCGAGTTTTGCAAACTGGGCGATAACTCGGTCTCCGTTTATCGGAATCGAGTCCCGTCAGTTCTAACACGTGTCTATTACCTACGCAGTTCTATGTGCGTGTTTGCGTGTCATTTGGAGGGCCGATGCGGGTTTTGACCTCTTTTTCGGCTTTTTGCGTAAGTGTTGGCGAGTTTTGCAAACTGGGCGATAACTCGGTCTCCGTATGTCAGGATCGAGTTCCGTCAGTTCTAACGCGTGTCCATTACCAACGCATTGGTAATGCGATGTTGTTATGTCATTAGGACGGCCGATGCGGGTTTTGACCTCTTTTTCGCTTTTTGACAAAGTGTTGGCGAGTTTTGCAAACCAGGCAATAGCTCGGTCTCCGTATGTTGGAATCGAGTCCGTCGGTTCTAACGCGTGTATATTGCCTACACTTGCTATATTTGTGTGTTTTGCGTGTCATCATTGGACGACCGATGCGTGTTTTGACCTCTTTTTCTATTTTTTGCCTAAGTGTTGTGAGTTTTGCAAAGTGGGCGATAACTCAGTCTCCGTATGTGGGAATCGAGTCCCGTCAGTTCTAACGCATGTATATTATCTACGCGGTGCTGTGTGTGTGTTTGCGTGGTATTCGAACCGTCGATACGGGTTTTGACCTCCTTTTCGGCTTTTTACCCAAGTGTTGGCGAGTTTTACAAATTAGGCGATAGCGAAAATTCGGTCTCAGTATATCGTAATAGAGTCCTGTCAGTTCTAAAGCGTGTCTATTACCTATGTGGTGCTATATGTGTGTTTGCGTGTCATTCGGACCACGCTGGTTTTGACTTCTTTTTGGCTTTTTGCCCTAAGTGTTGGCGAAGTTTTGTAAAGTGGGCAATAACACGGTCTCCGTATGTCGGAATCGAGTCCCGTCTGTTCTAACGCGTAGTATATTGCTCTACGCGGTGCTATATGTGTGTTTGCGTGTCATTCGGACACGGCCGATGCGTGTTTTGACCTCTTTTTTGACTTTTTGCCAAAGTGTTGGCGAGTTTTGCAAAGTGGGCGATAACTTTCGGTCTCTCAGATGTCATAATCGAGTCCCATCGGTTCTAACGCGTGTATATTGCTCTGCGGTGCTATGCGTGTTTGCGTGTCATTCGGACGGCCGTCGCGGGTTTTGACCTCTTTTTCAACTTTTGCCCAAGTGTTGGCGTAGTTTTGTAAACCGGGCGATAAATCGATCTCCGTATGTCGAATCGAGTCCCGTCAGTTCTAACGCTTGTCTATTACCTATGTCGTGCTATGTTCGTGTTTACGTGTTATTCGGACGGTCGATGCGGGTTTTGACCTCTTTTTCGGCTTTATGCTCACGTGTTTTGCTGCGTTTTGCAACCTGGCGATAACTCGGTCTCGTGTATTTGAATTGAGTCCTATCATTTCTAACGCTGTATATTACCTACGCGGTGCTATGTCACTGTCGATCGGACGGCCGATGCGGGTTTTGACCTCTTTTTCGCTTTTTACCTAAGTATTGGCGAAGTTTTTGGTAAACCGGGCGATAACTTCGGTCTCCATATATCGGAATCGAGTCCCGTCGGTTCTAACACGCGGTCTATTACCTCACGTAGTTCTATATGCGTGTTTGCGTGTCATTCGGAGGGCCGGCGCGGGTTTTGACCTCTTTTTCGGCTTTTTGCGTAAGTGTTGGCGAAGTTTTGTAAAGCTGGCGATAACTTCGGTCTCCGTATGTCGGGATCGAGTTCCGTCGGATTCTAACGCGTGTCATGACCACCAACGAAGGCAATGTGCGTGTTTGCGTGTCATTAGGACGGCCGATGCGGGTTTTGACCTCTTTTCGGCTTTTTGACAAAGTGTTGGCGAGTTTTGCAAACTAGGCGATAGCTCGGTCTCCGTATGTTGGAATCGAGTCCCGTCAGTTCTAACGCGTGTATATTGCCTACACGGTGCTATTTGTGTGTTTGCGTGTCATTCGGACGACCGATGCAGGTTTTGACCTCTTTTTCTATTTTTTGCCTAAGTGTTGACGAGTTTTGCAAAGTGGGCGATAACTCGGTCTCCGTATGTGGGAATCGAGTCCCGTCAGTTCTAACGCATGTATATTATCTACGCGGTGCTGTGTGTGTGTTTGCGTGGTATTCGAACCGTCGATACGGGTTTTGACCTCCTTTTCGGCTTTTTACCCAAGTGTTGGCGAGTTTTACAAATTAGGCGAAAACTCGGTCTCAGTATATCGTAATAGAGTCCTGTCAGTTCTAAAGCGTGTCTATTACCTATGTGGTGCTATGTGTGTGTTTGCGTGTCATTCGGACGGCCGATGCGGGTTTTGACTTCTTTTTCGGCTTTTGCCCTAAGTGTTGGCGAGTTTTGTAAAGTGGGCAATAACACGGTCTCCGTATGTCGGAATCGAGTCCCGTCAGTTCTAACGCGTGTATATTGCCTACGCGGTGCTATGTGTGTGTTTGCGTGTCATTCGGACGGCCGATGCGGGTTTTGACCTCTTTTTGACTTTTTGCCAAAGTGTTGGCGAGTTTTGCAAAGTGGGCGATAACTCGGTCTCCGTATGTCAGAATCGAGTCCCATCAGTTCTAACGCGTGTGTATATTGCCTACGCGGTGCTATGCTGCGCGTGTTTCGTGTCATTCTTCGGACGGCCGATGCGGGTTTTGACCTCTTTTTCAACTTTTTGCCCAAGTGTTGGCGAGTTTTGCAAACTGGGCGATAAATCGGTCTCCGTATGTCAGAATCGAGTCCCGTCAGTTCTAACGCTTGTCTATTACCTATGCAGTGCTATGTTCGTGTTTACGTGTTATTCTGACGATCGATGCGGGTTTTGACCTCTTTTTCGACTTTATGCCTACGTGTTTTCGTTGCTTTTGCAACCCTGGGCGATAACTCGGTCTCCAGATTCGGAATTGAGTCCTATCATTTCTAACGTGTATATTACCCACGCGGCTTTATGTACTATCATTCGGACTACCGATGCGGTTTTGACCTCTTTTTCGCTTTTTGCCTAAGTTTTGGCGAGTTTTGCAAACTGGGCGATAACTCGGTCTCCGTATATCGTAATCGAGTCCCGTCAGTTCTAACACGTGTCTATTACCTACGTAGTTCTATGTGCGTGTTTGCGTGTCATTCGGAGGGCCGATGCGGGTTTTGACCTCTTTTTCGGCTTTTTGCGTAAGTGTTGGCGAGTTTTGCAAACTGGGCGATAACTCGGTCTCCGTATGTCAGGATCGAGTTCCGTCAGTTCTAACGCGTGTCTATTACCAACGCAGTGCAATGTGCGTGTTTGCGTGTCATTAGGACGGCCGATGCGGGTTTTGACCTCTTTTCGGCTTTTTGACAAAGTGTTGGCGAGTTTTGCAAACTAGGCAATAGCTCGGTCTCCGTATGTTGGAATCGAGTCCCGTCAGTTCTAACGCGTGTATATTGCCTACACGGTGCTATTTGTGTGTTTGCGTGTCATTCGGACGACCGTCACGTGTTTTGACCTCTTTTTCTATTTTTGCCTAAGTGTTGACGAGTTTTGCAAAGTGGGCGATAACTCGGTCTCCGTATGTGGGAATCGAGTCCCGTCAGTTCTAACGCATGTATATTATCTACGCGGTGCTGTGTGTGTGTTTGCGTGGTATTCGAACCGTCGATACGGGTTTTGACCTCCTTTTCGGCTTTTACCCAAGTGTTGGCGAGTTTTACAAATTAAGCGAAAACTTCGGTCTCGATGATATATCGTAATCGAGTCCCGTCAGTTCTAATGCGTGGCTATTACCTACGCGGTGCTATGTGTGTGTTTGCGTGTCATTCGGACTGCCGATGCGGGTTTTAACTTCTTTTTCGACTTTTTGCCTAAGTGTTGGTGAGTTTTGTAAAGTGGGCAATAACACGGTCTCCGTATGTCGGAATCGAGTCCTGTCAGTTCTAACGCGTGTATATTGCCTACGCGGTGCTATGTGTGTGTTTGCGTGTCATTCGGACAGCCGATGCAGGTTTTGACCTCTTTTTCAGCTTTTTGCCAAAGTGTTGGCGAGTTTTGCAAAGTGGGCGATAACTCGGTCTCCGTATGTCATAATCGAGTCCCATCAGTTCTAACGCGTGTATATTGCCTACGCGGTGCTATGCGTGTTTGCGTGTCATTCGGACGGCCGATGCGGGTTTTGACCTCTTTTTCAACTTTTTGCCCAAGTGTTGGCGAGTTTTGCAAACTGGGCGATAAATCGGTCTCCGTATGTCAGAATCGAGTCCCGTCAGTTCTAACGCTTGTCTATTACCTATGCTAGTGCTATGTTCGTGTTTACGTGTTATTCGGACGGTCGATGCGGGTTTTGACCTCTTTTTCGGCTTTATGCCTACGTGTTTGCGCGTTTTGCAAACTGGGCGATAACTCGGTCTCCGTATTTCGGAATTGAGTCCTATCATTTCTAACGCGTGTATATTACCTACGGCGGTTTATGTGTGCTGTCATTGGACTGACCGATGGTTTTGACCTCTTTTTGCTTTTTACCTAAGTATTGGCGAGTTTTGCAAACTGGGCGATAACTCGATCTCCATATATCGGAATCGAGTCCGTCGGTTCTAACTGCGGTTCATTACCCACGTAGTTCTATATGCGTGTTTGCGTGTCATTCGGAGGGCCGATGCGGGTTTTGACCTCTTTTTCGGCTTTTTGCGTAAGTGTTGGCGAGTTTTGCAAACTGGGCGATAACTCGGTCTCCGTATGTCAGGATCGAGTCCCGTCAGTTCTAACGCGTGTCTATTACCAACGCGAAGGCAATATGCGTGTTTGCGTGTCATTAGACTACCGGCCGTCTGGGTTTTGACCTCTTTTCGGCTTTTTGCCAAAGTGTTGGCGAGTTTTGCAAACTAGGCGATAGCTCGGTCTCCGTATGTTGGAATCGAGTCCCGTCAGTTCTAACGCGTGTATATTGCCTACACGGTGCTATTTGTGTGTTTGCTTGTCATTCGGACGGCCGATGCAGGTTTTGACTTCTTTTTCGATTTTTTTGCCTAAGTGTTGACGAGTTTTGCAAAGTGGGCGATAACTCGGTCTCCGTATGTCAGAATCGAGTCCCGTCAGTTCTAACGCGTGTATATTGCCTACGCGGTGCTATGCGTGTTTGCATGTCATTCGAACGGCCGATGCGGGTTTTGACCTCTTTTTCAACTTTTTGCCCAAGTGTTGGCGAGTTTTGCAACTAGGCGATAAATCGATCTTCGTATGTCGAATCGAGTCCGTCGGTTCTAACGCTTGTCTATTACCCACGCGATTGCTATATGCGTGTTTACGTGTTATTGGATGACCGTCACGGGTTTTGACCTCTTTTTGACTTTTATGCCTACGTGGTTGCGCGTTTTGCAAAGCTGGCGATAACTTTCGGTCTCCGTATTTGAATTGAGTCCTATCATTTCTAACGCGTGTATATTACCTACAGCGGTGCTATTATGTGTACGTCATTGAGACGACCGATGGGGTTTTGACCTTTTTTCGGCTTTTTTACCTAAGTATTGGCGAGTTTTGCAAATTGGGCGATAACTCGGTCTCCGTATATCGAAATCGAGTCCCGTCAGTTCTAACACGTGTCTATTACCTACACGGTGCTATATGTGTGTTTGCGTGTCATTCGGAAGTCCGATGCAAGTTTTGACCTCTTTTTCGGCTTTTTGCGTAAGTGTTGGCGAGTTTTGCAAACTGGGCGATAACTCGGTCTCCGTATGTCGGGATCGAGTCCCGTCAGGTATAACACGTGTCAATTACCAACGCAGTGTTATGTGCGTGTTTGCGTGTCATTCGGACGGCCGATGCGGGTTTTGACCTCTTTTTCGGCTTTATGCCTACGTGTTTGCGCGTTTTGCAAACTGGGCGATAACTCGGTCTCCGTATTTGGAATTGAGTCCTATCATTTCTAACGCGTGTATATTACCTACGCGGTGCTATGTGCCTGTCATTCGGACGGCCGATGCGGGTTTTGACCTCTTTTTCGGCTTTTTACCTAAGTATTGGCGAGTTTTGCAAACTGGGCGATAACTCGGTCTCCATATATCGGAATCGAGTCCCGTCAGTTCTAACACGTGTCTATTACCTACGTAGTTCTATGTGCGTGTTTGCGTGTCATTCGGAGGGCCGATGCGGGTTTTGACCTCTTTTTCGGCTTTTTGCGTAAGTGTTGGCGAGTTTTGCAAACTGGGCGATAACTCGGTCTCCGTATGTCGGGATCGAGTCCCGTCATTTCTAACGCGTGTCTATTACCTACGCAATGATCTGATATGCGTGTTTGCGTGTCATTAGGACTGACCGATCGCGGGTTTGACCTCTTTTTGGCTTTTTTGCCAAAGTGTTGGCGAGTTTTGCAAACTAGGCGATAGCTCGGTCTCCGTATGTTGGAATCGAGTCCCGTCAGTTCTAACGCGTGTATATTGCCTACACGGTGCTATTTGTGTGTTTGCGTGTCATTCGGACGACCGGATGCAAGTTTTGACCTTTTTTCTATTTTTTGCCTAAGTGTTGACGAGTTTTGCAAAGTGGGCGATAACTCGGTCTCCGTATGTGGGAATCGAGTCCCGTCAGTTCTAACGCATGTATATTATCTACGCGGTCTTTGTGTGTGTGTTTGCGTGGTATTGAACCGTCGATCACGGGTTTTGACCTCCTTTTCGACTTTTTACCCAAGTGTTGGCGAGTTTTACAAATTAGGTAGCTTCGGTCTCGTATATCGTAATAGAGTCTGTCGTTCTAAAGCGTGTCTATTACCTATGTGGTGCTATGTGTGTGTTTGCGTGTCATTCGGACGGCCGATGCGGGTTTTGACTTCTTTTTCGGCTTTTGCCCTAAGTGTTGGCGAGTTTTGTAAAGTGGGCAATAACACGGTCTCCGTATGTCGGAATCGAGTCCCGTCAGTTCTAACGCGTGTATATTGCCTACGCGGTGCTATGTGTGTGTTTGCGTGTCATTCGGACAGCCGATGCAGGTTTTGACCTCTTTTTCAGCTTTTTGCCAAAGTGTTGGCGAGTTTTGCAAAGTGGGCGATAACTCGGTCTCCGTATGTCATAATCGAGTCCCATCAGTTCTAACGCGTGTATATTGCCTACGCGGTGCTATGCGTGTTTGCGTGTCATTCGGACGGCCGATGCGGGTTTTGACCTCTTTTTCAACTTTTTGCCCAAGTGTTGGCTAGTTTTGCAAACTGGGCGATAAATCGGTCTCCGTATGTCAGAATTGAGTCCCGTCAGTTCTAACGCTTGTCTATTACCTATGCAGTGCTATGTGCGTGTTTACGTGTTATTCGGACGGTCGATGCGGGTTTTGACCTCTTTTTCGGCTTTATGCCTACGTGTTTGCGCGTTTTGCAAACTGGGCGATAACTCGGTCTCCGTATTTCGGAATTGAGTCCTATCATTTCTAACGCGTGTATATTACCTACGCGGTGCTATGTGCCTGTCATTCGGACGGCCGATGCGTGTTTTGACCTCTTTTTCGGCTTTTTACCTAAGTATTGGCGAGTTTTGCAAACTGGGCGATAACTCGTTCTCCGTATGTCGGAATAGAGTCCCGTCAGTTCTAACGCTTGTATATTGTCTATGCGGTGATATGTGTGTGTTTGCGTGGCATTCGAACGGTCGATGCGGGTTTTGACCTCTTTTTCGGCTTTTTGCCTAAGTCTTGGCGAGTTTTGCAAACTAGGCGATAACTCGGTCTCCGTATGTCAGAATCGAGTCCCGTCAGTTCAAACGCGTGTATATTACCTACGCGGTGCTGTGTGTGTGTTTGTGTGGTATTCGAACGACCGATGCGGGTTTTGACCTCTTTTTCGGCTTTTCACCCAAGTGTTGGCGACTTTTGCAAATTAGGCGATAATTCGGTCTCCGTATATCGTAAACGAGTCTCATCAGTTCTAATGCATGTCTATTAGCTACACGGTGCTATGTGTGTGTTTGCGTGTCATTCGGATGGCCGATGCGGGTTTTGACCTCTTTTTCATCTTTTTGCCTAAGTGTTGATGAGTTTTAGAAAGTGGGAAATAACACGGTCTCCGTATGTTGGAATCGAGTCCCGTCAGTTCTAACGCGTGTATATTGCCTACGCGGTGCTATGTGTGTGTGTTTGCATGTCATTCGGACGGCCGATGCAGGTTTTGACCTCTTTTTCGGCTTTTTTCCAAAGTGTTGGCGAGTTTTGCAAACTAGGCGATAACTCGGTCTCCGTATGTCGGAATCGAGTCCCATCAGTTCTAACGCGTGTATATTACCTACGCGGTGCTGTGTGTGTGTTTGCGTGGTATTCGAACGGCCGATACGGGTTTTGACCTCCTTTTCGGCTTTTTGCCCAAGTGTTGGCGAGTTTTACAAATTAGGCGAAAACTAGGTCTCAGTATATCGTAATCGAGTCCTGTCAGTTCTAAAGCGTGTCTATTACCTACGCGGTGTTATGTGTGTGTTTGCGTGTCATTCGGACGGCCGATACGGGTTTTGACCTCTTTTTCGGCTTTTTGCCTAAGTGTTGGCGAGTTTTGCAAAGTGGGCAATAACTCCGTATGTCAGAATCTTGTCCCGTCAGTTCTAACGCATGTATATTTCTTACGCGGTGCTATGTGTTTGTTTGCGTTTCATTCGGACGGCCGATGCAGGTTTTGACCTCTTTTTCGGCTATTTGCCAAAGTGTTGGCGAGTTTTACAAAGTGGGTGATAACTCAGTCTCCGTATGTCGGAATCGAGTCCCGTCAGTTCTAACGCATGTCTATTACCTACGCGGTGCTATGAGCGTGTTTGCGTGTTATTCGGACGGCCGATGCGGGTTTTGACCTCTTTTTCAACTTTTTGCCCAAGTGTTGGCGAGTTTTTCAAACTGGGCGATAACTCGGTCTCCGTATGTCGGAATCGAGTCCCGTCAGTTCTAACGCATGTCTATTACCTACGCGGTGCTATGAGCGTGTTTGCGTGTTATTCGGATGGCCGATGCGGGTTTTGACCTCTTTTTCGGCTTTATGCCTAAATGTTTACGCATTTTGCAAACTAGGCGATAACTCGGTCTCCGTATTTCGGAATTGAGTCCCGTAATTTCTAACGCGTGTATATTACCTACGCGGTGCTATGTGCCTGTCATTCGGACGGCCGATGCGGGTTTTAACCTCTTTTTCGGCTTTTTGCCTAAGTGTTGGCGAGTTTTGCAAACTGGGCCATATAACTCGGTCTCCGTATATCAAAATCGAGTCCCGTCAGTTTTTACACTTGTCTATTACCTACGCAGTGCTATGTGCATGTTTGCGTGTCATTCGGAGGGCCGATGCGGGTTTTGACCTCTTTTTTGGCTTTTTGCCTAAGTGTTGGCGAGTTTTGCAAAGTGGGCGATAACTCAGTCTCCATATGTCGGAATCGAGTCCCGTCAGTTCTAACGCGTGTATATTGCCTACGCGGTGCTATGTGTGTGTTTGCGTGTCATTGGACGGTACCGATGCACGCGTTTTGACCTCTTTTGGCTTTTTGCCTAAGTGTTGGCGAGTTTTGCAAAGTGGGCGATAACTCAGTCTCTGTATATCGGAATCGAGTCCCGTCAGTTCTAACGCGTGTCTATTACCAACGCAGTGCAATGTGCGTGTTTGCGTGTCATTCGGACGGCCGATGCGGGTTTTGACCTCTTTTCGGCTTTTTGCCAAAGTGTTGGCGAGTTTTGCAAACTAGGCGATAGCTCGGTCTCCGTATGTTGGAATCGAGTCCCGTCAGTTCTAACGCGTGTATATTGCCTACACGGTGCTATTTGTGTGTTTGCTTGTCATTCGGACGGCCGATGCAGGTTTTGACTTCTTTTTCGATTTTTTTGCCTAAGTGTTTACGAGTTTTGCAAAGTGGGCGATAACTCGGTCTCCGTATGTCAGAATCGAGTCCCGTCAGTTATAACAAGTGTCTATTGCCTACGCGGTGCTATGCGTGTTTGCGTATCATTCGAACGGCCGATGCGGGTTTTGACCTCTTTTTCGGCATTTTGCCTAAGTGTTGGCGAGTTTTGCAAACTAGGCGATAACTCGGTCTCCGTATATCGGACTAGAGTCCCGTCAGTTCTAACGCATGTCTATTACCTACGAGGTGATATATGTGTGTTTGCGTGTCATTCGGAAGGCCGATGCAAGTTTTGACCTCTTTTTTGGCTTTTTACCTAAGTGTTGGCGAGTTTTGCAAAGTGGGCGATAACTCAGTCTCCGTATGTCGTAATCGAGTCTCGTCAATTCTAACGCGTGTATATTGCCTACGTGGTGCTATGTGTGTGTTTGTGTGTCATTCGGACGGCCGATGTAGGTTTTGACCTCTTTTTCGGTTTTTTGCGTTAGTGTTGGCGAGTTTTGCAAACTGGGCGATAACTCGGTCTCCGTATGTTGGGATCGAGTCCCATCAGTTCTAACGTGTGTCTATTACCTACGCAGTGCTATGTGCCTGTTTGTGTGTCATTCGGACAGCCGATGCGGGTTTTGACCTTTTTTTCGGCTTTTTGCCAAAGTGTTGGCGAGTTTTCCAAACTAGGCGATAACTCGGTCTTGTATGTCGGAATCGAGTCCCATCAGTTCTAACGCGTGTATATTGCCTACACGGTGCTATGTGTGTGTTTGCATGTCATTCGGACGGCCGATGCAGGTTTTGACTTCTTTTTCGATTTTTTTGCCTAAGTGTTGACGAGTTTTGCAAAGTGGGCGATAACTCGGTCTCCGTATGTCAGAATCGAGTCCCGTCAGTTCTAACGCGTGTATATTGCCTACGTGGTGCTATGCGTGTTTGCATGTCATTCGAACGGCCGATGCGGGTGTAGACCTCTTTTTCAACTTTTTGCCCAAGTGTTGGCGAGTTTTGCAAACTGGGCGATAAATCGGTCTTCGTATGTCAGAATCGAGTCCCGTCAGTTCTAACGCTTGTCTATTACCTACGCAGTGCTATGTGCGTGTTTACGTGTTATTCGGACGGCCGATGCTGGTTTTGACCTCTTTTTCGACTTTTTATGCCTCTCGTGGTTGGCGCGTTTTGCAAAGCTGGCGATAACTTGGTCTCCGTATTCGGAATTGAGTCCTATCATTTCTAACGTGTATATATACTCTGGCGGTGCTATGTGTGTTGCGTGTCATTCGGACGGTAGATGGGGTTTTGACCTCTTTTTGGCTTTTTACCTAAGTATTGACGAGTTTTGCAAACTGAGCGATAACTCGGTCTCCGTTTATCGGAATCGAGTCCCGTCAGTTCTAACACGTGTCTATTACCTACGCAGTTCTATGTGCGTGTTTGCGTGTCATTTGGAGGGCCGATGCGGGTTTTGACCTCTTTTTCGGCTCTTTGCGTAAGTGTTGGCGAGTTTTGCAAACTGGGCGATAACTCGGTCTCCGTATGTCAGGATCGAGTTCCGTCAGTTCTAACGCGTGTCTATTACCAACGCAGTGCAATGTGCGTGTTTGCGTGTCATTAGGACGGCCGATGCGGGTTTTGACCTCTTTTCGGCTTTTTGCCAAAGTGTTGGCGAGTTTTTCAAACTGGGCGATAACTCGGTCTCCGTATGTCGGAATCGAGTCCCGTCAGTTCTAACGCATGTCTATTACCTACGCGGTGCTATGAGCGTGTTTGCGTGTTATTCGGATGGCCGATGCGGGTTTTGACCTCTTTTTCGGCTTTATGCCTAAATGTTTACGCATTTTGCAAACTAGGCGATAACTCGGTCTCCGTATTTCGGAATTGAGTCCTATCATTTCTAACGCGTGTATATTACCACGCGGTTATATGTACTGTGTCATTGGATTGGCCGATGCGTGTTTTGACCTCTTTTTCGGTTTTTTACCTAAGTATTGGCGAGTTTTGCAAACTGGGCGATAACTCGTTCTCCGTATGTCGGAATCGAGTCCCGTCAGTTCTAACGCGTGTATATTGTCTATGCGGTGATATGTGTGTGTTTGCGTGGCATTCGAACGGCCGATGCGGGTTTTGACCTCTTTTTCGGCTTTTTGCCTAAGTGTTGGCGAGTTTTGCAAACTAGGCGATAACTCGGTCTCCGTATGTCAGAATCGAGTCCCGTCAGTTCAAACGCGTGTATATTACCTACGCGGTGCTGTGTGTGTGTTTGCGTGGTATTCGAACGACCGATGCGGGTTTTGACCTCTTTTTCGGCTTTTCACCCAAGTGTTGGCGACTTTTGCAAATTAGGCGATAATTCGGTCTCCGTATATCGTAAACGAGTCTCATCAGTTCTAACGCATGTCTATTAGCTACACGGTGCTATGTGTGTGTTTTGCGTGTCATTCGGATGGCCCGATCTGGTTTTGACCTCTTTTTCAGCTTTTTGCCCAAGTGTTGGCGAGTTTTGCAAAGTGGGCAATAACTCGGTCTCCGTATGTTGGAATCGAGTCCCATCAGTTCTAACGCGTGTATATTACCTACGCGGTGCTATGTGTGTGTGTTTGCATGTCATTGGACGGCCGATCTGAGTTTTGACCTCTTTTTGGCTTTTTTTCCAAAGTGTTGGCGAGTTTTGCAAACTAGGCGATAACTTTCGGTCTCCGTATATCGGAATCGAGTCCCATCAGTTCTAGCAGCGTGTATATTACCTCACGCGGTCTTTGTGTGTGTGTTTGCGTGGTATTGAGCAGTCGATCACGGGTTTTGACCTCCTTTTTGGTTTTTTGCCCAAGTGTTGGCGAGTTTTACAAATTAGGCGAAAACTCGGTCTCCGTATATCGTAATCGAGTCCTGTCAGTTCTAAAGCGTGTCTATTACCTACGCGGTGCTATGTGTGTGTTTGCGTGTCATTCAGACGGCCGATACGGGTTTTGACCTCTTTTTCGGCATTTTGCCTAAGTGTTGGCGAGTTTTGCAAAGTGGGCGATAACTTTCTCTCTCCGTATGTCGAATCTTGTCCGTCGGTTCTAACGCGTGTATATTATTTCTTACAGCGGTGCTGTATGTGTTTGTTTGCGTTTCATTGAGACGGCCGATCGAGTTTTGACCTCTTTTTGGCTTATTTGCCAAAGTGTTGGCGAGTTTTACAAAGTGGGTGATAACTTTCGGTCTCCGTATGTCGGAATCGAGTCCGTCGGTTCTAACGCGTGTATCATTACCTCTGGCGGTCTTATAAGCGTGTTTGCGTGTCATTCGATGGACGGTCGATGACGGTTTTGACCTCTTTTTCAACTTTTTGCCTAAGTGTTGGCGAGTTTTGCAAACTTAGGCGATAACTCGGTCTCCGTATGTCGGAATCGAGTCCGTCAGTTCTAACGCGTGTCTATTACCTACGCGGTGCTATGTGCGTGTTTGCGTGTCATTCGGATGGCCGATGCGGGTTTTGACCTCTTTTTCGGCTTTTTGCCTAAGTGTTGGCGAGTTTTGCAAACTAGGCGATAACTCGGTCTCCGTATGTCGGAATCGAGTCCGTAATTTCTAAGCGCGTGTATATTACCTCTGGCGGTGCTATGTGTATGTTGCGTGTCATTCGGAATGACCGATGCGGGTTTTAACCTCTTTTTCGCTTTTTGCCTAAGTGTTGGCGAGTTTTGCAAACCGGGCATATAACTTTCGATCTCCGTATATCAAAATCGAGTCCGTCGGTTTTACACTTGTATATTACCTCACAGCGATTGCTATGTGTGTGTTTGCGTGTCATTCGGACGGCCAAGGCAGGTTTTGACCTCTTTTTTGGCTTTTTGCCTAAGTGTTGGCGAGTTTTGCAAAGTGGGCGATAACTCGGTCTCCATATGTCGGAATCGAGTCCCGTCAGTTCTAACGCGTGTATATTGCCTACGCAGTGCTATGTGTGTGTTTGCGTGTCATTCGGACGGCCGATGCGGGTTTTGACCTCTTTTTTGGCTTTTTGCCTAAGTGTTGGCGAGTTTTGCAAAGTGGGCGATAACTCGGTCTCTGTATATCGGAATCGAGTCCCGTCAGTTCTAACGCGTGTCTATTACCTACGCAGTGCTATGTGCGTGTTTGCGTGTCATTCGGACGGCCGATGCGGGTTTTGACCTCTTTTTCGGCTTTTTGCCAAAGTGTTGGCGAGTTTTGCAAACTAGGCGATAACTCGGTCTCTATATGTCGGAATCGAGTCCCGTCAGTTCTAACGCGTGTATATTGCCTACGCGGTGCTATTATTTGTGTGTTTGCTTGTCATTTGAGCGGCCGATCACGAGTTTTGACTTCTCTTTTTCGATTTTTTGCCTAAGTGTTGCGAGTTTTGCAAAGTGGCGATAACTTCGGTCTCCGTATGTCGAGAATCGAGTCCGTCGGTTTAACAAGTGTGTCTATTACCTACGCGGTGCTATGTGTGTGTTTGCGTGTCATTCAGACGGCCGATGCGGGTTTTGACCTCTTTTTCGGCATTTTGCCTAAGTGTTGGCGAGTTTTGCAAACTAGGCGATAACTCGGTCTCCGTATATCGGACTCGAGTCCCGTCAGTTCTAACGCGTGTCTATTACCTACGCGGTGCTATATGTGTGTTTGCGTGTCATTCGGAAGGCCGATGCAAGTTTTGACCTCTTTTTCGGCATTTTGCCTAAGTGTTGGCGAGTTTTGCAAACTGGGCGATAACTCGGTCTCCCAATGTCGGGATCGAGTCCCGTCAGTTCTAACGCGTGTCTATTACCTACGCGGTGCTATGTGTGTGTTTGTGTGTCATTCGGACGGCCGATGCAGGTTTTGACCTCTTTTTTGGTTTTTTTTGTAAGTGTTGGCGAGTTTTGCAAACTGGCGATAACTTTCGGTCTCCGTATATTCGGGATCGAGTCCCATCGGTTCTAACGCGTGTCTATTACCTCACAGCGAGTGCTATATGTGTGTTTGCGTGTCATTGAGACGGCCGATGCGGGTTTTGACCTCTTTTTCGGCTTTTTGCCAAAGTGTTGGCGAGTTTCCAAACTAGGCGATAACTTCGGTCTCCGTATGTCGGAATCTAGTCCCGTCAGTTCTAACGCGTGTATATTGCCTACACGGTGCTATGTGTGTGTTTGCGTGTCATTCGGACTGGCCGTCTGAGTTTTGACTTCTTTTTCGGCTTTTTTGCCTAAGTGTTGGCGAGTTTTGCAAAGTGGCGATAACTTTCGGTCTCGTATGTCGAATCGAGTCCGTCAGTTCTAGCAGCGTGTATATTGCCTACGTGGTGCTATATGCGTGTTTGCGTGTCATTGAGCGGCCGTCACGGGTTTTGACCTCTTTTTCAACTTTTTGCCTAAGTGTTGGCGAGTTTTTTGCAAACTAGGCGATAACTTCGGTCTTCGTATGTCGAATCGAGTCCGTCGGTTCTAACGCGTGTCTATTACCCTACGCGATTGCTATGTGTGTGTGTTTGCGTGTCATTCGGATGGCCGATCACGGTTTTGACCTCTTTTTGACTTTTTGCCTAAGTGTTGGCGAGTTTTGCAAAGCTGGCGATAACTTTCGGTCTCCGTATGTCGGAATTGAGTCCGTCATTTCTAACGCGTGTATATTACCTCACTGCGGTGCTATGTGTGTTGCGTGTATCATTTGGACGGACCCGATGGGGTTTTGACCTCTTTTGGCTTTTTACCTAAGTGTTGGCGAGTTTTGCAAAGCTGGCGATAACTTCGGTCTCCGTTTATCGGAATCGAGTCCGTCGGTTCTAACTGCGTGTCTATTACCTCGCGCGGTTCTATGTGCGTGTTTGCGTGTCATTTGGAGGGCCGATCACGGTTTTGACCTCTTTTTGGCTTTTTGCGTAAGTGTTGGCGAGTTTGCAAAGCTGGCGATAACTTCGGTCTCCGTATATGTCGAATCGAGTCCGTCGATTCTAACAGCGTGTCTATTACCTACGCAGTGCTATGTGCGTGTTTGCGTGTCATTCGAACGGCGATCTGGTTTTGACCTCTTTTGGCTTTTTGCCTAAGTGTTGGCGAGTTTTGCAAACTAGGCGATAGCTTTCGGTCTCCGTATGTTGGAATCGAGTCCGTCGTTCTTCTAGCGTGTATATTGCCTACAGCGGTGCTATGTGTGTGTTTGCGTGTCATTGGGACGGCCGTCACGGTTTTGACCTCTTTTTCTATTTTTTGCCTAAGTGTTGGCGAGTTTTGCAAAGTGGCGATAACTTTCGGTCTCCGTATATAGGAATCGAGTCCGTCGAGTTCTAGCGCATGTATATTATCTACAGCGGTGCTTTGTGTGTGTGTTTGCGTGTCATTCGAGCGGTCGATCACGGGTTTTGACCTCTTTTTGGACTTTTTACCTAAGTGTTGGCGAGTTTTTACAAATTAAGCGATAACTTCGGTCTCCGATATATCGTAATCGAGTCCGTCGAGTTCTAAAAGCGTGTATATTACCTATGTGGTGCTTTATGTGTGTGTTTTGCGTGTCATTTGGACGGCGGCCGTCTGGTTTTGACCTCTTTTTGGCTTTTGCCTAAGTGTTGGCGAGTTTTGCAAAGTAGGCGGCGATCTTTCGGTCTCCGTATATCGGAATCGAGTCCGTCAGTTCTAGCGCGTGTATATTACCTCTGCGATCTGCTATGTGTGTGTTTGCGTGTCATTCGGACGGCCGTCTGGTTTTGACCTCTTTTTTGACTTTTTTGCCTAAGTGTTGGCGAGTTTTGCAAAGTGGCGATAACTTTCGGTCTCCGTATATCAGAATCGAGTCCGTCGGTTCTAGCGCGTGTATATTGCCCTACAGCGGTGCTATGTATGTGTGTTTGCGTGTCATTTGAATGGCCGATCGAGTTTTGACCTCTTTTTCAACTTTTTGCCTAAGTGTTGGCGAGTTTTGCAAACTAGGCGATAACTTTCGGTCTCCGTATATATCGGAATCGAGTCCGTCGGTTCTAGCAGCGTGTCTATTACCTCTGTAGTGCTATGTATGTGTTTACGTGTTCATTCGGATGGCCGTCTGGTTTTGACCTCTTTTGGCTTTTTGCCTAAGTGTTGGCGAGTTTTGCAAGCTGGCGATAACTTTCGGTCTCCGTATGTTGAATCGAGTCCTATCATTTCTAACGCAGCGTGTATATTACCCTACAGCGGTGCTATGTGCGTGTTTGCGTGTCATTCGGAATGGCCGTCACGGGTTTTGACCTCTTTTTCGGCTTTTTGCCTAAGTGTTGGCGAGTTTTGCAAACTTGGCGATAACTCGGTCTCCGTATATCGGAATCGAGTCCCGTCAGTTCTAACGCGTGTCTATTACCTACGCGGTGCTATGTGCGTGTTTGCGTGTCATTCGGACGGCGATGCGGGTTTTGACCTCTTTTTTGGCTTTTTGCCTAAGTGTTGGCGAGTTTTGCAAACTGGGCGATAACTCGGTCTCCGTATGTCGGAATCGAGTCCCGTCAGTTCTAACGCGTGTCTATTACCTACGCGGTGCTATGTGCGTGTTTGCGTGTCATTCGGACGGCCGATGCGGGTTTTGACCTCTTTTTTGGCTTTTTGCCTAAGTGTTGGCGAGTTTTACAAACTAAGCGATAACTTTCGGTCTCCGTATGTTGGAATCGAGTCCGTCGGTTTCTAGCGTGTATATTGCCCTGCGGTGCTATGTGTGTGTTTGCTTGTCATTGGATGGCCGATCTGAGTTTTGACCTCTTTTTGATTTTTTGCCTAAGTGTTGGCGAGTTTTGCAAAGTGGCGATAACTTTCGGTCTCCGTATGTCGGAATCGAGTCCGTCGGTTCTAACAGCGTGTATATTACCCTCTGCGGTGCTATGTGTGTGTTTGCGTGTCATTGGACGGCCGATCTGGTTTTGACCTCTTTTTGGCTTTTTGCCTAAGTGTTGGCGAGTTTTGCAAAGCTGGCGATAACTTTCGGTCTTCGTATATGTCGGAATCGAGTCCGTCGGTTCTAACGCGTGTATATTGCCTACAGCGGTGCTATGTGTGTGTTTGCGTGTCATTGGATGGCCGTGCGAGTTTTGACCTCTTTTTTGGCTTTTTGCCTAAGTGTTGGCGAGTTTTGCAAAATTGGGCGATAACTCTCGGTCTCCGTATATCGAATCGAGTCCGTCAGATTTAGCGCGTGTCTATTACCTACGCAGTGCTATGTGCGTGTTTGCGTGTCATTTGGACGGCCGATGCGGGTTTTGACCTCTTTTTTGCTTTTTTGCCTAAGTGTTGGCGAGTTTTGCAAACTAGGCGATAACCTCGATCTCCGTATGTCGGAATCGAGTCCGTTAGTTCTAACGTGTGTCTATTACCTCAGCGATTGCTATATGCGTGTTTGCGTGTCATTTGACGGCCGATGCGGGTTTTGACCTCTTTTTGGCTTTTTGCCTAAGTGTTGGCGAGTTTTTTGCAAGCTAGGCGATAACTTTCGGTCTCCGTATGTCGAGAATCGAGTCCGTCAGTTCTAGCAGCGTGTATATTACCTCTGCGATTGCTATGTGCGTGTTTGCGTGTCATTCGGACGGCCGTCACGGGTTTTGACCTCTTTTTGGCTTTTTTGCCTAAGTGTTGGCGAGTTTTGCAAAGCTGGCGATAACTTCGGTCTCCGTATTTTGGAATCGAGTCCGTCATTTCTAGCAGCGTATATATTACCTACAGCGGTCTTTATGTGTGTGTTTGCGTGTCATTGGATGGCCGTCGTGTTTTGACCTCTTTTTGACTTTTTGCCTAAGTGTTGGCGAGTTTTGCAAAGTGGGCGATAACTCGGTCTCCGTATGTCGGAATCGAGTCCGTCAGTTCTAACGCGTGTATATTGTCTATGCGGTGCTATGTGTGTGTTTGCGTGTCATTCGGACGGCCGATGCGGGTTTTGACCTCTTTTTGACTTTTTGCCTAAGTGTTGGCGAGTTTTGCAAACTAGGCGATAACTCTCGGTCTCCGTATGTCGGAATCGAGTCCGTCGGTTCTAACAGCGTGTATATTACCTACTGGCGGTCTATGTGTGTGTGTTTGCGTGTCATTCGGACGGCCGTCTCGGGTTTTGACCTCTTTTTTGGCTTTTTTTTGCCTAAGTGTTGGCGAGTTTTGCAAACTGGCGATAATTTCGGTCTCCGTATATATCGGAATCGAGTCCGTCGGTTCTAACAGCGTGTCTATTACCTACAGCGGTGCTATGTGTGTGTTTGCGTGTCATTCGGACGGCCGATGCGGGTTTTGACCTCTTTTCGGCTTTTTGCCTAAGTGTTGGCGAGTTTTGCAAACTGGCGATAACTCGGTCTTCGTATGTCGGAATCGAGTCCGTCAGTTCTAACAGCGTGTATATTACCTACAGCGGTCTATGTGTGTGTTTGCGTGTCATTGAGCGGCCGTCGGGTTTTGACCTCTTTTTGGCTTTTTGCCTAAGTGTTGGCGAGTTTTGCAAATTAGGCGATAACTTCGGTCTCCGTATATCGGAATCGAGTCCGTCAGTTCTAAAGCGTGTATATTACCTCTGGCGGTGCTATGTGTGTGTTTGCGTGTCATTGGACGGCCGATCACGGTTTTGACCTCTTTTTGGCTTTTTGCCTAAGTGTTGGCGAGTTTTGCAAAGTGGGCGATAACTCGGTCTCCGTAAGTCGTAATCGAGTCCCGTCAGTTCTAACGCGTTAATATTGCCTACGCGGTGCTATGTGTGTGTTTATGTGTCATTCGGATGGCCGTCGTCACGGTTTTGACCTCTTTTTGGCTTTTTGCCTAAGTGTTGGCGAGTTTTAAAAAGCTGGCGATAACTTCGGTCTCCGTATATCGGAATCGAGTCCGTCGAGTTCTAGCAGCGTGTCTATTACCTCTAGCGGTGCTATATGTGTGTTGTGCGTGTCATTCGGACGGCCGTCACGGTTTTGACCTCTTTTTGGCTTTTTGCCTAAGTGTTGGCGAGTTTTGCAAACTGGCGATAACTTTCGGTCTCGTATGTCGAATCGAGTCCGTCGGTTCTAACAGCGTGTCTATTACCTACGCGGTGCTATGTGTGTGTTTGCGTGTCATTCGGACGGCCGTTACGGGTTTTGACCTCTTTTTCGGCTTTTTGCCTAAGTGTTGGCGAGTTTTGCAAACTGGCGATAACTCGGTCTCCGTATATCGGAATCGAGTCCGTCGGTTCTAACAGCGTGTATATTACCTACAGCGGTGATATATGTGTGTGTTTGCGTGTCATTTTGAGCGGCGATGAGTTTTGACCTCTTTTTGGCTTTTTGCCTAAGTGTTGGCGAGTTTTGCAAAGTAGGCGATAACTCGGTCTCCGTATGTCGGAATCGAGTCCGTCAGTTCTAACGCGTGTATATTGCCTACGCGGTGCTATGTGTGTGTTTGCGTGTCATTGAGATGCCCGTCACGGTTTTGACCTCTTTTTGGCTTTTTGCCTAAGTGTTGGCGAGTTTTGCAAAGCTGGCGATAACTTTCGGTCTCCGTATGTTGGAATCGAGTCCGTCAGTTCTAGCAGCGTGTCTATTACCTACAGCGGTGCTATGTGTGTTTTGCGTGTCATTCGAATGATCCGATCGGGTTTTGACCTCTTTTTGACTTTTTGCCTAAGTGTTGGCGAGTTTTGCAAACTAAGCGATAACTTCGGTCTCCGTATGTCGGAATCGAGTCCGTCAGTTCTAGCAGCGTGTATATTACCTACTGCGGTGCTGCTATGTGTGTTTGCGTGTCATTGGACGGCCGATCACGAGTTTTGACCTCTTTTTGATTTTTTTGCCTAAGTGTTGGCGAGTTTTGCAAAGTGGGCGATAACTTTCGGTCTCCGTATGTCGGAATCGAGTCCGTCGGTTCTAACGCGTGTATATTGCCTACAGCGGTGCTATGCGTGTTTGCGTGTCATTCGAGCGGCCGTCTGGTTTTGACCTCTTTTTGACTTTTTGCCTAAGTGTTGGCGAGTTTTGCAAACTGGCGATAACTTTCGGTCTTCGTATGTCGGAATCGAGTCCGTCGGTTCTAACAGCGTGTATATATTACTACAGCGATTGCTATATGTGTTTTTGCGTGTCATTCGGACGGCCGATCACGGGTTTTGACCTCTTTTTGACTTTTTTGCCTAAGTGTTGGCGAGTTTTGCAACTGGCGATAACTTTCGGTCTCCGTATTTGGAATCGAGTCCGTCATTTCTAGCAGCGTGTATATTACCTACAGCGGTGCTATGTATGTGTTTGCGTGTCATTGACGGCCGATGGGGTTTTGACCTCTTTTTGACTTTTTGCCTAAGTGTTGGCGAGTTTTTTGCAAGCTGGGCGATAACTTCGGTCTCCGTATATCGGAATCGAGTCCGTCAGTTCTAACGCGTGTCTATTACCTACGCTGTGATTCTATATGCGTGTTTGCGTGTCATTCGGACGGCCGTCTGGTTTTGACCTCTTTTTCGGCTTTTTGCCTAAGTGTTGGCGAGTTTTGCAAACTAGGCGATAACTCGGTCTCCGTATATCGGAATCGAGTCCGTCAGTTCTAACGCGTGTATATTATTACCTACTGCGATTGCTATATGCTATGTGCGTGTTTGCGTGTCATTCGGACGGCCGTCGGGTTTTGACCTCTTTTTGGCTTTTGCCTAAGTGTTGGCGAGTTTTGCAAACTAGGCGATAACTTTCGGTCTCCGTATGTTGGAATCGAGTCCGTCAGTTCTTCTAGCGTGTATATTGCCTACAGCGGTGCTATGTGTGTGTTTGCGTGTCATTGGACGGCCGTCTGGTTTTGACCTCTTTTTGACTTTTTGCCTAAGTGTTGGCGAGTTTTGCAAACTGGCGATAACTTTCGGTCTCGTATGTCGGAATCGAGTCCGTCGAGTTCTAACAGCGTGTATATTACCTCTGGCGGTCTTTATGTGTGTGTTTGCGTGTCATTCGGACGGCCGATACGGGTTTTGACCTCTTTTTCGGCTTTTTGCCTAAGTGTTGGCGAGTTTTGCAAACTGGGCGATAACTTCGGTCTCCGTATGTCGAATCGAGTCCGTCGGTTCTAGCAGCGTGTATATTACCTATGCGGTGCTATGTGTGTGTTTGCGTGTCATTTGGACGGCCGTTGCGGTTTTGACCTCTTTTTTGGCTTTTTGCCTAAGTGTTGGCGAGTTTTGCAAACTGGGCGATAACTCGGTCTCCGTATGTCGGAATCGAGTCCGTCGAGTTCTAACGCGTGTATATACCCTACTGGCGGTGCTTTATGTGTGTGTTTGCGTGTCATTCGGACGGACGGCCGTCTGAGGTTTTGACCTCTTTTTGACTTTTTGCCTAAGTGTTGGCGAGTTTTGCAAAGTGGGCGATAACTTTCGGTCTCCGTATGTCGAATCGAGTCCGTCAGTTCTAGCAGCGTGTATATTGCCTATCTGGCGGTGCTATGTGTGTGTTTGCGTGTCATTGAGCGGCCGATCGGTTTTGACCTCTTTTTGACTTTTTTGCCTAAGTGTTGGCGAGTTTTGCAAAGCTGGCGATAACTTTCGGTCTCCGTATGTCGAATCGAGTCCGTCAGTTCTAACAGCGTGTCTATTACCCTATGCGGTGCTATGTGTGTGTTTGCGTGTCATTGGACGGCCGTCACGGGTTTTGACCTCTTTTTTGGGCTTTTGCCTAAGTGTTGGCGAGTTTTGCAAAGCTGGCGATAACTTTCGGTCTCCGTATATCGGAATCGAGTCCGTCATTTTCTAGCAGCGTGTATATTACCTACAGCGGTTGCTATGTGTGTTTGCGTGTCATTGGACGGCCGATCGTGGGTTTTGACCTCTTTTTGACTTTTTGCCTAAGTGTTGGCGAGTTTTGCAAACTGGGCGATAACTCGGTCTCCGTATATCGGAATCGAGTCCGTCGAGTTCTAACAGCGTGTCTATTACCTACTGCGGTGCTATGTGCGTGTTTGCGTGTCATTTCGGGGCCGTCGGGTTTTGACCTCTTTTTCGGCTTTTTGCCTAAGTGTTGGCGAGTTTTGCAAAGCTGATGGCGATAACTTTCGGTCTCCGTATGTCGGAATCGAGTCCGTCGATTTCTAGCGTGTAATACGTACCCTACAGCGGTGCTATGTGCGTGTTTGCGTGTCATTAGGACGGCCGATCACGGGTTTGACCTCTTTTTGGCTTTTTGCCTAAGTGTTGGCGAGTTTTGCAAACTAAGGCGATAACTTCGGTCTCCGTATGTCGGAATCGAGTCCGTCGGTTCTAGCAGCGTGTATATTGCCTACAGCGGTGCTATATGTGTGTGTTTGCGTGTCATTGGATGACCCGTCACGGTTTTGACCTCTTTTTGGCTTTTTTGCCTAAGTGTTGGCGAGTTTTTGCAAAGTGGCGATAACTTTCGGTCTCCGTATATCGTCGAATCGAGTCCGTCGGTTTCTTAGCGTGTATATTGCCTCCTGGCGGTGCTATGTGTGTGTTTGCGTGTCATTGGACGGCCGTCTGGTTTTGACCTCTTTTTGACTTTTTGCCTAAGTGTTGGCGAGTTTTGCAAACTAGGCGATAACTTTCGGTCTCGTATGTCGAGAATCGAGTCCGTCGGTTCTAGCGCGTGTATATTACCCTCAGCGGTGCTATATGTGTGTTTGCGTGTCATTGGACGGCCGATCGTCGGGTTTTGACCTCTTTTTGACTTTTTGCCTAAGTGTTGGCGAGTTTTTTTGCAAACCTAGGCGATAACTTTCGGTCTCCGTATATCCGGAATCGAGTCCGTCATTTCTAACAGTGTATATTACCTCTGGCGGTGCTATGTGTGTGTTTGCGTGTCATTCGGAATGGCCGTCACGGTTTTGACCTCTTTTTGGCTTTTTGCCTAAGTGTTGGCGAGTTTTGCAAAACTGGCGATAACTTTCGGTCTCCGTATGTTGGAATCGAGTCCGTCGGTTCTAACAGCGTGTATATTGCCTCTGGTGGTATGTGTGTGTTTTGCGTGTCATTGGACGGCCGATCGGGTTTTGACCTCTTTTTGACTTTTTGCCTAAGTGTTGGCGAGTTTTGCAAAGTGGCGATAACTTTCGGTCTCCGTATGTCGGAATCGAGTCCGTCAGTTCTTAGCGTGTATATTATACTACTGCGGTCTTATATGTGTGTGTTTGCGTGTCATTCGGAGCGGCCGTCTGGGGTTTTGACCTCTTTTTGGCTTTTTGCCTAAGTGTTGGCGAGTTTTGCAAAGCTAGGCGATAACTTCGGTCTCCGTATATCGAATCGAGTCCGTCGGTTCTAAGCGTGTCTATTACCTGCTGTGGTGCTATGTGTGTGTTTGCGTGTCATTCGGACGGCCGTCTGGTTTTGACCTCTTTTTTGGCTTTTTTGCCTAAGTGTTGGCGAGTTTTGCAAACTGGCGATAACTTTCGGTCTCGTATGTCGGAATCGAGTCCGTCATTTCTAGCAGCGTGTATATTACCCTACTGTGGTTGCTATGTGTGTGTTTGCGTGTCATTGGACGGCCGTCTGGGTTTTGACCTCTTTTTGACTTTTTGCCTAAGTGTTGGCGAGTTTTGCAAAGTGGCGATAACTTTCGGTCTCCGTATGTCGAATCGAGTCCGTCGGTTTCTAGCGTGTATATTGCCTACAGCGGTGCTATGTGCGTGTTTGTGTGTCATTCGGACGTGTCATTGGCCGTCGTCGGGTTTTGACCTCTTTTTGACTTTTTGCCTAAGTGTTGGCGAGTTTTGCAAAGCTGGGCGATAACTTTCGGTCTCCGTATGTCGAATCGAGTCCGTCGAGTTCTAACAGCGTGTATATTACCTCTGCGGTGCTATGTGCGTGTGTTTGCGTGTCATTGGACGGCCGATCGGGTTTTGACCTCTTTTGGCTTTTTTGCCTAAGTGTTGGCGAGTTTTGCAAGCTAGGCGATAACTTTCGGTCTCGTATGTCGGAATCGAGTCCGTCAGTTCTCGCGTGTATATACTACTACGGCGGTGCTATGTGTGTGTTTGCGTGTCATTCGGACGGCCGTCTGGTTTTGACCTCTTTTTGGCTTTTTGCCTAAGTGTTGGCGAGTTTTGCAAACTGGCGATAACTTTCGGTCTCCGTATATGTCGGAATCGAGTCCGTCGAGTTCTAACGCGTGTATATTACCCTCTTGCGGTGCTATGTGTGTGTTTGCGTGTCATTTGGATGGGCCGTCGGGTTTTGACCTCTTTTCGGCTTTTTGCCTAAGTGTTGGCGAGTTTTGCAAAGCTGGCGATAACTTTCGGTCTCCGTATGTCGGAATCGAGTCCGTCGAGTTCTAACAGCGTGTATATTACCTACTGCGGTGCTATATGTGTGTGTTTGCGTGTCATTGAGCGGCGGTCGTCACGGTTTTGACCTCTTTTTCGGCTTTTTGCCTAAGTGTTGGCGAGTTTTTGCAAACTAAGCGATAACTTTCGGTCTCCGTATGTCGGAATCGAGTCCGTCAGTTCTAGCGCAGCGTGTATATTGCCTACTGCGGTGCTATATGTGTGTTTGCGTGTCATTGGATGATGGCCCGTGCGGGTTTTGACCTCGGTTTTTTGACTTTTGCCTAAGTGTTGGCGAGTTTTGCAAACTGGCGATAACTTTCGGTCTCCGTATGTAGAATCGAGTCCGTCAGTTCTAGCGCGTGTATATTATCTCTACAGCGGTCTTTATGTGTGTGTTTGCGTGTCATTGAGGACGGCCGTCTGGTTTTGACCTCTTTTTGGCTTTTTGCCTAAGTGTTGGCGAGTTTTGCAAACTGGCGATAACTTCGGTCTCCGTCGTATATCGAATCGAGTCCGTCGGTTCTAAGCGTGTATATTACCTCTGCGGTGCTATGTGTGTGTTTGCGTGTCATTCGGACGACCCGTCACGGGTTTTGACCTCTTTTTGCTTTTTTGCCTAAGTGTTGGCGAGTTTTGCAAAGTATTGGCGATAACTTCGGTCTCCGTATGTCGGAATCGAGTCCGTCAGTTCTAGCGCGTGTATATTGCCTCTGGCGGTGCTATGTGTGTGTTTGCGTGTCATTGGACGGCCGTCACGGTTTTGACCTCTTTTTGGCTTTTTGCCTAAGTGTTGGCGAGTTTTGCAAACTGGCGATAACTTTCGGTCTCCGTATATCGGAATCGAGTCCGTCAGTTCTAGCAGCGTGTATATTACCTCACTGCGGTGCTATGTGTGGTGTTTGCGTGTCATTCGGATGGCCGTCACGAGTTTTGACCTCTTTTGGCTTTTTGCCTAAGTGTTGGCGAGAGTTTTGCAAAGCTGGCGATAACTTTCGGTCTCCGTGTATGTCGGAATCGAGTCCGTCAGTTCTAGCGTGTATATTACCTACTGCGGTCTTATGTGCGTGTTTGCGTGTCATTGGACGGCCGTCACGGGTTTTGACCTCTTTTTGGCTTTTTGCCTAAGTGTTGGCGAGTTTTGCAAACTAGGCGATAACTTCGGTCTCCGTATGTCGGAATCGAGTCCGTCGAGTTCTAACGCGTGTATATTACCCTACAGCGCGGTGCTATGTGCGTGTTTGCGTGTCATTGACGGCCGATCGGGTTTTGACCTCTTTTTGGCTTTTTGCCTAAGTGTTGGCGAGTTTTGCAAACTAGGCGATAACTTCGGTCTCCGTATATCGGAATCGAGTCCGTCAGTTCTAGCAGCGTGTATTATATACCTCTATGTGTGCATTCATGCGTGTCGTCTCGCGAGTGTGCTTTTGCTATGTGTGTTTTTGCGTGTCATTGGATGATCCGTCGTCGGGTTTTGACCTCTTTTTCGTTTTTTTGCCTAAGTGTTGGCGAGTTTTGCAAAGTGGCGATACTTTCGGTCTCCGTATCTCGGAATCGAGTCCGTCAGTTCTAGCGCGTGTATATTACCTACAGCGGTGCTATATGTGTGTTTGCGTGTCATTGGACGGCCGTCGTCGGGTTTTGACCTCTTTTTGGCTTTTTGCCTAAGTGTTGGCGAGTTTTGCAAACTAGGCGATAACTTTCGGTCTCCGTATGTCGAATCGAGTCCGTCAGTTCTAGCAGCGTGTATATTGCCTCAGTGGTGCTATATGTGTGTTTGCGTGTCATTGGATGACCCGATCACGGGTTTGACCTCTTTTTGACTTTTTGCCTAAGTGTTGGCGAGTTTTTTGCAAGCTGGCGATAACTTTCGGTCTCCGTATGTCGAATCGAGTCCGTCGGTTCTAGCGTGTATATTACCTCTGGCGGTGCTATGTGCGTGTTTGCGTGTCATTCGGACGGCCGTCTGGTTTTGACCTCTTTTTGGCTTTTTGCCTAAGTGTTGGCGAGTTTTGCAAAGCTGGCGATAACTTTCGGTCTCCGTATATATCGGAATCGAGTCCGTCGGTTCTAGCAGTGTATATTGCCTCTCTGCGGTGCTATGTGTGTGTTTGCGTGTCATTCATTGAGGATTGACGCCGTCGGGTTTTGACCTCTTTTTGGCTTTTTTGCCTAAGTGTTGGCGAGTTTTGCAAAGCTAGGCGATAACTTCGGTCTCCGTATATCGGAATCGAGTCCGTCAGTTCTAACAGCGTGTCTATTACCTACAGCGGTGCTATATGTGTGTTTGCGTGTCATTCGGACGGCCGTCTGGTTTTGACCTCTTTTTGGCTTTTTTGCCTAAGTGTTGGCGAGTTTTGCAAAGCTGGCGATAACTTTCGGTCTCCGTATGTCGAATCGAGTCCGTCAGTTCTAGCGCGTGTATATTACCTCAGCGGTGCTATGTGCGTGTTTTGCGTGTCATTGGACGGCCGTCACGGGTTTTGACCTCTTTTTGGCTTTTTGCCTAAGTGTTGGCGAGTTTTGCAAACTGGCGATAACTTTCGGTCTCCGTATGTCGGAATCGAGTCCGTCGGTTCTAGCGCGTGTATATTGCCTCTACGGTGCGGTCTTATGTGTGTGTTTGCGTGTCATTCGGATGGCCGTGATGAGTTTTGACCCTTTTTTGGCTTTTTGCCTAAGTGTTGGCGAGTTTTGCAAACTGGGCGATAACTTTCGGTCTCCGTATATGTTGGAATCGAGTCCGTCAGTTCTAACGCGTGTATATTATCTCTGCGGTGATTGCTGTGTGTGTGTTTGCGTGTCATTCGAGCGGCCGTCTCGGGTTTTGACCTCTTTTGGCTTTTTGCCTAAGTGTTGGCGAGTTTTGCAAAGCTGGCGATAACTTCGGTCTCCGTATATATGTCGGAATCGAGTCCGTCGGTTTAGCAGCGTATCTATTACCTACATGCGGATTGCTATGTGTGTGTTTGCGTGTCATTCGGACGGCCGTGCGGGTTTGACCTCTTTTGGCTTTTTGCCTAAGTGTTGGCGAGTTTTGCAAAGTGGCGATAACTTCGGTCTCCGTATGTCGGAATCGAGTCCGTCAGTTCTCTAGCGTGTATACTATTGCCTACAGCGGTGCTATGTGTGTGTTTGCGTGTCATTTGGATGGCCCGTCTCGGAGTTTTGACCTCTTTTACGGCTTTTTTGCCTAAGTGTTGGCGAGTTTTGCAAAAGCTGGCGATACTTTCGGTCTATATATCGGAATCGAGTCCGTCGGTTCTAAGCGTGTATATATACCTCTGGTGCTATATGTGTGTTTGCGTGTCATTGATGACGGCCGTCTGACGGTTTGTTTGACCTCTTTTGGCTTTTTGCCTAAGTGTTGGCGAGTTTTGCAAAGCTAGGCGATAACTTTCGGTCTCCGTATGTCGGAATCGAGTCCGTCGGTTCTAGCAGCGTGTATATTACCTACAGCGGTGCTATGTGTGTGTTTGCGTGTCATTGGACGGCCGTCTGGTTTTGACCTCTTTTTGACTTTTTGCCTAAGTGTTGGCGAGTTTTGCAAAGTGGCGATAACTTTCGGTCTCCGTATGTCGGAATCGAGTCCGTCGAGTTCTAAAGCGTGTATATTGCCCTCTGCGGTGCTATATGTGTGTTTGCGTGTCATTCGACGGGCCGTCTGGTTTTGACCTCTTTTTGGCTTTTTGCCTAAGTGTTGGCGAGTTTTGCAAAGCTGGCGATAACTTTCGGTCTCCGTATATGTCGGAATCGAGTCCGTCAGTTCTAGCGCGTGTATATTACCTACCGGTGCTATGTGTGTGTTTGCGTGTCATTCGGATGGCCGTCTGGTTTTGACCTCTTTTTTGGCTTTTTGCCTAAGTGTTGGCGAGTTTTGCAAACTAGGCGATAACTTCGGTCTCCGTATATCGGAATCAGTCCGTCAGTTCTAGCAGCGTGTATATTGCCCTGGCGGTGCTATGTGTGTGTTTGCGTGTCATTCGGATGGCCGTCGGGTTTTGACCTCTTTTTCGGTTTTTTGCCTAAGTGTTGACGAGTTTTGCAAAGTGGGCGATAACTCGGTCTCCGTATGTCGGAATCGAGTCCCGTCAGTTCTAACGCGTGTATATTACCTACACGGTGCTGTGTGTGTGTTTACGTGGTATTCGAACGGCCGATACGAGTTTTGACCTCTTTTTCGGCTTTTTGCCTAAGTGTTGGCGAGTTTTGCAAACTAGGCGATAATTCGGTCTCCGTATATCGGAATCGAGTCCGTCAGTTCTTAGCGTGTATGTATTACCTCTGCGGTGCTATATGTGTGTGTTTGCGTGTCATTGACGGCCGATACGAGTTTTGACCTCTTTTTCGGCTTTTTGCCTAAGTGTTGGCGAGTTCTGCAAACTAGGCGATAATTCGGTCTCCGTATATCGGAATCGAGTACCGTTAGTTCTAACGCATGTCTATTACCTAGGTAGTGCTATGTGTGTGTTTGCGTGTCATTCGGACGGTCGATGCGGGTTTTGACCTCTTTTTCGGCTTTTTGCCTAAGTGTTGACGAGTTTTGCAAACTGGGCGATAACTTTCGGTCTCCGTATGTCGGAATCGAGTCCGTCGGTTCTAGCAGCGTGTATATTACCTCTGCGGTGCTATGTGTGTGTTTGCGTGTCATTTGAGACGGCCGTCACGGTTTTGACCTCTTTTTGGCTTTTTGCCTAAGTGTTGGCGAGTTTTGCAAACTAAGGCGATAACTTCGGTCTCCGTATGTCGGAATCGAGTCCGTCAGTTTTAGCGCGTGTATTACCTCGCGGTGCTATATGTGTGTTTGCGTGTCATTGGACGGCGGCCGTCACGGTTTTGACCTCTTTTTGATTTTTTTGCCTAAGTGTTGGCGAGTTTTGCAAACTAGGCGATAACTTTCGGTCTCCGTATGTCGGAATCGAGTCCGTCAGTTCTAAGCGTGTATATTACCTACAGCGGTGCTATGTGTGTGTTTGCGTGTCATTGATGGCCGATCGGTTTTGACCTCTTTTTGGCTTTTTGCCTAAGTGTTGGCGAGTTTTGCAAAGCTAGGCGATAACTTTCGATCTCCGTATATCGAATCGAGTCCGTCGGTTTCTAACGCGTGTATATTACCCTCTGCGGTGCTATGTGTGTGTTTGCGTGTCATTCGGACGGCCGGTGCGGGTTTTGACCTCTTTTTTGGACTTTTTGCCTAAGTGTTGGCGAGTTTTGCAAACTGGGCGATAACTCGGTCTCCGTATGTCGGAATCGAGTCCGTCGAGTTCTAGCGTGTATATTACCTCAGCGGTGCTATGTGTGTGTTTGCGTGTCATTCGGACGGCCGTCTGGTTTTGACCTCTTTTTGACTTTTTTGCCTAAGTGTTGGCGAGTTTTGCAAAGCTGGGCGATAACTTTCGGTCTCCGTATGTCGGAATCGAGTCGTCAGTTCTAACTGCGTGTATATTACCTCTGGCGGTGCTATGTGCGTGTTTGCGTGTCATTGGACGGCCGTCGGGTTTGACCTCTTTTTGACTTTTTGCCTAAGTGTTGGCGAGTTTTGCAAAGCTAGGCGATAACTTTCGGTCTCCGTATGTCGGAATCGAGTCCGTCGGTTCTAATAGCGTGTATATCAATTTACCTCTGGCGGTGCTATGTGCGTGTTTGCGTGTCATTCGGAAGGCCGTCGGGTTTTGACCTCTTTTTGGCTTTTTGCCTAAGTGTTGGCGAGTTTTGCAAACTAGGCGATAACTCGGTCTCCGTATGTCGGAATCGAGTCCGTCAGTTCTAACAGCGTGTATATTACCTACGCGGTGCTATGTGTGTGTTTGCGTGTCATTGGATGGCCGTCTTTGGTTTTGACCTCTTTTTCGGCTTTTTGCCTAAGTGTTGGCGAGTTTTGCAAACTGGGCGATAACTCGGTCTCCGTATATCGGAATCGAGTCCCGTCAGTTCTAACACGTGTCTATTACCTACGCGGTGCTATATGTGTGTTTGCGTGTCATTCGGAAGGCCGATGCGAGTTTTGACCTCTTTTTTGGCTTTTTGCCTAAGTGTTGGCGAGTTTTGCAAACTGGGCGATAACTCGGTCTCCGTATGTCGGAATCGAGTCCGTCGGTTCTAGCAGCGTGTATATTACCTACAGCGGTGTTATGTGTGTGTTTGCGTGTCATTCGGATGGCCGGCGTCGGTTTTGACCTCTTTTTGACTTTTTGCCTAAGTGTTGGCGAGTTTTGCAAAGCTGGCGATAACTTTCGGTCTCCGTATGTCGGAATCGAGTCCGTCAGTTCTAACAGCGTGTGTATATTACCTCTGCGGTGCTATATGTGTGTGTTTGCGTGTCATTCGGATGGCCGCGATGGGTTTTGACCTCTTTTTGGCTTTTTTGCCTAAGTGTTGGCGAGTTTTGCAAACTGGCGATAACTTCGGTCTCCGTATGTCGAATCGAGTCCGTCGATTTAACAGCGCGTGTATATTACCCTCTGCGGTGCTTATGTGTGTGTTTGCGTGTCATTCGGACGGCCGATGCGGGTTTTGACCTCTTTTTCGACTTTTTGCCTAAGTGTTGGCGAATTTTGCAAACTAGGCGATAACTCGGTCTACTTATGTCGGTATCGAGTTCCGTCAGTTCTAACGCGTGTATATTGCCTACGCGGTGCTATGTGTGTTTTTGCGTGTCATTGAGACGGGCCGTCTGGTTTTTACCTCTTTTTCGGCTTTTTGCCTAAGTGTTGGCGAGTTTTGCAAAGCTGGCGATAACTTCGGTCTCCGTATGTCGGAATCGAGTCCGTCATTTCTAGCGCGCGTGTATATTACCTCTCAGCGGTGCTATGTGTGTTTTGCGTGTCATTGGACCGCCCGATCGGGTTTTGACCTCTTTTTGGCTTTTTTTGCCTAAGTGTTGGCGAGTTTTGCAAAGCTGGCGATAACTTTCGGTCTCCGTATATATCGGAATCGAGTCCGTCGGTTCTAAGCGCGTGTATATTACCCTACGGTGCTATGTGTGTGTTTGCGTGTCATTCGGACGGCCAGTTCTGGTTTTGACCTCTTTTTCGGCTTTTTGCCTAAGTGTTGGCGAGTTTTGCAAACTGGGCGATAACTCGGTCTCCGTATGTCGGAATCGAGTCCAGTCAGTTCTAACAGCGTGTATATTGCCTACTGCGGTGCTATGTGTGTGTTTGCGTGTCATTGGACGGCCGATCTGGTTTTGACCTCTTTTTGGCTTTTTGCCTAAGTGTTGGCGAGTTTTGCAAGCTGGGCGATAACTTTCGGTCTCCGTATGTGGAATCGAGTCCGTCAGTTCTAACAGCGTGTATATTACCTACAGCGGTGCTATGTGTGTGTTTGCGTGTCATTCGGACGGCCGATCGGGTTTTGACCTCTTTTTGACTTTTTTGCCTAAGTGTTGGCGAGTTTTGCAAAGTGGGCGATAACTTCGGTCTCCGTATATGTCGAATCGAGTCCGTCGGTTCTAACGCGTGTATATTACCTACAGCGGTGCTATGTGTGTGTTTGCGTGTCATTGAGCGGCCGATGCGGGTTTTGACCTCTTTTTGGCTTTTTGCCTAAGTGTTGGCGAGTTTTTGCAAATTGGCGATAACTTCGGTCTCCGTATATATCGAATCGAGTCCGTCGGTTCTAGCAGCGTGTATATTACCTACGGCGGTGCTATGTGTGTGTTTGCGTGTCATTGGATGGCCGATCACGGGTTTTGACCTCTTTTTCGACTTTTTGCCTAAGTGTTGGCGAGTTTTGCAAAGTGGGCGATAACTTTCGGTCTCCGTATGTCGAATCGAGTCCGTCGAGTTCTAGCAGCGTGTATATTACCTACAGCGGTGCTATGTGTGTGTTTGCGTGTCATTCGGACGGCCGTCTGGTTTTGACCTCTTTTTTGGCTTTTTGCCTAAGTGTTGGCGAGTTTTGCAAAGTGGGCGATAACTCGGTCTCCGTATGTCGGAATCGAGTCCCGTCAGTTCTAACGCGTGTATATTGCCTACGCGGTGCTATGTGTGTGTTTGCGTGTCATTCGGATGGCCGAGGCGGGTTTTGACCTCTTTTTTGGCTTTTTGCCTAAGTGTTGGCGAGTTTTGCAAAGTGGGCTATAACTTGGTCTCCCTATGTAGGAATCGAGTCCCGTCAGTTCTAACGCGTGTATATTGCCTACGCGGTGCTATGTGTGTGGTTGTGTGTCATTCGGACGGCCGTCACGGTTTTGACCTCTTTTTGGCTTTTTGCCTAAGTGTTGGCGAGTTTTGCAAAGCTAGGCGATAACTTTCGGTCTCCGTATGTCGGAATCGAGTCCGTCATTTCGCTAAGCGTGTATATTACCTCTACAGCGGTGCTGCTATGTGTGTTTGCGTGTCATTGGACGGCCGTCTTGGTTTTGACCTCTTTTTTGGCTTTTTTGCCTAAGTGTTGGCGAGTTTTGCAAAGCTGGGCGATAACTTTCGGTCTCCGTATATCGGAATCGAGTCCGTCGGTTCTAGCGCGTGTCTATTACCTACAGCGGTGCTATATGTGTGTTTGCGTGTCATTCGGATGGCCGATCACGGTTTTGACCTCTTTTTGGCTTTTTGCCTAAGTGTTGGCGAGTTTTGCAAAGCTGGCGATAACTTTCGGTCTCCGTATGTCGAATCGAGTCCGTCGAGTTCTAGTTCTAAGCAGCGTGTATATTATTACCTCAGCGGTGTTATGTGCGTGTTTGCGTGTCATTCGGACGGCCGATCACGGTTTTGACCTCTTTTTGACTTTTTGCCTAAGTGTTGGCGAGTTTTGCAAAGCTGGCGATAACTTCGGTCTCCGTATGTCGGAATCGAGTCCGTCATTTCTAGCGTGCGTATGTATATTACTACAGCGGTGCTATGTGTGTGTTTGCGTGTCATTCGGATGGCCGGCCGTCTGGTTTTGACCTCTTTTTGGCTTTTTGCCTAAGTGTTGGCGAGTTTTGCAAGCTGGCGATAACTTCGGTCTCCGTATATCGAATCGAATCGAGTCCGTCGGTTCTAACGCGTGTCTATTACCTACGCGGTGCTATGTGCGTGTTTGCGTGTCATTCGGACGGCCGATGCGAGTTTTGACCTCTTTTCGGCTTTTTGCCTAAGTGTTGGCGAGTTTTGCAAACTGGGCGATAACTCGGTCTCCGTATGTCGGAATCGAGTCCCGTCATTTCAAACGCGTGTATATTACCTCTTGCAGTTGCTATGTGTGTGTTTGCGTGTCATTCGGACGGCCGTCTGGTTTTGACCTCTTTTTGGCTTTTTTGCCTAAGTGTTGGCGAGTTTTGCAAACTAAGCGATAACTTTCGGTCTCCGTATGTCGGAATCGAGTCCGTCAGTTCTAACGCGTGTATATTATTACCTCAGCGGTGCTATGTGTGTGTTTGCGTGTCATTGGACGACCGGTCGTCGGGTTTTGACCTCTTTTCGGCTTTTTTTGCCTAAGTGTTGGCGAGTTTTGCAAACTGGCGATAACTTTCGGTCTCCGTATATGAATCGAATCGAGTCCGTCAGTTCTAGCGCGTGTATATTACCTCTGCGGTGCTATGTGTGTGTTTGCGTGTCATTCGGACGGCCGTCGGGTTTTGACCTCTTTTTGGCTTTTTGCCTAAGTGTTGGCGAGTTTTGCAAAGTAGGCGATAACTTTCGGTCTCTCCGTATATCGAATCGATCGAGTCCGTCAGTTCTAATGCGTGTATATTACCTACGCGGTGCTATGTGCGTGTTTGCGTGTCATTCGGACGGCCGATTCAGGTTTTGACCTCTTTTTGGCTTTTTGCCTAAGTGTTGGCGAGTTTTGCAAACTGGGCGATAACTCGGTCTCCGTATGTCGGAATCGAGTCCGTCGGTTCTAACGCGTGTGTATATTGCCTACTGCGGTGCTATGTGTGTGTGTGCGTGTCATTCGGACGGCCGTCGGGTTTTGACCTCAGGTTTTTTTTGGCTTTTTGCCTAAGTGTTGGCGAGTTTTGCAAAGTAGGCGATAACTTTCGGTCTCCGTATATCGGAATCGAGTCCGTCAGTTCTAGCAGCGTGTATTACCTACAGCGGTGCTATGTGTGTGTGTTTGCGTGTCATTGAGACGGCCGATCACGGTTTTGACCTCTTTTTGGTTTTTGCCTAAGTGTTGGCGAGTTTTACAAATTAGGGCGATAACTTCGGTCTCCGTATATATCGGAATCGAGTCCGTCGGTTCTAAGCGCGTGTATATTACCTCTGGCGGTGCTATGTGTGTGTGTTGCGTGTCATTCGGACGGTCGTCACGGGTTTTGACCTCTTTTTTGGCTTTTTGCCTAAATGTTGGCGAGTTTTGCAAACTAGGCGATAACTCGGTCTCCGTATATCGGAATCGAGTCCCGTCAGTTCTAACGCGTGTATATTACCTACGCGGTGCTATGTGTGTGTTTGCGTGTCATTCGGACGGCCGATGCGGGTTTTGACCTCTTTTTTGGCTTTTTGCCTAAATGTTGGCGAGTTTTGCAAACTGGGCGATAACTCGGTCTCCGTATGTCGGAATCGAGTCCCGTCAGTTCTAACAGCGTGTATATTACCTCTGGCGGTGCTATGTGCGTGTTTGCGTGTCATTGAGGACGGCCGTCACGGGTTTTGACCTCTTTTTTGACTTTTTGCCTAAGTGTTGGCGAGTTTTGCAAGCTGGCGATAACTTCGGTCTCCGTATGTCAGAATCGAGTCCCGTCAGTTCTAACGCGTGTATATTGCCTACGCGGTGCTATGTGTGTGTTTGCGTGTCATTCGGACGGCCGATGCGGGTTTTGACCTCTTTTTCGGCTTTTTGCCTAAGTGTTGGCGAGTTTTGCAAACTGGGCGATACTTTCGGTCTCCGTATGTCGGAATCGAGTCCGTCAGTTCTAACAGCGTGTATATTACCTACAGCGGTGCTATGTGTGTGTGTTTGCGTGTCATTTAGGACGGCCGTCACGGTTTTGACCTCTTTTCGGCTTTTTTGCCCTAAGTGTTGGCGAGTTTTGCAAAGTGGGCGATAACTTTCGGTCTCCGTATGTCGGAATCGAGTCCGTCGTCAGTTCTAAGCGTGTATATTGCTACTGCGGATTGCTATATGTGTGTTTGCGTGTCATTGAGCGGCCGATCGAGTTTTGACCTCTTTTTGACTTTTTGCCTAAGTGTTGGCGAGTTTTGCAAGCTGGGCGATAACTTCGGTCTCCGTATGTCGGAATCGAGTCCGTCGGTTCTAACGCGTGTATATTACCTACCTCGCGATTGCTATATGTGTGTTTGCGTGTGTCATTCGGACGGCCGTCGTTTTGACCTCTTTTTTGGCTTTTTGCCTAAGTGTTGGCGAGTTTTGCAAACTAGGCGATAACTCGGTCTCCGTATGTCGGAATCGAGTCCCGTCAGTTCTAACGCGTGTCTATTACCTACGCGGTGCTATGTGCGTGTTTGCGTGTCATTCGGACGGCCGATGCGAGTTTTGACCTCTTTTTCGGCTTTTTGCCTAAGTGTTGGCGAGTTTTGCAAACTGGGCGATAACTCGGTCTCCGTATGTCGGAATCGAGTCCGTCAGTTCTAACGCGTGTATATTTACTCGCGGTGCTATGTGTGTGTTGCGTGTCATTCGGACGGCCGATCGGGTTTTGACCTCTTTTTCGGTTTTTTGCCTAAGTGTTGGCGAGTTTTGCAAACTGGCGATAACTTCGGTCTCCGTATATCGGAATCGAGTCCGTCAGTTCTAGCGCGTGTCTATTACCTACAGCGGTGCTATATGTGTGTGTTTGCGTGTCATTGGAGTCCGATCTGAGTTTTGACCTCTTTTTCGGCTTTTTGCCTAAGTGTTGGCGAGTTTTGCAAACTGGGCGATAACTCGGTCTCCGTATGTCGGAATCGAGTCCGTCAGTTCTAACGCGTGTATATTACCTACGCGGTGCTATGTGCGTGTTTGCGTGTCATTCGGACGGCCAATGCGAGTTTTGACCTCTTTTTTGGCTTTTTGCCTAAGTGTTGGCGAGTTTTGCAAACTGGCGATAACTTTCGATCTCCGTATGTCGAAATCGAGTCCGTCAGTTCTAAAGCGTGTATATTACCTCTGGCGGTGCTATATGTGTGTTTGCGTGTCATTCGACGCGGCGGTGCGGGTTTTGACCTCTTTTTGGCTTTTTGCCTAAGTGTTGGCGAGTTTTGCAAACTGGCGATAACTTCGGTCTCCGTATATCGAAATCGAGTCCGTCAGTTCTAACAGCGTGTATATTACCTACAGCGGTCTTATATGTGTGTTTGCGTGTAATTGGACGTCCGATGCGGGTTTTGACCTCTTTTTCGACTTTTTTGCTAAGTGTTGGCGAATTTTGCAAACTAGGCGATAACTCGGTCTACTTATGTCGGTATCGAGTTCCGTCAGTTCTAACGCGTGTATATTGCCTACGCGGTGCTATGTGTGTTTTTGCGTGTCATTCGGACGGCCGATGCGGGTTTTGAACTCTTTTTCGGCTTTTGCCAAAGTGTTGGCGAGTTTTGCAAACTAGGCGATAACTCGGTCTCCGTATGTCGGAATCGAGTCCCGTCAGTTCTAACGCGTGTCTATTACCTACGCAGTGCTATGTGTGTGTTTTGCGTGTCATTCGGACGTGCCGTGCGGTTTTGACCTCTTTTTCTACTTTTTTCCTAAGTGTTGGCGAGTTTTGCAAAGTGGCGATAACTTTCGGTCTCCGTATGTCGGAATCGAGTCCCGTTCAACTCTAGCGTGTATATTATTATCTACGTGGTGCTGTGTGTGTGTTTGCGTGTATTGGACGGCCGATCGGGTTTTGACCTCTTTTTGGCTTTTTTGCCTAAGTGTTGGCGAGTTTTGCAAATTAAGCGATAACTTCGGTCTCTCGTATATATCGAATCGAGTCCGTCAGTTCTAAAGCGTGTCTATTACCTACAGCGGTTGCTATATGTGTGTGTTGCGTGTCGTGTCATTCGGACGACCGACACGGTTTTGACCTCTTTTTGGCTTTTTTGCCTAAGTGTTGGCGAGTTTTGCAAACTGGGCGATAACTTTCGGTCTCCGTATATCGGAATCGAGTCCGTTAGTTCTAATGCGTGTACATTACCTACAGCGATTGCTATGTGTGTGTTTGCGTGTCATTGAAGGCCGGCGATCAAGTTTTGACCTCTTTTTTGACTTTTTGCCTAAGTGTTGGCGAGTTTTGCAAACCTGGCGATAACTTTCGGTCTCCCAATATCGGGATCGAGTCCGTCGGTTCTAACAGCGTGTCTATTATATACTACGCGGTGCTATGTGTGTGTTTGCGTGTCATTCGGATTTGCCGCCGTCTGGTTTTGACCTCTTTTTTGGCTTTTTGCCTAAGTGTTGGCGAGTTTTGCAAACTGGGCGATAACTTCGGTCTCCGTATGTCGGAATCGAGTCCGTCGGTTCTAAGCGTGTGTATATTGCCTACTGCGGTGCTATGTGTGTGTTTGCGTGTCATTGGGACTGGCCGTCTGGGTTTTGACCTCTTTTTCGCAATTTTGCCTACTAAGTGTTGGCGAGTTTTGCAAACTGGGCGATAACTCGGTCTCCGTATGTCGGAATCGAGTCCATCATTCTAATGCGTGTATATTACCCACGCGGTGCTATGTGTGTGTTTGCGTGTCATTGAGCGGCCGATCACGGGTTTTGACCTCTTTTTCGGCTTTTTGCCTAAGTGTTGGCGAGTTTTGCAAATTAGGCGATAACTCGGTCTCCGTATATCGGAATCGAGTCCCGTCAGTTCTAATGCGTGTCTATTACCTACGCGGTGCTATGTGTGTGTTTGCGTGTCATTCGGACGGCCGATGCGGGTTTTGACTTCTGTTTCGGCTTTTTGCCTAAATGTTTGCACGTTTTACAAACTGGGCGATAACTCGGTCTCTGTATGTCGGAATTGAGTCCCGTAATTTCTAACGCGTGTATATTACCTACGCGGTTCTATGTGCCTGTCATTCGGACGGCCGATACGGGTTTTAACCTCTTTTTCGGCTTTTTGCCTAAGTGTTGGCGAGTTTTACAAACTGGGCCATATAACTCGGTCTCCGTATATCGAAATTGAGTCCCGTCAGTTTTAACACGTGTCTATTACCTACGCAGCGCTATGTGCGTGTTTGCGTGTCATTCGGAGGGCCGATGCGGGTTTTGACATCTTTTTCGGCTTTTTGCCTAAGTGTTGGCGAGTTTTGCAAAGTGGGCGATAACTCAGTCTCCATATGTCGGAATCGAGTCCCGTCAGTTCTAACGTGTTAATATTGCCTACGCGGTGCTATATGTGTGTTTGCGTGTCATTGGACGGCGACGTTTTGACCTCTTTTTTCGGCTTTTTGCCTAAGTGTTCATGTAGTTTTGCAATGTGGGCGATAACTCGGTCTCAGTATGTCGAATCGAGTCCCGTCGGTTCTAATGTAATAACAAGTGAATTTTAAGTCACCATGTATGTATGTACATTTTTTTTTACTTTGTGTTATATATGGATACATACATTTATGGATTTCATTAAAATGAAAGCCTTGTGACCTAATTATACATTAGGTAAGGATATTAAATAACCTAAGGGTTATGGTAACACGAAAAAAAGTTAGTATTTTATATGTATACTAACTTAAGTGGGTAAACTTAGTATTTCAAGTGACTAATAATTTTAAACCTAATTCTTGTAAATCTAATTAGGTTATTAGATAAAATCATATGTATAAGTAATTAAACTTCATATGATTGGAGATGAAAGCCCTAAATTATCAAATTGGGTAACATTATTAAAATTGTTGGACTATGTTTTTATCTAGCCCAAATCAATTAAAAGAAAAGCCCAAGGAAAATAAAATGTAATCCAATACTTAGCCCACTTGATTGGGGGTATTCTAGACATTTGATTAATCAAAATTGGGCATTTAAAATAAAAAGCTAAATGGTGGATATTATGAGGATCCTAAGTGGATTAATTAATCTAGCTTGTCCATTAGTAGACATGATTAAACATAAGACAATGTTGTGAGGCTCCCATTGGTTGCCACTCCATTATGCACATTTAATCATATTTAACCTAAGGTAAGTAATAATACAAAGTGTTTTACCTAATGGGCAACAAAATGATTGTGGGAGAATTAATAATGAATTGCCCATTACATTTTGAATGCACATCTCATTCTTCCAACACTTCATTCAGTATTCCAACATTTCATTTTCTCTCCATCTTCTTCATCTTCTTCTTCTATCTCTTGCTCCCAAGCTAGCCAACTTCAAAGAGAGAAAGAAAGAGAGAATTTCATCCATAGAAAAAAAAAAATATAGGAGTGCTAGTTGTTTATGCCCCTAAGTTTATTAGTTACTTTGGAAAATCAAGGAAGGTAGCCACTAAGTCAAGGTATAATGTACCTTCATCTTCTTCTCTTACCTTGTTTTGATAGCTTGAGTTTTGATGGGGTTATGTACAACTACTCAAGATACACTAGTTATACATACCATCATGCATGGAACTAAGTATCTTGAGTGTTGGATCTAAGGCTTAGAGGAAGAAAATGAGCATATGTTCTCCAAGGGTGAAAACTCTTATTTTTCTTCCACTAAATCTTGTGTAACTCAAGTTCTACAACTTTGAATTATGATCCGTCGAAGGGGGGTGCTAGATACATGAGTTATCTAGTAAACCCAAGTGGTAGATCACAAATCTAGTAAGTTTTGAAACCTTTAAGATTATTTTTCCCAAAAGCAGTCCACTTTATATGCTAAAGCTTTGAAACTCTAAATCAGCTCTTGACTTGTTTTTCATGAGGCTGTTTTGGTCAGTTCCTTGTCTTGTAAAAATCTGGAAAAATATTACAGAGGTACCTTATGAAGTTATCTACGCGTAGGAAAAAGAACGAACACGTTTCGAGTTATATATTGTGCGTAATGACTATTTCCGTAAAGGACTCCATAAATATTATCCTATGAATATCTCACTGTGTATACACTGTAAAATTCCAAAATTTTTACAGTAGCTTCATATATGTTAAGAGAGCATACCCTGAAAATTTCAGATTTTTCTGAGTAAAACTCAATTTATGAAAAATAGAGCAAGATCCGAGTGTTTTGGACACTCTAAAAATAGTAAATCATTTTCTAAAATTCTAGAAAACTTAGAGGATCATTGTTGGTTCATATTCTGTTAAAATCCAGAAGCTGAGAATTTTTGGAATCAGTTTGCTATTTTTCCTAAAAATGATTAGGTTATGAATAAAAGGAAATAAATAGTTAAATGATGCCTTTAATGAGAAAAATATGATTTTATGCTTGAATGCTCATAATATATTATATCATGACTATCTTAGGGCATTTTGGTAATTTATAATAATAAATATTACTTATGACCTTTTATGGATATTAAATAAGAGGTTATTAAAGGATGAACAATTAGAATAAATTGTTTATTAATTTAATAAATCATTGGAATATTATTATAATACTAATAATATTATAATATGATGTTGTTATGTAAATAAAAATATTAGATTAGAGTATTATTATTAAATAATAATATTCGAGATTAAATAAAATATTATTAAATGATTAATAATATTAGTAGTGAATAAAATATTATTAAATGATTAATAATATTAGTAAATGAATAAAATATTATTAAATGATTAATAATATTAGTAAAGGGATAAAATATTATTAAATGATTAATAATATTAGTAAGTGAATAAAATGTTGGTAAATGATTTAAAGTATTATTAGTGAACCAATAATACTAGAAGGTGAATTAATATTATCTAAGTTAATAATATTATGTGAATTAAAGGTAGTCGTTAATTAATAATAACACTATCTAGGCATGATAATGTTTATAAGAACTTATTGTAATGTATGATATCTATGTGATTACATAATAACGATGTTATGCATTGACTAATTGAAAGACTAATTATAGGTCTCTCAAAGGAAGATAATTTAACTACATAGTGGATAGAAATTTATTTCAGTAGTCGTAATATACGATCGAGGCAAGTTTCCTAACTCAACTTGAGTTATTATTTTCAAAGCATATTAGTGAATAATTATTGATGATTATTCACGTCTTTATTGATTATTGAAATTGCACTTTGTGCAATTGAATTCGATTCTCATCGCCATTGAATTGTGAATTAAATTAAAGTTCTTCATTTATGAACTATTTATGGGATAGATCTATGCTAATTGTATCGCCTAGATCAAGCATGTCTAAATTTGTTAAATCAAATGGATTTTAAATAACCGTTTTATTAATTGATATGGTAAGAACTCTTGATCGAGAAATGAACAAATTTGATTAAGGCATGATATCAATGTCGGATTATTAAGTGTTTATGCATAAATCACGGTATGAAAGGTCGATCCTTGAATACCAAAACTTTTTAAAAGGTCCATTTAAATCACTGAGCACCTTGGCAAATGTTCATGGTTATTCAAAACCACTCAGTTCATGTTATTCAATTATCGAATATTCAATTGTTGATTATTAATTCATGTTCCTTCACAATCTTATATTATTGTTGAACATTGAAGGCAATATTTCTTTCTAAGTCATGATATATATCCTTTGTCTTGATAAACTTGTGAAGCAAATTAGTTGCTTACTCATGCTATATTTTGACCTCTATTTTCAGTTAAGCCCGAAGGATCTAATGCGAAGGACAAGGGCAAGGGCAAGATCCAGGAGTAATTTTAGAATGAATGTTAAATTAGTTATTATCTAATGGAATTTCTTGAGTAAACTATTTGTATTATAAATGGTGTATTTAAAGTTAAGGTTAGAGAGACCTTGGGACCATGTTTTGAGACTTTTGTATAATGAACAATGTATGTTTATTATTTGAAATAGTTATAGAATGCTTATGATGATGATAGGATCGTGATAATCGAATCGAGGTTAGAGAACCGGATTTGGGGCGCCACATCTAACGCTTGTATATTGCCTACACGTTGCTATGTGTGTGTGTTTCAGATGTCATTCTGGACTACCGATGCGGTGTTTTGACCTCTTTTTCGCTTTTTGCCCAAGTGTTGGCGAGTTTTGCAAATTGGGCGATAACTCAGTCTCCTTATGTCGGAATCGAGTCCCTTCAGTTCTAACGCATGTCTATTACCCACACAAAGGCTATATGCGTGTTTGCGTGTTATTCTGGACGACCGACGCGGGTTTTGACCTTTTTTCGGCTTTTTGCCTAAGTGTTTCGATTAATATTGCAAACCAGGCGATAACTCGGGCCTCTCAGATGCCGTAATCGAGTCCCGTTAGTTATAACGCGGTTCATTACCCACGCAGCATATGTGCGTGTTTGCGTGTCATTCGCATTTTACGATGCGGGTTTTGACCTCTTTCAAGATTTTGCTCAAAGTTGTCATGAAGTTTTTGCAAACCAGGCGATAACCTGGCCTCCGATATCTGACTCGAGTCCCGCTGGCTTCTAACGCGTTGTTCATTACCACACGGTGCTATATATGTATATATGCGTGTCATTCAAAGGCCGATGTAAGTTTTGACCTCTTTTTCTAAAGATTTTGCTCTAAGTTGTTGGCGCGTAGTTTTGCAACCGGGCGATAACTTGCTTCCCAATGCCGGATCGAGTCCCGCTGGGATTCTAACGCTGCGGTTCATTACCCACGCAAAGGTTATGTGCGTGTTTACGTGTCATTCAGACGGGCCGATGCGGGTTTTGACCTCTTTTTTCGCTTTTTGCCAAAGTGTTGGCGAAGTTTCAAACTAAGCGATAACTCGGCCTCCCAGATGTCGTAATCTAGTCCCGCTGGCCTAACGCGTGCATATTGCCTACACGGTGCTATGTGTGTGTTTGCGTGGTCATTCTTGATTTTACCGATGCGGTGTTTTGACCTTTTTTACCTTTTTTGCCAAAGGGTCATGTAGTTTTGCAAAGTGGGCTTATAACTCTATTCTCCGATGTCGTAATCGAGTCCCATCGGGCTTCTAACGCTGTATATTTCCTACACATTTGCGTTATATGTTTGTTTGGCGGTCATTCGAACTACCGATGCGGGTTTTGACCTTTTTTAACTTTTTGCCCAAGTGTTGGCGAAGTTTTGCAACCGGGCGATAAATCGTCTCTCAGATGTTTTAATCGAGTCCCGCTGGCTCTAACGCTTGTCAATTACCCACGCATATGTGGCGTGGTTTTTATGTTATTCTGGATTTCGCCGATGTGGGTTTTGACCTCTTTTTCGCTTTTATGCCTACGCACGTGTTTGGCGCTGCTTTTGCAAACCGGGCGATAACTCTGGCTCAGTATGTCGAATTGAGTCCCGCTATTTCTAACGCTGTAGAGCACTTCCACGCGGTGCTATGTGGCATTATCATTCTAAGGTCACGCGGTTTTGACCTCTTTTTCGCTTTTTGCCTAAGTGTTGGCGAAGTTTTGCAAACCAGGCGATAACTCGCATTCGCTTTGAATCGAGTCCCGCTGGCTTCTAACGCTGCAGTATAATTCTTTTCATGGTGCATGTGCGTGTTTATGCGGTGATTCGGACGATCGATGTGGGTTTTGACCTCTTTTTCGACTTTTTCCTAAGTGTTGGCGAGTTTTGCAAAGTGGGTGATAACTCGGTCTCCGTATGTCAAAATTGAGTCCCATAATTTATAACACGGTATATTACCCACGCTGTGTTCATTGCCCACGCGGTGCTATGTGTGTTTGCGTTGTCATTCAGATTTTACCGATGCGCGGGTTTTGACCTATATTTCGCTTTTTTTTTCTGTTGTTTGGCGTAGTTTTGCAAACCAGGCTATAACTCTGGTCTCCGATGTCGTAATCGAGTCCCGCTGGCTTCCATATGCGGTCTATTGCCCACGCGGTACTATGTTCTTGTTTATTAGTCATTCAGATCACCGATGCGGGTTTTGACCTCTTTTTCGCTTTTTGCCTAAGTCAAGTTATTAGTTTTGTGCAACCGGGCCATAACTCGCTCTCCCAGATATCGTAATCGAGTCCCGCTGGGCTTCTAATGTGTGTCTATTGCTCACGCAGCAGTTATGTACGTGTTTCAGGTGTCATTCGTGACAAATTGACGTGGTTTTGACCACTTTCTCTGGCTTTTTGCCAAGTGTTGGCGAAGTTTTGCAAAGTGGCGATAACTCTGTCTCCGTAAGTCAGAATCGAGTCCCGCCGGGCCTAATAACGTTATTATTGTTTACGCTGATGCTATGTGTGTGTTTATGTGTCATTCTTGACTACTTATGCAAAGTTTTGACCCTTTTTTCGACTTTTTGCCTAAGTTTTGCGAATTTTGCAACCGGGCGATAACTCATTTCTCCGTGATGTCGGAATCGAGTCCCGCCGCTTTTAACGATGATATTACTTCCACGCGGTATATGACGTTTATCTTGACTACCGATGCGTGGTTTTGAACTTTTTTGGCTTTTTTGCGTAAGAGTGGCGAAGTTTGGCAACCGGGCGATAACTCTGGCCTCCAGATGTCGGATCGAGTTCCGCCGCTTCTAACGCTGTCTCATTACCCACGCAGCGTTATGTGCCTCGCTTATGCGGTCATTCGGGACTCACCGATGCGGGTTTTGACCTTTTTTCTTTTTTGCCAAAGTGTTGGCGAAGTTTTGCAACCAGCGATAACTCTGCCTCTATATGTCGGAATCGAGTCCCGCCGCTTCTAACGCTGCAGGTATTGCTTTACGCGGCATATGTGTGTGTTTTATGCGTGTCATTGGGACTGGCCGATGCGTGTTTTGACCCTTTTTCGGTTTTTTGCCAAGTGTTTACGTAGTTTTGCAAAGTGGGCGATAACTCTGGCTTCCATATGCTCTAATCGAGTCCCGCTGGGCTTCTAACGCTGCGGTATATTACCTACACGGTGCAAAGTGTGTTTACATGGTATTCGAACTACCGATGCGAAGTTTTGACCTCTTTTTCGCTTTTTTACCTAAGTTGTTGGCGAAGTTTTGAAAACTAAGAAATAATTCGGTCTCGATATCGAATTGAGTCCCGTTAGTTCTAACGCTGCGGTTCATTACCCACGAGTGCTATGTGTGTGTTTCCGCGTCATTCTGGACTACCGATGCGGGTTTTGACCTCTTTTTCGCTTTTTACGATGCAGCAATGAAGTTTTGCAACCTGGCGATAACTTTGGCTCAGATGTCCGGATCGAGTCCCGCTATTTTAACGCGGTTCATTACCCACGCAGCTATGTGTGTGTTCGCTGTCATTCAGATAGCCGATGCGGGTTTTGACCACTTTCTGCTTTTTGCCTAAGTTGTTTGGCGAAGTTTTGCAATTTTGCGATAACTCTGTCTCCGTGATATCTAATCGAAAATCGCTGGCTTCTAACGCTACATTATTGTTTACGCGGTGCTATGTGTGTGTTTATGTGTCATTCGGATGGCCTATGCAGCTTTTGACCTCTTTTTCGACTTTTTGCCTAAGTTTTGGCGAATTTTACAAACTGGACGATAACTCGCTTTCTCCAGATGTCAAATCGAGTCCCGCTGGCTTCTAACGCATGTATATTACTTCCACGCTGTGCATGTATGTGCGTGTTATTCTGACTACCGATGCGAAGTTTTGACCTCTTTTTCGGCTTTTTGCCTAAGTTGTTGGCGTAGTTTTACAATCTGGCGATAACTCGTTTCTTCGTGATGTCTGGAATCGAAGTTCCGCCTGGCTTCTAACGCTGTGTATATTGTCTATGCGTGTGTGTGTGTGTGTTGCGTGTCATTCAAATGGCCGATGCGGGTTTTGACCTCTTTTTTCGCTCTTTTGCCGGAGTGTTCGCGAAGTTTCAGATATAATGGCGATAACTCTGCCTCCGATGTCTGGAATCGAGTCCCGCTGGGCCTAACGCTGTAGATATTGCTCACGCGGTGCTATGTGTGTGTTTGCGGTCATTCGGACGGCCTATGCGGGTTTTGACCCTTTTTGGCTTTTTTGCCTAAGTTGTTGGCGAAGTTTTGTAAACCAAGCGATAACTCTGGCTCTCCAGATATCTGAATCGAGTCCCGCCGCTTCTAACGCTGCGGTTCATTACCCACGCAGCAGCTATGTGCATGTTTGGGTGTCATTCGGATGGTCTATGCGGTTTTGACCTCTTTTTTGGCTTTTTGCCTAAATGTTGGGCGAAGTTTTGCAACCAGCGATAACTCGGCCTCGTGATATCGGAATCGAGTCCCGCTGGGCTTCTAACGCTGTCTATTTCCTACGCAGTTGTTATGTGCGTGTTCATGCGTGTCATTTGGAAGGCCTATGCGGTTTTGACTCTTTTTTGACTTTTTCGCAAGTTGTCATGAAGTTTTGCAACCAGCGATAACTGGTCTCTCAGATATCGGATCGAGTCCCGCTGGGCTCTAACGGGCAGAGTATTGCCTCACGCTGGTGCTATGTATGTGTTTGCGCGGTCATTCAAGGGTCGATGTGGGTTTTGACCTCTTTTCGCTTTTTTGCCTGTTGTCATGAAGTTTTGTAACCGGGCGATAACTCTGGCTCAGATGTCGGAATCGAGTCCCGCTATTTCTAACGCTTTGATATTGCTTACGCGTGCTATGTGCGCTTTTTATGGTCATTTGAACTACCGACGCGGGTTTTGACCTATTTTTCGCTTTTTGCCTAAATGTCATGAAGTTTTGCAACCTGGCGATAACTCTGTTTTCAGATGTCAAAATCGAGTCCCGTAAGTTCTAACGCTGTATATTGCCTACGTGGTGCTATGTGTGTGTTTGCGTGTCATTCTTGACGTCCGATGTGTTTTGACCTCTTTTTCGCTTTTTGCCTAAGTGTTGGCGAAGTTTTGGTAAACCAGCGATAACCTGGCCTCCCTATGCCCAGATCGATTCGCCGCTCTAACGCTGTTCATTGCTCACGCGGTGCTATGTGTGTGTTTGTGTGTCATCTTGATCGCCGATGCGGTTTTGACCTTTTTTTCGCTTTTTGCCTAAGTTGTCATGCGAAGTTTTGTAAACCAGAGATAACTTGACCAGATGTTTAATCGATTCCGGGCTTCTAACGCTGTGTTCATTACTCCACGCGGTGTATTATGGTAGCAGAGTTCATGTGTCCTTTCTGACGGCCGATGCGTAGTTTTGACCTCTTTTTTCGCTTTTTGCCAAAGTTGTCATGAAGTTTTGTAAACCGAGATAACTCTTTGCCTCCTCAGATACCGGAATTGAGTCCCGCGGGCTCAAACGCGATGTTCATTACCCACGCGGTTAGCATGCAGAGCCAGATCATTCTGACTACCGATGCGAAGTTTTGACTTTTTTCGCTTTCAAATTTGTTGTCATGTAGTTTTGCAACCTGGCGATAACTCTGGCTCTCTCAGATGTTCTGGAATCGTGGTCCCGTCATTTCTAACGCTGGTAGATATTGCCCACGCGGTGTATATATGGTGTCATCTCGGACTACCGATGTTGGTTTTGACTTTTTTTTTCGCTTTTTGCCCAAGCCACATGTAGTTTTGCAAAGCGGGCGATAACTCCCTGCTCTCCGTATGTCGGAATCGAGTTCCGCCGCCTAACGCTGTTCATTGCCCACGCGATGCTATGTGTGTGTTTACGTGTCATTCTTGATGGTCGATGCGGTTTTGACCTCTTTTTTGGCTTTTTGCCTACGTGGTTCATGAAGTTTTGCAAACCAGAGATAACTCTGCCTCCTTATGCTCAGACGAGTCTCGCCGCTTCTAACGCGGTAGATATTGTTCACGCGGTGCTATGTATGCTTTTATGCGGTCATTCTGATTTACCGATGCGTGTTTTGACCTCTTTTTCGCTTTTTTGCCTAAGTTTTGGCGATTTTTGTAACCGGTGATAACTCTGGTTCTCAGATGTTTGAACCGAAGTCCCGTTAGTTCTAACGCTGTTCATAACCCACGCTGTGGTATGTATGCGTGTTTGCGGTCATTCTTGACGGCCGATGCGAAGTTTTGACCTCTTTTTCGCTTTTCACTTAAGTGTTGGCGTAGTTTTGCAACCGGGCGATAACTCGCTCTCCGTGATGTTGAAATCGAGTCCATCATTTCTAACGCAGATATTGTTTACGGCATATGCGTGCATGTTTGTGTGTCATCTTGACTACCGATGCGGGTTTTGACTCTTTTTTGGCTTTTTGCCTGTTGTCGGGCGTAGTTTTGCAAACCGAGAGATAACTCTTGGCTCCGTGATGCCGGAATCGAGTCCCGTTAGTTCAAACGCTGTTCATTACTTCCACGTGCTATGCTATGTGTTTCATGCGGTCATTGATTTCCGGACGCCGATGCGAAGTTTTGACCTTTTTTCGCTTTTTAGCCTAAGTGGTCATGAAGTTTTGTAAACCGGGCGATAACTCGCTCTCCTCAGATGTCGAATCGAGTCCCGCTATTTCTAACGCATGTATATTTCCCACGCTGTGTTATATGCATGTCATCTTGACTACCGATGCGGGTTTTGACCTCTTTTTTCGCTTTTTTGCCCTGTTACATGAAGTTTTTTAAAGTGGGCGTATAACTCTTGCCTCCGTGATGTCGAATCGAAGTTCCGCTGGCTTCTAACGTTGTTCATTGCTATTGCTCACGCTGGTGCTATGTGTGTTTCATGTCATTCGATGGTCGGCGCGGGTTTAGACCGCTTTTTTCGCTTTTTTTGCCATGTGGTGGCGAAGTTTTGTAAACCAGGCGATAACTCTGGCCTCTCTTTATGTCTGTGAGATCGAGTCCCCGCTTCTAACGCATGATATTTTCTACGCGGCATATTTATGTGTTTGTGTGTCATTCAGACTACCGATACGGGTTTTGACCTTATTTTTCACCTTTTTTGCTCAAGTTGTCGATTTAGTTTTGCAAACCTGGCGATAACTCTGGCCTCTCAGATGTTCTGAATCGAGTCCCCGCCGCTTCTAACGCATGTTCATTACTCCACGCGGTGCTATGTTCGTGGTTTCATGGTGGTCTTTCTGACTTCCGACGATGCGAGTTTTGACCTCTTTTTCGCTTTTTGCCTAAGTTGTCGGGCGTAGTTTTGCAACCTGGGCAATAATTGGTCTCCAGATGTCTAATCGAGTCCCGCCATTTCTAACGCTGTATATTGTTCACGCGGTGCTACGTACATGTGTTATCTTGACGGCCCATGCGGGTTTTGACTTTTTTTTCAGATTTTGCCTAAGTTGTCATGTAGTTTTGCAAAGTGGGCGATAACTCTGGCCTCCAGATGTCTGGAATCGAGTCCCGCCGCTTCTAACTCGTGTCTATTGCCTACACGTGACTATGTAACGTGGTTTATGCGGTCATTTAGACGGCCGATGCGGTTTTAACCTCTTTTTTTGGCTATTTTTCCTAAGTTTTGGCGAAGTTTTCCAACCAGCGATAACTCGCTCTCCGTGATGTTCCGGATCGAAGTTCCGGCATTTCTAACGCGTAGATATTGTTCACGCCGTATATGTATGCGGTTATCGGATGGCCCATGCGGGTTTTGACTTTTTTTGGCATTTTGCCTCAAGTGTTGATTTAGTTTTGCAAAGTGGACGATAACTCTGGCTCCAGATGTCGGAATCGAGTCCCCGCCTGGCTTCTAACGCTGTAGAGTATTGCTTACGGCGGTGCTATGTGTTTGTGTGTCATTGAATGGCCCATGCGATTTTGACCCTCTTTTTCAAATTTTTTTGCCCAAGTTGTCATGAAGTTTTGCAAAGTGGACAATAACTCTGGTCTCCTCAGATGTTGAATCGAGTCCCATCGGGCCTAACGCTGCAGATATTACTTCCACGCGGTGCTATGTCTGTGGTTTCATGGTCATCTTGACGGTCAAGCGGATTTTGACCTCTTTTTTCGCTTTTTGCCTGTTGTCATGAAGTTTCAGAACCTGGCGATAACTCTGGCTCCGCTTTGATTGAATCGAGTCCCGCTGGGCTTCTAACGCGGTTATTACCTCCCCGGTACATGTATGCGTGTTCATGGTGGTTATCGGACGATCGATGATGGTTTTGACCTCTTTTTCGGGCCTTTTTGGTTTGTCGATTTAGTTTTGTAAACCTGGCGATAACTCTGGCCTCCAGATGTCTGAATTGAGTCCCTTCATTTCTAATGCGTAGATATTACCCACGCGGTGCTACATGTGCATGTCATCTTGACTACCGATGCGGGTTTTGACCTCTTTTTTGGCTTTTTGCCAAAGTGTTGGCGAAGTTTTGCAACCGGGCGATAACTCGGCCTCCGTGATGTCGTAATCGAGTCCTGGCCAAATCTAACGCTGGTCTATTACCTGCTAAAGCATATAAAGCGTGGTTTTGTATGTCATCCGAACGGCAATGCGGGTTTTACCTCTTTTTCTATTTTTGCCTAAGTTGTTGGCGTAGTTTTGCAAAGTGGGCGATAACTCGGCCTTCCTATGTTTGAATCGAAGTTCCGTTATTTCTAACGCTGTAGATATTGTTCACGCGTGCTATGTGCGTAAGGTTATCTTGATGGCCCACGCGGTTTTGACTTTTTTTGGCATTTTGCTTAAGTGTCGACGTAGTTTTGCAAAGTGGATTTATAACTCTGGCTCCAGATGTCTAATCGAGTCCCGCCGGGCTTCTAACGCGTGTATATTGCCTACGCGGTGCTATGTGTGTTTGTGTGTCATTCGAATGGCCCATGCGCATTTTGACCTCTTTTTCAGCTTTTTGCCCAAGTGTTGGCGAGTTTTGCAAAGTGGGCAATAACTCTGGCCTCCCAGATGTTGAATCGAGTCCCATCGCTTCTAACGCGTAGAGTATTATTACGCACACGGCATATGTCTGTGTTTCGCGGTTCATTCTTGACGGCCGGTTGATTTTGACTTTTTTCGCTTTTTTGTTTAATCATCATGAAGTTTCAGAACCTGGCGATAACTCTGGCCTCCGCTTGATTGAATCGATTCCGCCGCTTCTAACGCGGTCTATTACCTACCCGTATATTATGTGGTTTTTATGGTCATTCGGACGATCGATGATGGTTTTGACTCTTTTTCAGCCTTTTTTGCCTGTTGTCGATTTAGTTTTGTAAACCGGGCGATAACTCTTGGCCTCCGTATGTCTAATTGAGTCCTTCATTTCTAATGCGTAGATATTACCCACGCGGCATATGTGCATGTCATTCTTGGACTACCGACGCGGGTTTTGACTTTTTGGCTTTTTGCCAAAGTGTCATGAAGTTTTGCAAACCGGGCGATAACTCTGGCCTCCGTCAGATGTTTGAATCGAGTCCCGCTGGTCTAACGATGTCTATTACCCACGCGTGCTATGTTCGTGGTTTATGTTGTCTTTCTGGACGGACGATGCGAAGTTTTGACCTCTTTTTCGCTTTTTGCCTGTTGTTGGCGTAGTTTTGCAACCGGGCAATAATTGGTCTCCAGATGTCTCAATCGAGTCCCGCTATTTCTAACGCGTAGTATATTGTCTTCAGAGGTGCTATGTAGCGTGGTTATCTGACGGCTACCACGCGGGTTTTGACTTTTTTTTTCTAAGATTTTGCCTAAGTGTTGGCGTAGTTTGCAAAGTGGGCGTATAACTCTGCCTCCGTCAGATGTTCTAATCGAGTCCCGCCGGCTTTAACTCGTGGTTCATTGCCTACACGGTACTACGTACGACGGTTTGCGGTCATTTAGACTACCGATGCGGGTTTTGAATTCTTTTTTTGGCTATTTTTCCTAAGTTTTGGCGTAGTTTTCCAACCAGGCAATAACTCGCTCTCCAGATGTTCGGATCGAGTTCCATTATTTCTAACGCTGTATATTGTTCACGCTGTGCTGCATGTATGCGGTTATTCTGATGGCCCATGCGGGTTTTGACTTTTTTTTTCGCATTTTGCCTAAGTGTCGACGAAGTTTTGCAAAGTGGATTATAACTCTGGCTCTCAGATGCTCTAATCGAGTCCCGCTGGCCTAACGCTGCAGATATTGCCCACGCGGTATGTGTGTTTGGTGTCATTCAATGGCCCATGCGATTTTGACCTCTTTTTTCAATTTTTTTGCCCAAGTTGGCGAAGTTTTGCAAAGTGGGCAATAACTCGCTCCGTGATGTTGAATCGAGTCCCATCGCTTCTAACGCTGCTAGATATTACTCCACGCGGTGCTATGTCTGTGGTTTGCGGTCATCTCGGACTCATCAAGCGGATTTTGACCTCTTTTTCGGGCTTTTTTGCTCTTTGTTCATGGCGTAGTTTCAAGAACCTGGCGATAACTCTGGCCTCCGCTTGATTGAATCGAGTCCCGCCGGGCTTCTAACGCTGCGGTTCATTACCCACCCGGCATATGTGCGTGTTTCATGGTCATTCGGACGATCGATGATGGTTTTGACTCTTTTTTCATTTTTTTTGCCTGTTGTTGATTTAGTTTTGTAAACCTGGCGATAACTCTGGCCTCAGATGTTTGAATTGAGTCCCTTCATTTCTAATGCGTAGATATTACCTACGCGGTATATGTGTATGTTATCTTGACGGCCGATGCGGGTTTTTGACCTTTTTTGGCTTTTTGCCAAAGTGTCATGCGAAGTTTTGTAAACCTGGCGATAACTCTGCCTCGTCAGATGTTCTGGAATCGAGTCCCGTCAAATCTAACGCGTGTCTATTACCTAAGCAGTGCTATGTGCGTGTTTGCATGTCATCCGAACGGCAAATGCGGGTTTTTACCTCTTTTTCGGCTCTTTGCCTAAGTGTTGGCGAGTTTTGCAAAGTGGGCGATAACTCGGTCTCCCTATGTCGGAATCGAGTTCCGTCATTTCTAACGCGTGTATATTGTCTACGCGGTGCTATGTGCGTGTCATTCGGATGGCCCATGCGGGTTTTGACTTCTTTTTTGGCATTTTGCCTAAGTGTTGACGAGTTTTGCAAAGTGGATTTATATACTCCTGGCTCCGTGATGTCGGAATCGAGTCCCGCTGGCTTCTAACGCTGTATATTGCCCACGTGGTGCTATGTGTGTTTGTGTGTCATCTGAATGGCCCATGCGATTTTGACCTCTTTTTTCTTTTTTTGCCCAAGTGTTGTCAAGTAGTTTTGCAAAGTGGGCAATAACTCTGGCCTCAGATGTTGAATCGAGTCCCACCGCCTAACACGCAGATATTACTCACGCTGAAGCTATGTCTCAGGTTTATGCGGTCATTCGGATTTCATTGGCGGATTTTGACCTCTTTTTCGCTTTTTGCCTAACTCGTCATGAAGTTTCGCGAACCTGGCGATAACTCTGGCCTCCGCTTGATTGAATCGAGTCCCGCTGGCTTCTAACGCGGTTCTATTACCTACTTTGGCACATGTGCGGTTTCATGCGGTCATTCTGACGATCGATGATGGTTTTTGACCTCTTTTTCACTTTTTTTGCCTGTTGTTGTTGATTTAGTTTTGTAAACCTGGCGATAACTCTGGCCTCCAGATGTCTGAATTGAGTCCTTCATTTCTAATGCGTAGATATTACCCACGCGGTGGTATGTGTATGTCATTCTTGACGCACCGGCGCGGGTTTTGACCTCTTTTTTTTCGCTTTTTGCCAAAGTGTTCATGAAGTTTTGTAAACCGGGCGATAACTCGGTTCTCAGATGTTTGAATCGAGTCCCGCTGGCTTCTAACGATGTTCATTACCCACGCGGTGCTATGTTCGTGGTTTTGTCTTTCTTGACGGACGATGCGAAGTTTTGACCTCTTTTTTCGCTTTTTGCCTGTTGTCATGTAGTTTTGCAACCGGGCAATAATTGGCTCCGTGATGTCTGAATCGAGTCCCGCCATTTCTAACGCTGCAGTATATTGTCTAGAGGTGCTATGTGCGGTTATTTGGACGGCCCATGCGGGTTTTGACTTTTTTTCAGATTTTGCCTAAGTGTTGGCGAAGTTTTGCAAAAGTGGGCGATAACTCTGCCTCCGATGTTCTCTAATCGAGTCCCGCCTGGCCTAACTAACTGGTTCTATTGCCTACACGGTACTATGCGACGTTGTTCATGCGGTCATTTAGACGGCCGACGCGGGTTTTGACCTCTTTTTTGGCTATTTTTCCTAAGTTTTGGCGTAGTTTTCCAACCAGTAATAACTCGCTTCTCCGTGATGTTCCGGATCGAGTTCCGCTATTTCTAACGCTGTAGATATTGTTCACGCTGGTGCTATAATGCGGTTATCTTGATGGCCCATGCGGTTTTGACTTCTTTTTGGCATTTTGCCTAAGTGTTGACGAAGTTTTGTAAAGTGGACGATAACTCTGGCTCCCAGATGCTTAATCGAGTCCCGCTGGGCTCTAACGCTGCAGTAGTATTGCTTCCACGCGGTTATGTGTGTTTGTGTGTCATTCAATGGCCCATGCAAGATTTTGACCTCTTTTTCATTTTTTTTTTGCCCAAGTGTCATGTAGTTTTGCAAAGTGGGCAATAACTCTGGCCTCGGTGATGTTGAATCGAGTCCCACCGCTTCTAACGCTGTAGAGATATTACTCCACGCGGTGCTATGTCCAGGTTTGCGGTCATTCTTGACGGTCAAGCGGATTTTGACTCTCTTTTTCGCTTTTTGCTTTAAGTTGTCATGAAGTTTCAGAAACGGGCGATAACTCTGGCCTCCGCTTGATTGAATCGAGTCCCGCTGGGCTTCTAACGCTGTGGTCTATTACCCACCCGGTGCATATGCGTGGTTTCATGCGGTCATTCGAACGATCGATGATGGTTTTGACCTCTTTTTCACTTTTTTGCCTAAGTTGTCGATTTAGTTTTGCAAACCGGCGATAACTCGGTCTCCAGATGTCTGGAATTGAGTCCCTTCATTTCTAATGCGTAGAGATATTACCCACGCTGCAAGCATGCCAGATGTTATCTTGGACTCACCGATGCGGTTTTGACCTCTTTTTGGCTTTTTGCCAAAGTGTGGCGAAGTTTTGCAACCGGCGATAACTCGCCTCTCAGATGTTTTGAATCGAGTCCCGCCAAATCTAACGCGGTTCTATTACCTAAGAAGCATATGTGCGTGTTCAGATGTCATCCGAATCGGCAAATGCGGGTTTTACCTCTTTTTTCATTTTGCCTAAGTGTTCATGTAGTTTTGTAAAGTGGGCGATAACTCTGGTCTTCCTATGTCTGGAATCGAAGTTCCGCTATTTCTAACGCTGTAGATATTGTTCACGCGGTATATGTATGCGGTTATTCTGATGGCCCATGCGGTTTTTGACTTTTTTTCGCATTTTGCCTAAGGTTGACGTAGTTTTGCAAAGTGGATTTATAACTCTGGCTCCGATGTCGGAATCGAGTCCCGCCGCTTCTAACGCTGTAGAGTATTATTTACGCGTGTTATGTGTGTTTCAGGTGTCATCTGAATGGCCCACGCGCGATTTTGACCTCTTTTTCACTTTTTTGCCCAAGTTGTTGTCATGAAGTTTTGCAAAGTGGACAATAACTCCTGGCCTCAGATGTTGAATCGAGTCCCATCGGGCCTAACGCTGCAGATATTACTTCCACGCTAAGTGCTATGTCTGTGGTTTCATGGAGGTCATTCTTGACGGTCGAAGTCGATTTTGACCTCTTTTTCGCTTTTTTGCTTTGTTGTCATGAAGTTTCGCAAAACCGGCGATAACTCTGGCCTCCGCTTGATTGAATCGAGTCCCGCCGCTTCTAACGCTGCGGTCTATTACCTACCCGGCATATGTATGGTTTCATGCGGTCATTCGGACGATCGATGATGGTTTTGACCTCTTTTTTCATTTTTTTTGCCTGTTGTTGATTTAGTTTTGTAAACCTGGCGATAACTCTGCCTCCCAGATGTCTGAATTGAGTCCCTTCATTTCTAATGCGTAGAGTATTACCCACGCCGGTGCTATGTGCATGTCATTCGGACTACCGATGGGTTTTGACTTTTTTCGCTTTTTGCCAAAGTGTTAAGGCGAAGTTTTGCAACCTGGCGATAACTCTGCCTCCAGATGTCGGAATCGAAGTCCCGCCTGGCTTCTAACGCATGTTCATTACCCACGCGGTGCTATGTTCGTGGTTTCATGCGGTCTTTCTTTGACGGACGATGCGAAGTTTTGACCTCTTTTTTTCGCTTTTTGCCTGTTGTTGGCGTAGTTTTGCAACCGGGTAATAACTGGCCTCAGATGTCGGAATCGAGTCCCGCTATTTCTAACGCTGTATATTGTTCAGAGGTGCTATGTGCGGTTATCTCTGACGGCCCATGCGGGTTTTGACTTTTTTTTCTAAGATTTTGCCTAAGTGTTGGCGTAGTTTTGCAAAGTGGGCGATAACTCGTATTCCCAGATGTCTAATCGAGTCCCGCCGCTTCTAACTCTGTTCATTGCCTACACAGACTACGACGTGGTTCAATGCGGTTATTTAGATTTTACCGATGCGGGTTTTGACCTTTTTTGGCTATTTTTCCTAAGTTTTGGCGAAGTTTTCCAACCAGGTAATAACTCGTTTCTCCGTGATGTTCCGGATCGAAGTTCCGCTATTTCTAACGCTGTATATTGTTCACGCGGTGCTGTATGCGTGGTTATCTCGGATGGCCCATGCGGTTTTGACTTTTTTTTGGCATTTTGCCAAGTGTCGACGAAGTTTTGCAAAGTGGATTTATAACTCTGCTCCGTGATGTTCTAATCGAGTCCCGCTGGGCTCTAACGCTGCAGAGTATTGCTTACGCGCCGGCTATGTGTGTTTGTGTGTCATTCGAATGGCCCATGCAAGATTTTGACCTCTTTTTTCAATTTTTTTGCCAAGTGTTGTCATGTAGTTTTGTAAAGTGGGCAATAACTCTGGCCTCCGTGATGTTGAATCGAGTCCCATCGCTTCTAACGCTGCAGATATTACTCCCACGCGGTGCTATGTCTCAGGTTTCGGCGGTCATTCTGGACGGTCAAGCGGATTTTGACCTCTTTTTCGCTTTTTGCCTGTAAGTGTCATGGCGAAGTTTCGCGAACCTGGCGATAACTCTGGCCTCCGCTTGATTGAATCGAGTCCCGCTGCTTCTAACGCGGTCTATTACCCACCCGGCATATGTGCGTGTTTCATGGTCATCTCGAACGATCGATGATGGTTTTGACCTCTTTTTCACTTTTTTGCCTGTTGTTGACGTAGTTTTGCAACCTGGCGATAACTCTTGGCCTCTCAGATGTCTGAATTGAGTCCCTTCATTTCTAATGCGTATATTACTTCCACGCGGCATATGTGTATGTCATTCTGACTACCGATGCGGTTTTTGACTCTTTTTTGGCTTTTTGCCAAAGTGTCATGAAGTTTTGTAACCCGGCGATAACTTGGCTCGTGATGTTTGAATCGAGTCCCGCCAAATCTAACGCTGTTCATTACCAAGCAAGTTAGCATGTGCGGTTTGCATGTCATCCGAATCCAGAAATGCGGTTTTTACCTCTTTTTCGCTTTTTGTCTAAGTGTTATGAAGTTTTAAAGTGGGCGATAACTCTGGCCTCCCTATGTTTGGAATCGAGTCCCGCTGGGCTTCTAACGCTGTAGGTATATTGCCTCACGCCGGTACTATGTGTGTGTGGTTCATGTCATTAGACTACCGATGCGGTTTTGACCTCTTTTTTCGCTTTTTACCTAAGTGTTGGCGTAGTTTTGCAACCGGGCGATAACTTTGTTTTCGATGTGTCGATCGAGTCCCGCTGGCCTAACGCTGGTTCATAACCTATGCGGTAAGCTATGTATGCGGTTTCAGACATGTCATTCGGAGGGCCGATGCGGTTTTGACCTCTTTTTTCGATTTTTTTTGCCAAAGTGTGGCGAAGTTTTGCAACCGGGCGATAACTCCCTCTCCGATGTTGAATTGAGTCCCGCTATTTATAACGCTGTAGAGTATTACATTTCCACGCGCGGTGGTTATGTGGAGTGTCATTCAAGGCCTGGCGCGGTTTTCAATTTCTTTTTCGCTTTTTTTTTCCTAAATATCGGGCGTAGTTTTGCAAACAAGCGATAACCTTGGCTCCAGATATCGAATCGAGTCCCGCCGGGCCTAACGTTGTTCATTGCTCACGCTGTGCTATGTGTGTGTTTGCGGTCATTCTGGATTGTCGATGCGAAGTTTTGACTCTTTTTTCGCTTTTTTGCTCATGTGGTTGCGTAGTTTTGTAAACCAGAGATAACTTGCTTCCTTACGACGCAGATTTAGTCCCGCCGGGCCTAACGCTGTAGATATTGTCTACGCGGCATATGTGCATTTTTATGCGTCATTCTTGACTACCGATGTGTTTTGACCTCCTTTTTCGCTTTTTTGCCTAAGTTTTGGCGATTTTTGCAACCTGGTGATAACTTGGTTTTGTGATGTTCGGAACCGAGTCCCGCCGGGCCTAACGATGTATATTTTCTACGCTGTGTTATTTATGTGGTTTCAGGTTGTCATTCAGACGCACCGATACGGTTTTGATTTATTTTTCACTTTTTTGCCTAAGTTGTCGACGAAGTTTTGCAACCTGGCGATAACTCTGCCTCTCAGATAGTTTCGGAATCGAGTCCCCGCCGGGCTTCTAACGCATGTTCATTATCACGTGTTGTGCTATGTTTGGTTTATGTCTTCTTGACGGACGATGCGAAGTTTTGACTCTTTTTTCGCTTTTTGCCTAAGTTGTTGGCGAAGTTTTGCAACCGGCAATAATTCGGTCTCCAGATGTCTGAATCGAGTCCCGCTATTTCTAACGCTGGGTATATTGTTCACGCGGTGCATGTGCGTGGTTATTCTGACGGCCCATGCGGGTTTTGACTTTTTTTTTCAGATTTTGCCTGTTGTCATGAAGTTTTGCAAAGTGGGCGATAACTCTGCCTCCAGATGTCTGAATCGAGTCCCGCTGGCTCTAACTCGTGGTTCTATTGCCTACACTTCAGACTATGACGTTGTTTCATGGTCATCTTGACTACCGATGCGTTTTGATTTCTTTTTTCAATTTTTTGCCTGTTGTTGACGAAGTTTTGTAACCTGGCGATAACTCTGGCCTCCCAGATGTCGGAATTGATTCCTTCATTTCTAATGCGTAGAGACATTACCCACGCTGGTACATATGTGCATGTCATTCTGACGGCCGATGCGGGGTTTTGACCTCTTTTTTTTGCTTTGCTAAAGTGTCATGGCGAAGTTTTGCAAACCTGGCGATAACTCTTGCCTATTCCAGATGTTTGAATCGAGTCCCACAAATCTAACGCGGTTCATTACCCACGCAGTTATATGTGCGTGTTTCAGATGTCATCCGAATCGGCAGATGCGGTTTTTACCTCTTTTTTCGGCTTTTGCTTAAGTTGTGGCGACTTTTTGCAAAGTGGGCGATAACTCCCATCTTCAGATATCGAAATCGAAGTCCCGCCGGGCTTCTAACGTTGTAGATATTGTATACGCGGTGCTATGTGTGTTTTGCGGTTCATTCTTGACTACCGATGTGTGTTTTGACCTCTTTTTTTGGTTTTTTGCTTGTTGTCACGGAAGTTTTGTAAACCGGGCGATAACTCCGCCTCCTATGCTTCGGAATCGAGTCCCATTAATTTAACGTTGTAGGTATTACCTACGCAGCGGTTATGTGCGTGGTTTGTATGTCATACTTAATCGGCAGATGCGGTTTTTTACTTTTTTTCGGGCTTTCATTTGCTTGTTGTCATGAAGTTTTTTCAACCTGGCGATAACTCTTGCTCGTGATGTTGAATCGAAGTCCCATTAATTTAACGTGGTTCATTACCCACGCAGAAGGTTATGTGCGTGTTTGTATGTCATCCGAACGCAGATGCGGGTTTTAACTCGCTTTGCGCTTTGCCTGTTGTGTCATGTAGTTTTGTAAAGTGGGCAATAACTCTTGCTTCTAGATGCTCTGAATCGAAGTCCCGCCATTCTAAAGCGCAGATATTGTATACGCATGTGCTATGTGTGTGTTTTATTGTTATCTTGACGGCCAAGGTGTGTTTTGACCTCTTTTTTGGTTTTGCCGTTGTCATATCATGTAGTTTTTGGCAAAGGGCGATAACTCTGGCCTCCCTATGCCTGAATCGAGTCCCGCTGGCCTAACGTTAGTATAATGCCCACGGTATTATGTGTGGTCATGCGGTCATTAGGACTCGCCGACGCGGGTTTTGACCTCTTTTTCGACTTTTTTGCCTAAGTTGTCATGAAGTTTTGCAAACCGGGCGATAACTCGGTCTTCAGATGTTGGGATCGAGTCCCGCCGCCATTCTAACGCTGTTTATAACCCACGCGTGCATATAAAGCGGTTTGCATGTCATTCGGAGGGTCGATGCGGTTTTGACCTCTTTTTTCGACTTTCTTTTTTTGCTCAAGTTTGGGGCGAAGTTTTGCAAACCTGGCGATAACTCTGGCCTCGTATGTCTCAATTGAGTCCCGCTATTTATAACGCTGTATATTACCCACGCGTGTTATGCGAGTGTTATCTTCAAGGCCTGCGCGCGGTTTTGACCTCTTTTTTGGCTTTTTGCCTAAATGTTGGCGAAGTTTTGTAAACTAAGCGATAACCCTGGCCTCCTTATATCGTAATCGAGTCCCCGCCGGGCTTCTAACGCTGTTCATTGCTTCACGCGCATACATGTGGTGTATTATGCGGTCATCTTGATTGTCGACGCGTTCGACCTCTTTTTCGCTTTTTGCCCACGTGTGGTCGGCGTAGTTTTGTAAACCAGAGATAACTCCTGGCCTCCTTATGTTCAGATCGAGTCCCGCTGGCCTAACGCTGTAGAGCATTGTCTACGCGGTGCATATGTATGTTATGCAGGTCATTCTTGACTACCGATGCAGTGTTTTGACTTCTTTTTCGCTTTTTGCCTAAGTTTTGGCGATTTTTGAACCGGTGATAACTTCTTGCTTCAGATGTCGGAACCCCGAGTCCTGGCCGGGCTCTAACGCAGAGTTTATAACTCCACGCGCGCAGGTTATGTGCGTGGTTTATGGTCATTCTTGATTTTACCGATGCGAAGTTTTGAATTTCTTTTCGCCTTTTTTTGCCTCGGTTGTCATGTAGTTTGGTAAACCGGGCGATAACTCGCTCCGTATGTTGGAATCGAGTCCATCATTTCTAACGCTGCAGAGTATTGGTTTACGCTGGTGTTATGTGTATGTTTGTGTGTCATTCTTGACTACCGATGCGGGTTTTGACCTCTTTTTTCAAATTTTTTGCATAAGTTGTCATGGCGTAGTTTTACAAACCGAGATAACTTTGTTCTCAGATGCTCTAATCGAGTCCCGCTGGGCCTAATCGTGTTCATTACTCTACGCGGTGTATATGTGCGTGTTTCATGCGGTCATTCTGACGCATTGATGCGAAGTTTTGACCTTTTTTCGCTTTTAGCCTTGTTGTCATGAAGTTTTGTAACCGGGCGATAACTCTGCTCTCAGATGTCGGAATCGAGTCCCGCTATTTCTATATGTAGTAGATATTGCTTACGCGGTATATAAGCAGGCGGTTATCTGGACTACCGATGCGGTTTTGACCTCTTTTGGCTTTTTTTGTCAAGTTACGCATGAAGTTTTGTAAAGTGGGCGATAACTCTATTCTCCGTGATGTCTTGAATCGAGTCCCGCTGGCTTCTAATGCGTGGTCTATTGCCTCACGCAGTTGCTATATGTGTTTGTTTATGCGGTTATCTTGATTTACCGATGCGGGTTTTGACCTCTTTTTTCGACTTTTTTGCCCAAGTTGTTGGCGAAGTTTTGTAAACTAAGCGATAACTCTGGCCTCCTAATGCTTCAGATTTAGTCCCGCTGCTTCTAACGCAGATATTGCTCACGCGGTGCTATGTGTGTTTCAGGTGTCATCTTGACTACCGATGCGAAGTTTTGGCCATTTCTTTTTCGCTTTTTTTGCCTGTTGTCATGAAGTTTTGCAACCGGGCGATAACTCTGGCCTCCAGATGCTTGAATCTAGTCCCGTTCTGTTTCTAACGCTGTTCATTACTTCCACGCGTGCTATGCAATGCGTGTTTATGTTTTTGATTACCGATGCGTAGTTTTGACCTCTTTTTTCGCTTTTTTACCTGTTGTCGGGCGAAGTTTTGTAAACCGGGCGATAACCTTGCCTCCGTGATGTCGAATCGAGTCCCGCTATTTTAATGCGTAGATATTGTTCACGCGGTGCTATGTATGGTTATTCAAAAGCCCATGCGGTGTCGACTTTTTTTCAAGATTTTTGCCTGTTGCCATGAAGTTTTGCAAAGTGGGCGATAACTCCGCCTCGTTTGAATCGAGTCCCGCTGGGCCTAACGCTGGTAGATATTGCTTTTCATGCAGCATATGTGCATGTTATGCGGTGATTCGGGGACGATCGATGCGGGTTTTGACCTCTTTTTCGACTCTTCGCTTTGGTTGTTGGCGAAGTTTTGTAAACCTGGCGATAACTCTGGCTCCGTGATGTCTGAATTGAGTCCCATAATTTATAACACGGTATATTACCTACGCGGTTCTATTACCCACCCAAGCATATGTGTGTGTTTACATGGTCATCTTGACTACCGATGCGGGTTTTGACCTATTTTTCGCTTTTTTTTTCCTGTTGTTGGCGAAGTTTTGTAACCAGCGATAACCTGGCCTCCAGATGTCGTAATCGAGTCCCGCTGGCTTCTATATGGGTTCATTGCCTACGCGGGTACTATGTGTTTGTTTACAGGTTATTCAGACCACCGATGCGGGTTTTGACCTCTTTTTCTGCTTTTTTTCCTAAGTTTTCATGAATTTTTCAACCGGGCGATAACTCGTTTCAGATGTTCTAATCAAGTCCCGCCTGGGCTTCTAACGCTGTATATTGTCTATGCGGTGATGTGTGTGTTCATGCGGTCATTCGAATCTACTGGACGCGGGTTTTGACCTCTGCGTTCGCCTTTTTTGTTTAAGTTGTCATGCGAAGTTTTGCACAACGAGTTTAAAACTCACTCAGATGTTTAATCGAGTCCCGCTGGGCTTCTAACGCTGTAGAGCATTACTTACGCGGCATATGTGTGGTCATGTGGTCATTCTGGACGGCCGATGCAGGTTTGATCTCTTTTTTTCGCTTTTTTGTCCAAGTTGTCATGAAGTTTTTAAACCTGGCGATAACTCTGCTCTCCAGATGCCTGAATCGAGTCCCGCTGGGCTCTAACGCTGTCTATTGTTTCACGCGGTGCTATGTGCGTTATGGTCATTCGGATGGCCGATGCGGTTTTGACTCTTTTTCGGCTTTTTGCCCAAGTTGTTTATGTAGTTTTGCAAAATAGCGATAACCTTTGGCTCCGATATCGTAATCGAACCCGCTGGCTTCTAACGCTGTTCATTACCCACGCGGTACATGGGCGGTGGTTATTCGGATGGCCGACGCGGTTTTGACCTCTTTTTCGCTTTTTTATGAAAGCAATGTAGTTTTACAACCTGGGCGATAATCCTGCTCGTCAGATGTCCGGATCGAGTCCCGCCATTTCTAACGCGGTTCATTACCCACGCAGTTATGCATGTGTGTGTTCATGCGGTCATCTCGAATCTACCGATGCGGGTTTTGACCTTTTTTGGCTTTTTGCTCGTTGTTGGCGAATTTTGGTAAACCAGGCGATAACTTGCTTCCTAATGCTCAGATTTAGTCCCGCCATTCTAACGCTGCAGAGTATTGTTTTCACGCTGCGGTTATGTGCGTGAGTTTGTGTGTCATTCTTGACGGCCGATGCGGGTTTTGGCCTCTTTTTTTTCGCTTTTTGCCTAAGTTGTCATGAAGTTTTGCAACCGGCGATAACTCCTTGCCTCCAGATGTTGGAATCTAGTCCCGGCCTCGTTTCTAACGCTGCGGTTCATTACCTACGCGGCGCATGCGTGGTTTATGTTGTTTTGACTTCCTACCGATGCGAAGTTTTGACTCTTTTTCGCTTTTTGCCTCAGTTGTTGGCGTAGTTTTGCAATCGGGCGATAACTCGATCTCCGAATGTCGAATCGAGTCCCGCTATTTTTAACGCTGCGGTATATTGTTCACGCGGCATATGGGCGGTTATCTTGAAAGCCCATGCGAGTGTCGACTTTTTTTCAGATTTTGCCTGTTACGGGCGAAGTTTAAAGTGGGCGATAACTCCGCAGGTTGGAATCGAGTCCCGCTGGCCTAACGCACGATATTGTTTCACGCGGTGCTATGTGTGTGTTTCATGCGGTCATTCGACGTCCGATGTGTGTTTTGACCTCTCTTTCGCAGATTTTGCCTGTTGTTGGCGTAGTTTTGCAACCAGCGATAACTCTGGTCTCTCAGATGTCGAATTGAGTCCCGGCCGCTTCTAAGGCAAGTCTATTGCCTGCGCGGTACTATGTGCTTGTTTCACAGGTCATTCAGATTTACCGATGCGGGTTTTGAATTTTTTTTTCGCTTTTTTTCCTAAGTTTTGCGAATTTTTTCAACCGGGCGATAACTCGTTTCTCCCAGATGTTTAATCAAGTCCCGCTGGCTTCTAACGCTGTATATTGTCTATGCTGATGATGTGTGTTTTGCGGTCATTCGAATCGGCCGATGCGGGTTTTGACCTGCTTTTCGCTTTTTGCTCAAGTTGTTGGCGAAGTTTTCAGACACAGTTGAGCGATAACTCGCCTCCAGATGTTTGAATCGAGTCCCGCTGGGCTTCTAACGGTAGATATTGTTTTACGCGGTATATGTGGTCATAGGTCATTCTGACTACCGATGTGGTTTGATCTCTTTTTCGCTTTTTTGTCCAAGTGTTGGCGAAGTTTTATTAAACCAGCGATAACTCTGGCCTCGTGATGTTCTGAATCGAGTCCCGCTGGCCTAACGCGGTGGTTATTGCTTACGCAAGTATATGTGGCGATTTTATGGTCATCTTGACTACCGATGCGGTTTTGACTCTTTTTGGCTTTTTGCCTAAGTGTTTATGAAGTTTTGCAATTAGCGATAACCTGGCCTCCGTGATATCGAATCGAATCCCCGCTGGCTTCTAACGTTGGTTCATTACTTCCACGCGGCATGGGCTGGTTGTTATCGGATGGTCGGCGCGGTTTTGACCTCTTTTTCGCTTTTTATGATGTGTTAATGTAGTTTTACAACCGGCGATAACTCGGCTCTCCAGATGCCCGGATCGAGTCCCGCCATTTCTAACGCGGTTCATTACCCACGCAGTTACGCTGTGTGTTTTGCAGGTCATTCGGACTACCGATGCGCGGTTTTGACCTCTTTTTCGACTTTTTGCCTAAGTGTCACGGCGAATTTTGTAAACCAGCGATAACTCCTCATTTCACTTATGTTCAGATCGAAGTTCCGCCGGGCTCTAACGCTGCAGATATTGCTTACACGCGGTTATGCTATGTGTGTTTTTATGTTGTCATCTTGACCACCGACGCGTGGTTTTGAACTCTTTTTTTCGCTTTTGCTAAAGTGTCATATAGTTTTGCAACCAGGCGATAATCTCGGCTCCGTGATATCTGAATCGAAGTCCCGTTAGTTCTAACGCGGTCTATTACCCACGAGTGCTATGTGTGTTTGCTTGTTTATCTCTGACTACCGATGCGGGTTTTGACCTCTTTTTTGGCTACAGATGTGTTAATGAAGTTTTTGAAACCAGCGATAACTCTGTTCTCCAGATGTTTCGGATCGAGTCCCGCCATTTTCTAATGCGCGGTTCATTACCCACGCAGCGTTACATGTGTGTTATGCGGTCATTCTGGACGATCGATGCGGTTTTCAATTTCTTTTTTGGCTTTTTTAATCAATTGTTAGTTTTGCAAACCGCCAATAACTCTTGGCCTCCATATATCAAAATCGAGTCCCGCCGGGCTCTAACGCATGTCTATTGCTCACGCATAGCTATGTATGACGTTGTTCGCTGTCATTCAGACACACCGATGCGGGTTTTGACCACTTTCTCGGCTTTTTGCCCTGTTGGCATGAAGTTGGTAAAGTGGATCGATAACTCTGGCCTCCGTAAGTCGAATCGAGTCCCGCCGGGCCTAACGCTAATTATTGCCCACGCATATGTATGGTGTGTTTATGTGTCATCTCGGATGGCCTATGCAATTTTTTGACCTCTTTTTCGACTTTTTTTGCCTAAGTTTATGCGAATTTTGTAACCTGGCGATAACTCGCTTTTCCAGATGTTTGAATCGAGTCCCGGCCATTTAACGCATGTATATTTCCACGCGGCATATATGCTGTTTATCTTGGACTACCGATGCGGTTTTGACCTCTTTTTCGCTTTTTTATGTAAGTTGTTGGTTGTTTGGTAATCGAGCGATAACTCTGCCTCCAGATGTCTGGATCGAAGTTCCGCTGGGCTTTTAACGGTTCATTACCCACGTAGCGGTTATGTGCCTCGTTACATGGTCATTGGATGACTACCGATTCGGTTTAGACCTCTTTTTCAATTTTTTTGCCAAAGTGTCATGAGTTTTGCAGAAACCAGCGATAACTCTGGCTCTATATGTCTTAATCGAGTCCCGTTATTTCTAACGCTGCAGATATTGTTTAAATGCTATGTGCGGTTATTCTTGATAGCTCGCATGCGGTGTCGACTTCTTTTTCGCTTTTTGCCAAGTTGTCGACGAAGTTTTGCAGCGGCTTATAACTCTGGCCTCCAGATGTTCGGAATCGAGTCCCGCTGGCTTCTAACGCTGTATATTACCTACACTTGTCAGGTGTGTGTTTACGCGGTATTCGAATCCACCGATACGAAGTTTTGACCTCTTTTTCGCTTTTTTGCCTGTTGTCATGTAGTTTCGCAAACCAGGCGATAATTCTGTCTCCAGATATCTAATCGAAAATCGTTAGTTCTAACGAATGTCTATTACCCACGAGTGCTATGTGTGTGTTTATGGTCATCTTGACGGCCGATGCGGTTTTGACCTCTTTTTTCGCTTTTTTGCCTTGTTGTCGACGTAGTTTTGCAACCGGCGATAACTCTGGCTCCATATGTCCGAATCGAGTCCCGCGGGCTTCTAACACGGTTCATTGCCATGAAGTTCTATGCACAGTTTATGTGGTTCATTCAGACATACCGATGCGGGTTTTGACCACTTTCTGGGCTTTTTGCCAAGTTGTCATGAAGTTTTGCAATTTTATGATAACTTTGGCTCCAGATATCGGAATCGAGTCCCGCCGGGCTTAGCTAACATTATTGTTTACGCGGCATATGGTGTCTTTATGTATCATCTTGACTCACTTATGCAGCTTTTTTGACCTCTTTTTTCGACTTTTTTACCTAAGTTTTCATGAATTTTGTAAACTGGCGATAACTCATTTCTCCGTCTGTCGAAATCGAGTCCCGTTAGTTCTAACGCATGTATATTACTCCACGCGCAAGCATGGCAGGTCATTCTTGACTACCGATGCGAAGTTTTGACTCTTTTTCGGCTTTTTGCCTGTTGTCATGTAGTTTTGCAACCTGGCGATAACTCGTTTCTCCGTATGTCTCAATCAAGTTCCATCGGGGCCTAACGCGCGTATATTTACTTATGCGGTGACGTGTGTGTTCATGGTCATTCGAATCTACCGATGGTTTTGACCTCTTTTTTCGCCTTTTTGCCTAAGTTGTCATGAAGCCAGACATCGGGCGATAACTCGATCTCCGATGTCTGAATCGAGTCCCGCTGGGCTTCTAACGCTGCAGATATTGTTTACGCGGCATGTGTGTTTCATGCGGTCATTCTGGACGGCCTACGCGAAGTTTTGACTCTTTTTCGACTTTTTTTGCCTAAGTTGTCGGCGTAGTTTTGTAAACAGCGATAACTCTGGCCTCCGATATCTGAATCGAGTCCCATCGGGCCTAACGTTGTTCATTACCCACGCAGCGTTACGCGTGTGTTCGGTGTCATTTGACGGCTCTATGCGGTTTTGAATTCTTTCGCTTTTTTTGCCTAAATGTCGGCGTAGTTTTGCAAAACCAGCGATAACTCTTGGCCTCCGTGATATCTGATTCGAGTCCCGCTGGCTTCTAACGCTGCGGTTCATTACCCACGCAGCGTTATGTGCGTGTTCATGCGGTCATCCTAAGGCCTATGTGGGTTTTGACCTCTTTTTCACTTTTTTGCCAGTTGTCGGGCGTAGTTTTGCAAACCGGGCGATAACTCTGGCTCGTGATGTCGGAATCGAGTCCCGCTTATTTCTAACGATTTATATTGCTTACGCGGTGCATATGTATGTTATGTCACTTGAACTACCGACGCGGGTTTTGACCTTTTTCGCTTTTTGCCTATGTGGTCGGGCATGTAGTTTTGCAACCAGAGATAACCTTGCCTCCTTATGTTTCCAGATCGAGTCCCGCTGGGCCTAACGCTGTAGATATTGTCTACGCGGTATATATGCGTTTTTATGGTCATTCTTGATTTACCGATGCAGTGTTTTGACCTTTTTTCGCTTTTTGCCTAAGTTTCATGCGACTTTAAAAACTGGTGATAACTCTGTTCTTCGATGTCGGAACCGAAGTCCCGCTAATTTAACGCGTTGTTCATAACCCACGCCGATGCTATGTGTGTTCATGCGGTCATCTGATGGTCGGCGCTGGTTTGACTCTTTTTCGCTTTTTGATGTGGTCGGGCGTAGTTTTGCAAACCAGAGATAACTTGCCTCCTTATGTTGGTATCGAGTCCCGCTGCTTCTAACGATGTTCATTGTCTACGCGGTGCTATGTATGCTTTTTATGCGTCATTCTGACTTCACCGATGCGTGTTTTGACCTCTTTTTTCGCTTTTTTGCCTAAGTTTGGCGACTTTTGCAACCTGGTGATAACTTGCCTCAGATGTTTGAACCGAGTCCCGCTGGCTTCTAACGTTGTTCATAACCCCACGCGTGCTATGTGCGTGTTTCATGGTCATTCGGACTTCCACCGATGCGAAGTTTTGACCTCTTTTTTCGCTTTTTTGGTTTGTTGTGCATGAAGTTTTGCAACCGGGCGATAACTCGCTCCAGATGTTGAATCGAGTCCATCATTTCTAACGCTGTAGATATGGTATACGTGCTATGTGCATGTTTCAGGTGTCATCTTGACGGGCCGATGCGGGTTTTGACCTTTTTTTTTCGCTTTTTGCCTGTTGTCATGAAGTTTTGTAAACGGGAGATAACTCTATTCTCAGATATCTAATCGAGTCCCGCTATTTCTAACGCTGGGTAGAGCATTATGACGCGGTATATGTAGTGTTATCTTGACTACCGATGCGGGGTTTTGATAATTTTTTGATTTTTGCCTGTTGCCATGAAGTTTTACAAAGTGGGCGATAACTCTGCTTCCGGATGTCTAATCGAAGTTCACGGGCTTCACGCCGATGCTATATGTGGTGTTTCATGGTCATCTCGGATGGTCGATGCTGGTTTGACCTCTTTTTTCGCTTTTTTGCCTACGTGTTGGCGTAGTTTTGCAAAACCAGAGATAACTTGCCTCCTTATGTTCAGATCGAGTCCCGCTGGCTTCTAACGCTGGTAGATATTATTCACGCATGCTATATGTATGTTTACAGGTCATTCTTGATTTCTACCGATGCGGTGTTTTGACCTCTTTTTCGCTTTTTGCCTATGTTTTGGCGACTTTTTGCAACCTGGTGATAACTCGGTTCAGATGTTCTGAACCGAGTCCCGCCGGGCTCTAACGTTGTTCATAATAACCCACGCGGCTATGCGTCCGTGTTTCATGGTCATCTTGACTACCGATGCGAAGTTTTGTCCTCTTTTTCGCTTTTTGCCTGTTGTTGGGCGAAGTTTTGCAACCGGGCGATAACTCGTTTCCGTGATGTTGAATCGAGTCCATCATTTCTAACGCTGCAGATATGGTATACACGCGGTACATGTGTATGTTTCAGGTGTCATCTTGACGCACCGATGCGGGTTTTCAATTCTTTTTTCGCTTTTTTGCCTAAGTTGTCATGAAGTTTTGCAAATCGGGAGATAACTTGGCTCCAGATGCCTTAATCGAGTCCCGCCATGGGGCAGGTTCATTACCTACGCGTGCATGGGCAGTGTTTAAGAATGTCGCTCGGACTACCGATGCGAAGTTTTGACCTTTTTTCTGCTTTTTTTTGTCAGTTGGCGTAGTTTTGTAAACCAGGCGATAACTCCTGGCTCTGCCAGACAAGTGGGATCGAGTCCCGCTGGCTTCTAACGCTGCTGTCTATAACTCCACGCGGCACATGGCGTGTTTCAGACATGTCATTCGGAGGGTCACGCGGTTTCAATTTCTTTTTCGACTTTTTTTGCCTCAGTGTTGTCGAAGTTTTGCAACCTGGCGATAACTCTGCCTCCGTGATGTTTGAGTTGAGTCCCGCTATTTATAACGCTGTAGACATTATTTCCACGCTGGTATATGTGAGTGTCATTCTAAGGCCTATGCGGGTTTTGACCTCTTTTTCGCTTTTTTGCCTAAATGTCATGAAGTTTTGCAAACTAAACGATAACTCCTGGCCTCCGATATCGAATCGAGTCCCGCCGCTTCTAACGTTGTTCATTGCTCACGCGATGCTATGCCAGGTTTCATGCGGTTATCTTGATGGTCGATGCGGTTTTGACCTCTTTTTTCGCTTTTTGCTCTACGTGTTGGCATGTAGTTTTGCAACCAGAGATAACTCGCCTCCTAATGCTCAGACGAGTCCCGCCGGGCCTAACGTAGATATTGCTTACGCGGTATGGCATGTGCGGCGTGTTCAGGTGTCATCTCGGACTACCGATGCGGGTTTGGCCTCTTTTTCACTTTTTTTGCCTAAACATTGCCGAAGTTTTGTAAAACTAAGTTATAACTCGGCCTCCCAGATATCGAATCGAGTCCCGCCGCTTCTAACGCTGTTCATTGCTCACGCGGTGCATATGTGTGTTTCATGGTCATCTTGATGGTCGATGCGGTTTTGACCTCTTTTTCGCTTTTTGCCAAGTTGTTGGCGTAGTTTTGGTAAACTAAGCGATAACTCGGCCTCCTAATGTTTCAGATCGAGTCCCGCTGGCTTCTAACGCTGCAGATATTGCTCACGCGGCATGCGTATGTTTCAGGTGTCATCTTGACTACCGATGCGTGGTTTAGCGCCTTTTTCGCTTTTTGCCTGTTGTCATGTAGTTTTGCAACCTGGCGATAACTCTTTGCCTCCGATGTCGTAATCTAGTCCCGTTTATTCTAACGCTGGTTCATTACCTACGCGGTGCCATGTGCGTGGTTTACGGTATTTTTGATTCTCACCGATGCGAAGTTTTGACCTCTTTTTCGCTTTTTTGCCTGTTGTTGGCGAAGTTTTGCAACTGGCGATAACTCGATCTCCGAATGTCGAATCGAGTCCCGCCATTTTAACGCTGCAGATATTGTTCACGCGGCATATATGCGGTTATTCTGGAAGCCCATGCGGTGTCGATTTTTTTTCTAGATTTTGCCTGCGTCATGAAGTTTTGCAAAGTGGGCGATAACTCTGCAGGTTGAATCGAGTCCCCCGCTCATCTAACGCTGGTATATTGCTTTCATGTGCATATGTGCATGTTTATGCAGTGATTCGACGATCGATGCGGGTTTTGACCTCTTTTTCGACTTTTTGCCTGTTGTCATGAAGTTTTGCAACCTGGCGATAACCTCTGGCCTCCGTGACGTCTGAATTGAGTCCCATAATTTATAACACGTATATTACCCACGCACAGGTCTATTACCCACCTTGCTAGCATGTGTGTGTTTATGGTCATTCTGACTACCGATGGGTTTTGACCTATTTTTCGCTTTTTTCCCTGTTGTCATGAAGTTTTGTAAACCAGCGATAACTCTGGCCTCAGATGTCGAATCGAGTCCCGCTGGGCCTAAGGCAAGTCTATTGCTTTACGCGGTATTATGTACTTGTTTGCGGTTATTCAGACGCACCGATGCGGGTTTTGACCTCTTTTTCGCTTTTTTTCCTAAGTTTTCATGAATTTTTTCAACCGGGCGATAACTCGTTTCCAGATGTTTGAATCAAGTCCCGCTCATTCTAACGCTGTATATTGTCTATGCGGTGATGTGTGTGTTCATGTCATTCGAATCTACCGATGCGGTTTTGACCTCTCTGTTGGCTTTTTGCTCAAGTTGTGGCGAAGTTTTGCCAGACAAATGAGCGATAACTCTCGGCCGCCTCCGATGTTCAATCGAGTCCCGCTGGCCTAACGCAGTAGATATTGGTTTCACGCGGCGGCATATGTGTGTGGTCATGCGGTCATCTTGACAAACCGATGCAGTGGTTTGATCTTTTTCGCTTTTTGTCCAAGTTGTTGTCATGAAGTTTTACAACCTGGCGATAACTCTCGCTCTCAGATGTTTAATCGAGTCCCGCTGGCTTCTAACGCTGCGGTTCATTGCCTACGTTAGTTATGTGCGATTTTATGTGGTCATCTTGATTACCGATGCGGGTTTTGACCTCTTTTTGGCTTTTTGCCTGTTGTTTCATGTAGTTTTGTAAATTAGCGATAACTCTGGCTCCGATATCGAATCGAATCCCGCCTGGCTTCTAACGCTGTTCATTACTTCCACGCCTATATGGGCGTGGTTATCTGATGGTCGGCTGGCGGTTTTGACCTTTTTTCGCTTTTTAGCGATGTGTTAATGATAGTTTTACAACCTGGCGATAACTCCTTTTCTCAGATGCCCGGATCGAGTCCCATCATTTCTAACGCTGCGGTCTCATTACCCACGCAGTTATGCGTGTGTTTCATGGTTGGTCATCTTGACTCACCGATGCGGTTTTGACCTCTTTTTTCGCTTTTTTTTTGCTTAAGTGTCATGGAATTTTGCAAACCAGCGATAACTCCCTATTCACTTTATGTTTCAGATTTAGTTCCGCACGCTTCTAATCCAGGCAGATATTGCTTCCACGCCGGTGTTATGCAGGTGTTTTATGCAGGTCATCTTGATTTTACCGATGCGGTTTTGAACTCTTTTTCGCTTTTTGCATTAAGTTGTCATGAAGTTTTGCAACCAGCGATAATTCGGCCTCCAGATATTGAATCGAGTCCCGTTAGTTCTAACGCGGTCTATTACCCACGAGTGCTACGTGTGTGTTTGTTTGTTATTCTGACTACCGATGCGCGGTTTTGACCTCTTTTTTCGCTTTTTTTATGTGATGAAAGTTAATGTAGTTTTGTAAACCAGCGATAACTCTTTCCTCAGATATGTTTCTGGATCGAGTCCCGCTTATTTCTAATGCGGTTCATTACCCACGCAGTTACATGTGTGTTTCGTTGCGGTCATTCTTGACTACCGATGCGGTTTTGACCTCTTTTTTGGCTTTTTTAAGTTGTGGCTAGTTTGGTAAACTGGCGATAACTCTTGGCTCCATATATCAAAATCGAGTCCCGCTGCTTTCCTAACGCGGTCTATTGCCGCAGTTAGCACATTATGTGTTCGCTGGTCATTCAGACAACCGATGTGGTTTTGACCACTTTTCGCTTTTTGCCTCAAGTTGTCATGAAGTTTTGCAGTGGATTTATAACTCGGCCTCCGTAAGTCGAATCGAGTCCCGCGGGCTTCTAACGCTACATATTTCTACGGCATATGTATGTGTGTTTATGTGTCATTCTTGATGGTCTATGCAATTTTTGACCTCTTTTTTTGATTTTTTTTGCCTAAGTTTTATGAAATTTTAAACCTGGCGACAACTCAAGCTCCAGATGTTGAATCGAGTCCCGCCGGGCTTCTAACGATGATATTACCCACGCGGCATATGTATGTTTATCTGACGGCCGATGCGGGTTTTGACCTCTTTTTCGCTTTTTTTATGAAAGCAGTGTAATGAAGTTTGGCAACCGAGCGATAACTCTGGCCTCCAGATGTCCGGATCGAGTTCCGCCGGGCTTTAACGCGGTTCATTACCCACGCAAGGTTATGTGTCTGCGTTACAGGTCATTCGGATTTTACCGATTCAAGTTTAGACCTCTTTTTCGCTTTTTTGCCAAAGTGTCATGAAGTTTTGTAAACCAGGCGATAACTCGGCCTCTATATGTTTCGGAATCGAGTCCCGTTATTTCTAACGCTGCAGATATTGTTCACGCTGCATATATGCGTGTCATTCTGATAGCCCATGCGAAAGTGTCGATTTCTTTTTTCTGCTTTTTTGCCCTGTTGTGAAGAGTTTTGCAAAGTGGGCGATAACTCTGGCTCCAGATGTCGTGAATCGAGTCCCGCTGGCTTCTAACGCTGTATATTACCCACACGGTCAGTGTGTTTACGTGGTATTCGAATCACCGACACGAAGTTTTGACCTCTTTTTCGCTTTTTTGCCTTTGTTGTTGGCGTAGTTCTGCAAACCAGCGATAATCTCGGCTCAGATATCGGAATCGAAAACCGTTAGTTCTAACGCATGTCTATTACCCAGTAGTGCTATGTGTGTTTTGCGGTGTCATTCTGACGGCCGATGCGGGTTTTGACCTCTTTTTCGCTTTTTTCAAGTTGGTCGACGTAGTTTTGCAATCACGATAACTCTGCTCCTCCATATGTCGAATCGAATCCCGCCGCTTCTAACGCTGTTCATTACCCACGCTGATGTTATGGCGGTTATTCTGATGGTCGATGCGGGTTTTGACCTCTTTTTCGCTTTTTATGACACAGTTAATGTAGTTTTATAAACCGGGCGATAACTCTGCTCTCCAGATGTCGGATCGAGTCCCGTCATTTCTAACGCTGCGGTTCATTACCCACGCAGCTATATGTGTGTTTTTCATGTCATTCTGATTTACCGATGCGGGTTTTGACCTCTTTTTTCGACTTTTTGCCCAAGTTGTCAGCGAATTTTGTAAACCAGCGATAACCCCTATTTACTTATGTTTCAGATTTAGTCCCGTTATTTCTAACGCGGCAGATATTGTTCACGCGGTGCTATATGCGTTGGTCATCTTGATAGCCCATGCGTAGTGTTGACTTTTTTTCTTTTTTGCCCAAGTTGTCAAGAGTTTTGCAAAGTGGGCGATAACTCTGGCTCCAGATGTCTGAATCGAGTCCCGCCTGGCTCTAACGCTGTATATTACCTACACTTGTGGTCGTGTGTGTTTACGTAGTATTCGAATCTACCGACACGAAGTTTTTGACCTCTTTTTCTGGCTTTTTGCCTGGTTGTTGCATGTAGTTCGCAGAACCAGGCGATAATTCTTGGCCTCAGATATCTAATCGAAAGTAACCGTTAGTTCTAACGCATGTCTATTACCCAGGTAGTGCTATGTGTGTGTTTCATGCGGTCATTCTGACGGCCGATGCGGTTTTGACTCTTTTTCGCTTTTTGCCCAAGTTGTTGATTTAGTTTTACAAATCACGCGATAACTCTGGCTCCATATGTCGAATCGAATCTCCGCCGCTTCACGCTGTTCATTACCCACACGATGCTACGGTATGGTTATCTGGATGGTCGATGCGGGTTTTGACCTCTTTTTCGCTTTTTATGTGATGTTAATGAAGTTTTACAAACCTGGCGATAACTCTTGGCTTCTCCTCCGATGTCGGATCGAGTCCCGCATTTCTAACGCGGTTCATTACCCACGTAGTTATGTGTGTGTTCATGCGGTCATCTTGACTACCGATGGTTTTGACCTCTTTTTCGACTTTTTGCTAAGTTGTCATGAATTTTGTAAACCAGCGATAACTCCTATTTCACTTTATGCTCAGATCGAGTTTCCGCACGCCTCTAACACGTAGATATTGCCTCACGGCACATGCGGTGTTTTTATGCGGTCATTCTGACTACCGATGCGGGTTTTGAACTCTTTTTTCGCTTTTGCCAAAGTTGTTGGCGTAGTTTTACAACCAGCGATAATCTCGGTCTCCAGATATCTGAATCGAGTCCCGTTAGTTCTAACGCTGCGGTTCATTACCCACGAGTGCTATGTGTGTGTTTGCTTGTCATATCTGACTACCGATGCGGGTTTTGAATTCTTTTTTCTCGCTTTTTACAGATGTATAGCGTAGTTTTGCAACCAGCGATAACTCTGGCTCTCAGATGTTCTGGATCGAGTCCCATTATTTCTAATGCGTGGTTCATTACCTACGCAGTACATGTGTGTGTTTCATTGTCATCTCGGACGACCGATGCGGGTTTTGACCTCTTTTTCGCTTTTTGCCTAATTGTTAGCTAGTTTTGCAAACCGCCAATAACTCTGGCCTCCATATATCAAAATCGAAGTCCCGCTGGCCTAACGCGGTTCATTGCTTACGTTAGTATACATGACGTGTTCACAGGTCATTCAGACAAATTGACGCGGGTTTTGACCACTTTTCTCGCTTTTTGCCTGTTGTTGGCATGAAGTTTTAAAGTGGATTTATAACTCTGGCCTCCGTAAGTCGAATCGAGTCCCTGGCTCTAACGCTAACGCATTATTATTTACACGGCATTATGTGTGTGTTTATGTGTCATCTCTGATGGCCCATGCAGTTTTTGACCTCTTTTTCGACTTCTTTTTGCCTAAGTTTTACGAATTTTGTAACCTGGCGATAACTCAAGTTCAGATGTTCTGGAATCGAGTCCCGCCGGGCTTCTAACGCGATGATATTACCCACGCTGGTATGCTATGTATGTTTATCTGGACTACCGATGCGCGGTTTTCAATTCTTTTTTTCGCTTTTTTATGTAGTTGTTATTAGTTTTATAACCGAGCGATAACCCTGGCCTCCGTGATGTCGGATCGAGTTCCACGCTTTTAACGCTGTTCATTACCCACGTTAGTACATGTGCTCGTTTAAGGTCATTCGGATTTACCGATTCAAGTTTAGACCTCTTTTTTCAAATTTTTTACAAAGTTGTTACGGTAGTTTTGTAAACCAGGCGATAACTCTGGCCTCTATATGTTTGAATCGAGTCCCGTTATTTCTAACGCTGTAGAGCATTGTTCACGCGGTGCTATGCAGGCGCGGTTATCGATAAATTTCCATGCGTGTGTCGACTTCTTTTTTGCTTTTTGCTCAAGTTGTTGATTTAGTTTTGCAAAGTGGCGATAACTCTGGCTCCAGATGTCTGGAATCGAGTCCCGCTGCTTCTAACGCTGCAGTATATTACCCACACCTGTTGTGTGTGTGTTTACGCAGTATTCGAACTACCGACACGAAGTTTTGACCTCTTTTTTCGCTTTTTGCTCGTTGTGTTGGCGAAGTTCGCAAACCAGCGATAATTCTGTCTCAGATATCTAATCGAAAATCGTTAGTTCTAACGCATGTCTATTACCCACGAGTGCTATGTGTGTTTGGTTGTCATTCGGACGGCCGATGCGGGTTTTGACCTCTTTTTCGCTTTTTGTCTGTTGTCGACGTAGTTTTGCAAACCGGGCGATAACTCTATTCCATATGTCCGAATCGAGTCCCGCTGGCTTCTAACACGGTCTCATTGCCTATGAAGTTCTATGTATGCTGTTCATGGTCATTTCAGACAACCGATGCGGTTTTGACCACTTTCTGCTTTTTGCCTAAGTTGTTTCATGAAGTTTTGTAATTTTATGATAACTTTGCTCTCAGATATCTAATCGAGTCCCGCTGCTTCTAGCGCTACATTACATTGTTTACGCGGCAGGTTATGTGTGTCTTTACGTATCATCTTGACTACTTATGCAAATTTTTGACCTCTTTTTTCGACTTTTTGCTTAAGTTACGATGATTTTGTAACCTGGCGATAACTCGCTTTCTCCAGATGTCGAAATCGAGTCCCGCTGGGCTTCTAACGATGATATATTACTTCCACGCGGCTATATGTGGCAGAAATTCTGGACACTGATGCGAAGTTTTGACCTCTTTTTCTACTTTTTCCTAAGTGTCATGAAGTTTTGCAAATGGCGATAACTCGTTCGTCCGATGTTCTAATCAAGTTCCATCGCTTCTAACGCTGTATATTGTCTACGCGGTGATGTGTGTGTGTTTCATGGTCATTCGAATCTACCGATGCGGGTTTTGACCTCTTTTTTTCGCTTTTTTTGCCTCTGTTTCATGAAGTTTTCAGACATGCATGGCGATAACTTGCTCCGGGATGTTTGGAATCGAGTCCCGCTGGCTTCTAACGTTGCAGATATTGCTTTACGCGGGCATATTGTGGTGTTTCAGCGTGGTCATTGATGACGGCCTATGCGAAGTTTTGACCTCTTTTTCGCTTTTTGCCTAAGTTAGTGGCGAAGTTTTGCAAAATAAGCGATAACTCCTGGCTCCCTCAGATATCTAATCGAGTCCCGCGGGCTTCTAACGCTGTTCATTACCCACGCAGTTATACGTATGCGTGTTTGGGTGTCATTCTTGACGGCCTATGCGGTTTTGACCTCTTTTTCGCTTTTTTGCCTAAATGTCATGAAGTTTTGCAAACCAGCGATAACCCTGGCCTCCAGATTTTGATTCGAAGTCCCGCTGGGCCTAACGCTGCGGTTCATTACCCACGCAGCAGTTATGTGCGTGTTCACAGCGATCATCTTAAGGCCCATGCGGGTTTTGATCTCTTTTTCGACTTTCTCGCCGTTGTCGCGTAGTTTTGCAACCAGCGATAACTCGATCTCCAGATATCGAAATTGAGTCCCGCTGGGCTTCTAACGGTGATATTGTTCCACGCGGTGCATATGTGTGTTTGCGGTCATTCAAGGGCCGATGCGGTTTTGACCTCTTTTCGCTTTTTTTGCGTTGTCATGAAGTTTTGCAACCTGGCGATAACTCTGCCTCAGATGTTCTGGAATCGAGTCCCGCTATTTCTAACGACGATTATATTGCTTTACGCGGCATATGGGTTTTTATGCGGTCATTTGAACTACCGATGCGGTTTTGACTTTTTTCGCTTTTTGCCTATGTGGTTGGGCGTAGTTTTGTAAACCAGAGATAACCCTGCCTCCTTATGTTTCAGATCGAGTCCCGCTGGCCTAACGCTGCAGAGTATATTGTCTACGCGGCGCATATGTCCGCTTATGTGGTCATTCGGACTTCCACCGATGCGGTGTTTTAACCTCTTTTTTGGCTTTTTGCCTAAGTTTTGGCGACTTTTTGTAAACCGGTGATAACTTGCTTCTCAGATGTCGTAACCGAGTCCCGCCTGGCTTCTAACGCTGTTCATAACCCACGCGGTATATGTGCGTGTTTACGGTCATTCTGACTACCGATGTGAGTTTTGACCCTTTTTCTGGCTTTTTTGCAAGTTGTCATGAAGTTTTGTAAACCGGGCGATAACTCGCTCCGTGATGTTGAATCGAGTCCATCATTTCTAACGCTGCAGTATATTGGTTTACGCGGCATATGTGCATGTTTGTGTGTCATTCGGATGGTCGATGCGGTTTTGACCTCTTTTTCGCTTTTTGCCTTAAGTTATCAAGAAGTTTTGTAACCGGGAGATAACTCTTGCCTCTCAGATACCGTAATCGAGTCCCGCTGGCTCAAATGCGTTGTTCATTGCTTACGCGGTGCATATGCTGCGTGTTCACAGATTATCTTCGGATTTCACCGACGCGAAGTTTTGACTTTTTTTCGCTTTCAAATTTAAGTTGTCATGCGTAGTTTTGTAAACCGGGGATAACTCTATTCTCAGATATCTGGAATCGAAGTCCCGCTATTTCTAACGCGCAGTATATCATTTCACGCGGAGCTACGTGCGCGGTCATTCTGACTACCGACGCGGGTTTTGACCTCTTTTTTCGCTTTTTACCCAAGTTATTCATGAAGTTTTACAAAGTGGGCGATAACTCGATTTCCAGATGCTTGAATCGAAGTTCCGCTGCTTCACGCTGATGCTATGTGGTGTTTGCGGTCATTCGGATGGTCGGCGTGTTTTGACTTTCTTTTTCGCTTTTTTGCTACGTGGTCGGGCGTAGTTTTGCAAACCAGAGATAACTTTGGCCTCCTTATGTTGCAGATCGAGTCCCGCGGGCCTAACGGTGTATATTGTTCACGCGGTACATGTGCTAAGGTTATGGTCATTCGGGACGGCTTTATGCAGTGTTTTGACCTTTTTTCTGCTTTTTTTTGCCTATGTTTTATGCGATTTTTGCAACCGGATGATAACTCTTGGCTCGTGATGCTCGGAACCGAAGTCCCGGGGCTTAACGCTTGTTCATAACTCTACGCGGTGTTAGCGCACAGGTTTCACAGGTTATTCGGACGGGCCGATGCGAAGTTTTGACCTCTTTTTCGCTTTTTTACCTGTTGGCGTAGTTTTGTAAACCGGGTGATAACTCGTCTCCGATGTTGAATCGAGTCCATCATTTCTAACGCTGCAGATATGGTTTCACGCGGTACATGTGTATGTTTCAGGTTATCTTGACTACCGATGCGGTGTTTTGAACTTTTTTTTCTGGCTTTTTTGCTAAGTTGTCGGGCGTAGTTTTGTAAATTGGGAGATAACTTTGTTCCGTGATGTCGGAATCGAGTCCCGCTGGGCTCAAACGCAGGTCTATTACTTCCACGCGGTGTTATGTGCGTTTTAGAACATGGTCATCTTGATCACCGACGCGAAGTTTTGACTTTTTTCGCTTTTAGCCTGTTGTCATGAAGTTTTGTAAACTGGCGATAACTCCTATGCTCTCAGATATCGAATCGAGTCCCGCTATTTCTAACGCGTAGATATTTCCTACGCGGTATATATACGTTGGTCATTCTTGACTACCGATGTCGGTTTTGACCTCTTTTTTCGCTTTTTTGCCAAGTCGTTACATGAAGAAGTTTTGTAAAGTAGCGATAACTCTGCTCGTTCAGATGTCTGAATCGAAGTTCCGCCGGGCCTAACGCGTTGTTCATTGTTTCACGCGGTTATGCATGTGGTGTTCATGCGGTCATTTGATGGTCGATGTGTTTAGACTCCTTTTTTCGCTTTTTTGCTTTACGCTGGTGGCGTAGTTTTGCAAACCAGCGATAACTCTGCCTCTTTATGTTTCAGATCGAATCCCGGCGGGCTTAATCGTAGGTATTTTCACGCCGTGCATATTTATGTGTTTCAGGTGTCATTCTTGACTACCGATGCGGGTTTTGACCTCTTTTTCTGGCTTTTTGCCCAAGTTGTCGATTTAGTTTTGTAAACCTGGCGATAACTCGCCTCTCAGATGTCGAATCGAGTCCCGCCATTCTAACGTGATGTTCATTACCACGCGGTGCGTTATGTATGCGGTTTGCGTGTCTTTCTGACGACGACGCGAAGTTTTGACCTCTTTTCGACGACTTTTTGCCTGTTGTCTGGCATGGCGAAGTTTTGCAACCTGGCATAATTCGGTCTCCGATGTCGGAATCGAGTCCCATTATTTCTAACGCTGTATATTGTTCACGCGGTGCATGTATGTGTTATTTGATTTTACCACGCGGTTTTGACTTTTTTTCAAGATTTTGCCCGTTGTTGTCAAGTAGTTTTGCAAAGTGGGCGATAACTCCCTGGCTCCATATGTTCTGAATCGAGTCCCGCTACGGCTTAATCGCTGTTCATTGCCTACACTCAGACTATGTAACGGTTTCATGCATTTAGACTACCGATGCGGGTTTTGACCTCTTTTTTCGCTTTTTTTTCCTAAGTTTTGCAAGTTTTCAGAACCAGCGATAACTCGTTTCTCCAGATGTCCGGATCGAGTCCCGCCGGGCTTCTAACGCTGCGTATATTGTCTATGCTGGTCATATGTGTGTTTTTATGGCATTCTGAACCACCGATGCGGGTTTTGACCTCTTTTTTCGCTTTTTTGCCTGTTTGTCATGAAGTTTTGTAACCAGCGATAACCCTGGCCTCCCGTGATATCTGAATCGAGTCCCGTTAGTTCTAACGCTGTTGTTCATTACATCCACGCTGTGCTATGTGTGTTTGCGGTCAGGAATTCAACCGACGCGCTGCTTTTGACCTCTTTTTGGCTTTTTGCCTGGTTAGTCATGAAGTTTTGTAACCAGCGATAACTCGATCTCCAGATGCTTGAATCGAAGTCCCGCTGGCTTCTAACGACGTTTCATTACCCACGCTGTGCTATGTGCGATTACAGGTTATCTTGACAAACCGGCGCGAAGTTTTGACCTCTTTTTTCGCTTTTTTGCTGGTGTTGTCATGTAGTTTTGTAACCGGGCGATAACTCTGGCTCCGATGTTTGAATCGAGTCCCGCTATTTCTAACGCTGTAGATATTGTTCACGCTGTGCATGTATGCGGTTATTCTTGACGCACATACGCGGGTTTTGACTTTTTTCAGATTTTGATTTAATGTCGATTTAGTTTTGCAGAAGTGGGCGATAACTCTGCTCTCCAGATGTCGGAATCGAGTCCCGCTGGGCTCTAACGTAGGAGATATTGCCTACGCGGTATATATGTGTTTGTGGTGTCATTCGAATGGCCCATGCGATTTTGACCTCTTTTTTCATTTTTTGCCCAAGTGTTGGCGTAGTTTTGCAAAGTGGGCAATAACTCTGGCTCCGATGTTGAATCGAGTCCCATCGGCCTAACGCTGCAGATATTACCCACGCGTGCATATGTCTCGTGTTTCATGGTCATTCTGATTTACCAAGCGGATTTTGACCTCTTTTTTCGCTTTTTGCCTAAGTTGTCATGAAGTTTCAAGAACCGGGCGATAACTCTGGCCTCCGCTTGATTGAATCGAGTCCCGCTCGGGCTTCTAACGCAGGTCTATTACCTACCCTATGCTATGTGTGTTTGCGGTCATTCGAACGATCGATGATGGTTTTGACCTCTTTTTCAACTTTTTTGCCTGTTGTTGACGTAGTTTTGCAACCTGGCGATAACTCTGGCCTCCAGATGTTTGAATTCAAATCCTTCATTTCTAATGCGTAGAGATTATCTACGCGGCATATGTGAATGTCATTCTTGACTACCGACACGGGTTTTGACCTCTTTTTCGCTTTTTGCCAAAGTGTCATGAAGTTTGGTAACCTGGCGATAACTTTGCCTCCAGATGTCTAATCGAGTCCCATTAATTTAACGCGCGGTCTATTACCAACGAGTGCTATGTGCGTGTTTGCATGTCATCCGAAGGCGATGCGGTTTTTACCTCTTTTTCGCTTTGCCTTGTTGTCATGTAGTTTTGTAACCGGGCGATAACTCGCCTCCTCAGAATCGGAATCGAGTCCCGCTGGCTTCTAATCGCTGCAGATATCAGATACGCGGTGCTATGTGTGTTTGCATGTCATTTGACTACCGATGCGTGTGTTTTGACTCTTTTTTGGTTTTTTGTTGTTGTCATGTAGTTTTGCAACCGGGCGTAAAACTCTGGCTCCCTATGTTTGGAATCGAAGTCCCATTAATTCTAACGTTGCGGTATTACCCACGTTAGCATGGTGCGTGTTCGTATGTCATACGAATTCACAGACAGATGCGGTTTTTACCTCCTTTCGGCTTTGTTGCTCTAAGTGTCGGGCGAAGTTTTTCAACCTGGCGATAACTCGGCTCTCAGATGTTTAATCGAGTCCCATTAATTTAACGCTGTGGTTCTATTACCCACGCAGCATATGTGCGTGTTCAGCATGTCATCCGAACGGCAGATGCGGGTTTTACTCTTTTTCGCTCTTTGCTAAGTTGTTGGCGAAGTTTGTAAACCTGGCGATAACTCTGGCTCAGAATCTAATCGAGTCCCGCTGGCTTCTAACGCTGTAGATATTGTATACGCGGTATATGTGTGTGTTTCATGCGTGTTATCTTGACTTCCACCGATGTGTGTTTTGACCTCTTTTTCGGTTTTGTTTTGTTGTTTGGTGAAGTTTTGTAAACCGGGCGAAAAACTTTGGCCTTCCTATGTCGAATCGAAGTCCCACAATTTAACGTAGGTATTACTTCCACGCAGTTACATATGTATGTGTTTGCATGTCATACGAATCTGGCAGATGCAAGGGTTTTACTCTCCTTTTCATTGTTGGCTTAAGTTGTTGGCGAAGTTTTTCAACCTGGCGATAACTTGGCTCTCAGATGTTTGAATCGAGACCCGCTTAATTTAACGCTGGTTCATTACCCACGCAGTATATGTGGTGTTTGCAGATGTCATCCGACGGCAGATGCGGTTTTACCCTGTTGCTCTTTCGCTTGTTTGTTGGCGAAGTTTTGCAAAGTGGGCAATAACTCGGCCTCCAGATGTCTGGAATCGAGTCCCGCTGGCTTCTAACGCAGTATATCAGAGATACGCTGGTGCTATGTGTGTGTTTCATGGTCATTCGGATGGCCGAGGCAGGTGTTTTGACCTCTTTTTCGGTTTTTGCCTGTTGTTGGCGAAGTTTGCAAAGTGGGCGTATAACTCTGGCCTCCTACGTAGGAATCGAGTCCCGCCTGGGCCTAACGCACGATATTGCTTCCACGCGGCATATGTGTGGTTGTGTGTCATTCTGACTACCGACGCGGGTTTTGAATTCTTTTTTCTGCTGCTTTACCCAAGTTGTGGGCGTAGTTTTGCAACCAGCGATAACTCTGGCTCCGTGATGTTGGGATCGAGTCCCGCCGGGCTTCTAACGCTGCTTTATAACCCACGCAGTATAAGGCTATGTGTTTGCATGTCATTCGGAGGGTCGATGCGGGTTTTTGACCTTTTTCGACTTTTTTTGCCTAAGTGTGTGGCGTAGTTTTTAAACCTGGCGATAACTCGGTCTCCGTGATGTCTGAATTGAGTCCCGCCATTTATAACGCTGTGGTATATTACCTACGCGGTAATTACGTGAGTTTCATCTTAAGGCCCATGGTTTTCAATTCTTTTTTCGCTTTTTGCCTAAATGTCATGAAGTTTTGCAACCAGCGATAACTCTGCCTCGTGATATCGTAATCGAGTCCCGCCGCTTCTAACGCTGGTTCATTGTTCTACGCGGTACATGTGTTTGTTTATGGTCATTCGGATGGTCGATGCGGTTTTGACCTCTTTTTTTTTTTTGGCTCACGTGTCGGCATGTAGTTTTGCAAACCAGAGATAACTCTTGCCTCCTTATGCTTCAGACGAGTCCCGCTGGCTTCTAACGCGCTGTATGTTATCTATGCGTTCTACGGCTGCTTTTTTGGTCATTCTTGACGGCCGATGCGGTGTTTTGACCTCTTTTTCGGCTTTTTTGCCTAAGCCAGCGACATTTTGCAACCTGGTGATAACTCTGGCTCAGATGTTCGGAACCGAGTCCCGCTGGGCTTCTAACGCTGTTTATAACCCACGCGGCATATGTGCGTGGTTCACAGAGGTCATTCGGACGGCCGATGCGAAGTTTTCGACCTCTTTTTTCTTTTTTTTTGCTTGTCAGTGGCATGAAGTTTTGTAAACCTGGCGATAACTCTATCTCCGTATGTTGAATCGAGTCCATCATTTATAACGCTGCAGATATTGCCTTACGCGGCATATGTGTATGTTTCAGGTGTCATCCTGACGGCCGATGCGGTTTTGACCTCTTTTCGCTTTTTTGCCTAAGTTGTTGGCGTAGTTTTGTAAACCGGAGATAACTCTTTGCTCCAGATGCCGGAATCGAGTCCCGCTGGGCTCAATCACAGGTTCATTTATTACCCACGCGGTGTTATGTGTGTTTCATGCCTCATCTCGGACTACCGATGCGAAGTTTTTGAATTTTTTCGCTTTTTTTACCCTTTTGTCATGAAGTTTTGCAACCTGGCGTTAACTCCGGCTCTCCGTGATGTTTGAATCGAGTCCCGCTATTTCTAACGCTGCAGAGTATTGTTTTCACGCGGTACGTATGCGTGTCATTCTAAGGTCGGCGCGGTTTTTGAATCTCTTTTTCGCTTTTTGCCTGTTGTCGGCGTAGTTTTGTAAACCGTTGCGATAACTCTGCCTCCTAATGCCTGTGATCGAGTCCCGCCGGGCTTCTAACGCTGGTAGAGATATTGTTTACGCGGTGCTATGCGCGTGTTTCAGGTGTCATTCGGATGGTCGATGCGGTTTTGGCCCCTTTTTCGCCTTTTTTGCTCAAGTTGTCATGTAGTTTTGCAACCGGGCGATAACTCTGGCCTCAGATGCTTAATCTAGTCCCGCTCGTTTCTAACGCTGTTCATTACCCACGCGGTAAGCATGGCGTGTTTACGTTGTCTTTTGACTTTACCGGCGCGAATTTTGACTCTTTTTTCGCTTTTTGCCTAAGTGTTGTCATGTAGTTTTGCAACCTGGCGATAACTCGCCTCCAGATGTTTGAATTGATCCCCGGCTATTTCTAACGCTGCATATTGTTCACGGGGTACATGTATGCGGTCATCTTGGACAAATTTCATGCAGTGTGTCGACTTTTTCTAAGATTTTGCCAAGTTGCCTGGCGTAGTTTTGCAAAGGAGTTAACTCCCGTCTTTTAATCGAGTCCCGCCGGGCTTCTAACGCTGTAGATATTGCTTTTCATGGTATATAAGGCGGTTTCGCATGTGATTCAGACGATCGATGCGGTTTTGACCTCTTTTTCGACTTTTTGCCTGTTGTTCATGTAGTTTTGTAACCCGGGCGATAACTCTTGGCTCCGTGATGCCTAATTGAGTCCCATAATTTATAACACGTATATTACTCCACGTTGTTCATTACCTACGCTGGTGCTATGTGTGTGTTTCATGGTCATTCGGGACTACCGACGCGGTTTTCAACCTATTTTTCTGGCTTTTTTTCCTAAGTCATGAAGTTTTGCAACCAGGCGATAACTCTGGCCTCAGATGTCGAATCGAGTCCCGCTGGCTTCTATATGTGGTCTATTGCCCACGCAGTACTACGTGTTTGTTTATGGTCATTGGGACTACCGATGCGGGTTTTGACCTCTTTTTCGCTTTTTTTCTAAGTTTTGGCGAATTTTGTAAAACTGGCGATAACTCGTTTTCCAGATGTTTAATCAAGTCCCGCTGGGCATCTAACGCTGTATATTGTCTATGCGGTGATGTGTGTGTTTCATGTGTCATTCGAATCTACCGACGCGGGTTTTGAATTTCTTTTTTGTCTTTTGCTCAAGTTGTCATGTAGTTTTTCACAATGAATATAACTCGGGGCCTCCAGATGTTTGAATCGAGTCCCGTTAGTTCTAACGCAGATATTGTTTACGCGGTGCTATGTGGTGTGGTTTGGTCATCTTGACTACCGATGCGGTGGTTTGATCTTTTTTCGCTTTTTTGTCCGTTGTCATGTAGTTTTACAACCGGCGATAACTCTGCCTCAGATGTCTGGAATCGAGTCCCGCTGGCCTAACGCTGTTCATTGCTTCACGCGGCATATGTTGCTTTTAGGCGGTCATCTTGACTACCGATGCGGTTTTGACCTTTTTTGGCTTTTTGCCCAAGTTGTTCATGAAGTTTTGTAAATTAGGCGATAACTCTGGCTCCCAGATATCTAATCGAATCCCGCCGGGCTCTAACGTTGTTCATTACTCCACGCTTAAGTGTATGTATGTTATATTGGATGGTCGATGCGGTTTTGACCTCTTTTTCGCTTTTTTGTATGTGTTAATGAAGTTTTACAACCTGGCGATAACTTGCCTCCAGATGTCGGATCGAGTCCCGCTATTTCTAACGCTGCGGTTCATTACCCACACGCAGTTATATGTGTGTGTTTTGCGGTCATTCTGACTACCGATGCGGGTTTTGACCTCTTTTTTCGGTTTTTGCCTAAGTTGTTGGCGATTTTACAACCAGCGATAACTCTATTTACTTATGTTTCAGACGAGTTCCGCCGGGCTTCTAACGCTGCAGATATTGCTTACGCGGTGCTATGTGGTTTTTTAAGGTCATCTTGACTACCGATGCGGTTTTGAACTCTTTTTCGCTTTTGCCAAAGTGTCAGCGAAGTTTTGCAACCAGCGATAACTCTGGCCTCAGATGTCGAATCGAGTCCCGCCGCTTATAACGCTGGTTCATTACCCACGCAGCTTCTATGTGTGTTTGCGGCATTCGAATCCTACGATGTGGGTTTTGACCCTCTTTTGGCTTTTTTGCCTAAGTTGTTCATGTAGTTTTGTAAACCAGGCGATAACTCTTGCCTCCAGATATCTAATCGAATCCCGCCGGGCCTAACGCTGTTCATTACTTCCACGCGGTGTTATGTATGTGGTTATCTGGATGGCGAATGAGGGTTTTCACCTCTTTTTCGGCTTTTTATGATGTAGCAATGTAGTTTTGAAAATCTGGCGATAACTTGCCTTCAGATATTCCGGATCGAGTCCCATTATTTCTAACGCTGCGGTTCATTACCCACGCAGCTTCTATGTGTGTGTATGGTCATTCTTGACTACCGATGCGGTGTTTTGACCTCTTTTTTTCGCTTTTTGCCCAAGTTTATTAGTTTTGCAAACCGGCGATAACTCCTGGCTCCATATATCGAATCGAAGTCCCGCTGGGCTTTAACGCGCTTCTATCGCTTTACGCTATAGGCATGAAATTCACAGAGGTCATTCAGACAAATTACGCGGTATCGACCACTTTTCTGGGCTTTTTTGCCTAAGTTTTGGCGTAGTTTTGCAAAGTGGGCGATAACTCGCCTCCGAAGTCGAATCGAGTCCCGCCTGGCTCTAACGCTACATTGTTGTTTACGCAGGTTATACGCGTGTTATCTCGGACTACTATGCGCTTTTTTTGACCTCTTTTTTCGACTTTTTTGACTAAGTTTTGGCGAATTTTGTAAACCGGGCGATAACTCATTTCTCCAGATGTTTAATCGAGTCCCGCTGGGCTTTAACGCATGATATTATTTCCACGCGGCATATGTATGTTTATCTCGGATTTCCACTGACGCGGGTTTTGACCTCTTTTTCGCTTTTTATGTAGTGTTGATGAAGTTTATAAACCGAGCGATAACTCCTGGCCTCCGATGTTCCGGATCAAGTTCCACGGGCTTCTAACGCTGGTTCATTACCCACGCAGGCTATGTGCTCGCTTTGGTGTCATTCTTGACTACTGACGCGGGTTTTGACCTCTTTTTCGCTTTTTTTTAAAGTGTCATGAAGTTTTGTAAACCAGACGATAACTCTGGCTTCTATATGTCGGAATCGAGTCCCGCTGGCTTCTAACGCTGTAGATATTTCACGCGGCATATGTGCGTGGTTCAGATGTGATTCGGGACGATCGATGCGGTTTTGACCTCTTTTTCGACTTTTTGCCTGTTGTCATGCGTAGTTTTGTAACCGGCGATAACTCTTGGCCTCCAGATGTTTGAATTGAGTCCCATAATTTATAACACGTATATTACCCACGCTGTTCATTACCCACGCGGTGCTATGTGGTGTTTCATAAGTGTCATTCAGATTTCCGCCGATGCGGGTTTTGACCTATTTTTCGCTTTTTTCCTGTTATTCATGAAGTTTTGTAAACCAGCGATAACTCTTGGCCTCAGATGTCGAATCGAGTCCCGCTCATTTATATATGGTCTATTGCTTACGCTGCAGACTATGTGCTTGTTTCACAGGTTATCTCAGACTACCGACGCGGGTTTTCAACCTCTTTTTCGCTTTTTTCTAAGTTTTCATGAATTTTGTAATCTGGCGATAACTCTTCTCCAGATGTTTGAATCAAGTCCCGCCATTCTAACGCTGTATATTGTCTATGCGGTGGATGTGTGTGTGTTTCATGCGGTCATCTCGAATCTACCGATGCGGGTTTTGACCTCTTTTTTGTCTTTTTTGCCCAAGTTGTCATTGGCGAAGTTTCAGACAATGAAGTTGTATAACTCGGCCTCCCAGATGTTTGAATCGAGTCCCGTTAGTTCTAACGCTGCAGATATTGTTTTACGCGGTGTGCTATGTGTGTGGTCATGGTCATTCTGGACGCCTACCGATGGTGGTTTGATCTCTTTTTTCGCTTTTTGTCCGTTGTCATGAAGTTTTATAAACCTGGCGATAACTCTGGTTCTCCAGATGTTCGGAATCGAGTCCCGCTGGCTTCTAACGTTGTTCATTGCTTACGCGGTATATGTATGCGGCGGTCATTCTGACTACCGATGCGGGTTTTGACTCTTTTTTGGCTTTTTGCCCAAGTTGTTCATGAAGTTTTGCAAATTAGCGATAACTCTGTCTCCGTGATATCTGGAATCGAATCCCGCTGGCTTCTAACGCTGTTCATTACCCACGCGTGCTATATGTGCGTGGTTATATTGATGGCCGGCGCGGGTTTTGACCTCTTTTTTCGCTTTTTGTGTATGTAGCAATGAAGTTTTACAACCGGGCGATAACTCTTGCCTCTCAGATGTCCGGATCGAGTCCCGCCATTTCTAACGCGTGGTTCATTACTTCCACGCAGCATATGTGTGTGTTCATGCGGTCATCTTGACTACCGATGCGGGTTTTGACCAATTTTTGGTTTTTGCCTAAGTTGTTGGCGAATTTTATAAACCAGCGATAACCTCTATTTACTTATGTTTCAGACGAAGTTCCGCCGGGCCTCTAACGCGTAGATATTGCCCACGCGTGCATATGTGTTTTTTGCGGTCATTCTGACTACCGATGCGGGTTTTGAACTCTTTTTCGCTTTTGCCAAAGTGTCGGGCGAAGTTTTGCAACCAGCGATAACCTGGCCTCCGTGATGTCGTAATCGAGTCCCGCACGCTTATAACGCTGCGGTCTATTACCCACGCAGCTTCTATGTGTATGTTTATGGCATTCGAACTACCGACGTGGGTTTTGACCTCTTTTTGGCTTTTTGCCCTGTTGTTTCATGAAGTTTTGTAAACCAGCGATAACTCTGGCCTCCGATATCTAATCGAATCCCGCCGGGCTCTAACGCTGTTCATTACACCACGGTACATGTATGCGGTCATTCGGATGGCGTAATGAGGGTTTTGACCTCTTTTTCGCTTTTTATGTGTGTTAGCGTAGTTTTGAAAACCGGGCGATAACTTTGCCTTCCAGATGTCGGATCGAGTCCCGCTATTTCTACGCGCGGTTCATTACCCACGCAGCTTCTATGTGTGTGTTTCGGTGGTCATTGGACTACCGATGCGGGTTTTGACCTTTTTTTTGCTTTTTGCCTGTTGTCGGTTAGTTTGGCAAACTGGCGATAACTTGGCCTCCATATATCGAATCGAGTCCCGCTGGGCTTCTAACGCTGGTTCATTGCTTACGCAGCATGCATATGTGACGTGTTTCAGGGGTCATTCGGGACAAACCGATGCGGGTATTGACCACTTTCTGGGCTTTTTTGTTTAAGTTTTGGCGTAGTTTTGTAAAGTGGGATATAACTCGGCTCCGTGAAGTCGAATCGAGTCCCGCCGGGCTAACGCTACATTATTGTTTACGCGGCATATACGCGCATGGTTGATTCTTGACTACTTATGCAATTTTTGACCTTTTTTCGACTTTTTGACTAAGTTTTGGCGAATTTTGTAAACCTGGCGATAACTCATTTCTCCAGATGTTTGAATCGAGTCCCGCTGGGCTTTAATCGATGATATTATTTTCCACGGCATATGCATGCTGTTTATCTTGATCTACCGATGCGGGTTTTCAATTTTTTTCGCTTTTTATGTAGAAAGTGTTAAGAAGTTTATAAACCGAGCGATAACTTGCCTCCGTGATGTCGGATCAAGTTCCGCTGGCTTCTAACGCTGGTTCATTACCCACGCAGAAGTTATGTAGTTCGCTTGGTGTTATTCTGACTACCGATGCGTGTTTTGACCTCTTTTTTCGCTTTTTGCTAAAGTGTTGGCGAAGTTTTGTAAACCAGACGATAACTCGGCCTCTATATGTCTGGAATCGAGTCCCGCTGGCTTCTAACGCGTAGAGTATCGTTTACGCTAAGCATATGTGGCGTGGTTCGTATGTGATTCAGACGATCGACGCGTTTTGACCTCTTTTTCGACTTTTTGCCTGTTGTCGCATGTAGTTTTGCAACCGGCGATAACCCTGGCCTCAGATGTCTGAATTGAGTCCCATAATTTATAACATCGCGGTATATTACCTACACGGCGCGTGTGTGTGTTTACGCGGTATTCGAATCTACCGATGCGTAGTTTTGACCTCTTTTTTCGCTTTTTACCTAAGTTGTTGCAAGTTTTACAAACCAGCGATAATTCGCCTCCAGATATCTAATCGAGTCCCGTTAGTTCTAACACGGTTCATTACCCACGAGTGCTATGTGTGTTTCATGGTCATCTTGGACTACCGATGCGGTTTTGATTTCTTTTTCGCTTTTTACGATGTAGCAATGAAGTTTTGCAACCTGGCGATAACTCTGGCTGCTCAGATGTTCGGATCGAGTCCCGTAATTTCTAACGCGCGGTCAATTAGCTACGCTACAAAGGCTATGTGTGTGTTTCGCGGTCATTCTGACTACCGATGCGTTTTCGACCTCTTTTTTTCGCTTTTTTTGCCTAAGTTATTGGCTAGTTTTGTAAACCGGGCGATAACTCTGGCCTCTATATATCAAAATCGAGTCCCGCTGGGCTTCTAACGCTGTTCATTGCTCACGCAGATTATGACGCGGTTCACAGCGGTCATTCGTGACAACCGATGCTTGCTTTTGACCACTTTCTTTGCTTTTTGTCGTTGTCGGCGTAGTTTTGCAAAGCATGATAACTCTGGCCTCCAGAAAGTCAGAATCGAGTCCCGTTAGTTCTAACGCTACTATTATTGCCTTTACGCGTGCTACATGTGTGTGTTTATGTGTCATCTTCGGATGGCTTCCATGCAATTTTTGACCTCTTTTTTTCGACTTTTTGCCTAAGTTTTGAATTTTGTAACCTGGCGATAACTCGCTTCTCCCAGATATCTGAATCGAAGTCCCGCTGGCTTCTAACGCATGATATATATTACTCACGACGTACATGTGACGTTTATCTTGACTACCGATGCGGGTTTTCGACCTCTTTTTTGGCTTTTTGCCTGTCATGTAGTTTTATTAAAGTGGGCGATAACTCTGGTTTCAGATGTCTGAATCGAAGTTCCGCTGGCTTCTACGCGCGATGCTATGTGTGTGTTTCATGGTCATCTTGATGGTCGATGCGCGGTTTTGACCTCTTTTTTCGCTTTTTGCCTACGTGGTTGGGCGAAGTTTTGTAAACCAGAGATAACCTTGCCTCCTTATGCTTCAGATCGAGTCCCGCCGGGCTTCTAACGCTGTAGATATTGTCTACGCGGTGCATGTATGCTTTTTATGCGGTCATTCAGATTTTTACCATGCAGTGTTTTGACCTCTTTTTTCGCTTTTTTGCCATATTTTACGACTTTTGCAACCGAGTGATAACTCGGCCTCGTGATGTCGGAACCGAGTCCCGCTGGCTTCTAACGTTGTTCATAACCCACGCGTGCTATGTGCGTGTTTCAGGCGGTCATTTGACTACCGATGCGAAGTTTTGACTCTTTTTTCGCTTTTTTGCCTGTTGTCAAGCGTAGTTTTCAGAACCTGGTGATAACTCGCTCTGTGATGTTGAATCGAGTCCATCATTTCTAACGCAGTATATGGCTTCCACGCGGTGCATATGTGCATGTTTCAGGTGTCATCTTGACTACCGATGCGGGTTTTGACCTCTTTTTTCGCTTTTTGCCAAGTTTGGGCGTAGTTTTGCAAATTAGAGATAACTTATTCTCAGATGCGGAATCGAGTCCCATACTCAAACGCAGGTTCATTACCCACGCTGGTATGTGCGTGTTTCATGGTCATCTTGGACTACCGATGCGAAGTTTTGACCTTTTTTCTCGCTTTTTATTTAGTTGTCATGTAGTTTTGTAACCTGGCGATAACTCTGGCCTCCGTGATATCTAATCGAGTCCCGCTTATTTCTAACGGTAGATATTTCCTACGCTGGCATTATACGCATGCGGTCATCTCGGACTCACCGATGCGGGTTTTGACCTCTTTTCTGGCATTGTTGCCCAAGTTGCATGGCGAAGTTTTGTAAAGGGCGATAACTGGGCCTTCAGATGCTCGGAATCGAAGTTCCGCCGGGCTCTAACGTTGTTCATTGCTCACGCGGTGCATGTGGTGTGTTTGTTTGTCATTCTGGATGGTCGATCGCGGGTTTAGACCTCTTTTTTCGCTTTTTTCCTATGCTGGTGGCGTAGTTTTGTAAACCAGCGATAATCCCTCTGGCTTCTTTATGTTTCAGATCGAATCCCGCCGGGCCTAACGGCAGGTATATTTTCTACGCTGGCATATTTTACAGGTTTGTGTGTCATTCTGACCGATGCGGTTTTGACCTCTTTTTCGCCTTTTTTGCCTGTTGTCGACGAAGTTTTGCAACCTGGCGATAACTCTGCCTCCAGATGTCGAATCGAGTCCCGCTGGCTTCTAACGTGATGTTCATTACCCACGCGGTATATGGCGTGGTTCGTTGGTCTTTCTTGACGGACGATGCGAAGTTTTGACCTCTTTTTCGACTTTTTGCTTAAGTTGTCATGTAGTTTTGCAACCGGGCAATAACCCGGCCTCAGATGCTCTGAATCGAGTCCCGCTATTTCTAACGCGTATATTGTTCACGCGGTATATGTAAGGCGGTTATTCTTGACGCCCACGCGGGTTTTGACTTTTTTCTAAGATTTTGCCCAAGTTGTTGGCGTAGTTTTGCAAAGTGGGCGATAACTCTGGCCTCCGTGATGTCTGAATCGAGTCCCGCTGGCTTTAACGCTTGTCTATTGCCTACACGGTCAGACTATGACGTGGTTCATGCGGTCATTTAGACTACCGACGCGGGTTTTGACCTCTTTTTTGGCTTCTTTTTTTTTCCTAAGTTTTGACAAGTTTTGTAACCAGGCAATAACTTCTCCAGATGTTCGGATCGAGTCCCGCCGGGCTTCTAACGCTGTATATTGTCTATGCGCGGTGATATGTGTGTTTGCGTGGCATTCGAATCTACCGATGCGGGTTTTGACCTCTTTTTTTCGCTTTTTTGCCGTTGTTGGCGTAGTTTTGTAACCAGCGATAACTCTGGCCTCCGTGATATCTGGAATCGAGTCCCGTTAGTTCTAACGCTGTTCATTACTTCCACGCGGCATAGCGTGTGTGTTCATGCGTCATTCAATCGGCCGACGCGCTGCTTTTGACCTTCTTTTTTCGCTTTTTGTTTGTCGTTGGCGAAGTTTTGCAACCAGCGATAACTCTGCCTTCAGATATCGGATCGAGTCCCGCCATTTCTAACGCGGTTCATTACCCACGCAGCTTCTATGTGTGTGTTCATGGTCATCTCGGATTACCGATGCGGTTTTCGACCTTTTTTCGCCATTTGCCCGTTGTCATGTAGTTTTGTAAACCAGGCGATAACTCTTGCTCTCAGATATCGGATCGAGTCCCGCTATTTCTAACGCTGCGGTTCATTACCCACGCAGCTTCTATGTGTGTGTTTTCGCGGTCATCTTGGACTACCGACATGGTTTTGAATTTTTTCGCTTTTTTGCTTGTTGTCATTGGTTAGTTTTGCAACCGGCGATAACTCTGGCCCATATATCGTAATCGAGTCCCGTCGGGCCTAACGGTTCTATTGCCCACGCAGTTAAGGTTATGTGACGTGTTTTGCAGGTCATTCGACAACCGATGCGGTTTTGACCACTTTCTGCTTTTTTGCTTAAATGTCATGTAGTTTTGCAAAGTGGGCGATAACTCCTGGCCTTCGTAAGTCGAATCGAGTCCCGCCGGGCTTCTAACGCTACATTATTGTTTACGGTGGTTATACGCTGCGGTTATCTTGATGGTTTCCATGCAGCAATTTTTGACCTCTTTTTTTCGACTTTTTTTGCCTAAGTTTTTGGTAATTTTTCAAACCTGGCGATAACTCATTTCTCCAGATGTTTGAATCGAGTCCCGCTGGCTTTTAACGATGATGATATTACTCCACGCGGCATGCGGCGTTTATCTTGACTTACCGATGCGGTTTTGACCTCTTTTTTGGCTTTTTGCCTAAGCGGTTGTCATGAAGTTTATAACCGGGCGATAACTTTGCCTCCAGACGTCGGATCGAGTTCCGGGCTTCTAACGCTGTTCATTACTTCCACGTAGTTAGCATGTGTGCCCGCTTATGCGGTCATTCATTCTTTTTTTTTTACATAAAGTGTCATGAAGTTTTGTAAACCAGACGATAACTCTGGCTCTATATGTCTGGAATCGAGTCCGCCGGGCTCTAACGCTGCTGTTCTATTACCCACGCAGCTTCTATGTGTGTGTTTCACAGGTCATTCTGGACTTACCGATGCGTGGGTTTTGACCTTTTTTTCGCTTTTTTGCTTTTTGTTGTTGGCTAGTTTTGTAAATCTGGCGATAAACCCGCCTCCATATATCGAATCGAGTCCCGCCATCTCTAACGCTTGTGGTTCATCGCTTCACGCAGTTATATATGACGTGTTCATGGTCATTCGTGACAAACCGACGCGGTATCGACCACTTTCTGCTTTTTGCTTAAGTTTTGGCGTAGTTTTGCAAAGTGGCGATAACTCTGGCCTCGTAAGTCGAATCGAGTCCCGCTGGGCTTCTAACACGGTCAATTACCCACGAGTTCTACGTGTGTTTCACAGGTCATTCGGATTACCGACGCGGGTTTTGACCTCTTTTTCGCTTTTTTACGACAAGTTAATAGTTTTGTAAACCTGGCGATAACTTTGCTTCAGATGTTCCGGATCGAGTCCCGCCATTTCTAACGCTGGTTCATTAGCTACGCTACGCAGTTATGTGTGTTTCACAGGTCATCTTGACTACCGATGCGGGTTTCACCTCTTTTTTTCGCTTTTTGCCTGTTGTTGGGTTAGTTTTGTAACCGGGCGATAACTCTGGCCTCTATATATCAAAATCGAGTCCCGCTGGCTTCTAACGCTGTTCATTGCTTACGTTAGTTACAGCATGACGTGTTCGCAGGTCATTCAGACAAATTGACAAGTGTTTTGACCACTTTTCTGCTTTTTTGCCCAAGTTGTCATGAAGTTTTCAGAAAGCTGGGCGATAACTCGATCTCCGTAAGTCGAATCGAGTCCCGCCGGGCTTCTAACGCTACATTATTGTTTACGCGGTATATGTGGTGTCTTTATGTGTCATTCGGATGGTTTTCCATGCAGTTTTTGACCTCTTTTTCGACTTTTTTTGTTTAAGTTTTCAGCGAATTTTTGTAACCTGGCGATAACTCGCTTCTCAGATATGTTGAATCGAGTCCCATCGGCTTTAACGCATGTATATTACCCACGACGCACATGTATGTTTATCTTGACTACCGATGCGGGTTTTGATCTCTTTTTCGGCTTTTTATGTATGTTGTCATGAAGTTTATAATCAGGCGGCGATAACCTTGCCTCAGATGTCGGATCGAAGTTCCGCCGCCTAACGCTGCGGTTCATTACCCACGCAAAGTTATGTGTCTGCGTTTACAGGTCATCTCGGACTTCCACCGACGCGGGTTTAGACCTCTTTTTTTCGCTTTTTGCCAAAGTTGTCATGAAGTTTTGTAAACCAGCGATAACTCTGCCTCTATATGTTCGGAATCGAGTCCCGCGGGCTCTAACGCTGCAGATATTGCTCACGCGGTGCTATGTGTGTGTTTGTTGGTCATTGGGACTGGCCGATGTGTGTTTTGACCCTTTTTCGTTTTTTGCTTCAAGGTCGATTTAGTTTTGCAAAGTGGGCGATAACTCGGCTCCATATGTCTGGAATCGAGTCCCGCGGGCTTCTAACGCTGGTATATTACCTACACGGTATCGTCGTGTGTGTTTACGTGGTATTCGAACTACCGATGCGAAGTTTTGACCTCTTTTTCGCTTTTACCTAAGTTGTCATGAAGTTTTGCAACCAGCGATAATCTTGGTCTCCGTGATATCTAATCGAGTCCCGTTAGTTCTAACACGGTTCATTACCCACGAGTGCTATGTGTGTTCATGTTGTCATTTGACTACCGACGCGGTTTTGACCTCTTTTTTCGCTTTTTACGATGTGTGTTAATGAAGTTTTGCAAACCGGGCGATAACTCTTTGCTTCGTCAGATAAGTGCCCGGATCGAGTCCCGCTATTTCTAACGCTGCGGTCAATTAGCTACGCAGAAGCATATGTGTGTTTCATGGTCATTCTTGGACTTACCGACAAAGGGGTTTTGACCTCTTTTTTGGCTTTTTGCCTAAATGTTGGCTAGTTTTGCAACCTGGCGATAACTCTGCCTCTATATATCAAAATCGAGTCCCGCTGGCTTCTAACGCTGGTTCATTGCTTTACGCAGTTATGACGTGTTCGTGGTCATTCAGACAAATTGACGCGGTTTTGACCACTTTCTGCTTTTTGCTAAGTTGTTCGGGCGTAGTTTTGCAAAGTTGGCGATAACTCTTGCCTCCGTAAGTCGAATCGAGTCCCGTTAGTTCTAACGCTACATTGTTCCACGCTGTGCTATGTGTGTTTATGTGTCATTCCGGATGGTCTATGCATTTTTGACCTCTTTTTTCGACTTTTTTGCCCAAGTTTTACGAATTTTGTAACCTGGCGATAACTCTTTCTCAGATGTCTGAATCGAGTCCCGCTGGGCCTAACGCATGTATATTACCCACGACGTGTTATGTATGACGTTTATCTTGGATTACCGACGCGGTTTTGATTCTTTTTTGGCTTTTTGCCCAAGTCATTGGCGTAGTTTTATAAAGTGGGCGATAACTCTGGTTTTCAGATGTCTGAATCGAAGTTCATTAATTCTACGCGATGCTATGTGTGTGTTTCATGGTCATTCGGATGGTCGATGCGGTTTTGACCTCTTTTTCGCTTTTTGCCTACGTGGTTGGCGTAGTTTTGTAAACCAGAGATAACCTTGGCCTCCTTATGCTCAGATTCGAGTCCCGCTGGGCTCTAACGCTGCAGAGCATTGTTCACGCATACATGTATGCGTTGTTGCGGTCATCTTGGACGACCTGCGCATGGTGTTTTGACCTCTTTTTCGCTTTTTTGCCTATATTTTGGCGACTTTTGCAACCTGGTGATAACTTTGCTCTCAGATATGTTGGGAACCGAAGTCCCGCCATTTCTAACGCTGTTCATAACCCACGCGTGCTACGTATGTGTTTATGGTGGTCATTCGGACGACCGACGCGAAGTTTTCGACCTCTTTTTTTCGCTTTTTGCCTATGTCATGAAGTTTTGCAACCGGGCGATAACTCGCTCCGTGATGTTGAATCGAGTCCATCATTTCTAACGCTGCAGATATGGCTTCACGCGGTGCTATGTGCATGTTTCAGGTGTCATCTTGACTACCGATGCGGGTTTTGAATTTTTTTCGCCTAAGTTGTCATGGTAGTTTTGTAAATTGGGAGATAACTCTTATTCCAGATGTCGGAATCGAGTCCCGCTGGGCTCAAACGTAGGTTCATTACTTCCACGCGGTGCTATGTGCGTGGTTCGCGGTCATTCTTGACTACCGATGCGAAGTTTTGACTTTTTTTCGCTTTTAGCCTGTTGTCATGAAGTTTTGCAACCGGCGATAACTTTGCTTCCGTGATGTTGGAATCGAGTTCCTGGGCCTCACGCTGGTGTTCATTGCTTCCACGCTGGCAAGCATGTGTGTGTTTCATGCGGTCATCTTGATGGCCGATGCGGGTTTAGACCTCTTTTTCGCTGCTTTACGCTCCATGTGTGCGTAGTTTTGCAAACCAGCGATAACTCTGGCCTCTTTATGTTTTCAGATCGAATCCCGCCGGGCCTAACGCAGGTATATTTTCTACGCTGTGCTATTTATGTGTTTCAGGTGTCATTCTTGACTACCGATGCGGTTTTGACCTCTTTTCTTGCTTTTTTGCCTGTTGTCGATTTAGTTTTGTAACCCGGCGATAACTCTGGCTCCAGATGTCGAATCGAGTCCCGCCGCTTCTAACGATGTTCATTATCCACGCGGTGCATGTGTGCGGTTTATGCGGTCTTTCTGATTTTGACGATGCGTAGTTTTGACTCTTTTTTCGATTTTTTGCCTAAGTGTTGTAGTTTTGTAAACCGGGCAATAATTCGTCTCCGTGATGTTCTGAATCGAGTCCCGCTATTTCTAACGCGTAGATATTGTTCACGCGGTGCATGCGGCGTGGTTATTCTGACGGCCCACGCGGTTTTGACTTCTTTTTTTCAGATTTTGCCCAAGTGTTTGCGTAGTTTTGCAAAGTGGGCGATAACCTGGCTCCTCCGATGTTCGGAATCGAGTCCCGCCGGGCTTCTAACGCTGTTCATTGCCTACACGGTGACTATGTACGTGGTTCATGCGGTCATTTAGATTTACCATGCGGGTTTTGACCTCTTTTTCGGCTTTTTTCCTAAGTTTTGCAAGTTTTGTAACCAGCGATAACTCGTTTCTCCAGATGTCGGATCGAGTCCCGCCGGGCTTCTAACGCTGCGTATATTGTCTATGCGGTCATATGTGTGTGTTTTGCAGGCATTCGAATCCACCGATGCGGTTTTGACCTTTTTTTCTGGCTTTTTGCCTGTTGTCATGTAGTTTTGTAACCAGCGATAACTCTGGCCTCCAGATATCGGAATCGAGTCCCGTTAGTTCTAACGCTGTTGTTCATTACCCACGCGGTGCTATGTGTGTGTTTATGGTCATTCGAATCCACCGATGCTCGCTTTTGACCTCTTTTTCGCTTTTTGCCTGTTGTTGTCATGAAGTTTTGTAACCAGCGATAACTCGATCTCCCAGATGCTTGAATCGAGTCCCGCTGGCCTAACGCGTTGTTCATTACCCACGCGGTACATGTGCGTGTTTACGGTTCTTTGACTACCGATGCGAATTTTGACCTCTTTTTCGCTTTTTGCCTAAGTTGGCGTAGTTTTGTAACCGGGCGATAACTTTGGCTCCAGATGTGCCTGAATCGAGCTCTCGCTATTTCTAACGCTGTATATTGTTCACGCGGTATATGCAAGGTTATTCGGACAAATTTACGCGGGTGTCGACTTCTTTTTTCAGATTTTGCCTAAGCGTCATGTAGTTTTGCAAAGTGGGAGTTAACTCCGTTCTGTTTAATCGAGTCCCGCTGGGCTCTAACGCGGTAGATATTGCTTTTCATGGCATATGCGTATGTTCAGATGTGATTCGACGATCGATGCGGGTTTTGACCTTTTTTCGACTTTTTTTGCCTAAGTTGTCATGTAGTTTTGCAACCTGGCGATAACTCCTGGCCTCCGTATGTCGGAATTGAGTCCCATAATTTATAACACGTATATTACCCACGTTGTTCATTATTTCACGCGGCATATGTGCAGTGTTTCATGTTTCATTCTGGATTTCCCACCGATGCGAAGTTTTGACCTTTTTTCGCTTTTTACCCTGTTGTCGGGCGAAGTTTTGTAAACCGGGCGATAACTCCTGTCTTCAGATGTCTGAATCGAAGTCCCGCTATTTCTAACGCTGGTAGATATTGCTTTACGCTGTAATATGCAAGTGCGGTTATCTTAAGGTCGATGCGGTTTTCGACCTCTTTTTTCGCTTTTTTGCCTGTCATGTAGTTTTGCAAACTAAGCGATAACTCTGGCCTCCTAATGTTTCAGACGAGTCCCGCTGGCCTAACGCTGCAGATATTGTTTACGCGGTAATATGTGCGTGTTCAGGTTTCATCTTGATGGTCGATGCGTGTTTTGGCCTCTTTTTTTCAAATTTTTTTGTTTAAGTCGGGCGGTAGTTTTGTAACCTGGCGATAACTCTGGCCTCAGATGTCGTAAATCGAGTCCCATTATTTCTAACGCGTATATTATTCACGCTGATGCAACATGTGCGTTGGTTATTTGGACAAATTACGCGGGTGTCGATTTTTTTTCAGATTTTGGCCAAGTTGTCATGTAGTTTTGCAAAGTGGATTAACTCACGCCCTCTGTTGGAATCGAGTCCCGCTGGCCTAACGCTGTAGATATTTCATTCGCGGTATATGTATGTGTTTGCATGTGATTCAGACGATCGATGCGGTTTTGACCTTTTTTCGACTTTTTGCCTAAGTTGTTGGCATAGTTTTGTAAACCTGGCGATAACTCTGCCTCCAGACGCTTGAATTCGAGTCCCATAATTTATAACACGGTATATTACCCACGCTGTTCATTACCCACGCGTGCTATGTGTGTGTTCATGGTCATTCAGATTTACCGATGCGGTTTTGACCTATTTTTTCGCTTTTTTCCTGTTGTCATGTAGTTTTGCAAACCAGCGATAACCCTGGCCTCCAGATGTCGAATCGAGTCCCGCTGGGCCTATATGCGGTCTATTGCCTACGCGGTACTATGTGCTTGTTTATGCGGTCATCTGGGATTTACCGATGCGGGTTTTGACCTCTTTTTCGCTTTTTTCTAAGTTTCGCATAATTTTGTAACCGGGCGATAACTCGTTCCTCCGATGTCTAATCAAGTCCCGCCGCTTCTAACGCGGTATATTGTCTATGCGGATGATGTGTGTGTTTATGGTCATTCGAACCACCGATGCGTGGTTTTGACCTCTCTTTTTTTCGCTTTTTGCCCAAGTGTCGGCGAAGTTTTGCAGAATGAGCGATAACTTAGTCTCCAGATGTTTGAATCGAGTCCCGTTAGTTCTAACGCTGCAGAGTATTGCTTACGCGGTATGTGTGTGGTCATGCGGTCATCTTGGACTACCGGCGGTGGTTTGATCTTTTTCGACTTTTTTGTCCAAGTGTTCATGAAGTTTTACAAACCGGGCGATAACTTTGGCCTCCGTGATGTTTAATCGAGTCCCGCCGGGCTTTAACGCTGGTTCATTGCTTACGCGGCATGTATGCTATTATGTGGTCATCTTGGACTACCGATGCGGGTTTGACTCTTTTTTGGCTTTTTTTGCCAAGTTGTTCATGTAGTTTTGTAAATTAGCGATAACTCTGGCTCAGATATCTGGAATCGAATCCCGCCGCCTCTAACGCTGTTGTTCATTACTTCCACGCGGCATACATATGCGCGTGGTTATTCGGATGGTCGATGCGGTTTTGACCTCTTTTTTCGCTTTTTGTGTATGTGTTAATAAGTTTTATAAACCGGGCGATAACTTGCTTCCAGATGTCGGATCGAGTCCCGCCATTTCTAACGCGTGGTTCATTACCCACGTTAGGCTATGTGTGTGTTTCATGTGTCATTCTGGACAAATTGACGCGGTTTTGACCTCTTTTTTGGTTTTTGCCCAAGTTGTCATGGCGAATTTTACAAACCAGCGATAACCCTCATTTACTTATGCTTCAGATCGAAGTTCCGCGGGCTCTAACGTTGCAGATATTGCTCCTACGGTATATGTGTGTGTTTTTATGCGGTCATTCTGACTACCGATGCGGGTTTTGAACTCTTTTTTCGCTTTTGCCAAAGTTGGCGTAGTTTTGTAAACCAGCGATAACTCGGGCCACCAGATGTCGAATCGAGTCCCGCTGGCTTATAACGCTGCGGTTCATTACCCACGCAGCTTCTATGTGTGTTTATGGCATCTCGAATCTACCGATGCTGGGTTTTGACCTCTTTTTTGGCTTTTTGCCTGTTGTTTCATGAAGTTTTAAACCAGGCGATAACTCTGGCCTCCCAGATATCTAATCGAATCCCGCCGGGCTTCTAACGCTTGGTTCATTACTCCACGCGTGCATATGTATGCGGTTATTCTGATGGCTAATGAGGGTTTTGAATTCTTTTTTTCAGCTTTTTTATGATGTGCATAATGTAGTTTTGCAACCGGGCGATAACTCTGGCTCTCCGATGCTCCGGATCGAGTCCCGCTATTTCTAACGCTGTGGTTCATTACCCACGCATTTCTATGTGTGGTTTTGCGTGTCATTCTGACTTACCGATGCGTGTTTTGACCTTCTTTTTCTGGCTTTTTGCCTTTGTCGTCATGAAGTTTTCCAAACCAGCGATAACTCTGCCTCTCAGATAGTTCTGAATCGAGTCCCACGGGCTCTAACGCAGGTTCATTGTTTCACGCAGCGTTATGTACGTGTCACAGAGTCATTCAGACAAATTGACGCGGGTTTTGACCACTTTCTGCTTTTTTGCCTAAGATTGGCGAAGTTTTGTAAAAGTGGACGATAACTCTGGCTCCGAAGTCGAATCGAGTCCCGCTGGGCTTAACGCTACATATTGTTTTACGCGGTGTTATATGCGGTTATCTTGGACTACTTATGCAATTTTTTGACCTTCTTTTTTTCGACTTTTTGCCTAAGTTTTGGCGAATTTTGTAAACCTGGCGATAACTCATTTCTCCAGATGTTTAATCGAGTCCCGCTGCTTTTAACGCATGATATTGCATTTACGCGGTTATACGCTGTGTTTCATCTTGGACGCACTGACGCGGGTTTTAACCTCTTTTTCGCTTTTTTTATGTAAGTGTGTTGGCGAAGTTTATAATCGGGCGATAACTCTGGCCTCTCAGATGTTCGGATCGAGTTCCGCTGGCCTAACGTTGGTTCATTACTTCCACGCAGCAGGCATGCGGCCTGCTTCATGCAGGTCATCTTGGCCTTTTTTCGCTTTTTGCTAAAGTTGTCATGTAGTTTTGTAAAACCAGACGATAACTTTGGCTCTATATGCCTGGAATCGAGTCCCGGCTGGCTTCTAACGCGGTTCATTACCCACGCATTTCTACGTGTGTGTTTCATGTCATTCTGGACTACCGATGCTGGGTTTTGACCTTTTTTTTCGCTTTTTGCCTAAGTTGTTGGTTAGTTTTGCAACCGGCGATAACTTTGCCTCCATATATCGTAATCGAGTCCCGCTGGGCTCTAACGCTGCGGTTCATTGCTTTACGCAGCGCACATGACGTGTTTACAGTCATTCAGACAAATTGACGCGGTATCGACCACTTTCTCGCTTTTTGCCTAAGTTTCATGTAGTTTTGCAAAGTGGCGATAACTCCTCGCCTCCGTAAGTCGAATCGAGTCCCGCTGGCTCTAACACGGTCAATTACCCACGAAGTTCTGTGTGTTCATGGTCATTATGGACTACCGATGATGGTTTTGACTCTTTTTCGCTTTTTTACGATGTTAGTTAATGAAGTTTTGCAACCGGGCGATAACTCTTGCTCTCAGATGTTCCGGATCGAGTCCCGCCATTTCTAACGCTGTGGTCAATTAGCTACGCAGTTGCTATGTGTGTGTTATGCGGTCATCTTGACTTCACCGATGCGGGTTTTGACCTCTTTTTTTGGCTTTTTGCCTAAGTTTGTCGCTAGTTTTGTAACCTGGGCGATAACTCTGGCCTCTATTTATCAAAATCGAGTCCCGCCATTCTAACGCTGCGGTTCATTGCCTCACGCAGTTAGCTATGTGACGTGTTCACAGGTCATTCTGTGACAAACCGACGCGGGTTTTGACCACTTTCTGGCTTTTTGCCTTGTCGGGTCATGTAGTTTTGCAGAAGTTGGCGATAACTCTGCCTCCGTAAGTCGAATCGAGTCCCGCCGCTTCTAACGCTACATTATTGTTTTACGCTACATGTGTGTGTTTATGTGTCATTCGGATGGCTTCCATGCAGCTTTTGACCTCTTTTTCGACTTTTTGCCTAAGTTTTGGCGAATTTTGCAACCGGGCGATAACTCGCTTTCTCCAGATGTTCAATCGAGTCCCGCGGGCTTCTAACGCATGTATATTACCCACGACGTATATGACGTGTCTTTCTTGACGGACGATGCGAAGTTTTGATCTCTTTTTGGCTTTTTGCCGTTGTCATGCGTAGTTTTGCAACCGGGCAATAATTCGCCTCCGTGATGTTCTGAATCGTGGTCCCGCTATTTCTAACGCTGTATATTGTTCACGGTATACATGTATGCGGTTATTCGATTTCCGGCACCACGCGGTTTTGACTTTTTTTTTCAGATTTTGCCTAAGTTGTTGGCGAAGTTTTGCAAAAGTGAGCGATAACTCGCCTCCAGATGTTTGAATCGAGTCCCGCTGGCCTAACGCTGTTCATTGCCTACACGGTACTACGACGGTTTTTGCGGTCATTTAGACTACCGATGCGGGTTTTGACCTTTTTTGGCTTTTTTTCCTAAGTTTTGCAAGTTTTGTAACCAGGCAATAACTCGTTTCTCCAGATGAGTTTCCGGATCGAGTCCCGCCGCTTCTAACGCTGTATATTGTCTACGCGTGTGATACGTGTGTTTTGCGTGGCATTCGAACTACCGACGCGGGTTTTGACCTCTTTTTCGCTTTTTGCCTGTTGTGTCATGTAGTTTTGCAGAACCAGCGATAACTCTGGCCTCAGATATCTAATCGAGTCCCGTTAGTTCTAACGCTGTTCATTACCCACGCATATGTGTGTGTTCGCAGGTCATTCGAATCTACCGACGCGCTGCTTTTGACCTCTTTTTCGCTTTTTGCCTAACTGTTGGCGTAGTTTTCAGAACCAGCGATAACTCGATTCTCCAGATGCCTAATCGAGTCCCGCTGGGCTTCTAACGCATGTCTATTACCCACACGGCATATGTGCGGAAACATAGTTGTCATTCTGACAAACCGACGCGAAGTTTTGACCTCTTTTTTCGCTTTTTTTGCTCTGTTGTTGGCGAAGTTTTGTAACCTGGCGATAACTCTGGCCTCCAGATGTCTGGAATCGAGTCCCGCTATTTCTAACGCTGCAGTATATTGTCTACGCGCATATGTATGCGGTTATTCTCGGACTACCACGCGGGTTTTGACTTTTTTCTACTTTTTGCTTAAGTTGTCGATTTAGTTTTCAGAAGTGGGCGATAACTATTCCTCCAGATGTCTAATCGAGTCCCACTGGCTCTAACGCAGATATTGTTTCACGGCGGCTATGTGTGTTTCAGGTGTCATCTGAATGGCCCATGCGATTTTGACCTCTTTTTTCACTTTTTTTGCCCAGTTGTCATGTAGTTTTGCAAAGTGGGCAATAACTCTGCCTCGTGATGTTGAATCGAGTCCCATCTGGCTTCTAACGCTGTATATTATTTCCACGCCAGATTATGTCCTGTGGTTTGCGGTCATCTCGGACACTACCAAGCGGATTTTGACCTCTTTTTTCGCTTTTTGCCTGTTGTTGTCATGAAGTTTCAGAACCTGGCGATAACTCGGCTCTGCTTGATTGAATCGAGTCCCGCCGCTTCTAACGCTGCGGTCTATTACCCACCCGGTACATGTGTGTTTCATGGTCATTCGGACGATCGATGATGGTTTTGACCTCTTTTTCGCCTTTTTTTGCTGTTGTTGACGTAGTTTTGCAACCTGGCGATAACTCCTGGCTTCTCAGATGTTTGAATTCACCCTTCATTTCTAATGCGTAGATATTACCCACGGTATATGTGCATGTCATTCTTGACTACCGACACGGTTTTGACCTCTTTTTGGCTTTTTGCCAAAGTGTGGCTGGGCTTTTGGTAAATTAGCGATAACTTTGGCTCAGATATCTGAATCGAATCCCGCCGCTTCTAACGTTGTTCATTACCCACGCAGTTACATGTATGTGTTTTCAGATGTCATCCGAATCTGGGCAGATGCGGTTTTTACTCTTTTTTATTTTTGCCTGTTGTTATGAAGTTTTGTAATCTGGCGATAACTCTTGCCTCCAGATATCTAATCGAAGTCCCGCGGGCTTCTAACGCTGTAGATATTGTATACGCGGTGCTATGTGTGTTTTATGGTCATTCGACTACCGATGTGTGTTTTGACCTCTTTTTTGGGCTTTTGTTGCTTAAGTGTTGTCATGAAGTTTTTCAACCTGGCGATAACTCTGCCTCCGTGATGCTCGGAATCGAGTCCCGCTAATTCTAACGCTGTTCATTACTTCCACGCAGTAACGTACAGGGTTTCAGATGTCATCCGAACGGCAGATGCGGGTTTTATCTTGTTTTCGGGCTTTTGCCCAAGTTGTCATGAAGTTTTGTAAAGTGGGCAATAACTCTGCCTCCAGATGTCGTAATCGAGTCCCGCTGGGCTTCTAACGCTGCAGATATTGTATACTATGCTATATGTGTGTGTTTCATGGTGTCATCTTGATGGCCGAGGGTGTTTTGACTTCTTTTTTGGTTTTTGCCTAAGTGTCATGTAGTTTTGTAAAGTGGGCTATAACTTGGTCTCCCTATGTAGAATCGAGTCCCGCTGGCTTCTAACATCGCAGATATTGTTTTACGCGGTGCTATGTGTGTGGTTGTGTGTCATCTTGACTACCGATGCGGTTTTGACCTCTTTTTCGCTTTTTTGCCTAAGTTGTCATGGTAGTTTTGCAAACCGGGCGATAACTCTGCCTCCTCAGATGTTGGGATCGAGTCCCGCTGGGCCTAACGCTGCGGTTCATAACTCCACGCGGCGGTTATGTATGCGTGAGTTTGATGTCATTCTTGAGGGCCGATGGGTTTTGACCTCTTTTTCGACTTTTTCGTCGTTGTCATGTAGTTTTTAAAACTGGCGATAACTCCTGGCCTCCGATGTCTGAATTGAGTCCCGCTATTTATAACGCGTAGATATTACGTGACGCGGCATATGTGAGTGTCATTCTAAGGCCTATGCGGGTTTTTGACCTCTTTTTTGGCTTTTTGCCTAAATGTCATGAAGTTTTGCAACCAGCGATAACCGGCCTCCGTGATATTAGAATCGAGTCCCGCTTGGGCTTCTAACGCTGTTCATTGCTCACGCGGTGCTATGTGTGTGTTCATGCGGTCATTCAGATGGTCGATGCGGGTTTTGACCTTTTTTTCGCTTTTTTTGCTTCACGCTGGTCATGTAGTTTTGCAAACATGAGATAACTTGGCCTCCTTATGTTTCAGACGAGTCCCGCCGGGCTTCTAACGCTGAATATTATCTACGCGGTACATGTATGTTAAGATATGGTCATTCTGGACGCACCGATGTGTTTTGACCTTTTTTTCGCTTTTTGCCTAAGTTTTGGCGACTTTTGTAACCGGGTGATAACTCTTTGCTTCAGATGTCGGAACCGAGTCCCGCTGGGCCTAACGCTGTTCATAACCCACGCGGTGCATATGTGCGTGTTTCATAAGTCATTCTGGACTACCGATGCGAAGTTTTGACCTCTTTTTTCGCTTTTTGTTTGTTGTCATGAAGTTTTGCAAACCGGGCGATAACTTTGTCTCCGTATGTTGAATCGAGTCCATCATTTCTAACGCTATAGATATTGTTTCACGCGGCATATGTGCATGTTTCAGGTGTCATTCTTGACTACCGATGCGGGTTTTGACCTCTTTTTCGCTTTTTGTCTAAGTTATTCATGAAGTTTTGCAACCGGGAGATAACTTTTGCTCAGATGCCGGAATCGAGTCCCGCTGGGCTCAATCAGAGTTCATTACTTCCACGCGGCTATATGTAGCGGTTTCATGTTTCATTCGGACGGCCGATGCGAAGTTTTGAATTTTTTTCGCTTTTTACCCTTGTTGTTGGCATGAAGTTTTGTAAACCGGGCGATAACTCTGGTTTTCAGATGTTTGGAATCGAGTCCCGCTATTTCTAACGCGGTAGATATTGTTTACGCGGTGCTATGTAGCGCGGTTATTCTAAGGTCGATGCGGGTTTTGACCTCTTTTTCGCTTTTTGCCTAAGTTGGTCATGTAGTTTTGGTAAACTAAGCGATAACTCTTTATTTCCTAATGCTCTCAGACGAGTCCCGCCGGGCTCTAACGCACGATATTGCCCACGCGGTGCTACGTATGGTGTTCAGGTGTCATCTTGATGGTCGATGCTCGTTTTGGCCTCTTTTTCAAATTTTTGCCGTTGTTGTCATGTAGTTTTGTAAATGGCGATAACTCTGGTCTCCGATGTCTGAATCGAGCCCCGCCATTTCTAACGCTGTATATTATTCACGCGGCATATATGCGGTTATTCTGACAAATTTTACGCGGTGTCGACTTTTTTCTAAGATTTTGCCTAAGTTGTCATGTAGTTTTGTAAAGTGGAGTTAACTCCGTTCTGGTTTAATCGAGTCCCGCCGGGCTCTAACGCGTTGTTTATTGCTTTCATGGTATATGTATGCGGTTTTTGCATGTGATTCAGACGATCGATGCGGGTTTTGACTCTTTTTCGACTTTTTGCCTAAGTTGTCATGAAGTTTTGTAAACCTGGCGATAACTCTGGCCTCCAGATGTCTGGAATCGAGTCCCATAATTTATAACACGTATATTACCCACGTTGTTCATTACCCACGCGGTGCTATGTGTGTGTTTCATGTTGTCATTCAGACTACCGATGCGCGGGTTTTGACCTATTTTTCGCTTTTTTTCCTGTTGTCATGAAGTTTTGAAAACCAGCGATAACTCTTGCTCCAGATGTCGTAATCGAGTCCCGCTGGGCTTTTATATGGTCTATTGCTTACGCTGGTACTATTATGTGCTCGCTTACAGGTCATTCAGACTACCGATGCGGTTTTGACTTCTTTTTCGCTTTTTTCTAAGTTTTCGCATGAATTTTGTAACCTGGCGATAACTCGTTTCTCCAGATGTTCTAATCAAGTCCCGCTCATTCTAACGCTGTATATTGTCTACGCGCGTGATGTGTGTGTTACATGTTGTCATTCGAATCTACCGATGCGGGTTTTGACCTCTTTTTTTTCGCTCTTTTGCCTAAGTTGCGGGCATGAAGTTTCAGACAGCCGAGCGATAACTCACCAGATGTCTGGAATCGAGTCCCGTTAGTTCTAACGCTGCAGATATTGTTTCACGCGTGCATATATGTGTGGTCAGGTGGTCATCTCGGACGGCCATGTGGTTTGATCTCTTTTTCGACTTTTTGTCCAAGTGTTGGCGAAGTTTTACAAATCACGATAACTCTGCCTCTCAGATGTCCGGATCGAGTCCCGCATTATTTCTAACGTGTTCATTCATTTCACGCGGTATATGTATGCTTTTATATGGTCATTCTTGACTACCGATGCGGGTTTTGACCTCTTTTTTGGCTTTTTGCCTAAGTTGTTAGCGAATTTTGTAAACCAGCGATAACCTGGTTTTACTTATGTTTCAGATCGAGTTCCGTTTAGTTCTAACGCTGCAGATATTGCCCACGCACGGTATATGTGTGTTTTTATGTGGTCATCTTGGACGACCGATGCGGGTTTTGAACTCTTTTTCGCTTTTGCCAAAGTTGGGCGTAGTTTTGCAACCAGCGATAACTCGCCTCCAGATGTCGAATCGAGTCCCGCTGCTTATAACGCTGTGGTTCATTACCCACGCAGCTTCTATGTGTGTGTTTGCGGCATTCGAATCTACCGATGGGTTTTGACCTCTTTTTGGCTTTTTGCCTGTTGTTCATGAAGTTTTGCAACCAGGCGATAACCTGGCTCCAGATATCGGAATCGAATCCCGCCGCTTCTAACGCTGCGGTTCATTACTTCCACGCGGCATATGCGTGGTTATCTCGGATGGCGAATGAGGGTTTTGACCTCTTTTTTCTGCTTTTTATGATGATGTGTTAATGTAGTTTTGAAAATCGGGCGATAACTCGGCTTCAGATGTCCGGATCGAGTCCCGTTATTTCTAACGCGGTTCATTACCCACGCAGCTTCTATGTGTGTGTTTCACATGTCATCTCTGGATTTACCGATGCGGGTTTTGACCTCTTTTTTCGCTTTTTGCCTGTTGTTATTAGTTTTGTAAACCGGGCGATAACTTGGCCTCCATATATCGTAATCGAAGTCCCGCTGGCTCTAACGCTGTGGTTCTATTGCCCACGCATAGGTTATGACGTGTTCGCGGTCATTCAGACAAATTGATGCGGGTTTTGACCACTTTTCGACTTTTTTGCCTCAAGATTGGCTTAGTTTTGCAAAGGATTTATAACCCTGGCCTCCGTAAGTCGAATCGAGTCCCGCCTGGCCTAACGCGCATTATTGTTTCACGCGGTGCTATATATGCGGTTATCTCGGACGGCACTTATGCAAATTTTTTGACCTTTTTTTTCGACTTTTTGCCTAAGTTTTGGCGAATTTTGTAACCTCGGGCGATAACTCATTTCTCAGATGTTTTAATCGAAGTCCCGCCGCTTTTAACGATGATATTACCCACGCGTGTTATATGGCGTTTATCTTGACTACCGACGCGGGTTTTGACCTCTTTTTTCGCTTTTTGCCTAAGAGTCATGAAGTTCATAACCGGGCGATAACTCTATTCTCCGATGCTTCGGATCGAAGTTCCACGCTTCTAACGCTGGTTCATTACCCACGTTAGTAGCATGTGCCTCGCTTTCATGGTCATCTTGGCTTTTTTTTGGCTTTTTAAAGTGTTGGCGAAGTTTTGCAACTAGACGATAACCTGGCCTCCAGATGCCTGGAATCGAGTCCCGCTATTTCTAACGCTGTAGATATTGTTCACGCGGTACATGCGCGCGGTTATTCTTGACTACCATGCGGGGTTTTTGACTTCTTTTTTCGACTTTTTTCTACTTTTGCCTAAGTGTCGATTTAGTTTTGCAAGTGGGCGATAACTCTGGCCTCCAGATGTCTGGAATCGAGTCCCATCGGGCCTAACGTAGATATTGCTCACGCGCGGTACATGTGTGTTTGTGTGTCATCTGAATGGCCCATGCGATTTTGACCTCTTTTTCATTTTTTTTGCTCAAGTTGTCGTAGTTTTGCAAAGTGGCAATAACTGGCCTATTCAGATGTTGAATCGAGTCCCATCGGGCTCTAACGCTGTATATTACCCACGCCAGATATGTCTCAGGTTTCATGGTTATCTTGGACTACAAGCGGATTTTTGACCTCTTTTTCGCTTTTTTGCCTGTTGTCATGAAGTTTCAAGAACCTGGCGATAACTCGGCCTCCGCTTGATTGAATCGAGTCCCGCTGGCCTAACGCGCTGTCTATTACCCACCCGGTATATGTGTGTTTCATGCGGTCATTCTTGGACGATCGATGATGGTTTTGACCTCTTTTTCACTTTTTTGCCTGTTGTTGATTTAGTTTTGCAACCTGGCGATAACTCTGGCCTCTCAGATGTCTGGAATTCACCCTTCATTTCTAATGCGTAGATATTACCTACGCGGTATACATGTATGTCATTCTTGACTACCGACACGGGTTTTGACTCTTTTTTCGCTTTTTGCCAAAGTGTTGGCCGGGGTAAATTAGCGATAACTCTGGCTCAGATATCTGAATCGAATCCCGCTGGGCTCTAACGTTGTTCTATTACCCACGCATAGGTTATGTGCGGTTTGCATGTCATCCGAACGGCAGATGCGGTTTTACCTCTTTTTCGCTTTTTGCCTGTTGGCATGAAGTTTTGTAACCTGGCGATAACTCTGGCTCTCAGATATCGGAATCGAGTCCCGCCGCTTCTAACGCTGTAGATATTGTATACGGTGGTGTATGTGTGTGTTCATGCGGTCATTCTGACTACCGATGCGTGTTTTGACCTCTTTTCGCTTTTGTTGCAAGTTGTCATGAAGTTTTTCAAACCGGGCGATAACTCTGGCTCAGATGTCGGAATCGAGTCCCATTAATTTAACGCGCTGTTCTATTACTTCCACGCAGCAGGTAACGTATGGGTTTCGCATGTCATCCCGAATCGGCAGATGCGGGTTTTATCTTGTTTTCTTTTTTTTGGCTAAGTGGCGTAGTTTTGTAAAGTGGGCAATAACTCGCCTCCGATGTCGAATCGAGTCCCGCTGCTTCTAACGCTGTAGATATTGTAGACGCGGTAAGCATGTGTGTTTTTGCGGTCATTCGGATGGTCGAGGTGTGTTTTGACTTTTTTTTCGGTTTTTGCCCAAGTTGTCGGGCGAAGTTTTGCAAAGTGGGCTATAACTTGGTCTCCCTATGTAGGAATCGAGTCCCGCCGGGCCTAACATCGCAGATATTGCTCACGCGGCATGTGGTGTGGTTCAGGTGTCATTCTTGACTACCGATGCGGGTTTTGACCTCTTTTTCGGCTTTTTGTTTAAGTTGTCATGTAGTTTTGTGCAACCGGGCGATAACTCTGGCCTCTCAGATGTTGGGATCGAGTCCCGCTGGGCTTCTAACGCTGTTCATAACCCACGCGCTATAGCATGTGCGTGTTTCAGATGTCATTCTTGAGGGCCGATGCGGTTTTGACCTCTTTTTCGACTTTTTTGCCTAAGTTGTCATGAAGTTTTTTAAACCGGGCGATAACTCTGCCTCCGTGATGCCTGAATTGAGTCCCGCTATTTATAACGCTGCAGATATTACGTGACGCGTGCTATGCGGAGTGTCATCTCAAGGCCTATGCGCGGTTTTGACCTCTTTTTTCGCTTTTTGCCTAAATGTTGGCGTAGTTTTGCAACCAGCGATAACTCCTGGCCTCGTGATATTAGAATCGAGTCCCGCTGGCTTCTAACGCTGTTCATTGCTCACGCGGCAGCATGTGTGTGTGTTCATGCGGTCATTCAGATGGTCGATGCGGTTTTGACCTCTTTTTTCGCTTTTTGCCTACGTGGTCATGAAGTTTTGCAAACCATGAGATAACTCTGCCTCCTTATGTTTCAGATCGAGTCCCGCTGCTCTAACGCGTGAATATTATCTATGCGGCTATGTGCTTTTATGCGGTCATCTTGACTACCGATGCGGTGTTTTGACCTCTTTTTCGCTTTTTTGCCTAAGTCAGGCATGAGATTTTTGCAAACCTGGTGATAACTCTGCTCTCGATGTTCGGAACCGAGTCCCGGCGGGCTTCTAACGCTGTTCATAACCCCACGCGGTACATGTAAGGTGTTTCATGGTCATCATCTTGGACTACCGATGCGAAGTTTTGACTCTTTTTTTCGCTTTTTGCCTAAGTTGGCATGTAGTTTTGCAAACCGGGCGATAACTTTGTTCCGTGATGTTGAATCGAGTCCATCATTTCTAACGCTGCAGTATATTGCCCACGCGTGCTATGTGTATGTTTCAGGTGTCATCTTGACTACCGATGCGGTTTTGACCTTTTTTTGGCTTTTTGCTTACGTTGTCATGTAGTTTTGCAACCGAGATAACTTTGCTCAGATGCCGGAATCGAGTCCCGCCGCTCAATCGCAGAGTTCATTACCCACGCTAAAGTTATGTGCGTGGTTTCAAGGCCTCATCTCGGATTTACCGATGCGAAGTTTTGACCTTTTTTCGCTTTTTACCCTAAGTTGTCGGGCGAAGTTTTGCAACCTGGCGATAACTCTGCCTTCAGATGTCGGAATCGAGTCCCGCTATTTCTAACGCTGTAGATATTGTTTACGGTACATATATGGGCGGTTATCTTAAGGTCGATGCGGGTTTTGACCTCTTTTTCGCTTTTTGCCTAAGTTGTTGGCGAAGTTTTGTAAACTAAGCGATAACTCTGGCTTCCTAATGCTCAGACGAGTCCCGCTGGCTCTAACGATGATATTGCTCTACGCGGTGCTACGTGCGTGTTTCAGGTGTCATCTTGATGGTCGATGCGGTTTTGGCCTCTTTTTTCATTTTTTGCCCAAGTTGTCATGGTAGTTTTGTAAACTGGCGATAACTCCTGGCTCCAGATGCCTGAATCGAGCCCCGCCATTTCTAACGCTGTATATTATCTACGCGGCAAGCATGTGCGGTTATTCTGACAAATTTACGCGGTGTCGATTTTTTAAGCATTTTGCCTAAGGCCATGAAGTTTTGCAAAGTGGAGCTTAACTCCATTCGGTTTGAATCGAGTCCCGCTGGGCTTCTAACGCTGTTTATTGCTTTTGCATGGTATGTGCGTGTTTGCATGTGATTGGGACGATCGATGCGTTTTGACCTCTTTTTCGACTTTTTTGCCTAAGTTGTCATGTAGTTTTGTAAACCCGGCGATAACTCTTGGCCTCCTCAGATGTCTGAATCGAGTCCCATAATTTATAACACGGTATATTACCCACGCTGTTCATTACCCACGCGCATGCTATGTGTGTGTTTGCGGTCATTCAGACTACCGACGCGGGTTTTGACCTATTTTTCGGCTTTTTTTCCTAAGTTGTCATGAAGTTTTGAAAACCAGCGATAACCCTGGCCTCCCAGATGTCGAATCGAGTCCCGCTGCTTTTATATGGTTCTATTGCCCACGCTGGTACTATGTGCTCGCTTACAGGTCATTCAGACTACCGATGCGGGTTTTCAACCTCTTTTTTGGCTTTTTTCTAAGTTTCATGAATTTTGTAACCTGGCGATAACTCGTTTCTCCAGATGTCTAATCAAGTCCCGCCGGGCTTCTAACGCTGTATATTGTCTATGCGGTGATGTGTGTGTTTGCGGTCATTCGAACTACCGACGCGGGTTTTGACCTCTTTTTTCGCTCTTTTTGCCTAAGTTGTCATGCGTAGTTTTCAGACAATGAAGCGATAACCTGGCCTCAGATGTCTGAATCGAGTCCCGTTAGTTCTAACGCTGCAGATATTGCCCACGCGGTGCTATGTGTGTGGTCATGCGGTCATCTGGACGCACCGATGCGTGGTTTGATCTCTTTTTCGACTTTTTGTCCAAGTGTCGGCGAAGTTTTACAAATCGGGCGATAACTCTGGCTCTCAGATGTTCGGATCGAGTCCCGCCATTTCTAACGCAGGTTCATTGCTCACGCGCTATGCTATGTATGTTTTATGCGGTCATCTCTGACTACCGATGCGGGTTTTGACCTCTTTTTTGGCTTTTTGCCCTAAGTTAGCGAATTTTGTAAACCAGCGATAACCTCATTTACTTATGTTTTCAGATCGAGTTCCGTTAGTTCTAACGCTGCAGATATATTGCCCACGCGGCATATGTGTTTTTGCGGTCATTCTTGACGACCGATGCGGTTTTGAACTCTTTTTTCGCTTTTGCACAAAGTGTCGGGCGAAGTTTTGCAAACCAGCGATAACTCGCCTCCAGATGTCGTAATCGAGTCCCGCTGGCTTATAACGCTGCGGTTCATTACCCACGCAGCTTCTACGTGTGTGTTTCGCGCGGCATTCGAACTCACCGATGTGGGTTTTGACCTCTTTTTTGGCTTTTTGCCTAAGTTGTTTGCGTAGTTTTGTAAACCAGGCGATAACTCTGGCCTCCGATATCTGAATCGAATCCCGCCGGGCTTCTAACGCTTGTTCATTACCCACGCGGCATATAAGGCGGTCATTCGATGGATAATGAGGGTTTTGATTCTTTTTCGCTTTTTTAGATGTGTTAATGTAGTTTTGAAAATCTGGCGATAACTCTGCTCAGATGTCGGATCGAGTCCCATTATTTCTAACGCTGGTTCATTACCCACGCAGCTCTATGTGTGTGTTCACAGGTCATTCGGACTACCGATGCGGGTTTTGACTCTTTTTCGCTTTTTGCCAAGGTGTCATTAGTTTTGTAACCGGGCGATAACTCGATCTCCATATATCGAATCGAGTCCTGCTGGCTTCTAACGCTGGTGGTTCATTGCCTACGCATAGTACATGTGACGCGGTTCGCGGTCATTCAGACAAATTGATGCGGTTTTGACCACTTTCTCGATTTTTTTGCCCAAGATGGCTAGTTTTGCAAAGTGGATTTATAACTCGGCCTCCGTAAGTCGAATCGAGTCCCGCTGGGCCTAACGCTACATTATTGTTTACGCGGTATATATGCGGTTATCTTGACTACTTATGCGCTTTTTTGACCTCTTTTTCGATTTTTTTGCCTAAGTTTTATGAATTTTGCAACCGGCGATAACTCATTCAGATGTTCGGAATCGAGTCCCGCGCTTTAACGTGATGAGATACCACGCTATAGCATGCGGCGTTTATCTTGACCACCGATGCGGGTTTTTGACCTCTTTTTCGCTTTTTGCCTAAGTGTTCATGAAGTTTATAACCGGGCGATAACTCTGGCCTCAGATGTCGGATCGAGTTCCGCCGCTTCTAACGCTGTGGTTCATTACCCACGCAGTTATGTGCCCGCTTATGGTCATTTTTTCGCTTTTTTTAAAGTTGTGTCATGTAGTTTTGCAAACCAGACGATAACCTTGGCCTCTATATGTTCGGAATCGAGTCCCGCTGGCTCTAACGCTGCAGATATTGCTTTCACGCGGTGCTGTGTGTTTGGCGGTCATTGGGACTCTGGCCGATGCGTGTTTTGACCTCTTTTTCGCTTTTTGCCAAGTTGTCGACGTAGTTTTGTAAAGTGGGCGATAACTCTGGCTCCATAAGCTGAATCGAGTCCCATCGCCTAACGCTGTATATTACCTACACGGCAGCGCGGTGTGTGTTTACGTGGTATTCGAATCCACGATGCGAAGTTTTGACCTCTTTTTTGGCTTTTTACCTAAGTTGTCACGCGTAGTTTTGCAACCAGCGATAATTGGCTCCAGATATCTAATCGAGTCCCGTTAGTTCTAACACGGTTCATTACCCACGAGTGCTGTGTGTGTTTCGCGTGTCATTCTGGGACGCCTACCGATGCGGGTTTTGACCTCTTTTTCGCTTTTTACGATGTAGCAATGTAGTTTTGCAACCCTGGCGATAACTCCTGCCTCCGTGATGTCGGATCGAGTCCCGCTATTTCTAACGCTGCGGTTCATTAGCTACGAGTGCTATGTGTGTTCATGCGGTCATCTTGACTTCACCGATGCGGGTTTTGACCTCTTTTTTCGCTTTTTGCCTGTTGTTGGCTAGTTTTGCAACCTGGCGATAACTCTTGCCTCTATATATCAAAATCGAGTCCCGTCATTCTAACGCTGGTCTATTGCCCACGCAGTTATGTGACGTGTTCACAGCGGTCATTCGGGGACAAATGACGGGTTTTGACCACTTTCTCGCTTTTTGCCTAAGGTGTCATGAAGTTTTGTAAAGTGGGCGATAACTCTGGCCTCGTAAGTCGAATCGAGTCCCGCTGGCTTCTAACGCTACATTGTTTCACGCGGTGCTATGTGTGTGTTTATGTGTCATTCGGATGGCCTATGCATCTTTTGACCTCTTTTTCGACTTTTTTGCTTTTAAGTTTGGCGAATTTTATAAACCTGGCGATAACTCTTTTCCAGATGTTCTGAATCGAGTCCCGCTGGCTTCTAACGCATGTATATTACCCACGACGTACAGCACGGCGTTTATCTTGGACTCACCGATGCGGGTTTTGATCTCTTTTTCGCTTTTGCCAAAGTGTCATGAAGTTTGGCAACCGCGGCGATAACTCCTGGCTCCGTGATGTCGGATCGAAGTTCGCCGGGCTTCTAACGCTGTCATTACCCACGCAGAAGGTTATGTGTCCTGTTTATGGTCATTCTTGACTACCGATGCGGTTTAGACCTCTTTTTCGCTTTTTTGCCAAAGTGTTGGCGAAGTTTTGCAACCAGCGATAACTCTATTCTATATGCTCTGGAATCGAGTCCCGCTGGGCTCTAACGCTGCGGTTCATCGCTTCTACGCAGTTATGTGATGTGTTCAGCGTGGTCATTCAGACCGATGTGGGTTTTGACCACTTTCTGCTTTTTGCCCTGTTGTCATGAAGTTTTGCAAAAGTGATTATAACCTGGTCTCCGTAAGTCGAATCGAGTCCCGCTGGCCTAACGCTACATTATTGCTTACGCGGTATATGTGTGTTTATGTGTCATTCTGATGGCCTATGCATCTTTTGACCTCTTTTTCGATTTTTTTTGCCTAAGTTTTCAGCGAATTTTAAACCGGGCGATAACTCGCTTTCTCAGATGTTCGGAATCGAGTCCCGCCGGCTTCTAACGCATGTATATTACCCACGACGTATATGTATGCGTTTATCTTGACTACCGATGCGGGTTTTGATCTCTTTTTCTCGGCTTTTTATGTAGTGTTATGAAGTTTATAACCAGGCGATAACTCTGGCCTCCAGATGTCCGGATCGAAGTTCCGCCGGGCTCTAACGCTGTTCATTACCCACGCAGTTAGGTTATGTGGTCCGTTACAGTAAGTCATCTTGACTACCGATGCGCGGTTTAGACCTCTTTTTTCGCTTTTTGCCAAAGTGTTGTCATGAAGTTTTGTAAACCAGCGATAACTCTTGCCTCTATATGCCTGAATCGAGTCCCGCCGGGCTTCTAACGCTGGCAGATATTGCTTTACGCGGGCTATGTGTGTGTTCATGCGGTCATTGACTGGCCGATGCGTGTTTTGACCTCTTTTTTTTTTTGCCCTGTTGTTGACGTAGTTTTGTAAAGTCGGGCGATAACTCTGGCCTCCGTGATGTCTGGAATCGAGTCCCGCCGGGCCTAACGCTTGTTTATTATTTCCACGCGGTGCTATGCGGTGTGTTTGCGGTCATCTTGACTCACCGATGCGGATTTTTACCTCTTTTTCGCTTTTTTCCTAAGTTGTTGGCGAAGTTCGCGAACCAGGTGATAACTTCGGCCTCCGTGATGTTGAATCGAGTCCCGTGAAGTTCTAACGCTGCAGGTATATTGCCTACGAGGCACTATGTGCGCTTCCGCGGCATTCGAACTACCGACGCGGGTTTTGACCTCTTTTTCGCTTTTTTACGATGATGTAGTTAATGAAGTTTTGCAACCAGGCGATAACTCTTGCCTCCGCTTATTCCGGATCGAGTCCCGCTATTTCGAGCGCGTGGTTCATTACCCACGCAGTTATGGTGGTTTATGCCATCATCTTGACTACCGCCGATTCAAGTTTAGACCTCTTTTTTTTTTTTTGCCAAAGTGTCGGGCGAAGTTTTGCAAACCAGCGATAACTCGGCCTCTATATGTCTGGAATCGAGTCCCGGCCATTTCTAACGCTGTATATTGTCTACGCGGCATATGTGCGTTGTCATTCGGATAAAGCCCATGCGGTGTCGACTTCTTTACTTGCTTTTTTTGCCGTTGTCGATAGTAGTTTTGCAAAGTGGCATGATAACCTCTGGCTCCAGATGTCTGAATGGAGTCCGCCGCCTCTAACGCTGTATATTACCTACACGGCAGGTCAGTGTGTGTTTACGCAGTATTCGAATCTACCGACACGAAGTTTTGACCTCTTTTTCGCTTTTTGCCTGTTGTCAGCGTAGTTCTGCAAACCAGCGATAATCTTGGCCTCCGTGATATCTAATCGAGTAATCGTTAGTTCTAACGCATGTCTATTACCCACGAGTGCTATGTGTGTGTTTTGGCGGTCATTCGGGATGGTCGATGCGGGTTTTGACCTCTTTTTTTTTTTGCCTAAGTTGTCGACGTAGTTTTGCAACCTGGCGATAACTCTGGCCTCCATATGTCGAATCGAGTCCCGCTGGGCCTAACGCGCGGTTCATTGCTTATGAAGTTCTATGTGCGTGTTTTCACAGGTCATTCAGACAAATTGATGCGGGTTTTGACCACTTTTCTCGCTTTTTACCTAAGCTGGTGGGCGTAGTTTTGTAAATTTATATAACTCGGTTCTCAGATATCGTAATCAAGTCCCGCTGGGCTTCTAGCTACTACATCATTTTACGCGGGTGTATATGTGTGTTTATGTATCATTTGGACTATTTATGCAATTTTTGACCTCTTTTTTTCGACTTTTTGCCTAAGTTTTATAAATTTTGTAATCTGGCGATAACTCGCTTTCTTCAGATGTCAAATCGAGTCCCGCTGGGCCTAACGCATGTATGTTACATTTACGCTGGTATATATAGGCGTGTTATTCGGACTACCGATGCGAAGTTTTCGACCTTTTTTCGCTTTTTGCCTCAAGTTGGCGAAGTTTTGTAACCGGGCGATAACTCGTTTCTCCGTGATGCTGGAATCAAGTTCCATCGGGCTTCTAACGCGTATATTGTCTACGCGGTGATGTGTGTGTTTGCATGTCATCCGAACCACTACGCGCGTTTTGACCTCTTTTTTCGCTTTTTTGCTTAAGTGTTAATGAAGTTTTGCACAGCTGGCGATAACTCTATTCTCCCAGACGTTTAATCGAGTCCCGCCATTTAATGCGTAGATATTACCCACGCTGCATACATGTGTGTGTTCATGCGGTCATCTTGGACGGCCTATGCGGGTTTTGACCTCTTTTTGGCTTTTTGCCAAAGTGTTGGGCGAAGTTTTGTAAACCAGCGATAACTCCTGCCTCTATATGCCTGGAATCGAGTCCCGCCGGGCTCTAACGCTAGATATTGCCCACGCTGGCTATATGTGTGTTCATGCGGTCATTGGGACTGGCCGATGTGTTTTGACCTCTTTTTCGCTTTTTGCCTAAGTTGTCGACGTAGTTTTTGTAAAGTCGGGCGATAACTCTGGCCTCCGTGATATCTGAATCGAGTCCCGGCCGCCTAACGCTGTGAGTTTATTACCACGCTGTGCGTATGTGGTGTGTTCGCGGTCATTCGGACTACCGACGCGGATTTTTACCTCTTTTTCGCTTTTTTTCCTAAGTGTCATGAAGTTCTCGAACCTGGTGATAACTCTGGCCTCCAGATGTTGAATCGAGTCCCGTGAAGTTCTAACGCTGCAGATATTGCCCATGAGGCACTATGTGTAGGCGCTTCCGCAGATTCGAATGAAACTGGACGCGGTTTTGAATTCTTTTTTCGCTTTTTTTACGATGTAGCAATGAAGTTTTGCAAACCAGGGCGATAACTTTGCTTCCGCTTGTTCCGGATCGAGTCCCGCTTATTTCGACAAGCGTGGTTCATTACCCACGCAGGTTATGTGTGTGTTTCAAGGTCATTCTTGATTTACCGATTCTAAGTTTAGACCTCTTTTTTCGCTTTTTTGCCAAAGTGTTGGCGAAGTTTTGCAAACCAGCGATAACTCCTGGCCTCTATATGTTCTGAATCGAGTCCCGCCATTTCTAACGCTGTAGATATTGTTCACGCGGTATATGTGCGGTTATTCTGATATAGCCCACGCGGTGTCGACTTCTTTTTACTTGCTTTTTTGCCTGTTGTCGATTTAGTTTTGCAAAGTGGGCGATAACTCCTGGCTCCGTGATGTTCTGAATGGAGTCCCGCTGGCCTAACGCTGTATATTACCTACACGGTGGTCAGTGTGTGTTTATTTAGTATTCGAACTACCGACACGTAGTTTTGACCTCTTTTTTCGCTTTTTTGCCAAGTTGTCATGGTAGTTCGCAAAACCAGCGATAATTTGGTCTCCCGATATCTAATCGAAGCATCGTTAGTTCTAACGCATGTCTATTACCCACGAAAAGCTATATGTGTGTTCATGCGGTCATTCTGATTTGGCCGATGCGGGTTTTGACCTCTTTTTTCGCTTTTTTGCCTGTTGTTGTTGACGTAGTTTTGCAACCCGGGTGATAACTCTGGTTCCATATGTCGTAATCGAGTCCCGCTGCTTCTATATGGTTCATTGCCCACGCAGATTATGTGCTTGTTTGCGGTCATTCATCTGGGACGGATGCGTGGTTTTGACCACTTTCTTCGCTTTTTTACCTAAGTTGGTGGCGAAGTTTTGTAAATTTATGATAACTCCTGCCTCCAGATATCGTAATCAAGTCCCGCCTGGCTTCTAGCTAATACATTATTGTTTACGCTGGTATATGTGTGTTTATGTATCATCTCGGACTACTTACGCAATTTTTGACCTCTTTTTTTCGACTTTTTGCCTAAGTTGGCGAATTTTGTAAAGTATGATAACTCGTCTCAGATGTCGAAATCGAGTCCCGCTGGGCTTCTAACGCATGTATGTTACATTTACGCGGTGTTATGTAGGTAGTCATTCGGACTACCGATGCGAAGTTTTGACTTTTTCGCTTTTTTGTTTGTTGGCATGAAGTTTTGTAACCGGGCGATAACTCGTTTCTCCAGATGTCTCAATCAAGTTCCACTGGCCTAACGCGCGGTATATTGTCTATGCGGTGATGTGTGTGTTTGCATGTCATCCGAACGGGCCGACGCGGGTTTTGACCTCTTTTTTTTCGCTTTTTTGCTCAAGTTGTCGGGCGTAGTTTTGCACAACGGGCGATAATTCGGCTCAGATGTTTGGAATCGTGGTCCCGCCAGCTTCTAACGCTGTAGATATTGTTTCACGCTAAGGCATGTGGTGTGTTTATGCGGTCATCTTGACGGTTTATGCGGGTTTTGACCTCTTTTTTCGCTTTTTGCCTGTTGTTCATGAAGTTTTGCAAACTGTTTATAACTCTGGCCTCAGATATCTAATCGAGTTCCGGCTGGGCTTCTAACGCTGGTTCATTACCCACGCAGTTGCTATGTGCGTGTTTGGGTGTCATTCTGACGGTTCTATGCGGGTTTTGACCTCTTTTTTGGCTTTTTGCCTAAATGTCATGGAAGTTTTACAACCAGCGATAACTCCTGGCTCTCAGATATCTGAATCGAGTCCCGCCGCTTCTAACGCTGCGGTTCATTACCCACGCAGTTGTTATACGCGTGTTCATGCGGTCATTCTTAAGGCCTCATGCGGGTTTTGACCTCTTTTTCGACTTTCGCCGTTGTTGGCGAAGTTTTGTAACCAGCGATAACTCTGCCTCAGATATCGAATCGAGTCCCGCCGGGCCTAATCGGCAGATATTGCCCACGCCGCATATGTGTGTGTTTCAGTGGTCATCTCGAATCCACCGATACCGGTTTTGACCTCTCTTTTTCGCTTTTTTTACCTAAGTTGTCATGAAGTTTTGCAACCTGGCGATAACTTCGTCTCCAGATGTTTGGAATCGAGTCCCGGCTATTTCTAACGCTTATATTGTTTACGCGGTGCTATGTATGCTTTTATGGTCATTTGAACTACCGATGCGGGTTTTGACCTATTTTTCGCTTTTTTGCCTAAATGTCATGTAGTTTTGTAACCGGGCGATAACCCTGCCTTTCAGATGTCGTAATCGAGTCCCGTAAGTTCTAACGCTGCAGATATTGTTTCACGCGGTATATATGTGTGTTTCATGCGGTCATTCGACGTCCGATGTGTGTTTTGACTTTTTTCGCTTTTTTGCCTGTTGTCATGTAGTTTTGCAACCAGCGATAATCCTGGCCTCCCATGCTCAGATCGATTTCGCCGCCTAACATCGATTCATTGCCTCACGCTGGCTATGTGCGTGGTTTGTATCATCTTGATGGTCGATGCGGTTTTGACTTTTTTTTTCGCTTTTTGCCCAAGTGTGTCGGGCGTAGATTTGCAAACCAGCGATAACTCCTGACCAGATGTCTGGAATCAATTTCCGCCGGGCCTAACGCTTGTTCATTACCCACGCTGGCATATATGCGTTGTTGTTCATAAGTCCTTCTGACTACCGATGCGAAGTTTTGACCTTTTTTCGCTTTTTTTGCCCGTTGTCATGTAGTTTTATAACCGGAGATAACTCTTGCCTTCTCAGATACCGGAATCGAGTCCCGCTACTCAAACGCTTGTTCATTACTTCACGCGGCATATGTGCATGTTTACATGATTATCTTGACGCCGATGCGAAGTTTTGACCTTTTTTCGCCTTTTCAAACTTAAGTTGTCATGTAGTTTTGTAACCTGGGCGATAACTCGGCCTCCAGATGTTCGGAATCGAGTCCCGCTATTTCTAACGCTGTATATTGGGTCTACGCGGTATATGTAGGTGGTTATCTTGGACGGCTAATGCGGGTTTTGACCTCTTTTTTGGCTTTTTGCCCAAGTCATTGGCGAAGTTTTGTAAAGTGGGCGATAACTCGGTCTCGTGATGTCTGAATCGAGTTCATTAATTCTAACGCAGTGTTCATTGCTCACGCGATGCTATGTGTGTGTGTTCATGCGGTCATCTTGATGGTCGATGCGGTTTTGACCTCTTTTTTCGCGGCTTTTTGCCTATCTCGTCATGTAGTTTTGTAAACCAGAGATAACTCTGGTGTCCTTATGTTTCAGATCGAGTCCCCGCGGGCTCTAACGCTGCAGATATTGTCTACGCGGTGTTATGTGTATTTTTGCGTGTCATCCGGACGCACGATGCGGTGTTTTGACCTCTTTTTTCGCTTTTTGCCTAAGTTTTGCGACTTTTTTAAACCTGGTGATAACTCTGCTTCGTATGTTCGGAACCGAGTCCCGCTGGCCTCTAACGCTGTTCATAACTCCACGCGGCATATGTGCGTGTTTCGCAGGTCATTCTTGACGGCCGATGCGAAGTTTTGACCTCTTTTTCGCTTTTTTGCCTAAGTTGTGGCGGTAGTTTTGCAAACCGGGCGATAACTCGCTCCTCAGATGTTGAATCGAGTCCATCATTTCTAACGCTGCAGATATTGTTTCACGCGGTGCTATATGTGCATGTTCAGGTGTCATTTGACTACCGATGCGGGTTTTGACCTCTTTTTCTGGCTTTTTTGCCACGTTGTGGCGAAGTTTTGCAAATCGAGATAACTCTGGCCTCCAGATGCCGAATCGAGTCCCGCTGGGCTCTGCTGTTTATTACTTCCACGCTGTGCTATGCGGTTATGCGGTCATCTTAAGGCCGGCGCGAAGTTTTGACTTTTTTTTCGCTTTTTAGCCTAAGTGTTGGGCGAAGTTTTGCAACCTGGCGATAACTTTGGCCTCAGATGTTCGGAATCGAGTCCCATTATTTCTAACACGTAGATATTTCCCACGCGTGTTATATATGCGGTCATTCTGACGGCCGATGCGGGTTTTAACTCTTTTTTGGCTTTTTGCCTGTTGTCATGTAGTTTTGCAAAGTTATTATAACTCTTGCTCCAGATGTCTGAATCGAAGTTCCGCGGGCCTCTAACGCTGGTTCATTGCTTTCACGCGGTGCTATGTGTGTGTTTATGTCATTCGGATGGTCGATGCGGGTTTAGACCTCTTTTTCGGCTTTTTTACCCACGCTGGTGCATACGGTGCGGTCATTCTGACTACTTCTACGCGGGGTTTTGACCTTTTTTTGGCTTTTGCCCAAGTCAGTTGGCGTAGTTTTGCAAAGTGGCTTATAACTCTGCTCTCCAGATGTCTGGAATCGAGTTCCGTTAGTTCTAACGCTGTTCATTGCCCACGCTGATGCTATGTGTGTGTTCATGCGGTCATCTTGATGGTCGACGCGGGTTTTGACCTCTTTTTCTCGCTTTTTTGCTCATGTGTCACGCGTAGTTTTGCAAACCAGAGATAACTCTTGTCCTTATGCTCAGATCGAGTCCCGCCATTCTAACGCTGCAGATATTGTTCACGCGGCGTTATATGCTGCTTATGCGTGTCATTCTGGACTACCGATGCGTGTGTTTTGACCTCTTTTTCGACTTTTTGCCTAAGTTTTGGCGACTTTTTGCAACCTGGTGATAACTCGATTCTCCGATGTTCGGAACCGAGTCCCGCCTGGCTCTAACGCTTGTTCATAACTCCACGCGGCATATGTGCGCGGTTTGCGAGTCATTCTGGACTACCGATGCGAAGTTTTGACCTCTTTTTCGCTTTTTGCCTAAGTTGTCATGTAGTTTTGCAAACCGGGCGATAACTCGTTTCTCCGATGTTGAATCGAGTCCATCATTTCTAACGCTAGCAGATATTGCCCACGCGGTGCTATGTGCATGTTTGTGTGTCATCTCGGACTACCGATGCGGTTTTGACCTTTTTTCGCTTTTTTTTTGTTGTCGGGCGAAGTTTTGCAACCGGGAGATAACTGCTCAGATGCCGGAATCGAGTCCCGCTGGGCTCAAACGCTGTGTTCATTACTTCCACGCGTGCATATGTGGCGTTTATGCGGTTATTCGGACTACCGATGCGAAGTTTTGACCTTTTTTCGCTTTTTAGCCTAAGTGTTCATGAAGTTTTGTAAATCTGGCGATAACTCGGTCTCCAGATGTCCGAATCGAGTCCCGCTATTTCTAACGCCAGTATATTTTTTACGCGGCATATATGCGGTCATTCGGACGGCCGACGCGGTTTTGACCTCTTTTTCGCTTTTTTGCCGTTACATGAAGTTTTGTAAACCGGGCGATAACTTTCTTTCAGATAAGTTTGAATCGAGTCCCGCTGGGCTCTAACGCATGTATATTACCCACGCTGTATATGCGTTTATCTTGGACTACCGACGCGGGTTTTGACCTCTTTTTTTCGCTTTTTTATGTAAGTGTTATGAAGTTTATAAACCGTATGCGATAACCTGCCTCTCAGATGTTTCGGATCGAAGTTCTGGCTGGGCTCTAACGCTGGTTCATTACCCACGCAGTTATATGTGCCTGCTTATGGTCATTCTGGACTACCGATGCGGGTTTAGACCTCTTTTCGGCTTTTTTGCCAAAGTGTTCATGAAGTTTTGCAACCAGGTAATAACTCGATCTCTATATGTCGTAATCGAAGTCCCGCCGGGCTCTAACGCTGTATATTGCCTACAAGGTGCTATGTGTGTGTTCATGCGGTCATTCGACTCTACGATGGTGTTTTGACCCTTTTTTCGTTTTTTGCCTAAGTTGTCGATTTAGTTTTGTAAAGGGCATCACTCTATTCTCCGTGATGTTGGAATCGAGTCCCGCTGGCTTCTAACGCTGCGGTATATTACCCACACGGTGTCAGGTGTGTGTGTTTACGCGGGTATTCGAATCCACCGACACGAAGTTTTGACCTCTTTTTCGCTTTTTTGCCTAAGTTGTCGGGCGTAGTTTTGCAACCAGGCGATAATTCTATTTCACGATATCGGAATCGAAGTCCCGTTAGTTCTAACGCATGTCTATTACCCACGAGTGAGTGTGTGTGTTTGTGTCATTCTGACTACCGATGCGGGTTTTGACCTCTTTTTCGCTTTTTGCCTGTTGTCGACGTAGTTTTGCAACCTGGCGATAACTCGGCCTCCATATGTCGAATCGAGTCCCGCTGGCTTTTTAACGCTGCGGTCTATTGCTTACGAAGTTCTATGTGCGTTCACAGTTGTCATTCAGACAAACCGATGCGGGTTTTGACCACTTTCTGGCTTTTTGCCTGTTGTCATGAAGTTTTCAGAATTTTATGATAACTCTGCCTCCGTGATATCTAATCGAGTCCCGCTGGCTCTAACGCTACATTATTGCCTACGCTGCTATATGTGTGTTTATGTGTCATCTTGACTACTTATGCAAATTTTTGACCTCTTTTTTTCGACTTTTTGCCTAAGTTTTGTGAATTTTGTAACCTGGCGATAACTCGCTTTCCCAGATGTTTAAATCGAGTCCCATCGCTTCTAACGATGAGCATTACTCTCACGCGGTGCTATGTAAGGCAGTTATTTGACTACCGATGCGAAGTTTTGACCTCTTTTTCGCTTTTTGCCTAAGTGTTGGCGTAGTTTTGCAACCTGGCGATAACTCGTTTTCCCAGATGTCTAATCGAAGTTCTGGCCGGGCTTCTAACGCGTATATTGTCTACGCGGTGATGTGTGTGTGTTTGCGTGGTCATTCGAATCTACCGATGCGGGTTTTGACTCTTTTTTTCGCTTTTTTTGCTCAAGTTGCCATGGGCGAAGTTTTGCAACCGGGCGATAACTCGCTCCAGATGTTGAATCGAGTCCATCATTTCTAACGCTGCAGATATTGCTCACGCGGGTGCTATGTGCATGTTTCAGGTGTCATTCGGACGGCCAATGCGGTTTTGATTTCTTTTTTCGCTTTTTGCCTAAGTGTCGGGCGAAGTTTTGTAAACCGGGAGATAACTCTTGCCTTTCAGATACCGTAATCGAGTCCCGCTGGCCAAACGCTGTGTTCATTACTTCCACGCAGGTGCTATGTGCGTTTTCGCAGGTCATTCGGACGGCCGATGCGAGTTTTGACCTTTTTTTCGCTTTTTTTTAGCCTATGGTTCACGCGAAGTTTTGTAACCGGGCGATAACTCTGCCTCAGATGTCGGAATCGAGTCCCGCTATTTCAAACGCTGCGGTTCATTACTTCCACGCGGTGCATGCGTGTTTCGTGGTCATTTGGACGGCCGATGCGAAGTTTTGACCTTTTTCGCTTTTTTAGCCTGTTGTCGGGCGAAGTTTTGCAACCGGGCGATAACCTGGCCTCCAGATGTCGAATCGAGTCCCGCTATTTCTAACGCTGTAGATATTTTCCTACGCGATATATATGCGGTTATCTCGGACTACCGATGCGGGTTTTGACCTTCTTTTTTCGCTTTTTTTTGCCTGTGGCTTGCCGAAGTTTTGGAAAGTGGAGATAACTCGGCCTCGTGATGTTGAATCGAAGTTCCGCTGGGCTTCTAACGTTGTTCATTGCCCACGCGGTGCTATGTGTGTTTCGTGGTCATTCGGATGGCCGATGCGGTTTTTGACCTCTTTTTCGCTTTTTGCCTAAGTTGTTGGCGTAGTTTTGCAAACCGAGATAACTCTTGCCTCCAGATGCTGAATCGAGTCCCGCGCTTCAAACGCTGTTCATTACTTCCACGCGTGCTATGTATGTGCGTGTTTGCGGTCATTCTGACGGCTTGACGCGAAGTTTTGACCTTTTTTCGGGCTTTTAGCCTGTGGTCATGAAGTTTTGCAACCGGGCGATAACTTCGGCCTCCGATGTTCTGAATCGAGTCCCGCTATTTCAAACGTTGTTCATTACCCACGCTGTGTTATTTCATGTGTTTATGATTATCTCGGACGGCCGATGCGAAGTTTTGACCTTTTTTTCGCCTTTTCAAATTTTAAGAGTCGAGAGTTTTGCAACCTGGCGATAACTCTGTCTCCGATGTCAAATCGAGTCCCGCTGGCTTCTAACGCGGTATATTGCCCATAAGGTGCTATGTGTGTGTTTGCGTGTCATTGGGACTGGCCGATGCGTGTTTTGACCTCTTTTTCGTTTTTTGCCTGTTGTCGACGAAGTTTTGCAAAAGTGGGCATCACCGGTCTCCGTGATGTTGAATCGAGTCCCGTCTGGCTTCTAACGCGGTATATTACCTACACGGTTGCTGTGTGTGTTTACGTGGTATTCGAACTACCGACACGAAGTTTTGACCTCTTTTTTTCGCTTTTTGCCTAAGTTGTCATGGTAGTTTTGCAAACCAGGCGATAATCGGCTTCACGATATCGGAATCGAGTCCCGTTAGTTCTAACGCATGTCTATTACCCACGTGAGTGCTATGTGTGTGTTTGTGTCATTCTGACTACCGATGCGGGTTTTGACCTCTTTTTCTCGCTTTTTGCTAAGTTGTCGATTTAGTTTTGTAACCCGGCGATAACTCTGCCTCCATATGTCGAATCGAGTCCCGCTGGGCTTTTAACGCTGCGGTTCATTGCCCACGGTTCTATGTGCGTGTTCATGGTCATTCAGACAAACCGATGCGGGTTTTGACCACTTTCTGGCTTTTTATTTTGTCGTTGTCATGTAGTTTTGCAAATTTGCGATAACTCGGTCTCCAGATATCGGAATCGAGTCCCGCTGGCTTCTAACGCTGCATTATTGTTTACGCGGTGCTATATGTGTGTTTATGTGTCATTCTGACGGCTTATGCATTTTTTGACCTCTTTTTTCGACTTTTTGCCTAAGTTTTGCGGAATTTTAGAACCGGGCGATAACTCGCTTTTTCAGATGTCAAATCGAGTCCCGCCGGCTTCTAACGCATGATATTACCTACGCGGTGCTATGTAAGGCAGTTATTTGACTACCGATGCGAAGTTTTGACCTCTTTTTTTCGCTTTTTTGCCTGTTGTCGGGCGTAGTTTTGCAACCTGGCGATAACTCGTTCTCCGATGTTCGAATCGAGTTCCGCCGGGCTTCTAACGCTGTATATTGTCTACGCGGTGATGTGTGTGTGTTTGCGTGTCATTCGAACTACCGACGCGGGTTTTGACCTCTTTTTTTCGCTCTTTTGCCTAAGTGCATTGGCGAAGTTTTGCAACCGGGCGATAACTCGCTCCGTATGTTGAATCGAGTCCATCATTTCTAACGCGTAGATATTGCTTCACGCGGTGCTATGTGCATGTTTCAGGTGTCATTCTTGACGGCTAATGCGGGTTTTGACCTCTTTTTCGCTTTTTGGTTTGTTGTTGGCGAAGTTTTGTAAACCGGGAGATAACTCGGCCTTCAGATGCCGTAATCGAGTCCCGCTGGGCTCAAACGTTGTTCATTACTTCCACGCGGTGCTATGTGGCGTGTTTATGCGGTCATTCTTGACGCTACCGATGCGAAGTTTTGACTTTTTTTCGCTTTTTAGCCTGTTGTTGGCGAAGTTTTGTAACCTGGCGATAACTTTGGCTCCGTGATGTTCGGAATCGAGTCCCGCTATTTCAAACGCTGTTCATTACTTCCACGCGGTTATGTGCGTGCGGTTTGCGGTCATTCTGACTACCGATGCGAAGTTTTGACCTTTTCTGGCTTTTAGCCTGTTGTTGGCGAAGTTTTGCAACCTGGCGATAACTCTGGCCTCAGATGTCGAATCGAGTCCCGCTTATTTCTAACGCTGTAGATTTCCTACGCGGCATATATGCGTGGTCATTCTGGACTACCGATGCGGGTTTTGACCTCTTTTTTCGGCTTTTTGCCCAAGTCATTTACGAAGTTTTGGAAAGTGGAGATAACCTGGCTCTCCGATGTTGAATCGAGTTCCACGGCTCTAACGCTGTTCATTGCTTCTACGCGGTGCTATGTGTGTGTTTCATGCGGTCATTTGATGGCCGATGCGGTTTTGACCTTTTTCGCTTTTTTGCCTAAGTTGTCATGTAGTTTTGCAACCGGGAGATAACTCTGGCTCCAGATGCCGTAATCGAGTCCCGCTGGGCTTCAAACGTTGTTCATTACCTCCACGCGGTGCTATGTGCGTGTTCATGCGTGTCATCTTGACTACCGATGCGAAGTTTTTGACTTTTTTCTGGCTTTTAGCCTGTTGTCATGCGTAGTTTTGTAAACCGGGCGATAACTCTATTCCGATGTCGGAATCGAGTCCCGCGTCATTTCAAACGCTGCGGTTCATTACTTCCACGCGGGTGCTATTTCATGTGTTACAGATCATCTTGACGGCCGATGCGAAGTTTTGACTTTTCTGCTTTTTAGCCTAAGTTGTTGGCGAAGTTTTGTAAACCGGGCGATAACTCTTGGCTCTCAGATGTCGAATCGAGTCCCGTCATTTCTAACGCTGCAGATATTTCCCACGCGGTGCTATATGCGTGTCATTCTGACTACCGATGCGGGTTTTGACCTCTTTTTCGCTTTTTGCCTAAAGCGTTGGCGAAGTTTTGAAAGTGGGAGATAACTCTATTCTCCGTGATGCTCTGGAATCGAGTCCCGCCGCTTCTAACGCTGCGGTTCATTGCCCACGCGGTGCTATGTGTGTTTCATGCGGTCATCTGGATGGCCGATGCGGTTTAGACCTCTTTTTCGCTTTTTTGTTTACGCTGTGCTATATGCGTCAAGGTCATCTCGGACGGACGATGCGGGGTTTTGACCTCTTTTTCTGGCTTTTTGCCTAAGCATTGGCGTAGTTTTGTAAAGTGGGCGATAACTCTGTCTCAGATAAGTCGGAATCGAGTCCCGCGGGCTCTAACGCTGTAGATATTGCCTACTGCGGTGCTATGTGTGTTTGCGTGTCATTCGGACGGCCTACGGGTTTTGACCTCTTTTTCGCTTTTTACCTAAGTTGTTGGCGAAGTTTTGCAAACCAAGCGATAACTAGGTCTCCGTGATATCGAATCGAGTCCCGCCGCTTCTAACGCTGCGGTTCATTACCCACGCAGACTATGTGCGTGTTTGGGTGTCATTCTTGACGGGCCTATGCGAAGTTTTGACCTCTTTTTGGCTTTTTGCCTAAATTTCATGTAGTTTTACAAACCAGCGATAACTCGGCTCCAGATATCGGAATCGAGTCCCGCTGGCTTCTAACGCTGTGTTCATTACCCACGCGCAGCTATGTGCGTGTTTGGGTGTCATTCTCGGACGGTCTATGCGGGTTTTGACCTCTTTTTTGGCTTTTTGCCTAAATGTGGCGAAGTTTTACAACCAGCGATAACTAACCTGGCTCCGTGATATCTGGAATCGAGTCCCGCTCCGCTCTAACGCGTGTTCATTACCCACGCAGTTGTTATATGCGTGTTTATGCGGTCATTCTGAAGGCCTATGCGGTTTTGACCTCTTTTTTCGACTTTCTTCGCGCTAAGTTGTTGGCGTAGTTTTGTAACCAGCGATAACTTTGCCTCCGTGATATCGAATCGAGTCCCGCGCTTCTAACGGGTAGATATTGCAGACGCGGTGCTATGTGTGTGTTTCGTGGTCATTCAAGGGCTGGCGCGGTTTTGACCTCTTTTCGCTTTTTTGCCCAAGTTGTGGCGAAGTTTTGTAACCTGGCGATAACTTGGTCCGTGATATCGAATCGAGTCCCGCTGGCTTCTAACGGGCAGTATATTGCCTCACGCGGTGCTATGTGTGTGTTTGCGTGTCATTCAAGGGCTCGATGGGTTTTGACCTCTTTTTCGCTTTTTGCCTGTTGTCATGTAGTTTTGCAACCGGGCGATAACTTTGGCTCTCGTGATGTCGGAATCGAGTCCCGCTATTTCTAACGCTGCGAGATATTTTTTACGGTGCTATGTGCGTTTTACGTGTCATTTGAACGGCCGATGCGGGCTTTGACCTATTTTTCGCTTTTTTGCCTAAATGTTGGCGAAGTTTTGCAACCGGGCGATAACTCCTGGCCTTTCAGATGTCGAATCGAGTCCCGTAAGTTCTAACGCATGATATTGCCCACGCGGGTGCTATGTGTGTGTTTGCGGTCATTTGACATCCGATGCGTGTTTTGACCTCTCTTTCAGATTTTGCCTGTTGTTCATGAAGTTTTGCAAACCAGGCGATAACTCTGGCTTCCTATGCTGCAGATTGATTTCCGCTGCTTCTAACGCTGTTCATTACTTCCACGCGGTGCTATGTATAAGAGTTTCGGTCCTTCGGACTCGCCAATGCGAAGTTTTGACCTCTTTTTGGCTTTTTGCCTAAGTTGTTGGCGAAGTTTTGCAACCGAGATAACTTTGTCTCTCAGATACCGGAATCGAGTCCCGCTTACCAAACGTTGTTCATTACTTCCACGCGGTGCTATTTTGCGTGTTTATGATTATTCGGACTACCGACGCGAGTTTTGACCTTTTTTCGCCTTTTCAAATTTAAGTGTCATGAAGTTTTGCAACCGGGCGATAACTCGGCCTCTCAGATGTTCGAATCGAGTCCCGGCTATTTCTAACGCGTAGAGTATTGCCTTTTACGCGGCTATGTGCGTGGTTATTGGGGACTACCGACGCGGGTTTTGACCTTTTTTTTTGGCTTTTTGCCCAAGCATTGGCGAAGTTTTGCAAAGTGGGCGATAACTCTGGCTCTCGTGATGTCTGAATCGAAGTTCATGGGTTCTAACGCTTGTTCATTGCTCACGCGATGCTATGTGTGTGTTTCGCGTGTCATTCGGATGGTCGATGCGCGGTTTTGACCCTTTTTTCGGCTTTTTGCCTATGTGGTTGGCATGAAGTTTTGCAAACTAGAGATAACTTCGGTGTCCTTATGTTCAGATCGAGTCCCGCTGGGCTTCTAACGCTGTAGATATTGTTTACGCGGCATATGTGCGTTTTCGTGTCATTCGGACTTCCACCGATGTGTGTGTTTTGACCTCTTTTTCGCTTTTTGCCTAAGTTTTAGCGACTTTTTGCAAACCTGGCGATAACTCGCTCTCGTGATGTTGAATCGAGTCCATCATTTCTAACGCTGTAGATATTGCCTACGCGGTGCATATGTGCATGTTTTCAGGTGTCATCTTGACGGCCAATGCGGTTTTGACCTCTTTTTCGCTTTTTTTGCCTAAGTGTTCATGAAGTTTTGCAAACGGGAGATAACTTCGGTCTCCAGATGCCGTAATCGAGTCCCGCTGGCTTCAAACGTAGGTTCATTACTTCCACGCGGTGCTATGTGCGTGTTTATGCGTGTCATTTGGACGGCCGATGTAAGTTTTGACCTTTTTTCGCTTTTTTAGCCTAAGTGTTGGGCGAAGTTTTGCAAACCTGGCGATAACTTTGGCTCTCCAGATGTTTGAATCGAGTCCCGCCATTTCTAACGCTGTATATTTCCTACGCGGTGCTATATGCGGTTATTCGGATGGTCGATGCGCGGTTTTGACCTCTTTTTCTTTTTTTGCCTAAGCGCTGGCATGTAGTTTTGGAAAGTGGGAGATAACTCTGCCTCCAGTATGTTCGGAATCGAGTTCCACGGGCTTAACGTTGTTCATTGCCTCACGCTGGTGCTATGCGGTCATTCGGACGGACGATGCGGGTTTTGACCTCTTTTTTTGGCTTTTTGCCAAGCGCCATGAAGTTTTGCAAAGTGGGCGATAACTCGGCTCTCCGTGATGTCTGAATCGAGTTCCGCCTGGCCTAACGCTGTTCATTGCCCACGCCGATGCTATGTGTGTTTCATGGTCATCTTGATGGTCGATGCGGGTTTTGACCTCTTTTTCGCTTTTTGCCCACGTGGTTTGGTAGTTTTGCAAACCAGGAGATAACCTCAGATCCTTATGTTTCAGATCGAGTCCCGTCCGTTCTAACGCTGCAGATATTGTTCACGCGGTGCTATGTATGCTTTTTATGTGGTCATTCTTGACTTGATGATGGTGTTTTGACCTCTTTTTCGCTTTTTGCCTAAGTTTTGGCGACTTTTTGCAAACCTGGCGATAACTCATTCTCAGATGTCGAATCGAGTCCCGTCATTTCTAACGCGTAGATATTTCCTACGCGTGTATATTATATCGTGGTCATTGACTCACCGATGCGGTTTTGACCTCTTTTTCGCTTTTTTGCCAAGCGTTGGGCGTAGTTTTGAAAGTGGGAGATAACTTTGTCTCAAGATGTTTCGAATCGAGTTCCGCCTCGCTTCTAACGCTGCGTGTTTATTGCTTTACGCGGTGCTATGTGTGTGTTTACGTGTCATCTCGGATGGTCGATGCGGTTTAGACCTCTTTCTGCTTTTTTGTTTACACGGTGCATATAGGCGTGTCATCTGGACGGACGATGCGGGTTTTGACCTCTTTTTCGGCTTTTTGCTCAAGCGTTGGCGAGTAGTTTTGCAAGTGGGCGATAACTCTATCTCAGATGTGTCGGAATCGAGTCCCACGGGCCTAACGCTGCAGATATTGCCTACACGCGGTGCTATGTGTGTGTTCGCGCGGTCATTTGGACGATCTATGCTGGTTTTGACCTCTTTTTTGGCTTTTTACCTGTTGTTGGCGTAGTTTTGCAAACTAAGCGATAACTAGGTCTCGTGATATCTAATCGAGTCCCGCCGGGCTTCTAACGCGGTTCATTACCCACGTTAGTTATGTGCGTGTTTGGGTGTCATTCGGACGGCCTACGCGAAGTTTTGACCTCTTTTTTGGCTTTTTGCCTAAATTTTTTAGTTTTACAAACCAGGCGATAACTCGGCCTCAGATATCGGAATCGAGTCCCGCCGGGCTTCTAACACGGTTCATTACCCACGCATTGCTATGTGCGTGTTTGGGTGTCATTCTGGACGGCCTACGCGGGTTTTGACCTCTTTTTTCGCTTTTTGCCTAAATGTTGGCGAAGTTTTACAAACCAGGCGATAACTCGGGCCTCTCCGATATCGGAATCGAGTCCCGTGGCTTCTAACGCTGCGGTTCATTACCCACGCAGGTTATATGCGTGTTTGCGTGTCATTCGGAAGGCCTACGCGGTTTTGACCTCTTTTTCGACTTTTTCGCTTAAGTGTTGGCGTAGTTTTGTAAACCAGCGATAATCGGTCTCTCAGATATCGAATCGAGTCCCGCTGGTTCTAACGGTGTATATTATGACGCTGTGTGCTATGTGTGTTTGCGTGTCATTCAAGGGCCGATGCGGGTTTTGACCTCTTTTCGCTTTTTTGCCTAAGTGTTGGCGTAGTTTTGCAACCTGGCGATAACTTGGTCTCCGATATCGAATCGAGTCCCGCTCATTCTAACGGTGTATATTGCTCACGCGGTACTATGTGTGTGTTTGCGTTTCATTCAAGGGCCGATGTGGTTTTGACCTCTTTTCGCTTTTTGCCTAAGTGTTGGCGAAGTTTTGCAACCTGGCGATAACTCGGTCTCCAGATGTTTGAATCGAGTCCCGCTATTTCTAACGCTATTATATTGCTTCTTGATTGCGGTATATGTATTTTTATGCGGTCATTTGAACTACCGATGCGGGTTTTGACCTATTTTTTGCTTTTTTTTTTGCCTAAATGTTGGCGAAGTTTTGCAAACCGGGCGATAACTCGCCTTTCAGATGTCGAATCGAGTCCCGTAAGTTCTAACGTATGTATATTGCCTACGCGGTGCTATTTGTGTGTTTCGCGTGTCATTCGACGTCCGATGTGTGTTTTGACCTCTTTTTCTAAGATTTTGCCTAAGTTGTTGGCAAGTAGTTTTGCAAACCAGGCGATAACTCCTGGCCTCCCCCATGCCCAGATCGATTCACGCTTCTAACGCTGCGGTTCTATTACCCACGCGGTGTTATGTGCGTGTGAGTTTATGAGGTCCTTCTGATGACGGCCAATGCGAAGTTTTGACCTCTTTTTGGCTTTTTGCCTAAGTGTCATGAAGTTTTGCAAACCGGGAGATAACTCGGTCTCCAGATACCGGAATCGAGTCCCGCTCGGTTCAAACGCTGTTCATTACCCACGCGGGCTATTTTCGTAGGTTTGCGATCATCTGGACTACCGATGCGAAGTTTTGACCTTTTTCGCCTTTTCACCTAAGTGTCATGAAGTTTTGTAACCTGGCGATAACTCGGTCTCAGATGTTCGAATCGAGTCCCGGCTATTTCTAACGCTGTAGATATTGCCCACGCGGCATATATGTATGTCATTGGACTACCGATGCGGGTTTTGACCTCTTTTTCGGCTTTTTTGCCTGTCGTTGGCGAAGTTTTGTAAAGTGGGCGATAACTCTGGTCTCCGTATGTTCGGAATCGAGTTCCGCTGGCCTCTAACGCTGTGTTCATTGCCTCACGATGATGCTATGTGTGTGTTTGCGTGTCATTCGGATGGTCGGCGGGGTTTTGACCTCTTTTTTCGGCTTTTTTACCTATGTGTTGGCGAAGTTTTGCAAACCAGGAGATAACTCGGTGATCCTTATGTTTCAGATCGAGTCCCGCTGGCCTAACGCTGCAGATATTGTTTACGCCTTGCTATGTGCGCTTAATGCGGTCATTCTGACTACCGATGTGTGTTTTGACCTCTTTTTTCTGCTTTTTGCCTAAGTTTTAGCGACTTTTGCAACCTGGTGATAACTCGGCTCTCCAGATATCGGGAACCGAGTCCCGCTGGGCCTAACGCTGTTCATAACCCACGCGTGTATATGCGTGTTTGCGGTCATTCTTGACTACCGATGCAAGTTTTAACCTCTTTTTTGGCTTTTTGCCTGTTGTTGGCGTAGTTTTGCAACCGGGCGATAACTCTGCTCAGATGTTGAATCGAGTCCATCATTTCTAACGCTGCAGATATTGCCTCACGCGGTGCTATGTGCATGTTTGGTGTCATTCGGACTGCCAATGCGAGGTTTTGACCTCTTTTTCGGCTTTTTGTTTAAGTGTTGGTAGTTTTGTAAACCGGGGAGATAACTGGCCTCAGATGCCGTAATCGAGTCCCGCTAGTTCAAACGTGTCTATTATTTCCACGCGGCATATGTGCGTGTTTGCGTGTCATTCGGACGGCCGATGTAAGTTTTGACCTTTTTTTTTCGCTTTTTAGCCTAAGTGTCATGAAGTTTTGCAACCTGGCGATAACTCTCATCTCCGATGTTCTGGAATCGAGTCCCGTCATTTCTAACGTGTAGCAGATATTTCTACGCGGTTATATATGCTGTTGGTCTCTGACTTGCCGATGCGGGTTTTGACCTCTTTTTCGGCTTTTTGCCTAAGCATTTGGGCGAGTTTTGGAAAGTGGGAGATAACTTTCGGTCTCCGATGTTTGGAATCGAGTTCATCGCTTCTAACGTTGTTCATTGCCTACGCGGTGCTATGTGTGTGTTTGCGTGTCATTCGGATGGCCGATGCGGGTTTAGACCTCTTTTTCGGCTTTTTGCCTACGCGGTGCTATGTGCGTGTCATTCGGACGGACGATGCGGGTTTTGACCTCTTTTTCGGCTTTTTGCCTAAGCGTTGGCGAGTTTTGCAAAGTGGGCGATAACTCGGTCTCCGTATGTCGGAATCGAGTTCCGTCAGTTCTAACGCGTGTCTATTGCCTACGCGATGCTATGTGTGTGTTTGCGTGTCATTCGGATGGTCGATGCGGGTTTTGACCTCTTTTTCGGCTTTTTGCCTATGTGTTGGCGAGTTTTGCAAACTAGGAGATAACTCGGTATCCTTATGTCGGTATCGAGTCCCGTCAGTTCTAACGCGTGTATATTTTCTACGCGGTGCTATGTATGCTTTTTATGTGTCATTCGGACTACCGATGCGGTGTTTTGACCTCTTTTTTCGCTTTTTGCCTAAGTTTTGGCGACTTTTGTAAACTGGGTGATAACTCTCGGTTCAGATGTCGGAACCGAGTCCCGCTGGCTTCTAACGTTGTTCATAACCCACGCGGTGCTATGTGCGTGTTTTCATTGTCATTCTTGACTACCGATGCGTAGTTTTGACCTCTTTTTCGCTTTTTTGCCTAAGTGTTGGCGTAGTTTTGCACACCGGGCGATAACTCTGGCTCGTGATGTTGAATCGAGTCCATCATTTCTAACGCTGCAGATATTGCCTCTACGCTGCTATGTGCATGTTTCAGGTGTCATTCGGACGGCGCAATGCGGGTTTTGACCTCTTTTTCGCTTTTTGCTTAAGTGTTGGCGTAGTTTTGCAACCGGGAGATAACTTCGGTCTCCAGATGCCGTGAATCGAGTCCCGCTCGATTCAAACGCGTGTCTATTACTTCCACGCGGTGCTATGTGCGTGTTTATGCGTTGTCTTGGATTTACCGATGTAAGTTTTGACCTTTTTTGGCTTTTTAGTTTGTTGTCATGTAGTTTTGCAACCGGGCGATAACTCGGTCTCAGATATGTCGGAATCGAGTCCCGCTATTTCTAACGCGTGTATATTTCTACTGGCGGTTATATATGCGCGGTCATTGGACGGCCGATGCGGGTTTTGACCTCTTTTTCGGCTTTTTGCCTAAGCGTTGGCGAAGTTTTGAAAGTGGGAGATAACTCCTTGTCTCCGATGTTCGGAATCGAGTTCACGCTTCTAACGCTGTGTTCATTGCTTTACGGCGGTGCTATATGTGTGTTTGCGTGTCATTCGGATGGTCGATGCGGTTTAGACCTCTTTTTCGGCTTTTTTGCTCACGCTGTGCATATATGCACAAGGTTATCTTGACGGACGATGCGGGTTTTGACCTCTTTTTCGGCTTTTTGCCTAAGCGTTGGCGTAGTTTTGCAAAGTGGCGATAACTCGGTTCTCAGATGTCTGGAATCGAGTTCCGTCGCTTCTAACGCTGTTCATTGCCCACGCGCGATGCTATGTGTGTGTTCGCGGTCATTCGGATGGTCGATGCGGTTTTGACCTCTTTTTCTTTTTTTTGCCTATGTGGTTGGCGAAGTTTTGCAAACTAGGAGATAACTCGGTATCCTTATGCCCAGATCGAGTCCCGCCGCTCTAACGCGTGTATATTTTCTACGCTGTGCATATATGCGCTTTTTTGCGGTCATTCTTGACTTTACCGATGCGTGTTTTGACCCTTTTTTTGGCTTTTTTTGCCTAAGTTTTGGCGACTTTTTGTAACCTGGGTGATAACTCTCGGTCTCCGTGATGTTCGGAACCGAAGTCCCGCGATTCTAACGCTGTGTTCATAACCCACGCGGTGCTATGTGCGTGTTTTGCGTGTCATTCGGACGGCCGATGCGAGTTTTGACCTCTTTTTCGGCTTTTTGCCTAAGTGTTGGCGAGTTTTGCACACTGGGCGATAACTCTGTCTCCGTATGTTGGAATCGAGTCCATCATTTCTAACGCGTGTATATTGCCCACGCGGCATATGTGCATGTTTGGTGTCATTCGGACTACCAATGCGGGTTTTGACCTCTTTTTCGGCTTTTTGCCTAAGTGTGTCATGAAGTTTTGAAAACCTGGAGATAACTTTCGGTCTCCAGATGCCGGAATCGAGTCCCGCTGGGTTCAAACGTTGTTCATTACTTCCACGCGGTGCTATGTGCGTGTTTGCGTGGTCATTCGGACTACCGATGCGAAGTTTTGACCTTTTTTCGCTTTTTAGCCTAAGTGTCATGAAGTTTTGCAACTGGGCAATAACTTTGTCTCTCAGATGTCTCGGAATCGAAGTCCCGTCATTTCTAACGCATGTATATTTCCTACGCGGTGCTATACGCGTGTCATCTTGACGGCCGATGCGGGTTTTGACCTCTTTTTTCGGCTTTTTGCCTAAGCCATTGGCGAAGTTTTGTAAACCGGGCGATAACTCGCTTTCTTCAGATGTCTGGAATCGAGTCCCGTCGGTTCTAACGCATGTATATTACCCACGCCTGTATTATGTATATGCGTTTATTCAGACGGCCGATGCGCGGGTTTTGACCAATTTTTCGGCTTTTTATGTAAGTGTTGGCGAAGTTTGGCAATCAGGCGATAACTCGATCTCCGTGATGTCGTGGATCGAGTTCCGTCGGGCTTCTAACGCTGTCTATTACTTCCACGCAGTTAGTTATGTGTCTGTTTTTATGCGTGTCATTCTGGACGGCCGATTCGGGTTTAGACCTCTTTTTCGCTTTTTGCCAAAGTGTCATGAAGTTTTGCAAACCAGCGATAACTTCGGTTCTCTATATGCCGGAATCGAGTCCCGTCGGCTTCTAACGCTGTATATTGCCCACGCAGTTATGTGTGTTTCATGTGTCATTGGGATCTGGCCGATGCGTGTTTTAACCTCTTTTTCGGTTTTTGCCTAAGTTGTTGACGTAGTTTTGTAAAGTGGGCGATAACTCGGTCTCCAGATGTTGAATCGAGTCCCGCGGGCTTCTAACGCGTGTATATTACCTACACTTTGTGTGTGTGTTTACATGGTATTCGAACTACCGACACGAAGTTTTGACTCTTTTATTTTTTTGCCTAAGTGTTGGCGAGTTTTGCAAACTAGGCGATAATTCGGTCTCCGTATATCGGAATCGAGTCCCGTTAGTTCTAATGCATGTCAATTACCTACGTAGTGCTATGTGTGTGTTTGCGTGTCATTCGGACGGCCGATGCGGGTTTTGACCTCTTTTTCGGCTTTTTGCCTAAGTGTTGACGAGTTTTGCAAACTGGGCGATAACTCGGTCTCCATATGTCAGAATCGAGTCCCGTCAGTTCTAACGCGTGTCTATTGCCTACGAAGTTCTATGTGCGTGTTCGCGTGTCATTCAGACAGCCGATGCGGGTTTTGACCACTTTCTCGGCTTTTTGCCTAAGTGTTGGCGAGTTTTGCAAATTTGCGATAACTCGATCTCCCAGATATCGAATCGAGTCCGTCCGCTTCTAACGTTAATATTATTTCCACGCGGTGCTATGTGTGTTTTTGCGTGTCATTCGAATCGGCCGATGCGCGGTTTTGACCTCTTTTTTCGCCTTTTTACCTAAGTGTTGGCGAAGTTTTGCACGTTGAGCGATAACTCGGCCTCAGATATGTTCGGAATCGAGTCCCGTCATTTCTAACGCGTGTATATTGCCTACGCGGTGCTATATGCGTGTCATTCGGACGGCCGATGCGGGTTTTGACCTCTTTTTTCGGCTTTTTGCCTAAGCGTTGGCGAGTTTTGCAAAGTGGGCGATAACTCGGTCTCCGTATGTCGGAATCGAGTTCCGTCAGTTCTAACGCGTGTCTATTGCCTACGCGATGCTATGTGTGTGTTTGCGTGTCATTCGGATGGCCGACGCGGTTTTGACCTCTTTTTCGGCTTTTTTACCTATGTGGTTGGCGAAGTTTTGCAACCAGAGATAACCTCGGTGTCCTTATGCCAGATCGAGTCCCGCGGTTCTAACGTGTATATTGTTTACGCGGTGCTATGTATGCGGTCGTGTCATTCGGACTACCGATGCGTGTTTTGACCTCTTTTTCGGCTTTTTGCCTAAGTTTTAGCGACTTTTGCAAACTGGGTGATAACTCGGTCTCTCAGATATCGGAACCGAGTCCCGCCGGGATTCTAACGCGTGTTTATAACCTACGCGGTGCTATGTGCGTGTTTGCGTGTCATTCGGACGGCCGATGCAAGTTTTGACCTCTTTTTCGGCTTTTTGCCTAAGTGTTGGCGAGTTTTGCAAACTGGGCGATAACTCTGTCTCCGTATGTTGGAATCGAGTCCATCATTTCTAACGCGTGTATATTGCCTACGCGGTGCTATGTGCATGTTTGTGTGTCATTCGGACGGCCAATGCGGGTTTTGACCTCTTTTTCGGCTTTTTGCCTAAGTGTTGGCGAGTTTTGCAACCGGAGATAACTCTTTGCCTCTCCGATGCCGTAATCGAGTCCCGCTGGTTCAAACGCTGTTCATTACTTCCACGCGGGTTATATGCGTGTTTTATGGTCATTCGGACTCACCGATGCAAGTTTTGACCTTTTTTCGCTTTTAGCCTAAGTGTTGGCGATGTAGTTTTGCAACCAAGGCGATAACTTCGGTCTCCGTGATGTGCCGGAATCGAGTCCCGCATTTCTAACGTTGTAGATATTTCTACGCGGTGCTATATGTGTGTGTCATTCGGACGGCCGATATGGTTTTGACCTCTTTTTCGGCTTTTTGCCTAAGCGTTGGCGAAGTTTTGGAAAGTGGAGATAACTCGGTCTCGTATGTCTGAATCGAGTTCCGTGGCTTCTAACGCTGTTCTATTGCTTGCACACGCGGTGCTATGTGTGTGTGTTTGCGTGTCATTCGGATGGCCGATCGCGGTTTAGACCTCTTTTTCGCTTTTTGCCTACGCTGGTGCTATGTATGCGGTGTCTGGACGACGATGCGGTTTTGACCTCTTTTTCGGCTTTTTTGCCTAAGTCGTTGGCGAAGTTTTGCAAAGTGGGCGATAACTTTCTCCGTGATGTCTGAATCGAGTTCCGCTTCGGTCTAACGCTGTTCATTGCCTCACGCGATGCTATGTGTGTGTTTGCGTGTCATCGGATGGTCGATGCGGTTTTGACCTCTTTTTTTCGGCTTTTTTTGCCTATGTGTTGGCGAAGTTTTGCAAACCAGAGATAACTCGGATCCTTATGTCCCAGATCGAGTCCCGTCGGGTTCTAACGCTGTAGATATTTTTCACGTGCTATGTGCGTTTTTATGGTCATCTTGACTACCGATGCGTGTTTTGACCTCTTTTTCGCTTTTTGCCTAAGTTTTGGCGACTTTTTGCAACCTGGTGATAACTCGGTCTCCAGATGTTCGGAACCGAGTCCCGCCGGGCTTCTAACGCTGTTCATAACTCCACGCGGTGCTATGTGCGTGTTTATGGTCATCTTGACGGCCGATGCGTAGTTTTGACCTCTTTTTTTCGCTTTTTGCCTAAGTGTCATGAAGTTTTGCAAACTGGGCGATAACTCTGTCTCCGTATGTTGGAATCGAGTCCATCATTTCTAACGCGTGTATATTGCCTACGCGGTGCTATGTGCATGTTTGTGTGTCATTCGGACGGCCAATGCGGGTTTTGACCTCTTTTTCGGCTTTTTGCCTCAAGTTGTCATGGTAGTTTTGAAAACCGGGAGATAACTTCGGTCTCCGTGATGTCGGAATCGAGTCCCGCTGGATTCAAACGCGTTGTTCATTACTTCCACGCGGTGCTATGTGCGTGTTTGCGTGTCGGTCATTCGGGTACCGATGCGAAGTTTTTGACCTTTTTTCGGCTTTTAGCCTAAGTGTTGGCGAGTTTTGCAAACTGGGCAATAACTCGGTCTCCGTATGTCGGAATCGAGTCCCGTCATTTCTAACGCATGTATATTTCCTACGCGGTGCTATATGCGTGTCATTCGGACGGCCGATGCGGGTTTTGACCTCTTTTTCGGCTTTTTGCCTAAGCGTTGGCGAAGTTTTGCAAACTGGGCGATAACTCGTTTCTTCGTATGTCGGAATCGAGTCCCGTCAGTTCTAACGCATGTATATTACCTACGCCGTGCTATGTACGTTTCATTCGTACGGCCGATGCGGGTTTTGACCTCTTTTTCGGCTTTTTGCGTAAGTGGCATAGTTTTTAAATCAGGCGATAACTCGATCTCCGTATGTCGGGATCGAGTTCCGCTGGCTTCTAACGCTGTCTATTACCCACGCAGCGTTATGTGCCCTGCTTATTGCGTGTCATCTGGACGGCCGATTCGGGTTTAGACTCTTTTTTCGGCTTTTGCCCAAAGTGTTGTCGTAGTTTTGCAAACCAGGCGATAACTTCTGTCTCTATATGCTCGGAATCGAGTCCCGTCTGGCTTCTAACGATGTATATTGCTTTCTGTTAGGCTATGTGTGTGTTTGCGTGTCATTGGGATCTGGCCGATGCGTGTTTTGACCTCTTTTTTCGGTTTTTGCCTAAGTGTTGACGTAGTTTTGTAAAGTGGCGATAACTCTCGGTCTCCAGATGTTGAATCGAGTCCCGTCGGGCTTCTAATCGCGTGTATATTACCCACACGGTCTTTGTGTGTGTGTTTACATGGTATTCGAACTACCGACACGAAGTTTTTGACCTCTTTTTCGGCTTTTTGCCTAAGTGTTGGCGAGTTTTGCAAACTAGGCGATAATTCGGTCTCCGTATATCGGAATCGAGTCCCGTTAGTTCTAATGCATGTCAATTACCTACGTAGTGCTATGTGTGTGTTTGCGTGTCATTGGATTACCGATGCGGGTTTTGACCTCTTTTTCGGCTTTTTGCCTAAGTGTTGACGAGTTTTGCAAACTGGGCGATAACTCGGTCTCCATATGTCAGAATCGAGTCCCGTCAGTTCTAACGCGTGTCTATTGCCTACGAAGTTCTATGTGCTTGTTCACAGGTCATTCAGACAAATTGATCTGGGTTTTGACCACTTTCTCGACTTTTTGCCTAAGTGTTGGCGAGTTTTGCAAATTTGCGATAACTCGATCTCCGTATATCGGAATCGAGTCCCGTCAGTTCTAACGCGTTAATATTACCTACGCGGTGCTATGTGTGTGTTTGCGTGTCATTCGAACGGCCGATGCGGGTTTTGACCTCTTTTTCGTCTTTTTACCTAAGTGTTGGCGAGTTTTGCACAGTGAGCGATAACTCGGTCTCCGTATGTCGGAATCGAGTCCCGTCAGTTCTAACGCATGTATATTGCCTACGCGGTGCTATGTGTGTGTTTGCGTGTCATTCGGATGGTCTATGCGGGTTTTGACCTCTTTTTTGGCTTTTTACCTAAGTGTTGGCGAGTTTTGCAAACTAAGCGATAACTCGGTCTCCGTATATCGGAATCGAGTCCCGTCAGTTCTAACGCGTGTCTATTACCTACGCAGTGCTATGTGCGTGTTTGGGTGTCATTCGGACGGTCTATGCGGGTTTTGACCTCTTTTTTGGCTTTTTGCCTAAATGTTGGCGAGTTTTACAAACTAGGCGATAACTCGGTCTCCGTATATCGGAATCGAGTCCCGTCAGTTCTAACGCGTGTCTATTACCTACGCAGTGTTATATGCGTGTTTGCGTGTCATTCGGAAGGCCTATGCGGGTTTTGACCTCTTTTTCGACTTTCTGCCTAAGTGTTGGCGAGTTTTGCAAACTAGGCGATAACTCGGTCTCCGTATATCGGAATCGAGTCCCGTCAGTTCTAACGGGTGTATATTGCCTACGCGGTGCTATGTGTGTGTTTGCGTGTCATTCGAAGGGCCGATGTGGGTTTTGACCTCTTTTCGGCTTTTTGCCTAAGTGTTGGCGAGTTTTGCAAACTGGGCGATAACTTGGTCTCCGTATGTCGGAATCGAGTCCCGTCATTTCTAACGCGTTTATATTGCTTACGCGGTGCTATGTGCGTTTTTGCGTGTCATTTGAACGGCCGATGCGGGTTTTGACCTATTTTTCGGTTTTTTGCCTAAATGTTGGCGAGTTTTGCAAACTGGGCGATAACTCGGTCTTCGTATGTCAGAATCGAGTCCCGTAAGTTCTAACGTGTATATTGTCTATGCGGTGATATGTGTGTTTGCGTGGCATTCAAAAAACCGACGCGGGTTTTGACCTCTTTTTCGCTTTTTGCCTAAGTCATGAAGTTTTGCAACCAAGCGATAACTTCGATCTCTCCGTGATATCGGAATCGAGTCCCGTTAGTTCTAACACGTGTCTCATTACCCACGCGGTGCTATGTGTGTGTTTGCGTGTCATTCGAACGGCCGATGCTTTTGACCTCTTTTTTGGCTTTTTGCCTAAGTGTTGGCGAGTTTTGCAAACTGGGCGATAACTCGGTCTCCGTATGTCGGAATCGAGTCCCGTCATTTCTAACGCGTGTATATTGTCTACGCGGTGCTATGTGCGTGTCATTCGGACGGCCCATGCGGGTTTTGACTTCTTTTTCGGCATTTTGCCTAAGTGTTGACGAGTTTTGCAAAGTGGGCGATAACTCGGTCTCCGTATGTCGGAATCGAGTCCCGTCAGTTCTAACGCGTGTATATTACCTACGCGGTGCTATGTGTGTTTGTGTGTCATTCGAATGGCCCATGCGCATTTTGACCTCTTTTTCAGCTTTTTGCCCAAGTGTTGGCGAGTTTTGCAAAACTCGGTCTCTGTAATAACCCGAGATTTTCTATATAAAATAAATAAGAAATTTTGCGTATAAATTTTTTTTTTATTTAATGACGAGACTAAGTGTCAAGTAAAGTGAACGATAAATGTGAATACATTTATTACTTGAAAAAATTAGAAATAATTTTGGAATTATTAATTACCACAAATTATATGGTAATAAATTTCAGATGTCTTAGAAATGTTTTTATTAATTATTTTCTATGAAAACATGATTGGAAATAATATATGAAGTGATAATTAGATTTATATAATAAATATTTTATTATATGAATTGTCGTAATATTTAAGTTAATTATTTTAACTTGTCTATTGAAGCGAAGAATAAGTCGGATATGGAATCCAAACCACGAAATTGGGATTGTGATTAAGAGATAAGAATATCAATATAATATTATTGATATTATAATTTTACAAAGACCATAAATATGTACTGTGTATGTATGCAGACAGATAATGTTGAGCAATTACTACCAATTAGGTCATAGCAAGATAATCTTTGTCTTTGTGAAACCCCTAATTATTAAGCTTTCGATTATGAGATATGACCGAATCTTGTTGTGTATATGAATGGTTATTGTGTATAAGGATGTTTGTAATTAGAATAAACCCTAATTACTATTTTTACGCCGATAATTAGGACAAACCCTAATTATTATAACCTTAATCGATTGAAGTTAGAAACCGTAATGACTGTGTTAGTAACACACACAGATAATTATAGAACCCTAAATTTTCAATCGAAAACCCTAATTTTAAATTATCGGGTTTAATTTCGATGTTATTATATAAGTGTTTTAATTTACCAAAGGATAGAAATTAATTGGTAAATGGTAAGAATTAAAATCTAGTGATTAAATATTACATTTAATTACCTTGTACAAGATTGCCCTTGAAATTATATGGGAAATTACCAAAATACCCTTTTTGTACATTTTAGTGTATTATGAGTAGCATTGTTGCTAGAATCTTTGCAAAAGCTAGCCAACCACCACCTTCTAGAATTCCCTCATGCTACTATGCTATTACACCATCAATTATCAGCCATTGTGAGCATCCAATTCATCTAGATTAATTAATTACATGATTAAAGAGAGAGAAATGAGCTACTTTAATTTTTCATTTCTCCCAAACCCTTCTCTCTCTAGAAATGAGTCCCGTCATTTCTAACGCATGTATATTTCCTACGCGGTGCTATATGCGTGTCATTCGGACGGCCGATACGGGTTTTGACCTCTTTTTCGGCTTTTTGCCTAAGCGTTGGCGAGTTTTGCAAACCTGGCGATAACTTTCGTTTCTTCAGATGTCTGGAATCGAGTCCCGTCTGGCTTCTAACGCATGTATATTACCTACGCTGCCGTTATATGCGTTTCATTGGACCACCGATGCGGTTTTGACCTCTTTTTCGCTTTTTGCCTAAGTGTTGGCGAGTTTTGCAAACCTGGCGATAACTTCGGTCTCCGTATGTCGAGATCGAGTTCCATCGATTCTAACGCTGTTCATTACCTACCGCTGTATTGGTGCTGTGTGTGTCATTGGACAAACCCATGCGGTGTTGACTTCTTTTTCGGCATTTTGCCTAAGCGTTGGCGAGTTTTGCAAAGTGGGCGATAACTCCGTGTGTCGGAATCGAGTCCCGTCAGTTCTAACGCGTGTATATTGCTTTCGCGGTGCTATGTGCGTGTTTGCGTGTGATTCAGACGATCGATGCGGGTTTTGACCTCTTTTTCGACTTTTTGCCTAAGTGTTGGCGAGTTTTGCAAACTGGGCGATAACTCGGTCTCCGTATGTCGGAATTGAGTCCCATAATTTATAACACGTGTATATTACCTACGCGTGTCTATTACCTACGCGGTGCTATGTGTGTGTTTGCGTGTCATTCAGACGGCCGATGCGGGTTTTGACCTATTTTTCGGCTTTTTTCCTAAGTGTTGGCGAGTTTTGCAAACTAGGCGATAACTCGGTCTCCGTATGTCAGAATCGAGTCCGTCGCTGTTCTAAAGGTGGTTCATTGCCTCACGCGGTACTATGTGCTTGTTTGCGTGTCATTCAGACGGCCGATGCGGGTTTTGACCTCTTTTTCGGCTTTTTCCTAAGTTTTGGCGAATTTTGCAAACTGGGCGATAACTCGTTCTCCGTATGTCGGAATCAAGTCCCGTCAGTTCTAACGCGTGTATATTGTCTATGCGGTGATGTGTGTGTGTTTGCGTGTCATTCGGATTGCCGATGCGGGTTTTGACCTCTTTTTCGGCTTTTAGCTTAAGTGTTGGCGAGTTTTGCAAACTAGGCGATAACTCGTTCTCCGTATATCGGAATCGAGTCCCGTTAGTTCTAACGCGTGTCTATTACCTACGCGGTGCTATGTGTGTTTGCGTGTCATTCGAACGGTCGATGCGGGTTTTGACCTCTTTTTCGTCTTTTTACCTAAGTGTTGGCGAGTTTTGCACAGTGAGCGATAACTCGGTCTCCGTATGTCGGAATCGAGTCCCGTCAGTTCTAACGCGTGTCTATTGCCTATGCGGTGCTATGTGTGTTTTTGCCATTCGGATGGCCGATGCGGGTTTTGACCTCTTTTTCGGCTTTTTGCCTAAGTGTTGGCGAGTTTTGCAAACTAGGCGATAACTTTCGGTCTCTCCTATGTCCAGATCGATTCCGTCGATTCTAACGTGTCTATTGCCTACGCGGTGCTATGTGCGTGTTTGTGTGTCATTCGGACGGCCGATGCGGGTTTTGACCTCTTTCTCGGCTTTTTGTCCAAGTGTTGGCGAGTTTTACAAACTGGGCGATAACTCGGTCTCCGTATGTCGGAATCGAGTCCCATCAGTTCTAACGCGTGTCTATTGCCTATGCGGTGCTATGTGCGTTTTTGCCATTCGGATGGCCGATGCGGGTTTTGACCTCTTTTTCGGCTTTTTGCCTAAGTGTTGGCGAGTTTTGCAAACTGGTCAATAACTCGGTCTCCGTATGTCGGAATCGAGTCCTGTCATTTCTAACGCGTGTATATTGTCTACGCGGTGCTATGTGCGTGTCATTCGGACGGCCCATGCGGGTTTTGACTTCTTTTTCGGCATTTTGCCTAAGTGTTGGCGAGTTTTGCAAAGTGGGCGATAACTCGGTCTCCGTATGTCGGAATCGAGTCCCGTCAGTTCTAACGCGTGTCTATTGCCTACACGGTACTATGTACGTGTTTGCGTGTCATTTAGACGGCCGATGCGGGTTTTGACCTCTTTTTTGGCTTTTTTTCCTAAGTTTTGGCGAGTTTTGCAAAGTAGGCGATAACTCGTTCTCCGTATGTCGGGATCGAGTCCCGTCAGTTCTAACGCGTGTATATTGCCTACGCGGTGCTATGTATGTGTTTGCGTGTCATTCGGACGGCTGATTCAGGTTTTGACCTCTTTTTCGGCTTTTTGCCTAAGTGTTGGCGAGTTTTGCAAACTAAGCGATATCTCGGTCTCCCTATGTCGGTATCGATTTTCGTCATTTCTAACGCGTGTATATTGTCTGCGCGGTGCTATATGCGTGTTTGTGTGTCATTCGGACCGCCGATGCGGGTTTTGACCTCTTTTTCGGCTTTTTGCCTAAGTGTTGGCCAGTTTTGCAAACTGGCGATAACTCGGTCTCCGTATGTCGGAATCGAGTACCGTCAGTTCTAACGCGTGTCTATTACCTACGCGGTGCTATGTGCGTGTTTGCGTGTCATTCGGACGGCCGATGCGTGTTTTGATCTCTTTGTCGGCTTTTTGCCTAAGTGTTTGCGAGTTTTGCAAACTGGGCGATAACTCGGTCTCCGTATATCGGAATCGAGTCCCGTAAGTTCTAACGCGTGTCTATTACCTACACAGTACTATGTGTGTGTTTGCGTGTCATTCGGAAGGCCTATGCGGGTTTTGACCTCTTTTTCGGCTTTTAGCCTAAGTGTTGGCGAGTTTTGCAAACTAGGCGATAACTTGGTCTCCGTATATCGGAATTGAGTCCCGTCAGTTCTAACGCGTGTCTATTACTTGCGCAGTGCTATGTGCGTGTTTGCGTGTCATTCGGAAGGCCTATGCGGGTTTTGACCTCTTTTTCGGCTTTTTGCCGAAGTGTTGGCGAGTTTTGCAAACTAGGCGATAACTCGGTCTCCGTATATCGGAATCGAGTCCCGTCAGTTCTAACGGGTGTATATTGCCTACGCGGTGTTATGTGTGTGTTTGCGTGTCATTCGAAGGGCCGATGCGGGTTTTGACCTCTTTTTCGGCTTTTTTTCTAAGTGTTGGCGAGTTTTGCAAACTGGGCGATAACTCGGTCTCCGTATGTTGGAATTGAGTTCGTCATTTCTAACGCGTTTATATTGCTTACGCGGTGCTATGTGCGTTTTAGCGTGTCATTTGAACGGCCGATGTGGGTTTTGACCTATTTTTCGGCTTTTTGCCTAAATGTTGGCGAGTTTTGCAAACTGGGTGATAACTCGGTCTCCGTATGTCCGAATTGATTCCCGTCAGTTCTAACGCGTGTCTATTATCTACGCAGTGCTATGTGTGTGTTTGCGTGTCATTCGAAAGGCCGATGCAAGTTTTGAGCTCTTTTTCAGCTTTGTGCCCAAGTGTTGGCGAGTTTTGCAAACCGGGCGAAAACTCGGTCTCCGTATTTCAGAATCGAGTCCCGTCATTTCTAACGCGTGTATATTACCTACCCGGTGCTATGTGCGTGTCATAAGGACGGCCGATGTGGGTTTTGACCTCTTTTTTAGCTTTTTGCCTAAGCGTTGGCGAGTTTTGTAAATTGGGTGATAAATCGGTCTCCGTATGTCGGAATCGAGTCCCGTAAGTTCTAACGCGTGTCTATTACCTACGCAGTGCTATGTGCGTGTTTGCGTGTCATTCGAATGGCCTATGCGGGTTTTAAGCTCTTTTTCGGCTTTTTGCCTAAGTGTTGGCGAGTTTTGCAAACTAGGCGATAACTCGATTTCCGTATATTGGAATCGAGTCTTGTCAGTTCTAACGCGTGTCTATTACCTACACGGTGCTATGTGCGTGTTTGCGTGTCATTCGGACGGCCGATGCAGGTTTTGAGCTCTTTTTCGGCTCTTTGCCCAAGTGTTGACGAGTTTTGCAAACTGGGATATAACTCGGTCTCCGTATGTCGGAATCGAGTACCGTAAGTTCTAACGCGTGTCTATTACCTACGCAGTGCTATGTGCGTGTTTGCGTGTCATTTGGAAGGCCTATGCGGGTTTTGACCTCTTCTTTGGCTTTTTGCCTAAGTGTTGGCGAGTTTTGCAAATTGGGCGATAAATCGGTCTCCGTATGTCGGAATCGAGTCCCGTAAGTTCTAACGTGTTCATTACCTCACGCAGATGCTATGTATGCGTGTTTGCGTGTCATTGAGCAGCGGCTATATCACGGGTTTTAAGCTCTTTTTCGGCTTTTTGCCTAAGTGTTGGCGAGTTTTGCAAACTAGGCGATAACTCGATCTCCGTATATTGGAATCGAGTCTCGACAGTTCTAACGCATGTCTATTACCTACACGGTTCTATGTGTGTGTTTGCGTGTCATTCGGACGGCCGATGCAGGTTTTGAGCTCTTTTTCGGCTCTTTGCCCAAGTGTTGACGAGTTTTGCAAACTGGGATATAACTCGGTCTCCGTATGTCGGAATCGAGTACCGTAAGTTCTAACGCGTGTCTATTACCTACGCAGTGCTATGTGTGTGTTTGCGTGTCATTTGGAAGGCCTATGCGGGTTTTGACCTCTTCTTTGGCTTTTTGCCTAAGTGTTGGCGAGTTTTGCAAACTAGGCGATAACTCGGTCTCCGTATATCGGAATCGAGTCCTGTAAGTTCTAACGTGTGTCAATTACATATGCGGTGCTATATGTGTGTTTGCGTGTCATTCGAACAGCCGATGCGGGTTTTGACCTCTTTTTCGGCTTTTTGCCTAAGTGTTGTCGAGTTTTGCACAGTGGGCGATAACTCGGTCTCCGTATGTCAGAATCGAGTCCCGTCAGTTCTAACGGGTGTATATTACCTACGCGGTGCTATGTGTGTGTTTGCGTGTGATTCGGACGGCCAATGCAAGTTTTGACCTCTTTTTCGGCTTTTTGCCTAAGTGTTGGCGAGTTTTGCAAACTAGGCGATAACTCGGTCTCCTTATGTCGGTATCGAGTCCCGTCAGTTCTAACGCGTGTATATTACCTACGCGGTGCTATGTGCGTGTTTGCGTGTCATTCGGACGGCCGATGCGAGTTTTGACCTCTTTTTCGGCTTTTTGCCTAAGCGTTGGCGAGTTTTGCAAAGTGGGCGATAACTCGGTCTCTGTATGTCGGAATCGAGTCCCGTCGGATTATAACGCTGCGTCTCATTACATACTGCTAGATTCTATATGCGTGTTTGCTTGTCACTTCGGACGGCCGATCATGCGGGTTTTGACCTCTTTTTCGCTTTTTGCCTAAGTGTTGGCGAAGTTTTGTAAACCTGGCGATAACTTCTATCTCTGTATGTCTGGAATCGAGTCCCGTCGGTTCTAACGTGTCTATTACCCTACAGCGATTGCTATGTGCATGTTTTGCGTTTCATTGAATGACCATGCGGGTTTTTGCCTAAGTTTTGGCGAGTTTTCCAAACTGGGCGATAACTCGGTCTCCGTATGTCACAATCGAGTCCCGTAAGTTATAACGTGTGTCTATTACCTACGCAGTGCTATGTACATGTTTGCGTGTCATTCAGGTGGCCTATGCGGGTTTTGACCTCTTTTTCGGCTTTTTTCCTAAGTGTTGGCAAGTTTTGCAAATTAGGCGATAACTCGGTCTCCGTATGTCAGAATCGAGTCCCGTCAATTTTAACGCGTTTATATTGCCTATGTGGTGCTATGTGTGTGTTTACGTGGCATTCGAACGGCCGATCCAGGTTTTGACCTCTTTTCGGCTTTTTGCCTAAGTGTTGGCGAGTTTTGCAAATTAGGCGATAACTCGGTCTCCGTTTATCGGAATCGAGTCCCGTCAGTTCTAACGCGTGTCTATTACCTACGCGGTGCTATGTGTGTGTTTGCGTGTCATTCGAACCGCCGATGCGGGTTTTGACCTCTTTTTCGCTTTTTACCTAAATGTTGGCGAGTTTTACAAACTAGGCGATAACTCGGCCTCCGTATGTCAGAATCGAGTCCCGTCAGTTCTAACGCGTGTCTATTACCTACGCGGTACTAAGTGCGTCTTTGCGTGTCATTCGGACGACCGATGCGAGTTTTGACCTCTTTTTCGGCTTTTTGCCCAAGTCTTGGCGAGTTTTTTAAACTGGGCGATAACTCGGTCTCCGTATGTCGGAATTGAGTCCAGTCATTTCTAACGCGTGTATATTACCTCACGCTGGTCAGATCACGCGTGTCATTCAGAGATTTACCGATGCGGGATTTGACCTCTTTTTTGGCTTTTTGCCTAAGTGTTGTGGCAAGTTTTGCAACCTGGCGATAACTCGGTCTCCAGATGTCGGAATCGAGTCCCGTCGATTCTAACGTGTCATTACCCACGCAGTTGCTATGTGTGTGTTTGCGGCGTGTCATTCGGACTTACCGATGCGAGGTTTTACCTCTTTTTCGGCATTTTGCCTAAGTGTTGGCGAGTTTTGCAAAGTGGGCGATAACTCGGTCTCCGTATGTCGGAATCGAGTCCCCGTCAGTTCTAACGTGTATATTGCCTCACGGTTAGTGCTATGTGAGTTTGTGTGTCATTCGGACGGCCGATGCAGGTTTTGACCTCTTTTTCGGCTTTTTGCCTAAGTGTTGGCGAGTTTTGTAAACTAGGCGATAACTCGGTCTCCGTATGTCAGAATCGAGTCCCGTTTGTTCTAACGCCTGTCTATTACCTACGCAATGCTATGTGCGTGGTTGCGTGTCATTCAGACGGCCGATGCAGGTTTTGACCTTTTTTCGGCTTTTTGCCTAAGTGTTTGAGAGTTTTGCAAACTAGGCGATAACTCGGTCTCCGTATATCGGAATCGAGTCCCGTCAATTCTAACGCGTGTCTATTACCTACGCGGTGCTATGTGTGTGTTTGCGTGTCATTCGGACGGCCGATGCGGGTTTTGACCTCTTTTTTAGCTTTTTGCCTAAGTGTTCGCGAGTTTTGCAAAGTGGACGATAACTCGGTCTCCGTATGTCGAAATCGAGTCCCGTCAGTTTTAACGCATGTATATTGCCTACGCGGTGTTATGTGTGTGTTTACTTGTCATTCGGACGGCCGATGCAGGTTTTGACCTCTTTTTGGCTTTTTGCCTAAGTGTTGGCGAGTTTTGCAAAGTGGACGATAAGTCGGTCTCCGTATGTCGGAATCGAGTCCCGTCAGTCGTAACGCGTGTATATTGGCTACGCGGTGCTATGTGTGTTATTGCATGTCATTCGGATGGCCGATGCGGGTTTTGACCTCTTTTTCGGCTTTTTGCCTAAGTGTTGGCGAGTTTTGCAAACTAGGCGATAACTCGTTCTCCGTATGTCGGTATCGAGTCCCGTCAGTTTTAACGCGTGTATATTGCCTACGCAGTGCTATGTGCGTATTTGCGTGTCATTCGGACCGCCGATGCAGGTATTAACATATTTTTCGGCTTTTTCCCTAAGTGTTGGGGAGTTTTGCAAAGTGGGTGATAACTCGGTCTCCGTATGTCAGAATCGAGTCCCGTCTGTTCTAATGCGTGTATATTGCCTACGCGGTGCTATGTGTATGTTTGCGTGTCGTTCGAACGGCCGATGCAGGTTTTGACCTTTTTTTTGGCTTTTTGCCTAAGTGTTGGAGAGTTTTGTAAACTGGGCGATAACTCGGTCTCCGTATGTCGGAATCGAATCCCGTCAGTTCTAACACGTGTCTATAACCTACGCGGTGCTATGTGCGTGTTTGCGTGTCCTTCGGACGGCCGATGTGGGTTTTGACCTCTTTTTTGACTTTTAGCCTAAGTGTTGGCGAGTTTTGCAACCTGGCGATAACTTCTGGTTCCAGATGTCGAAATTGAGTCCGGTCATTTCTAACAGCGTGTATATTACCTACGGCGGTCTTTATGTGCGTGTCATTCGGACGACCGATGCGGGTTTTGACCTATTTTTCGGCTTTTTGCCTAAGTGTTGACGAGTTTTTCAAACTGGGCGATAACTCGGTCTCCGTATATCGGAATCGAGTCCGTCAATTCTAATCTGTGGTTCATTACCTACGCGATTGCTATATGCGTGTTTTGCGTATCATTGGACGCCCGTCTGAGTTTTGACCTCTTTTTCGGATTTTTGCCTAAGTGTTGGCGAGTTTTGCAAACTAGGCGATAACTCGGTCTCCGTATGTCGGAATCGAGTCACGTCATTTCTAACGCGTTTATATTGCTTATGCAGCGCTATGTGCGTGTTTGTGTGTCATTTGAATGGCCGACGTTGGTTTTGACCTATTTTGACTTTTTTGCCTGAAGTGTTTAAGTTTTGCAAACCGGGCGATAACTCGATCTCCTTATGTCCGAATTGATTCCCACTAGTTCTAACGCTGTCTTCATTATCTCTACGATCTTGCTATGTGTGTTTACGTGTCATTCTGACGGCCGATGCAGGATTTGAGCTCTTTTTCGGCTCTTTGCCCAAGTTTTGGCGAGTTTTGCAAACTGGGATATAACTCGGTCTCCGTATGTCGGAATCGAGTCCCGTCACTTCTAACGCGTGTCTATTGCCTACGCGGTGCTATGTGCGTGTTTGCGTGTCATTCAGACTGCCGATGCGGGTTTTGACCTCTTTTTCGGCTTTTTGCCTAAGTGTTGGCGAGTTTTACAAACTAGGCAATAACTCGGTCTCCGTATGTCAGAATTGAGTCCCGTCATTTTTAACGCGTGTATATTACCTACGCGGTGCTATGTGCGTCTCATTCAGACGACCGATGCGGGTTTTGACCTATTTTCGGCTTTTTACCCAAGTGTTGGCGAGTTTTGCAAACTGGGCTATAACTCGGTTTCCGTATGTCGGAATCGAGTCCCGTCAGTTCTAACGCGTGTCTATTGCCTACGCGGTGCTATGTGCGTGTTTGCATGTCATTCGGACGGCCGATACGGGTTTTTACCCTTTCTTCGGCTTTTTGCCTAAGTGTTGGCTAGTTTTGCAAACTAGGCGATAACAAGGTCTCCTTATGTCGGTATCGAGTCCCATCAGTTCTAACGCGTGTCTATTACCTACGCGGTGCTATGTGCGTGTTTGCGTATCATTCGGACGGCCAATGCGTGTTTTGACCTCTTTTTCGGCTTTTTGCCTAAGGGTTGGCGAGTTTTGCAAACTGGGCGATAACTCTGTCTCCGTATGTCGGAATCGAGTCCCGTCATTTCTAACACGTGTATATTGCCTATGCGGTGCTATGTGCGTGTCATTCGGACGGCCAATGCGGGTTTTGACCTCTTTTTCGGTTTTTTGCCTAAGCGTTGGCGAGTTTTGCAAACTATCGATCTCCGTATGTAAGAATTGAGTCCCGTTAGTTCTAATGCATATCTATTACCTAAGCGATGCTATGTGCGTGTTTGCGTGTCATTCGGACGGCCGATGCGTGTTTTGACCTTTTTTGGCTTGTTGTATAAGTGTTGGCGAATTTTGCAAACTGGGCGATAACTCGGTCTCTGTATGTCGGAATTGAGTCCCGTCAGTTTTAATGCGTGTATATTGCCTACGCGGTGCTATGTGCGTGTTTGCGTGTCATTCAAACGGCCGATGCGGGTTTTGACCTCTTTTTCGGCTTTTTGTCTAAATGTTGCCAATATTTCAAAGTAGGCGATAACTCGGTCTCCGTATATCGGTATCGAGTCCCGTCAGTTCTAACGCGTGTATATTTCCTACACGATGCTATGTGCGTGTTCGCGTGTCATTCGGACGGCCGGTGCGGGTTTTGACCTCTTTTTCGTATTTTTACCTAAGTTTTGGCGAGTTTTGCAAACTGGGCGATAACTTGGTCTCCGTATGTCGGAATCGAGTCTCGTCAGTTTTAACGCGTGTTTATTACCTACGCGGTGCTATGTACGTGTTTGCGTGTCATTCAGACAGCCGATGTGGGTTTTGACCTCTTTTTCGGCTTTTTGCCCAAGTGTCGGCGAGCTTTACAAACTGGGCGATAACTCGGTCTCTGTATGTCGGAATCGAGTCCCGTAAGTTCTAACGCGTGTCTATTACCTACGCAGTGCTATGTGTGTGTTTGCGTGTCATTCTTGACTACTTATGCGCTGGTTTTGACCTCTTTTTGGTTTTTTGCCTAAGTGTTGAGAAGTTTTGCAAAGTGAGCGATAACTTCGGTCTCCAGATATTGAAATTGAGTCCCGTCGGTTCTAACGCATGTATATTGCTTCACTGCGGTCTTATGTGTGTGTTGCTTGTCATTCGGACGACCGATCGAGTTTTGACCTCTTTACCGGCTTTTTACTAAGTGTTGATTTAGTTTTGTAAACTTGGAGATAACTTTCAGTCTCCGTATATCAGAATCGAGTCCCGTCAGTTCTAACACGTGTCTATTACCTACGCGTTGCTATGTGTGTGTTTGCATGTCATTCGGACGGCCGATGCGGGTTTTGACCTCTTTTTCAGCTTTTTGCCTAAGTGTTGGCGAGTTTTGCAAAGTGGGTGATAACTCGGTCTCCGTATGTCGGAATCGAGTCCCGTCAGTTCTAACAAGTGTATATTGCCTACGCGGTGCTATGTGTATGTTTGTGTGTCATTCGGACGATCGATGCAGATTTTGACCTCTTTTTCGGCTTTTTGCCTAAGTGTTGACGAGTTTTATAAACTGGGCGATAACTCGGTCTCCGTAAGTCAGAATGGAGTCCCGTCAGTTCTAACGCGTGTCTATTACCTACGCGGTGCTATGTGTGTTTTTGCGTGTCATTCGGATGGATGATGCGGATTTTGACCTCTTTTTTGGCTTTTTGCCTAAGTGTTGGCGAGTTTTGCAAAGTAGGCGATAACTCGGTCTCCTTATGTCGGTATCGAGTCCCGTCTGTTCTAACTCGTGTATATTGCCTACGCGGTGCTATGTGCATATTTGTGTGTCCTTCGGACGGCCGATGCGGGTTTTGACCTCTTTTTCGGCTTTTTGCCTAAGTGTTGGCGAGTTTTGCAAACTATCGATCTCCGCATGTAAGAATTGAGTCCCGTTAGTTCTAATGCGTATCTATTACCTAAGCGATGCTACGTGCGTGTTTGCGTGTCATTCGGACGGCCGATGCGTGTTTTGACCTTTTTTCGGCTTTTTGCATAAGTGTTGGCGAATTTTGGTAACCTGGCGATAACTTCGGTCTCCGTGATGTCGGAATTGAGTCCGTCGTTTTAATGCGTGTATATTGCCTCACGCGGTGCTATGTGCGTGTTTTGCGTGTCATTCTGACCTACCGGTGGGTTTTGACCTCTTTTTTATTTTTACCTAAGTTTTGGCGAGTTTTGCAAACCTGGCGATAACTTGGTCTCCGTGATGTCGGAATCGAGTCTCGTCGGTTTTTAACGCGTGTTTATTACCTCCACGCGGCTGCTATGGCGTGTTTGCGTGTCATTCAGACGGCCGATGTGGGTTTTGACCTCTTTTTGGCTTTTTCCAAAGTGTTCATGAGCTTCAGAACTAAAGGCGATAACTCGGTCTCCGTATGTCGGAATCGAGTCCCGTTATTTCTAATGCATGTATATTGCCTACGCGGTGTTATGTGCGTGTTCGCGTGTCATTTGAACGACCGATGCGGGTTTTGACCTATTTTTCGGCTTTTTGCCTAAGTGTTGGCGAGTTTTGCAAATTGGGCGATAACTCGGTATCCGTATGTCGGAATCGAGTCTCTTCAGTTTTAACGCGTGTCTATTACCTACGCGGTGCTATGTGCGTGTTTGCGTGTCATTCAAACGCCCGATACGGGTTTTGACCTCTTTTTCGGCTTTTTGCCTAAGTGTTGACCAGGTTTCTTGCAGTTGTAGCATAAATCATTCAGTTGTTCCTGGCTGACGTAGTTGCTGATTTTCTTTGGCTTGCCGGTTCTGCCTTGTCGCATGAACCTTCTTAGTCTCTTTAACAGCATAGCAAAGTCATCGTCATCGTCTTCATCATCATCAGAGTCAATCTCGGTGATGACTTTTGATGCACTTTCATTTGCCTTTTTAGGCAACACCCTTATCCTTTCTTCTTCCTTCCGATAAGGTTTCGGTAGCGTTGGGTCAACTCCGGTCAGATCGAGATTTCCATACTGATTGTTGAAGCTGTCATCTCATTAAGATTCTTTGATTCTCTTATTCTTTGTGGTCTTTGCATCCCCACCTGCTTGGTAGGGCTCTCATGAACTTTATGGTTAGATCCTTGTTAGGATAGATATTCCCATATGCTCGTGAGAGAGTTAAGTAGAAACGTTGAATCTTTCATAAGTTGCGCCACGCTTTTCTCCTCGCACATGGCGAACATTTCATCTTCTTTGTGTCGAGAGGATCGCTTGTTCTCTCCGACTTCTTGCCCTTCTTCGTGCATAATCAAGAAGCTCCCCTCAAACATCCTTAGCATTTTTCTTTTTTTACAACATTTTCAAACAGATCGTCCTCTAAGGATTGGAGCAGGATGTTCGTTGCTTTTTTATCAAGTCGATGACTCTTTTCTCCGTGTTTGTCCATTCTTCTTTCACTTTTATTTGTACTTTTCTGTTTGGATCGTCAATGGTTGGTACAAGCTTTGTTGGTATATAGGGCCCATTAAGAACAGTCTCAAATAGATCTTCATCTATTGAGTCCATGTAAGCTTGCATCGACTTTCCAGTTAGCAAATTTATCTTTGTTGCACATTGGTGGCTTCTTTGCCTCCCAGGTCTGGATTAAGCTTAATGCGAGTGCCATTTGGATCTACTAAAGCGTGTGTTGTAAAATAGAAACTGCTTTTGATACCAATTGTTAGTTCTAGTAGGCACAAGTTATCTAGAAGGGGGTTGAATAGATATATGAAAATATTTCCGTTTAACTAGTTCTTAGATAATGATTTAAACTTTGCGGGGATTAGTATTTGTTTTAATCTTCTTTACCAAGCAATGGAGTTATGAGCTAGTAAGGCGGTTATAAGAGATATAGCGATTATAGCATGAATATAAAGCGACACGATTGTTTTTAAGTGGTTGAGAGCACTCAAAGCTCCTAGTCCACTCTTCTACTCAACCAGTAGGATATCCACTAAGGATGTCTTTTACAATCTTCCGAATCACACATGATTCCTTCTAGACCGGCCAGTTCTAGAACTTCTTCTAGTTCACTCTTGAACTCTTCAAGTCCAGCAGGGACATGGCTTTCTTTACAGATTCACTATAAACTCTTCAAGTCCAGCAGAGACTTGGTACTCTTCTTGATTGATTGATGGTTGTTGTTACGTTCTTGAAGATTGCTACTACTCGCTTATTGTGTAAGTTAACCGTTCGTTAAGAACCGAAAGTAATTTGAGCAAGCTTTGATATTTCTCAGATCGTAGAGTTGAGCCTTAGAGAATTCTTCACGTTGAATGTTTGATTGTTTGCTTACTCTCTCTCTCATCTGTCTAATCTGTATATATGTGATGTTTAAAACTATCCGTTGGATCCATCCGTTGTGGCATTAAATGCATCTGAACTTTCTGTACTGTGATGGAGACATTTCTACACATCTTCTGAATTCACGCATTCGCTTCTCGACACCTGCAGGTCGCTTTCTCACCTACCACGAAAAGGTGTTTTATCCCTCTTATCCATAATATCTATCCTTAGCTTCTTCAATACGCTTCTTTGTTGCATACTAAGGGTATTTCATACAATCTGATCGATGAGTATCTCTTAAAGATCTCGAGATCCATTTCTCACTTGTTGAAAACACAGATTATGAGGCTCGACGTTTTTTGATATTAGACAGATGATGCTCTATGATTTGGATCGTGATGTTCTACGATTTAGATCGTAGTGTGTTTGACTTACACACTACGATGCTATTAGTCGAGAGCACTACGATTTTCCTTTATCCTTCGCACACTACGATTTTCTCTTGCTCGTGTTGTTGACTCTACGCTCCCGAGAGCTCACTACGATCGTTGACTTGTAAACTTCATGTTTCCTTCAGCACACTACGATCGTGGAGTTAACTCAGCACTCGTTGGGACCACTCTACGAAGTACGAAGAGTTTCCTTCAAGGCAGGCACACTACGATCTTCAGGCTCTACGTTTTCTGCCTTGACTTCTGCAATGTTGATCAAGTTGATGCACTATGATTTCTTCAAGACTAATCTATTACATCTTAAGATCAACCTAATAGTTTTGATCTTTCTATCTATACATTCTTTAACAGAATGATACACGATGAAAGCTTAGATTAACCTAACAGTTTTGATCTATCACTAAGTCCTTGTACACATATTCATTTAAGGACCTTACAAATAATCATGAACACATGCATTAAAACATTAAATCATAATATGCATTCTCCCAACAATTCGGACGGCAGATGCGGGTTTTGACCTATTTTTCGGCTTTTGCCTAAATGTTGGCGGTTTTGCAAAGTGGGCGATAACTCGACCTCCGTATGTCGGAATCGAGTCCCGTCAGTTCTAAAGCGTGTATATTGCTTACGCGGTGCTATGTGTGTGTTTGCGTGTCATTCGGACGGCCGATGCAGGTTTTGACCTTTTTTTTGGCTTTTTGCCTAAGTGTTGGCGAGTTTTGCAAACTGGGCGATAACTCGATCTCCGTATGTCGGAATTGAGTCCCGTCAGTTCTAACGCGTGTATATTACCTACGCGGTGCTATGTGTGTGTCATTCGGACGGCTGATGCGGGTTTTGACCTCTTTTTCGGCTTTTTGCCTAAGTGTTGTCGTGTTTTGCAAACTAGGCGATAATTCGATCTCCGTATGTCAGAATCGAGTCCTGTTAGTTCTAACACGTGTCGATTGCCTACGCAGTGCTATGTGCGTGTTTGCGTGTCATTCAGACGGCCTATGCTGGTTTTGACCTCTTTTTCGGCTTTTTTCCTAAGAGTTGGCGAGTTTTACAAACTGGGCGATAACTCGGTCTCCCTATGTCGGAATGAAGTCCCGTCAGTTCTAACGCGTGTATATTGCCTATGCGGTGCTATGTGTGTGTTTGTGTGGCATTCAAATGCCCGATACGGGTTTTGACCTCTTTTTCGGCTTTTTGCCTAAGCGTTGACGGGTTTTTGCAAACTAGGCGATAACTCGGTCTCCGTATATCGGAATGAGTCCCATCAGTTCTAACATGTGTCTATTACCTACGTGGTGCTATGTGGGTGTTTATGTGTCATTCGGACGGTCGATGCAGGTTTTGACCTCTTTTTCGGCTTTTTGCCTAAGTGTTGGCGAGTTTTACAAAGTAAGCGATAACTCGGTCTCCGTTTATCGGAATCGAGTCCCGTCAGTTCTAACGCGTGTCTATTACCTACGCGGTGCTATGTGTGTGTTTGCGTGTTATTCGGACGGCCGATGCAGGTTTTGAGCTCTTTTTCGGCTTTTTGCCTTAGTGTTGGCGAGTTTTGCAAAGTGGGCGATAACTCGGTCTCCGTATGTCGGAATCGAGTCCCGTCGATTCCGACGCAGTATATATGCCCTTTCACGCGGTGCTATATGTGGTGTGTCATCTTGACGACCAATGCGGGTTTTGACCTCTTTTCGCTTTTTGCCTAAGTTTTGGCGTAGTTTTGTAACCGGACGATAACTTCGGTCTCAGTATGTCACAATCGAGTCCCGTAAGTTATATATGGTTCTATTACCCACGCAGCGATGCTATGTACATGTTTGCGTGTCATTCAAAGCGACCTATCTTGTTTTGACCTCTTTTTCGGCTTTTTTCCTAAGTGTTGGCAAGTTTTGCAAACTAGGCGATAACTCGGTCTCCGTATGTCGGAATCGAGTCCCGTCAATTTTAACGCGTGTATATTGCCTATGTGGTGCTATGTGTATGTTTGCGTGGCATTCGAACGGCCGATCCAGGTTTTGACCTCTTTTTCAGCTTTTTGCCTAAGTGTTGGCGAGTTTTGTAAATTAGGCGATAACCTCGGTCTCCGCTTATCGGAATCGAGTCCCGCCGGATTCTAACGTGTGTTCATTACCCACGCGCTGTGCTATGTGTGTGTTTGCGTGTCATTCGAAGCCACCGTCGTGGTTTTGACCTCTTTTTTGGCTTTTTGCCTAAATGTTGGCGAGTTTTACAAACTAGGCGATAACTCGGCCTCCGTATGTCAGAATCGAGTCCCGTTAGTTCTAACGCGTGTCTATTACCTACGCGGTACTAAGTGCGTCTTTGCGTGTCATTCGGACGACCGATGCGAAGTTTTGACCTCTTTTTCGCTTTTTTTGCCCAAGTCTTCATGAGTTTTTCAAACCTGGCGATAACTTTGGTCTCGTATGCTCGGAATTGAGTCCATCATTTCTAACAGCGTAGATATTACCCACGCGCGGTCTTTGTGTATCGTGTCATTCAGACTACCTGGTGATGCGGATTTGACCTCTTTTTCGCTTTTTGCCTAAGTGTTGTAAGTTTTGCAACCCTGGCGATAACTCGGTCTCTCAGATGTCGAAATCGAGTCCCGTCAATTTAACGCGTGTCTATTACCTACGCGCAGTGTTATATGCGTGTTTGCGTGTCATTGCATTTTACCGATGCGGGTTTTGACCTCTTTTTTGGCTTTTTGCCTAAGTGTTGGCGAGTTTTGCAAACTGGGCGATAACTCGGTCTCCGTATGTCAGAATCGAGTCCCATCAGTTCTAATGCGTGTCTATTACCTACGCAGTGCTATGTGCGTGTTTGCGTGTCATTCGGATGGCCGATGCGGGTTTTGACCTCTTTTTCGGCTTTTTGCCTAAGTGTTGGCGAGTTTTGCAAACTAGGCGATAACTCGGTCTCCGTATGTTAGAATCGAGTCCCGTCAGTTCTAACGCGTGTATATTGCCTACGCGGCAATGTGCATATTTGCGTGTCATTCAGACGGCCGATGCGGGTTTTGTCCTTTGCATGTTTTGCCATTAAGCACAGATTGGTCATATGTGGTTCTTCCTCATCTCCAGAGTCCGCATTTGAGTCATTATCTGAATCACTCCACGATCCTCCGCAAACCGGACCTTTGTCTCTTTTCCGAGGCCCTTGGTTCCTTTTGTATTCTTTCTTTGCATGAGATTTCTTCTTTAGCTCTTCTTTGATAGGCTTGTTGCGGTTTGGCAATGAAATGACCGAGTTTCTTGCAGGTTGTAGCATAAATCATTCATTTGTTCCTGGTCGGCGTAGTTCTTTGATTTTCTTTGGCACGGGATTACGCCTTGTCGCATGAACCTTCTTAGTCTCTTTACCAGCATAGCAAAGTCATCGTCATCGTCTTCATCATCATCAGAGTCAATCTCGGTGATGACTTTTGATGCACTTTCATTTGCCTTTGTGGCAACACCCTTATCCTTTCTTCTTCCTTCCGATAAGGTTTCGGTGGCGTTGGTCAACTCCAGTTCGTACGTCAGGAGATTTCCATACAGTTGTTGAATTGTCATCTCATTAAGATTCTTTGATTCTCTTATTGTTGTGGTCTTTGCATCCCACCTGCTTGGTAGGGCTCTCATGAACTTTATGGTTAGATCCTTGTTAGGATAGATCTTCCTATTTGCTCGTAGAGAGTTAAGCAGAACGTTGAATCTTTCATAAGTTGCAGTCACGTTTTCTCCCCGCCACATGGCGAACATTTTCATCTTCTTTGTGTCGAGAGATCGCTTGTATTCTCTCGACTTCTTCGGTTCCTTCGTGCATAATCAGTAGTGCTCCCCAAACATCCTTAATTGTTTTTTTTGCTTACAACATTTTCAAGCAGATCGTCCTCTAAGGATTGGAGCAGGATGTTCTTTGCCTTTTTTATCAAGTTGGGATGACTCTTTTCTCGTGGTTCCATCCATTCTTCTTTCACTTTTATTTGTACTACTGTTTGGATCATCAATGGTTGGTGCAAGCTTTGTTGGTATATAGGGCCCATTAAAACGGTCTCAAATAGATCTTCATCTATTGAGTCCATGTAAGCTTGCATCTGACTTTCCAGTTAGCAAATTTATCTTTGTTGCACATTGATGGCTTCTCACGCCTCCCTGGTCCTGGATTCGCTTGTAATGAAAAGTGCCATTTGAATCTACTAAAGCGTGTAATTTGTAAAATAGAACTGTTTTGATACCAATTGTTAGTTCCTAGTAGGCACAAGTTATCTAGAAGGGGTTGAATAGATATATGAAAATCTTTTTCGTTTTAACTAGTTCTTAGATAATGATTTAAACTTTCATGGAATTAGTATATGTTTTAATCTTCTTTACCAAGCAATGGAGTTATGAGCTTAGTAAAGCGGTTATAGCGAGATATATAGCGCTTATAGCATGAATATAAACGACACGATTGTTTTAAGTGGTTGAGCACTCAAAGCTCCTAGTCCACTCTTCTACTCAACTTAGTAGGATATCCACTAAGGATGTCTTTTACAATCTTCACGAATCACACTGATTCCTTCTAGACTGGTGATCCCAGGAACTTCTTCTAGTTCACTCTTGAACTCTTCAAGTCCAGCAGACTTGGCTTTCTTTGATTCACTACAAACTCTTCAAGTTCGCCAGACTTGGTACTCTTCTTGATTGATTGATGGTTGTTGTTACGTTCTTGAAGATTGCTACTCGATTCTTTGTGTAAGCACTGGTTCGTTAAGAACTGAGTAGCTGAGAAAGCTTTGATATTTCTCAGATCGTAGAGTTGAGCCTTAGAGAATTCTTCACGTTGAATGTTTGATTGCTTGCTTACTCTCTCTCATCCGTCTAATCAGATATATGTGATGTTTAAAACTATCCGTTGGATCCATCCGTTGTGGCATTAAATGCATCCGAACTTTCAGACTTGTGATGGAGACATTTCGCACATCTTCAATTCGTGATTACGCCTCGACACCGCAGGTCGCTTTCACCTACCACCCGAAAAGGTGTTTTATCCCTCTTATCCATAGTACTATCCTTAGCTTCTTCAATACGCTTCTTTGTTGCATACTAAGGATATTTCATACAATCTGGGACTGATGAGTACTGCAGCATCTGAGATCCATTTCTCACTTGTTGAAAACATGATTATGAGGCTCGACGCTTTCTGATATTAGACAGATGATGCTCTACGATTTGGATCGTGATGTTCTACGATTTAGATCGTAGTGTGTTTGACTTACACACTACGATGCTATTAGTCGAGAGCACTACGATTTTCCTTTATCCTTCGCACACTACGATTTTCTCTTGCTCGTGTTGTTGACTCTACGTTCCCGAGAGCTCACTACGATCGTTGACTTGTAAACTTCATGTTTCCTTCAAGACACTACGATCGTGGAGTTAACTCAAGACTCGTTGGGACCACTCTCAATGGCTGAAGAGTTTCCTTCAAGGCGGGCACACTCACGATCTTGAGCTCTATGTTTTCGCGCCTTGACACGCAATGTTGATCAAGTTGATGCACTATGATTTCTTCAAGACTAATCTATTACATCTTAAGATCAACCTAATAGTTTTGATCTTTCTATCTATACATTCTTTAACAGAATGATACACGATGAAAGCTTAGATCAACCTAACAGTTTTGATCTATCACTAAGTCCTTGTACACATATTCATTTAAGGACCTTACAAATAATCATGAACACATGCATTAAAACATTAAATCATAATATGCATTCTCCCAACAATTCGGACGGCAGATGCGGGTTTTGACCTATTTTTCGGCTTTTGCCTAAATGTTGGCGAGTTTTGCAAAGTGGGCGATAACTCGACCTCCGTATGTCGGAATCGAGTCCCGTCAGTTCTAAAGCGTGTATATTGCCTACGCGGTGCTATGTGTGTGTTTGCTTGTCATTCGGACGGCCGAAGCAGGTTTTGACCTCTTTTCGGCTTTTTGCCCAAGTGTTGACGAGTTTTGCAAACTTGGAGATAACTCGGTCTCCGTATATCGGAATCGACTCCCGTCAGTTCTAACGCGTGTCTATTACCTACGCGGTGCTATGTGTGTGTTTGCGTGTCATTCGGACGACCGATGCGGGTTTTGACCTCTTTTTTAGCTTTTTGCCTAAGTGTAGGCGAGTTTTGCAAAGTGGGTGATAACTCGGTCTCCGTATGTCGGAATCGAGTCCCGTCAGTTCTAACAAGTGTATATTGCCTACGCGGTGCTATGTGTATGTTTGTGTGTCATTCGGACGACCGATGCAGATTTTGACCTCATTTTCGGCTTTTTGCCTAAGTGTTGACGAGTTTTACAAACTGGGCAATAACTCGGTCTCCGTATGTCGGAATCGAGTCCCGTCAGTTCTAACGCGTGTCAATTGCCTACGCGGTGCTATGTGCGTTTTTGCGTGTCATTCGGACGGTTGATGCGGATTTTGACCTCTCTTTCGGCTTTTTGCCTAAGTGTTGGCAAGTTTTGCAAAGTAGGCAATAACTCGGTCTCCTTATGTCGGTATCGAGTCCCGTCTATTCTAACTCGTGTATAATGCCTACGCGGTTCTATGTGCATGTTTGTGTGTCCTTCGGACGGCCGATGCGGGTTTTGACCTCTTTTTCGGCTTTTTGCCTAAGTGTTGGCGAGTTTTGCAAACTATCGGTCTCCGTATGTAAGAATCGAGTCCCGTTAGTTCTAATGCGTATCTATTACCTAAGCGATGCTATGTGCGTGTTTGCGTGTCATTCGGACGGCCGATGCGTGTTTTGACCTTTTGTCGGCTTTTTGTATAAGTGTTGGCGAATTTTTTCAAACTGGGCGATAACTCGGTCTCCGTATGTCGGAATTGAGTCCCGTCAATTTTAATGCGTGTATATTGCCTACGCGGTGCAATGTGCGTGTTTGCGTGTCATTCAAACGGCCGATGCAGGTTTTGACCTCTTTTTCGGCTTTTTGTCTAAGTGTTGGCGAGTATTTCAAAGTAGGCGATAACTCGGTCTCCGTATGTCGGTATCGAGTCCCGTCAGTTCTAACGCGTGTATATTTCCTACACGGTGCTATGTGCGTGTTCGCGTGGCATTCGGATGGCCGGTGCGGGTTTTGACCTCTTTTTCGTATTTTTACCTAAGTTTTGGCGAGTTTTGCAAACTGGGCGATAACTTGGTCTCCGTATGTCGGAATCGAGTCTCGTCAGTTTTAACGCGTGTTTATTACCTACACGGTGCTATGTGCGTGTTTGCGTGTCATTCAGACGGCCGATGTGGGTTTTGACCTCTTTTTCGGCTTTTTGCCCAAGTGTCGGCGAGCTTTGCAAACTGGGCGATAACTCGGTCTCCGTATGTCAGAATCGAGTCCCGTTATTTCTAATGCATGTATATTGCCTACGCGGTGTTATGTGCGTGTTTGCGTGTCATTTGAACGGCCGATGCGGGTTTTGACCTATTTTTCGGCTTTTTACCTAAGTGTTGGCGAGTTTTGCAAAGTGGGCGATAACTCGGTATCTGAATGTCGGAATCGAGTCCCGTCAGTTCTAACGCGTGTCTTTTATCTATGCAGTGCTATGTGCGTGTTTGCGTGTCATTCGGACGGCTGATGCGGGTTTTGACTTCTTTTTTAGCTTTTTGCCTAAGTGTTTTTGAGTTTTGCAAACTCGGCGATAACTCGGTCTCTATATGTTAGAATCGAGTCCCGTCAGTTCTAACGCGTGTCTAATGCCTACGCGGTGCTATGTGCGTGTTTGCGTGTCATTCGAATTCACCGATGCGGGTTTTGACCTCTTTTTCGTCTTTTTTGCCTAAATGTTGGCGAGTTTTTGCGATTAGCATGCGATAACTTTCGGTCTCCTATGCTCGGAATCGAGTCCCGTCGGTTAACGCGTGTATATTGTCTCACACGCGGTGCTATATGTATGCGTGTTTGCGTGTTATTCGGATGGCCGTCGGTGTTTTGACCTCTTTTCGGCTTTTTACCTAAGTGTTGGCGAGTTTTGTAAAGCTGGCGATAACTCTCGATCTCCGATGTCGGAATCGAGTCCCCATTATTTCTAACTGCGTGTATATTGCCTACACTTGCTATGTGCGTGTCATTCGGACGGCCGATGCAGGTTTTGACCTCTTTTTCGGCTTTTTGCCTAAGCGTTGATGAGTTTTGGAAAGTGGGCGATAACTCGGTCTCTGTATGTCGGAATCGAGTCCTGTAAGTTCTAACGCATGTCTATTACCTACGCAGTTCTATGTGCGTGGTTGCGTATCATTCGGACGGCCGATGCGGGTTTTGACCTCTTTTTTGATTTTTTGCCTAAGTGTTGGCGAGTTTTGCAAAGTGGGCAATAACTCGGTCTCCGTATATTGAAATTGAGTCCCGTCAGTTCTAACGCGTGTATATTGCCTACGCGGTGCTATGTGTGTGTTTGCTTGTCATTCGGACGGCCGATGCAGGTTTTGACCTCTTTTCGGCTTTTTGCCTAAGTGTTGGCGAGTTTTGCAAACTAGGCGATAACTCGGTCTTCGTATGTCGGAATCGAGTCCCGTCATTTCTAACGCGTGTATATTGCCTACGCGGTGCTATGTGCGTGTCATTCGGACGGCCGATGCGGGTTTTGACCTCTTTTTCGGTTTTTTGCCTAAGCGTTGGCGAGTTTTGCAAACTGGGCGATAACTCGGTCTCTGTATGTCGGAATCAAGTCCCGTAAGTTCTAACGCGTGTCTATTACCTATGCAGAGCTATGTGTGTGTTTGCGTGTCATTCGGATGGCCTATGTGGGTTTTGACCTCTTTTTTTGGTTTTTGCCTCCAAGTATTGGCGAGTTTTGCAAAGTGGGTGATAACTTGGTCTCCGTATGTCTGGAATCGAGTCCGTCGGGATTCTAACAAGTGTATATTGCCTCTGGCGGTGCTATGTGTATGTTTGTGTGTCATTCGGACGACCGATGCTGATTTTGACCTCTTTTTCGCTTTTTGCCTAAGTGTTGATGAGTTTTATAAACCTGGCGATAACTCTCGGTCTCCAGATGTCAGAATCGAGTCCCATCAGTTCTAACGTATGTCTATTGCCCACTGTGGCGCTATGTGCGTTTTGCGTGTCATTCTGGACGGTGACATCGATTTTGACCTCTTTTTGGCTTTTTGCCTAAGTGTTGGCGAGTTTTGCAAACTAAGCGATAACTCCTCGGTCTCCTTATGCTCAGATGTCGAGTCCCGTCTGTTCTAACTCGTGTATATTGCCTATCTTGGTGCTATATATGCGTGTTTGTGTGTCCTTCTGACTACCGATGAGTTTTGACCTCTTTTTGGCTTTTTGCCTAAGTGTTGGCAAGTTTTGCAAACCATCGGTCTCCGTATGTAGGAATCGAGTCCCGTTAGTTCTAACGCGATCTATTACCAAATCGATGCTATATGCGTGTTTGCATGTCATTTGGACTACCGATGCGTGTTTTGACCTTTTTTCGGTTTTTTGCATAAGTGTTGGCGAATTTTGCAAACTGTGCGATAACTCGGTCTCCGTATGTCGGAATTGAGTCCCGTCAGTTTTAATGCGTGTATATTGCCTATGCGGTGCTATGTACGTGTTTGCGTGTCATTCAAACGGCCGATGCGGGTTTTGACCTCTTTTTCGGCTTTTTGTCTAAGTGTTGGTGAGTATTTCAAAGTAGGCGATAACTCGGTCTTCGTATGTCGGTATCGAGTCCCGTCAGTTCTAACGCGTGAATATTTCCTACACGGTGCTATGTGCTTGTTTGCGTGTCATTCGGACGGCCGGTGCGGGTTTTGACCTCTTTTTCATATTTTTACCTAAGTTTTGGCGAGTTTTGCAAACTGGGCGATAACTTGGTCTCCGTATGTCGGAATCGAGTCTCGTCAGTTTTAACGCGTGTTTATTACCAACGCGGTGCTATGTGCGTGTTTGCGTGTCATTCAGACGGCCGATGTGGGTTTTGACCTCTTTTTCGGCTTTTTGCCCAAGTGTCGGCGAGCTTTGCAAACTAGGCGATAACTCGGTCTCCGTATGTCGGAATCGAGTCCAGTTATTTCTAATGCATGTATATTGCCTACGCGGTGTTATGTGCGTGTTTGCGTGTCATTTGAACGGCCGATGCGGGTTTTGACCTATTTTTCGGCTTTTTGCCTAAGTGTTGGCAAGTTTTGCAAACTGGGCGATAACTCGGTATCTGAATGTCGGAATCGAGTCCCGTCAGTTCTAACGCGTGTCTATTATTATCTATGCGAGCATATGTGCGTGTTTTGCGTGTCATTTGATTACCGATGCGGGTTTTGACTTCTTTTTCGGTTTTTTGCCTAAGTGTTGGCGAGTTTTGCAAACTAGGCGATAACTCGGTTTTCGTATGTCGGAATCGAGTCCCGTCAGTTCTAACGCGTGTATATTACCTATACGGTGATGTGTGTGTGTTTGCGTGGCATTCGAACGGCCGATGTGGGTTTTGACCATTTTTCAGCTTTTTGCCCAAGTTTTGGCGAGTTTCGCAAACTGGGCGATAACTCGGTCACCGTATGTCGGAATCGAGTCCCGTCATTTCTAACGCGTGTGTATTTGTTTTACGCGGTGCTATATGTCGCGTGTCATTCGGATGACCGACGCGGGTTTTGACCTCTATTTCGGTTTTTTGCCTAAGCGTTGGCGAGTTTTGCAAACTGGGCGATAACTCGGTCTCCGTATGTCGGAATCGAGTCCCGTCATTTCTAACGCGTGTATATTGCCTACACGGTGCTATGTGCGTGTCATTTGGAAGGCCGATGCAGGTTTTGACCTCTTTTTCGGCTTTTTGCCTAAGTGTAGGCGAGTTTTGCAAAGTGGGTGATAACTCGGTCTCCGTATGTCGGAATCGAGTCCCGTCGATTCTAATAAAGTGTATATTGCTCACGCGGTGCTATGTGTATGTTTGTGTGTCATTCGGACGACCGATGCAGATTTTGACCTCATTTTGGCTTTTTGCCTAAGTGTTGACGTAGTTTTACAACTGGGCAATAACTTTCTGATCTCCGTATGTCGGAATCGAGTCCCGTCGATTCTAACGCGTGTCAATTGCCTCACGCGGTGCTATGTATGCGTTTTTGCGTGTCATTCGGACGGTTGATGCGGATTTTGACCTCTCTTTCTGGCTTTTTTGCCTAAGTGTTGGCAAGTTTTGCAAAGTAGGCAATAACTCGGTCTCCTTATGTCGGTATCGAGTCCCGTCTATTCTAACTCGTGTATAATGCCTACGCGGTTCTATGTGCATGTTTGTGTGTCCTTCGGACGGCCGATGCGGGTTTTGACCTCTTTTTCGGCTTTTTGCCTAAGTGTTGGCGAGTTTTGCAAACTATCGGTCTCCGTATGTAAGAATCGAGTCCCGTTAGTTCTAATGCGTATCTATTACCTAAGCGATGCTATGTGCGTGTTTGCGTGTCATTCGGACGGCCGATGCGTGTTTTGACCTTTTGTCGGCTTTTTGTATAAGTGTTGGCGAATTTTTTCAAACTGGGCGATAACTCGGTCTCCGTATGTCGGAATTGAGTCCCGTCAATTTTAATGCGTGTATATTGCCTACGCGGTGCAATGTGCGTGTTTGCGTGTCATTCAAACGGCCGATGCAGGTTTTGACCTCTTTTTCGGCTTTTTGTCTAAGTGTTGGCGAGTATTTCAAAGTAGGCGATAACTTTCGGTCTCGTGATGTTTCAGATCGAGTCCCGTCGGTTCTAACGCGTGTATATTTCTACGCGGTGCTATATGCGTGTTAGCGTGGCATTCGGATGGATGGCGGTATGGTTTTGACCTCTTTTTCGTATTTTTACCTAAGTTTTGGCGAGTTTTGCAAACTGGGCGATAACTTGGTCTCCGTATGTCGGAATTGAGTCTCGTCAGTTTTAACGCGTGTTTATTACCTACACGGTGCTATATATGCGTGTTTGCGTGTCATTCAGACTTACCGATGTGGGTTTTGACCTCTTTTTTGGCTTTTTGCCCAAGTGTCGTGAGCTTTTGTAAACCTGGCGATAACTTTCGGTCTCCGATGTCGAGAATCGAGTCCCGTTATTTCTAATGCATGTATATTGCCTACGCGGTGTTATGTGCGTGTTTGCGTGTCATTTGAACTACCGGCCGCTGGGTTTTGACCTATTTTTCGACTTTTTACCTAAGTGTTGGCGAAGTTTTGCAAAGTGGGCGATAACTCCAGATCTCGAATGTCGGAATCGAGTCCGTCGGTTCTAACGCTGCGTGTCTTTTATCTATCATGCAGCTATATGCGTGTTTGCGTGTCATTGGACGGCTGATGCGGGTTTTGACTTCTTTTTTAGCTTTTTGCCTAAGTGTTTTTGAGTTTTGCAAACTCGGCGATAACTCGGTCTCTATATGTTAGAATCGAGTCCCGTCAGTTCTAACGCGTGTCTAATGCCTACGCGGTGCTATGTGCGTGTTTGCGTGTCATTCGAACGGCCGATGCGGGTTTTGACCTCTTTTTCGTCTTTTTGCCTAAGTGTTGGCGAGTTTTGCACAGTGGGCGATAACTCGGTCTCCCTATGTCGGAATCGAGTCCCGTCAGTTCTAACGCGTGTATATTGTCTACGCGGTGCTATGTGCGTGTTTGCGTGTTATTCGGACGGCCGATGCAGGTTTTGACCTCTTTTCGGCTTTTTGCCTAAGTGTTGGCGAGTTTTGCAAACTGGGCGATAACTCGGTCTCCGTATGTCGGAATCGAGTCCCGTCATTTCTAACACGTGTATATTGCCTACACGGTGCTATGTGCGTGTCATTCGGACGGCCGATGCAGGTTTTGACCTCTTTTTCGGCTTTTTGCCTAAGCGTTGATGAGTTTTGGAAAGTGGGCGATAACTCGGTCTCTGTATGTCGGAATCGAGTCCTGTAAGTTCTAACGCATGTCTATTACCTACGCAGTTCTATGTGCGTGGTTGCGTATCATTCGGACGGCCGATGCGGGTTTTGACCTCTTTTTTGATTTTTTGCCTAAGTGTTGGCGAGTTTTGCAAAGTGGGCAATAACTCGGTCTCCGTATATTGAAATTGAGTCCCGTCGGTTCTAACGCGTGTATATTGCCCTACAGCGGTGCATATGTGTGTGTTTGCTTGTCATTTGGACTACCCGTCTGGTGTTTTGACCTCTTTCGGCTTTTTGCCTAAGTGTTGGCGAGTTTTGCAAACTAGGCGATAACTCGGTCTTCGTATGTCGGAATCGAGTCCCGTCATTTCTAACGCGTGTATATTGTTTCTGCTTGCGGTGCTGTATGTGCGTGTCATTGACTACCGATGATGCGGGTTTTGACCTCTTTTTCGGTTTTTTGCCTAAGCGTTGGCGAGTTTTGCAAACTGGGCGATAACTCGGTCTCTGTATGTCGGAATCAAGTCCCGTAAGTTCTAACGCGTGTCTATTACCTATGCAGAGCTATGTGTGTGTTTGCGTGTCATTCGGATGGCCTATGTGGGTTTTGACCTCTTTTTCGGTTTTTTGCCTAAGTATTGGCGAGTTTTGCAAAGTGGGTGATAACTTGGTCTCCGTATGTCGGAATCGAGTCCCGTCAGTTCTAACAAGTGTATATTGCCTACGCGGTGCTATGTGTATGTTTGTGTGTCATTCGGACGACCGATGCAGATTTTGACCTCTTTTTCGGCTTTTTGCCTAAGTGTTGATGAGTTTTATAAACTGGGCGATAACTCGGTCTCCGTATGTCGGAATCGAGTCCCATCAGTTCTAACGCGTGTCTATTGCCTACGCTGGCGCTTATATGAATTTTTTGCGGTCATTCTTGGACGGTGACATCTTGATTTTGACCTCTTTTTCGGCTTTTTGCCTAAGTGTTGGCGAGTTTTGCAAACTAGGCGATAACTCGGTCTCCTTATGTCGGTATCGAGTCCCGTCTGTTCTAACTCGTGTATATTGCCTATGCGGTGCTATGTGCATGTTTGTGTGTCCTTCGGACGGCCGATGCGAGTTTTGACCTCTTTTTTGGCTTTTTGCCTAAGTGTTGGCAAGTTTTGCAAACTATCGGTCTCCGTATGTAGGAATCGAGTCCCGTTAGTTCTAACGCGTATCTATTACCAAATCGATGCTATGTGCGTGTTTGCATGTCATTCGGACGGCCGATGCGTGTTTTGACCTTTTTTCGGTTTTTTGCATAAGTGTTGGCGAATTTTGCAAACTGTGCGATAACTCGGTCTCCGTATGTCGGAATTGAGTCCCGTCAGTTTTAATGCGTGTATATTGCCTATGCGGTGCTATGTACGTGTTTGCGTGTCATTCAAACGGCCGATGCGGGTTTTGACCTCTTTTTCGGCTTTTTGTCTAAGTGTTGGTGAGTATTTCAAAGTAAGCGATAACTTTCGGTCTTCAGTATGTCGAGATCGAGTCCCGTCGATTTAACGCGTGAATATTTCCTACTGCGTGCTATGTGCTTTGTTTGCGTGTCATCATTCTGGCCGGTAAGTATGGTTTTGACCTCTCTTTTTCATATTTTTACCTAAGTTTTGGCGAGTTTTGCAACCTGGCGATAACTTGGTCTCCGTATGTCGAATCGAGTCTCGTCGGTTTTTAACAGCGTGTTTATTACCAACGCGGTGCTATATATGCGTGTTTGCGTGTCATTCAGACTACCGATGTGGGTTTTGACCTCTTTTTCGGCTTTTTTGCCCAAGTGTCCATGAGCTTTGCAAACTAAGCGATAACTTTCGGTCTCCGTATGTCGGAATCGAGTCCGATTATTTCTAATGCATGTATATTGCCTACGCGGTGTTATATGCGTGTTTGCGTGTCATTTGAGCGGCCGATCACGGGTTTTGACCTTTTTTTGGCTTTTTGCCTAAGTGTTGGCAAGTTTTGTAAGCTGGCGATAACTTCAGTATCTCGAATGTTTCGGAATCGAGTCCCGTCGGTTCTAACGCGTGTCTATTATCTATGCAGTGCTATGTGCGTGTTTGCGTGTCATTCGGACGGCTGATGCGGGTTTTGACTTCTTTTTCGGTTTTTTGCCTAAGTGTTGGCGAGTTTTGCAAACTAGGCGATAACTCGGTTTTCGTATGTCGGAATCGAGTCCCGTCAGTTCTAACGCGTGTATATTACCTATCTGGTGATGATGTGTGTGTGTTTGCGTGGCATTGAAGCCACCGATGTGGGTTTTGACCATTTTTCAGCTTTTTGCCCAAGTTTTGGCGAGTTTCGCAAACTGGGCGATAACTCGGTCACCGTATGTCGGAATCGAGTCCCGTCATTTCTAACGCGTGTGTATTGCCTACGCGGTGCTATGTGCGTGTCATTCGGACGGCCGATGCGGGTTTTGACCTCTATTTCGGTTTTTTGCCTAAGCGTTGGCGAGTTTTGCAAACTGGGCGATAACTCGGTCTCCGTATGTCGGAATCGAGTCCCGTCATTTCTAACGCGTGTATATTGCCTACACGGTGCTATGTGCGTGTCATTTGGAAGGCCGATGCAGGTTTTGACCTCTTTTTCGGCTTTTTGCCTAAGTGTTGACAAGTTTTGCAAACTGAGCGATAACTCGGTCTCCGTATGTCGGAATCAAGTCCTGTAAGTTCTAACGCGTGTCTATTACCTACGCAGTTTTATGTGCGTGTTTGCGTGTCATTCGGACGACCGATGCAGATTTTGACCTCATTTTCGGCTTTTTGCCTAAGTGTTGACGAGTTTTACAAACTGGGCAATAACTCGGTCTCCGTATGTCGGAATCGAGTCCCGTCAGTTCTAACGCGTGTCAATTGCCTACGCGGTGCTATGTGCGTTTTTGCGTGTCATTCGGACGGTTGATGCGGATTTTGACCTCTCTTTCGGCTTTTTGCCTAAGTGTTGGCAAGTTTTGCAAAGTAGGCAATAACTCGGTCTCCTTATGTCGGTATCGAGTCCCGTCTATTCTAACTCGTGTATAATTCCTACGCGGTGCTATGTGCGTGTTTGAGTGTCATTCGGACCGCAGATGCGGGGTTTAACCTCTTTTTCGGCTTTTTTCCTAAGTATTGGCGAGTTTTGCAAACTGGGCGATAACTCGGTCTCCGTATGTCGAAATCGAGTCCCGTCAGTTCTAACGCGTGTATATTGCCTATGCGGTGCTATGTGTGTGTTTGCGTGGCATTCAAACGCCCGATACAGGTTTTGACCTCTTTTTCGGCTTTTGCCTAAGTGTTGGCGAGTTTTGCAAACTAGTCGATAACTAGGTCTCCGTATATCGGAATCGAGTCCCGTCAGTTCTAACGCATATCTATTACCTACGCGGTACTATGTGTGTGTTTGCGTGTCATTCGGACGGCCGATGCAGGTTTTGACCTCTTTTTCGGCTTTTTGCCTAAGTGTTGGCGAGTTTTGCAAACTAGGCGATAACTCGGTCTCCGTATGTTAGAATCGAGTCCCGTCAGTTCTAACGCGTGTCTATTGCCTACACGGTGCTATGTGCGTGTCATTCAGACGGCCGATGCGGGTTTTGACCTCTTTTTCGGCTTTTTCCTAAGTGTTGGCGAGTTTTGCAAACTGGGCGATAACTCGGTCTCCGAATGTCGGAATCGAGTCCCGTTAGTTCTAACGCGTGTATATTACCTATACGGTGATGTGTGTGTGTTTGCGTGGCATTCGAACGGCCGATGCGGGTTTTGACCTTTTTTTCAGCTTTTTGCCCAAGTGTTGGCGAGTTTTGCAAACTGGGCGATAACTCGGGCTTCGTATATCAGAATCGAGTCCCGTTAGTTTTAACGCGTGTCTATTGCCTACGTGGTGCTATGTGCGTGTTTGAGTGTCATTCGGACCGCAGATGCGGGGTTTGACCTCTTTTTTGGCTTTTTTCCTAAGTGTTGGCGAGTTTTGCAAACTGGGCGATAACTCGGTCTCCGTATGTCGAAATCTAGTCCCGTCAGTTCTAACGCATGTATATTGCCTATGCGGTGCTATGTGTGTGTTTGCGTGGCATTCAAACGCCCGATACGGGTTTTGACCTCTTTTTCGCTTTTTTGCTAGAGTGTTGGCGAGTTTTGCAAAGCTGGCGATACTTTCGATCATCAGATGCCGGAATCGAGTCCCGTCAGTTCTAACACGTGTCTAATACCTACGCGGTGCTATGTGTGTGTTTGCGTGTCATTCGAACGGCCGATTCGAGTTTTGACCTCTTTTTCATCTTTTTGCCTAAGTGTTGGCGAGTTTTGCAAACTGGGCGATTACTCGGTCTCCGTATGTCGAAATCGAGTCCCGTAAGTTTAACGCGTGTATATTGCCTACGCGGTGCTATGTGCGTGTTTGCGTGTCATTCGGACGGCCGATGCGTGTTTGATATGTGCTATGTGCGTGTTTGCGTGTTATTTGACTCTACGATTCTTCGAGGTTAGTAAGTAGAGATTGGGTTACTCTTTTCCTTGATGAAACCCAGACCAGCGTTAGATCCTTTACTTCTCTGAGTATAACTAGAGACAGTAGAATAAGGTTGAACTCGTTCTTCCAACTGTTTGGATTTCACAAAAGCAATGCCTCTACCAAAACTTGAGACGTTACTAGTGCTAGTTTCCATTGTCTTTTCCACACTTAACTCTGAGATGGATTCCCCAAAGCCTAAGCCTGTTCTGTCGAATGTGCTTCTCTGACTAGAGAGCAGGCAGTCCATGAATGATGAGGATCTGTTCCATGCAGAGATAGTCTTCTCTAGATCCTCAATTTTAGAGGTTAGCTTAGACTCTCTTTGTGCATGATGTGTGTTTGTCTGTTTTAAAGTTTTATTCTTAGCTTCAAGCTGGGAGAGAAGATTAGTACTTAGAAGGGATGTTTCAAGCTCTTCTTGAACTTTCTTCTTCTCCTTTTGAAGAAGTGAATGATCTTTAGACAAGACTCTGAACCACTTCATGTATTGATGTAGGTCAGTGGTTATGCCATGCAAAGCAGTTCTTAAGTCACTTATATCTACATCAGGAGAATTAAAATCAAATACCTCATCGATACTCACATCATGTATGTTTAGGCTTTGTTTGTCCTTTGCATGTTTATCCATTAAGCACAGATTGGCCATATGTGGTTCTTCCTCATCTCCGGAGTCTGCATTTGAGTCATTATCTGAATCACTCCACAATCCTCCCAAGAACCGGACCTTTGTCTCTTTTTCGAGGCCTCTTGGTTCTTTTTGTATTCTTTCTTTGCATGAGATTTCTTCTTTAGCTCTTCTTTGATAGCTTGTCATTGCGGTTGGCAATGAAATGACCAGGTTTCTTGCAGTTGTAGCATAAATCATTCATTTGTTCCTGGCTGACGTAGTTGCTAATTTTCTTTGGCTTGCCGGTTCTGCCTTGTCGCATGAACCTTCTTAGTCTCTTTACCAGCATAGCAAAGTCATCGTCATCGTCTTCATCATCATCAGAGTCAATCTCGATGATGACTTTTGATGCACTTTCATTTGCCTTTAGGGCAACACCCTTATCATTTCTTCTTCCTTCTGATAAGGTTTGGTAGCGTTGGGTCAACTCCGGTTAAATGCGTCAGAGATTTCCATACAGATTGTTGAACTGTCATCTCATTAAGATTCTTTGATTCTCTTATTCTTCGTGGTCTTTGCATCCCCACTGCTTGGTAGGGCTCTCATGAACTTTATGGTTAGATCCTTGTTAGGATAGATCTTCCCATATGCTCGTAGAGAGTTAAGCGTAACGTTGAATCTTTCATAGGTTGCGATCCACGCTTTTTCCCCGCACATGAGCGAACATTTCATCTATCTGCGTGTCGAGAGACCGCTTGTTCTCTCTCGACTTCTTGAGTTCCTTCGTGCATAATCGCTGAGGTGCTCCCCAAACATCCTTAGTTGTTTTCTTTGTTTACAATATTTTCAAAGCAGATCGTCCTCTAAGGATTGGAGCAGGATGTTCTTTGCCTTTTTATCAAGTTGGATGACTCTTTTTCTCTCGTATACATCCATTTTTCTTTCACTTTTATTTGTACTCTGTTTGGATCGTCAATGGTTGGTGCAAACTTTGTTGGTATATAGGACCCATTAAGAACAGTCTCAAATAGATCTTCATCTATTGAGTCCATGTAAGCTTGCATCCTGACTTTCCAGTTAGCAAATTTATCTTTGTTGCACATTGGTGGCTTGCTGCCTCCCCCGGTCCTGGATTCGCTTGGTACGAGTGCCATTTGGATCTACTCAAGCGTGTAAGCTGTAAAATAGAACCTATTTTGATACCAATTGTTAGTTCCTAGTAGGCACAAGTTATCTAGAAGGGGGGTTGAATAGATATATGAAAATCTTTTCGTTTTAACTAGTTCTTAGATAATGATTTAAACTTTGCGGAATTAGTATTTGTTTTAATCTTCTTTACCAAGCAATGGAGTTATGAGCGAGTAAGGCAGTTATAGTAGATATAGCAGTTATAGCATGAATGTAAATGACATAGTTGTTTTTAAGTGGTTCAGAGCACTCAAAGCTCCTAGTCCACTCTTCTACTCAACGAGAAGGATATCCACTAAGGATGTCTTTTACAATCTTCTGAATCACACAGATTCCTTCTAGACCAGCAGTCTAGGAACTTCTTTTAGTTCACTCTTGAACTCTTCATGTCCAGCAGACTTGGATTTCTTACAGTTCACTACGAACTCTTCAAGTCCAGCAGACTTGGTACTCTTCTTCAGTTGATTGATGGTTGTTGTTACGTTCTTGAAGATTGCTACTCGATTCTTTGTGTAAGAACTGGTTCGTTAAGAACTGAGTAGCTGAGCAAGCTTTGATATTTCTCAGATCGTAGAGTTGAGCCTTAGAGAATTCTTCACGTTGAATGTTTGATTGCTTGCTTACTCTCTCTCTCATCTGTCTAATCTGTATATATGTGATGTTTAAAACTATCCGTTGGATCCATCCGTTGTGGCATTAAATGCATCTGAACTTTACACATCTTGTGATGGAGACATTTACGCACATCTTCCGATTTCGCATTACGCCCTCGACACCTGCAGTGCGCTCTCACCTACCACCTGAAAAGGTGTTTTATCCCTCTTATCCATAGTACTATCCTTAGCTTCTTCAATACGTTTCTTTGTTGCATACTAAGGATATTTCATACAATCTGGGACTGATGAGTACTGCAGCATCTGAGATCCATTTCTCACTTGTTGAAAACACAGATTATGAGGCTCGACGTTTTCTGATATTAGACAGATGATGCTCTACGATTTGGATCGTGATGTTCTACGATTTAGATCGTAGTGTGTTTGACTTGCACACTACGATGCTATTAGTCGAGAGCACTACGATTTTCCTTTATCCTTCGCACACTACGATTTTCTCTTGCTCGTGTTGTTGACTCTACGTTCCCGAGAGCTCACTACGATCGTTGACTTGTAAACTTCATGTTTCCTTCAGCACACTACGATCGTGGAGTTAACTCAGCACTCGTTGGGACCACTCTATGAAGTACGAAGAGTTTCCTTCAAGGTAGGCACACTACGATCTTCAGGCTCTATGTTTTCTGCCTTGACTTCTGCAATGTTGATCAAGTTGATGCACTATGATTTCTTCAAGACTAATCTATTACATCTTAAGATCAACCTAATAGTTTTGATCTTTCTATCTATACATTCTTTAACAGAATGATACACGATGAAAGCTTAGATCAACCTAACAGTTTTGATCTATCACTAAGTCCTTGAACACATATTCATTTAAGGACCTTACAAATAATCATGAACACATGCATTAAAACATTAAATCATAATATGCATTCTCCCAACAATTCGGACGGCAGATGCGGGTTTTGACCTATTTTTCGGCTTTTGCCTAAATGTTGGCGACTTTTGCAAAGTGGGTGATAACTCGGCCTCCGTATGTAGGAATCGAGTCCCGTCAGTTCTAAAGCGTGTATATTGCCTACGCGGTGCTATGTGTGTGTTTGCGTGTCATTCGGACGGCCGATGCGGGTTTTGACCTTTTTTTTGGCTTTTTGCCTAAGTGTTGGCGAGTTTTGCAAACTAGGCGATAACTCGATCTTCGTATGTTAGAATCGAGTCCCGTTAGTTCTAACGCGTGTCTATTGCCTACGCAGCTGATTATGCTTATATGCGTGTTTGCGTGTCATTCAGACGACTTTATGCTGGGTTTTGACCTCTTTTTCGGCTTTTTTCCTAAGTGTTGGCGAGTTTTGCAAACTGGGCGATAACTCGGTCTCCGTATGTCGGAATCGAGTCCCGTCAGTTCTAACGCGTGTATATTGCCTACGCGGTGCTATATGTGTGTCTTTCGGACGGCCGATGCGGGTTTTGACCTCTTTTTCGGCTTTTTGCCTAAGTGTTGGCGTGTTTTGCAAACTAGGCGATAACTCGATCTCCGTATGTCAGAATCGAGTCCCGTTAGTTCTAACACGTGTCTATTGCCTACGCAATACTATGTGCGTGTTTGCGTGTCATTCAAACGGCCAATACGGGTTTTGACCTCTTTTTCGGCTTTTTTCCTAAGTATTGGCGAGTTTTACAAACTGGGCGATAACTCGGTCTCCCTATGTCGGAATCAAGTCCCGTCAGTTCTAACGCGTGTATATTGCCTATGCGGTGCTATATGTGTGTTTGCGTGGCATTCAAACGCCCGATACGGGTTTTGACCTCTTTTTCGGCTTTTTGCCTAAGTGTTGACCAGGTTTCTTCAAACTAGGGGATAACACGGTCTCCGTATATCGGAATGAGTCCCGTCAGTTCTAATGCGTGTCTATTACCTACGCGGTGCTATGTGTGTGTTTACGTGTCATTCGGACGGCCGATGCAGGTTTTGACCTCTTTTTCGGCTTTTTGCCTAAGTGTTGGCGAGTTTTGCAAATTAGGCGATAACTCGGTCTCCGTTTATCGGAATTGAGTCCCGTTAGTTCTAACGCGTGTCTATTACCTACGCGGTACTATGTGTGTGTTTGCGTGTCATTCGAACCGCCGATGCGGGTTTTGACCTCTTTTTCGGTTTTTGCCTAAGTGTTGGCAAGTTTTGCAAACTAGGCGATAACTCGGTCTCCGTATGTCAGAATCAAGTCCTATCAGTACTAATGCGTGTCTATTACCTACGCGGTGCTAAGTACGTGTTTGTGTGTCATTCGGACGACCGATGCGAGTTTTGACCTCTTTTTCGACTTTTTGCCCAAGTCTTGGCGAGTTTTGCAAACTGGGCGATAACTCGGTCTTCGTATGTCAGAATTGAGTCCAGTCATTTCTAACGCGTGTATATTACCTACGCGGTGCTGTATGCATGTCATTCAGATGGCTGATGCGGGTTTTGACCTCTTTTTCGGCTTTTTGCGTAAGTGTTGGCGAGTTTTACAAACTGGGAGATAACTCGGTCTCCGTATGTCGGAATCGAGTCCCGTCAGTTCTAACGCGTGTCTATTACCTACGCAGTGCTATGTGCGTGTTTGCGTGTCATTCGGACGGCCGATGCGGGTTTTGACCACTTTTTCGACATTTTGCCTAAGTGTTGGCGAGTTTTGCAAACTGGGAGATAACTCGGTCTCCGTATGTCGGAATCGAGTCCAGTCAGTTCTAACGCGTGTCAATTACCTACGCGGTGCTATGTGTGTGTTTACGTGTCATTCGGACCGCCAATGCAGGTTTTGACACCTTTTTCGGCTTTTTGCCTAACTGTTGGCGAGTTTTACAAAGTGGGCGATAACTCGGTCTCCGTATGTCGGAATCAAGTCCCGTCAGTTCTAACACGTGTATATTGCCTATGTGGTGCTATGTGTGTGTTTGCGTGGCATTCAAACGCCCGATACGGGTTTTGACCTCTTTTTCGTCTTTTTGCCTAAGTGTTGACGGGTTTCTGCAAACTAGGCGATAACTCGGTCTCCGTATATCGGAATTGAGTCCTGTCAGTTCTAACGCATGTCTATTACCTACGCAGTGCTATGTGTGTCTTTACGTGTTATTCGGACGGCCGATGCAGATTTTGACCTCTTTTTCGACTTTTTACCTAACTGTTGGCGAGTTTTACAAAGCGGGCGATAACTCGGTCTCCATATGTCGGAATCGAGTCCCGTCCCTTCTAACGCGTGTATATTTCCTACGCGGTGCTATGTGTGTGTTTGCGTGTCATTCGGACGGCCGATGCAAGTTTTGACCTCTTTTTCGGCTTTTTGCCTAAGTGTTGGCGAGTTTTGCAAAGTGGGCGATAACTCGGTCTCCGTATGTCAGAATCGAGCCCCATCAGTTCTAACGCGTGTATATTGCCTACGCGGTGCTATGTGTGTGTAATTCGGACGGCCGATGCGGGTTTTGACCTCTTTTTCGGCTTTTTGCCTAAGTTTTGGCGAGTTTTGCAAACTAGGCGATAACTCGGTCTCCGTATGTCACAATCGAGTCCCATCAGTTATAACGCGTGTCTATTACCTACGCAGTGCTATGTGCGTGTTTGCGTGTCATTCAGGCGGCCTATGCGGGTTTTGACCTCTTTTTCGGCTTTTTTCCTAAGTGTTGGCAAGTTTTGCAAACTAGGCGATAACTCGGTCTCCGTATGTCGGAATTGAGTCCCATCAGTTTTAACGCGTGTATATTGCCTATGCGGTGCTATGTGTGTGTTTGCGTGGAATTTGAACGGCCGATCCAGGTTTTGACCACTTTTTCGGCTTTTTACCTAAGTGTTGGCCAGTTTTGCAAATTAGGCGATAACTCGGTCTCCGTTTATCGGAATCGAGTCTGTCGATTCTAACGCTGTGTTCATTACCTACACGCGGGCTATATGTGTGTGTTTGCGTGTTATTGAGCGCAATGCGTCTGGTTTTGACCTCTTTTTCGGCTTTTTGCCTAAATGTTGGCGAGTTTTACAAACTAGGCGATAACTCGGCCTCCGTATGTCAGAATCGAGTCCCGTCAGTTCTAATGCGTGTTTATTACCCCACGCGGTACTAAGTGCGTGTTTGCGTGTCATTCGGACGACCGATACGAGTTTTGACCTCTTTTTTGGCTTTTTGCCTAAGTGTTGGCGAGTTTTGCAAACTAGGCGATAACTCGGTCTCCTTATGTCGGTATCGAGTCCCGTCAGTTCTAATGCATGTCTATTACCAACGCAGTGTTATGTACGTGTTTGCGTGTCATTCGGACGGCCGATCTGCAGGTTTTGACCTCTTTTCGGCATTTTGCCTAAGTGTTGGCGAGTTTTGCAAACTGGGAGATAACTCGGTCTCCGTATGTCGGAATCGAGTCTGTCGATTCTAACAGCGTGTTCATTACCTACGCAGCAGTTATATGCGTGTGTTTGCGTGTCATTCAGATGGCCTATGCGGGTTTTGACCTCTTTTTCGGCTTTTTTCCTAAGTGTTGGCGAGTTTTGCAAACTGGGCGATAACTCGATCTCCGTATGTCGGAATCGAGTCCCGTCAGTTCTAACGCGTGTATATTGCCTACACGGTGCTATATGTGTGTCATTCGGACGGCCGATGCGGGTTTTGACCTCTTTTTCGGCTTTTTGCCTAAGTGTTGGCGTGTTTTGAAAACTAGGCGATAACTCGATCTCCGTATGTCAGAATCGAGTCCCGTAGTTCTAACACGTGTCTATTGCCTACGCAGTACTATGTGCGTGTTTGCATGTCATTTAGACGGCCTATGCGGGTTTTGACCTCTTTTTCGGCTTTTTTCCTAAGTGTTGGCGAGTTTTACAAACTGGGCAATAACTCGGTCTCCCTATGTCGGAATCAAGTCCCGTCAGTTCTAACGCGTGTATATTGCCTATGCGATGCTATGTGTGTGTTTGCGTGGCATTCAAACGCCCGATACGGGTTTTGACCTCTTTTTCGGCTTTTTGCCTAAGTGTTGACCAGGTTTCTTCAAACTAGGAGATAACACGGTCTCCGTATATCGGAATGAGTCCTGTCAGTTCTAACGCGTGTCTATTACTTACGCGGTGCTATGTGTGTGTTTACGTGTCATTCGGACGGCCGATGCAGGTTTTGACCTCTTTTTCGGCTTTTTGCCTAAGTGTTGGCGAGTTTTGCAAATTAGGCGATAACTCAGTCTTCGTTTATCGGAATCGAGTCCCGTCAGTTCTAACGCGTGTCTATTACCTACGCAGTGCTATGTGTGTGTTTGCGTGTCATTCGAACCGTCGATGCGGGTTTTGACCTCTTTTTCAATTTTTTCCTAAGTGTTGGCAAGTTTTGCAAACTAGGCGATAACTCGGTCTCCGTATGTCAGAATCAAGTCCTGTCAGTACTAATGCGTGTCTATTACCTACGCGGTGCTAAGTGAGTGTTTGCGTGTCATTCGGACGACCGATGCGAGTTTTGACCACTTTTTCGGCTTGTTGCCCAAGTCTTGGCGAGTTTTGCAAACTGGGCGATAACTCGGTCTCCGTATGTCGGAATTGAGTCCAGTCATTTCTAACGCGTGTATATTACCTACGCGGTACTGTATGCATGTCATTCAGACGGCTGATGCGGGTTTTGACCTCTTTTTCGGCTTTTTGCCTAAGTGTTGGCGAGTTTTGCAAATTAGGCGATAACTCGGTCTCCGTTTATCGGAATCGAGTCCTGTCAGTTCTAACGCGTGTCTATTACCTACGCGGTGCTATGTGTGTGTTTGCGTGTCATTTGAACCACCGATGCGGGTTTTGACCTCTTTTTCGGCTTTTTAGCTAAATGTTGGCGAGTTTTACAAACTAGGCGATAACTCGGCCTCCGTATGTCAGAATCGAGTCTCGTCAGTTCTAACGCGTGTCAATTACCTACGCGGTACTAGGTGCGTGTTTGCGTGTCATTCGGACGACTGATGCGTGTTTTGACCTCTTTTTCGGCTTTTTGCCCAAGTCTTGGCGAGTTTTACAAACTGGGCGATAACTCGGTCTCCGTATGTCGAAATTGAGTCCAGTCATTTCTAACGCGTGTATATTACCCACGCGGTGCTGTATGCATGTCATTCAGACAGCTGATGCGGGTTTTGACCTCTTTTTTGGCTTTTTGCCTAAGTGTTGGCGAGTTTTGCAAACTGGGAGATAACTCGGTCTCCGTATGTCGGAATCGAGTCCCGTCAGTTCTAACGCGTGTCTATTACCTACGCAGTGCTATGTGCGTGTTTGCGTGTCATTCGGACGGCCGATGCAGGCTTTGCCCTCTTTTTCGGCATTTTGCCTAAGTGTTGGCGAGTTTTGCAAACTGGGAGATAACTCGGTCTCCGTATGTCGGAATCGAGTCCGTCGATTCTAACGCGTGTCTATTACCTACAGTGATGCTATATGCGTGTTTTGCGTGTCATTCGGACGGTGATCACGTGTTTTGACCTCTTTTTTGACATTTTGCCTAAGTGTTGGCGAGTTTTGCAATGGGAGATAACTTTCGGTCTCCGTAGTATGTCGGAATCGAGTCCGTCGATTCTAACGCGTGTCTATTACCTCACGCGGTGCTATGTGTGTGTTTACGTGTCATTCGGATGGCCGGCGTGCGGTTTTGACATCTTTTTGACTTTTGCCTAAGCTTTGTTGGCGAGTTTTACAAAGTGGGTGATAACTCGGTCTCCGTATGTCGGAATTGAGTCCCTTCAGTTCTAACGCGTGTATATTGCCTATGCGGTGCTATGTGTGTGTTTGTGTGGCATTCAAACGCCCGATACGGGTTTTGACCTTTTTTCGGATTTTTGCCTAAGTGTTGACGGGTTTTTGCAAACTAGGCGATAACTCGGTCTCCGTATATCGGAATTGCGTCCCGTCAGTTCTAACGCGTGTTTATTACCTACGCGGTGCTATGTGTGTCTTTACGTGTTATTCGGACGGCCGAGGCAGATTTTGACCTCTTTTTCGGCTTTTTACCTAACTGTTGGCGAGTTTTACAAAGCGGGCGATAACTCGGTCTCCGTATGTCGGAATCGAGTCCCGTCCGTTCTAACGCGTGTATATTTCCTACGCGGTGCTATGTGTGTGTTTGCGTGTCATTCGGACGGCCGATGCAAGTTTTGACCTCTTTTTCGGCTTTTTGCCTAAGTGTTGGCGAGTTTTGCAAAGTGGGCGATAACTCGGTCTCCGTATGTCGGAATCGAGTCCCGTTAGTTCTAACGCGTGTATATTGCCTACGCGGTGCTATGTGTGTGTAATTCGGACGGCCGATGCGGGTTTTGACCTCTTTTTCGGCTTTTTGCCTAAGTTTTGGCGAGTTTTGCAAACTAGGCGATAACTCGGTCTCCGTATGTCACAATCGAGTCCCGTCAGTTATAACGCGTGTCTATTACCTACGCAGTGCTACATGCGTGTTTGCGTGTCATTCAGGCGGCCTATGCGGGTTTTGACCTCTTTTTCGGCTTTTTTCCTAAGTGTTGGCAAGTTTTGCAAACTAGGCGATTACTTGGTCTCCATATGTCGGAATTGAGTCCCATCAGTTTTAACGCGTGTATATTGCCTATGCTGTGTGTTTGCTTGGAATTCGAACGGCCGATCCAGGTTTTGACCTCTTTTTCGGCTTTTTGCCTAAGTGTTGGCGAGTTTTGCAAATTAGGCGATAACTCGGTCTCCGTTTATCAGAATTGAGTCCTGTCGGTTCTAGCGTGTCTACATTACCTCTGGCGGTGCTATGTGTGTGTTTGCGTGTCATTCGAACCGCTGATGCGGGTTTTGACCTCTTTTTCGGCTTTTTGCCTAAATGTTGGCGAGTTTTGCAAACTAGGCGATAACTCGGCCTCCGTATGTCAGAATCGAGTCCGTCGGTTCTAGCGTGTGTCTACTACCTACAGCGGTACTAAGTGCGTGTTTGCGTGTCATTGGACGGACCGTCTGAGTTTTGACCTCTTTTTCGGCTTTTTGCCCAAGTCTTGGCGAGTTTTAAAAACTGGGCGATAACTCGGTCTTCGTATGTCGAAATTGAGTCCAGTCATTTCTAACGCGTGTATATTACCTACGCGGTGTTGTATGCATGTCATTCAGACAGCTGATGCGGGTTTTGACCTCTTTTTCGGCTTTTTGCCTAAGTGTTGGCGAGTTTTGCAAACTGGGAGATAACTCGGTCTCCGTATGTCGGAATCGAGTCCCGTCAGTTCTAACGCGTGTCTATTACCTACGCAGTGCTATGTGCGTGTTTGCGTGTCATTCGGACGGCCGATGCAGGTTTTGACCTCTTTTTCGGCATTTTGCCTAAGTGTTGGCGAGTTTTGCAAACTGGGAGATAACTCGGTCTCCGTATGTCGGAATCGAGTCCCGTCAGTTCTAACGCGTGTCTATTACCTACGCGGTGCTATGTGTGTGTTTACGTGTCATTCGGACCGCCGATGCAGGTTTTGACATCTTTTTCGGCTTTTTGCCTAACTGTTGGCGAGTTTTACAAAGTGGGCGATAACTCGGTCTCCGTATGTCGGAATCGAGTCCCGTCAGTTCTAACGCGTGTATATTGCCTATGCGGTGCTATGTGTGTGTTTGTGTGGCATTCAAACGCCCGATACGGGTTTTGACCTCTTTTTCGGATTTTTGCCTAAGTGTTGACGGGTTTTTGCAAACTAGGCGATAACTCGGTCTCCGTATATCGGAATTGAGTCTCGTCAGTTCTAACGCGTGTCTATTACCTACCGCGGTGCTATGTGTGTCTTTACGTGTTATTGGACGGACGGAGGCGATTTTGACCTCTTTTTGGACTTTTTACCTAAGCGTTGGCGAGTTTTTTAAAGCGGGCGATAACTTTCGGTCTCCGTATGTCGAATCGAGTCCGTCCGTTCTAACAGCGTGTATATATTTCTCTGGCGGTGCTATGTGTGTGTTTGCGTGTCATTGGATGGCCGATGCAAGTTTTGACCTCTTTTTCGACTTTTTGCCTAAGTGTTGGCGAGTTTTGCAAAGTGGGCGATAACTTTCGGTCTCCGTATGTCGGAATCGAGTCCGTTAGTTCTTAGCGTGTATATTGCTTTCTACGCGGTGCTATATGTGTGTGTAATTCGGACGGCCGATCACGGGTTTTGACCTCTTTTGACTTTTTGCCTAAGTTTTGGCGAGTTTTGCAAATGGCGATAACTTTCGGTCTCCGTATGTCACAATTGAGTCCCGTCAGTTATAACGCGTGTCTATTACCTACGCAGTGCTACGTGCGTGTTTGCGTGTCATTCAGGCGGCCTATGCGGGTTTTGACCTCTTTTTCGGCTTTTTTCCTAAGTGTTGGCAAGTTTTGCAAACTAGGCGATTACTCGGCCTCCATATATCGGAATTGAGTCCCATCAGTTTTAACACGTGTATATTGCCTATGCGGTGCTATGTGTGTGTTTGCATGGAATTCGAACGGCCGATCCAGGTTTTGACCTCTTTTTCGGCTTTTTGCCTAAGTGTTGGCGAGTTTTGCAAATTAGGCGATAACTCGGTCTCCGTTTATCAGAATCGAGTCCTATCAGTTCTAACGCGTGTCTATTACCTACGCGGTACTATGTGTGTGTTTGCGTGTCATTCGAACCGCCGATGCGGGTTTTGACCTCTTTTTCGGCTTTTTGCCTAAATGTTGGCGAGTTTTGCAAACTAGGCGATAACTCGGCCTCCGTATGTCAGAATCGAGTCCCGTCAGTTCTAACGCGTGTCTATTACCTACGCGGTACTAAGTGCGTGTTTGCGTGTCATTCGGACGACCGATGCGAGTTTTGACCTCTTTTTCGGCTTTTTGCCCAAGTCTTGGCGAGTTTTGCAAACTGGGCGATAACTTGGTCTCCGTATGTCGGAATTGAGTCCAGTCATTTCTAACGCGTGTATATTACCTTCGCGGTGCTGTATGCGTGTCATTCAGACGGCTGATGCGGGTTTTGACCTCTTTTTCGGCTTTTTGCCCAAGTCTTGGCGAGTTTTGCAAACTGGGAGATAACTCGATCTCCATATGTCGGAATCGAGTCCCGTCAGTTCTAACGCGTGTATATTGCCTACGCGGTGCTATGTCTGTGTTTGCGTGTCATTTGGACTGCTGATGCGGGTTTTGACCTCTTTTTTGGCTTTTTGCCTAACTGTTGGCGAGTTTTACAAAGTGGGCGATAATTCGGTCTCCGTATGTTGGAATCGAGTCCCGTCAGTTCTAACGCGTGTATATTGCCTATGCGGTGCTATGTGTGTGTTTGCGTGGCATTCAAACGCCCGATACGGGTTTTGACGTCTTTTTCGGCTCTTTACCTAAGTGTTGACGGGTTTTTGCAAACTAGGCGATAACTCGGTCTCCGTATATCGGAATCGAGTCCCGTCAGTTCTAACGCGTGTCTATTACCTACGCGGTGCTATGTGTGTCTTTACGTGTAATTCGGACGGCCGATACAGATTTTGACCTCTTTCTCGGCTTTTTGCCTGCCTGTTGGCGAGTTTTACAAAGCGGGCGATAACTCGGTCTCCGTATGTCGGAATCGAGTCCCGTCCGTTCTAACACGTGTATATTTCCTATGCGGTGCTATGTGTGTATTTGCGTGTCATTCGGACGGCCGATGCAAGTTTTGACCTCTTTTTCGGCTTTTTGCATAAGTGTTGGCGAGTTTTGCAAAGTGGGCGATAACTCGGTCTCCGTATGTCGGAATCGAGTCCCGTTAGATCTAACGCGTGTATATTGCCTACGCGGAGCTATGTGTGTGTAATTCGGACGGCCGATGCGGGTTTTGACCTCTCTTTTGGCTTTTTGCCTAAGTTTTGGCGAGTTTTGCAAACTGGGCGATAACTCGGTCTCCGTATGTCACAATCGAGTCCCGTTAGTTATAACGCGTGTATATTACCTACGCAGTGCTATGTGCGTGTATGCGTGTCATTCTGACGGCTGATGCGGGTTTTGACCTCTTTTTCGACTTTTTGCCTAAGTGTTGGCAAGTTTTGCAAACTGGGCGATAACTTTCGGTCTCCGACGTCGGAATCGAGTCCGTCAATTCTAACGCGTGTACATTACCTACAGCGGTGCTATGTGCGTGTTTGCGTGTCATTCGAGCAGCCGTCATGCGAGGTTTTGACCTCTTTTTGGCTTTTTGCCTAAGTGTTGGCGAGTTTTGCAAATTAGCGATACTTCGATCTCTCCGTTTATCGGAATCGAGTCTGTCGGTTCTAACGTGTCATTACCTACAGCGCGGTGCTATGTGTGTGTTTGCGTGTCATTCGAACCACCGATGCGGGTTTTGACCTCTTTTTTGGCTTTTTGCCTAAATGTTGGCGAGTTTTACAAACTAGGCGATAACTTCGACCTCCGTATGTCGAATCGAGTCTCGTCGGTTCTAGCTAACGTGTCGATTACCTCACGCGGTACTAAGTGCGTGTTTTGCGTGTCATTCGGATGGCCGTCGCGAGTTTTGACCTCTTTTTTGGCTTTTTGCCCAAGTCTTGGCGAGTTTTGCAAAGCTGGCGATACTTTCGGTCTCCGTATGTCGAAATTGAGTCCAGTCATTTCTAACACGTGTATCTTACCTACGCGGTGCTGTATGCATGTCATTCAGACAGCTGATGCGGGTTTTGACCTCTTTTTCGGCTTTTTGCCTAAGTGTTGGCAAGTTTTGCAAACTGGGAGAAAACTCGGTCTCCGTATGTCGGAATCGAGTCCCGTCAGTTCTAACGCGTGTCTATTACCTCACGCGATACTGCTATATGCGTGTTGCGTGTCATTCGGACGGCCGTCTGAGTTTTGACCTCTTTTTGACATTTTGCCTAAGTGTTGGCGAGTTTTGCAACCGGGAGATAACTTTCGGTCTCCGTATGTCGAATCGAGTCCGTCGGTTCTAACAGCGTGTTCATTACCTACTGCGGTGCTATGTGTGTGTTTCGTGTCATTCGGATGGCCGTCACGAGTTTTGACATCTTTTTTGACTTTTTGCCTAACTGTTGGCGAGTTTTACAAAGTGGGTGATAACTCGGTCTCCGTATGTCGGAATTGAGTCCCTTCAGTTCTAACGCGTGTATATTGCCTATGCGGTGCTATGTGTGTGTTTGTGTGGCATTCAAACGCCCGATACGGGTTTTGACCTCTTTTTCGGATTTTTGCCTAAGTGTTGACGGGTTTTTGCAAACTAGGCGATAACTCGGTCTCCGTATATCGGAATTGAGTCCTGTCAGTTCTAACGCGTGTTTATTACCTACGCGGTGCTATGTGTGTCTTTACATGTTATTCGGACGACCGAGGCAGATTTTGACCTCTTTTTCGGATTTTTACCTAACTGTTGGCGAGTTTTACAAAGCGGGCGATAACTCGGTCTCCGTATGTCGGAATCGAGTCCCGTCTGTTCTAGCATGTGTATATTCCTCTGGCGGTGCTATGTGTGTGTTTGCGTGTCATTCGGACGGCCGATGCAAGTTTTGACCTCTTTTTCGGCTTTTTGCCTAAGTGTTGGCGAGTTTTGCAAAGTGGGCGATAACTCGGTCTCCGTATGTCGGAATCAAGTCTCGTTTGTTTTAACGCGTGTATATTGCCTCTGTTGTCTTTATGTGTGTGTAATCGGACTGACCGTCTGCGGTTTTGACCTCTTTTTCGGCTTTTTGCCTAAGTTTTGGCGAGTTTTGCAAACTGGGCGATAACTCGGTCTCCGTATGTCACAATCGAGTCCCGTCAGTTATAACGCGTGTCTATTACCTACGCAGTGCTACGTGCGTGTTTGCGTGTCATTCAGGCGGCCTATGCGGGTTTTGACCTCTTTTTCGGCTTTTTTCCTAAGTGTTGGCAAGTTTTACAAACTAGGCCATAACTCAGTCTCCATATGTCGGAATTGAGTCCCATCAGTTTTAACGCGTGTATATGCGTGTCATTCGGACGGCTGATGCGGGTTCAGACCTCTTTTTCGGCTTTTTGCCTAAGTGTTGGCGAGTTTTGCAAACTAGGCGATAACTCGTTCTCCGTATGTTGGTATCGAGTCCCGTCAGTTTTAACATGTGTATATTGCCTACGCGGTGCTATGTGCGTATTTGCGTGTCATTTGGACCTCCGATGCAAGTATTAACCTATTTTTCGGCTTTTTCCCTAAGTGTTGGGGAGTTTTGCAAAGTGGGCGATAACTCAGTCTCCGTATGTCGAAATCGAGTCCCGTCAGTTTTAACGCGTGTATATTGCCTACGCAGTGCTATGTGTGTGTTTGCTTGTCATTCGGACGACCGATACAGGTTTTGACCTCTTTTCGGCTTTTTGCCTAAATTTTGGCGAGTTTTGCAAAGTGGGAGATAAGTCGGTCTCCGTATGTCGGAATCGAGTCCCGTCAGTCGTAATGCGTGTATATTGGCTACGCGGTGCTATTTGTGTTTTTGCGTGTCATTCGGACCGCCGATGCAGGTTTTGACATCTTTTTCGGCTTTTTGCCTAACTGTTGGCGAGTTTTGCAAATTAGGCGATAACTCGGTCTCCGTTTATCGGAATAGAGTCCCGTTAGTTCTAACGCCTGTCTATTACCTACGCAGTGCTATGTGCGTGTTTGTGTTTCATTCAGACGGCCGATGCTGGTTTTGACCTTTTTGGCTTTTTTGCACATGTGTTGGCGAGTTTTGCAAACTAGGCCATAACTCGGTCTCCGTATATCGGAATCGAGTCCCGTCAATTCTAACGCGTGTCTATTACCTACGCGATGCTATGTGTGTGTTTGCGTGTCATTTGGACGACCGATGCGGGTTTTGACCTCTTTTTTAGCTTTTTGCCTAAGTGTTGGCGAGTTTTGCAAAGTGGGCGATAACTCGGTCTTCGTATGTCGGAATCGAGTCCCGTCCGTTCTAACGCGTGTATATTTCCTACGCGATGCTATGTGTGTATTTGCGTGTCATTCGGACGGCTGATGCAAGTTTTGACCTCTTTTTCGGCTTTTTGCCCAAGTCTTGGCGAGTTTTGCAAACTGGGCGATAACTCGGTCTTCGTATGTCGGAATTGAGTCCAGTCATTTCTAACGCGTGTATATTACCTACGCGGTGCTGTATGCATGTCATTTAGACGGCTGATGCGGGTTTTGACCTCTTTTTCGGCTTTTTGCCTAAGTGTTGGCGAGTTTTGCAAACTGGGAGATAACTCGGTCTCCGTATGTCGGAATCGAGTCCGTCGGTTCTAAGCGATGTCTATTACCCTCTGCGATGCTATGCGCGTGTTTGCGTGTCATTCGGATGGCCGATCTGAGTTTTGACCTCTTTTTCGGCTTTTTGCCTAAGTGTTGGCGAGTTTTGCAAACTGGGAGATAACTCGGTCTCCGTATGTCGGAATCGAGTCCCGTCAGTTCTAACGCGTGTCTATTACCTACGCGGTGCTATGTGTGTGTTTACGTGTCATTCGAACCGCCGATGCAGGTTTTGACATCTTTTTCGGCTTTTTGCCTAACTATTGGCGAGTTTTACAAAGTGGGCGATAACTCGGTCTCCGTATGTTGGAATCGAGTCCCGTCAGTTCTAACGCGTGTATATTGCCTATGCGGTGCTATGTGTGTGTTTACGTGGCATTCAAACGCCCGAGACGGGTTTTGACGTCTTTTTCGGCTTTTTGCCTAAGTGTTGACGGGTTTTTGCAAACTAGGCGATAACTCGGTCTCTATATATCGGAATCGAGTCCCGTCAGTTTTAACGCGTGTCTATTACCTACGTGGTGCTATGTGTGTCTTTACGTGTTATTCGGACGGCCGATGCAGATTTTGACCTCTTTTTCGACTTTTTGCCTAACTGTTGGCGAGTTTTACAAAGCGGGCGATAACTCGGTCTCCGTATGTCGGAATCGAGTCTTGTCCGTTCTAACGCGTGTATATTTCCTACGCGTTGCTATGTGTGTATTTGCGTGTCATTCGGACGGTGATGCAAGTTTTGACCTCTTTTTCGGCTTTTTGCTTAAGTGTTGGCGAGTTTTACAAAGTGGGCGATAACTCGGTCTCCGTATGTCGGAATCGAGTCCCGTTAGTTCTAAAGCATGTATATTGCCTACGCGGAGCTATGTGTGTGTAGTTCGGACGGCCGATGCTGGTTTTGACCTCTTTTTCGGCTTTTTGCCTAAGTTTTGGCGAGTTTTGCAAACTATGCGATAACTCGGTCTCCGTATGTCACAATCGAGTCCCGTCAGTTATAACGCGTGTCTATTACCTACGCAGTGCTATGTGCGTGTTTGCGTGTCATTCAGGCGGCGTATGCGGGTTTTGACCTCTTTTTTGGCTTTTTTCCTAAGTGTTGGCAATCTTTGCAAACTAGGCGATAACTCGGTCTCCGTATGTCGGAATTGATTCCCATCAGTTTTAATGCATGTATATTGCCTATGTGGTCTTTATGTGCGTGTTTGCGTGGAATTGAGCTACCGATCCGGGGTTTTGACCTCTTTTCGGCTTTTTGCCTAAGTGTTGGCGAGTTTTGCAAATTAAGCGATAACTTCGGTCTCCGTTTATCGGAATCGAGTCTGTCGATTCTAACAGCGTGTATCATTACCTACACGCGGTGCTATGTGTCATGTTGCGTGTCATTCGAACCACCGATGCGGGTTTTGACCTCTTTTGGCTTTTTTGCCTAAATGTTGGCGAGTTTTACAAACCAGCGATAACTTTCGACCTCCGTATGAGAATCGAAGTCGTCAGTTCTAACGCGTGTCAATTACCTACGCGGTACTAAGTGCGTGTTTGCGTGTCATTCGGACGACCGATGCGAGTTTTGACCTCTTTTTTGGCTTTTTGCCTAAGTGTTGGCGAGTTTTGCAAACTAGGCGATAACTCGGTCTCCTTATGTCGGTATCGAGTCCTGTCAGTTCTAACGCGTGTCTATTACCTACGCAGTGCTATGTGCGTGTATGCGTGTCATTCAGACGGCTGATGCGGGTTTTGACCTCTTTTTCCGCTTTTTGCCTAAGTGTTGGCAAGTTTTGCAAACTGGGCGATAACTCGGTCTCCATATGTCGGAATTGAGTCCCGTCAATTCTAACGCGTGTCTATTACCTACGCGGTGCTATGTGCGTGTTTGCGTGTCATTCGAACGACCGATGCAGGTTTTGACCTCTTTTTCGGCTTTTTGCCTAAGTGTTGGCGAGTTTTGCAAATTAGGCGATAACTCGGTCTCCGTTTATCGGAATCGAGTCCTGTCAGTTCTAACGCATGTCTATTACCTACGCGGTGCTATGTGTGTGTTTGCGTGTCATTTGAACCACCGATGCGAGTTTTGACCTCTTTTTCGGATTTTTGCCTAAATGTTGGCGAGTTTTACAAACTAGGCGATAACTCGGCCTCCGTATGTCAGAATCGAGTCTCGTCAGTTCTAACGCGTGTCAATTACCTATGCGGTACTAAGTGCGTGTTTGCGTGTCATTCGGACTACAGCGATGCGAGTTTTGACCTCTTTTTCGGCTTTTTGCCCAAGTCTTGGCGAGTTTTGCAAACTGGGCGATAACTCGGTCTCCGTATGTCGAAATTGAGTCCAGTCATTTCTAACGCGTGTATATTACCTACGCGATGCTGTGTGCATGTCATTCAGACAGCTGATGCGGGTTTTGACCTCTTTTTCGGCTTTTTGCCTAAGTGTTGGCGAGTTTTGCAAACTGGGAGATAACTCGGTCTCCGTATGTCGGAATCGAGTCCCGTCAGTTCTAACGCGTGTCTATTACCTACGCAGTGCTATGTGCGTGTTTGCGTGTCATTCTTGGGACCGCCGCGTGAGTTTTGACCTCTTTTTCGGCATTTTGCCTAAGTGTTGGCGAGTTTTGCAAACTGGGAGATAACTCGGTCTCCGTATGTCAGAATCGAGTCCCGTTAGTTCTAACGCGTGTCTATTACCTACGCGGTGCTATGTGTGTGTTTACGTGTCATTCGGACCGCCGATGCAGGTTTTGACATCTTTTTTGGCTTTTTGCCTAACTGTTGGCGAGTTTTACAAAGTGGGTGATAACTCGGTCTCCGTATGTCGGAATCGAGTCCGCTTCAGTTCTAACGCGTGTATATTGCCTATGCGGTGCTATGTGTGTGTTTGTGTGGCATTCAAACGCCCGATACGGGTTTTGACCTCTTTTTCGGATTTTTGCCTAAGTGTTGACGGGTTTTTGCAAACTAGGCGATAACTCGGTCTCCGTATATCGGAATTGAGTCCCGTCAGTTCTAACGCGTGTTTATTACCTACGTGGTGCTATGTGTGTCTTTACATGTTATTCGGACGGCCGAGGCAGATTTTGACCTCTTTTTCGGATTTTTACCTAACTGTTGGCGAGTTTTACAAAGTGGGCGATAACTCGGTCTCCGTATGTCGGAATCGAGTCCCGTCCGTTCTAACGCGTGTATATTTCCTACGCGGTGCTATGTGTGTGTTTGCGTGTCATTCGGACGGCCGATGCAAGTTTTGACCTCTTTTTCGGGTTTTTGCCTAAGTGTTGGCGAGTTTTGCAAAGTGGGCGATAACTCGGTCTCTGTATGTCGGAATCGAGTCCCGTTAGTTCTAACGCGTGTATAATGCCTACGCGGTGCTATGTGTGTGTAATTCGGACGGCCGGTGCGGTTTTTGACCTCTTTTTAGGCTTTTTGCCTAAGTTTTGGCGAGTTTTGCAAACTGGGCGATAACTCGGTCTCCGTATGTCACAATCGAGTCCCGTTAGTTATAACTCGTGTCTATTACCTACGCAGTGCTATGTGCGTGTATGCGTGTCATTCAGACGGCTGATGCGGGTTTTGACCTCTTTTTCGACTTTTTGCCTAAGTGTTGGCAAGTTTTGCAAACTGGGCGATAACTCGGTCTCCGTACGTCGGAATCGAGTCCCGTCAATTCTAACGCGTGTCTATTACCTACGCGGTGCTATGTGCGTGTTTGCGTGTCATTCGAACGACCGATGCAGGTTTTGACCTCTTTTTCGGCTTTTTGCCTAAGTGTTGGCGAGTTTTGCAAATTAGGCGATAACTCGGTCTCCGTTTATCGGAATCGAGTCCTGTCAGTTCTAACGCGTGTCTATTACCTACGCGGTGCTATGTGTGTGTTTGCGTGTCATTTGAACCACCGATGCGGGTTTTGACCTCTTTTTCGGCTTTTTGCCTAAATGTTGGCGAGTTTTACAAACTAGGCGATAACTCGGCCTCCGTATGTCAGAATCGAGTCTCGTCAGTTCTAACGCGTGTCAATTACCTACGCAGTACTAAGTGCGTGTTTGCGTGTCATTCGGATGACCGATGCGAGTTTTGACCTCTTTTTCGGCTTTTTGCCCAAGTCTTGGCGAGTTTTGCAAACTGGGCGATAACTCGGTCTCCGTATGTCGAAATTGAGTCCAGTCATTTCTAACACGTGTATCTTACCTCTGGCGGTCTTTGTATCATGTCATTCGAAGACGGTGATCACGGGTTTTGACCTCTTTTTGGCTTTTTTGCCTAAGTGTTGGCAAGTTTTGTAAACTGGGAGAAAACTTCGGTCTCCGTATGTGGAATCGAGTCCGTCGATTCTAACTTAGCGTGTCATTACCTTCAGCGATTGCTATATGCGTGTTTGCGTGTCATTCGGACTGGCCGTCACGAGTTTTGACCTCTTTTTGGCATTTTGCCTAAGTGTTGGCGAGTTTTGTAAACCGGGAGATAACTTTCGGTCTCCGTATGCGGAATCGAGTCCGTCGATTCTAACGTGTCTATTACCCACAGCGGTGCTATGTGTGTGTTTACGTGTCATTGGATGGCCGTGCGAGTTTTGACATCTTTTTGACTTTTGCCTAAGCTGTTGGCGAGTTTTACAAAGTGGGTGATAACTTTCGGTCTCCGTATGTCGGAATCGAGTCCCGCCATTCTAGCGTGTATATTGCCTATCACGGTGCTATGTGTGTGTTTGTGTGGCATTCAAACGCCCGTCTGAGTTTTGACCTCTTTTTGGATTTTTGCCTAAGTGTTTGACGGGTTTTTGCAAACTAAGCGATAACTTCGGTCTCGTGATATCGGAATTGAGTCCCGTCGATTCTTCTAACGCGTGTTTATTACCTGGCGGTGCTTATGTGTGTCTTTACATGTTATTGGACGGCCGAGGCGATTTTGACCTCTTTTTTGATTTTTACCTAAGCTGTTGGCGAGTTTTACAAAGTGGGCGATAACTTTCGGTCTCGTGTATGTCGAATCGAGTCCGTCCAGTTCTAACGCGTGTATATTTCTACAGCGGTGCTATGTGTGTGTTTGCGTGTCATTGGACGGCCGATGCAAGTTTTGACCTCTTTTTGGCTTTTTGCCTAAGTGTTGGCGAGTTTTGCAAAGTGGCGATACTTTCGGTCTCCGTATGTCGGAATCAAGTCTCGTTTGTTCTAACGCTGTATATTATTTCTGTGGTGCTATGTGTGTGTAATTGACGGCCGGTGTGTGGTTTTGACCTCTTTTTGGCTTTTTGCCTAAGTTTTGGCGAGTTTTGCAAGCCTGGCGATAACCCGATCTCCGTATGTCACAATCGAGTCCGTCGGTTATAACGCGTGTATACATTACCCACGCGATTACTACGTGCGTGTTTGCGTGTCATTCAGGCGGCCTATGCGGGTTTTGACCTCTTTTTCGGCTTTTTTCCTAAGTGTTGGTAAGTTTTGCAAACTAGGCCATAACTCAGTCTCCATATGTCAGAATTGAGTCCCATCAGTTTTAACGCGTGTATATGCGTGTCATTCGGACGGCTGATGCGGGTTCAGACCTCTTTTTCGGCTTTTTTTGCCTAAGTGTTGGCGAAGTTTTGCAAACTAGGCGATAACTTCGTTCTCCGTATGTTGGTATCGAGTCCGTCGGTTTTAACATGTGTATATATTGCTCACAGCGGTCTATGTATGCGTATTTGCGTGTCATTTGGACCTCCCGTGCAAGTATTAACCTATTTTTCGGCTTTTTTCCCTAAGTGTTGGGAGTTTTGCAAAGTAGGCGATAACTCGGTCTCCAGTATGTCAAATCGAGTCCCGTCGATTTTAACGCGTGTATATTGCCCTCTACATTACGATGTAATATGTGTGTGTTTGCTTGTCATTCGGACGACCGATACAGGTTTTGACCTCTTTTCGGCTTTTTGCCTAAATTTTGGCGAGTTTTGCAAAGTGGGAGATAAGTCGGTCTCCGTATGTCAGAATCGAGTCCGTCGATGAATGTCGTGTATATTAGCTCTGTGGTGCTATTTGTGTTTTTGCGTGTCATTCGGACCGCCGATGCAGGTTTTGACATCTTTTTCGGCTTTTTGCCTAACTGTTGGCGAGTTTTGCAAATTAGGCGATAACTCGGTCTCCGTTTATCGGAATAGAGTCCCGTTACTTCTAACGCCTGTCTATTACCTACGCAGTGCTATGTGCGTGTTTGCGTTTCATTCAGACGGCCGATGCTGGTTTTGACCTCTTTTTCGGCTTTTTGCCTATGTGTTGGCGAGTTTTGCAAACTAGGCCATAACTCGGTCTCCGTATATCGGAATCGAGTCCCGTCAATTCTAACGCGTGTCTATTACCTACGCGAATCTATGTGTGTGTTTGCGTGTCATTTGGACGACCAATGCGGGTTTTGACCTCTTTTTTAGCTTTTTGCCTAAGTGTTGGCGAGTTTTGCAAAGTGGGCGATAACTCGGTCTTCGTATGTCGGAATCGAGTCCCGTCCGTTCTAACGCGTGTATATTTCCTACGCGATGCTATGTGTGTATTTGCGTGTCATTCGGACGGCTGATGCAAGTTTTGACCTCTTTTTCGGCTTTTTGCCCAAGTCTTGGCGAGTTTTGCAAACTGGGCGATAACTCGGTCTTCGTATGTCGGAATTGAGTCGATCATTTCTAAGCGTGTATATATTACCTCACGCGGTCTTTGTATGCATGTCATTTAGGCGGTGATCGGGTTTTGACCTCTTTTTCGACTTTTTGCCTAAGTGTTGGCGAGTTTTGCAAAGCTGGGAGATAACTTCGGTCTCCGTATATGCCGAATCGAGTCCGTCGGTTCTAACGCGTGTCTATTACCCCTGTGATCTAATGTGCGTGTTTGCGTGTCATTCGGACGGCCGTCACGAGTTTTGACCTCTTTTTCGGCATTTTGCCTAAGTGTTGGCGAGTTTTGCAAACTGGGAGATAACTCGGTCTCCGTATGTCGGAATCGAGTCCCGTCAGTTCTAACGCGTGTCTATTACCTACGCGGTGCTATGTGTGTGTTTACGTGTCATTCGGACCGCCGATGCAGGTTTTGACATCTTTTTCGGCTTTTTGCCTAACTGTTGGCGAGTTTTACAAAGTGGGCGATAACTCGGTCTCCGTATGTTGGAATCGAGTCCCGTCAGTTCTAACGCGTGTATATTGCCTATGCGGTGCTATGTGTGTGTTTACGTGGCATTCAAACGCCCGATACGGGTTTTGACGTCTTTTTCGGCTTTTTGCCTAAGTGTTGACGGGTTTTTGCAAACTAGGCGATAACTCGGTCTCTATATATCGGAATCGAGTCCCGTCAGTTTTAACGCGTGTCTATTACCTACGTGGTGCTATGTGTGTCTTTACGTGTTATTCGGACGGCCGATGCAGATTTTGACCTCTTTTTCGACTTTTTGCCTAACTGTTGGCGAGTTTTACAAAGCGGGCGATAACTCGGTCTCCGTATGTCGGAATCGAGTCTTGTCCGTTCTAACGCGTGTATATTTCCTACGCGTTGCTATGTGTGTATTTGCGTGTCATTCGGACGGCTGATGCAAGTTTTGACCTCTTTTTCGGCTTTTTGCTTAAGTGTTGGCGAGTTTTACAAAGTGGGCGATAACTCGGTCTCCGTATGTCGGAATCGAGTCCCGTTAGTTCTAAAGCATGTATATTGCCTACGCGGAGCTATGTGTGTGTAGTTCGGACGGCCGATGCTGATTTTGACCTCTTTTTCGGCTTTTTGCCTAAGTTTTGGCGAGTTTTGCAAACTATGCGATAACTCGGTCTCCGTATGTCACAATCGAGTCCCGTCAGTTATAACGCGTGTCTATTACCTACGCAGTGCTATGTGCGTGTTTGCGTGTCATTCAGGCGGCGTATGCGGGTTTTGACCTCTTTTTTGGCTTTTTTCCTAAGTGTTGGCAATCTTTGCAAACTAGGCGATAACTCGGTCTCCGTATGTCGGAATTGATTCCCATCAGTTTTAACGCATGTATATTGCCTATGTGGTGCTATGTGCGTGTTTGCGTGGAATTCGAACGGCCGATCCAGGTTTTGACCTCTTTTCGGCTTTTTGCCTAAGTGTTGGCGAGTTTTGCAAATTAGGCGATAACTCGGTCTCCGTTTATCGGAATCGAGTCCTGTCAGTTCTAACGCGTGTCTATTACCTACGCGGTGCTATGTGTGTGTTTGCGTGTCATTCGAACCACCGATGCGGGTTTTGACCTCTTTTTCGGCTTTTTGCCTAAATGTTGGCGAGTTTTACAAACTAGGCGATAACTCGGCCTCCGTATGTCAGAATCGAGTCTCGTCAGTTCTAACGCGTGTCAATTACCTACGCGGTACTAAGTGCGTGTTTGCGTGTCATTCGGACGACCGATGCGAGTTTTGACCTCTTTTTTGGCTTTTTGCCTAAGTGTTGGCGAGTTTTGCAAACTAGGCGATAACTCGGTCTCCTTATGTCGGTATCGAGTCCTGTCAGTTTCTACGCGCGTGTCATTACCCTCGCGATGCTATGTGCGTGTATCGTGTCATTCAGACTGGCGATCACGGGTTTTGACCTCTTTTTCCGCTTTTTTGCCTAAGTGTTGTAAGTTTTGCAACCTGGCGATAACTTTCGGTCTCCGATGTTCGGAATTGAGTCCGTCGATTCTAACGCTGTCTATTACCCACGCGGTGCTATATGCGTGTTTTGCGTGTCATTCGAACAGCCGTCGGTTTTGACCTCTTTTTCGACTTTTTTGCCTAAGTGTTGGCGAGTTTTGCAAATTAGGCGATAACTCGGTCTCCGTTTATCGGAATCGAGTCCTGTCAGTTCTAACGCATGTCTATTACCTACGCGGTGCTATGTGTGTGTTTGCGTGTCATTTGAACCACCGATGCGAGTTTTGACCTCTTTTTCGGATTTTTGCCTAAATGTTGGCGAGTTTTACAAACTAGGCGATAACTCGGCCTCCGTATGTCAGAATCGAGTCTCGTCAGTTCTAACGCGTGTCAATTACCTATGCGGTACTAAGTGCGTGTTTGCGTGTCATTCGGACGACCGATGCGAGTTTTGACCTCTTTTTCGGCTTTTTGCCCAAGTCTTGGCGAGTTTTGCAAACTGGGCGATAACTCGGTCTCCGTATGTCGAAATTGAGTCCAGTCATTTCTAACGCGTGTATATTACCTACGCGATGCTGTATGCATGTCATTCAGACAGCTGATGCGGGTTTTGACCTCTTTTTCGGCTTTTTGCCTAAGTGTTGGCGAGTTTTGCAAACTGGAGATAACTTTCGGTCTCAGTATGTTCGGAATCGAGTCCCGTCGATTTAACGGCGTGTTTATTACCTCTGTGATGCTATATGCGTGTTTGCGTGTCATTCGGACGGCCGTGCAGAGTTTTGACCTCTTTTCCGGATTTTGCCTAAAAGTGTTGGCGAGTTTTGCAAACTGGGAGATAACTCGGTCTCCGTATGTCGGAATCGAGTCCCGTCAGTTCTAACGCGTGTCTATTACCTACGCGGTGCTATGTGTGTGTTTACGTGTCATTCGGACCGCCGATGCAGGTTTTGACATCTTTTTTGGCTTTTTTCCTAACTGTTGGCGAGTTTTACAAAGTGGGTGATAACTCGGTCTCCGTATGTCAGAATTGAGTACGTTCAGTTCTAACGCGTGTATATTGCCTATGCGGTGCTATGTGTATGTTTGTGTGGCATTCAAACGCCCGATACGGGTTTTGACCTCTTTTTCGAATTTTTGCCTAAGTGTTAACGGGTTTTTGCAAACTAGGCGATAACTCGGTCTCCGTATATCGGAATTGAGTCCCGTCAGTTCTAACGCGTGTTTATTACCTACGCGGTGCTATGTGTGTCTTTACGTGTTATTCGGACGGTCGAGGCAGATTTTGACCTCTTTTTCGGCTTTTTACCTAACTGTTGGCGAGTTTTACAAAGCGGGCGATAACTCGGTCTCCGTATGTCGGAATCGAGTCCCGTCCGTTCTAATGCGTGTATATTTCCTACGCGATGCTATGTGTGTGTTTGCGTGTCATTCGGACGGCCGATGCAAGTTTTGAGCTCTTTTTCGGCTTTTTGCCTAAGTGTTGGCGAGTTTTTCAAAGTGGGCGATAACTCGGTCTCCGTATGTCGGAATCGAGTCCCGTTAGTTCTAACGCGTGTATAATGCCTACGCGGTGCTATGTGTGTAATTCGGATACCGATCACGGGTTTGACCTCTTTTTGACTTTTTGCCTAAGTTTTCATGAGTTTTGCAAACCGTGTGATAACTTTCGGTCTCCGTATGTCACAATCGAGTCCCGTCGGTTATAACGCTGTGTATCATTACCCACGCAGCATACGTGCGTGTTTTGCGTGTCATTCAGGCGACTGTCTTGCGGTTTTGACCTCTTTTCGGCTTTTTGCCTAAGTGTTGGCGAGTTTTGCAAATTAAGCGATAACTCTGGTCTCGTTTATCGAATCGAGTCCTGTCGGTTCTAACGTGTGTTCATTACTACCACGCGGTGCTATATGTGTGTTTGCGCGTGTCATTCGAATCCCGATGCTGGTTTTGACCTCTTTTTCGGCTTTTTGCCTAAATGTTTGGCGAGTTTTTCAAACTAGGCGATAACTTCGGCCTCCGTATGTCGAATCGAGTCCGTCGGTTCTTAAGCGTGGTACATTACCCACGCGGTACTAAGTTATGCGTGTTTGCGTGTCATTGGACGACCGATGCGAAGTTTTGACATCTTTTTTGGCTTTTTGCCCAAGTCATGGCGAGTTTTGCAACCTGGCGATAACTTCGGTCTCCGTGATGTCGGAATTGAGTCCGATTTCATTTCTAAGCGTGTATATTATATTTTCATGGTGGTCAGACAATGTCATTCAGACTACCGATGCGTGGTTTTGACCTCTTTTTCGACTTTTTGCCTAAGTGTTGGCAAGTTTTGCAAACTGGGCGATAACTCGGTCTCCGTATGTCGGAATCGGGTCCCGTCAGTTCTAACGCTTGTCTATTACCTACGCAGTGCTATGTACGTGTTTGCGTGTCATTCGTACGACCAATGCAGGTTTTGACCTCTTTTTCGGCATTTTGCCTAAGTGTTGGCGAGTTTTGCAAAGTGAGCGATAACTCGGTCTCCGTATGTCGGGATCGAGTCCCGTCAGTTCTAACGCGTTTATATTGCCTACGCGGTGCTATGTGTGAGTTTGTGTGTCATTCGGACGGCTGATGCAGTTTTTGACCTCTTTTTCAGCTTTTTGCCTAAGTGTTGGCGAGTTTTGCAAATTAGGCTATAACTCGGTCTCCGTTTATCGGAATAGAGTCCCGTTAGTTCTAACGCCTGTCTATTACCTACGCAGTGCTATGTGCGTGTTTGCGTTTCATTCAGACGGCCGATGCTGGTTTTGACCTCTTTTTCGGCTTTTTGCCTAAGTGTTGGCGAGTTTTGCAAACTAGGCCATAACTCGGTCTCCGTATATCGGAATCGAGTCCCGTCAATTCTAACGCGTGTCTATTACCTACGCGATGCTATGTGTGTGTTTGCGTGTCATTTGGAAGGCCGATGCGGGTTTTGACCTCTTTTTTAGCTTTTTGCCTAAGTGTTGGTGAGTTTTGCAAAGTGGGCGATAACTCAGTCTCCGTATGTCGAAATAGAGTCTCGTCAGTTTTAACGCGTATATATTGCCTACGCAGTGCTCTGTGTGTGTTTGCTTGTCATTCGGACGACCGATACAGGTTTTGACCTCTTTTCGGCTTTTTGCCTAAATTTTGGCGAGTTTTGCAAAGTATGCGATAAGTCGGTCTCCGTGATGTTTGAATCGAGTCCCTCAATCGTTGTACGTGTATATTGGCTACGCTGCGGTGCTATTTGTGTTTTTTGCGTGTCATTCGGATGGCCGTCACTGGTTTTGACCTCTTTTGGCTTTTTTGCCTGTCATGTTGTAAGTTTTGCAAACCTGGCTATAACTCTATTCGTGATGTGCCGGAATCGAGTCCCGTCAGTTCTAACATGTGTCTATTGCCTACGCGGTGCTATGTGCGTGTTTGCGTGTCATTCAGACGGCCGATGCGGGTTTTGACCTAACTGTTGGCGAGTTTTACAAAGTGGGCGATAACTCGGTCTCCGTATGTTGGAATCGAGTCCCATCAGTTCTAACGCGTGTATATTGCCTATGCGGTGCTATGTGTGTGTTTGCGTGGCATTAAGCGCTCGACGTCTGGTTTTGACGCCTTTTTTCGCTTTTTGCCTAAGTGTTTCTGGGTTTTTTTGCAAACTAGGCGATAACTTCTGGTCTCTATATATCTAATCGAGTCCCGTCGGTTTAACGCTGTCTATTATTACCTACGTGGTGCTATGTTTGTCTTTACGTGTTATTCTTGACTGCCGCCGTCTGATTTTGACCTCTTTTTCGACTTTTTGCCTAACTGTTGGCAAGTTTTATAAAGCGGGCGATAACTCGGTCTCCGTATGTCGGAATCGAGTCTTGTCCGTTCTAACGCGTGTATATTTCCTACGCGGTGCTATGTGTGTGTTTGCGTGTCATTCGGACGGCCGATGCAAGTTTTGACCTCTTTTTCGGTGTATATTGCGTACGCGGTGCTATGTGTGTGTTTGTGTGTCGTTCGGACGGCCGATGCAGGTTTTGACCTTTTTTTTGGCTTTTTACCTAAGTGTTGGAGAGTTTTGCAAACTGGGCGATAACTCGGTCTCCGTATGTCGGAATCGAGTCCCGTCAGTTCTAACGCGTGTGTATTACCTACGCGGTGCTATGTGTGTGTTTACGTGTCATTCGGACCGCCGATGCAGGTTTTGACTTCTTTTTGGCTTTTGCCTAATCGTCATGAAGTTTTACAAAGTGGGCGATAACTTTCGCTCTCCGATATGCTCTGAATCGAGTCCCGTCGCTTCTAACGCATGATATTGCTTATGCGGTACATGCTATGTGTGTGTTTGCGTAGCATTCAAACGCCCGACACGGGTTTTGACCTCTTTTTCGCTTTTTCGCAAGTAAGTGTTGACGTGTTTTTGCAAACTAGGCGATAACCTCGGTCTCAGATATCTGAATCGAGTCCCGTCAGTCTAACGCGTGTTCATTACCCACGCGTTAGCTATGTGTGTCTTTATGTGTTATTCTGACGGTACCGATGCGATTTTGACCTCTTTTCGCTTTTGCCTAGCTGTCGCATGAAGTTTTACAAAACAGCGATAACTGGGTTTTCAGATGCCTGAATCGAGTCCGTCTGTTCGTTTCTAACGTGTATATTTCCTACGCTGTGATGCTATGTGTGTATTGCGTGTCATTCTGGACGCCGATGCAAGTTTTGACCTCTTTTTTCGCTTTTTACCTAATCGCTGCATGAGTTTTACAAAAGTCGGGCGATAACTCGGTCTCCATATGCCTGGAATCGAGTCCCGTCCTTCTAACGCTGTAGAGTATATTTCCACTACGGTCTTATGTGTGTGTTTATGCGGTCATCTTGATCTACCGATGTAAGTTTTGACCTCTTTTCGCTTTTTGCCTAATTGTCATGTAGTTTTGCAAAGTGGGCGATAACTCGGTCTCCGTATGTCGGGAATCGAGTTCCCATCGGTTCTAACGTGTATATATTGCCTCACAGCGGTGCATATAAATATTATTCGGACTACCGATGCAGATTTTGACCTCTTTTTCGACTTTTTTGCCTAATCATATAAGTTTTATAATGGGCGATAACTCTGGTCTCAGATGTTCTGAATCGAGTCTTGTCCGTTCTAACAGCGCCAGATATTTCCTACTGTGCTATATGTGTGTTTTCATGTCATTCGGACTACCGATGCAAGTTTTGACCTCTTTTGCTGTAGATATTATAAGACGCTGTGCAAGTGCTATGTGTGTTTGTGTGTGTCGTTCGGACTACCGGCGATGTGTTTTGACCTTTTTTGGCTTTTTACCTAAGTGTTGAGAGTTTTGTAACCTGGCGATAACTTCGGTCTCCGATGCTCTAATCGAGTCCCGCTGGGCTCTAACGCGTAGGTATTACCTACTGCCGGTGCATGTGTGTGTTTTCGTGTCATTCTTGACCGCCGATCTGTGTTTGACTTCTTTTTCGGCTTTTTGCCTAACTGTCATGAAGTTTTTACAAAGTGGGCGATAACTTTCGGTCTCCGATGTCGGAATCGAAGTCCCGTCGCTTCTAACGCATGTATATTGCCCATGCGGTGCTATGTGTGTGTTTGCGTGGCATTCAAACGCCCGACACGGTTTTTGACCTCTTTTTTTCGCTTTTTCGTTGTCGACGTGGCGATTTTTGCAAACTAGGCGATAACTTCGATCTCAGATATCGGAATCGAGTCCCGTCAGTCTAACGTGTTCATTACCTCACGTTGATGTTATGTGTGTCTTTATGTGTTATTTGACTACCGACGCAGATTTTGACCTCTTTTTCGCTTTTTTTGCCTAATTGGTCATGTAGTTTTATAAAACAGCGATAACTCGGTCTTCAGATGTCCGGAATCGAGTCCCGTCTGCTCTAACGCGTGTATATTTCCACGCGATGCTATGTGTGTATTTTGCGGTCATCTTGACGGTTGATGTAAGTTTTGACCTCTTTTGGCTTTTGCCCCAAGTCTTGGCGAAGTTTTGCAACCGGGGCGATAACTCTCGGTCTTCAGATGTCTGAATTGAGTCCGATCATTTTTAACGTTGCAGTGTATATTACATCCTACGCGGTCAGTCAGTATGCATGTCATTCAGACGGTTGATGCGGGTTTTGACCACTTTTTTTCGGCTTTTTGCCTAAGTCATGAAGTTTTGTAACCTGGGAGATAACTTCGGTCTCAGTATGCCGGAATCGAGTCCCGCCGGTTCTAACGCTGTTCATTACCTCCACGATAGCTATATGTGCGTGTTTTGCGTGTCATTCGGACGGCCGATGCGGTGTTTTGACCTCTTTTCAAGATTTTGCCTAAAATGTTGGCGAAGTTTTGTAACCCGAGATAACTCGGTCTCCGTGATGTTCGGAATCGAAGTCCCGCCGCTTTCTAACGCGTGGTCTATTACCTATGCATTGCTATGTGTGTGTTTACGTGTCATTCGGACCGCCGATGCGGTGTTTTTGACATCTTTTTCGCTTTTTTGCCCTAACTGTTATGAAGTTTTACAAAGTGGGCGATAACTCTCGGTTTCCTATGTCGGAATCAAGTCCCGCTCGTTCTTCTAACGTCAGATATTGCCTACGCGGTGCTATATGTGTGTTTGCGTGGCATTCAAACGCCCGACACGGTTTTGACCTCTTTTTTCGCTTTTTTGCCTAAGTGTTGACCGTGTTTCTTCAAACTAGGGGATAACACGTCTCGTGATATCTCGGAATGAGTCCCGCCGGGCATCTAATGCGTGTACATTGTTCATTACCCACGCTGGTGCTTATGTGTGTGTTTACGTGTCATTCTTGATCACCGATGCGGTTTTGACCTCTTTTTCGCTTTTTGCCTAAGTGTCATGGTAGTTTTGCAAATTAAGCGATAACTTTCGGTCTCCGCTTATCTGGAATTGAGTCCCGTTAGTTCTAACGTTGTCTATTACCCTACGGCGGTACTATGTGTGTGTTTTGCGTGTCATTGAACCGGCCGATGCGGTTTTGACCTCTTTTCGGCTTTTTGCCCAAGTGTGTCGCAAGTTTTGCAACCTAGGCGATAACTCTGATTCTCAGTATGTCGAATCAAGTCCCATCGCATTAATGCGTGTTCATTACCTACGCGGTGCTAAAGTACGTGTTTGTGTGTCATTCGGACGACCGATGTTAGTTTTGACCTCTTTTTCGACTTTTTGCCCAAAGTTCATGGCGTAGTTTTGCAAACCTGGGCGATAACTCGATCTTCGTCAGATGTCGAATTGAGTCCACCATTTCTAACGCTGTATATTACTCCACGCAGGTCAGATGCATGTCATTCGGGATATCGATGCGGGTTTTGACCTCTTTTTCGGCTTTTTATGTAAGTGTCGGGCGAAGTTTTACAACCGGAGATAACTCTGGTCTCAGATGTCTGGAATCGAGTCCCGTCGCTTCTAACGCTGCGGTTCATTACCCACGCACGCAGCGCGTGCGTGTTGGCGTGTCATTCTTGACGGGCCGATGCGGTGTTTTGACCACTTTTTCGACATTTTGCCTAAGTGTTGGCGAGTTTTGCAAAGCTCGAGATAACTCGGCCTCCGTGATGTTGGAATCGAGTCCGGCCGCTTCTAACGCTGTCAATTACCCACGCGGTGCATATGTGTGTGTTTACGTGTCATTGGACCGCCAATGTGTTTTGACACCTTTTTTCGCTTTTTGCCTAACTGCTGGCATGAAGTTTTACAAAGTGGGCGATAACTCTGGTCTCCGTATGTCGGAATCAAGTCCCTTCGGTTCTAACACGCAGTATATTGCCTATGGTGGTTATGTGTGTGTTTGCGTGGTATTCAAACGCCCGACACGGGTTTTGACCTCTTTTTCGATCTTTTTGCCTAAGTTGTTGTGCGTTTCAGAACTAGGCGATAACTCGGTCTCCAGATATCTGAATTGAGTCCCGTCGCTTCTAACGACGTTTATTACCCACGCGATGCTATGTGTGTCTTTACGTGTTATTTGACTACCGATGCAGATTTTGACCTCTTTTTCGACTTTTTACCTAATCGTTGGCGAAGTTTTACAAAGCCGGGCGATAACTCGGTCTCCATATGTCGGAATCGAGTCCCCCGTCCTTCTAACGCTGGGTATATTTCCCACGCGGTGCTATGTGTGTTCATGCGGTCATCTTGACTACCGATGCAAGTTTTGACCTTTTTCGCTTTTGCCTAATTCATGGAAGTTTTGCAAAGTGGGCGATAACTCTCGGTCTCCGATGTCTAATCGAGCCCCATCAGTTCTAACGCTGTATATTTTCTACGGTGCTATGTGTGTGTAATCTTGACTACCGATGCGGGTTTTGACCTCTTTTTCGCTTTTTGCCTAAGTTTTGGCGAGTTTTGCAAACCAGCGATAACCTTGGTCTCAGATGTCACAATCGAGTCCCATCGCTTATAACGCGGTTCATTACCCACGCAGTTATGCTATATGTGTGTACATGCGGTCATTCAGCGGCTATCTGGTTTTGACCTCTTTTTCGCTTTTTTCCTAAGTGTTGTTGCAAGTTTGCAAACCAGGGCGATAATCTTGGTCTCCGTATGCTTCGGAATTGAGTCCCATCGCTTTTAACGCTGTATATTGCCTATGCGGTGCTATGTGTGTGTGTTTATGGAATTTGAATCCACCGATCCGTGTTTTGACCACTTTTTCGCTTTTTTACCTAAGTGTTGGCGAGTTTTGGTAAATTAGCGATAACTCTGGTCTCCGCTTATCGAATCGAGTCCCGCCTGGCTTCTAACGCTGTTCATTACCCACGCGGTGCTATGTGTGTTTATGCGTGTTATTCGAATGTACCCGATGCGGGTTTTGACCTCTTTTTCGCTTTTTGCCTAAATGTCATGAAGTTTTACAACCAGGCGATAACTCTACCGTGTATGTCGAATCGAGTCCCGCTTCTAATGCGGTTTATTACCCACGCGGGTACTAAGTGCGTGTTTGCGTGTCATTCGGACGACCGATGCGAAGTTTTGACCTCTTTTTTGGCTTTTTGCCTAAGTGTCATGAAGTTTTGCAAACCAGGCGATAACTCGGCCTTTCCTTATGCCCAGATCGAGTCCCGCCGGCTTCTAATGCATGTCTATTACCAACGCAGTTGTTATGTACGTGTTTGCGTGTCATTCGGACGGCCGATCCAGTGTTTGACCTCTTTTCGCTTTTTGCCTAAAAGTGTTGGCGAAGTTTTGCAACCGGGAGATAACTCTTCGGCCTCAGATGCCTGAATCGAGTCCCGCCGCTTCTAACGCTGTTCATTACCCACGCAGTGCTATATGCGTGTTTGCGTGGTCATTCGGACGGCCGATGCGGTGCTTTTGGTTCTCTTTTTCGACAGATTTTGCCCAAGTTGTCGGGCGAAGTTTTGTAAACCGAGATAACTCGGTCTCCGTGATGTCGGAATCGAGTCCCGTCGCTTCTAACGCTGTTCATTACCCACGCAAGCTATGTGCGTGTTTGCGTGTCATTCGGACGCACGATGCATGTGTTTTGACCTCTTTTTTCAGATTTTGCCTAAGCCGTTGGGCGTAGTTTTGCAACCGGAGATAACTCGGTCTCCAGATGTCGGAATCGAGTCCCGCCGCTTCTAACGCTGTTCATTACCTCACGCGGTGCTATGTGTGTTTACGTGTCATTCTGACCGCCGGCGCAGTTTTGACATCTTTTTGGCTTTTGCCTAATCGGTCATGGCGAGTTTACAAAGTGGGCGATAACTCTGGCCTCCAGATGTCTAATCGAGTCCCTTCGGGCTTCTAACGCCAGTATATTGCCTATGCGTGCATATGTGTGTGTTTGTGTGGCATTCAAACGCCCGACACGGGTTTTGACCTTTTTTTTCGGATTTTTGCCTGTTGTCGACGGTTTTGCAAACTAGGGCGATAACTCGCCTCCGTGATATCGGAATTGCGTCCGTCGCTTCTAACGCTGTTTATTACCCACGCGGGTGCTATGTGTGTCTTTACGTGTTATTCGGACGGCCGAGGCAGATTTTGACCTCTTTTTCGCTTTTTTACCTAACCGTCATGAAGTTTTACAAAGCGGCGATAACTCTGGTCTCAGATGTTTGAATCGAGTCCCGTCTGCTCTAACGCTATATGTATATTTCTACGCTGTGCTATGTGTGTGTTTTGCGTGTCATCTTGACTTTACCGATGCAAGTTTTGACCTCTTTTTTCGCTTTTTTGCCCAAGTGTCATGGAAGTTTTGTAAGTGGGCGATAACTCTTGGTCTCCGTGATGTTTGAATCGAGTCCCGTTAGTTCTAACGCAGATATTGTTTCACGGCGGTATATGTGTGTAATCTTGACTACCGATGCGTGGTTTTGACCTCTTTTTTTCTTTTTTTTAAGTTTTGGCGAAGTTTTGTAAACCAGCGATAACTCTGGCTCAGATGTCACAATCGAAGTCCCGTCGCTTATAACGCTGCGGTTCATTACCCACGCAGTTACATGCGTGTTTGCATGTTTGTGGTCATTCAAAGCGCCTATGCGGGTTTTGACCTCTTTTTCTGGGCTTTTTTCCTAAGTTGTTGGCAAGTTTTGCAAACCAGCGATTACTTGGTCTCCATATGTCGGAATTGAGTCCCATCGCTTTTAACGCTGTATATTGCCTATATTGTGTGTTTGCTTGGAATTGAACTACCGATCCGTGTTTTGACCTCTTTTTCGCTTTTTGCCTAAGTGTTATCATGAAGTTTTGCAAATTAAGCGATAACTCTGGCCTCCGCTTATCAATTGAGTCCCCGCATTCTAACGCTGTTCATTACCCACGCGGTGCTATGTGTGTGTTTGCGCAGAGTCATTCGAATGGCTGATGCGGGTTTTGACCTCTTTTCGGCTTTTTGCCTAAATGTTGGTAGTTTTGCAACCAGGCGATAAACTCTGGCCCGATGTCGTAGAATCGAGTCCCGCTGGATTCTAACGCGGTTCATTACCTACGCGGTACTAAGTGCGTGTTTTGCGGTCATTTGGACGACCGATGCGAAGTTTTGACCTCTTTTTGGCTTTTTTGCCCAAGTTGTTGGCGTAGTTTTAAAACCAGGGCGATAACTCGGTCTCTTCAGATGTCGTAAATCGAGTCCCTATTTCTAACGCATGTCTATTACCAACGCGGTTTGTCGTGATGCATGTCATTCCGACAACCGATGCGTGTTTTGACCTCTTTTTCTGGCTTTTTGCCTAAGTGTTGGCGAAGTTTTGTAAACCGGAGATAACTTCGCCTCCGTGATGTCTGAATCGAGTCCCGTCATTCTAACGCTGTTCATTACCTCTAACGCGGTTCATTACTTCCACGCAGCATAGTGTCGGGCGTAGTTTTGCAACGGGAGATAACTTTCGGGTCGATTGGGCTTCTAACGCGTGTGGTCTATTACCTACCGATGGTGTTTTTGATTTCGCAACCGATGCGGTGTTTTTCTTTTTAAGATTTTGCTAAGTTGTTGGCGAAGTTTTAAACCGGAGATAACTCGCTCCGTGATGTTGGAATCGAGTCCCGCTGGCCTAACGCTGTTCATTACTTCCACGGTATATGTGTGTTTACGTGTCATTCGGACCGCCGATGCAGTGTTTTGACATCTTTTTGGCTTTTTGCTTAACCGCATGAAGTTTTACAAAGTGGGCGATAACTCGGTCTCCGTGATGTCGGAATCGAGTCCCTTCGCTTCTAACGCTGCAGTATATTGCCTATGCGGTGGCATGTGTGTGTTTCAGGTGGCATTCAAACGCCCGACAATCGGGTTTTGACTTTTTTCGGATTTTTGCCCGTTGTTCGACGGTTTTGTAAACCAGCGATAACTCATTCTCAGATATCGGAATTGAGTCCCGCTGGCTTCTAACGCTGTTTATTACTTACGCGGTGCTATATGTGTCTTTACGTGTTATTCGGACGGCCGAGGCAGATTTTGACCTCTTTTTTGCTTTTTTACCTAATCGCTCATGTAGTTTTACAAAGCGGGCGATAACTCGGTCTCCGATGTTCGAATCGAGTCCCGTCTGCTCTAACGCTGTAGATATTTCTACGCGGTGCTATGTGTGTTTATGGTCATCTTGGACGGCCGATGCAAGTTTTGACCTCTTTTTTCGCTTTTTGCCTAAGTTGTTGGGTAGTTTTGCAAAGTGGGCGATAACCTCGCCTCTCAGATGTCTGAATCGAGTCCCGTTAGTTCTAACGCTGCAGATATTGCCCACGCGGTTATATGTGTGTAATCTTGACTACCGATGCGGGTTTTGACCTCTTTTTTTCTGGCTTTTTGTTTAAGTTTTGGCGTAGTTTTGTAAACTGGCGATAACTCCTGGCCTCAGATGTCACAATCGAGTCCCGCTGCTTATAACGCTGTGGTTCATTACTTCCACGCAGGTTACATGCGTGTTACAGGTCATTCAGCGGCCTATGCGGGTTTTGACCTCTTTTTCGCTTTTTTTCCTGTTGTTGGCAAGTTTTGCAAACCAGGCGATTACTTGGTCTCCATATATCTGAATTGAGTCCCATCGGGCTTTTAACGCGTATATTGCGGTGCATATGTGTGTTTCATGTGGAATTGAATCACCGATCCAGTGTTTTGACCTCTTTTTCGCTTTTTGCTCAAGTTGTCATGCGTAGTTTTGCAAATTGAAGCGATAACTCTGGCCTCCGCTTATCGTAATCGAGTCCCATCATTCTAACGCTGTTCTATTACCCACGCGGTACTATGTGTGTGTTTACGTGTCATTCGAATCCGGCCTGATGCGGGTTTTGACCTCTTTTTTGGCTTTTTGCCTAAATGTGGCGTAGTTTTGCAAACCAGCGATAACTCCCATTCCAGATGTCGGAATCGAGTCCCGCGGGCCTAACGCTGTCATCTATTACCTACGCAGTATTATGCGTGGTTTGCGGTCATTCGGACGACCGATGCGAAGTTTTGACTTTTTCGCTTTTTTGCCCAAGTCTTGGCGTAGTTTTAAAATCTGGCGATAACTTGGTCTCCGTGATGTCTAAATTGAGTCCGGCCATTTCTAACGCTGTATATTACCTTTTCATGGCAGGTCAGTCATGTGTGTCATTCAGACGCCTCCTGATGCGGGTTTTGACCTCTTTTTTTTTTTGCTCAAGTTCATGAAGTTTTGTAACCGGGAGATAACTCGATTCCATATGCTAATCGAGTCCCGCTGGGCTTCTAACGCTGTAGAGTATTGCTCACGCGTGGCATTATGTCTAGTGCGTGTTTGGCGGTCATTTGACCGCTGATGCGGTTTTGACCTCTTTTTGGCTTTTTGCCTAATGCTGGCGAAGTTTTACAAAGTGGGCGATAATTCTGGCCTCCGTGATGTTGGAATCGAGTCCCGCTGGCTTCTAACGCGCAGTATATTGCCTATGCGGTATATGTGTGTTTATAGGTATTCAAACGCCTCGACACGGGTTTTGACGCTCTTTTTCGGCTTTTTACCTGTTGTCGACGGTTTTTGTAAACCAGCGATAACTCGGCTCAGATATCGGAATCGAGTCCCGCCGCTTCTAACGTTGTTCATTACCCACGCGGTGCTATGTGTGTCTTTACGTGTTATTCTGACTACCGATACAGATTTTGACCTCTTTTTCTGGCTTTTTTGCTCGCTCGTCATGAAGTTTTACAAAGCGGGCGATAACTCTATTCTCAGATGTTTGAATCGAGTCCCGTCCGCTCTAACATCGTAGTATATTTCCTATGCGGTGCTATGTGTGTATTTTGCAGGTCATTGGACTACCGATGTAAGTTTTGACCTTTTTTCGCTTTTTGCATAAGTGTTCATGAAGTTTTTTAAAGTTGGGCGATAACTCCTGGCTCGTATGTCTGGAATCGAGTCCCGTTAGATCTAACGCGCAGATATTGGTTTCCACGAGCTATGTGTGTGTAATTCGACTACCGATGCGGGTTTTGACCTCTCTTTTCGCTTTTTGCCTAAGTTTTGGCGAAGTTTTGCAACCGGCGATAACTCTTGGTCTCCAGATGTCACAATCGAGTCCCGTTAGTTATAACGCTGCAGTATATTACCCACGCAGCGTTATGTGGCGTGTATGCGGTCATTCGACTACCGATGCGGGTTTTGACCTTTTTTCGACTTTTGCCTAAGTTATTGCAAGTTTTGTAAACCTGGCGATAACTCTGCCTCCAGACGTCGGAATCGAGTCCCATTAATTCTAACGCTGTGGTTTATTACCTACGCGGGTGTTATGTGTGTGTTTCATGTCATTCGAACGACCGATGCGTGTGTTTTGACCTCTTTTTCGGCTTTTTGCCCAAGTTGTCGGGCGTAGTTTTGCAATTAGCGATAACTCGATCTCCGCTTATCGAATCGAAGTCCCGCTGGCTTCTAACGCTGCGGTTCATTACCCACGCGGCATATGTGTGTGTTTCGCGTGTCATTTGAACCACCGGCGCGGGTTTTGACCTCTTTTTTCGCTTTTTGCCTAAATGTTGGCGTAGTTTTACAACCAGCGATAACTCGGCCCGATGTCGAATCGAAGTCTCGCTGGGCTTCTAACGCAGGTCAATTACCCACGCAGTATTGGCGCGGTTTCATGGTCATTCTGATGACCGATGCGAAGTTTTGACCTCTTTTTTCGCTTTTTTGCCCAAGTCTTCATGAAGTTTTGCAACCTGGCGATAACTCTGGCCTCTCCGTGATGTCGTAAATTGAGTCCGGGCCATTTCTAACACGTATCTTACCTTACGCGGTGGTCAGATGCATGTCATTCAGACAAATTGACGCGGGTTTTGACCTCTTTTTCGCTTTTTGCCTTGGTGTTGTAAGTTTTGTAAACCTGGAGAAAACTCGATCTCCAGATGTCTGAATCGAGTCCCGTCGGGCTTCTAACGCTATGGTTCATTACCCACGCATATATGTCTATAGGTGATTTGGCGCGGTCATTTGGACGACCGATGCGTGTTTTGACCTCTTTTTTGCAGATTTTGCTCTAAGTGTTGGCGTAGTTTTGCAAACCGGAGATAACTTTTGGCCTCCGTATGCCCGGAATCGAGTCCCGCTGGGCTTAACGCTAGCGTTGAATCATTACATCTAACGCGGTGCTATGTGTGTGTTTACGTGGTCATTGGACCGCCCGATGTGTTTTGACATCTTTTTTCGCATTTTGCTGTTGTCATGACGAAGTTTTGCAAACCAGGAGATAACTCTGGCCTCCGTGATATCTGAATCGAGTCCCGCTGGCTTCTAACGCTGTTTATTATTTCCACGCGGTGCTATGTGTGTCTTTACATGTTATTCTGGACGACCGAGGCAGATTTTGACCTCTTTTTTCGGATTTTTACCTAACTGGTCATGAAGTTTTACAAAGCGGGCGATAACTCTGCCTCCGTGATGTCTGAATCGAGTCCCGGCTCGTTTCTAACGCTGTATATATTTCTACGCGGTGCTATGTGTGTTTGCGTCAGGTCATCTGGACTTCCACCGATGTAAGTTTTGACCTCTTTTTCGCTTTTTGCCCAAGTGTTGGCGGTAGTTTTGCAAAGTGGGCGATAACTTGCATATTCTCCGTATGTTCTAATCAAGTCTCGCTTTTGTTTTAACGCTGTAGATATTGCTTTACGATGGCATATGTGTGTAATCTTGACTACCGATGCGGGTTTTTGACCTCTTTTTTCGCTTTTTGCCTAAGTTTTTGCGTAGTTTTGCAACCTGGCGATAACTCTGGCCTCCGTGATGTCACAATCGAGTCCCGCCGCTTATAACGCTGTCTATTACTTCCACGCAGTTATACGTATGTTTCATGGTCATTCAAAGCGCCTATGCGCGGGTTTTGACCTCTTTTTCGCTTTTTTTCCTAAGTGTTGGCAAGTTTTACATAAACCAGGCCATAACTCGCCCATATGCTCGGAATCGAGTCCCATCGCTTTAACGCTGTATATATGCGTGGTCATTCTGACTTGACCGATGCAGTTCAGACTCTTTTTCTTTTACTTAAGTTGTTGGCGAAGTTTTGCAACCAGGGCGATAACTCGCTCTCCGTGATGTTGGTATCGAGTCCCGGCGGGCTTTAACATGTAGATATTGCTTCACGGCATATGTATGATTATGTTGTCATTTGACCTCCGATGCAAGTATTAACCTATTTTTCTGGCTTTTTTCCCCTAAGTGTTGGGAGTTTTGCAAAGTGGGCGATAACTCGCCTCCAGATGTCGTAAATCGAAGTCCCGCTGGCTTTTAACGCTGCATATTGCCTACGTTAGCATGTATGTGTGTTTGCTTCATTATCTGGACGACCGACATGTGTTTTGACCTCTTTTTCGCTTTTTGCCTAAATTTTGGCGAAGTTTTGCAAAGTGGAGATAAGTCGGCTCCTCGTATGTCTAATCGAAGTCCCGTCAACAGAATGCGATATTGGCTACATGGTTATTTAGCAGTTTTATGGTCATCTGACCATTGATGCAGTGTTTTGACATCTTTTTCGCTTTTTGCCTAACTGTCATGTAGTTTTGCAAATTAGGCGATAACTCTGGCTCCGCTTATCTAATAGAGTCCCGTTAGTTCTAACGCTCGTTTATTACCTACGCATACATGTGGCGTGTTTCAGGTTTCATTCAGATTACCGATGATGTCGGTTTTGACCTTTCTTTTTCGCTTTTTTTGCCTATGTGGTCGGGCGTAGTTTTGCAACCAGGCTATAACTCTTGGCTCAGATATCTGGAATCGAGTCCCGGCCAATTCTAACGCTGTCTATTACCCACGCTGATGCTATGTGTGTGTTCATGGTCATTCGACGACCGATGCGGGTTTTGACCTCTTTTTTAGCTTTTTTGCCTAAGTTGTCATGAAGTTTTTGCAAAGTGGGCGATAACTCTGTCTTCAGATGTTTGAATCGAGTCCCATCTGCTCTAACGCTGTAGATATTTCCTACGCTGATGCTATGTGTGTATTTATGTCATCTTGATTTACCGATGTAAGTTTTGACCTCTTTTTTCGCTTTTTTGCCCAAGTCTTCGTATAGTTTTGCAACCTGGGCGATAACTCACTTTCAGATGTCTGGAATTGAGTCCACTCATTTCTAACGCTGTATATTACCCACGCAGTACTTTATGTATGTCATTTAGACTACCGATGCGGTTTTGAATTCTCTTTTTCGCTTTTTTGCCTAAGTCATGGCGAAGTTTTGTAACCGGGAGATAACTTTGGCTCCAGATGTTTGGAATCGAAGTCCCGGCTCATTTAACGCTGTGGTTCATTACTTCCACGCAGCTATGTATGCGTGTTTATGGTCATTCTGATGGGTCACGCGGTGTTTTTGACCTTTTTTTCGCATTTTGCCCAAGTTGTTTGGCGAAGTTTTGTAACCGGGAGATAACTCTTGCCTCAGATGTCTAATCGAGTCCCGCCATTTAACGCTGTCTATTACTTCCACGCGTGCTATGTGTGTGTTTACGTGTCATTCGAATCACTGGCGCAGTGTTTTGACATCTTTTTTCGCTTTTTTGCCTAATCTGCTCATGAAGTTTTACAAAGTGGGCGATAACTCTGCTTCCAGATGTTGAATCGAGTCCCGCTGGCCTCTAACGCTGTATATTGCCTACGCGTATATGTGTGTTTACGGCATTCAAACGCTTCGAGACGGGTTTTGACGCCTTTTTCGCTTTTTTGGCCGTTGTCGACGCGTTTTTGCAAACCAGCGATAACTCTGCCTCTATATATCGAATCGAGTCCCGCCGCTTTTACGCGCGGTTCATTACCCACGTGGTGCTATGTGTCTTTACGTGTTATTCTGGACTTCACCGATGCGTATTTTGACCTCTTTTTCGATTTTTTTTGCTTAACTGGCTGGCGTAGTTTTTAAAGCGGCGATAACTCTGGCCTCCGTGATGCTCTGAATCGAAGTCTTGTCCGCTCTAACGCTGGGTAGATATTTCCCACGCTTGCTATATGTGTATTTCAGTGTCATCTTGACTACCGATGTAAGTTTTGACCTCTTTTTCGCTTTTTTTTGCTTGTGTCATGAAGTTTTATTAAAGTGGGCGATAACTCTTCTCAGATGTCTGAATCGAGTCCCGTTAGTTCTAAAGCATGTATATTGCCTACGCGAGCTACATGTGTGTAGTTCTTGACTACCGATGTCGGTTTTGACCTCTTTTTCTGCTTTTTGCCTAAGTTTTGCTAGTTTTGCAAACCATGCGATAATCCCTCTGCCTCCAGATGTCACAATTGAGTCCCGCTGGCTTATAACGCTGTGGTTCATTACCCACGCAGTTAGCATGTATGTTGTTTGCGGTCATTCAAAGCGGCGATGCGGGTTTTGACCTCTTTTTTTGGCTTTTTTCCTGGTTGTCGGGCAATCTTTGCAAACCAGGCGATAACTCTGGCCTCCGTGATGTCTAATTGATTCCCATCGCTTTTTAACGCATGTATATTGCCTATGTGGTGCTATGTGCGTGTTTGCGTGGAATTGAACTACCGATCCGTGTTTTGACCTCTTTTTCGCTTTTTGCCTAAGTTGTCATGTAGTTCAAATTAGCGATAACCTCGGCCTCCGCTTATCTGAATCGAGTCCCGCTGGCCTAACGTTGTTCATTACTTCCACGCGGTGCATATGTGTGTTTATGCGGTCATTCAATCCACCGATGCGGGTTTTGACCTCTTTTTCGCTTTTTTGCCTAAATGTTCATGCGTAGTTTTACAACCAGCGATAACTCTCATTCAGATGTCGTAGAATCGAGTCTCGCTGCTTCTAACGCGGTCAATTACTCACGCGGTACTATGCGTGTTCATGCGTCATCTCGGACGACCGATGCGAAGTTTTGACCTTTTTTTGGCTTTTTTGCCTTGTTGTCGGCGAAGTTTTGCAAACCAGCGATAACCCTGGCCTCCTTGGCGTCAGACGAGTCCCGCTGGCTTCTAACGCGGTTCATTACCCACGCAGTTATGCGCGTAGTATGCGGTCATTCGACGGGTACCGATGCGGGTTTTGACCTCTTTTTCCGCTTTTTGCCAAGTTGGCGGCAAGTTTTGCAAACCGGCGCGATAACTCTGCCTCCATATGTCGGAATTGAGTCCCGCTAATTCTAACGCTGTTCATTACCCACGCGGTGCTATGTGCGTGTTTATGCGGTCATTCGAACGACCGATGCGGTGTTTTGACCTTTTTTCGCTTTTTTGCCCAAGTGTTGGCGAAGTTTTGCAATTAGGCGATAACTCTTGGCCTCCGCTTATCTGGAATCGAGTCCCCGCCGGGCTTCTAACGCATGTTCATTACCCACGCTGTGCTATGTGTGTGTTTCATGGTCATTTGAACCACCGATGCGAAGTTTTGACCTCTTTTTTCGATTTTTGCTTAAATGTCATGTAGTTTTACAACCAGCGATAACTCGCCTCCGATGTGTCGAATCGAAGTCTCGCTGGCCGCTTCTAACGCGCGGTCAATTACCTATTGGCGCGGTACTATGCGTGTTTTACAGGTCATTCGGATTAGCTGATGCGAAGTTTTGACCTCTCTTTTTCGCTTTTTGCCCAAGTCTTCGAAGTTTTGTAAACCTGGCGATAACTCCTGGCTCCGTGATGTCGTAAATTGAGTCCGCCATTTCTAACGCTGCAGATATTATTCCACGCTGATGTCGTGGTGCATGTCATTCAGACAAATTGATGCGGTTTTGACCTCTTTTTTCGCTTTTTGCCTAAGTGTTGTCATGTAGTTTTGTAAACCGGGAGATAACTTTGCCTCAGATGTTTGAATCGAGTCCCGCCGCTTCTAACGCGGTGTCTATTACTTCACGCAGCATATATGTGCGTGTTCATGCGGTCATTCGGACTTTACCGATGTGTGTTTTGACTCTTTTTTCTAAGATTTTGCCTAAGTTGTTGGCGAAGTTTTGCAACCGGGAGATAACTCGCCTCCGTGATGTCGAATCGAGTCCCGTTAGTTCTAACGCTGTGTTCATTACCTCACGCGGTGCTATGTGTGTTTACGGTCATCTGACCGCCATGCAGTGTTTTGACATCTTTTTTCGCTTTTTGCCTTAACTCGTCATGAAGTTTTACAAAGTGGTGATAACTCTGGCCTCCGATGTCGAATCGAGTCCCGCTGGCTTCTAACGCTGCAGATATTGCATTTATGCGGTGCGGCAGTGTGTTTGTGTGGTATTCAAACGCCCGACACGGGTTTTGACCTCTTTTTCGGATTTTTGCCTAAGTGTTGACGGTTTTTGCAACCAGGCGATAACTCCTGGCCTCCAGATATCTAATCGAGTCCCGCCATTTCTAACGCTGCGGTTTATTACCTACGGTGGTATGTGGTGTCTTTACATGTTATTCTGACGCACCGAGGCAGATTTTGACCTCTTTTTCGGATTTTTACCTAATCGTCATGAAGTTTTACAAAAGTGGGCGATAACTCGGCCTCAGAGATGTTTAATCGAGTCCCGTCTGCTCTAACGCTGTAGATATTTCTACGCTGGGCATATGTGTGTGTTTCATGGTCATTCACTGACTACCGATGCAAGTTTTGACCTCTTTTTCGGTTTTTGCCTAAGTGTTGGCGAAGTTTTGCAAAGTAATATAACTCTGGTCTCCTCAGATGTCGGAATCGAGTCCCGTTAGTTCTAACGCGCAGATAATGCCCACGCGGTGCGCATGGTGTGTAATCTTGACTACCGATGCGCGGTTTTTTGACCTCTTTTTAGGCTTTTTGTTTAAGTTTTGGCGAAGTTTTGCAAACTGGCGATAACTCGGCCTCAGATGTCACAATCGAGTCCCGTTAGTTATAACTCGTGGTTCATTACCCACGCAGTATATGCGTGCGGTATGCGGTCATTCTTCATTTTACCGATGCGGGTTTTGACTCTTTTTCGACTTTTTTGCTCTAAGTTGTCGGGTAAGTTTTGTAAACCGGCGATAACTCGGGCTCCAGACGTTTGAATCGAGTCCCATTAATTTAACGGTTCATTACTTCCACGCGGTGTATGTATGCGTGTTTGCGGTCATTCGAACGACCGATGCGGTGTTTTGACCTCTTTTCGGCTTTTTGCCTAAGTTGTTGTAGTTTTGCAATTAGCGATAACTCTGGCCTCCGCTTATCTAATCGAGTCCCCGCTGGGCTCTAACGCTGTGGTTCATTACTTCCACGCGGCTATGTGTGTGTTCATGGTCATTCGAATCCACCGACGCGGGTTTTGACCTCTTTTTTCGCTTTTTTGCCTAAATGTTGGCGAAGTTTTACAACCAGCGATAACTCTACTCCAGATGTCGAATCGAGTCTCGCTGGGCTTCTAACGCTGTCAATTACTTCCACGCAGATTAAGTGCGTGTTTCGTGGTGTCATTCGGATGACCGATGCGAAGTTTTGACCTCTTTTTCGCTTTTTTGCCCAAGTCTTGGCGAAGTTTTGCAAACCTGGCGATAACTCTGCCTCCGATGTCGAAATTGAGTCCAAATATTTCTAACATTCGTAGATATTACTTCCACGCGGTCAGATGATGTATTCTCAGACAAATTGATGCGGGTTTTGACCTTTTTTTCGGCTTTTTTGTTTGGTGCGGTAAGTTTTGTAACCGAGAGAAACTCTTTGCCTCAGATGTTTCAATCGAGTCCCCACGGGCTTCTAACGCTGCGGTTCATTACCCACGCAGCATATGCTATGTGCGTGTTTGCGGTCATTCGGACGGCCGATGTGTGTTTTGACCTCTTTTTCTAAGATTTTGCCTAAGTTGTCATGTAGTTTTGTAAACCGGAGATAACTCTTCGGCCTCCAGATGTTTGAATCGAGTCCCGCTGGCTTCTAACGCTGCGGTTCATTACCCACGCGTGCTATGTGTGTTTACGTTGTCATTCGGACCGCCGATGCGTGTTTTGACATCTTTTTTTGACTTTTGCCTAACCGTCATGCAGTTTTATAAAGTGGGTGATAACTCTGCCTCCGTGATGTTCTGGAATCGAGTCCCTTCCGGCTTCTAACGCTGTATATTGCCTTATGCGGTGCATATGTGTGTGTTTCAGGTGGTATTCAAACGCCTCGACACGGGTTTTGACCTCTTTTTCTGATTTTTGCCTGTTGTCGACGGTTTTTGCAACCAGCGATAACTTGGCCTCCAGATATCTAATTGAGTCCCGGCTGGCCTAACGCTGTGTTTATTACCTACACTGCTATGTGTGTCTTTACATGTTATTCTTGACGGCCGAGGCGATTTTTGACCTCTTTTTCTGATTTTTACCTAATCTGTCATGTAGTTTTATTAAAGCGGGCGATAACTCTGGTCTCCGTAGATGTCGAATCGAGTCCCGTCTGCTCTAACGCTGCAGATATTTCCTCACGCTGGTGCTATGTGTGTGTTTCATGTGGTCATCTTGGACGCACCGATGCAAGTTTTGACCTCTTTTTCGCTTTTTTGCCTAAGTGTTGGCGTAGAAGTTTTGCAAAGTGGGCGATAACTCTATCTCCAGATGTCTGAATCAAGTCTCGCTTTGTTCTAACGCATGTATATTGCCCACGTGAAAGCTATATGGTGTGTAATCTTGACTACCGATGTGGGTTTTGACCTCTTTTTCGCTTTTTGCCTAAGTTTTGGCGTAGTTTTGTAACCTGGCGATAACCTTGGCCTCCCAGATGTCACAATCGAGTCCCGCCATTATAACGCTGTTCATTACCCACGCAGTTATACGTATGGTTTGCGTGTCATTCAAGCGGCTTACGCGGGTTTTGACTCTTTTTTCGCTTTTTTTCCTATGTTGTTGTTAAGTTTTGCAAACCAGGCCATAACTCGCCTCCATATGTCGAATTGAGTCCCATCGCTTTTAACGCTGTATATGCGGTCATTCGGACTTACCGATGCGGGTTCAGACTCTTTTTCGGCTTTTTGCCTAAGTGTCATGAGTAGTTTTGCAAACCAGGCGATAACTCGCTTCTCCGTGATGTTGGTATCGAGTCCCGCCGCTTTAATATAGATATTGCCCACGCTGCGCTATATAAGCGATTTATGCGGTCATTTGGACCTCCGATGCAAGTATTAACCTATTTTTTCGCTTTTTCCCTAAGTTGTTGGGAGTTTTGCAAAGTGGGCGATAACTCAGCCTCCGTGATGTCAAATCGAGTCCCGCTGGCTTTTAACGCTGTGTATATTGCCTTTTACGTTAGTTATGTGTGTTTTTGTCATTATCGGACGACCGACATGTGTTTTGACCTCTTTTTCGCTTTTTTGCCTAAATTTTCATGAAGTTTTGCAAAGTGGAGATAAGTCGCCTCCGATGTCGAATCGAGTCCCACACCAGAATGCGTAGATATTACACGCTGGTGGTTATTTGTGTTTTTACAGGTCATTCTGACCGCCGATGTGTTTTGACATCTTTTTCGCTTTTTTGCCTTAACTGTCATGTAGTTTTGTAAATTAGGCGATAACTCTATTCTCCGCTTATCTAATAGAGTCCCACATTTCTAACGCCTGTTTATTATTACCCACGCATATGTGCGTGTTTATGCGTTTATTGATTTTACTGGCGTCGGTTTTGACCTCTTTTTCGGCTTTTTTGCCTATGTGTTGGCGAAGTTTTGTAACCAGGCCATAACTTTGCCTCCGTGATATCTGGAATCGAGTCCCGTTAATTCTAACGCTGCGGTCTATTACCCACGCCGAATCTATGTGTGTGTGTTCATGGTCATTTGACGACCAATGCGGGTTTTGACCTCTTTTTTAGCTTTTTTGCCCGTTGTTTGTCATGTAGTTTTGCAAAGTGGGCGATAACTCTCATTTTCAGATGTCGGAATCGAGTCCCGTCTGCTCTAACGCTGTAGTATATTTCCTACGCTGATGCTATGTGTGTATTTATGGTCATCTTGATTTACTGATGTAAGTTTTGACCTCTTTTTCGCTTTTTTGCCCAAGTCTTCATGAAGTTTTGTAACCTGGCGATAACTCTCTTTCAGATGTCTGAATTGAGTCCACTATTTCTAACGCAGTAGATATTATTTTACGCTGGTCAGATGTGATGTCATTTAGACTACTGACAATGGTTTTGACCTCTTTTTCGCTTTTTTTTTGCCTAAGTGTCATGAAGTTTTGTAAACTGGAGATAACTCTGGCTCAGATGTTCTAATCGAGTCCCGGCTTCTAACGCTGCGGTTCATTACTCACGCAAAGGTTATGTGCGTGTTACAGGTCATCTTGACTCACCGATGTGTGTTTTGACCTCTTTTTTCAAGATTTTGCCTAAGTTGTCGGCGTAGTTTTGCAACCGGGAGATAACTTTGCCTCTCGTGATGTCGGAATCGAGTCCCGCCGCTTCTAACGCGCTGTCTATTACTTCCACGCTGGCATATGTGTGTTTACGTTGTTATTCCGGACCGCCGGCGTGTGTTTTGACATCTTTTTTCGCTTTTTGCCTAACTGCTGGCGAAGTAGTTTTAAAGTGGATGATAACTCGGCCTCAGTATGTTGAATCGAGTCCCGCCGCCTAACGCGCGTATATTGCCTACGCGGTATATGTGTGTGTTTACGCAGCATTCAAACGCCTCGACACGGGTTTTGACGCCTTTTTTCGCTTTTTTGCCTGCGTTGTCGACGGTTTTTGCAACCAGCGATAACTCTGGCCTCTATATATCTGGAATCGAGTCCCGCGCTTTTAACGCGGTTCTATTACCCACGTGGTGCTATGTGTGTCTTTACGTGTTATTCTGGACTACCGATGCAGTATTTTGACCTCTTTTTTCGACTTTTTGCCTTAACTGCTTGGCGTAGTTTTACAAAGCGGCGATAACTCCTCGGTCTCAGATGTTTAATCGAGTCTTGTCCGCTCTAACGCTGGTAGATATTTCTACACGCTGTTATGTGTGTATTCGTGGTCATCTTGACTTCACCGATGCAAGTTTTGACCTCTTTTTTCTCGCTTTTTGCTTAAGTTGTCATGTAGTTTTATTAAAGTGGGCGTATAACTCTATTCTCGTGATGTCTAATCGAGTCCCGTTAGTTCTAAAGCATGTATATTGTTTACGCGGGAGCTACGTGCAGGTGTAGTCTGACTACCGATGTCGGTTTTGACCTCTTTTTTCGCTTTTTGCCTAAGTTTCATGTAGTTTTGTAAACTATGCGATAACCCTGGCCTCAGATGTCACAATCGAGTCCCGCTGCTTATAACGCTGTTCATTACTTCCACGCAGTTGCATATGTGTGTGTTTCATGGTCATTCAAAGCGGCGATGCGTTTTGACCTCTTTTTTGGCTTTTTTCCAAGTTGTTGGTAATCTTTGCAAACCAAAGCGATAACTCTGCCTCCGTATGTCTAATTGATTCCCACCGCTTTAACGCACGTATATTGCCTATGTGGTGCTATGTGCGTGGTTCATGTGGAATTCGAATCCACCGATCCTGTGTTTTGACCTCTTTCGCGCTTTTTTGCCAAGTTGTCATGTAGTTTTGCAATTAGCGATAACTCCTGGCTCCGCTTATCTAATCGAGTCCCCGCCGCTTCTAACGCTGTTCATTACCCACGCGGCATATATGTGTGTTTGCGTGGTCATTCAACCAACCGATGCGGGTTTTGACCTCTTTTTCGCTTTTTGCCTAAATGTCATGAAGTTTTACAACCAGCGATAACTCTCGCCTCCGTGATGTCGTAGAATCGAAGTCTCGCGGGCCTAACGCTGCGGTCAATTACCCACGCGCGGTATTAAGTGCGTGTTTTTGCGGTCATTCTTGGACGACCGATGCGTAGTTTTGACCTCTTTTTGGCTTTTGCCTAAGTTGTCATGTAGTTTTGCAAACCAGCGATAACTCTGGCCTCCTTATGCTTCAGACGAGTCCCCGCTGGCTTCTAACGCTGTCTATTACCCACGCAGCATATATATGTATGTATGCGGTCATTCAGACGCACCGATGCGGGTTTTGACCTCTTTTTTCCGCTTTTTGCCTAAGTGGTTGGCAAGTTTTGCAAACCGGGCGATAACTCTGGCTCTCAGATGTTCAATTGAGTCCCGCCAATTCTAACGCTGTGGTTCTATTACTTCCACGCGGTGTTACATGCGTGTGTTCATGGTCATTCGAACGACCGATGCGGTGTTTTGACCTCTTTTTCGCTTTTTGCCTAAGTGTTGGCGAAGTTTTGCAAATTAGGCGATAACTCTGGCCTCCGCTTATCTAATCGAGTCCCGCCGGGCTCTAACGATGTTCATTACCTTCCACGCGGTGCTATGTGTGTGTTCATGTGGTCATTTGAACCACCGGCGCGAAGTTTTGACCTCTTTTTCTGATTTTTGCCTAAATGTTGGCATGAAGTTTTACAAACCAGCGATAACCCCATTCAGATGTCGGAATCGAAGTCTCGCTGGCCTAACGCTGTGGTCAATTACCTATGCGGTACTAATGCGTGGTTTCATGGTCATTCGGACGACCGATGCGAAGTTTTGACCTCTTTTTCGCTTTTTGCCCAAGTCTTGGCGAAGTTTTGTAAACCTGGCGATAACTTTGTCTCCAGATGTCGTAAATTGAGTCCACCATTTCTAACGTAGTATATTACTTCCACGCTGATGTCAGATGATGTTATTCAGACAAATTGATGCGGGTTTTGACCTTTTTTTTCGCTTTTTGCCATTTAAGTGTCATGGTAGTTTTGTAAACCGGAGATAACTTGGCTCCGATGTTGGAATCGAGTCCCGCTGGCTTCTAACGCTGTGGTTTATTACCCACGCAAAGCATGTATGCGTGTTTATGGTGGTCATTCTGGACGGGCCGATGTGTGTTTTGACCTCTTTTTTCAGATTTTGCCTAAGTTGTCGGGCGAAGTTTTGCAACCGGGAGATAACTCTGGCTCTCCGTATGTCTGAATCGAGTCCCGCTGGCTCTAACGCTGTTCATTACCCACGCGGTGCTATGTGTGTGTTTACGTTGTCATTCTGACCACCGACGTGTGTTTTGACATCTTTTTTGGCTTTTTTCCTAACTGTCATGAAGTTTTACAAAGTGGGTGATAACTCTGGCCTCCGATGTCGAATTGAGTACGCTCGGGCCTAACGCGCAGATATTGCCTATGCGGTGCATATGTGTATGTTTGTGTGGTATTCAAACGCCTCGACACTGGTTTTGAATTCTTTTTTCAATTTTTGCCTAAGTGTTAATCCGGGTTTTTGTAAACCAGCGATAACTTTGCCTCAGATATTTAATTGAGTCCCGCTGGCTCTAACGGTGTTTATTACTTCACGTGCTATGTGTGTCTTTACGTGTTATTCGGACGGCCGAGGCAGATTTTGACCTCTTTTTTCGCTTTTTTACCTAACTGTTGTCATGAAGTTTTATAAAGTTGGCGATAACTCGGCTATTCTCAGATGTCGGAATCGAGTCCCGTCTGTTCTAATGCGCGTAGATATTTCCCACGCGATGCTATGTGTGTGTTCATGCGTGTCATTCTGGACTTACCGATGTAAGTTTTGAGCTCTTTTTTTTCGCTTTTTGCCTAAGTCATGGCGTAGTTTTTCAAAGTGGGCGATAACTCTGGCCTCCGTGATGTTTGAATCGAGTCCCGTTAGTTCTAACGCGCAGATAATGCCCACGCGGTGCTATGGTGTGTAATCTGGACTACCGATGCGGGTTTTGACCTCTTTTTCAATTTTTTGCCTAAGTTTTTCATGTAGTTTTGTAAACCGTAGGATAACTCTGGCCTCTCAGATGTCACAATCGAGTCCCGTCGCTTATAATAATGGTCTATTACTTCCACGCAGATACGCGGCGTGTTTCATAAGGTCATTCAAAGTGCCTACGCGGGTTTTGACCTCTTTTTTCGCTTTTTGCCTAAGTTGTCATGTAGTTTTGCAAATTAGCGATAACTCTATCTCCGCTTATCGAATCGAGTCCCGCTGGGCTTCTAACGCTGTTCTATTACCTCACGCGGTATATATATGTGTGTTTACAGAGTCATTCGAACCGCCGGCGCGGTTTTGACCTCTTTTTCGCTTTTTGCCTAAATGTCATGTAGTTTTGCAAACCAGCGATAACTCTCCTCCGTGATGTCGAATCGAAGTCCCGCTGGCCTAACGCGGTTTCATTACCCACGCGGTACTAAGTGCGCGTTATGCGGTCATTCGGACGACCGATGCGAAGTTTTGACATCTTTTTTCGCTTTTTTGCCCAAGTCATGGCGTAGTTTTTGTAACCTGGCGATAACTCTGGCCTCCGATGTTTAATTGAGTCCACCATTTCTAACGCTAGATATTACCTTTCATGGCAGGTCAGATGTGGTTATTCAGACTACCGATGCGGGTTTTGACCTCTTTTTCGACTTTTTTGCCTAAGTGTTGGTAAGTTTTGTAAACCTGGCGATAACTCTGTCTCCAGATGTTTGAATTCCGTCCCGTCATTCTAACGCTTGTTCATTACCCACGCAGAAGTTATATGACGTGTTTCGCGTGTCATTCAGACGACCAATGCAGTGTTTTGACCTCTTTTTTTGAGATTTTGCCTAAGTTGTGGCGAAGTTTTGCAAAGTGAGCGATAACTCGGTCTCCGTGATGTCCGGATCGAGTCCCGCTGGCTTCTAACGCTGATATTGCCTCACGCGGTGCATATGTGTGAGTTTGTGTGTCATTTGACTACCGATGCGCTTTTTGACCTCTTTTTCACTTTTTGCCTAAGTTGTCATGTAGTTTTGTAAATTAGGCTATAACTCTGTCTCCGCTTATCTGAATAGAGTCCCGTTAGTTCTAATCACTGCTCATTACCCACGTGAAGGTTATATGCGTTTATGCTTTCATCTGATTTTACCGATGTCGGTTTTGACCTCTTTTTTCGGCTTTTTGCCTAAGTTTGTCATGTAGTTTTGCAACTAGGCCATATAACTCTGCCTCCAGATATCGGAATCGAGTCCCGCCAATTCTAACGCTATGTTCATTACCCACGCGATGCTATGTGTGTGTTTGCGTGTCATTTGAAGGCCGATGCGGGTTTTGACCTCTTTTTAGCTTTTTTGCCCAAGTTGTCAGTGAGTTTTTAAAGTGGGCGATAACTCGGCCTCCAGATGTCGTAAATAGAGTCTCGCTGGGCTTTTTTAACGCCAGATATATTGTTTACGCAAAGGTTCGTGGTGTGTTTGCTTGTCATTCTGGACGACCGACATGTGTTTTGACCTCTTTTCGCTTTTTGCCTAAATTTTGGCGAAGTTTTGCAAAGTGGGCGATAAGTCGGTCTCCGATGTCTAATCGAGTCCCGTCAACAGAATTGTAGATATTACATGCGGTGCTATTTGTGTTTTTATGGTCATTCGGATGGCCGACGCGGTTTTGACCTCTTTTTCGCTTTTTGCCTACGTTGGCAAGTTTTGCAACCTGGCTATAACTCGGTCTCCGATGTCGTTTTAATCGAGTCCCGTCGCTTCTAACATGTGTTCATTGTTTCACGCGGTGCTATGTGCGTGTTTCGCGGTCATTCGATTTTACCGATGCGGGTTTTGACCTAATCATTGGCGAAGTTTTACAAAGTGGGCGATAACTCTGCCTCCGTGATGTTGGAATCGAGTCCCATCGGGCTTCTAACGTTGTATATTGCCTATGCGGTGCTATGTGTGTGTTTGCGTGGCATTAAAACGCCCGATACGGGTTTTGACGTATTTTTCGGCTTTTTGCCTTAGTGTTTACGGGTTTTTGCAAACTAGGCGATAACTCGGTCTCTATATATCGGAATCGAGTCCTCGGGCTTTTAACGCTGTTCATTACCTACGTGGTGCTATGTTTGTCTTTACGTGTTATTCTGGACTACCGATGCAGATTTTGACCTCTTTTTCGACTTTTTTGCCTAACTCATAGGTAAGTTTTATAAATGGGCGATAACTCTGGTCTCAGATGTTCTGAATCGAGTCTTCATCTCGCTCTAACGCTGCAGATATTTCCCACGCTATGCATGTGTGTGTTTATGGTGTCTTGGACTACCGATGTAAGTTTTGACCTCTTTTTTCGGTAGATATTACAGACGCTGGTACATGTGTGTGTTTTCAGGTGTCGTTTTGACTACGATGTGTGTTTTGAACCTTTTTTTTCGCTTTTACCTAAGTTGTTGAGAGTTTTGCAACCGGGCGATAACTCTATCTCAGATGTCTGAATCGAGTCCCGCTGGGCTTCTAACGCTGTTCATTACCTACGCACGGTGCTATGCAGGTGTTTACGTCATTCTGGACCACGTCGTGTGTTTTGACATCTTTTTTCGCTTTTTGCCTAACTCATGGCGAAGTTTTACAAAGTGGGGCGATAACTCTGGCTCTCAGATGTCGGAATCGAGTCCCGTCGGCTCTAACGCATGTATATTGCCGGCGCGGTGCTATGTGTGTGTTTGCGTGGCATTCAAACGCCCGACACGGGTTTTGACCTCTTTTTCGCTTTTTCGCTAAGTGTTGACGTTGTTTTTGCAAACCAGCGATAACTCTGGGGTCTCTCAGATATCTGGAATCGAGTCCCGTCAGTCTAACGCGGTTCATTACCCACGTTAGTGCTATGTGTGTCTTTATGTGTTATTCGGACTACCGATGCAGATTTTTCTTTTTTCGCTTTTTGCCTAACTCACATGAAGTTTTACAAAACAAGCGATAACTTTGGTCTTTCAGATGTTTGAATCGAGTCCCGTCTGCTCTAACGCTGTAGATATTTTACGCGATGCTATGTGTGGTATTTGCGTGTCATCTGGATTTTACTGATGTAAGTTTTGACCTCTTTTTCGCTTTTTTTGCCCAAGTCTTCATGTAGTTTTGTAACCTGGCGATAACTCCTATCTTCAGATGCCTGAATTGAGTCCACTATTTCTAACGCGTAGATATTACCCACGCGGTCAGATGACATGTCATTCAGACGGCCGATGCGGGGTTTTGACCACTTTTTTCGGCTTTTTTTGCCTAAGTGTTCATGAAGTTTTGCAAACCGAGATAACTCTTGTCTCCGTGATGTCTGGAATCGAGTCCCGTCGCTTCTAACGCGTTGTTCTATTACCCACGCAGGTTATGTGCGGTTTCATGTCATTCTTGACTTACCGATGCAGTGTTTTTGACCTCTTTTTAAGATTTTGCTGTTGTTCATGAAGTTTTGTAAACGGGAGATAACTTTCGGCTCGTATGTTCGGAATCGAGTCCCGCCGCTTCTAACGCTGTGGTTCATTACCCATGCGGCAGCATGTGTGTGTGTTTACGGTCATTCGGACCGCCGTGCGTGTTTTGACATCTTTTTTCGCTTTTTGCCTAACCTGTTCATGTAGTTTTACAAAGTGGACGATAACCTGGCTCGTGATGTTGGAATCGAGTCCCGCCGGCTTCTAACGCTGCAGTATATTGCCTATGCGGTGTTATGTGTGTGTTTACATGGCATTCAAACGCCTCGACACGGGTTTTGACGTTTTTTCGCTTTTTTGCCTAAGTGTTGACGACGTTTTTGCAAACCAGCGATAACTTTGCCTCTATATATCGGAATCGAGTCCCGCCCGCTTTTAACGCTGGTTCTATTACCTACGTGGTGCTATGTGTGTCTTTACGTGTTATCTTGACTACCGATGCGTGATTTTGACCTCTTTTTCGACTTTTTGCCTTAACCTGTTGGCGTAGTTTTATTAAAGCGGGCGATAACTCTTGGCCTCCGATGTTTGAATCCAGTCTTGTCCGTTCTAACGCGTGTATATTTCTAAGCTGCCATATATGTGTATTCATGTCATTTGGACAAATTGATGTAAGTTTTGACCTCTTTTTCTGGCTTTTTGCTTGTTGTCATGAAGTTTTATTAAAGTGGGCGATAACTCGGCTCCGATGTCTGGAATCGAGTCCCGTTAGTTCTAAAGCATGTATATCATTGCCTCACGTGAGCTACGTGTGTGTAATCTGACTACCGATGCGGTTTTTGACCTTTTTTCTCGCTTTTTGCCTAAGTTTTGGCGTAGTTTTACAACCAGGTAATAACTCTGGCCTCCAGATGTCACAATCGAGTCCCGCCGCTTATAACGCTGGTTCATTACCCACGCAGGTCAGGTGCGGTTCATGCGTCATCATTCAGCTACTATGCTGGTTTTGACCTCTTTTTGGCTTTTTTCCTAAGTGTTATGGCAACTTTTGGTAAACCAGGGCGATAACTCGGTCTCCAGATGTCTGAATTGATTCCCATCGCTTTAACGCGTGATATTGCTTATGTGGAAGCATGGCGCGTGTTGCGTGGAATCTGAACTACCGATCCGTGTTTTGACCTCTTTTCGGCTTTTTGCCCAAGGTGTTGTCGAAGTTTTGCAATTAGGCGATAACTCGGTCTCCGCTTATCGGAATCGAGTCCCGCGGGCCTAACGCTGTGGTTCATTACCCACGCTGGCTATGTGTGTGTGTTTGCGGTCATTCGAACCACCGATGCGGGTTTTGACCTCTTTTTGGCTTTTTGCCTAAATGTGGCGAAGTTTTACAACCAGCGATAACTCGCCCGTGATGTCGAATCGAGTCTCGTCTGGCTTCTAACGCTGCGGTCAATTGCTCACGCGGTACTAAGTGCGTGTTTCGGCGGTCATTCTGGACGACCGATGCGAAGTTTTTGACTCTTTTTGGCTTTTTGCCTTGTTGTTGGCGTAGTTTTGCAACCAGCGATAACTCGATCTCCTTATGCTTCAGATCGAGTCCCCGCTTCTAACGCTGCAGGTCTATTACCCACGCTGCGGTCTATTACCCACGCCAGACTAAGCGCGGTTTTGCGTGTCATCTCGGACTACCGATGCAAGTTTTGACCACTTTTTCGGGCTTTTTGCCCAAGTCTTGGCGAAGTTTTGTAACCCTGGCGATAACTCCTGGTCTTCAGATGTTGGAATTGAGTCCAACCATTTCTAACGTGATGATATTACCTACGCGGTGTGTCAGATGATGTCATTTAGACTAATTGATGCGGTTTTTGACCTCTTTTTCTGCTTTTTGCCTAAGTTGTCATGTAGTTTTGCAAACCGGGAGATAACTCTTGGTCTCCAGATGCCGGAATCGAGTCCCCGCGGGCTCTAACGCGGTTCATTACCCACGCAGCATGTATATGCGTGTTTCATGCGGTCATTCGGACTTCGGCCGATGTGTGTTTTGACCTCTTTTTCAAGATTTTGCGGCAAGTTGTGGCGTAGTTTTACAAACCGGAGATAACTCGGTCTCGTGATGTCGTAATCGAGTCCCGCCGGGCTTCTAACGCTGGTTCATTACTTCCACGCGGTGCTATGTGTGTTTACGTTGTCATTCGGACCGCCGATGCAAGTTTTGACATCTTTTTTCGCTTTTTTGCTAATAACTCGTCATGAAGTTTTACAAAGTGGGCGATAACTCTGCTTCCGTGATGTTGAATCGAGTCCCGCCGGGCTTCTAACGCTGTATATATCGCTTTATGCGGTATATGTGTGTTTGCGCGTGGCATTCAAACGCCTGACACGGTTTTGACGCCTTTTTCGCTTTTTGCCTGGCTTAAGTTTCGGGTTTTTTGCAACCAGCGATAACTCTCGCCTCTATATATCTGAATCGAGTCCCGCCGGGCTTTAACGCTGCGGTCTATTACCTACGTGGTGCTATGTGTGTCTTTACGTGTTATTCGGACTACCGATGTAGATTTTGACCCTTTTTCGACTTTTTGCCTAACTGCTGGGCGAAGTTTTATTAAAGCTGGCGATAACTTTGGCCTCCGATGTCGGAATCGAAGTCTTGTCCGCTCTAACGCTGCAGATATTTCCTAAGTTGCATATGTGTGTATTGCATGTCATTCTGACAAATTGATGCAAGTTTTGACCTCTTTTTCTGCTTTTTGCTTGTTGTTGGCGAAGTTTTACAAAGTGGGCTTATAACTCTGGCCTCTCCGTATGTGGAATCGAGTCCCGTTAGTTCTAAAGCATGTATATTGCCCACGCGGAGCTATGTGTGTGTAATCTTGACTACCGATGCGGGTTTTTGACCTTTTTTCGGCTTTTTTTGCCTAAGTTTTGGCGTAGTTTTGTAACCAGCGATAACTCTGGCCTCCGTGATGTCACAATCGAGTCCCGCCGCTTATAACGCTGGTTCATTACCCACGCAAGGTCAGGTATGCGTGTTTCATGGTCATTCAGCGCCTACGCGGTTTTGACCTCTTTTTTGGCTTTTTTCCTAAGTGTTGGCAAACTTTGTAAACCAGCGATAACTCTGGCCTCCAGATGTCTGAATTGATTCCCATCGCTTTTAACGCTGCAGATATATTGCCTATGTGGTGCTATAAGGTGGTTTATGTGGAATTCGAATCTACCGATCCGTGTTTTGACCTCTTTTCGGCTTTTTTTGCCTAAGTGTTGGCGTAGTTTTGCAATTAGGCGATAACCTGGCCTCGCTTATCTGAATCGAGTCCCCGCTGATTCTAACGCTGTTCATTATTACCCATTGTGCTATGTGTGTGTTTCATGCGGTCATTGAACCACCGGCGCGGGTTTTGACCTCTTTTTGGCTTTTTGCCTAAATGTTCATGTAGTTTTACAAACCAGCGATAACTTTCGACCTCAGATGTCGAATCGAGTCTCGCTCGGTTCTAACGCTGCGGTCAATTACCTACACGCAGACTAAGTGCGTGGTTTCATGGTCATTTGGACGACCGATGCGAGTTTTGACCTCTTTTTGGCTTTTTTGCCTAAGTGTTGGCGAAGTTTTGCAACCAGCGATAACTCGGTCTCCTTATGCTCAGATCGAGTCCGCTGGTTCTAACGCTGTTCATTACCTCACGCGTTGTTCATTACCCACGCAGTACTAAGTGCGTGTTTCGTGTCATCTTGACTACCGATGCAAGTTTTGACCTCTTTTTCGCTTTTTTGCCTAAGTCTCATGTAGTTTTGCAAACTAGGCGATAACTCGATCTTCAGATGTCTTGAATTGAGTCCGGCCATTTCTAACGCGTGTAGATATTACTCCACGCGGTCTGTCAGATGCATGTCATTTAGAGATCACCGATGCGGGTTTTGACCTTTTTTTCGCTTTTTTTGCCTAAGTGTTGGCGTAGTTTTGTAAACGGGAGATAACTCTCGGTCTCCGCTTATTTGAATCGAGTCCCGCTGGATTCTAACGCTGTTCATTACCCACGCAGTATATGCTATGTGCGTGTTTGCGTGTCATCTTGGACTACCGATGCGGTGTTTTGACCTCTTTTTCAGATTTTGCCTGTTGTTGGCGTAGTTTTATAAACGGGAGATAACTCTGGTCTCCAGATGTCGTAATCGAGTCCCGCTGGGTTCTTAACGCTGTTCATTATTTCACACGCGGTGCTATGTGTGTGTTTACGTGTCATTCGGACCGCCGATGCGTGTTTTGACATCTTTTTTTCGCTTTTTTTCCTAGCTGTTGGCGAAGTTTTACAAAGTGGGCGATAACTCTGGTCTCCGTGATGTTGAATCGAGTCCCGCCGCTTCTAACGCGTGTATATTGCCTATGCGGTGCATATGTGTGTTTGCGTGGCATTCAAACGCTCGACACGGGTTTTGACGCTTTTTCGCTTTTTTGCCTAAGTTGTTGACGGTTTTTGCAAACTAGGCGATAACTCCTGCCTCTATATATCTGAATCGAGTCCCGCCGCTTTTAACGCGGTTCATTATCTACGTGGTGCTATGTGTGTCTTTACGTGTTATTCGGACTACCGACGCAGATTTTGACCTCTTTTTTTCGACTTTTTGCCTAACTGTCATGGCGAAGTTTTACAAAGCGGGCGATAACTCCTGTCTCCAGATGACGGAATCGAGTCTTGTCCGTCTCTAACGCTGTAGATATTTCCTAGCGATGCTGTGTGTGTTCACGTGGTCATTCGGACTACCGATGTAAGTTTTGACCTCTTTTTCGCTTTTTTGCCTAAGTGTTAGTGAAGTTTTGTAAAGTGGGCGATAACTCTCTATCTCTCAGATGTTTAATCGAGTCCCGCTGGTCTAACGCTGCAGTATATTGCTTTATGCGGTGCTATGTGTGTGTTTTGCGTGGCATTTAAACGCCCGACACGGGTTTTGACCTCTTTTTTGAATTTTGCTAAGTGTTGTTGATTTTTTTGCAAACTAGGCGATAACTCTGGTCTCCGTGATATCGGAATTGAGTCTCGCTGGTTCTAACGCTGTTCTATTACCTACGCGGTGCTATGTGTGTCTTTACGTGTTATTCGGATGACCGATGCGATTTTGACCTCTTTTTGGCTTTTTACCTAACTGTCATGAAGTTTTACAAAGCGGCGATAACTCTGGCTCTCAGGATGTCTGGAATCGAGTCCCGTCCGCTCTAACGCTGTATATATTTCTACGCGGTGCTATGTGTGTGTTTGCTTGTCATTTGACTACCGATGCAAGTTTTGACCTCTTTTTCGGCTTTTTGCCTAAGTGTTGGCGAGTTTTGCAAAGTGGGCGATAACTCGGTCTCCGATGTCTGAATCGAGTCCCGCCGCTTCTAACGCTGTAGATATTGCTTACGCTGGTGCTATGTGTGTGTGTAATTTGACTACCGATGCGGGTTTTGACTCTTTTTCGGCTTTTTGCCTAAGTTTTGGCGAGTTTTGCTAACCTGGCGATAACTCCTATCTCCAGATGTCACAATCGAGTCCCGTCGATTTATAACGTTGTTCATTACCCACGCAGATATGCTATGTATGCGTGTTTGCGTGTCATTCAGCGCTTTATGTGGGTTTTGACCTCTTTTTTCGGTTTTTTCCTAAGTGTTGGCAAGTTTTGCAAACCAGCGATAACTCGGCCCATATGTCTGAATTGAGTCCCATCGCTTTTAACGCTGTATATTGCCTACGCGGTGCTATGTGTGTGTTTGCGTGGAATTGAATCTACCGATCCGTGTTTTGACCTCTTTTTCGGCTTTTTGCCTAAGTGTTGGCGAAGTTTTGCAAATTAAGCGATAACTTTCGGTCTCCGCTTATCGTAATCGAGTCCCGCTGGGCCTAACGCGTGTTCATTACTTCCACGCGGTGCTATGTGTGTGTTTCATGCGTGTCATTCGAACCACCGATGTGTGTTTTGACCTTTTTTTCGGCTTTTTGCCTAAATGTGGCGTAGTTTGCAAACCAGCGATAACTCGGCCTCCAGATGTCGAATCGAGTCCCGTTAATTTAACGCTGCGGTCTATTACCCACGCACAGCGGTACTAAGTGCGTGTTCATGTGTCATTCGGACGACCGATGCGAAGTTTTGACCTCTTTTTTCGCTTTTTGCCCAAGTCTTGGCGAAGTTTTGTAACCTGGCGATAACTCTGGTCTCCAGATGTCTGAATTGAGTCCGGTCATTTCTAACGCTGTAGATATTACCTTCATGCAGGTCAGATGCAAGCGGTTATTCAGACTACCGATGCGGGTTTTGATTCTTTTTCGACTTTTTGCCTAAGTGTTGGCAAGTTTTGCAGAATTAGGCGATAACTCTGGCCTCCAGATGTCGGAATCGAGTCCCGCGATTCTAACACGCGGTTCATTACATACGCGAAGTTATGTGGTCGCTTATGTGTCATTCGAATCTAACCGATGTGTTTTGACCTCTTTTTTCAAGATTTTGCCTAAGTGTTGGCGTAGTTTTGCAAAGTGAGCGATAACTCGGTCTCCGTGATGTCGGGATCGAGTCCCGTCGGCTTCTAACGCTTGATATTGCTTTACGCTGTGCTATGTGAGTTTGTGTGTCATTCTTGACTACCGATGCGCTTTTTGACCTCCTTTTCGCTTTTTGCCTAAGTGTTGGCGAAGTTTTTCAAATTAAGCGATAACTCTCGGTCTCCAGATATCGGAATCGAGTCCCGCTAATTCTAACGCTGTTCATTACTTACGCGATAGTTATGTGTGTGTTTTGCGTGTCATTCTTGGACAATGATGCGGTTTTGAACTCTTTTTCACCTTTTTGCCCAAGTGTTGGCGTAGTTTTGCAAAGTGGGCGATAACTCTCGGTCTCCGTGATGTCGAAATTGAGTCCCGCTGCTTTTAACGCGTGTATATTGCCCACGCAGTTATGTGTGTGTTGGTTTGTCATTCTGACGGCCGATGCGTGTTTTGACCTCTTTTTCGCTTTTTTGCCTAAGTTTTGGCGAAGTTTTGCAAAGTGGGCGATAAGTCGGTCTCAGATGTCGGAATCGAGTCCCACAACCGAATGCGTATATTGGCTACGTGGTGCTATGTGTGTTTTATGTGTCATTCGGATGGCCGTCGCGGGTTTTGACCTCTTTTTTCGCTTATTTGCCTACGCGTTATTGGCAAGTTTTAAACCTGGCTATAACTCTGCTCCGTGATGTCGGAATCGAGTCCCGCTGGCGATTCTAATATGTGTCTATTGCTTCACGCGGTTCTATGTGCGTGTTTTGCGTGTCATTCTGGGATGGTCGATGTGTTTTGACCTCTTTCGCTTTTTTTGCCTAAGTTTTTGGCGTAGTTTTGCAAAGTGGGCGATAAGTCGGTCTCCGTGATGTTCGGAATCGAGTCCCGTCAACCGAATGCGTGTATATTGGCTACGCGTGTATATATGTGTTTTTATGTTGTCATCTTGATGGTCGATGCGGTTTTGACCTCTTTTTCGGCTTATTTGCCTATGCGTTGGCATGTTTTGCAAACCTGGCTATAACTCTCGCTCAGATGTTTGAATCGAGTCCCGCGGGCTTCTAATATGTGTCTATTACCACGCGGTTCTATGTTTGTGTTTGCGTGTCATTTGACGGCCGATCGCGGTTTTGACCTCTTTTTCACTTTTTTTGCCTAAGTTGTTGGCATGTTTTGCAAAGTGGCGATAACTCTGGCTCCGTGATGTCGAAATTGAGTCCCGTCGCTTTAACGCTGCGTGTATATTGCTTACGTTAGTACATGTGTGTGTTTGCTTGTCATTCGGACGGCCGATGCGGTGTTTTGACCTCTTTTTCGCTTTTTTGCTAAGTTGTTGGCGAAGTTTTGTAAACCAGGCGATAACTCTCGCTCTCAGATGTCAAGATCGAGTCCCGTTAGTTCTAACGCGTCTGGTTTATTACCCACGCCAGTGTATATGTGCGTGTTCATAGGTCATTCTTGACGGCCGATGCGGGTTTTGACCTCTTTTTTCGCTTTTTTGCCTACACGGGCTATAAGTTTTGCAAACCGGGCTATAACTCGGTCTCCAGATGTCGGAATCGAGTCCCGTCGGGCTTCTAACGCAGGTTCATTGCTTCCACGCGGTGCTATGTGCGTGTTTCATGTGTCATTCAGACTACCGATGCGTGGTTCGACCTCTTTTTGGCTTTTTGCCTAAGTGTGGCGAAGTTTTGTAAACCAGCGATAACTCGTTTCTCCGATATGTTGGTATCGAGTCCCGCTCGGCTTTTTAACATGTGTATATTGCTCACGCGCTGTTATGTGCATATTTATGCGTGTCATTTGACCTCCGATGCAAGTATTAACCTATTTTTTGGCTTTTTCCCTAAGTGTTGGGGAGTTTTGCAAAGTGGGCGATAACTTCTGGTCTCCGTGATGTCTGGAATCGAGTCCCGTCGCTTCTAATCGCGTAGATATTACATGACGCGGTGCTATGTGTGTGTTTGCGTGTCGTTCGGACGGCCGATGCAGGTTTTGACCTTTTTTTTGGCTTTTTGCCTAAGTGTTGGAGAGTTTTGCAAACTGGGCGATAACTCGGTCTCCGTATGTCAGAATCGAGTCCCGTCAGTTCTAACGCGGTGCTATGTGCGTGTTTGCGTGTTATTCGGATGGCCGATGCAAGTTTTGACCTCTCTTTCGGCATTTTGCCTAAGTGTTGGCAAGTTTTGCAAACTGGGAGATAACTCGGTCTCCGTATGTCGGAATCGAGTCCCGTCAGTTCTAACGCGTGTTTATTACCTACGCGGTGCTATGTGTGTGTTTACGTGTCATTCGGACCGCCGATGCAGGTTTTGACATCTTTTTCGGCTTTTTGCCTAACTGTTGGCTAGTTTTACAAAGTGGACGATAACTCGGTCTCCGTATGTCGGAATCGAGTCCCCCGATTCTAACGCGCAGTATATTGCCCTATGCGGTGCTATGTGTGTGTTTGCGTGGCATTCAAACGCCCGACACGGTTTTGACCTTTTTTGGCTTTTTGCCCAAGTGTTGACGTGTTTTTGCAAACTAGGCGATAACTCGGTCTCTGTATATCGGAATCGAGTCCCGTCAGTTCTAACGCGTGTATATTTCCTACGCGGTGCTATGTGTGTGTTTCATGCGGTCATTCGGACCGCCGATGCAAGTTTTGACCTCTTTTTGGCTTTTTGCCTAAGTGTTGGCGAGTTTTGCAAAGTGGGCGATAACTTTCGGTCTCAGATGTCGGAATCGAGTCCCGTCATTCTAACGCGTGTAGATATTACTTCCACGCGGTATATATGTGTGTAATTCAGATTACCGATGCGGGTTTTGACCTCTTTTTCGCTTTTTTGCCTAAGTTTTATGGTAGTTTTGCTTAATGAGGCGATAACTTCGGTCTCCAGATGTCACAATCGAGTCCCTCGCTTATAACGCTGGTTCATTACCCACGCAGCTATATGTGACGCCTTTGCAAGGTCATTCAAAGGGCTTTATGCGGGTTTTGACCTATTTTTCGGCTTTTTTCCTAAGTGTTGGCAAGTTTTGCAAACTAGGCGATAACTCGGTCTCCATATGTCGGAATTGAGTCCCATCGGCTTTTAACGCTGTATATTGCCTATGCGGTGCTATGTGTGTGTTGCGTGGAATTCGAATCTACCGATCCGTGTTTTGACCTCTTTTTGGCTTTTTTGCCCAAGTGTTGGCGTAGTTTTGCAAATTAAGCGATAACTCGGTCTCCGTTTATCAGAATCGAGTCCTGTCAGTTCTAACGCATGTCTATTACCTACGCGGTGCTATGTGTGTGTTTGCGTGTCATTCAAACCGCCGATGCGGGTTTTGACCTCTTTTTCGGCTTTTTGCCTAAATGTTGATTTAGTTTTGCAAACTAAGCGATAACTTTCGGCCTCAGATGTCGAATCGAGTCCCGCTCGGTTCTAACGCGTGTCTATTATCTACGCGGTACTAAGTGCGTGTTTATGCGTGTCATCTTGGACGACCGTCTGAAGTTTTGACCTCTTTTTCGCTTTTTGCCCAAGTCTTCATGTAGTTTTGTAAACCTGGCGATAACTTCGTTTCAGATGTCTGAATTGAGTCCACCATTTCTAACGCGTGTATATTACCTTCATGGCGGTCAGTGCTGCGGTTATTCAGATTTACCGATGCGGGTTTTGACCTCTTTTTCGGCTTTTTGTTTGTTGTTGGCTAGTTTTGCAAACCAGCGATAACTTGTCTCCGTGATATCGGAATCGAGTCCCGTCAATTCTAACGTTGTTCATATTACCCACGGCGGTGCTATGTGTGTTTGCATGTCATTTGACTACCGATGGTTTTGACCTCTTTTCATTTTTTTTGCCTAAGTGTTGGCGAGTTTTGCAAAGTGGGCGATAACTCGGTGTCCGTATGTCGTAAATCGAGTTCCGCTCGGTTTTAACGCGTGTATATTGCCTCACAGGTTATGTGTGTGTTTTCTTGTCATTGGACTACCGATAGTGTGTTTTGACCTCTTTTTCGCTTTTTGCTAAGTGTTGGAGTTTTGCAAACCTGGCGATAACTCCTCGGTCTCCAGATGTCGAATCGAGTCCGTCGGTTTTAACGCGTTGTTCTATTACCCACGCAGCTTATATGCGTGTTTGCGTGTCATTCTGGACGGCCGATGCGTGTTTTGACCTCTTTTTGGCATTTTGCCTAAGTGTTTGCGTAGTTTTGCAACCGGAGATAACTCTTTGGTCTCCAGATGTTTCGGAATCGAGTCCCGTCGATTCTAACGCTGCAGAGTATATTGCCTATCGCGGTGCTATGTGTGTGTTTGCGTGGCATTCAAACGCCCGACTGGGTTTTGACCTCTTTTTCGCTTTTTGCCTAAGTCTTGACGATATTTTTTGCAAACCAGCGATAACTCCTGCCTCTCAGATATCGGAATCGAGTCCCGCCGCTTTTAACGTGTTCATTACCCACACAACAGCATATGTGTGTCTTTACGTGTTATTCGGACTACCGATGCAGATTTTGACCTCTTTTTCGCTTTTTGCCTAACTTGTTGAAGAGTTTACAAAGCGAAGCGATAACTCTCGATCTCCAGATGTTTGAATCGAGTCCCGTCTGTTCTAATGCGTAGATATTTCCTACGGTGCTATGTGTGTGTTTACGTGTCATTCGAACTACCGATGCAAGTTTTGACCTCTTTTTTCGACTTTTTGCCTAAGTGTTGGCGAGTTTTGCAAAGTGGGCGATAACTCGGTCTCCATATGTCTGAATCGAGTCCCGTCGTTCTAACGTGCGAGATATTGCCTACGCGGTGCTATGTGTGTGTAATCTTGGACTACCGATGCGGGTTTTGACCTCTATTTTGGCTTTTTGCCTAAGTTTTGGCGAAGTTTTGCAACCTGGCGATAACTCGGTCTCCAGATGTCACTAATCGACTCCGTCGCTTATAACGCTGTGTGTTCATTACCTCACGCAGTTATGTATGCGTGTTTCATGGTCATTCAGTGACCTTTATGGGTTTTGACCTCTTTTTCCTTTTTTTTCCTAAGTGTTTGCAAGTTTTGCAAACTAAGCGATCTTCGGTCTCCAGATGTCGGAATTGAGTCCCATCAGTTTTTAACGTGTATATTGCCTATCTTACGGTGCTATGTGTGTGTTCGCGTGGAATTGAATCTCACCGATCCAGTGTTTAGACCTCTTTTTTTCTTGCTTTTTTGCCTAAGTGTCATGGCGAGTTTTGCAAATGAGGTGATAACTTCGGTCTCTCGTTTATCGGAATCGAGTCCTGTCGGCCTAACGTGTGTTCATTACTACACGCGGTGCTATATGTGTATGTTTGCGTGTCATTGAATCACCGATGCGGTTTTGACCTCTTTTTCGCTTTTTGCCTAAATGTTGGCGAGTTTTACAAACCAGCGATAACCTCACCTCAGTATGTCGGAATCGAGTCTGTCTGGGTTCTAACGCAGATTCATTACCCACGCGGTGCTATGTGTGTGTTTACGTGTCATTCGGGACCACCGATCTGTGTTTTGACATCATTTTCGCTTTTTGCCTAACTATTGGCGAAGTTTTACAAACCGGGCGATAACTCTCGGTCTCCAGATGCCGGAATCGAGTCCCGTCGATTCTAACGCGTGTATATTGCCTATCTTTGTGCTATGTGTGTGTTTGCGTGGCATTCAAACGCCCGACTGGTTTTGACCTCTTTTTCGCTTTTTGCCTAAGTTGTTGACGTGTTTTTGCAAACTAGGCGATAACTCGGGCCTTTGTATATCTGAATCGAGTCCCGCTCGTTTTAACGCGTGTCTATTACCCACGTCTTATGTGTGTCTTTACGTGTTATTTGGATGGCCGATGCAGATTTTGACCTCTTTTTTCGCTTTTTGCCTAACTGTCATGAAGTTTTACAAAGCGGGCGATAACTTTCGGTCTCGTATGTTTAATCGAGTCTCGTCCATTCTAACGAGTGTATATTTCTACGCTGTGCTATGTGTGTGTTGCGTGTCATTGATTCGGCCGATGCAGGTTTTGACCTCTTTTTCGACTTTTTGCCTAAGTGTTGGCGAGTTTTGCAAAGTGGGCGATAACTCGGTCTCCGTATGTCGGAATCGAGTCCCGTCAGTTCTAACGCGTGTATATTGCCTACGCGGTGCTATGTGTGTGTCATTCGGACGGCCGATGCGGGTTTTGACCTCTTTTTCGGCTTTTTGCCTAAGTTTTGGCGAGTTTTGCAAACTGGGCGATAACTCTGATCTCCAGATGTCACAATCGAGTCCGTCGATTATAACGATGTTCATTACCCACACGTAGCATATGTATGCGTGTTTGCGTGTCATTCGTGTGGCCTTTATGAGTTTTAACCTCTTTTTTCGGCTTTTTTTCCTAAGTGTTTGCAAGTTTTACAAACTAGGCGATAACTCGGTCTCCGTATGTCGGAATTGAGCCCCATCAGTTTTAACGCGTGTATATTGCCTACGCAGTGCTATGTGTGTGTTTGCTTGTCATTCGGACTTACCGATGCGGTGTTTTGACCTCTTTTTCGCTTTTTGCCTAAGTTTTGGCGAGTTTTGCAAACCGGGCGATAACTTTCGATCTCAGATGTCACAATCGAAGTTAAAGCAGCTTATAACGCGTGTTCATTACCCACGCAGCTATATGTGCGTGTTTGCGTGTCATTCAGGCGGCCTTTGCGGGTTTTGACGTCTTTTAAAGCTTTTTTCCTAAGTGTTTGCAAGTTTTGCAAACTAGGCGATAACTCGGTCTCCGTATGTCGGAATTGAGTCCCATCAGTTTTAACGCGTGTATATTGCCTATGCGGTGCTATGTGTGTGTTTGCGTGGAATTCGAACGGCCGATCCAGGTTTTGACCTCTTTTTTGGCTTTTTGCCTAAGTGTTGGCGAGTTTTGCAAATTAGGTGATAACTCGGTCTCCGTTTATCGGAATCGAGTCCTGTCAGTTCTAACACGTGTCTATTACCTATGCGGTGCTATGTGTGTGTTTGCGTGTCATTCGAACCGCTGATGCGGGTTTTGACCTCTTTTTCGGCTTTTTGCCTAAATGTTGGCGAGTTTTACAAACTAGGCGATAACTCGGCCTCCGTGATGCCGGAATCGAGTCTGTCGATTCTAACGCGTTGTTCATTACCTCACGCGGTGCTATGTGTGTGTTTACGTGTCATTCGGACCGCCGATGCAGGTTTTGACATCATTTTCGGCTTTTTGCCTAACTATTGGCGAGTTTTACAAACTGGGCGATAACTCGGTCTCCGTATGTCGGAATCGAGTCCCGTCAGTTCTAACGCGTGTATATTGTCTATGCGGTGCTATGTGTGTGTTTGCGTGGCATTCAAACGCCCGATACGGGTTTTGACCTCTTTTTGGGCTTTTTGCCTAAGTGTTGACGTGTTTTTGCAAACTAGGCGATAACTCGGTCTCTGTATATCGGAATCGAGTCCCGTCGCTTTTAACGCTGTTCATTACCCACGCAGTGATGCTATGTGTGTCTTCGTGTTATTCGGACTACCGATGCTGATTTTGACCTCTTTTTTCGCTTTTTTTGCCTAGCTGTTGGCGTAGTTTTACAAAGCGGGCGATAACTCTGGTCTCCGTGATGTCGGAATCGAGTCCCCGTCCATTCTAACGAGTGTATATTTCCACGCTGTGCTATGTGTGTGTTCATGCGTGTCATTCGAATCGGCCGATGCAAGTTTTGACCTCTTTTTCGACTTTTTTTGCCTAAGTGTTGGCGAGTTTTGCAAAGTGGGCGATAACTCGGTCTCCGTATGTCAGAATCGAGTCCCGTCAGTTCTAACGCGTGTATATTGCCTACGCGGTGCTATGTGTGTGTAATTCGGACGGCCGATGCGGGTTTTGACCTCTTTTTCGGCTTTTTTCCTAAGTGTTTGCAAGTTTTGCAAACTAGGCGATAACTCGGTCTCCGTATGTCGGAATTGAATCCCATCAGTTTTAACGCGTGTATATTGCATATGCGGTGCTATTTGTGTGTTTGAGTGGAATTCGAACGGCCGATCCAGGTTTTGACCTCTTTTTCGGCTTTTTGCCTAAGTGTTGGCGAGTTTTGCAAATTAGGTGATAACTCGGTCTCCGTTTATCGGAATCGAGTCCTGTCAGTTCTAACGAATGTCTATTACCTACGCGGTGCTATGTGTGTGTTTTCTTGTCATTCGAACCGCCGATGCAGGTTTTGACCTCTTTTTCGGCTTTTTGCCTAAGTTTTGGCGAGTTTTGCAAACTGGGCGATAACTCGGTCTCCATATGTCACAATCGAGTTCCGACAGTTATAACGCGTGTATATTACCTACGCAGTGCTATGTGCGTGTTTGCGTGTCATTCAGGCGGCCTTTGCGGGTTTTGATGTCTTTTAAAGCTTTTTTCCTAAGTGTTTGCAAGTTTTGCAAACTAGGCGATAACTCGGTCTCCGTATGTCGGAATTGAGTCCCATCAGTTTTAACGCGTGTATATTGCCTATGCGGTGCTATGTGTGTGTTTGCGTGGAATTGAAGCCACCGATCCGAGTTTTGACCTCTTTTTTTGGCTTTTTTGCCAAGTGTTGCGTAGTTTTGCAAATTAGGTGATAACTTCGGTCTCCGTTTATCGGAATCGAGTCCTGTCAGTTCTAACACGTGTCTATTACCTATGCGGTGCTATGTGTGTGTTTGCGTGTCATTCGAACCGCTGATGCGGGTTTTGACCTCTTTTTCGGCTTTTTGCCTAAATGTTGGCGAGTTTTACAAACCAGCGATAACCTCGCCTCCGTATGTCGAGAATCGAGTCCCGTCGCTTCTAACGCGTGTTCATTACCTACATTTGGCATGTGTGTGTTTACGTGTCATTCGAACCGCCGATGCAGGTTTTGACATCATTTTCGGCTTTTTGCCTAACTATTGGCGAGTTTTACAAACTGGGCGATAACTCGGTCTCCGTATGTCGGAATCGAGTCCCGTCAGTTCTAACGCGTGTATATTTTCTATGCGGTGCTATGTGTGTGTTTGCGTGGCATTCAAACGCCCGATACGGGTTTTGACCTCTTTTTGGGCTTTTTGCCTAAGTGTTGACGTGTTTTTGCAAACTAGGCGATAACTTTGGTCTCTCAGATATCGGAATCGAGTCCCGTCGGCTTTTAACGTGTTCATTACTTCTGTGCTTGATATGTATGTGTCTTTACGTGTTATTCGGACGGCCGATGCAGATTTTGACCTCTTTTTCGGCTTTTTGCCTAACTGTTGGCGAGTTTTACAAAGCGGGCGATAACTCGGTCTCCGTATGTCGGAATCGAGTCCCGTCCATTCTAACGAGTGTATATTTCCTACGCGGTGCTATGTGTGTGTTTGCGTGTCATTCGAACGGCCGATGCAAGTTTTGACCTCTTTTTCGACTTTTTGCCTAAGTGTTGGCGAGTTTTGCAAAGTGGGCGATAACTCGGTCTCCGTATGTCGGAATCGAGTCCCGTCAGTTCTAACGCGTGTATATTGCCTACGCGGTGCTATGTGTGTGTAATTCGGACTACCGACGCGGTTTTGACCTCTTTTTGGCTTTTTTTTCCTAAGTGTTTGTAAGTTTTGCAAACTAGGCGATCTTCGGTCTCCGATGTCGGAATTGAGTCCCATCGCTTTTAACAGCGTGTATATTGCCTTCACGGTCATTGCTATGTGTGTGTTTGAGTGGAATTGAGCTACCGATCCGAGTTTTGACCTCTTTTTCGACTTTTTGCCTAAGTGTTGGCGTAGTTTTGCAAATTAGGTGATAACTTTCGGTCTCCGTTTATCGGAATCGAGTCTGTCGGGTTCTAACGCTGTGTTCATTACTCTACGCGGTGCTATGTGTGTGTGTTTGCGTGTCATTGAATCACCGATGCGGGTTTTGACCTCTTTTTTCGGCTTTTTTTCCTAAATGTTGGCGAAGTTTTACAAACCAGCGATAACTTCCACCTCAGATGTCGTAGAATCGAGTCCCGTCATTCTAACGTGTTCTATTACCTACGCGGTACTAAGTGTGTTTGCATGTCATTCGGACGACCGATGCAAAGTTTTGACCTCTTTTTCGGCTTTTTGCCCAAGTCTTGGTGTAGTTTTGTAACCTGGCGATAACTCTCGGTCTCCGATGCTCCGAATTGAGTCCGATCATTTCTAACGCGTGTATATTACCCACGCGATGTTTGTATCAGGTGTCATTCGAACGGTGATGGGTTTTGACCTCTTTTTCGCTTTTTGCCTATGTGTTGTAAGTTTTGCAAAGCTGGCGATAACTCGATCTCCAGATGTCGAAATCGAGTCCCGTCTGGGCTTCTAACGCTGTCTATTACCCACGTACGCATTGCTATGTGCGTGTTTGCGTGTCATTTGGACTACCGATCACGTGTTTTGACTTTTTTTCTAAGATTTTGCCTAAGTGTTGGCGAAGTTTTGCAAAGTGGGCGGCAACTTCGGTCTCCGTGATGCTCCGGATCGAGTCCTGTCAGTTCTAACGCGTGTATATTGCCTACGTGGTGCTATGTGTGAGTTTGTGTGTCATTCGGACGGCCGATGCAGGTTTTGACCTCTTTTTCGGCTTTTTGCCTAAGTGTTGGCGAGTTTTGCACATTAGGCGATAACTCGGTCTCCGTTTATCAGAATAGAGTCCCGTTAGTTCTAACGCTTTGTCATTACCCACAGCGCAGTCTGCTATGTGCGTGTTTGCGTGCCATTCAGACGGCCGATGCGGGCTTTGACTTCTTCTTCGGCTTTTTGCCTAAAGTGTTGTGAGTTTTTTGCAAAACTAAGCGATAACTTCGGTCTCCGTGATATCGGAATCGAGTCCCGCGTCGATTCTAACGCGGTTCATTATCTACGCGGTACTATGTGTGTGTTCGCGTGTCATTTGACTACCGATGCGGGTTTTGACCTCTTTTTCAAATTTTTTACCTAAATGTTGGCGAGTTTTGCAAAGTGGGCGATAACTTTCGGTCTCAGTATGTCGAAATCGAGTCCCGTCGTCGCTTTTTTAACGTGTATATTGCCTCACGATAGTTATGTAATGTGTTTGCTTGTCATTCTGACGGCAGATGCATGTTTTGACCTCTTTTTCGCTTTTTTGCCTAAGTGTCATGAAGTTTTGCAAAGTGAGCGATAAAGTCGGTCTCTCCGATGTCGGAATCGAGTCCGTCCCGGTCAACTTAGCGTGTATATTGGCTACGTGGTGCTATGTGTGTTTTTGAGTGTCATTCGGATGGTCGATGCGGGTTTTGACCTCTTTTTCGGCTTTTTGCCTATGCGTTGGCAAGTTTTGCAAACAAGGCTATAACTCGGTCTCCGTATGTCGGAATCGAGTCCCGTCAGTTCTAACGCGTGTCTATTGCCTATGCGGTGCTATGTGCGTGTTTGCGTGTCTTTCAGACGGCCGATGCGGGTTCTGACCTCTTTTTTGGCTTTTTGCCTAAGTGTTGGCGAGTTTTACAAACTAGGCGATAACTCGTTCTCCGTATGTTGGTATCGAGTCCCGTCAGTTTTAACATGTGTATATTGCCTCACGCGGCATATATGTGCGTGATTGCGTGTCATTCGGACCTTCGATCTGTATTAACCTATTTTTTGGCTTTTTCCCTAAGTGTTGGGGAGTTTTGCAAAGTGGGCAATAACTTTCGGTCTCCGTATGTCGAATCGAGTCCCGTCGGTTCTAATGCATGTATATTACAGACGCAGCGGTGCTATGTGTGTGTGTTTGCGTGTCGTTCGAAGCGGCCGATGCGAGTTTTGACCTTTTTTGGCTTTTTACCTAAGTGTGTTGAGAGATTTGCAAACCAGGCGATAACTCTCGGTCTCCGTGATGTCGGAATCGAGTCCCGTCGATTCTAGCGATGTTCAAAACCTACACGGTGCTATGTGCGTGTTTGCGTGTCATTCGGACAAATTGATGTGGGTTTTTGACCTCTTTTTCGCTTTTAGTTTAAGTGTTGGCGATTTTAAACCTGGCGATAACTTCGTTTCAGATGTCGAATTGAGTCCCCGTCATTTCTAACGCGTGTATATATTACCTACACGCGGTGCTATATGGCGTGTCATTCTGGACTGACCGTCTGGTTTTGACCTCTTTTTGGCTTTTTGCCTAATTGTTGACTAGTTTTTCAAACTGGCGATAACTTCGGTCTCCAGATGTCGAATCGAGTCCGTTAATTCTAACCCGTGTCTATTACTACACAGTACATTATGTGCGTGTTTGCGTGTCCCGGACGCCCGATCTGTGTTTTGACCACTTTTTGGCTTTTTGCCTAAGTGTTGCGAGTTTTGCAAACCAGCGATAACTTTCGGTCTCTCAGATGTTTGAATCGAGTCACGTCATTTTTAACGTTTAAATTTCTTCTACTGTCTTTATGTATGCGGTTTCGTGTCATTTGAGCGGCCGATGCGGGTTTTGACCTATTTTTCGCTTTTTGCCTAAGTGTTGCGTAGTTTTGCAACCTGGCGATAACTCGATCTCCTTATGTCCGAATTGATTCCCGCTTAGTTCTAACGTGTCTATTATCTCACGCGATCTTATGTGTGTGTTTACGTGTCATCTTGGACGACCGATGAAGGTTTTGAGCTCTTTTTTTGGCTCCTTGCCTAAGTTTTGGCGAGTTTTACAAACCGAATATAACTCTTTCGGTCTCCGATGTCGAATCGAGTCCCATCACTTCTAACGCGTGTTCATTGCCTCACGCGGTGCTATATAATGTGTGTTCGCGTGTCATTCAGATTGCCGATCGCGGGTTTTACCTCTTTTTTGGCTTTTTTGCCTAAGTGTTGGCGTAGTTTTGCAAACCAGCGATAACTCCTGGCTCTCAGATATGTTAGAATTGAGTCCCGTCATTTTTACCTACGCGGTGCTATGTGCGTGTCATTCAGACGGCCAATGCGGGTTTTGAACTCTTTTTCGGCTTTTTGCCCAAGTGTTGGCGAGTTTTGCAAACTAGGAGATAACTCGGTCTCCGTATGTCGGAATCGAGTCCCGTCCGTTCTAACGAGTGTATATTTCCTACGCGGTGCTATGTGTGTGTTTGCGTGTCATTCGAACGGCCGATGCAAGTTTTGACCTCTTTTTCGACTTTTTGCCTAAGTGTTGGCGAGTTTTGCAAAGTGGACGATAACTCGGTCTCCATATGTCGGAATCGAGTCCCGTCAGTTCTAACGCGTGTATATTGCCTACGCGGTGCTATGTGTGTGTAATTTGACTACCGATGCTGGTTTTGACCTCTTTTTTCTGGCTTTTTGCCTAAGTTTTTGGCGAGTTTTGCAACCTGGCGATAACTCTTCAGTCTCAGATGTCACAATCAACTCCGCCGCTTATAACGCGTGTCTATTACCTACGCAGTGCTATGTGCGTGTTTGCGTGTCATTCAGGCGGCCTTTGCGGGTTTTGACCTCTTTTTCGGCTTTTTTCCTAAGTGTTTGCAAGTTTTGCAAACTAGGCGATAACTCGGTCTCCGTATGTCGGAATTGAGTCCCATCAGTTTTAACGCATGTATATTGCCTATGCGGTGCTATGTGTGTGTTTGCGTGGAATTCGAACGGCCGATCCAGGTTTTGACCTCTTTTTCGGCTTTTTGCCTAAGTGTTGGCGAGTTTTGCAAATTAGGTGATAACTCGGTCTCCGTTTATCTAATCGAGTCCCGCGGGCTTCTACGCGCTGTTCATTACTTCCACGCGGTGCTATGTGTGTGTTTGCGTGTCATTCGAACCGCTGATGCGGGTTTTGACCTCTTTTTCGGCTTTTTGCCTAAATGTTGGCGAGTTTTACAAACTAGGTGATAACTCGGCCTCCGTATGTCGAAATCGAGTCCTGTCAGTTCTAACGCGTGTCTATTACCTACGCGGTGCTATGTGTGTGTTTACGTGTCATTCGGACCGCCGATGCAGGTTTTGACATCATTTTCGGCTTTTTGCCTAACTATTGGCGAGTTTTACAAAGTGGGCGATAACTCGGTCTCCGTATATCAGAATCGAGTCCCATCAGTTCTAACGCGTGTATATTGCCTATGCGGTGCTATGTGTGTGTTTGCGTGGCATTCAAACTCCCGATACGGGTTTTGACCTCTTTTTCGGCTTTTTGCCTAAGTGTTGACGTGTTTTTGCAAACTAGGCGATAACTTTTGCCTCTCAGATATCGGAATCGAGTCCCGTCGCTTTTACGCGTGTCTATTACCCACTACAGCGATCTATGTGTGTCTTTATGTGTTATTCGGACGGCCGATGCAGATTTTGACCTCTTTTTCGGCTTTTTGCCTAACTGTTGGCGAGTTTTACAAAGCGGCGATAACCTCGGTCTCCGTATGTCGGAATCGAGTCCCGTCCATTCTAACGAGTGTATATTTCCTACGCGGTGCTATGTGTGTGTTTGCGTGTCATTCGAACGGCCGATGCAAGTTTTGACCTCTTTTTCGACTTTTTTGCCTAAGTGTTGGCGAAGTTTTGCAAAGTGGGCGATAACTCTCGGTCTCCAGATGTCGGAATCGAGTCCCGCTGCTTCTAACAGCGTAGATATTGCCTTTCACGCGGTGCTATGTGTGTTTTTGAGTGTCATTCGGATGGTCGATGCGGGTTTTGACCTCTTTTTCGGGTTTTTGCCTATGCGTTGGCAAGTTTTGCAAACTGGGCTATAACTTTCGGTCTCCGTATGCTTCGGAATCGAGTCCGTCTGGGTTCTAACGCTGTGGTTCATTGCCACGCGGCGCTATACTATGTGTTTTGCGTGTCTTTCAGACGGCCGATGCGGGTTCTGACCTCTTTTTTGGCTTTTTGCCTAAGTGTTGGCGAGTTTTACAAACTAGGCGATAACTCGTTCTCCGTATGTTGGTATCGAGTCCCGTCAGTTTTAACATGTGTATATTGCCTACGCGGTGCTATGTGCGTATTTGCGTGTCATTCGGACCTTCGATGCAGGTATTAACCTATTTTTCGGCTTTTTCCCTAAGTGTTGGGGAGTTTTGCAAAGTGGGCAATAACTCGGTCTCCGTATGTCGGAATCGAGTCCCGTCAGTTCTAATGCATGTATATTGCGTACGCGGTGCTATGTGTGTGTTTGCGTGTCGTTCGGACGGCCGATGCAGGTTTTGACCTTTTTTTGGCTTTTTGCCTAAGTGTTGGAGAGATTTGCAAACTAGGCGATAACTCGGTCTCCGTATGTCGGAATCGAGTCCCGTCAGTTCTAACGCGTGTCTAAAACCTACGCGGTGCTATGTGCGTGTTTGCGTGTCATTCGGACAGCCGATGTGGGTTTTGACCTCTTTTTTGGCTTTTAGCCTAAGTGTTGGCGAGTTTTGCAAACTGGGCGATAACTCGGTTTCCGTATGTCAGAATTGAGTCCCGAAATTTCTAACAGTGTATATATATTACTACACGGTATATATGTGCGTGTATCTTGACTACCGATGCGGGTTTTGATCTCTTTTTTGGCTTTTTGCCTAATTGTTGACTAGTTTTTCAAACTGGGCGATAACTCGGTCTCCGTATGTCGGAATCGAGTCCCGTCAATTCTAACCCGTGTCTATTACCTACACAGTGCTATGTGCGTGTTTGCGTGTCCTTCGGACGCCCGATGCAGGTTTTGACCATTTTTTTGGCTTTTTGCCTAAGTGTTGGCGAGTTTTGCAAACTAGGCGATAACTCGGTCTCCGTATGTCGGAATCGAGTCACGTCATTTTTAACGCGTTTAAATTTCTTACGCTGTGCTATGTGCGTGTTTGCGTGTCATTTGAACGGCCGATGCGGGTTTTGACCTATTTTTCGGCTTTTTGCCTAAGTGTTGCAGAGTTTTGCAAACTGGGCGATAACTCGATCTCCTTATGTCCGAATTGATTCCCGCTAGTTATAACGCGTGTCTATTATCTACGCAGTGCTATGTGTGTGTTTACGTGTCATTCGGACGGCCGATGAATGTTTTGAGCTCTTTTTCGGCTCCTTGCCTAAGTTTTGGCGAGTTTTACAAACTGGAATATAACTCGGTCTCCGTATGTCGGAATCGAGTCCCATCACTTCTAACGCGTGTCTATTGCCTACGCGGTGCTATGTGCGTGTTTGCGTGTCATTCAGACTGCCGATGCGGGTTTTTACCTCTTTTTCGGCTTTTTGCCTAAGTGTTGGCGAGTTTTGCAAACCAGCGATAACTTCGATCTCTCAGATGTTAGAATTGAGTCCCGTCTATTTTTTACTCACGCGGTACATGTGGCGTGTCATTGAACTGACCAATGCGGGTTTTGACCTCTTTTTCGGCTTTTTGCCCAAGTGTTGGCGAGTTTTGCAAACTAAGAGATAACTCGGTCTCCGTATGTCGGAATCAAGTCCCGTCCGTTCTAACGAGTGTATATTTCCTACGCGGTGCTATGTGTGTGTTTGCGTGTCATTCGAACGGCCGATGCAAGTTTTGACCTCTTTTTCGACTTTTTGCCTAAGTGTTGGCGAGTTTTGCAAAGTGGGCGATAACTCAGTCTCCATATGTCGGAATCGAGTCCCGTCAGTTCTAACGCGTAGTATATTACTACGCGGTGCTATATGTAATGTGTAATTCGGACTACCGATCGGGTTTTGACCTCTTTTTCGCTTTTTGCCTAAGTTTTCATGAAGTTTTCCAAAGCTGGCGATAACTCTCGGTCTCCGTATGTCACAATCGAGTCCCGTCAGTTATAACGCGTGTCTATTACCTACGCAGTGCTATGTGCGTGTTTGCGTGTCATTCAGGCGGCTTTGCGGGTTTTGACCTCTTTTTGGCTTTTTTTTCCCGTGGTTTGCAAGTTTTGCAAACCAGCGATAACTTCGGTCTCCGTATGTCGGAATTGAGTCCCATCAGTTTTAACGCATGTATATTGCCTATGCGGTGCTATGTGTGTGTTTGCGTGGAATTCGAACGGCCGATCCAGGTTTTGACCTCTTTTTCAGCTTTTTGCCTAAGTGTTGGCGAGTTTTGCAAATTAGGTGATAACTCGGTCTCCGTTTATCGGAATCGAGTCCTGTCGATTCTAACGTGTTCATTACTCACGCGGTGCTATGTGTGTGTTTGCCTATCATTCGAACCGCTGATGCGGGTTTTGACCTCTTTTTCGGCTTTTTGCCTAAATGTTGGCGAGTTTTACAAACTAGGCGATAACTCGGCCTCCGTATGTCGGAATCGAGTCCTGTCAGTTCTAACGCGTGTCTATTACCTACGCGGTGCTATGTGTGTGTTTACGTGTCATTCGGACCGCCGATGTAGGTTTTGACATCATTTTCGGCTTTTTGCCTAACTATTAGCGAGTTTTACAAAGTGGGCGATAACTCGGTCTCCGTATGTCAGAATCGAGTCCCGTCAGTTCTAACGCGTGTATATTGCCTATGCGGTGCTATGTGTGTGTTTGCGTGGCATTCAAACGCCCGATACGGGTTTTGACCTCTTTTTCGGCTTTTTGCCTAAGTGTTGACGTGTTTTTGCAAACTAGGCGATAACTCGGTCTCTGTATATCGGAATCGAGTCCCGTCAGTTTTAACGCGTGTCTATTACCTACGCAGTGCTATGTGTGTCTTTACGTGTTATTCGGACGGCCGATGCAGATTTTGACCTCTTTTTCGGCTTTTTGCCTAATTGTTGGCGAGTTTTACAAAGCGGGCGATAACTCGGTCTCCGTATGTCGGAATCGAGTCCCGTCCATTCTAACGAGTGTATATTTCCTACGCGGTGCTATGTGTGTGTTTGCGTGTCATTGAATCACCGATGCAAGTTTTGACCTCTTTTTTCGACTTTTTGCCTAAGTGTTGGCGTAGTTTTGCAAAGTGGGCGATAACTTCGGTCTTCAGATGTATGTAAATCGAGTCCCGTCGATTCTAACGTGCAGATATTGCTCTACGCGGTTATATGTGTGTAATTCGGACTACCGATGCGGTTTTGACCTTTTTTTCGGCTTTTTGCCTAAGTTTTGGCGAGTTTTGCAAACTGGGCGATAACTCGGTCTCCGTATGTCACAATCGAGTCCCGTCAGTTATAACGCGTGTCTATTACCTACGCAGTGCTATGTGCGTGTTTGCGTGTCATTCAGGTGGCCTTTGCGGGTTTTAACCTCTTTTTCGGCTTTTTTCCTAAGTGTTTGCAAGTTTTGCAAACTAGGCGATAACTCGGTCTCCGTATATCGGAATTGAGTCCCATCAGTTTTAACGCGTGTATATTGCCTATGCGGTGCTATGTGTGTGTTTGCGTGGAATTCGAACGGCCGATCCAGATTTTGACCTCTTTTTCGACTTTTTGCCTAAGTGTTGGCGAGTTTTGCAAATTAGGTGATAACTCGGTCTCCGTTTATCGGAATCGAGTCCTGTCAGTTCTAACGCGTGTCTATTACCTACGCGGTGCTATGTGTGTGTTTGCGTGTCATTCGAACCGCTGATGCGGGTTTTGACCTCTTTTTCGGCTTTTTGCCTAAATGTTGGCGAGTTTTACAAACTAGGCGATAACTCGGCCTCCGTATGTCAGAATCGAGTCCCGTCAGTTCTAATGCGTGTCTATTACCTACGCGGTACTAAGTGTGTTTGTGTGTCATTCGGGCGACCGATGCGAGTTTTGACCTCTTTTTCGGCTTTTTGCCCAAGTCTTGGCGAGTTTTGCAAACTGGGCGATAACTCGGTCTCCGTATGTCGGAATTGAGTCCAGTCATTTCTAACGCGTGTATATTACCTACGCGATGCTGTATGCGTGTCATTCAGACGGCTGATGTGGGTTTTGACCTCTTTTTCGGCTTTTTGCCTATGTGTTGGCAAGTTTTGCAAACTGGGCGATAACTCGGTCTCCGTATGTCGAAATCGAGTCCCGTCAGTTTTAATGCGTGTATATTGCCTACGCAGTGCTATGTGTGTGTTTGCTTGTCATTCGGACGGCAGATGTAGGTTTTGACCTCTTTTTGGCTTTTTGCCTAAGTGTTGGCGAGTTTTACAAAGTGAGCGATAAGTCGGTCTCCGTATGTCGTAATCGAGTCCCGTCAGTCGTAACGCGTGTATATTGGCTACGTGGTGCTATGTGTGTTTTTGAGTGTCATTCGGATGGCCGATGCGGGTTTTGACCTCTTTTTCGGCTTTTTGCCTATGCGTTGGCAAGTTTTGCAAACTGGGCTATAACTCGGTCTCCGTATGTCGGAATCGAGTCCCGTCAGTTCTAACGCGTGTCTATTGCCTACGCGGTGCTATGTGCGTGTTTGCGTGTCTTTCAGACGGCCGATGCGGGTTCTGACCTCTTTTTTGGCTTTTTGTCTAAGTGTTGGCGAGTTTTACAAACTAGGCGATAACTCATTCTCCGTATGTTGGTATCGAGTCCCGTCAGTTTTAACATGTGTATATTGCCTACGCGGTGCTATGTGCATATTTGCGTGTCATTCGGACCTTCGATGCAGGTATTAACCTATTTTTCGGCTTTTTCCCTAAGTGTTGGGGAGTTTTGCAAAGTGGGCGATAACTCGGTCTCCGTATGTCGGAATCGAGTCCCGTCAGTTCTAATGCATGTATATTGCGTACGCGGTGCTATGTGTGTGTTTGCGTGTCGTTCGAACGGCCGATGCAGGTTTTGACCTTTTTTTGGCTTTTTGCCTAAGTGTTGGAGAGATTTGCAAACTAGGCGATAACTCGGTCTCCGTATGTCGGAATCGAGTCCCGTCAGTTCTAACGCGTGTCTAAAACCTACGCGGTGCTATGTGCGTGTTTGCGTGTCATTCGGACAGCCGATGTGGGTTTTGACCTCTTTTTCGGCTTTTAGCCTAAGTGTTGACGAGTTTTACAAACTGGGCGATAACTCGGTTTCCGTATGTCAGAATTGAGTCCCGTCATTTCTAACGTGTGTATATTACCTACGCGGTGCTATGTGCGTGTCATTCGGACAGCCGATGCGGGTTTTGACCTCTTTTTTGGCTTTTTGCCTAATTGTTGACTAGTTTTTCAAACTGGGTGATAACTCGGTCTCCGTATGTCGGAATCGAGTCCCGTCAATTCTAACCCGTGTCTATTACCTACACAGTGCTATGTGCGTGTTTGCGTGTCCTTCGGACGCCCGATGCAGGTTTTAACCACTTTTTTGGCTTTTTGCCTAAGTGTTGGCGAGTTTTGTAAACTAGGCGATAACTCGGTATCCGTATGTCGGAATCGAGTCACGTCTTTTTTAACGCGTTTAAATTTCTTACGCGGTGCTATGTGCGTGTTTGCGTGTCATTTGAACGGCCGATGCGGGTTTTGACCTATTTTTTGGCTTTTTGCCTAAGTGTTGCAGAGTTTTGTAAACTGGGCGATAACTCGATCTCCTTATGTCCGAATTGATTCCCGCTAGTTCTAACGCGTGTCCATTATCTACGCAGTGCTATGTGTGTGTTTACGTGTCATTCGGACGACCAATGTAGGTTTTGAGCTCTTTTTCGGCTCCTTGCCTAAGTTTTGGCGAGTTTTACAAACTGGAATATAACTCGGTCTCCGTATTTCGGAATCGAGTCCCATCACTTCTAACGCGTGTCTATTGCCTACGCGGTGCTATGTGCGTGTTTGCGTGTCATTCAGACAGCCGATGCGGGTTTTTACCTCTTTTTCGGCTTTTTGCCTAAGTGTTGGCGAGTTTTGCAAACTAGGCGATAACTCGGTCTCCGTATGTCGAATTGAGTCCCGTCATTTTTACCTACGCGGTGCAATATGCGTGTCATTCAGACGGCCAATGCGGGTTTTGACCTCTTTTTCGGCTTTTTGCCCAAGTGTTGGCGAGTTTTGCAAACTAGGAGATAACTCGGTCTCCGTATATCGGAATCGAGTCCCGTCAGTTCTAACGCGTGTCTATTACCTACGCGGTGCTATGTGTGTGTTTGTGTGTTATTCAGACTGCCGATGCAGGTTTTGACCTCTTTTTCAGCTTTTTGCCTAAGTGTTGGCGAGTTTTGCAAAGTGGGTGATAACTCGGTCTCCGTATGTCGGAATCGAGTCCCGTCAGTTCTAACAAGTGTATATTGCCTACGCGGTGCTATGTGTGTGTTTGTGTGTCATTCGGACGACAGATGCAGATTTTGACCTCTTTTTTGGCTTTTTGCCTAAGTGTTAACGAGTTTTACAAACTGGGTGATAACTCGGTCTCCGTATGTCAAAATCGAGTCCCGTCAGTTCTAACGCGTGTCTATTGCCTACGCGGTGCTATGTGCGTTTTTGCGTGTCATTCGGACGGCTGATGCGGATTTTGACCTCTTTTTCGGCTTTTTGCCTAAGTGTTGGCGAGTTTTTCAAACTAGGCGATAACTCGGTCTCCTTATGTCGGTATCGAGTCCTGTCTGTTCTAACTCATGTATATTGCCTACGCGGTGCTGTGTGCATGTTTGTGTGTCATTCGGACGGCCGATGCGGGTTTTGACCTCTTTTTCAGCTTTTTGCCTAAGTGTTGGCGAGTTTTGCAAACAATCGGTCTCCGTATGTAGGAATCGAGTCCATTAGTTCTAACGCGTGTCTATTACCTACGCGGTGCTATGTGCGTGTTTGCGTGTCATTCGGACGGCCGATGCGTGTTTTGATCTTTTTTCGGCTTTTTGCATAAGTGTTGGCGAATTTTGCAAATTGGGCGATAACTCGGTCTCCGTATGTCGGAATCGAGTCCCGTCATTTATAACGCGTGTCTATTACCTACGCGGTGCTATATGTTTGTTTGCGTGTCATTCGGACGGCCGATGCGGGTTTTGACCTCTTTTTCGGCTTTTAGCCTAAGTGTTGGCGAGTTTTGCAAACTGGGCGATAACTCGATTTACGTATGTCAGAATTGAGTCCCGTCATTTCTAACGCGTGTATATTACCTACGCGGTGCTATGTGCGTGTCATTCGGACAGCCGATGCGGGTTTTGACCTGTTTTTCGGCTTTTTGCCTAAGTGTTGGCGAGTTTTTCAAACTGGGCAATAACTCGGTCTCCGTATATCGGAATAGAGTCCCGTCAGTTCTAACACGTGTCTATTACCTACGCGGTGCTATGTGTGTGTTTGCGTGTCATTCGGACGGCCGATGCACGATTTGACCTCTTTTTTGGCTTTTTGCCTAAGTGTTGGCGAGTTTTGTAAAGTGGGCGATAACTCGGTCTCTGTATGTCGGAATCAAGTCCCGTCAGTTCTAACGCGTGTATATTGCCTACGCGGTGCTATGTGCGTGTTTACGTGTCATTTGGATGGTCGATGCAGGTTTTGACCTCTTTTTCGGCTTTTTGCCTAAGTGTTGGCGAGTTTTGCAAATTAGGCGATAACTCGGCCTCCGTATGTCAGAATCGAGTCCCGTCAGTTCTAACGCGTGCGTGTTACATTACCTACGGCGGTGTGCTAAGTGCGTGTTTGCGTGTCATTCGGACGACCGATGCGAGTTTTGACCTATTTTTTGGCTTTTTGCCCAAGTCTTGGCGAGTTTTGTAAACTGGGCGATAACGCGGTCTCCGTATGTCGGAATTGAGTCCAGTCATTTCTAACGCGTGTATATTACCTACGCGGTGCTGTATGCGTGTCATTCAGACGGCTGATGCGGGTTTTGACCTCTTTTTCGTCTTTTTGCCTAAGTGTTGGAAAGTTTTGCAAACTGGGCGATAAATCGGTCTCCGTATGTCGGAATCGAGTCCCGTCAGTTCTAACTCGTGTCTATTACCTGCGCAGTGCTATGTGCGTGTTTGCGTGTCATTCGGACGGCCGATGCAGGTTTTGACCTCTTTTTCGGCATTTTGCCTAAGTGTTGGCGAGTTTTGTAAAGTGGGCGATAACTCGATCTCCGTATGTCGGAATCGAGTCCCGTCAGTTCTAACGCGTTTATATTGCCTACGCGGTGCTATGTGTGAGTTTGTATGTCATTCGGATGGCCGATGCAGGTTTTGACCTCTTTTTCGGCTTTTTGCCTAAGTGTTGGCGAGTTTTGCAAACTAGGCGATAACTCGGTCTCCATATGTCAGAATCGAGTCCCGTTAGTTCTAACGCTCTATTATTACCCACGCAGCTTTATGCGTGCGTGTTTGCGTGTCATTCAGAGATTACCGTCGGGTTTTGACCTCTTTTTCGCTTTTTTGCCTAAGTGTTGGCGAGTTTTGTAAAGTGGGCGATAACTTCGGTCTCGTGATGTCGAATCGAGTCCCGTCGGTTCTAACGCTAGCGTTTATATTGTTTACGCGGTGCTATGTGTGAGTTTGTGTGTCATTCGGACTACCGATCACGTGTTTTGACCTCTTTTTCGGCTTTTTGCCTAAGTGTTGGCGAGTTTTGCAAACTAGGCGATAACTCGGTCTCCGTATATCGGAATCGAGTCCCGTCAATTCTAACGCGTGTCTATTACCTACGCGGTGCTATGTGTGTGTTTGCGTGTCATTTGGACGGCCGATGCGGGTTTTGACCTCTTTTTCAGCTTTTTGCCTAAGTGTTGGCGAGTTTTGCAAAGTGGGCGATAACTCGGTCTCCGTATGTCGAAATCGAGTCCCGTCAGTTTTAACGCGTGTATATTGCCTACGCAGTGCTATGTGTGTGTTTTCTTGTCATTCTGACTACCGTCACAGTGTTTGACCTCTTTTGGCTTTTTGCCTAAGTGTTGGAGAGTTTTGCAAACTGGGCGATAAGTCGGTCTTTGTATGTCGGAATCGAGTCCCGTCAGTCGTAACGCGTGTATATTGGCTACGCGGTGCTATGTGTGTTTTTGCGTGTCATTCGGATAACTGATGCGGGTTTTGACCTCTTTTTCGGATTTTTGCCTATGCGTTGGCAAGTTTTACAAACTGGGCTATAACTCGGTCTCCGTATGTCAGAATCGAGTCCTGTCAGTTCTAACGCGTGTCTATTGCCTACGCGGTGCTATGTGCGTGTTTGCGTGTCATTCAGATGGCCGATGCGGGTTCTGACCTCTTTTTCGGCTTTTTGCCTAAGTGTTGGCGAGTTTTGCAAACTAGGCGATAACTCGTTCTTCGTATGTCGGTATCGAGTCCCGTCAGTTTTAACGCGTGTATATTGACTTCGCGGTGCTATGTGCGTATTTGCGTGTCATTCAGACCGCCGATGCAGGTATTAACCTATTTTTCGGCTTTTTCCCTAAGTGTTGGGGAGTTTTGCAAAGTGGGCGATAACTCGGTCTCCGTATGTCGGAATCGAGTCCCGTCAGTTCTAATGCGTGTATATTGCCTACGCGGTGCTATGTGTGTGTTTGCGTGTTGTTCGGACGGCCGATGCAGGTTTTGACCTTTTTTTGGCTTTTTGCCTAAGTGTTGGAGAGTTTTGCAAATTAAGCGATACTTTCGGTCTCGTGATATCGGAATCAAGTCCCATTAGTTCTAAGCAGCGTGTTCATTACCTACAGCGGTGCTATGTGTGTTTCATGCGTGTCATTCGAACTACCGATGCGGGTTTTGACCTCTTTTTCGGCTTTTTTGCCAAGTGTTGGCGAGAGTTTGCAAACCAGGCAATAACTCTGATCTCCGTATGTTCGGAATCGAGTCCCGTTATTTCTAACGTTGTTCATTACTCACGCGGTGCTATGTATGTGTTTTGCGTGTCATTGGACTACCGTCACGGTTTTGACCTTTTTTGGCTATTTGCCTAAGTGTTGGAGAGTTTTGCAAAGCTGGGCGATAAGTCGGTCGGTCTTTGTATGTCGGAATCGAGTCCCGTCACCAGTAGCGTGTATATTAGCTACTGCGGTGCTATGTGTGTTTTTGCGTGTCATTCGGATAAGCGATGCGGTTTTGACCTCTTTTTCGGATTTTTGCCCTGTCGTTGGCAAGTTTTACAACCTGGCTATAACTCTTTCGGTCTCCGTATGTCGAATCGAGTCTGTCGATTCTAACGCTGTGTTCATTGCTTCACGCGGTGCTATGTGCGTGTTTGCGTGTCATTCGGATGGCCGTCTGGTTCGACCTCTTTTTGGCTTTTTTGCCTAAGTGTTGGCGAGTTTTGCAAACTAAGCGATAACTCGTTCTTCGTATGTCAGATCGAGTCCGTCGGTTTTAACGCGTGTATATTGACTTGGGCGGTCTTTATGTGCGTATTTGCGTGTCATTCAGATGGCCGATGCGTGTATTAACCTATTTTTCGCTTTTTCCCTAAGTGTTGGGGAGTTTTGCAAAGTGGGCGATAACTTCGGTCTCCGTGATGTCGGAATCGAGTCCCGTCGATTCTAATGCGTGTATATTGCCTCACGCGGTGCTATATGTGTGTGTTTGCGTGTTGTTGGACTACCGATCTGTGTTTTGACCTTTTTTGGCTTTTTGCCCTAAGTGTTGGAGAGTTTTGCAAATTAGCGATAACTTTCGGTCTCCGTGATATCTCGGAATCAAGTCCCATTAGTTCTAACGCGTGTTCATTACTTCCACGCGGTGCTATATGTGTGTTTGCGTGTCATTCGAAGCTCACCGATGCGGGTTTTGACCTCTTTTTGGCTTTTTGCCTAAGTGTTGGCGAGTTTTGCAAACCAGGTAATAACTCGATCTCCGTGATGTCGGAATCGAGTCCCGTTATTTCTAACGCGTGTCTATTACCTACGCGGTGCTATGTATGTGTTTGCGTGTCATTCGGACGGCCGATACGGGTTTTGACCTTTTTTTGGCTATTTACCTAAGTGTTGGAGAGTTTTGCAAACTGGGCGATAAGTCGGTCTTTGTATGTCGGAATCGAGAGTCCCGTCATCATGAAGCGTGTATATATTGGCTACTGCGGTCTATATGTGTGTTTTTGCGTGTCATTCGGATAAGCGATGCGGTTTTGACCTCTTTTTCGGATTTTTGCCTGTCGTTGTTGGCAAGTTTTACAAACCGGGCTATAACTTTCGGTCTCCGTATGTCGAATCGAGTCTGTGTCGGTTCTAACGCGTTCATTGCTCTACGCGGTGCTATATGCGTGTTTTGCGTGTCATTCGGATGGCCGTCGCGGGTTTCGACCTCTTTTTTTGGCTTTTTTGCCTAAGTGTTGGCGAGTTTTGCAAACCAGCGATAACTCGTTCTTTTCGTATGTGTTTCAGATCGAGTCCCGTCAGTTTTAACGCGTGTATATTGACTTCGCGGTGCTATGTGCGTATTTGCGTGTCATTCAGACGGCCAATGCGGGTTTTGACCTCTTTTTCGGCTTTTTGCCCAAGTGTTGGCGAGTTTTGCAAACTAGGAGATAACTCGGTCTCCGTATATCGGAATCGAGTCCCGTCAGTTCTAACGCGTGTCTATTAACTACGCGGTGCTATGTGTGTGTTTGTGTGTTATTCAGACTGCCGATGCAGGTTTTGACCTCTTTTTCAGCTTTTTGCCTAAGTGTTGGCGAGTTTTGCAAAGTGGGTGATAACTCGGTCTCCGTATGTCGGAATCGAGTCCCGCCGGGTTCTAACAAGTGTATATTATTTACGCGGCTATATGTGTGTGTTTGTGTGTCATTGGGACGACAGATGCTGATTTTGACCTCTTTTTGGCTTTTTGCCTAAGTGTTAACGAGTTTTACAACCTGGTGATAACTCGGTCTCAGATGTCAAAATCGAGTTCCGTCGGTTCTAACGTGTGTTCATTGCTCACGCGCGTGCTATGTGCGTTTTTGCGTGTCATTCGGACGGCTGATGCGGATTTTGACCTCTTTTTCGGCTTTTTGCCTAAGTGTTGGCGAGTTTTTCAAACTAGGCGATAACTCGGTCTCCTTATGTCGGTATCGAGTCCTGTCTGTTCTAACTCATGTATATTGCCTACGCGGTGCTGTGTGCATGTTTGTGTGTCATTCGGACGGCCGATGCGGGTTTTGACCTCTTTTTCAGCTTTTTGCCTAAGTGTTGGCGAGTTTTGCAAACAATCGGTCTCCGTATGTAGGAATCGAGTCCCATTAGTTCTAACGCGTGTCTATTACCTACGCGGTGCTATGTGCGTGTTTGCGTGTCATTCGGACGGCCGATGCGTGTTTTGATCTTTTTTCGGCTTTTTGCATAAGTGTTGGCGAATTTTGCAAATTGGGCGATAACTCGGTCTCCGTATGTCGGAATCGAGTCCCGTCATTTATAACGCGTGTCTATTACCTACGCGGTGCTATATGTTTGTTTGTTTGCGTGTCATTCGGACTACCGATGCGGGTTTTGACCTCTTTTTCAGCTTTTTGCCTAAGTGTTGACGAGTTTTGCAAACTGGGCGATAACTCGGTCTCCGTATGTCGGAATTGAGTCCCTTCATTTCTAATGCGTGTATATTACCTACGCGGTGCTATGTGCGTGTCATTCGGACGGCCGATGCGGGTTTTGACCTGTTTTTCGGCTTTTTGCCTAAGTGTTGGCGAGTTTTTCAAACTGGGCAATAACTCGGTCTCCGTATATCGGAATAGAGTCCCGTCAGTTCTAACACGTGTCTATTACCTACGCGGTGCTATGTGTGTGTTTGCGTGTCATTCGGACGGCCGATGCACGATTTGACCTCTTTTTTGGCTTTTTGCCTAAGTGTTGGCGAGTTTTGTAAAGTGGGCGATAACTCGGTCTCTGTATGTCGGAATCAAGTCCCGTCAGTTCTAACGCGTGTATATTGCCTACGCGGTGCTATGTGCGTGTTTACGTGTCATTTGGATGGTCGATGCAGGTTTTGACCTCTTTTTCGGCTTTTTGCCTAAGTGTTGGCGAGTTTTGCAAATTAGGCGATAACTCGGCCTCCGTATGTCAGAATCGAGTCCCGTCAGTTCTAACGCGTGTCTATTACCTACGCGGTGCTAAGTGCGTGTTTGCGTGTCATTCGGACGACCGATGCGAGTTTTGACCTATTTTTTGGCTTTTTGCCCAAGTCTTGGCGAGTTTTGTAAACTGGGCGATAACGCGGTCTCCGTATGTCGGAATTGAGTCCAGTCATTTCTAACGCGTGTATATTACCTACGCGGTGCTGTATGCGTGTCATTCAGACGGCTGATGCGGGTTTTGACCTCTTTTTCGTCTTTTTGCCTAAGTGTTGGAAAGTTTTGCAAACTGGGCGATAAATCGGTCTCCGTATGTCGGAATCGAGTCCCGTCAGTTCTAACTCGTGGTTCATTACTGCAGCGTTGCTATATGCGTGTTTTGCGTGTCATTCGGACTACCGATGCGTGTTTTGACCTCTTTTTTGACATTTTGCCTAAGTGTTGGCGAAGTTTGTAAAGTGGCGATAACTCGATCTCCGTATGTCGGAATCGAGTCCCGTCAGTTCTAACGCGTTTATATTGCCTACGCGGTGCTATGTGTGAGTTTGTATGTCATTCGGATGGCCGATGCAGGTTTTGACCTCTTTTTCGGCTTTTTGCCTAAGTGTTGGCGAGTTTTGCAAACTAGGCGATAACTCGGTCTCCATATGTCAGAATCGAGTCCCGTTAGTTCTAACGCCTGTCTATTACCTACGCAGTGCTATGTGCGTGTTTGCGTGTCATTCAGACGGCCGATGCGGGTTTTGACCTCTTTTTCGGCTTTTTGCCTAAGTGTTGGCGAGTTTTGTAAAGTGGGCGATAACTCGGTCTCCGTATGTCGGAATCGAGTCCCGTCAGTTCTAACGCGTTTATATTGCCTACGCGGTGCTATGTGTGAGTTTGTGTGTCATTCGGACGGCCGATGCAGGTTTTGACCTCTTTTTCGGCTTTTTACCTAAGTGTTGGCGAGTTTTGCAAACTAGGCGATAACTCGGTCTCCGTATATCAGAATCGAGTCCCGTCAATTCTAACGCGTGTCTATTACCTACGCGGTGCTATGTGTGTGTTTACGTGTCATTTAGACGGCCGATGCGGGTTTTGACCTCTTTTTCAGCTTTTTGCCTAAGTGTTGGCGAGTTTTGCAAAGTGGGCGATAACTCGGTCTCCGTATGTCAAAATCGAGTCCCGTCAGTTTTAACGCGTGTATATTGCCTACGCGGTGCTATGTGTGTGTTTTCTTGTCATTCGGACGGCCGATGCAGGTTTTGACCTCTTTTTGGCTTTTTGCCTAAGTGTTGGCGAGTTTTGCAAAGTGGGCGATAAGTCGGTCTTTGTATGTCGGAATCGAGTCCCGTCAGTCGTAACGCGTGTATATTGGCTACGCGGTGCTATGTGTGTTTTTGCGTGTCATTCGGATAACTGATGCGGGTTTTGACCTCTTTTTCGGATTTTTGCCTATGCGTTGGCAAGTTTTACAAACTGGGCTATAACTCGGTCTCCGTATGTCAGAATCGAGTCCTGTCAGTTCTAACGCGTGTCTATTGCCTACGCGGTGCTATGTGCGTGTTTGCGTGTCATTCAGATGGCCGATGCGGGTTCTGACCTCTTTTTCGGCTTTTTGCCTAAGTGTTGGCGAGTTTTGCAAACTAGGCGATAACTCGTTCTTCGTATGTCGGTATCGAGTCCCGTCAGTTTTAACGCGTGTATATTGACTTCGCGGTGCTATGTGCGTATTTGCGTGTCATTCAGACCGCCGTGCCAGTATTAACCTATTTTTCGGCTTTTTCCCTAAGTGTTGGGGAGTTTTGCAAAGTGGGCGATAACTCGGTCTCCGTATGTCGGAATCGAGTCCCGTCAGTTCTAATGCGTGTATATTGCCTACGCGGTGCTATGTGTGTGTTTGCGTGTTGTTCGGACGGCCGATGCAGGTTTTGACCTTTTTTTGGCTTTTTGCCTAAGTGTTGGAGAGTTTTGCAAATTAGGCGATAACTCGGTCTCCGTATATCGGAATCAAGTCCCATTAGTTCTAACGCGTGTCTATTACCTACGCGGTGCTATGTGTGTGTTTGCGTGTCATTCGAACGGCCGATGCGGGTTTTGACCTCTTTTGGCTTTTTGCTAAGTGTTGGCGAGTTTTGCAAACCAGCAATAACTCTCCTCTCAGATGTCTCGGAATCGAGAGTCCGTTATTTCTAACGCGTGTCTATTACCTACGCGGTGCTATGTATGTGTTTGCGTGTCATTCGGACGGCCGATACGGGTTTTGACCTTTTTTTGGCTATTTGCCTAAGTGTTGGAGAGTTTTGCAAACTGGGCGATAAGTCGGTCTTTGTATGTCGGAATCGAGTCCCGTCAGTCGTAACGCGTGTATATTGGCTACGCGGTGCTATGTGTGTTTTTGCGTGTCATTCGGATAACTGATGCGGGTTTTGACCTCTTTTTCGGATTTTTGCCTATGCGTTGGCAAGTTTTACAAACTGGGCTATAACTCGGTCTCCGTATGTCAGAATCGAGTCCTGTCAGTTCTAACGCGTGTCTATTGCCTACGCGGTGCTATGTGCGTGTTTGCGTGTCATTCAGATGGCCGATGCGGGTTCTGACCTCTTTTTCGGCTTTTTGCCTAAGTGTTGGCGAGTTTTGCAAACTAGGCGATAACTCGTTCTTCAGATGTCGCAGATCGAGTCCCGTCAGTTTTAACGCGTGTATATTGACTTCGCGGTGCTATGTGCGTATTTGCGTGTCATTCAGACCGCCGATGCAGGTATTAACCTATTTTTCGGCTTTTTCCCTAAGTGTTGGGGAGTTTTGCAAAGTGGGCGATAACTCGGTCTCCGTATGTCGGAATCGAGTCCCGTCAGTTCTAATGCGTGTATATTGCCTACGCGGTGCTATGTGTGTGTTTGCGTGTTGTTCGGACGGCCGATGCAGGTTTTGACCTTTTTTTGGCTTTTTGCCTAAGTGTTGGAGAGTTTTGCAAATTAGGCGATAACTCGGTCTCCGTATATCGGAATCAAGTCCCATTAGTTCTAACGCGTGTCTATTACCTACGCGGTGCTATGTGTGTGTTTGCGTGTCATTCGAACGGCCGATGCGGGTTTTGACCTCTTTTTCGGCTTTTTGCCTAAGTGTTGGCGAGTTTTGCAAACTAGGCAATAACTCGGTCTCCGTATGTCGGAATCGAGTCCCGTTATTTCTAACGCGTGTCTATTACCTACGCGGTGCTATGTATGTGTTTGCGTGTCATTCGGACGGCCGATACGGGTTTTGACCTTTTTTTGGCTATTTGCCTAAGTGTTGGAGAGTTTTGCAAACTGGGCGATAACTCGGTCTCCGTATGTCGGAATCGAGTCCCGTCAGTTCTAACGCGTGTCTATAACCTACGCGGTGCTATATGAGTGTTTGCGTGTCATTCGGACGGCCGATGTGGGTTTTGACCTTTTTTTTGGCTTTTAGCCTAAGTGTTGGCGAGTTTTGCAAATTGGGCGATAACTCGGTTTCCGTATGTCAGAATTGAGTCCCGTCATTTCTAACGCGTGTATATTACCTACGCGGTGCTATGTGCGTGTCATTTGGACGGCCGATGCGGGTTTTGACCTCTTTTTCGGCTTTTTGCCTAAGTGTTGACGAGTTTTTCAAACTGGGCGATAACTCGGTCTTCGTATGTCGGAATCGAGTCCCGTCAATTCTAACCCGTGTCTATTACCTACGCAGTGCTATGTGCGTGTTTGAGTGTCATTCGGACGCCCGATGCAGGTTTTGACCACTTTTTCGGCTTTTTGCCTAAGTGTTGGCGAGTTTTGCAAACTAGGCGATAACTCGGTCTCCGTATTTCGGAATCGAGTCACGTCATTTCTAACGCGTTTATATTGCTTGCGCAGTGCTATGTGCGTGTTTGCGTGTCATTTGAACGGCCGATGCGGGTTTTGACCTATTTTTTGGTTTTTGCCTAAGTGTTGCCGAGTTTTCAAAGTGGGCGATAACTCAATCTCCTTATGTCCGAATTGATTCCCGCTAGTTCTAACGCGTGTCTATTATTTACGCAGTGCTATGTGTGTGTTTACGTGTCATTCGGACGGCCGATGCAGGTTTTGAGCTCTTTTTCGTCTCTTTGCCCAAGTTTTGGCGAGTTTTACAAACTGGGATATAACTCGGTCTCCGTATGTCAGAATCGAGTCCCGTCACTTCTAACGCGTGTCTATTGCCTACGCGGTGCTATGTGCGTGTTTGCATGTCATTCAGACTGACGATGTAACGTCCCCAAAATAGGTCCATTCCATCTGACCCATTCTGAGTTGCCAAATACATGGTACAGAAAACAACTACAACTTTATTACAACAATTGTCGTGCAAAATACAACAACACATATGCTGTGAATTTGGATACAAATATATATATCAAATGTGACTCATGTCCCAACCGTGGACAGCACCTCATAATGACACCTTACATAAAGGTATAGTCGAAAACTGTTTTAGAAATTAGAATCTTTGGGAAGTGCTCAAGGAAACCTTCGTACATGGGAGGCCATGCTTCTAGGTTATGATAGATATCATATGGCCACGTAATTATCCTTGGTTGACCCAATAGACCCTTAAAGAAAAATGAGAAGAATACTATCATATTCTTCCCAATGGTGAGTTTTCTCTTGACATATCATTATCTCTACTGTCTCTAATTGAGAGTTAAATTTCAAATAGACTCCAAGATCATATAGGTAGTGCTGGTAGATATACTCAGCAAGTGGATAGGCACAACCCTATCTTATAATGACACGAGGTTGTATGTCATTAGACATCTTGTATGATAGTGGCAAAACACCCTTACAAGTTAAATTCACCTCACCCTCAACATCTATAGACCACCATTCTATTCCCTTGTTATTCCCCCGCTCGACCCAAATTTACACTTTTATTACACGAAGGAATTGTGAAGCAAAAGGGTGAGCACAACTAGCTCAAGATAAAGAATATCATGACTAAAGATAAATAAATTATCAAGAGCCTTCAAAGAGAATAAATCGTAGATTTAGAACATATGGTAGATGATAAAAAAAATTCAACCATAGTCATAAATGAACGAGCAATCCATTAGAAGAGTCAAATAGACCATAAAGTCCATTATCTTCTTTATGTTAAAAGTCCACCAACAATTTTTTATCCCTGTAACATCAATCAACAATTCCTTTCCACAATCACATGTATAACTCATAATCGTAATTGTTGTTCTAAATTCCTTTTCTCATTCAGGACGAAGATAATTTTCATCACTTGTCTTTACCTGAAATATCAAAGATCATGGTTATACCAAATCACAGTTCATGTTCATAATCATACTAATAAATTCATCTTTGCACTACGGGCCAAAGATATTCATCAACAGTTCATCTTTGCACTACATGCCAAAGATATTCAACAACAAGTCATCTTTCAGACTACGTGCCAAAGATATTCATATCTCAAAGAAATACATAATCATTTCATCCTTGCACTATGTGCCAAAGATATTCAACAATGTGTCATCTTTGTACTACGGGCCAAAGCTATTCAACAATAATTGATCTTTGACTACTGGACCAAAGATATTCATCAATAATTGATCTTTGCACTCTGTGCCAAAGATATTCATCAACATTCATCTTTGCACCTCATCGCCAAAGATATTCAACTACTGTGTCATCTTTTGCACTACAACCCAAAGATATTCATCAACAATTCATCTTTGCACTACAGCCAAAGATATTCATCAACAAGTCATCTTTGCACTACGGACCAAAGATATTCGGGATCTCAAAGAAATACATAATCATTTGAATTTATATAAACCATAATTATAACCATATATGTTGATCAATTCACCTTTGCACTTAAGCTAAAGATATTCAATTATAAATTCAATGGTCATGATCATACCAGTCAACAATTCAACTTTGCACTACTGGCCAAAGAGAACCTATAGTCACAATTATACCAATAATCTATCCATCTTTACACTCAAGTCAAAGAGAATATCATCATTAGGGTTATAAGAATGTTATATAAAAACAATATAATCAACATATAAATTTAATCTCAAGAGTAAGATTCATAAATCAATGATTTCATAACAACTTAATCAAAATGTCATAAATCACTTAATAATCTCATAATCTAATATTATTAATACTACCACAATATTTTAATCATTTCTTAAACTTATAAACAATTTATTTTAATTGTTTACACTTTACTAATAAATGTATTTAATCATCTTAAAATGCCAACCTCATAAGATCTCATCACCAATAGCCAAAATCCTCATAAAAAATCTGCATATATCTCATATATAATTCTCAAGCCATAAAATCATATTTTCCAATTTTCTTACTTCACATAACATATTTAATTCATTTACTCATAACTAGAACATTTTCATGAAAAATACCAAATCAGTTTTAAAAATATTTTTTTTCTTGGATTTAGAAGAATATAGTCCCATATTGAATATATATTTTTTTCAAAATTTTTAAAATTCATTTACTATTTTTCACATGGCCAAAACCACTGAATATTCAGACATTTATCATAAATTGTACTTTTATCCAAAAATTCTGAAATTTGCACGGTATACTGATATTATATAGATGTACTCACAATAAAAATTTCATCAATTTTGGAGTTAATCACAAGGAGTTATAAGTAGTTACTTTTAAAATAGTCTTTTCTCATAAAATCCATAACTCCTAATCTATACATCCAAAAATCGCCATTTTTGGACACAATCAACAAAACTCATCAAATTATCATTTCAAATTTTTCCAGAATTTTTGAAGGTCCAGAAGAATTTCTAAATAATAACCCTTAAAATCCCTTATTATCCCTTACCTCAAAAGAGCAGTACCTCTGACTGGAATAATATTTGAAACTAACTTGCAATCAGATAGCAATACTCAAAGTATACTCAAAATACTCACAAGAATACGCTCGATAATATAGAGAGAGAAAATTTCAGTTTCTGGTGTGATTTTCAATTATAACCTAAGCACCCTATTTATAGAAAATTGCTTAGAACACCAAAGCAGAAAATTTATTAAAATATTAATATATTATATTTTTTTTCCAAGACTTCATACGTATGCTCTCAACATCAGAACTCAGCCCCTAACACATGTTAAATGAGGGAAACAAAATGTAAAAAACGTTTTTGTTATTTAAATTATTTTAAACTTCCAAAAATCAATTATTTCGGAGCTTCAGAACTTCAATAATTCATAATAAATAGCTCTTTTATCAGAAAAATTCAAAACTTGCGATTTTCCATAGGAAATTCCATTATCTACAACTTTACAGAAGGAAGTTTTTCCAAATTCCAAACAAAAATTGACCGAAATCCATAAACGGACGATTTTACAAGCTATAATCAAATTTCAGTCAAGAAATGGGGTCCACCGACACATAAATCATGTTTTAAACATTTTTGGTAACAAAAATACTCCTCCGCATATACTCATATATCCCACATTCATCGTAAAAATATCATCATTATTATATTATTAAAATATAATAATATATTTAAATAAATTATTTTATCAGAAAAAGATAAAATATTAATTTTCAACAATTGTCACATTAAAAATTTTCTCCATCTATATCCACATAAAATCAATATTTTCCTTATCATATAAATTAATAATTAATTATTCACAAATAATATTACAGAATCACAATATCGACAACTACTAGGCGGTTCAGAAAGAGAGGGGCTTTCAATAAGAATTTCTCTTCATGGCAAGCAATTAGGTGACCAAACCTCTCCTTAGACAGAACTTTCTAGACATTGCCAATAATGTTATCTAATAATATTATTCAGATAATATGAATTATTGCTTTGATAATGAAAAATACTGTATAATGACAATTATTGAAACAACGGCAATATAAAATATCAACGCAGCAATTATTGAATCAATAAAATAAAATATTGAACAGTAATTACTGTAACAAAAATCATCATGCTTCATGAATAGTAACTCGTGAATAGTAACTCATGAATAGTAACTCGTGAATAGTAACTCATGAATAGTAACTCGTGAATAGTAATTATAAGAAAATTTGAATACTTTTATTTCATAAAATTCGGGGTCTTACAGCCGATGCGGGTTTTGACCTCTTTTTCGGCTTTTTGTCTAAGTGTTGGCGAGTTTTGCAAACTAGGCGATAACTCGGTCTCCGTATGTCAGAATTGAGTCCCGTCATTTTTAACGCGTGTATATTACCGACGCGGTGCTATGTATGTATGTGTCATTCATGGTGATCGATGGTTTTGACTCTTTTTTGCTTTTTTTTTGTAAGTGTTGGCGAGTTTTGCAAACTAGGAGATAACTCGGTCTCCGTATATCGGAATCGAGTTCCGTCAGTTCTAACGCGTGTCTATTACCTACGCGGTGCTATGTGTGTGTTTGTGTGTTATTCGGACTGCCGATGCGGGTTTTGACCTCTTTTTCAGCTTTTTGCCTAAGTGTTGGCGAGTTTTGCAAAGTGGGTGATAACTCGGTCTCCGTATGTCGGAATCGAGTCCCGTCAGTTCTAACAAGTGTATATTGCCTACGCGGTGCTATGTGTGTGTTTGTGTGTCATTCGGACGACCGATGCAGATTTTGACCTCTTTTTCGGCTTTTTGCCTAAGTGTTGACGAGTTTTACAAACTGGGCGATAACTCGGTCTTCGTATGTCGGAATCGAGTCCCGTCAGTTCTAACACGTGTCTATTGCCTACGCGGTGCTATGTACATTTTTGCGTGTCATTCGGACGGCTGATGCGGATTTTGACCTCTTTTTCGGCTTTTTGCCTAAGTGTTGGCGAGTTTTGCAAACCAGCGATAACTCTCGGCTCTCCTTATGCTTCAGATCGAGTCCCCGTCTGTTCTAACTCGTGTATATAGCCTACGCGGTGCTATGTGCATGTTTGTGTGTCATTCGGACGGCCGATGCGGGTTTTGACCTCTTTTTCGGCTTCTTGCCTAAGTGTTGGCGAGTTTTGTAAACTATCGGTCTCCGTATATAGGAATCGAGTCCCGTTAGTTCTAACACGTGTCTATTACCTACGCGGTGCTATGTGCATGTTTGCGTGTCATTCGGACGGCCGATGCGTGTTTTGACCTTTTTTCGGCTTTTTGCATAAGTGTTGGTGAATTTTGCAAACTGGGCGATAACTCGGTCTCCGTATGTCGGAATCGAGTCCCGTCATTTCTAACGCGTGTATATTGCCTACGCGGTGCTATGTGCGTGTCATTCGGACGACCGATGCGGGTTTTGACCTCTTTTTCGGCTTTTTGCCTAATCGTTGACGAGTTTTGGAAAGTGGGCGATAACTCGGTCTCCGTATGTCGGAATCGAGTCCCGTCAGTTATAACGCGTGTCTATTATCTACGCAGTTCTATGTGCGTGTTTGCGTGTCATTCGGACGGCAGATGCGGGTTTTGACCTCTTATTCGGCTTTTTGCCTAAGTGTTGGCGAGTTTTGCAAACTAGGCGATAACTCGGTCTCCGTATGTCAGAATCGAGTCCCATAAGTTCTAACGCGTGTCTATTACCTACGCAGTGCTATGTGCGTGTTTGCGTGTCATTCAGACGGCCTATGCGGGTTTTGACCTCTTTTTCGGCTTTTTGCCTAAGTGTTGGCGAGTTTTGCAAATTAGGCGATAACTCGGTCTCCGTATATCGGAATCGAGTCTCGTTAGTTCTAACGTGTGTCTATTACCTATGCGGTGCTATGTGTGTTTGCGTGTCATTCGAACGGCCGATGCGGGTTTTGACCTCTTTTTCATTATTTGTTCAAGGGTCATGAAGTTTTGCACAATGGGCGATAACTAGGTCTCCGTATGTCGGAATCGAGTCCCGTCAGTTCTAACGCGTGTATATTGCCTACACGGTGCTGTGTGTGATTGCGTGTCATTCGGACGGCCGATGCAGGTTTTGACCTCTTTTTCGGCTTTTTGCCTAAGTGTTGGCGAGTTTTGCAAACTAGGCGATAACTCGGTCTCCTTATGTCGATATCGAATCCCATCAGTTCTAACGCGTGTATATTGCCTACGCGGTGCTATGTGCATGTTTGTGTGCCATTCGGACGCCCGATGCGGGTTTTGACCTCTTTTTCGGCTTTTTGCCTAAGTGTTGGCGAGTTTGCAGACTGGGCGATAACTCAGTCTCCGTATGTCGGAATCGAGTTCCGTCAGTTCTAACGCATATCAATTACCTATGCGGTGCTATGTGCGTGTTTGCATGTCATTAGGACGGCCGATGCGAGTTTTGACCTCTTTTTCGGCTTTTTGCGTAGGTGGTGGCGAGTTTTGCAAACTGGGCGATAACTCGGTCTCCGTATGTCGATATCGAGTCCCGTCATTTCTAACGCGTGTATATTGCCTACGCGGTGCTATGTGCATGTCATTCGGACGGCCGATGCAGGTTTTGACCTCTTTTTCGGCTTTTTGCCTAAGCGTTGGCGAGTTTTAGAAAGTGGGCGATAACTCGGTCTCCGTATGTCGGAATCGAGTCCCGTTAGTTCTAACGCATGTATATTGCCTACACGGTGCTATGTGTGTGTCATTCGGACAGCCGATGCGGGTTTTGACCTTTTTTCGCCTTTTTTCCTAAGTGTTGGCGAGTTTTACAAACTGGGCGATAACTCGGTCTCCGTATGTCGGAATCGAGTCCTGTAAGTTCTAACGCGTGTCTATTACCTACGCAGTTCTATGTGCGTGTTTGCGTGTCATTCGGACGGCCGATGCGGGTTTTGACCTTTTTTTCGAATTTTTGCCTAAGTGTTGGCGAGTTTTGCAAACTGGGCGATAACTCGGTCTCCGTATGTCGGAATCGAGTCCGATAAGTTATAACGCGTGTCTGTTAACTATGCAGTGCTATGTGCGTGTTTGCGTGTCATTCGGACGGCCTATGCGGATTTTGACCTCTTTTTCAGCTTTTTGCCTAAGTGTTGGCGAGTTTTGCAAACTAGGCTATAACTCGGTCTCCGTATGTTAGAATCGAGTCCCGTCAGTTCTAACGCGTGTCTATTGCCTACGCGGTACTATGTGCGTGTTTGCGTGTCATTCAGACGGCCGATCCGGGTTTTGATCTATTTTTCGGCTTTTTTCCTAAGTGTTGGCGAGTTTTGCAAACTAGGCGATAACTCGGTCTCCGTATGTCAGAATCGAGTCCCGTCAGTTCTAACGCGTGTCTATTGCCTACGCGGTACTATGTACGTGTTTGCGTGTCATTCAGACGGCCGATGCGGGTTTTGACCTCTTTTTCGGCTTTTTGCCTAAGTTTTGGCGAGTTTTGCAAACTGGACGATAACTCGTTCTCCGTATGTCGGAATCGAGTCCCGCCAGTTCTAACGCGTGTATATTGTCTATGCGGTGATGTGTGTGTGTTTGCGTGTCATTCGGACGGCCGATACGGGTTTTTACCTCTTTTTCGGCTTTTTGCCTAATTGTTGGCGAGTTTTGCAAACTAGGCCATAACTCTCGGTCTCCGTATATCAGAATCGAGTCCCGTTAGTTTTAACGCGTGTCTATTACCTCCACGTGTGTGTGTTTGCGTGTCATTCGAATCTACCGATCGCGGTTTTGACCTCTTTTTCGTCTTTTTACCTAAGTGTTGGCGAAGCTTTTATGCGATTGGGCGATAACTCGATTTTCAGATATGTCGGAATCGAGTCCCGTCGATTCTAACGCTGCGTGTATATTGCTTTCACGCGGTGCTATGTGCGTGTTTATGGTCATTCTTGACTACCGATGCGGTGTTTTGACCTCTTTTTCGGATTTTTGCCCAAGTGTTGGTGAGGTTTACAAACCGGGCGATAAACTCGGTCTCCGTGATGTGTGGAATCGAGTCCCGCTGGATTCTAACGCTGTATATTGCTTTACGCGGTGCTATGTATGTGTTTGGGTGTCATTCGGACGATCGACATGTGTTTTGACCTCTTTTTCGTCTTTTTTGCCTAAGTGTTGGCGAGTTTTGCAAACCAGCGATAACTTCGATCTCCGTGATATCTGGAATCAAGTCCCATTAGTTCTAACGCGTGTCTATTACCTACGCGGTGCTATGTGTGTGTTTGCGTGTCATTCGAACGGCCGATGCGGGTTTTGACCTCTTTTTCGGCTTTTTGCCTAAGTGTTGGCGAGTTTTGCAAACTAGGCAATAACTCGGTCTCCGTATGTCGGAATCGAGTCCCGTTATTTCTAACGCGTGTCTATTACCTACGCGGTGCTATGTATGTGTTTGCGTGTCATTCGGACGGCCGATACGGGTTTTGACCTTATTTTGGCTATTTGCCTATGCGGTGCTATGTGCGTGTTTGCGTGTCATTCGGACAGCTGATGCGGGTTTTGACCTCTTTTTCGGCTTTTAGCCTAAGTGCTGGCGAGTTTTGCAAACTGGGCGATAACTTGGTTTTCGTATGTTAGAATTGAGTCCCGTCATTTCTAACGCGTGTATATTACCTACGCGGTGCTATTTGCGCGTCATTCGGATGGCCGATGCGGGTTTTGACCTCTTTTTCGGCTTTTTGCCTAAGTGTTGGCGAGTTTTTCAAACTGGGACGATAACTTCGGTCTCCAGTATGTCGAAATTGAGTCCCGTTAATTCTAACCCGTGGTTCATTACCTACGCGATAGTATATGTACGTGTTTCATGGTCATTCAGACGGCCGATGCGGGTTCTGACCTCTTTTTTGGCTTTTTGCCTAAGTGTTAGCGAGTTTTACAAACTGGGCGATAACTCGGTCTCCGTATGTCGGAATCGAGTCCCGTCAGTTCTAACGCGTGTCTATTACCTACGCGGTGATATGTACGTGTTTGCGTGTCATTCGGACGGCCGATGCGTGTTTTGACCTCTTTTTCGGCTTTTTACCTAAGTGTTGGCGTGTTTTGCAAACTGGGCGATAACTCGGTCTCCGTATGTCGGAATCGAGTCCCATAAGTTCTAACGCGTGTCCATTACCCACGCGATTGTTATGTGCGTGTTTGCGTGTCATTCAGACGGCCTATGCGGGTTTTGACCTCTTTTTCGGCTTTTTGCCTAAGTGTTGGCGAGTTTTGCAAATTAGGCGATAACTCGGTCTCCGTATATCGGAATCGAGTCTCGTTAGTTCTAACGTGTGTCTATTACCTATGCGGTGCTATGTGTGTTTGCGTGTCATTCGAACGGCCGATGCGGGTTTTGACCTCTTTTTCGGCTATTTGTCTAAGGGTTGGCGAGTTTTGCACAATGGGCGATAACTAGGTCTCCGTATGTCGGAATCGAGTCCCGTCAGTTCTAACGCGTGTATATTGCCTACACGGTGCTGTGTGTGATTGCGTGTCATTCGGACGGCCGATGCAGGTTTTGACCTCTTTTTCGGCTTTTTGCCTAAGTGTTGGCGAGTTTTGCAAACTAGGCGATAACTCGGTCTCCTTATGTCGATATCGAATCCCATCAGTTCTAACGCGTGTATATTGCTCACGCGGTGTTACATGTGCATGTTTGTGTGCTATTCGGACGCCTCGATGCGGGTTTTGACCTCTTTTCGCTTTTTGCCTAAGTGTATGCGAGTTTGCAGACCTGGCGATAACTCGATCTCCGTATGTCGAATCGAGTTCCGTCAGTTCTAACGCATATCAATTACCTATGCGGTGCTATGTGCGTGTTTGCATGTCATTAGGACGGCCGATGCGAGTTTTGACCTCTTTTTCGGCTTTTTGCGTAGGTGGTGGCGAGTTTTGCAAACTGGGCGATAACTCGGTCTCCGTATGTCGATATCGAGTCCCGTCATTTCTAACGCGTGTATATTGCCTACGCGGTGCTATGTGCATGTCATTCGGACGGCCGATGCAGTGTTTTGACTCTCTTTTCGCTTTTTTTGCCTAAGCGTTGGCGAGTTTTAGAAAGTGGGCGATAACTCGGTCTCCGTATGTCGGAATCGAGTCCCGTTAGTTCTAACGCATGTATATTGCCTACGCGGTGCTATATGTGTGTGTCATTCGGACAAATTGATGCGGTTTTGACTTTTTCGCTTTTTTTTTCCTAAGTGTTAGCGAGTTTTACAAACTGGGCGATAACTCGGTCTCCGTATGTCGGAATCGAGTCCTGTAAGTTCTAACGCGTGTCTATTACCTACGCAGTTCTATGTGCGTGTTTGCGTGTCATTCGGACGGCCGATGCGGGTTTTGACCTTTTTTTCGGATTTTTGCCTAAGTGTTGGCGAGTTTTGCAAACTGGGCGATAACTCGGTCTCCGTATGTCGGAATCGAGTCCGATAAGTTATAACGCGTGTCTGTTAACTATGCAGTGCTATGTGCGTGTTTCGCAGTGTCATTCGGACTGGCTTTATCGCGGATTTTGACCTCTTTTTGACTTTTTTTTGCCTAAGTGTTGGCGAGTTTTGCAAACTAGGCTATAACTCGGTCTCCGTATGTTAGAATCGAGTCCCGTCAGTTCTAACGCGTGTCTATTGCCTACGCGGTACTATGTGCGTGTTTGCGTGTCATTCAGACGGCCGATCCGGGTTTTGATCTATTTTTCGGCTTTTTTCCTAAGTGTTGGCGAAGTTTTGCAAACCAGCGATAACTCGGTCTCCAGATGTCGAATCGAGTCCCGTCGGTTCTAACGCGCGGTCTATTGCCTACGCGCATTATATGTGCGTGTTTGCGTGTCATTCAGATTTCACCGACGCGGTTTTGACCTCTTTTTCGCTTTTTGCCTAAGTTTTGGCGAGTTTTGCAAACCGGACGATAACTCGTTCTCCGATGTCGGAATCGAGTCCCGCCGCCATTCTAACGCTGTATATTGTCTATGCGGTGATGATGTGTGTGTTTGCGTGTCATTTGGACTACCGACACGGTTTTTACCTCTTTTTCGGCTTTTTGCCTAATTGTTGGCGTAGTTTTGCAAACCAGGCCATAACTCGGATCTCCGTGATATCGAATCGAGTCCCGTTAGTTTTAACGCTGCGGTCATTACCTACGCACGCGTGTGTGTTTGCGTGTCATTCGAATCTACCGACGCGGGTTTTGACCTCTTTTTCGTCTTTTTTACCTAAGTGTTGGCGAAGCCAGACGATCGGGCGATAACTCGATTTTCGTATGTCGGAATCGAGTCCCGTCAGTTCTAACGCGTGTATATTGCCTACGCGGTGCTATGTGCGTGTTTGCGTGTCATTCGGACGGCCGATGCAGGTTTTGACCTCTTTTTCGGATTTTTGCCCAAGTGTTGGTGAGGTTTACAAACTGGGCGATAACTCGGTCTCCGTATGTCGGAATCGAGTCCCGTCAGTTCTAACGCGTGTATATTGCTTACGCGGTGCTATGTATGTGTTTGGGTGTCATTCGGACGATCGATACAGGTTTTGACCTCTTTTTCGTCTTTTTGCCTAAGTGTTGGCGAGTTTTGCAAACTAGGCGATAACTCGGTCTCCGTATATCGGAATCAAGTCCCATTAGTTCTAACGCGTGTCTATTACCTACGCGGTGCTATGTGTGTGTTTGCGTGTCATTCGAACGGCCGATGCGGGTTTTGACCTCTTTTTCGGCTTTTTGCCTAAGTGTTGGCGAGTTTTGCAAACTAGGCAATAACTCGGTCTCCGTATGTCGGAATCGAGTCCCGTTATTTCTAACGCGTTGTTCATTACTCCACGCGGTGCTATGTATGTGTTTGCGTGTCATTTCGGACTACCGACACTGGTTTTGACCTTATTTTGGCTATTTGCCATGCGGTACATATGTGCGTGTTTGCGTGTCATTCGGACAAATTGATGCGGTTTTGACCTCTTTTTCGCTTTTAGCCTAAGTGGTTTTTGTAGTTTTGCAAACCGGGCGATAACTTGGTTTTCAGATGTTAGAATTGAGTCCCGTCATTTCTAACGCTGTATATTATTCTACGCAGTGTTATTTCATAAGCGTCATCTTCGGATGGCCGATGCGGGTTTTGACCTCTTTTTCGGCTTTTTGCCTAAGTGTTGGCGAGTTTTTCAAACTGGACGATAACTCGGTCTCCGTATGTCGAAATTGAGTCCCGTCAATTCTAACCCGTGTTCATTACCCACGCGTTATCTTATATGCGTGTTTGCGTGTCATTGATTTTACCGATGCGGTTTCGACCTCTTTTTGGCTTTTTGCCTAAGTGTTAATGAAGTTTTACAACCGGGCGATAACTTTCGGTCTCCGTGATGTCGGAATCGAGTCCCGTCTGGGCTTCTAACGCGTGTCTATTACCCACGCGTGATATATATGCGTGTTTGCGTGTCATTCGGACGGCCGATGCGTGTTTTGACCTCTTTTTCGGCTTTTTACCTAAGTGTTGGCGTGTTTTGCAAACTGGGCGATAACTCGGTCTCCGTATGTCGGAATCGAGTCCGATAAGTTATAACGCGTGTCTGTTAACTATGCAGTGCTATGTGCGTGTTTGTGTGTCATTCGGACGGCCTATGCGGATTTTGACCTCTTTTTCAGCTTTTTGCCTAAGTGTTGGCGAGTTTTGCAAACTAGGCTATAACTCGGTCTCCGTATGTTAGAATCGAGTCCCGTCAGTTCTAACGCGTGTCTATTGCCTACGCGGTACTATGTGCGTGTTTGCGTGTCATTCAGACGGCCGATCCGGGTTTTGATCTATTTTTCGGCTTTTTTCCTAAGTGTTGGCGAGTTTTGCAAACTAGGCGATAACTCGGTCTCCGTATGTCAGAATCGAGTCCCGTCAGTTCTAACGCGTGTCTATTGCCTACGCGGTACTATGTGCGTGTTTGCGTGTCATTCAGACGGCCGATGCGGGTTTTGACCTCTTTTTCGGCTTTTTGCCTAAGTTTTGGCGAGTTTTGCAAACTGGACGATAACTCGTTCTCCGTATGTCGGAATCGAGTCCCGCCAGTTCTAACGCGTGTATATTGTCTATGCGGTGATGTGTGTGTGTTTGCGTGTCATTCGGACGGCCGATACGGGTTTTTACCTCTTTTTCGGCTTTTTGCCTAATTGTTGGCGAGTTTTGCAAACTAGGCCATAACTCGGTCTCCGTATATCAGAATCGAGTCCCGTTAGTTTTAACGCGTGTCTATTACCTACGCAGTGTGTGTTTGCGTGTCATTCGAACGGCCGATGCGGGTTTTGACCTCTTTTTCGTCTTTTTACCTAAGTGTTGGCGAGCTTTGTACAGTGGGCGATAACTCGATTTTCGTATGTCGGAATCGAGTCCCGTCAGTTCTAACGCGTGTATATTGCCTACGCGGTGCTATGTGCGTGTTTGCGTGTCATTCGGACGGCCGATGCAGGTTTTGACCTCTTTTTCGGATTTTTGCCCAAGTGTTGGTGAGGTTTACAAACTGGGCGATAACTCGGTCTCCGTATGTCGGAATCGAGTCCCGTCAGTTCTAACGCGTGTATATTGCTTACGCGGTGCTATGTATGTGTTTGGGTGTCATTCGGACGATCGACATGTGTTTTGACCTCTTTTTTCGTCTTTTTGCCTAAGTGTTGGCGTAGTTTTGCAAACCAGGCGATAACTCTGATCTCTCAGATATCTAATCAAGTCCCATTAGTTCTAACGCGTGTCTATTACCTACGCGGTGCTATGTGTGTGTTTGCATGTCATTCGAACGGCCGATGCGGGTTTTGACCTCTTTTTCGGCTTTTTGCCTAAGTGTTGGCGAGTTTTGCAAACCAGTAATAACTCTGATCTCCAGATGTCGGAATCGAGTCCCGTTATTTCTAACGCGTGTCTATTACCTACGCGGTGCTATGTATGTGTTTGCGTGTCATTCGGACGGCCGATACGGGTTTTGACCTTATTTTGGCTATTTGCCTATGCGGTGCTATGTGCGTGTTTGCGTGTCATTCGGACAGCTGATGCGGGTTTTGACCTCTTTTTCGGCTTTTAGCCTAAGTGCTGGCGAGTTTTGCAAACTGGGCGATAACTTGGTTTTCGTATGTTAGAATTGAGTCCCGTCATTTCTAACGCGTGTATATTACCTACGCGGTGCTATTTGCGCGTCATTCGGATGGCCGATGCGGGTTTTGACCTCTTTTTCGGCTTTTTGCCTAAGTGTTGGCGAGTTTTTCAAACTGGACGATAACTCGGTCTCCGTATGTCGAAATTGAGTCCCGTCAATTCTAACCCGTGTCTATTACCTACGCAGTGCTATGTACGTGTTTGCGTGTCATTCAGACGGCCGATGCGGGTTCTGACCTCTTTTTTGGCTTTTTGCCTAAGTGTTAGCGAGTTTTACAAACTGGGCGATAACTCGGTCTCCGTATGTCGGAATCGAGTCCCGTGGATTCTAACGCGCGGTCTATTACCTCCACGCGGTGATATGTACGTGTTTGCGGTCATCTTGACGGCCGATCGCGTGTTTTGACCTCTTTTTGGCTTTTTACCTAAGTGTTGGCGTGTTTTGCAAACCTGGCGATAACTTTCGGTCTCCGATATGTCGGAATCGAGTCCCGCTATTTCTAACGCGTGTATATTGCCTATACGATTGCTATATGCGTGCGGTTACGATCGGACTACCGATGCGGGTTTTGACCTCTTTTTCGGTTTTTTACCTAAGCATTGGCGAGTTTTGCAAACTGGGCGATAACTCGGTCTCCGTATATTGAAATTGAGTCCCGTCAGTTCTAACGCGTGTATATTGCCTACGCGGTTCTATGTGTGTGTTTGCTTGTCATGCGGATTTACCGATGTGTTTTGACCTTTTTTCGCTTTTTTTGCCTAAGTGTTGGCGAAGTTTTGCAAAGTGGGCGATAACTTTCGGTCTCCATGTCGGAATCGAGTCCCGCTGGGTTCTAACGTGTATATTGCCTACGGTGCATATGTGTGTGTCATTCGGATGGCCGATGTTTGGTTTTGACCTCTTTTTCGCTTTTTGCCTAAGTTTTGGCGAAGTTTTGCAACCGGGCTATAACTCTGGTCTCAGATGTCGTAATCGAGGGCCGTCGATTCTAACCCGTGGTCTATTACCTAAGCGGTGTTATGTGTGTGTTTTGCGTGTCATTCGAATCGCCGATGCGTAGTTTTGACCTCTTATTCGGCTTTTTGTTCAGGTGTTGACGAAGTTTTGCAAACCAGGCGATAACTCTACCTCCATATATCGGGAATCGAGTCCCGTCGGGTTCTAACGGTGTATTGTTTCACGCGGTGCTATGTGTGTTTGCGTGTCATTCGAATCTACCGATGCGGGTTTTGACCTCTTTTTCGCTTTTTGCCTAAGTGTTGCGAGTTTTGCAAACCAGCGATAACTCTCAGATCCGTATGTCGGAATCGAGTCCCGTTTTTTCTAACGCATGTATATTGCCTACGCGGTGTTATGTGCGTGCTTGCGTGTCATTTGAACGGCCGATGCAGGTTTTGACCTATTTTTCGGTTTTTTGCCTAAGTGTTAGCGAAGTTTTGCAACTAAGCGATAACTCCCAGATCCGAATGTCGGAATCGAGTCCCGCCGCTTCTAACGCGGTTCTATTATCTATGCAGTGCTATGTGCGTGTTTGCGTGTCATTCGAACGGCAGATGCGGGTTTTGACCTCTTATTCGGCTTTTTGCCTAAGTATTGGCGAGTTTTGCAAACTAGGCGATAACTCGGTATCCGTATGTCGGAATCGAGTCCCGTTTTTCTAACGATGTATATTGCCCTACGCGGTGTTATGTGCGTGTTACGCGTGTCATTTTGAACGGCCGTCGCGGGTTTTGACCTATTTTTCGGTTTTTTGCCTAAGTGTTAGCATGAAGTTTTGCAAACCGGGCGATAACTCAGATCCGAATGTCGGAATCGAGTCCCGCGGTTCTAATGCGGTCTATTATCTATGCGAAGGTTATGTGCGTGTTTTGCGTGTCATTCGGACGGCAGATGCGGGTTTTGACCTCTTATTCGGCTTTTTGCCTGTTGTGTTGGCGAAGTTTTGCAAACCAGCGATAACTCTGGTCTCCGATATCGGAATCGAGTCCCGCTGGTTCTAACGCTGTAAATTGTCTCACGCGGTGCTATGTGCGTGTTGCGTGTCATATTCTGGACAAACCGATGCAGTTTTGACCTCTTTTTCGCTTTTTTTTCCCAAGTGTTGGTGAGGTTTACAAACCAGGCGATAACTCGGTCTCCGTGATGTCGGAATCGAGTCCCGTCATTCTAACGCGCGTGTATATTGCTTTACGCGGTGCTATGTATGTGTTTGGGTGTCATTCGGACTACCGATCTGTGTTTTGACCTCTTTTTTCGTCTTTTTTTTGCCTAAGTTGTTTGGCGAAGTTTTGCAAACCAGCGCTTAACTCGATCTCCGTGATATCGGAATCAAGTCCCATTAGTTCTAACGTTGTTCATTACTCCACGCGGTGCTATGTGTGTGTTTGCATGTCATTCGAATCGGCCGATGCGGGTTTTGACCTCTTTTTTCGCTTTTTTGCCTAAGTGTTGGCGTAGTTTTGTAACCAGCGATAACCTGGATTTCAGATGTCTGAATCGAGTCCCGTTATTTCTAACGCGTGTTCATTACCCACGCTGGTGCTATGTATGTGTTTGCGTGTCATTCTTGACTACCGCCGATACGGGTTTTGACTTTTTTTCGCTTATTTGCCTAAGTTGTTGGCTAGTTTTGCAACCTGGCGATAACTCTGTCTCCGTGATGTCGGAATCGAGTCCCGCTTCTAACGCGGTTCATTACCCACGCGCATTGCTATGTATGCGTGTTTGCGTGTCATTCGAATCTACCGATGCGCGGGTTTTGACCTCTTTTTCGCTTTTTGCCTAAGTGTTGGCGTAGTTTTGCAAACCAGCGATAACCCCAGATCCGTGATGTCGGAATCGAGTCCCGCTTTTTTCTAACGCATGTATATTGCCTACGCGGTGTTATGCGCGTGTTTTGCGGTCATTTGAATGGCCGATGCGGGTTTTGACCTATTTTTCTTTTTTTTTGCCTAAGTGTTAGTGAGTTTTGCAACCTGGCGATAACCCCAGATTCGAATGTCGGAATCGAGTCCCGTCAGTTCTAACGCGTGTCTATTATCTATGCAGTGCTATGTGCGTGTTTGCGTGTCATTCGGACGGCAGATGCGGGTTTTGACCTCTTATTCGGCTTTTTGCCTAAGTGTTGGCGAAGTTTTTTGTAACCAGCGATAACCCCAGATCCGTGATGTCTGAATCGAGTCCGCTTTTTCTAACGCATGTATATTGCCTACGCGGTGTTATGTGTGCGCTGCTGCGTGTCATTTGAATACCGATGCGTGGTTTTGACCTATTTTTCGCTTTTTTGCCTAAGTGTTAGCGAGTTTTGCAACCTGGCGATAACTCTCAGATTCGAATGTCGGAATCGAGTCCCGCGGGGTTCTAACGCGGTGTCTATTATCTATGCTTTATGTATATGTGCGTGTTTGCGGTCATTCTTGACGGCAGATGCGGGTTTTGACCTCTTATTCGCTTTTTTGCCAAAGTGATGGCGTAGTTTTGTAACCAGCGATAATAACTCGTCTCTCCGATATCGGAATCGAGTCCCGTCGATTCTAACGTAAATTGCTTCACGCGGTGCTATATGCGTGTTTGCATGTCATTCTGGACAAATTGATGCGTGTTTTGACCTCTTTTTCGCTTTTTTGCCCAAGTGTTGGTGAGGTTTACAAACCTAAGCGATAACTTTCGGTCTCCGTATGTCGGAATCGAGTCCCGTGATTCTAACGCTGTATATTGCTTACGCGGTGCTATGTATGTGTTTGGGTGTCATTCGGACTACCGACATGTGTTTTGACCTCTTTTTCGTCTTTTTGCTAAGTTGTTGGCGTAGTTTTGCAAACCAGCGATAACTTGGTCTCAGATATCGGAATCAAGTCCCATTAGTTCTAACGCTGTTCATTACCTACGCGGTGCTATGTGTGTGTTTGCATGTCATTCGAACTACCGATGCGGGTTTTGACCTCTTTTTCGGCTTTTTTTGCTAAGTGTTGGCGTAGTTTTGCAAACTAGGCGATAACTCGGTCTCCGTATGTCGGAATCGAGTCCCGTTATTTCTAACGCGTGTCTATTACCTACGCGGTGCTATGTATGTGTTTGCGTGTCATTCGAACGGCCGATACGGGTCTTGACCTTTTTTCGGCTATTTGCCTGTTGTGTTTTAGTTTTGCAACCTGGCGATAGCTTTCTGTCTCCGTATGTCGGAATCGAGTCCCGTCAGTTCTAACGCGTGTCTATTACCTACGCGGTGCTATGTACGTGTTTGCGTGTCATTCAGACGGCCGATGCGGGTTCTGACCTCTTTTTTGGCTTTTTGCCTAAGTGTTGGCGAGTTTTACAAACTGGGCGATAACTCGGTCTCCGTGATGTTCGGAATCGAGTCCCGTCGATTCTAACGCGTGTTCATTACTTCCACGCGTGCTATGTAACGCGTGTTTGCGGTCATTCTTGGACGGCAGATGCGTGTTTTGACCTCTTTTTGGCTTTTTGCCTAAGTTGTCATGTAGTTTTGTAAACGGGCGATAACTTTGGTCTCCGTATGTCGGAATCGAGTCCCGCTATTTCTAACGCGTAGTATATTGCCTACGCGGTGATATTTGCGTGTCATCCGGACGGCCGATGCGGGTTTTGACCTCTTTTTCGGTTTTTTACCTAAGCATTGGCGAAGTTTTGTAAACCTGGCGATAACTTTCGGTCTCTCCGATATTGAAATTGAGTCCCGCTCGGTTCTAACGCGTAGTATATTGCTCACGCGCTATATGTGTGTTTGCTTGTCATGCGGATTTTACCGATGCAGTGTTTTGACTTTTTTTGACTTTTTGCCTCAAGTGTGTTGGCGAAGTTTTGCAAAGTGGGCGATAACTCGGTCTCCGTGATGTCGGAATCGAGTCCCGTCGGCTTCTAACAGCGTAGATATTACCTACGCGGTGCTATGTGTGTGTGTCATTCGGACCGATGTCTTTGTTTTGACCTCTTTTTTCGCTTTTTGCCTAAGTTTTGGCGAAGTTTTGCAACCGGGCTATAACTCTGTCTCCGATGTCGAATCGAGGGCCGCCGATTCTAACCTGTGTTCATTACTCCAGGCGGTGCTATGTGTGTGTTTGCGTGTCATTCGAATCTGCCGGCGCGAAGTTTTGACCTCTTATTCGCTTTTGTCTCAGTGTTGACGAAGTTTTGCAAACCAGGCGATAAACTCGGCCTCCATATATCGAGAATCGAGTCCCGCCGGCTTCTAACGGTGTAGATATTGCTTACGCGGTGCTATGTGTGTGTTTCGTGTCATTCGAATCTACCGACGCGGTTTTGACCTCTTTTTTCGCTTTTTTGCCTAAGTGTTGGCGAGTTTTGTAACCAGCGATAACTCCCCAGATCCGATGTCGGAATCGAGTCCCGTTTTTCTAACGCATGTATATTGCCTACGCGGTGTTATGTGCGTTTATGCGTGTCATTTGAACGGCTCATGATGTGTTTTGACCTATTTTTCGGTTTTTGCCTAAGTGTTGTTATGCGAGTTTTGCAAACCGGGCGATAACTCAGATCCGAATGTTTCGGAATCGAGTCCCGCCGGTTCTAACGCTGTGTCTATTATCATGCATGCAAGGCTATGTGCGTGTTTGCGTGTCATTCTGGACGGCAGATGCGGGTTTTGACCTCTTATTCGGCTTTTTGCCTAAGAGTGTTGGCATGTAGTTTTGCAAACCAGCGATAACTCCCCAGATCCGTGATGTTCGAATCGAGTCCCGCTTTTTTCTAACGCATGTATATTGCCTAAGCGGTGTTATGTGCGTGTTTTTTGCGTGTCATTTGAACTACCGGCGCGCGGTTTTGACCTATTTTTTTCGCTTTTTTGCCTAAGTGTTAGCTGAAGTTTTGCAAACCGGGCGATAACTCCCCAGATTCGAATGTCGGAATCGAGTCCCGTCGCTTCTAACGCTGCGGTCTATTATCTATGCTTTTATTATGTGCGTGTTTGCGTGTCATTCTTGGACGGCAGATGCATGGTTTTGACCTCTTATTCGGCTTTTTTGCCTAAGTGTTGGCATGAAGTTTTGCAAACCAGCGATAACTTGCGGTCTCCGTGATATCTAATCGAGTCCCGCTGGATTCTAACGCTGTAGAATTGCTCACGCGGTGCTATGTGCGTGTTTATGCGTGTCATTCGGACAAATTGATGCGGTGTTTTGACCTCTTTTTCGGCTTTTTTTTTCCCAAGTGTTGGTGAGGTTTACAAACCAGGCGATAACTTTCGGTCTCCGATGTCGGAATCGAGTCCCGCGATTCCTAACGCTGTGTATATTGTTTACGCGGTGCTATGTATGTGTTTGGTGTCATTTGACTACCGACATGTGTTTTGACCCTTTTTCGTCTTTTTGCCTAAGTGTTGGCGAAGTTTTGCAACCAGCGATAACTCTGATCTCAGATGTCGGAATCGAGTCCCGTCTGGTTTCTAACTAACGTGTATATTGCTTACGCGGTGCTATGTATGTGTTTGGGGTGTCATTCTGACTACCGATGGTGTTTTGACCTCTTTTTTCGTTTTTTGCCTAAGTGTTAGCGAATTTTGCAAACCTGGCGATAACTCTCAGATCTCGAATGTCGGAATCGAGTCCGTCCGCTGGCTTCTAACGCGTGTCTATTATCTATGCAAAGGTTATGTGCGTGTTTTGCGTGTCATCTGGACGGCAGATGCGGGTTTTGACCTCTTATTCGGCTTTTTTGCCTAAGTGTTGGCGAAGTTTTGCAAACCAGCGATAACTCTCAGATATCCGTATGTCGGAATCGAGTCCCGTTTTTTCTAACGCATGTATATTGCCTAAGCGGTGTTATGTGCGTGTTTTGCGTGTCATTTGAACGGCCGATGCGGGTTTTGACCTATTTTTCACTTTTTTGCCTAAGTGTTAGCGAAGTTTTGCAACCTGGCGATAACTCCCCAGATCTCGAATGTTTGAATCGAGTCCCGTCGGTTCTAACGCGTGCGGTTCATTATCTATGCAGCATATGTGCGTGTTTGCGTGTCATTCGGACGGCAGATGCGGGTTTTGACCTCTTATTCGCTTTTTGCCTAAGTGTCATGAAGTTTTGCAAACCAGCGATAACTCTGGATCTCCGATATCTGGAATCGAGTCCCGCTGGATTCTAACGTGTGTAAATTGCCTACGCGGTTATGTATGTGCGTGTTTAGAGTCATTTGGACAAATTGGCGTGTGTTTTGACCTCTTTTTCGCTTTTTTTTCCCAAGTGTTGGTGAGGTTTACAAACCAGCGATAACTTTCGGTCTCCGTGATGTCTGAATCGAGTCCCGTCATTCTAACGCTGTGTATATTGCTTTACGCGGTGCTATGTATGTGTTTGGGTGTCATTCGGACTACCGACATGTGTTTTGACCTCTTTTTTCGCTCTTTTTGCCTAAGTGTGTGGCGGTAGTTTTGCAAACCAGCGCTTAACTCTTGATCTCCAGATATCGGAATCAAGTCCCATTAGTTCTAACGCTGTGTTCATTACCCACGCGGTGCTATATGTGTGTGTTTGCGTGTCATTCGAACGGCCGATGCGGGTTTTGACCTCTTTTTCGGCTTTTTGCTCTGTTGTGTTGGTAGTTTTGCAAACCAGGCGATAACTCTCGGTCTCTCAGATGTCGGAATCGAGTCCCGTTATTTCTAACGCTGTGTTCATTACTCCACGCGGTGCTATGTATGTGTTTGCGTGTCATTCGGATGACCGACACGGGTTTTGACCTTTTTTTGGCTTATTTGCTAAGTTGTTGGCGAGTTTTGCAAACTGGGCGATAACTCGGTCTCCGTATGTCGGAATCGAGTCCCGTTATTTCTAACGCGTGTCTATTACCTATGCGGTGCTATGTGTGTGTTTGCATGTCATTCGAACGGCCGATGCGGGTTTTGACCTCTTTTTCGGCTTTTTGCCTAAGTGTTGGCGAGTTTTGCAAACTAGGCGATAACTCGGCCTCGTGATGTTCGGAATCGAGTCCCGTTATTTCTAACGCGTGTCTATTACCTACGCGGTGCTATGTATGTGTTTGCGTGTCATTCGAACGGCCGATACGGGTCTTGACCTTTTTTCGGCTATTTGCCTAAGTGTTGGCGAGTTTTGCAAACCGGGCGATACTTTCGGTCTCAGATCTCGGAATCGAGTCCCGCTGGCATCTAACGCGTGTTCATTACCTACGCGGTGCTATATGACGTGTTTTGCGTGTCATTGATTTTACCGATGCGGGTTTCGACTCTTTTTGGCTTTTTGCCTAAGTGTTCATGTAGTTTTACAAACTGGGCGATAACTCGGTCTCCGTATGTCGGAATCGAGTCCCGTCAGTTCTAACGCGTGTCTATTACCTACGCGGTGCTATGTACGTGTTTGCGTGTCATTCGGACGGCAGATGCGTGTTTTGACCTCTTTTTTGGCTTTTTGCCTAAGTGCTGGCGAGTTTTGCAAACTGGGCGATAACTCGGTCTCCGTATGTCGGAATCGAGTCCCGTCATTTCTAACGCGTGTATATTGCCTACGCGGTGCTATTTGCGTGTCATCCGGACGGCCGATGCGGGTTTTGACCTCTTTTTCGGTTTTTTACCTAAGCATTGGCGAGTTTTGCAAACCGGGCGATAACTCTCTCTCTCAGATATTGAAATTGAGTCCCGCCGGTTCTAACGCGTAGTATATTGGTTTACGCGGTGCTATGTGTGTTTGCTTGTCATGCGGATTACCGATGCGGTGTTTTGACCTTTTTTGACTTTTTGCCTCAGTGTTGGCGAAGTTTTGCAAAGTGGGCGATAAACTCGGTCTCCGATGTCTGAATCGAGTCCCGTCGCTTTAACGCGAGTATTATTTCCACGCGGTGCTGTTATGTGTGTCATTCTTGATTACCGATGTCGGTTTTGACCTCTTTTTCGCTTTTTGCCTAAGTTTTGGCGAAGTTTTGTAACCTGGCTATAACTTCGGCCTCCAGATGTCGTAATCGAGGGGGCCGGGCTTAACGCTGTGGTTCATTACCTAAAGCGGTGCTATGTGTGTGTTTGCGTGTCATTCGAATCGCCGATGCGAAGTTTTGACCTCTTATTCGCTTTTTGTCTCAGTGTTGACGAAGTTTTGCAAACTAAGCGATAACTCGGCCTCCATATATCGTAGAATCGAGTCCCGTCGCTTCTAACGGTGTATATTGCCCACGCGATTATATGTGTGTGTTTGCATGTCATTCGAATCTACCGATGCGGGTTTTGACCTCTTTTTCGGCTTTTTGCCTAAGTGTTGGCGTAGTTTTGTAACCAGCGATAACTCAGATCCGTATGTCAGAATCGAGTCCCGTTTTTTCTAACGCATGTATATTGCCTACGCGGTGTTATGTGCGCGGTTTACGTGTCATTTGAACTACCGATGCGGTGTTTTGACCTATTTTTTCGGTTTTTTGCCTAAGTTGTTAGCGAAGTTTTGCAACCGGGCGATAACTCTCAGATCCGAATGTTTAATCGAGTCCCGTCGCTTCTAACGCGCGGTCTATTATCTATGCAAAGGCTATGTGCGTGTTTAAGGTGTCATTCGACGGCAGATGCGGGTTTTGACCTCTTATTCGGCTTTTTGCCTAAGTGTTGGCGTAGTTTTGCAAACCAGCGATAACTCCTCAGATCCCGATGTTTAATCGAGTCCCGCTTTTTTTAACGCATGTATATTGCTTACACGCGGTGTTATGTGCGTGTTTATGCGTGTCATTTGAACTACCGATGCCGGTTTTGACCTATTTTTCGCTTTTTTTGCCTAAGTGTTAGCGAAGTTTTGCAAACCGGGCGATAACTCCCCAGATCTCGAATGTCGGAATCGAGTCCCGCTGGGCTTCTAACGCGTGTTCATTATCTATGCAGTGCTATGTGAGTGTTTGCGTGTCATCTGGACGGCAGATGCGGGTTTTGACCTCTTATTCGGCTTTTTGCCTGTTGTTGGCGAAGTTTTGCAAACCAGCGATAACTCGCTCTCTCCGATATCGGAATCGAGTCCCGCATTCTAACGCTGTAAATTGCCTCACGCGGTGCTATGTGCGTGTTTACAGTGTTATTCGGACAACCGATGCGGTGTTTTGACCTCTTTTTTTCGCTTTTTTCCCAAGTGTTGGTGAGGGTTTACAAACCAGCGATAACTCGGTCTCCGTGATGTCTGGAATCGAGTCCCGCCGATTCTAACGCTGTGTATATTGTTTACGCGGTGCTATGTATGTGTTTGGGTGTCATTCGGACTACCGACATGTGTTTTGACCTCTTTTTCGCCTTTTTTGCCTAAGTTGTGGCGTAGTTTTGCAAACCAGCGCTTAACTTCGGTCTCCAGATATCGAAATCAAGTCCCATTAGTTCTAACGCTGTTCATTACTCCACGCGGTGCTATATGTGTGTTTGCATGTCATTCGAATCTACCGATGCGGGTTTTGACCTCTTTTTCGCTTTTTGCCCAAGTGTTGGCGTAGTTTTGTAACCAGCGATAACCTCTGTCTCCGATGTCGGAATCGAGTCCCGTTATTTCTAACGCGTTCATTATTACCACGCGGTGCTATGTATGTGTTTTGCGTGTCATTCGGACTACCGACACGGTTTTGACCTTTTTTTCTGGCTTATTTGCCAAGTTGTTGGCGTAGTTTTGCAACCTGGCGATAACTCGGTCTCCGATGTCGGAATCGAGTCCCGCCAGTTCTAACGCTTGTTCATTACCCACGCAGTTGTTATGTGCGTGTTTGCGTGTCATTCGAATCTACCGATGCGGGTTTTGACCTTTTTTTCGCTTTTTGCCTAAGTGTTGGCGAAGTTTTGCAACCAGCGATAACTTTCAGATCCGTATGTCGAATCGAGTCCCGCTTTTTCTAACGCATGTATATTGCCTACGCGGTGTTATATGCGCGTTATGCGTGTCATTTGAATGGCCGGCGCGGGTTTTGACCTATTTTTCGGTTTTTTTGCCTAAGTGTTAGTGAGTTTTGTAAACCTGGCGATAACTTCCAGATCCGAATGTCGGAATCGAGTCCCGCCGCTTCTAACGCTGCGGTTCATTATCTATGCAAAGCATATGTGCGTGTTTTGCGTGTCATTCTTGACGGCAGATGCGGTTTTGACCTCTTATTCGCTTTTTGCCTAAGTGTTGGCGTAGTTTTGCAACCAGGCGATAACTCCAGATCCAGATGCGGAATCGAGTTCCGCTTTTTCTAACGCATGTATATTGCCTCACGCGTGTTATGTGCGTGTTTGCGTGTCATTTGAACAACCGGCGCGGGTTTTGACCTATTTTTCGCTTTTTTGCCTAAGTGTTAGCGAAGTTTTGTAAACCGGGCGATAACTTCAGATTCGAATGTTCGGAATCGAGTCCCGCCGCTTCTAACGCTGTCTATTATCTATGCAAAGTTATATGCGTGTTTACGTGTCATTCTGACGACAGATGCGGGTTTTGACCTCTTATTCGGCTTTTTGCCTAAGTTGATGGCGAAGTTTTGCAAACCAGGCGATAACTCTGGCCTCCGTCAGATATCGGAATCGAGTCCCGCCGCTTCTAACGCGCAGTAAATTGCTCACGCGGTGCTATGTGCGTGTTACATAGAGTCATTCGGACAAATTGATGCGTGTGTTTTGACCTCTTTTTCGCTTTTTGCCCAAGTTGTTGGTGAGGTTTACAAACCAGGCGATAACTTTCTGTCTCCCAGATGTCGGAATCGAGTCCCGTCATTCTAACGCTGCAGTATATTGTTTACGCGGTGCTATGTATGTGTTTGTGTCATTCTGACTACCGACACGGGTTTTGACCTTTTTCGCTTTATTTGCCTAAGTGTTGGCGTAGTTTTGCAAACCAGCGATAACTCTGGCTCCGTCCCGATATCGGAATCAAGTCCCATTAGTTCTAACGCTGTTCATTACCCACGCAGTGTTATGTGTGTGTTTGCGTGTCATTCGAATCTACCGATGCGGGTTTTGACCTCTTTTTTCGCTTTTTTTGCCTAAGTTGTTGGCGTAGTTTTGCAAACCAGGCGATAACCCCAGATCCGTGATGTCGGAATCGAGTCCCATTTTTTCTAACGCATGTATATTGCCCACGCGGTGTTATGTGCGCGTGTTTGCGTGTCATTTGAACAACCGATGCGGGTTTTGACCTTTTTTTCGCTTTTTTTGCTAAGTGTGTGGCGTAGTTTTGCAAACCAGCGATAACTCTCGATCTCCGTATGTCGGAATCGAGTCCCGTTATTTCTAACGTGTTCATTACCTACGCGGTGCTATGTATGTGTTTGCGTGTCATTCTTGGACTACCGACACGGGTTTTGACCTTTTTTCGCTTATTTGCCACAAGTGTCATGTAGTTTTGCAACCGGGCGATAACTTCGGTCTCCGTGATGTTTGAATCGAGTCCCGCTGGCTTCTAACGCTGTTCATTACCTACACGTTAGTTATGTGCGTGTTTGCGGTCATTCGAATCTACCGATGCGGGTTTTGACCTCTTTTTCGCTTTTTTGCCTAAGTGTTGGCGAAGTTTTGCAAACCAGCGATAACTTCAGATATCCGATGTCGAATCGAGTCCCGTTTTTTCTAACGCATGTATATTGCCTACGCGTGTTATGTATGTGCGTGTTTGCGGTCATTTGAATGGCCGCGCGGGTTTTGACCTATTTTTTCGCTTTTTTTGCCTAAGTTGTTAGTGAAGTTTTGCAAACCGGGCGATAACTCTCAGATCCGAATGTCGGAATCGAGTCCCGCCGGGCTTCTAACGCGTGTCTATTATCTATGCAAGATGCTATGCGCGTGTTTTGCGGTGTCATTTGGACGGCAGATGCGGTTTTGACCTCTTATTTGGCTTTTTGCCTAAGTTGTTGGCGAAGTTTTGCAAACCAGCGATAACTCCAGATCCAGATGCCTTAATCGAGTTCCGCTTTTTTCTAACGCATGTATATTGCCCACGCGGTGTTATGTATGTGTTTGTTGCGTGTCATTTGAACAACCGATGCGGGTTTTGACCTATTTTTCGCTTTTTTGCCTGTTGTTGTTATGAAGTTTTGCAACCTGGCGATAACTCCCAGATTCGAATGTCGGAATCGAGTCCCGTCGCTTCTAACGCGGTTCTATTATCTACGCAGTGCATATGTGCGTGTTTGCGTGTCATTCGGACGACGATGCGGGTTTTGACCTCTTATTCGGCTTTTTTGCCTAAGTTGATGGCGAAGTTTTGCAAACCAGGCGATAACTCCTCTCCGTGATATCGTAATCGAGTCCCGCCGCTTCTAACGCTGTAAATTGTTTACGCGGTGCTATGTGCGTGTTTGCGTGTCATTCTTGACAAACCGACGTGTGTTTTGACCCTTTTTTTCGCTTTTTTGCCCAAGTGTCAGTGAGGTTTACAAACCAGGCGATAACTTTCGGTCTCCAGATGTCGAATCGAGTCCCGCTGCTTCTAACGCTGTATATTATTACTTTACGCTGTGCTATGTATGTGTTTGGGTGTCATCTTGACTACCGACATGTGTTTTGACCTCTTTTTCGTCTTTTTTGCCTAAGTGTCATGAGTTTTGCAAACCAGCGATAACTTTATCTCCGTGATATCGGAATCAAGTCCCATTAGTTCTAACGCTGTGTTCATTACCTATGCGCGGTGCTATGTGTGTGTTTGCATGTCATTCGAACTACCGATGCGGTTTTGACCTCTTTTTTGGCTTTTTTGCCTAAGTGTTGGCGAAGTTTGCAAACCAGCGATAACTCTCGGTCTCCAGATGTCGGAATCGAGTCCCGTTATTTCTAACGCGTGTCTATTACCTACGCGGTGCTATGTATGTGTTTGCGTGTCATTCGGACGGCCGATACGGGTCTTGACCTTTTTTCGGCTATTTGCTGTAAGTGTTGGCGTAGTTTTGTAAACCGGGCGATAGCTTTGGTCTCCGTGATGTTCGGAATCGAGTCCCGCCGCTTCTACGCGTGTTCATTACCTCCACGCGGTGCTATGTACGTGTTTGCGGTCATTCTGACGGCCTGCGCGGGTTTCGACCTCTTTTTGGCTTTTTGCCTAAGTTGTTGGCGTAGTTTTATAAACCGGGCGATAACTCGATCTCAGATGTCGGAATCGAGTCCCGCCGCTTCTAACGCGTGTTCATTACCCACGCAGTGCTATGTACGTGTTTTGCGTGGTCATCTGGACGGCGCAGATGCGTGTTTTGACCTCTTTTTCTGGCTTTTTGCCTAAGTGTTGGCGAAGTTTTGTAACCTGGCGATAACTCTCGGTCTCCGATGTCGGAATCGAGTCCCGTCATTTCTAACGCGTGTATATTGCCTACGCGGTGCTATTTGCGTGTCATCCGGACGGCCGATGCGGGTTTTGACCTCTTTTTCGGTTTTTTACTTAGCATTGGCGAGTTTTGCAAACTGGGCGATAACTCTGGCTCCAGATATTGAAATTGAGTCCCGTCGCTTCTAACGCTGCAGATATTATTTCACGCGGTGCTATATGTGTGTTTGCTTGTCATGCGACTACCGATGCGTGTTTTGACCTTTTTTTTTGACTTTTTGCCCAGTGTTGGCGTAGTTTTGCAAAGTGGGCGATAACTCGGCCTCCGTATGTCGGAATCGAGTCCCGCTGTCTTCTAACGCTGTATATTGCCTACACACTGCTGCTATGTGTGTGTCATCTTGGACTACCGATGTCGGTTTTGACCTCTTTTTCGCTTTTTTTGCCTAAGTTTTGGCGTAGTTTTGCAACCGGGCTATAACTCGATCTCCGATGTTAGAATCGAGGGCCTCGGTTTCTAACGCTGTGGTTCATTACCTAGCGGTGCTATGTGTGTGTTTGCGTGTTATTCTCGGACCGCCGATGCGTAGTTTTAACCTCTTATTCGCTTTTTGTCTAAGTGTCGACGAAGTTTTGCAAACCAGCGATAACTCGGCCTCCGTGATATCGGAATCGAGTCCCGTCGGTTCTAACGGTGTGTATATTGCTTCACAGCGGTGCTATGTGTGTGTTTGCGGTCATTCGAATCTACCGATGCGAAGTTTTGACCTCTTTTTTCGCTTTTTGCCAAGTTGTTGGCAAGTTTTGTAAACCAGCGATAACTCCAGATCCGTATGTCTAATCGAGTCCCGCTTTTTTAACGCATGTATATTGCCTACGCGGTGTTATGTGCGTGTTTGCGGTCATTTGAATCTACTGACGCTGGTTTTGACCTATTTTTCTGCTTTTTTGCCTAAGTGTTAGCGAAGTTTTGCAAACGGGCAATAACTCAGATTCGAATGTCGGAATCGAGTCCCGCCGGTTCTAACGCGGTCTATTATCTATGCAGTATATGTGCGTGTTTGCGTGTCATTCGGACGGCAGATGCGGTTTTGACCTTTTATTGGCTTTTTGCCTAAGTGTTGGAAGTTTTGCAACCAGCGATAACTCTGTCTCCAGATGTTTAATCGAGTCCCGCCATTTCTAACGCTGTATATTGTTTCACGCGGTGCTATGTATGTGTGTATGCGTGTCATTCGGACAAACCGATGTGTGTTTTGACCTCTTTTTTTCGCTTTTTTGCCCAAAGTGTCATGAGGTTTATAAACCGGACGATAACTTTGTCTCTCCGATGTCTAATCGAGTCCCGCCATTCTAATGCGTGTATATTGTTTACGCGGTGCTATGTAAGTGTGTTTGCATGTCATTCTCGGATTACCAAGCGGGTTTTGACTTTTTTCGCTTTTTAGCCTAAGTTGTCGTGAGTTTTGCAACCTGGCGATAACTTGGTTTTCGTGATGTTAGAATTGAGTCCCGCTCGCTTCTAACGCGTGTAGATATTGTTTACGCGGTGCTATGTATGCGTGTTTAAGTGTCATTCTGGACAAACCGATGTGTGTTTTGACCTCTTTTTTCGCTTTTTGCCCAAGTGTTGGTGAGGTTTACAAACCGGACGATAACTTTCGGTCTCCGTGATGTCTAATCGAGTCCCGCTGGATTCTAATGCGTAGTATATTGTTTACGCGGTGTTATGTACGTGTTTAGCGTGGTCATCTTGATTTACCGATGCGGTTTTGACCTCTTTTTTCGGCTTTTAGCCTAAGTCGGGCGAAGTTTTGCAACCGGGCGATAACTTGTTTTCAGATGTTAGAATTGAGTCCCATTATTTCTAACGCTGTATATTACCTCCACGCGGTTCTATTTGCGCGTCATTCGGATCACCGATGCGGGTTTTGACCTTTTTTTCGCTTTTTGCCTAAGTGTTGGCGTAGTTTTTTCAACCTGGCGATAACTCTGGATCTCCGTGATGTCGTAAATCGAGTCCCGCTAATTCTAACGCGTGTCTATTACCTCACGCAGGGCTATGTACGTGTTTGCAAGGTTGTCATTCAGATTTACCGACGCGTGTTTCGACCTCTTTTTTGGCTTTTTGCCTAAGTGTTGGCGAAGTTTTACAACCTGGCGATAACTCGGTCTCCAGATGTCTGGAATCGAGTCCCATCATTCTAACGCTGTTCATTACCCACGCCGGTGTATATGTACGTGTTTTGCGGTCATTCTGACTACCGATGCGTGTTTTGACCTCTTTTTCGCTTTTTGCCCTAAGTGTTGGCGAAGTTTTGTAAACCAGCGATAACTCTGGTCTCCAGATATCGGAATCGAGTCCCGCCGCTTCTAACGCTGTAAATTGCCTCACGCGGTGCTATGTATGTGTTTTTGCGTGTCATTCGGACAAACCGATGCGTGTGTTTTGACCTCTTTTTCGCTTTTTTGCCCAAGTGTCAGTGAGGTTTACAAACCAGCGATAACTCGGTCTCCGTGATGTCGAATCGAGTCCCGCCGCTTCTAACGCTGTATATTGTTTACGCGGTGCTATGTATGTGTTTGGGTGTCATTCGGACTACCGACATGTGTTTTGACCTCTTTTTCGCTTTTCTTTTTGCCTAAGTTGTCATGTAGTTTTGCAACCAGCGATAACTGGCCTCCGTGATATCAAATCAAGTCCCATTAGTTCTAACGCTGTGTCTATTACCTATGCGGTGCTATGTGTGTTTCAGATGTCATTCGAATCTACCGATGCGGTTTTGACCTCTTTTTTTCGCTTTTTGCCTAAGTTGTTGGCGTAGTTTTGCAACCAGCGATAACTCTCGGCCTCCAGATGTCGGAATCGAGTCCCGTTATTTCTAACGTTGTTCATTACCCACGCGGTGCTATGTATGTGTTTGCGTGTCATTCGGACTTTACCGACACGGGTCTTGACCTTTTTTTCGCTTATTTGCCTAGTCGGGCGTAGTTTTGTAAACCAGGCGATAACTTGGTTTTCAGATGTTAGAATTGAGTCCCATTATTTCTAACGCTGTATATTACCCACGCGGTTCTATTTATGCATTATTCGGACGGCCGATGCGGGTTTTGACCTCTTTTTTCGCTTTTTGCCTAAGTGTTGGCGAAGTTTTTCAAACCTGGCGATAACTCTCGGTCTCCAGATGTCGTAAATCGAGTCCCGCTAATTTAAACTGCGGTTCATTACTTCCACGCAGGCTATGACGTGTTTGCGTGTCATTGACAGACGGCCGATGGTGTTTCGACCTCTTTTTGGCTTTTTGCCTAAGTTGTTGGCGTAGTTTTACAACCTGGCGATAACTCTGGCCTCCAGATGTCGGAATCGAGTCCCATCGGGCTTCTAACGCTGTGTCTATTACTCCATTACTGTGTGCTATGTACGTGTTTATGCGTGTCATTCTGACTACCGATGCGTGTTTTGACCTCTTTTTCGCTTTTTGCCTAAGTGTTGGCGAAGTTTTGCAAACCTGGCGATAACTCGGTCTCTCAGATGTCGGAATCGAGTCCCGCTATTTCTAACGCGTAGTATATTTACACGCGGCGGTGCTATGTGCGTGTTATTCGGACTACCGACCGCGGGTTTTGACCTCTTTTTCGCTTTTTACCTGTTGTTGGCGATAGTTTTGTAAACCTGGTGATAACTCGGTCTCCAGATATTGAAATTGAGTCCCGCTGGTTCTAACGCGTAGATATTGCTTACGCGGTGCTATATGTGTGTGTTTGCTTGTCATGCGATTTTACCGATGCATGTGTTTTGATTTTTTTTCGCTTTTTGCCTAAGTGTTGTTGGCGAAGTTTTGTAACGCGGGCGATAACTCGGTCTCCGTGATGTCGGAATCGAGTCCCGCTCGCTTCTAACGCTGTATATTGCTTACATTTGGTGCTATGTGTGTCATGTCATTTGACTGCCGATGTCGGTTTTGACCTCTTTTTTCGCTTTTTGCCTAAGTTTTGGCGTAGTTTTGCAACCTGGCTATAACTCGGTCTCCGATGATGTCGAATTGAGGGCCGCCGGTTCTAACGCTGGTTCATTACCTAAAGCGGTGCTATGTGTGTGTTTTGCGTGTCATTCGGACCGCCGGCGCGTAGTTTTGACCTCTTATTCGGCTTTTTGCCTAAGTGTGTCATGAAGTTTTGTAAACCAGCGATAACTCTCAGATCCGTATGTCGGAATCGAGTCCCGCTTTTTTCTAACGCATGTATATTGCCTACGCGGTGTTATATGCGTTTATGCGGTCATTTGAACTACCGATGCGTGTTTTGACCTATTTTTCGCTTTTTGCTAAGTTGTTAGCGAAGTTTTGTAAACCGGGCGATAACCCCAGATTCCGAATGTCGGAATCGAGTCCCGCTGGCTTCTAACGCTGCGGTCTATTATCTATGCGGTGCTATGTGCGTGTTTGAGTGTCATTCGGACGGCAGATGCGGGTTTTGACCTCTTATTCGCTTTTTGCCTAAGTGTTGGCGTAGTTTTGCAAACCAGCGATAACTCTCAGATCCAGATGTTTAATCGAGTCCCGTTTTTTCTAACGCATGTATATTGCCTACGCGGTGTTATGTGCGTGCTTGCGTTTCATTTGAACGACCGATGCGGGTTTTGACCTATTTTTCGGTTTTTTGCCTAAGTGTTAGCGAGTTTTGCAAACTGGGCGATAACTCCTCAGATCCGAATGTTTCGGAATCGAGTCCCCGCCGCTTCTAACGCGCGGTCTATTATCTATGCAAAGTGCTATGTGCGTGTTTGCGTGTCATTCTTGGACGGCAGATGCGGTTTTGACCTCTTATTCTGGCTTTTTGCCTAAGTGTTCATGAAGTTTTGCAAACCAGCGATAACTCTCGGTCTCTCAGATATCGGAATCGAGTCCCGTCGGGCTTCTAACGTAAATGTAAATTGCCTATGCGGTGCTATATGTGCGATTTACGTGTCATTCTTGACAAACCGATGTGTGTTTTGACCTCTTTTTTCGCTTTTTTTCTCAAGTGTTAGTGAGGTTTACAAACCAGCGATAACTCGGTCTCAGATGTGGAATCGAGTCCCGCTGGATTCTAACGCGTGTATATTGCTTACGCGGTGCTATGTATGTGTTTGGGTGTCATTCGGACGCCCGACGTGTGTTTTGACCTCTTTTTTCGCCTTTTTTGCCTGTTGTTGTCGGCGAGTTTTGCAAACCAGCGCTTAACTCTGGCCTCCAGATATCGGAATCAAGTCCCATTAGTTCTAACGCTGTAGTCATTACCCACGCTGTGCTATGTGTGTGATTGCATGTCATTCGAACGGCCGATGCGGGTTTTGACCTCTTTTTGGCTTTTTGCCTAAGTGTTGGCGAAGTTTTTGCAAACCAGGCGATAACTTTGGCCTCCAGATGTCGGAATCGAGTCCCGTTATTTCTAACGTTGTTCATTACCCACACGCGGTGCTATGTATGTGTTTGCGTGTCATTCTGACGGGCCGACACGGGTTTTAACCTTTTTTCGCTTATTTGCCTAAGTGTTCATGAAGTTTTGCAAACCTGGCGATAACTCTCGGCCTCCAGATGTCGGAATCGAGTCCCGCTCGCTTCTAACGCTGTGGTTCATTACCCACACGTTAGTTATATGCGTGGTTTGCGGTCATTCGAATTCACCGACGCGGTTTTGACCTCTTTTTCGCTTTTTGCCTAAGTGTTGGCGAAGTTTTACAAACCAGCGATAACTCCCAGATCCGTATGTCGAATCGAGTCCCGCTTTTTTCTAACGCATGTATATTGCCTCACACGCTGTGTTATGCGCGTTTTGCGTGTCATTTGAATGGCCGGTCGCGGGTTTTGACCTATTTTTTCGCTTTTTTGCCTAAGTGTTAGTGAAGTTTTGCAAACCGGGCGATAACCCCAGATTCGAATGTCGGAATCGAGTCCCGCCGGTTCTAACGCGGTCTATTATCTATGCAGCAGGCTATGTGCGTGTTTATGCGTGTCATTCGGACGGCAGATGCGGTTTTGACCTCTTATTCGGCTTTTTGCCTAAGTGTTGGCGAGTTTTGCAAACTAAGCGATAACTCGATATCCGTATGTCGGAATCGAGTTCCGTTTTTTCTAACGCATGTATATTGCCTACGCGGTGTTATGTGCGTGCTTGCGTGTCATTTGAACAACCGATGCGGGTTTTGACCTATTTTTCAGTTTTTTGCCTAAGTGTTAGCGAGTTTTGCAAACTGGGCGATAACTCGGTATCTGAATGTCGGAATCGAGTCCCGTTAGTTCTAACGCGCTATGTTCATTATCTATCAAAGGCGATATGTCGCGTGTTTGCTTTGTCAAGTTCGGAGTTTTACAGATGCGGGTTTTGACCTCTTATTGGCTTTTTGCCTAAGTGATGGCGAAGTTTTGCTTGAAACCAAGCGATAACTTTTTTCGGTCTCCGTATCGGTCTCCGTGATCGAATCGAGTCCCGCCGCTTCTAACGCTGTAAATTGCTCACGCGGTGCTATATGCGTGTTTGCGTGTCATTCGGACAGCCGATGCAGGTTTTGACCTCTTTTTCGGCTTTTTGCCCAAGTGTTGGTGAGGTTTACAAACTAGGCGATAACTCGGTCTCCGTATGTCGGAATCGAGTCCCGTCAGTTCTAACGCGTGTATATTGCTTACGCGGTGCTATGTATGTGTTTGGTGTCATCATTGACTACCGACATGTGTTTTGACCTCTTTTTTCGCCTTTTTTTGCCTAAGTGTCGCATGAAGTTTTGCAAACTAGGCGATAACTCGGTCTCCGTATATCGAAATCAAGTCCCATTAGTTCTAACGCGTGTCTATTACCTATGCGGTGCTATGTGTGTGTTTGCATGTCATTCGAACGGCCGATGCGGGTTTTGACCTCTTTTTCGGCTTTTTGCCTAAGTGTTGGCGAGTTTTGCAAACTAAGCGATAACTCGGTCTCCGTATGTCGGAATCGAGTCCCGTTATTTCTAACGTTGTTCATTACCCACGGCGGTGCTATGTATGTGTTTGCATGTCATTCTGACGGCCGACACGGGTTTGACCTTTTTTTCATTATTTGCCTAAGTGTTGGCGAAGTTTTGCAACCGGGCGATGGTTCTGTCTCCGATGTCGGAATCGAGTCCGTCGCTTCTAACGCTGTTCATTACCTACGCGGTGCTATGTGCGTGTCATTCGGACGGCCGATGCGGGTTTTGACCTCTTTTTTGGCTTTTTGCCTAAGTGTTGGCGAGTTTTGCAAACTGGGCGATAACTCGGTCTCCGTATGTCGGAATCGAGTCCCGTCAATTCTAACGCGTGTGTATTACCTACGCAGTGCTATGTGCGTGTTTGCATGTCATACGAACGGCAGATGCGGGTTTTTACCTCTTTTTCGGCTTGTTGCCTAAGTGTTGGCGTAGTTTTACAAACCAGCGATAACCCCAGATCCGATGTCGAATCGAGTCCCGTTTTTCTAACGCATGTATATTGCCTACGCGGTGTTATGTGCGTTTTGCGTGTCATTTGAATGGCCGGCGCGGGTTTTGACCTATTTTTCGCTTTTTTGCCTAAGTGTTAGTGAGTTTTGCAACCGGGCGATACTCTCAGATTCGAATGTCGGAATCGAGTCCCGCCGCTTCTAACGCTGTCTATTATCTATGCAGTGTTATGTGCGTGTTTCATGCGGTCATTCTTGACGGCGGATGCGGGTTTTGACCTCTTATTCGGCTTTTTGCCTAAGTGTTGGCGAGTTTTGCAAACTAGGCGATAACTCGATATCCGTATGTCGGAATCGAGTTCCGTTTTTTCTAACGCATGTATATTGCCTACGCGGTGTTATGTGCGTGCTTGCGTGTCATTTGAACAACCGATGCGGGTTTTGACCTATTTTTCAGTTTTTTGCCTAAGTGTTAGCGAGTTTTGCAAACTGGGCGATAACTCGGTATCGAATGTCGGAATCGAGTCCCGTTAGTTCTAACGCGTGTCTATTATCTATGCAGTGCTATGTGCGTGTTTGCGTGTCATTCGGACGACAGATGCGGGTTTTGACCTCTTATTCGGCTTTTTGCCTAAGTGATGGCGAGTTTTGCAAACCAGCGATAACTCGATATCTCGTATGTCTAATCGAGTTCCGCTTTTTCTAACGCATGTATATTGCCTACGCGGTGTTGTGCGTGCGGTTTTGCGTGTCATTTGAACAACCGCGGGTTTTGACCTATTTTTCGCTTTTTTGCCTAAGTGTTAATGAGTTTTGCAACCGGGATATACCTCAGATCCGAATGTTTGAATCGAGTCCCGTTAGTTCTAACGCTGTGTCTATTATCTATGCGGTGTATATATGCGTGTTTGCGTGTCATTCGGATTGACGAGATGCGGTTTTGACCTCTTATTCGGCTTTTTGCCTAAGTGATGGCGTAGTTTTGCAAACCAGCGATAACCTCTGATCTCCGATATATCGGAATCGAGTCCCGTCAGTTCTAACGCTGTAAATTGCTACTGCGCGGTGCTATATGCGTGTTTGCGTGTCATTCGACAAACCGATGCTGTGTTTTGACCTCTTTTTTTCGCTTTTTTGCCCAAGTGTTGGTGAGGTTTACAAACCAGCGATAACTTCGGTCTTCGTATGTCGGAATCGAGTCCCGTCGATTCTAACGCGTGTATATTGCTTACGCTGCGGTGCTATGTATGTGTTTGGGTGTCATTCGGACTACCGACATGTGTTTTGACCTCTTTTTCGTCTTTTTGCCTAAGTGTTGGCGAGTTTTGCAAACTAGGCGCTAACTCGGTCTCCGTATATCGAAATCAAGTCCCATTAGTTCTAACGCGTGTCTATTACCTACGCGGTGCTATGTGTGTGTTTGCATGTCATTCGAACGGCCGATGCGGGTTTTGACCTCTTTTTCGGCTTTTTGCCTAAGTGTTGGCGAGTTTTGCAAACTAGGCGATAACTCGGTCTCCGTATGTCGGAATCGAGTCCCGTTATTTCTAACGCGTGTCTATTACCTACGCGGTGCTATGTATGTGTTTGCGTGTCATTCGGACGGTCGATACGGGTCTTGACCTTTTTTCGGCTATTTGCCTAAGTGTTGGCGAGTTTTGCAAACTGGGCGATGGCTCGGTCTCCGTATGTCGGAATCGAGTCCCGTCAGTTCTAACGCGTGTCTATTACCTACGCGGTGCTATGTACGTGTTTGCGTGTCATTCAGACGGCCGATGCGGGTTCTGACCTCTTTTTTGGCTTTTTGCCTAAGTGTTGGCGAGTTTTACAAACTGGGCGATAACTCGGTCTCCGTATGTCGGAATCGAGTCCCGTCAGTTCTAACGCGTGTCTATTACCTACGCAGTGCTATGTACGTGTTTGCGTGTCATTCGGACGGCAGATGCGTGTTTTGACCTCTTTTTCGGCTTTTTGCCTAAGTGTTGGCGAGTTTTGCAAACTGGGCGATAACTCGGTCTCCGTATGTCGGAATCGAGTCTCGTCATTTCTAACGCATGTATATTGCCTACGCGGTGTTATGTGCGTGCTTGCGTGTCATTTGAATGGCCGATGCGGGTTTTGACCTATTTTTCGGTTTTTTGCCTAAGTGTTAGTGAGTTTTGCAAACTGGGCGATAACTCGGTATCTGAATGTCGGAATCGAGTCCCGTCAGTTCTAACGCGTGTCTATTATCTATGCAGTGCTATGTGCGTGTTTGCGTGTCATTCGGACGGCAGATGCGGGTTTTGACCTCTTATTCGGCTTTTTGCCTAAGTGTTGGCGAGTTTTGCAAACTAGGCGATAACTCGATATCCGTATGTCGGAATCGAGTTCCGTTTTTTCTAACGCATGTATATTGCCTACGCGGTGTTATGTGCGTGCTTGCGTGTCATTTGAACAACCGATGCGGGTTTTGACCTATTTTTCAGTTTTTTGCCTAAGTGTTAGCGAGTTTTGCAAACTGGGCGATAACTCGGTATCTGAATGTCGGAATCGAGTCCCGTTAGTTCTAACGCGTGTCTATTATCTATGCAGTGCTATGTGCGTGTTTGCGTGTCATTCGGACGACAGATGCGGGTTTTGACCTCTTATTCGGCTTTTTGCCTAAGTGATGGCGAGTTTTGCAAACTAGGCGATAACTCGGTCTCCGTATATCGGAATCGAGTCCCGTCAGTTCTAACGCGTGTAAATTGCCTACGCGGTGCTATGTGCGTGTTTGCGTGTCATTCGGACAGCCGATGCAGGTTTTGACCTCTTTTTCGGCTTTTTGCCCAAGTGTTGGTGAGGTTTACAAACTAGGCGATAACTCGGTCTCCGTATGTCGGAATCGAGTCCCGTCAGTTCTAACGCGTGTATATTGCTTACGCGGTGCTATGTATGTGTTTGGGTGTCATTCGGACGGCCGATACAGGTTTTGACCTCTTTTTCGTCTTTTTGCCTAAGTGTTGGCGAGTTTTGCAAACTAGGCGATAACTCGGTCTCCGTATATCGAAATCAAGTCCCATTAGTTCTAACGCGTGTCTATTACCTATGCGGTGCTATGTGTGTGTTTGCATGTCATTCGAACGGCCGATGCGGGTTTTGACCTCTTTTTCGGCTTTTTGCCTAAGTGTTGGCGAGTTTTGCAAACTAGGCGATAACTCGGTCTCCGTATGTCGGAATCGAGTCCCGTTATTTCTAACGCGTGTCTATTACCTACGCGGTGCTATGTATGTGTTTGCGTGTCATTCGGACGGCCGATACGGGTCTTGACCTTTTTTCGGCTATTTGCCTAAGTGTTGGCGAGTTTTGCAAACTGGGCGATAGCTCGGTCTCCGTATGTCGGAATCGAGTCCCGTCAGTTCTAACGCGTGTCTATTACCTACGCGGTGCTATGTACGTGTTTTGCGGTCATTCAGGACGGCCGTGGATGCGGTTTTCGACCTCTTTTTCGCTTTTTGCCTAAGTGTTGGCGAGTTTACAAACCTGGCGATAACTCGGTCTCCAGATGTCGGAATCGAGTCCCGTCGGTTCTAACGCTGCGGTTCATTACCTACCCACGCAGTGCTATGTACGTGTTTGCGTGTCATTCGGACGGCAGATGCGTGTTTTGACCTCTTTTTCGGCTTTTTGCCTAAGTGTTGGCGAGTTTTGCAAACTGGGCGATAACTCGGTCTCCGTATGTCGGAATCGAGTCTCGTCATTTCTAACGCGTGTATATTGCCTACGCGGTGCTATGTGCGTGTCATCCGGACGGCCGATGCGGGTTTTGACCTCTTTTTCGGTTTTTTACTTAAGCATTGGCGAGTTTTGCAAACTGGGCGATAACTCGGTCTCCGTATATTGAAATTGAGTCCCGTCAGTTCTAACGCGTGTATATTGCCTACGCGGTGCTATGTGTGTGTTTGCTTGTCATGCGGACGGCCGATGCAGGTTTTGACCTTTTTTTGACTTTTTGCCTAGGTGTTGGCGAGTTTTGCAAAGTGGGCGATAACTCGGTCTCCGTATGTCGGAATCGAGTCCCGTCAGTTCTAACGCGTGTATATTGCCTACACGGTGCTATGTGTGTGTCATTCGGACGGCCGATGCTGGTTTTGACCTCTTTTTCGGCTTTTTGCCTAAGTTTTGGCGAGTTTTGCAAACTGGGCTATAACTCGGTCTCCGTATGTCAGAATCGAGGGCCGTCAGTTCTAACGCGTGTCTATTACCTAGGCGGTGCTATGTGTGTGTTTGCGTGTCATTCGGACTGCCGATGCGAGTTTTAACCTCTTATTCGGCTTTTTGTCTAGGTGTTGACGAGTTTTGCAAACTAGGCGATAACTCGGCCTCCGTATATCGGAATCGAGTCCCGTCAGTTCTAACGGGTGTATATTGCCTACGCGGTGCTATGTGTGTGTTTGCGTGTCATTCGAACGGCCGATGCGAGTTTTGACCTCTTTTTCGGCTTTTTGCCTAAGTGTTGGCAAGTTTTGCAAACTAGGCGATAACTCGGTATCCGTATGTCGGAATCGAGTCCCGTTTTTTCTAACGCATGTATATTGCCTACGCGGTGTTATGTGCGTGCTTGCGTGTCATTTGAACGGCCGATGCGGGTTTTGACCTATTTTTTTGCTAAGTTTTTTGCCTAAGTGTTAGCGAAGTTTTTGTAAACCGGGCAATAACTCTCAGATCTCGAATGTCTGGAATCGAGTCCCGTCGCTTCTAACGCTGTCTATTATCTATATGATGCTATATGTGCGTGTTTTGCGTGTCATTTGGACGGCAGATGCGGGTTTGACCTCTTATTTGGCTTTTTTGCCTAAGTGTTGGCGAAGTTTTGCAAACCAGGGCGATAACTTCGATCTCCGTGATGTCGGAATCGAGTCCCGCCGCTTCTAACGCGTGTATATTGCCTACGCGGTGCTATATGTGCGTGTTTATGCGTGTCATTCGGACACCGTGATGTGTTTTGACCTCTTTTTCGCTTTTTGCCCAAGTGTCAGTGAGGTTTACAACCGGACGATAACTTCGGTCTCTCGTATGTCGGAATCGAGTCCCGTCAGTTCTAATGCGTGTATATTGCTTACGCGGTGCTATGTACGTGTTTGCGTGTCATTCGGACGGCCGATGCGGGTTTTGACCTCTTTTTCGGCTTTTAGCCTAAGTGCTGGCGAGTTTTGCAAACTGGGCGATAACTTGGTTTTCGTATGTTAGAATTGAGTCCCGTCAGTTCTAACGCGTGTATATTGCCTACGCGGTGCTATGTGCGTGTTTGCGTGTCATTCGGACAGCCGATGCAGGTTTTGACCTCTTTTTCGGCTTTTTGCCCAAGTGTTGGTGAGGTTTACAAACTGGACGATAACTCGGTCTCCGTATGTCGGAATCGAGTCCCGTCAGTTCTAATGCGTGTATATTGCTTACGCGGTACTATGTACGTGTTTGCGTGTCATTCGGACGACCGATGCGGGTTTTGACCTCTTTTTCGGCTTTTAGCCTAAGTGCTGGCGAGTTTTGCAAACTGGGCGATAACTTGGTTTTCGTATGTTAGAATTGAGTCCCGTCATTTCTAACGCGTGTATATTACCTACGCGGTTCTATTTGCGCGTCATTCGGACGGCCGATGCGGGTTTTGACCTCTTTTTCGGCTTTTTGCCTAAGTGTTGACGAGTTTTTCAAACTGGGCGATAACTCGGTCTCCGTATGTCGAAATCGAGTCCCGTCAATTCTAACCCGTGTCTATTACCTACGCAGGGCTATGTACGTGTTTGCGTGTCATTCAGACGGCCGATGTAGGTTCTGACCTCTTTTTTGGCTTTTTGCCTAAGTGTTGGCGAGTTTTACAAACTGGGCGATAACTCGGTCTCCGTATGTCGGAATCGAGTCCCATCAGTTCTAACGCGTGTATACATTACCTACACTGCATGCTATATGACGTGTTTTTGCGTCATCATTGGACCGACGATCGTGTTTTGACCTCTTTTTTCGCTTTTTGCCTAAGTGTTGGCGAGTTTTGCAACCTGGCGATAACTTCGATCTCAGATGTTCGGAATCGAGTCCCGTCATTTCTAACGCGTGTATATTGCCTACGCGGTGCTATGTGCGTGTTATTCGGACGGCCGATGCGGGTTTTGACCTCTTTTTCAGTTTTTTACCTAAGCGTTGGCGAGTTTTGCAAACTGGGTGATAACTCGGTCTCCGTATATTGAAATTGAGTCCCGTCAGTTCTAACGCGTGTATATTGCCTACGCGGTGCTATGTGTGTGTTTGCTTGTCATGCAGACGGCCGATGCAGGTTTTGACCTTTTTTCGGCTTTTTGCCTAAGTGTTGGCGAGTTTTGCAACGTGGGCGATAACTCGGTCTCCGTATGTCGGAATCGAGTCCCGTCAGTTCTAACGCGTGTATATTGCTTACGGTGCGTATGTGTGTCATGTCATTGACTACCGATGTCGGTTTTGACCTCTCTTTTTGGCTTTTTGCCTAAGTTTTGGCGAGTTTTGTAAACCTGGCTATAACTTTCGGTCTCCGTATGTATGTCGAATTGAGGGCCGTCAGTTCTAACGCGTGTCTATTACCTAGGCGGTGCTATGTGTGTGTTTGCGTGTCATTCGGACTGCCGATGCTTGTTTTGACCTCTTATTCGGCTTTTTGTCTAAGTGTTGACGAGTTTTGCAAACCAGCGATAACTTCGGCCTCCGATATATCGAATCGAGTCCCGTCGGTTCTAACGGTGTATATTGCTTCACGCGGTGCTATGTGTGTGTTTGCGTGTCATTCGAACACCGACACGGGTTTTGACCTCTTTTTCGCTTTTTGCCTAAGTGTTGTCATGTAGTTTTGCAAACTAGGCGATAACTTCAGATATCGTATGTTTGAATCGAGTCCCGCTTTTTTTCTAACGCATGTATATTGCCTCTCACGGTGTTATGTGCGTGCTTAATGCGTGTCATTTGAACGGCCGATCGCGGGTTTTGACCTATTTTTTTTGGTTTTTGCCTAAGTGTTAGCGAGTTTTGCAAACCTGGCGATAACTCAGATCTCGAATGTCGGAATCGAGTCCCGTCGGTTCTAACGTGTTCTATTATCTATGCAGATTGCTATATGCGTGTTTGCGTGTCATTTGACGGCAGATGCGGTTTTGACCTTTATTCGGCTTTTTGCCTAAGTGTTGGCGAAGTTTTGCAAACCAGGCGATAACTCTCGGTCTCCGATGTTTGGAATCGAGTCCCGTCAGTTCTAACGCGTGTATATTGCCTACGCGGTGCTATGTGCGTGTTTGCGCGTCATTCGGACGGCCGATACAGGTTTTGACCTCTTTTTCGGCTTTTTGCCTAAGTGTTGGCGAGTTTTTCAAACTGGGCGATAACTCGGTCTCCGTATGTCGGAATCGAGTCCCGTCAATTCTAACCCGTGTCTATTACCTACGCAGTGCTATGTACGTGTTTGCGTGTCATTCAGACGGCCGATGCGGGTTCTGACCTCTTTTTTGGCTTTTTGCCTAAGTGTTGGCGAGTTTTACAAACTGGGCGATAACTTTCGATCTCCAGATGCCGGAATCGAGTCCCGTCGATTCTAACGTGTTCATTACCCACGCGTGCTATGTACGTGTTTGCGTGTCATTGATTTTGACGATGGAGTTCGACCTCTTTTTTGGCTTTTTGCCTAAGTGTTGGCGAGTGTTACAAACCTGGCGATAACTTTCGGTCTCCGTATGTCGAATCGAGTCCCCGGTTCTAACGCTGCGTGTTCATTTCCACGCGGTGCTATGTGCGTGTTTGCGTGTCATTCGGACGGCCGATGCGTGTTTTGACCTCTTTTTGACTTTTTGCCTAAGTGTTGGCGAGTTTTGCAAACTGGGCGATAACTCGGTCTCCGTATGTCGGAATTGAGTCCCATCATTTCTAACGCGTGTATATTACCTACGCGGTGCTATGTGCGTGTTTGCGTGTCATTCGGACTGCCGATGCGAGTTTTGACCTCTTTTTCGGCTTCTAGACTAAGTGCTGGCGAGTTTTGCAAACTGGGCGATAACTTGGTTTTCGTATGTTAAAATTGAGTCCCGTCATTTCTAACGCGTGTATGCGGTGCTATTTGCGCGTCATTCGGACGGCCGATGCGGGTTTTGACCTCTTTTTCGGCTTTTTGCCTAAGTGTTGGCGAGTTTTTCAAACTGGGCGATAACTTTCGATCTCAGATGTCGAAATCGAGTCCCGTCAATTCTAACCTGCGTGTCTATTACCTACACGATTGCTATGTACGTGTTTGCGTGTAATTTGATTTCCACCGATGCGCGGTTTCGACCTCTTTTTGGCTTTTTGCCCAAGTGTTGGCGAGTTTTACAAACTGGCGATAACTCTCGGTCTCCAGATGTCGGAATCGAGTCCCGTCGATTCTAACGCTGTGTCTATTACCTCCACGCGGTGCTATGTAACGTGTTTGCGTGTCATTCGGACAAACGACCGACGCTGTGTTTTGACCTCTTTTTCGGCATTTTGCCCAAGTGTTGGTGAGGTTTACAAACTGGACGATAACTCGGTCTTCGTATGTCGGAATCGAGTCCCGTCAGTTCTAACGCGTGTATATTGCTTACGCGGTGCTATGTATGTGTTTGGGTGTCATTCGGATGGCCGATACAGGTTTTGACCTCTTTTTCGTCTTTTTGCCTAAGTGTTGGCGAGTTTTGCAAACTAGGCGATAACTCGGTCTCCGTATATCAGAATCAAGTCCCATTAGTTCTAACGCGTGTCTATTACCTACGCGGTGCTATGTGTGTGTTTGCGTGTCATTCGAACGGCCGATGCGGTTTTTGACCTCTTTTTCGGCTTTTTGCCTAAGTGTTGGCGAGTTTTGCAAACTAGGCGATAACTCGGTCTGCGTATGTCGGAATCGAGTCCCGTTATTTCTAACGCGTGTCTATTACCTACGCGGTGCTATGTATGTGTTTGCGTGTCATTCGGACGGCCGATACGGGTTTTGACCTTTTTTCGGCTATTTGCCTAAGTGTCATGTAGTTTTGTAACCCTGGCGATTATTTCGGTCTCCGATATGTCGGAATCGAGTCCCGTCGATTCTAACGCTGTGTCTATTATCTATCGATGTCTTATATGTGCGTGTTTGCGTGTCATTCGGACGGCAGATGCGGGTTTTGACCTCTTATTCGCTTTTTGCCTAAGTGTTGGCGAAGTTTTTAAACTAAGCGATAACTTTCAGATTCGAATGTCGAATCGAGTCCCGTTAGTTCTAACGCGTGTCTATTATCTATGCAGTGCTATGTGCGTGTTTGCGTGTCATTCGGACGACAGATGCGGGTTTTGACCTCTTATTCGGCTTTTTGCCTAAGTGATGGCGAGTTTTGCAAACTAGGCGATAACTCGGTCTCCGTATATCGGAATCGAGTCCCGTCAGTTCTAACGCGTGTAAATTGCCTACGCGGTGCTATGTGCGTGTTTGCGTGTCATTCGGACAGCCGATGCAGGTTTTGACCTCTTTTTCGGCTTTTTGCCCAAGTGTTGGTGAGGTTTACAAACTGGACGATAACTCGGTCTCCGTATGTCGAAATCGAGTCCCGTCAGTTCTAACGCGTATATATTGCTTACGCGGTGCTATGTATGTGTTTGGGTGTCATTCGGATGGCCGATACAGGTTTTGACCTCTTTTTCGTCTTTTTGCCTAAGTGTTGGCGAGTTTTGCAAACTAGGCGATAACTCGGTCTCCGTATATCGGAATCAAGTCCCATTAGTTCTAACGCGTGTCTATTACCTACGCGGTGCTATGTGTGTGTTTGCGTGTCATTCGAACGGCCGATACGGGTTTTGACCTCTTTTTCGGCTTTTTACCTAAGTGTTGGCGAGTTTTGCAAACTAGGCGATAACTCGGTCTCCGTATGTCGGAATCGAGTCCCGTTATTTCTAACGCGTGTCTATTACCTACGCGGTGCTATGTATGTGTTTGCGTGTCATTCGGACGGCCGATACGGGTTTTGACCTTTTTTGGCTATTTGCCTAAGTGTTGGCGAGTTTTGCAAACTGGGCGATTACTCGGTCTCCGTATGTCGGAATCGAGTCCCGTCAGTTCTAACGCGTGTCTATTATCTATGCAGTGCTATGTGCGTGTTTGCGTGTCATTCGGACGGCAGATGCGGGTTTTGACCTCTTATTCGGCTTTTTGCCTAAGTGTTGGCGAGTTTTGCAAACTAGGCGATAACTCGGTCTCCGTATGTCGGAATCGAGTCCCGTCAGTTCTAATGCGTGTATATTGCCTACGCGGTGCTATGTGCGTGTTTGCGTGTCATTCGGACAGCCGATACAGGTTTTGACCTCTTTTTCGGCTTTTTGCCCAAGTGTTGGTGAGGTTTACAAACTGGACGATAACTCGGTCTCCGTATGTCGGAATCGAGTCCCGTCAGTTCTAACGCGTATATATTGCTTACGCGGTGCTATGTATGTGTTTGGGTGTCATTCGGACGGCCGATACAGGTTTTGACCTCTTTTTCGTCTTTTTGCCTAAGTGTTGGCGAGTTTTGCAAACTAGGCGATAACTCGGTCTCCGTATATCGGAATCAAGTCCCATTAGTTCTAACGCGTGTCTATTACCTACGCGGTGCTATGTGTGTGTTTGCGTGTCATTCGAACGGCCGATACGGGTTTTGACCTCTTTTCGGCTTTTTGCCTAAGTGTTGGCGAGTTTTGCAAACTAGGCGATAACTCGGTCTCCGTATGTCGGAATCGAGTCCCGTTATTTCTAACGCGTGTCTATTACCTACGCGGTGCTATGTATGTGTTTGCGTGTCATTCGGACGGCCGATACGGGTTTTGACCTTTTTTCGGCTATTTGCCTAAGTGTTGGCGAGTTTCATGGCTGGCGATAACTTGGTCTCCAGATGTCGGAATCGAGTCCCGTCGATTCTAACGCGCTGTTCATTACCCACGTGATAGTTATATGCGTTTTTGCGTGATATTTTGATTACCGACGCGGGTTTTGACCTCTTTTCACTTTTTTAGCCTAAGTCTTGGCGAGTTTTGCAACCTGGCGATAACTTGGTTTTCAGATGTCGAATTGAGTCCCCGTCATTTCTAACGCTGTGTATATTACCACGCGGCTTTTTGCGCGTTATTCGGACGGCCGACATATGTGTTTTGACCTCTTTTTTTGGCTTTTTGCCTAAGTGTTGGCGAGTTTTTCAAATCTGGCGATAACTTCGCCTCTCAGATGTCGAATCGAGTCCCGTCGATTCTAACCCGTGTCTATTACCTACACAGCTTATATGACGTGTTTCATGCGGTCATTCAGACGGGCCGATGTGGGTTCGACCTCTTTTTGGCTTTTTGCCTAAGTGTTGGAAGTTTTACAAACCTGGCGATAACTTCGGTCTCCGTATGTCGGAATCGAGTCCCGTCGATTCTAACGTGTCTCATTACCTCCACGGTGTATATATGTACGTGTTTTGCGGTCATTCTTGACGGCCGATGCGTGTTTCGACCTCTTTTTGGCTTTTTGCCTAAGTGTTGGCGAAGTTTTACAACCTGGCGATAACTCGGTCTCCAGATGTCGAATCGAGTCCCGTCGGTTCTAACGTGTGTCTATTACTTCCACGCGGTGCTATGTACGTGTTTGCGTGTCATTCGGACCGTCGCGTTTTGACCTCTTTTTTTGGCTTTTTGCCTAAGTGTTGGCGAGTTTTGCAACCGGGCGATAACTTTCGGTCTCAGATGCTGGAATCGAGTCCCGTCATTTCTAACGCGTAGAGTATATTGCTCTACGCGGTGCATATATGCGTGTCATTCGGATTACCGATGCGGGTTTTGACCTCTTTTTCGTTTTTTACCTAAGCGTTGGCGAAGTTTTGTAACCTGGCGATAACTTCGGTCTCCAGATATTGAAATTGAGTCCCGTCGGTTCTAACGGCGTGTATATTGCCCTACGCGGTGCTATGTGTGTGTTTGCTTGTCATGCGGATTTTACCGATGCGAGTTTTGACCTTTTTTCGCTTTTTTTGCCAAGTGTGTTGGCGAGTTTTGCAAAGTGGGCGATAACTTTCGGTCTCGTATGTCTGAATCGAGTCCCGTCGGTTCTAACGCTGTATATTATTTACACGGCATGTTATGTGTGTGTCATTCGGATTGGCGATCTTCGGTTTTGACCTCTTTTTTTCGCTTTTTGCCTAAGTTTTGGCGTAGTTTGCAAAACCGGGCTATAACTCGGTCTCCGATGTCGAATCGAGGGCCGTCAGTTCTAACGCGTGTCTATTACCTAGGCGGTGCTATGTGTGTGTTTGCGTGTCATTGGACCGCCGATGCGAGTTTTGACCTCTTATTCGGCTTTTTGTCTCGGTGTTGATGAGTTTTGCAAACTAGGCGATAACTCGGCCTCCGATATCGGAATCGAGTTCCGTCGGTTCTAACGGTGTATATATTACTTTCACGCGGTGCTATGTGTGTGTTTGCGTGTCATTCGGACGGCCGATGCGGGTTTTGACCTCTTTTTGGCTTTTTGCCTAAGTGTTGGCGAGTTTTGCAAACTAGGCGATAACTCGGTATCCGTATGTCGGAATCGAGTCCCGTTTTTTCTAACGCATGTATATTGCCTACGCGGTGTTATGTGCGTGCTTGCGTGTCATTTGAATGGCCGATGCGGGTTTTGACCTATTTTTCGGTTTTTTGCCTAAGTGTTAGCGAGTTTTGCAAACTGGGCGATAACTCGGTATCTGAATGTCGGAATCGAGTCCCGTCAGTTCTAACGCGTGTCAATTATCTATGCAGTGCTATGTGCGTGTTTGCGTGTCATTCGGACGGTTGATGCGGGTTTTGACTTCGTTTTTTGGCTTTTTGCCTAAGTGTTTTCGAGTTTTGCAAACTCGGCGATAACTCGGTCTCTATATGTTAGAATCGAGTCCCGTCAGTTCTAACGCGTGTCTATTGCCTCGCGGTGCTATGTGCGTGTTTGCGTGTCATTCGAATGGCCAATGCGGGTTTTGACCACTTTTTCAGCTTTTTGCCTAAGTGTTGGCGAGTTTTGCAAAGTTGGTGATAACTCGGTCTTCGTATGTCAAAATCGAGTCCCGTCAGTCCTAACGAGTGTATATTGCCTACGCGGTGCTATGTGTGTGTTTGCATGTCAGTCGCACGGCCGATGCGGGTTTTGACCTCTTTTTTGGCTTTTTATCTAAGTGTTGACGAGTTTTTCAAACTGGACGATAACTCGGTCTCCGTATGTCGGAATTGAGTCCCGTCAGTTCTAACACGTGTCTATTTCCTATGAGGTACTATGTGCGTGTTTGCGTGTCATTCGGACAGCCGATGCGGGTTTTGACCTCTTTTTCGCCTTTTTTCCTAAGTGTTGGCGAGTTTTGAAAACTGGGCGATAAATCGGTCTCCGTATGTCGGAATTGAGTACCGTAGGTTCTAACGCGTGTATATTGCCTATGCGGTGCTATGTGTTTGTTTGCGTGTCATTCGAACAGCCGATGCAGGTATTGACCTCTTTTTCGGCTTTTTGCCTAAGTGTTGGCAAGTTTTGCAAACTGGGCGATAACTCGGTCTCCGTATGTCGTAATTGAGTCCCGTCATTTCTAACGCGTGTATATTGCATACGCGGTGCTATGTGCATGTAATTCGGACGGCCGATGCGGGTTTTGACCTCTTTTCGGCTTTTTGTCTAATTGTTGGCGAGTTTTGCAAACCAGCGATAACTTCGTGATCCGATGTCGAATCGAGTCCCGTCGGTTCTAACACGGTTCATTGCCTCACGCGGTGCTATATGACGTGTTTTGCGTGTCATTCAGATTTTACCGATGTGGGTTTTGACCTCTTTTTTTGTTTCTTTCTTAAGTGTTGGCGAGTTTTGCAAACTGGGGGATAACTTGGTCTTTGTATGTCGGAATCGAGTCCCATAAAATCTAACGCGTGTGTATTATCTATGCGGTGCTATGTGTGTGTTTTCGTGGCATTCGAACGGCCTATGCGGGTTTTGACCTCTTTTTTGGCTTTTTGTCTAAATGTTGGCGAGTTTTGCAAACTAGGCGATAACTCGGTTTCCGTATGTCGGAATCGAGTCCCGTCAGTTCTAACGCGTGTATATTACCTATACGGTGATGTGTGTGTGTTTGCGTGGCCTTGAGCGGCCGTGCTGGTTTTGACCTTTTTTTCATTTTTTTGCCCAAGTGTTCATGAAGTTTCAGAACCTGGCGATAACTTCGATCTCCGTGATGTCGAATCGAGTCCCGTCAGTTTTAACGCGTGTCTATTGCCTACGCGGTGCTATGTGTGTGTTTGAGTGTCATTCAGACTGCAGATGCGGGGTTTGACCTCTTTTTCGGCTTTTTTCCTAAGTGTTGGCGAGTTTTGCAAACTGGGCGATAACTCGGTCTCCATATGTCGAAATCGAGTCCCGTCAGTTCTAACGCGTGTATATTGCCTATGTGGTGCTATGTGTGTGTTTGCGTGGCATTCAAACGCCCGATACGGGTTTTGACCTCTTTTTCAGCTTTTTGCCTAAGTGTTGGCGAGTTTTGCAAACTAGGCGATAACTAGGTCTCCGTATATCGGAATCGAGTCCTGTCAGTTCTAATGCATATCTATTACCTACGCTGTACTATGTGTGTGTTTGCGTGTCATTCGGACGGCCGATGCGGGTTTTGACCTCTTTTTCGACTTTTTGCCTAAGTGTTGGCGAGTTTTGCAAACTGGGCGATAACTCGGTCACCGTATGTCGGAATCGAGTCGCTTCAGTTCTAACGCGTGTCTATTACCTACGCGGTGCTATGTGCGTGTTTGCGTGTCATTCGGACGACCGATGCGGGTTTTGACCTCTTTTTCGGCTTTTTGCCTAAGTGTTGGCGAGTTTTGCAAACTAGGCGATAACTCGGTCTCCGTATGTTAGAATCGAGTTCCGTCAGTTCTAACGCGTGTCTATTGCCTACACGGTGCTATGTGCGTGTCATTCAGATGGCCAATGCGGGTTTTGACCTCTTTTTCAGCTTTTTTCCTAAGTGTTGGCGAGTTTTGCAAACTGGGCGATAACTCGGTCTCCGTATGTCAGAATCGAGTCCCATAGGTTCTAACGCGTGTATATTGCCTATGCGGTGCTATGTGTTTGTTTGCGTGTCATTCGAACAGCCGATGCGGGTTTTGACCTCTTTTTTGGCTTTTTGCCTAAGTGTTGGCGAGTTTTGCAAACTAGGCGATAACTCGGTCTCCGTATATCGGAATCGAGTCCCGTCAGTTCTAACACATGTCTATTACCTACGCGGTGCTATGTGTGTGTTTGCGTGTCATTCGGACGGCCGATTCAGGTTTTGACCTCTTTTTCAGCTTTTTGCCTAAGTGTTGACGAGTTTTGCAAAGTGGGCGATAACTCGGTCTCCGTATGTCGAAATCGAGTCCCGTAAGTTTAACGCGTGTATATTACGTACGCGGTGCTATGTGAATGTTTGCGTGTCATTCGGACGGCCGATGCGTGTTTGCTATGTGCTATGTGCGTGTTTGCGTGTTATTTGACTCTACAATTCTTCGAGGTTGGTAAGTAGAGATTGGGTTACTCTTTTCCTTGATGAAACCTCAGACCAGCGTGAGATCCTTTACTTCTCTGAGTATAACTAGAGACAGTAGAATATGGTTGAACTCGTTCTTCCAACTGTTAGGATTTCACAAGAGCAATGCCTCTACCAAAACTTGAGACATTACTAGTGCTAGTTTCTATTGTCTTTTCCACACTTAACTCTGAGATGGATTCCCTAAAGCCTAAGCCTGTTCTGTCGAATGTGCTTCTCTGACTAGAGAGCAGGCAGTCCATGGATGATGAGGATCTGTTCCATGCAGAGATAGTCTTCTCTAGATCCTCAATTTTAGAGGTTAGCTTAGACTCTCTTTGTGCATGATGTGTGTTTGTCTGTTTTAAAGTTTCATTCTCAGCTTCAAGTTGGGAGAGAAGATTAGTACTTAGAAGGGCTGTTTCAAGCTCTTCTTGAACTTTCTTCTTCTCCTTTTGAAGAAGTGAATGATCTTTAGACAAGACTCTGAACCACTTCATGTATTGATGTAGGTCAGTGGTTATGCCATGCAAAGCAGTTCTTAAGTCACTTATATCTACATCAGGAGAATTAAAATCAAATACCTCATCGATACTCACATCATGTATGTTTAGGCTTTTTTTGTCCTTTGCATGTTTAGCCATTAAGCACAGATTGGTCATATGTGGTTCTTCCTCATCTCCGGAGTCTGCATTTGAGTCATTATCTGAATCACTCCAAGATCCTCCGGCAACCAGACCTTTGTCTCTTTTCTGAGGCCTCTTGGTTCCTTTGTATTCTTTCTTTGCATGAGATTTCTTCTTTAGCTCTTCTTTGATAGGCTTGTTGCAGTTGGCAATGAAATGACCAGGTTTCTTGCAGTTGTAGCATAAATCATTCATTTGTTCCTGGCTGACGTAGTTGCTGATTTTCTTTGGCTTGCCGGTTCTGCCTTGTCGTATGAACCTTCTTAGTCTCTTTACCAGCATAGCAAAGTCATCGTCATTGTCTTTATCATCATTAGAGTCAATCTCGGTGATGGCTTTTGATGCACTTTCATTTGCCTTTAGGGCAACACCCTTATCCTTTCTTCTTCCTTCTGATAAGGTTTCAGCGCGTTGGGTCAACTCCAGTTCGTACGTCAGGAGATTTCCATACAGTTGTTGAACTGTCATCTCATTAAGATTCTTTGATTCTCTTATTGCTGTGGTCTTTGCATCCCACATGCTTGGTAGGGCTTTCATGAACTTTAAGGTTAGATCCTTGTTAGGATAGATCTTCCCATATGCTCGTAGAGAGTTAAGCAGAACGTTGAATCTTTCATAAGTTGCAGTCACGTTTTCTCCCTGCACATGAGCGAACATTTCATACTGCTGTGTCAGGAGAGACTGCTTGTTCTCTCTGACTTCTTCAGTTCCTTCGTGCATAATCAGCAGTGCTCCCCAAACATCCTTAGCTGTTTTGCTGTTTACAACATTTTCAAACAGATCATCCTCTAAGGATTGGAACAGGATGTTCTTTGCCTTTTTATCAAGTTGGACATCTCTTTTCTCTGTGTCTGTCCATTCTTCTTTCACTTTTATTTGTACTCTGTTTGGATCATCAATGGTTGGTGCAAGCTTTGTTGGTATATAGGGCCCATTAAGAATAGTCTCAAATAGATCTTCATCTATTGAGTCCATGTAAGCTTGCATCCTGACTTTCCAGTTAGCAAATTTATCTTTGTTGCACATTGGTGGCTTGCTGCCTCCCCCGGTCTTGGATTCTCTTGGTACGAGTGCCATTTGGATCTACTTAAGCGTGTAAGCTGTAAAATAGAACCTGTTTTGATACCAATTGTTAGTTCCTAGTAGGCACAAGTTATTTAGAAGGGGGGTTGAATAGATATATGAAAATCTTTTCGTTTTAACTAGTTCTTAGATAATGATTTAAACTTTGCGGAATTAGTATTTGTTTTAATCTTCATTACTAAGCAATGGAGTTATGAGCGAGTAAGGCAGTTATAGCAGATATAGCAGTTATAGCATGAATGTAAACGACACAGTTGTTTTTAAGTGGTTCAGAGCACTCAAAGCTCCTAGTCCACTCTTCTACTCAACGAGTAGGATATCCACTAAGGATGTCTTTTACAATCTTCTGAATCACACAGATTCCTTCTAGACCAGCAGTCTAGGAACTTCTTCTAGTTCACTCTTGAACTCTTCAAGTCCAGCAGACTTGGCTTTCTTACAGTTCACTACGAACTCTTCAAGTCCAGCAGACTTAGTACTCTTCTTCAGTTGATTGATGGTTGTTGTTACGTTCTTGAAGATTGCTACTCAGTTGCTGTGTAAGCACTGGTTCGTTAAGAACTGAGTAGCTGAGCAAGCTTTGATATTTCTCAGATCGTAGAGTTGAGCCTTAGAGAATTCTTCACGTTGAATGTTTGATTGCTTGTTTACTCTCTCTCTCATCTGTCTAATCTAAATATATGTGATGTTTAAAACTATTCGTTGGATCCATCCGTTGTGGCATTAAATGCATCTATACTTTCTGTACTGTGATGGAGACATTTCTGCACATCTTCCAGATTACGCATTACGCTTTCGACTTTCGCAGTCGCTTTCTCACCTACCACCTGAAAAGGTGTTTTGCCCCTCTTATCCATAGTACTATCCTTAGCTTCTTCAATACGCTTCTTTGTTGCATACTAAGGATATTTCATACAATCTGGGACTGATGAGTACTGCAGCATCTGAGATCCATTTCTCACTTGTTGAAAACACAGATTATGAGGCTCGACGTTTTCTGATATTAGACAAATGATGCTCTACGATTTGGATCGTGATGTTCTACGATTTAGATCGTAGTGTGTTTGACTTGCACATTACGATGCTATTAGTCGAGAGCACTACGATTTCCCTTTATCCTTCGCACACTACGATTTTCTCTTGCTTGTGTTGTTGACTCTACGTTCCCGAGAGCTCACTACGATCGTTGACTTGTAAACGTCATGTTTCCTTCAGCACACTACGATCGTGGAGTTAACTCAGCACTCGTTGGGACCACTCTACGAAGTACGAAGAGTTTCTTTCAAGGCAGGCACACTACGATCTTCAGGCTCTACGTTTTATGCCTTGACTTCTGCAATGTTGATCAAGTTGATGCACTATGATTTCTTCAAGACTAATCTATTACATCTTAAGATCAACCTAACAGTTTTGATCTTTCTATCTATACATTCTTTAACAGAATGATACACGATGAAAGCTTAGATCAACCTAACAGTTTTAATCTATCACTAAGTCCTTGTACACATATTCATTTAAGGACCTTACAAATAATCATGAACACATGCATTAAAACATTAAATCATAATATGCATTCTCCCAACAATTCGGACGGTAGATGCGGGTTTTGACCTATTTTTCGGCTTTTGCCTAAATATTGGCGAGTTTTGCAAAGTGGGCGATAACTCGGTCTCCGTATGTCGGAATCGAGTCCCGTCAGTTCTAACGCGTGTATATTGCCTACGCGGTGCTATGTGTGTGTTTGCGTGTCATTCAGACGGCCGATGCGGGTTTTGACCTTTTTTTTTGCTTTTTGCCTAAGTGTTGGCGAGTTTTGCAAACTAGGCGATAACTCGATCTCCGTATGTTAGAATCGAGTCCCGTTAGTTCTAACGCATGTCTATTGCCTACGCAGTGCTATGTGCGTGTTTGCGTGTCATTCAGACGGCCTATGCGGGTTTTGACCTCTTTTTCGGCTTTTTTCCTAAGTGTTGGCGAGTTTTACAAACTGGGCGATAACTCGGTCTTCGTATGTCGGAATCGAGTCCCGTCAGTTCTAACGCGTGTATATTGCCTATGTGGTGCTATGTGTGTGTTTGCGTGGCATTCAAACGCCCGATACGGGTTTGACCTCTTTTTCGGCTTTTTGCCTAAGTGTTGGCATGTTTTGCAAACTAGGCGATAACTCGATCTCCGTATGTCAGAATCGAGTCCCGTTAGTTCTAACACGTGTCTATTGCCTACGGAGTGCTATGTGCGTGTTTGCGTGTCATTCAGACGGCCGATGCAGGTTATGACCTCTTTTTTGGCTTTTTGCCTAACTGTTGGCGAGTTTTACAAAGTGGACGATTACTCGGTCGAGTCCCGTCAGTTCTAACGCGTGTATATTTCCAACGCGGTGCTATGTGTGTGTTTGCGTGTCATTCGGATTTACCGATCTGAGTTTTGACCTCTTTTTCGGCTTTTTGCCTAAGTGTTGACGAGTTTTGCAAAGTGGGCGATAACTCGGTCTCCGTATGTCGGAATCGAGTCCCGTCAGTTCTAACGCGTGTATATTGCCTACACGGTGCTATGTGTGTGTCATTCGGACGGCCGATGTGGGTTTTGACCTTTTTTCGGCTTTTTGCCTAAGTTTTGGCTAGTTTTACAAACTGGGCAATAACTCGGTCTCCGTATGTCACAATCGAGTCCCGTCAGTTATAACGCGTGTCTATTACCTACGCAGTGCTATGTGCGTGTTTGCGTGTCATTCAGATGGCCTATGCGGGTTTTGACCTCTTTTTCGGCTTTTTTCCTAAGTGTTGGCGAGTTTTGCAAACTAGGCGATAACTCGGTTTACGTATGTCGAAATCGAGTCCCGTCAATTCTAAGGCGTGTATATTGCCTATGCGGTGCTATGTGTGTGTTTGCGTGGCATTAGAACGGTCGATGCAGGTTTTGACCTCTTTTTCGGCTTTTTGCCTAAGTATTGGCGAGTTTTGCAAATTAGGCGATAACTCGGTCTCCGTTTATCGGAATCGAGTCCCTTTAGTTCTAACGCATATCTATTACGTACGCGGTACTATGTGTGTGTTTGCGTGTCATTTGACGGCCGATGCGGGTTTTGACCTTTTTTCAGCTTTTTGCCTAAGTGTTGGCGAGTTTTGCAAAGTGGGCGATAACTCGGTCTCCGTATGTCAGAATCTAGTCCCGTCAGTTCTAACGCGTGTATATTGGTTACGCGGTGCTATATATGTGTTTGCGTGTCATTCGAACGGCCGATGCGGGTTTTGACCTCTTTTTCAACTTTTTGCCAAAGCGTTGACGAGTTTTGCAAACTGGGCTATAACTTGGTCTCTGTATGTCGGAATCGAGTCCTGTCAGTTCTAACGCGTGTCTATTGCCTACGCGGTGCTATGTGCGTGTTTGCGTGTCATTCAGACGGCCGATGCGGGTTTTGACCTCTTTTTCGGCTTTTTGCCTAAGTGTTGGCAAGTTTTGCAAATTAGGCGATAACTCGATCTCCGTATTTCATCTTTCTTTGTGTCGAGAGATCGCTGTTTCTCTCGACTTCTTGGTTCCTTCGTGCATAATCAAGAAGTGCTCCCCAAACATCCTGCATTTGTTTGGTTGTTTACAACATTTTCAAATAGATCGTCTCTCAAGGATTGGAACAAGATGTTCTTTGTCTTTTTATCAAGTCGATGACTCTTTTTTCTCCGTGTCATCCATTCTTCTTTCACTTTTATTTGTACTTTCTGTTTGATCGTCAATGGTTGGTGCAAGCTTTATTGGTATATAGGGCCCATTAAGAACGGTCTCAAATAGATCTTCATCTATTGAGTCCATGTAAGCTTGCATCCTAACTTTCAGATAGCAAATTTATCTTTGTTGCACACATGGTGGCTTCTTTGCCTCCCAGATCTGGATTCGCTTGATGAAAGTGCCATTTGGATCTACTAAAGCGTAAAGTTTGTAAAATAGAACACGCTTTGATACCAATTGTTAGTTCCTAGTAGGCACAAGTTATCTGAAGGGGGTTGAATAGATATATGAAAATCTTTTTGTTTTAACTAGTTCTTAGATAATGATTTAAACTTTCATGAATTAGTATTTGTTTTAATCTTCTTTACCAAGCAATGGAGTTATGAGCTTAGTAAGGCGCTTATAGCAATATATAGCAGTTTATTGCATGAATGTAAATGACATGCTTGCTTTTTTAAGTGGTTCGAGAGCACTCAAAGCTCCTAGTCCACTCTTCTACTCAACGCAGTAGGATATCCACTAAGGATGTCTTTTACAATCTTCCAATCAAACAGATTCCTTCTAGACCAAATAGCCTAGGAACTTCTTCTAGTTCACTTGAACTCTTCAAGTCCAAAGCAGACTTGGCTTTTTTTACAGCTTCACTATTTAACTCTTCAAGTCCAAAGCAGATTTGGTACTCTTCTTCATTGATTGATGGTTGTTGTTACGTTTTTGAAGATTGCTACTCGCTTGTCGTGTAAGCACCGGTTCGTTAAGAACCCGAGTAATCGAAAGCAAGCTTTGATATTTCTCAGATCGTAGAGTTGAGCCTTAGAGAATTCTTCACGTTGAATGTTTGATTGCTTGTTTACTCTCTCTCTCATCTGTCTAATTTGTATATATGTGATGTTTAAAACTATCCGTTAGATCCATCCGTTGTGGCATTTAATGCATCTGAACTTTCTGTACTGTGATGGAGATATTTTTGCACATCTTCTGAATTTTGCATTCGCCCCCGACGACACATCGCAGTCGCTTTCTCACCTACCACCTGAAAAGGTGTTTTGTCCCTCTTATCCATAGTACTATCCTTAGCTTCTTCAATACGCTTCTTTGTTGCATATTAAAGATATTTCATACAATCTGGGACTGATGAATACTGAAGCATCTGAGATCCATTTCTCACTTATTGAAAACACAGATTATGAGGCTCGACGTTTTCTGACATTAGACAGATGATGCTCTACGATTTGGATCGTGATGTTCTACGATTTAGATCGTAGTGTGTTTGACTTGCACACTACGATGCTATTAGTCGAGAGCACTACGATTTCCCTTTATCCTTCGCACACTACGATTTTCTCTTGCTCGTGTTATTGACTCTACGCTCCCGAGAGCTCACTACGATCGTTGACTTGTAAACTTCATGTTTCCTTCAAAGACACTACGATCGTGGAGTTAACTCAAGACTCATTGGGACCACTCTACAAAGTCCGAAGAGTTTCTTTCAAGGTGCACACTACGATCTTCGTGCTCTACGTTTTCGCGCTTGACTTCGTGAATGTTGATCAAGTTGATGCACTATGATTTCTTCAAGACTAATCTATTACATCTTAAGATCAACCTAACAGTTTTGATCTTTCTATCTATACATTCTTTAATATAATGATACACGTTGAAAGCTTAGATCAACCTAACAGCTTTGATCTATCACTAAGTCCTTGTACACATATTCATTTAAGGACCTTACAAATAATCATGAACACATGCATTAAAACATCAAATCATAATATGCATTCTCCCAACAATCTCCCCTATTTGATGTCGACATAACCAAGGAGATTTGTTGTCATGATTATTAGTGATTAGATGCATTTTTGTGAAATTTAAGCATGACTTAGTATTTCGTTGAGCAACTAAAATTTCTAGAGAATAAGCATGAATTTATTGATGATCGTAAGATATTACAATATAGCATTACATCAATAAAACATTAAACTCTCAACTTATCTCTGCTTTTTTGGTCTCTTCGTGGAGGAGGATTGGCATATTCTCACCCTTCTTCTTTTCCTTTTGAGCTTCTTCATTCCTTGCTAACTCTTCCAAATTTCGCTTAGACTTAGAATCGGATTCTCTTCATGTCTCTGCGCATGAATGCAGGATCTCCAATTGGCATTCTTATGCATGCATCTGTAGACACGCTCTTGTGAGCTAGGAGTTGGCTCTTATGACTCAGAGGAATAGATGTGATAATTTCCTCGCCGACCAGATCGTTGAGTCCGATGATGTCTTGCGGGAGGGCTTCGTGATGTCTCGAGCATGAAATCGACTTCTCCCTTTCTCGAGTTGCATGACCTCCTCTTCTCTACCTCTTCATTGGCTTCCTTGATCGCCTTGATCTCCTTTCCTTTATTTTTCTCCCCTTTATGTCAAAGATCAAGGGTTTGAATATCCGCAGATGTACTGTTAACCCCTCGACAAGCTCATTTAGTTGGCTTTGAGTTTGAGCAATGTCTTCCTATTCTCCTTGATCTGCTTTTTCACTCTAACTTCTTTATTTTGGAGGATCGTCTGTAATCATATCATTATGCTTCTCCCGATTGGCATAAGATTTTCGGAAGTCATAAATGTAAGCTTTCAAGTTGAGAATATTGTCCAAAGATAATTTGATGTCGACGATCTTGGTTTTTCTGAATTTCAAGCATAGCCTCTCATTGTTTGGCAGCAACCTGGAAATGGATCTCATCTTTGTCTGATATGCTCTTCAGAATCTCTTTGATAATTTCCCTTAGCTTCGTAGTGAGCTCAGTATTCATTGTACTAGGGAATTTGTTAGCAGCTTTTATCATTTGATTCAAAGGATGTTGAGGAGATCGAGGGATTCCAGACTTGCTTCGATAGACTTGAATCATCGCTTCAGAGGTTTCTTTTTAAGTCATCCTTGGTAGGCAGGCTTGGGAGAGCATTATTTGATTAGGGATTGTCCATTTGAGGGGTTCTTGGTGGAGATTGATCTTTCAAATTGTACAACGCAAGATCAAGACTGAAATAGTCATGTGATGAGGAGGATGGTATATCAACTGGAGGGGTTTGGGTTTGGACATCTGAGATATGTGACTCTACGATTTCAATGTTTGATTTCACGATGTGGCTTAGAGTCCGGAATTGTAGAGTTGGTTATTTGAGGAGTAGGGTAAGGTTGATTTTTTCGGTTCTTTCGCCATGTAATTTTGGGATTCTCGTGAATCGAAACCCATTTAATGGGTTGAGAATCACTTCCAAACCATTTAGGAAATTCATAGAAATGGCTAAATGAAGATGATGACAGGTGATTAACTCTAAAGCTTGTAGGGATAGTCAATACCTCAGGTTTGGCTTTTGATGAGGAATGGTTGGTAATTAGCTTTTTGGCGAAGATGACTTCCCCTGGAAATCCATGAGCCAGAACTGTGATTGCTGGATATTCCTTGAAGCTCCAGAACATGTGATCCCATGATTTCAGAATTTGAGCTTGATGGTATGCCATCATGGGTAGGTAAGAAAATATTTGGTTGTACAAATAGCTTCTGTATCCATCTTTTCTTACACCCGTTATTTCGAGCTCATCATCATCATCCTCTTTCTCTTCTTTGTTTTCTTCTGAAGAATCCATTATCTCAATGGCCTTTGGGAGGTTTGACATTGGTTCATCTTCATCTTGAGCAAGGACCTCCTCTTCAGCCATTGGGATATTATGAGGCTCCCCCTCAATATGATCATCTTCTTGGAGGTTTAGAAACACCCCCTCAGCTGGTAAATCTTCTTCTAAGTTCAGAAAGTCCCTTTCAAATTGAACTCTCTTCGAGCAAGAGGCTTCTCCCCTCACCGGTGTATACTCAATCATGAGAATTTTAGGGTTCTCCCCCTCAGCTGGAGCATTTTCCTCTTCGATTGCTTGGGGCAGTTCTACTTTTGCATCCATGCTCTTGGCTTCCTTCTTCTTCAAGATTTTTCATTCTCAAGAATATACTTGACCAAACTTTTTCTTTGCTTTTACTGGTTTTAGTCACCACACTGGACTCTCTTCGAGTCTTTGTTTTGCCACGTTGATCAGCCACTATCCTTGAAGAAGCTTCCTCCATTTCTGCCACACTTGGCCTGGTTTCAGAGAATAGCAGAGTCTCTACGATTGAAGACACTGTTGGTCTTTTGGACTTATGACCAGTCTTGTTCTTCTTTAAGATTTGTGAAATGGTGGCTTGATTCTCTTCAGCTTCTTCTTGCTGTTGCATCTTCCTTAGCCTTCTTAGAGTCTCTATGTCGAGGACTCTCACAGAATGTTAGTTGTAGATCCTCGAGGCTCTTCGACTTGTCTTGCCCTTAGCTTTCTTGCCTTTTGCTTTTTTTTCCGCAAGAGCAAAGGGTCTCTCCTTATCCGCTTCTCCTTCTTCTTCAACTTCATTGACAATGTATATTCCTCCTTGAAAGCCTACTTCCTTTTGTTCCCCAGCCTCCCAATCGACTCATCATCATTCTCATATACTCAAGCAGGTTCCTTTCCCAGCTTTTTAAACAACTGTCGTGTCATTTTTTGGTTTGGGTTGATGGCTTCTCCTTCATCATCCCCGATTTTGTCACCCAATGCATTGCGTGAATGATGCTAATGAACCTCCCATACAAAGATCTTCTGGTGCTCTTTTGATTTCTTCGAGCTTACGATCCACTTGCCGATCCACTCGAGCAATACAAATTTCATAGTTGAGTTGAGTACCATACACCATAGCCGTCATGAGCTTAAGTTGAGCCTCATTTACCGAAGTCATGACTTGAGCTCTTGCAGCAGATGCATTTCCCAATAATGTCACCAAAAATTCATACCTCTGAGGGAACTCCTTCTTTTGTAGCCTTTCACAGAGGGGTTCTTTTGTGATGCATTCTTTCATCCCTCTTGAAATCTTATGCTGTCTAGAAATGGGTGCCCTACATTTTTGAAACCTAGGGCCAGATTGACGTCTTCTTCCCCTAGTTTTATTTCAACTCCTCTAACTCGTGTGGTGATGGTGTTGTTTTCGTATACTCCATTTTTTGTAGAACTCCTTCACCAGCTTTAGGATAGATGAGCGATTTGCCGAGCGCTCTTCTAGACCTGCCTTCTTCAGTAAGGCTAAGATCTTGTGAAACTTAGGTGGAGCGGTTTTGAACTCGACAAAACAGAGTCTGTAGCCCAAAATCACATTAGAAGCAGCCATTGATTCTGTAGTTGAGAAGAGGGATACCACCGAGCTTTTGTCTCGAAGTTAGGGTTTTTTTTGAGAGAGAGAGAGAGAATGAGAGATAATCTTTTGAACTTCGATTTCAAAAACATGGTTTCAATTTGTACTTGTAACTCCCCTCTCTTTTGACTTAGTGGGGGACAGTGTCGTCTCTTGCTTGGCTCTACGATTTTGATCGATTTAGGAATGTACCGATTTGCCCTTTGAGTCTTCGTGAGCTAAGGTGTCCTTAGTATGATTACGATCGTAGAGTTGGTCTTCGCTCGCTGAGTCCGTCCCCGCGATCATCGAGTCCGTCCGGCAGCTCATTGAGTCCGATCAAGATTCAGAGAGTCCACGATCCCCACGATCTCATCGTCCGAGTCCGTCCGAGTCATCATGTTGAGTCTCGATCATCATTCATTGAGTCCGGCCCACCATGATAGTTGAGTCTTTGCTACGATCGCTGAGGTAGATTGCTCAAACTTCACGATCGTGGTCCTTCCTTGATCATGTCTATTTTTTGAGTTCACTTTTATATCTCGCTCATTGTTAGACAGCCTAGAGCATACATTCATGGTGATAGATTTAGCATGCCTAGCTCACTTATTAACTTATTAAACTGGATTCATCTAGTGGTTTAGTAAAACATCGCAAGTTGATTTTGGTAGGGATATATTGTAAAGATATAGTTCCATTTTGCACATGATCCCTAATGAAGTGATACCTTATTTCTATATGCTTGGTTCTAGAATGCATAACAGGATTATGAGTTATTGTTATGGCACTTGTATTATCACAGTGTATAGGTATAGACTTGAAATCAAACCCATAGTCAGCTAGCTGATTTCTCATCCAAAGGATCTCGAAAGCACAAAGAAATTGCCAAAGAAAGAATGTATTCAAATTTTCCGCAGCTTGAAGTTGACATCGAAGTTTTGCTTTTTGGTTAACCAAGACACAAGTCTGCTCCCTAGTAGTTGACAAGTGCCATCGGTATTTTTTTCTATCTATTTTGCATCCCGCAAAGTCAAGATCTGTGGTATCCTATTAGTTCAAAAGAGGATTCCTTGGGATACCATACCCCAAGTAGGTGTACCCTTTAGATACTCAAGATCCTCTTTACAAAGAGATAAATGTGACTCTTTAGGTTAGCCTCGAAATCTAGCACATATGCATGTTGCAAACATTATATCCGGTTCATCGCGCTTAGGTATAAAAGAGAACCTATCATACCTGATTGAGTTATATCAATACATTTACCATTCTCATCCTTGTCAAGCTTTGGTCATGGGAGCAATTGGTGTTTTCATGGGAGAGGTCGATTCCATGCCATACTTCTTTAGTAAGTCTTTGATGTATTTGCTTGGTTAATGAATATTCCTTCATCACCGCTTCACTTGCATAGTCCAAGGAAGAAATTCAAATTTCACCCATCATGCTCATTTCAAACTTGCTCGCATTAGCTTAGAGAATCTCTTACATAACTTTTCGTCAAGAGAACCAAAAATGATATCATCAACATATATTTGAACTAGTAAGACTTTTGTCTTTATGCTTTCTAAGAAATAGTGTGGTATCTACTCTACCTCTAGTGAACCCATTTTCTATTAAGAAGTTAGTCGTTGTTTCATACCATGCTCTAGGTGCTTGTTTAAGACCATATAAAGCTTTGTCTAATCTATAGACATAATTGGAAAGAGATGGATTGATGAAACCGGAGGTTGTTCTACGAGACTTCTTCTTGAAGCTCTCCATTTAGGAATGCACTCTTGACATCCATCCGAAAAAGACTTTGAACTTCATGTGGGCAAAGAAAGGCAAGAAAGATTTTCGATGGCTTCTAATCCGCAACAGTGCAAATGTCTCATCATAGTCAATGCCTTCTTCTTGAGAATAGCCTTTTGCCACTAGTCTTGCCTTGTTTCTGGTAATGACCCCATCTTCATCCATTTTGTTCCTGAAGACCCACTTGGTTCCTATGACAGATGACTCTTTGGTCTTGGTACCAATCTCCACACTTTGCTTCGTTCAAATTGGTTGAGTTCTTCCTGCATGGCTTCTATCCAACTGGAGTCTTCCATAGCATCCTCTATCTTCTTTGGCTCTATCTGTGACAAGAAGCTTAGATAGAAGCATTCATTCGAGTAGCAGTTTCTTGTTTTGACTCTTGCACTGGATCTCCAATGATTAGATCCCGAGTGTGATCTCTGCCCATCTGTTCCTTGCTGGGACATCCGTCCCGATGCCTTCCTCGCCTTAAGTCTTCAAGGTCTATCTCTTCTTCTTGGAGTGGAGGCTCATTGCCTTGGATGGACCTCTCTACGACTTCATTATCATGCTCTCACGATTTCACTATCCGGTACTACGATCGTAGTGTTGAGCTCGACGACTTCATTCAGTAGTGTCCGCACTATCTGGTCAGAAAGTGTCTTGGGGCACCTATTTTATCTAAGTCATTTCATCAAAGATGATGTGTATTGAGACTTCGACACTCAAAGTGTCTTCTTGTTGAACACTGTAAGCTTTTTTGTTCGTGGCATATCCAAGAAAGATCCCTTCATCTCGACTTTCAATGGAATTTTGTCGACATCGCTTTCCATTGTTGAGAATATAGCATGCACAACCAAAGACATGGAAATAGTCGACACTTGGCTTCCTTCCTTTCCACAGCTCGTAGGGTGTCCTCTCGATCGTAGAGTGAATTAATGATCTGCTTCGAGTGTAAGATGCAAGTGTCGATGCCTTTCGCCTGTATATTCAGCAGCATTTAGTCCGCCGCTAGTAGGGTCCTTCCAAATTTCTATCGAGTTCTGTTCTTTCTTTCAAAGAACTCCATTTTGTTGAGGAGTTCGTGGAGTCGAGAAGGCGATCGATGCCATTGTTTGAAAGCAGTAACTTGTCTATTTTGAGAAATCGAATTTCTTCCATGATCACTCCTTATTGCCTTGATTTTTTCTCCTTTCTCGCTCATCACGGTCCCAACATTTTGATTAATTCGAGCTCGTTTCATCCTTTGAAGTTAGGAAGAATACCCATGTGAATCTGGTGTAGTCGCCGATCACGACTCAATGAGTATCTTTTTCCTCCAAGACCGGTTGTTGGATTGGCCCAAAGAGATCCATGTGGAGCAAACCGCAGGGCTTGTCAATGGAATTTGCGCCTTGCTTCTTGAATGAGCTTCTCGGTTTGCTTTCCAAGTCGGCAAGCATTGCATGGTCTTTCCTTCACAAAGTTGAACTTGGGTAGACCAAACCACGAGGTCTTTTGATGCCGTTTTGACATGCTTTTGAAGTTTAAGTGAGACAACCCTTCTATGCCATAGCCAACTCATTTCCTTGGATGCTTTTTGCCGTAAAAACATATTGTTTCATCAGAGCTTAGTTGACCAAGATCTATAGTGTAGACATTTCCTTCTCTTGTTCCGGTCAACTTTATGGCAGATGTCTTCAAATCTCTGACTTGACATTGATTGTTGAGAAATGTTACTTGGTGACCCTTGTCGCAGAGTTGGCTAATGCTTAGAAGATTGTGTTGGAGTCCTTCCACATAAGCTTTACTTTGTCGAAAGATACGCGCACCATTGCTGCCAGAGCCATATCCTCTTGTTTTGCCCGAGCCGTTATCTCCAAATATGACTGAGGGACCTTCCTTTTCTACATAGTTGGATAGTAGAGCTTTGTTCCCTGTCATATGCCTCGAGCAACCACTGTCCAGATACCATGTTGAGGTCGTGGAGCTCTTTTCCGCACAAAACATTTGAACCTTCATTTTGGTACCCATATTTGCATGGGTCCTTCTTTGTTAGTGCCTTTGGGGACCCAAATTTGTCTAATTGGGTCTTATATGCATGGAATTATAATAACACTTTGTAGCCCTATGACCATTTTTATTGCATATGAAGCATCTATTATAATGCATGTCTGTGTGTGTGTGATGATTCATCTTCCATTTAGACTTGTGTGGTTCCTTAGTTAACCTTCTGTTAAACTGATTCTCTTTCTTCCACGTGTCCTTAGGTTTCATAAATAGTGATGAGTGTGTCTTACCTCTACTATACCTTCCCAGCTTGATTCGTAGAGTTGATTTTATTTGACTTTCACGATTCTTTTCGAGGTTGGTAAGTAGAGATTGGGTTACTACTTTTCCTTGATGAAACCTGCATCAAGTGTGAGATCCTTTACTTCTCCGAGTATAACTAGAGACAAGAGAATAAGGTTGAACTCGTTCTTCCAACTGTGAGGATTTCACAAAAGCAATGCCTCTACCAAAACTTGAGACATTACTAGTGCTAGTTTCCATTGTCTTTTTCCACACTTAACTCGAGATGGATTCCCAAAGCCTAAGCCTATTTTCGTCGAATGTGCTTCTCCGACTAGAGAGCAAAAATCCATGGATGATGAGGATCTGTTCCATGCAGAGATAGTCTTCTCTAGATCCTCAATTTTAGAGGTTAGCTTAGACTCTCTTTGTGCATGATGTGTGTTTGTCTGTTTTAAAGTTTCATTCTCAGCTTCAAGCTGGGAGAGAAGATTAGTACTTAGAAGGGCTGTTTCAAGCTCTTCTTGAACTTTCTTCTTCTCCTCTTGAAGAAGTGAATGATCTTTAGACAAGACTCTGAACCACTTCATGTATTGATGTAGGTCAGTGGTTATGCCATGCAAAGCAGTTCTTAAGTCACTTATATCTACATCAGGAGAATTAAAATCAAATACCTCATCGATACTCACATCATGTATGTTTAGGCTTTGTTTGACCTTTGCATGTTTAGCCATTAAGCACTGATTGGCCATATGTGGTTCTTCCTCATCTCCTGAGTCTCAGATTTGAGTCATTATCTGAATCACTCCACGATCCTCCCAAGAACTGTGACTTTTTGTCTCTTTTCTTCGAGGCCTCGTTCGTTCCTTTTGTATTCTTTCTTTGCATGAGATTTCTTCTTTAGCTCTTCTTTGATAGGTTTGTTGTAGCTTGGCAATGAAATGACCAGTGTTTTTGCAGCTTGTAGCATAAATCATTCATTTGTTCCTCGGTCGACGAAGTTGTCGATTTTCTTTCGCTTTGCACGGCTCGCTTTGTCGCATGAACCTTCTTAGTCTCTTTACCAAAGATAGCAAAGTCATCGTCATCGCCTTTCTTCATCATCATCGAGTCAATCTCTTGATGACTTTTGATGCACTTTCATTTGCCTTTAGGGCAACACCCTTATCCTTTCTTCTTCCTTCGATAAGGTTTCAGCCAGGTTGGGTCAACTCCAGTTTCAGACGTCAGAGATTTCCATACGCTTGTTGAACCGTCATCTCATTAAGATTCTTTGATTCTCTTATTGTTGTGGTCTTTGCATCCCACCGCTTGGTAGGGCTCTCATGAACTTTATGGTTAGATCCTTGTTAGGATAGATCTTCCCATATGCTCGTAGAGAGTCGAAAGCGTAACGTTGAATCTTTCATAAGTTGCGCCACGCTTTCTCCCCGCATACGAGCTTAACATTTCATATCGCCGTGTCGAGAGACCGCTTGTTCTCTCCGACTTCTTCTGGGCCTTTCTTGCATAATCAAGAAGGCTTCCCAAACATCCTTAGTCGCTTTTGTTGTTTTACAACATTTTCAAACAGATCATCCTCTAAGGATTGGAACAGATGTTCTTTCGCCTTTTTATCAAGTCGACATCTCTTTTTCTCCCGTGGTTCCGCCCATTCTTCTTTCACTTTTATTTGTACTGCTTGATCATCAATGGTTGGTGCAAGCTTTGTTGGTATATAGGGCCCATTAAGAATAGTCTCAAATAGATCTTCATCTATTGAGTCCATGTAAGCTTGCATCCCGACTTTCCGCTTAGCAAATTTATCTTTGTTGCACATTGGTGGCTTCACGCCCCCCTGGCCCCGGATTCGCTTGGTACGAAAAGTGCCATTTGGATCTACTAAAGCGTGTAAGTCGTAAAATAGAACCCGCTTTTGATACCAATTGTTAGTTCCTAGTAGGCACAAGTTATCTAGAAGGGGGTTGAATAGATATATGAAAATCTTTTCGCTTTTAACTAGTTCTTAGATAATGATTTAAACTTTCATGAATTAGTATTTGTTTTAATCTTCTTTAACAAGCAATGGAGTTATGAGCTTAGTAAGGCGCTTATAGCAGTATATAGCAGCTTATATATAGCTTTATATATGAATGAATAAATGACACAGCTTGTTTTTAAGTGGTTCAGAGCACTCAAAGCTCCTAGTCCACTCTTCTACTCAACTAGTAGGATATCCACTAAGGATGTCTTTTACAATCTTCCTAATCACTCAGATTCCTTCTAGACCAAATAGCCTAGAACTTCTTCTAGTTCACTCTTGAACTCTTCAAGTCCAAAGCAGACTTGGCTTTCTTACGCTCACTATTTAACTCTTCAAGTCCAAAGCAGATTTGGTACTCTTCTTCATTGATTGATGGTTGTTGTTACGTTTGAAGATTGCTACTCAATTGTTGTAAGTAAGCAATTGTTCGTTAAGAACCGAGTAAATCGAGCAAGCTTTGATATTTCTCGATCGTAGAGTCGAGCCTTAGAGAATTCTTCACGTTGAATGTTTGATTGCTTGTTTACTTTCTCTCTCATCCGTCTCGATCAGATATATGTGATGTTGAAAACTATCCGTTGATCCATCCGTTGTGGCATTAAATGCATCTAAACTTTTCAGATCGTGATGGAGACATTTCGCACATCTTCCAATTTCGTGATTCTCGCCCCCCGACATCGCAGTCGCTTTCTCACCTACCACCTAAAAGGTGTTTTGTCCTCTTATCCATAGTACTATCCTTAGCTTCTTCAATACGCTTCTTTGTTGTATACTAAGGATATTTCATACAACTGGGACTAATGAGTACCGCAAAGATCTCGAGATCCATTTTCAATTGTTGGGAAAACACAGATTATGAGGCTCGACGCTTTTTCGACATTAGATGATGATGATGCTCACGATTTGGATCGTGATGTTCTACGATTTAGATCGTAGTGTCTTTGACTTGCACACTACGATGCTATTAGTCGAGAGCACTACGATTTCCCTTTATCCTTCGTGACACCACGATCTTTCTCTTGCTCGTGTTGTTGACTTTACGCTCCCGAGAGCTCACTACGATCGCTGACTTGTAAACTTCATGTTTCCTTCAAAGACACTACGATCGTGGAGTTAACTCAAGACTCGTTGGGACCACTCTACTTAAGTCCGAAGAGTTTTCTTCAAGGCAGTGCACACTACGCATCTTCAGCTCACGCTTTCATCTTCGACTTTCGTGAATGTTGATCAAGTTGATGCACTATGATTTCTTCAAGACTAATCTATTACATCTTAAGATCAACCTAACAGCTTTTGATCTTTCTATCTATACATTCTTTAATGTAATGATACACGTTGAAAGCTTAGATCAACCTAACAGCTTTTGATCTATCACTAAGTCCTTGTATACATATTCATTTAAGGACCTTACAAATAATCATGAACACATGCATTAAAACATCAAATCATAATATGCATTCTCCCAACATAAGTGTTGGCGAGTTTTGCAAACTAAGCGATAACTTTCGATCTCCGTATGTTAGAATCGAGTCCGTTAGTTCTAACGCGTGTTCATTGCCGGCTGCGGTTATGTGTGTGTTTACGTCATGTCATTGACTACCTATCTGAGTTTTTGACCTCTTTTCGACTTTTTGCCTAAAGTGTTGTTGCAAACGAAGTTTTGCAAACCTGGCGATAACTCGGTCTTCGTATGTTTCGAATAGAGTCCCGTCGGTTCTAACGCGTGTATATATGCCTATATTGCCTCACAGCGGTGCTATGTGTGTGTCATTCTGACGGCCGATGCGGGTTTTAACTTCTTTTTCGGCTTTTTGCCTAAGTGTTGGCATGTTTTGCAAACCAGCGATAACTTTCGGTCTCGATCTCAGTATGTCGAATCGAATCCCGTTAGTTCTAACACGTGTCTTCATTGCCTGGATGTGCTATAATGCGTGTTCGAGCGTGTTCATTCATTGCCTCGGGCTACGGCGTGTCATGCGTGTTTTGACCTCCTTTTTCGTCTTTTCTCCTAAGTGTTGGCGAGTTTTGCAAACTGGGCGATAACTCGGTCTCCGTATGTCGGAATCGAGTCCCGTCAGTTCTAACGCGTGTATATTGCCTATGCGGTGCTATGTGTGTTTGCGTGGCATTCAAACGCCCAATATGGGTTTTGACCTCTTTTTCTGCTTTTTGCCTAAGTGTTGACGGGTTTTGCAAACTAGGCGATAACTCGGTCTCCGTATATCGGAATCGAGTCCCGTTAGTTCTAACGCGTGTCTATTACCTACGCGGTGCTATGTGTGTGTTTACGTGTCATTCGGACGGCCGATGCAGGTTATGATCTCTTTTTCGGCTTTTTGCCTAACTGTTGGCGAGTTTTACAAAGTGGACGATAACTCGGTCTCCGTATGTCGGAATCGAGTCCCGTCAGTTCTAACGCGTGTATATTTCCAACGCGGTGCTATGTGTGTGTTTGCGTGTCATTCGGACGGCAGATGCAGGTTTTGACCTCTTTTTCGGCTTTTTGCCTAAGTGTTGACGAGTTTTGCAAAGTGGGCGATAACTCGGTCTCCGTATGTCGAAATCGAGTCCCGTCAGTTCTAACGCGTGTATATTGCCTACACGGTGCTATGTGTGTGTCATTCGGACGGCCGATGCGGGTTTTGACCTTTTTTCGGCTTTTTGCCTAAGTTTTGGCTAGTTTTCGGTCTCCTGGCGATAACTCGGTCTCCGTATGTCACAATCGAGTCCGTCGATTATAACAGCGTGTCTATTACCTACTGTGATTGCTATATGCGTGTTTTGCGTGTCATTGAGGGTCCGGCCTATCACGGGTTTTGACCTCTTTTTGCTTTTTTCCTAAGTGTTGGCGAGTTTTGCAAACTGGCGATAACTCGGTCTCGATATCGGAATCGAGTCCGTCAATTCTAAAGGCGTATGTATATTGCCTATGCGGTGCTATATGTGTGTTTGCGTGGCATTAGAGCGGCCGATCTGAGTTTTGACCTCTTTTTCGACTTTTTTGCCTAAGTATTGGCGAGTTTTGCAAATTAAGCGATAACTCGGTCTCGTTTATCGGATCGAGTCCTTCCAGTTCTAAGCGCGATATCTATTACGTACGCGGTACTATGTGTGTGTTTGCGTGTCATTTGACTACCGATGCGGGTTTTGACCTCTTTTTCAGCTTTTTGCCTAAGTGTTGGCGAGTTTTGCAAAGTGGGCGATAACTCGGTCTCCGTATGTCGGAATCGAGTCCCGTCAGTTCTAACGCGTGTATATTGGTTACGCGGTGCTATATGTGTGTTTGCGTGTCATTCGAAAGGCCGATGCGGGTTTTCACCTCTTTTTCGACTTTTTGCCAAAGCGTTGACGAGTTTTGCAAACTGGGCTATAACTTGGTCTCTGTATGTCGGAATCGAGTCCTGTCAGTTCTAACGCGTGTCTATTGCCTACGCGGTGCTATGTGCGTGTTTGCGTGTCATTCAGACGGCCGATGCGGGTTTTGACCTCTTTTTCGGCTTTTTGCCTAAGTGTTGGCAAGTTTTGCAAATTAAGCGATAACTCGATCTCCGTATGTCGGTATCGAGTCCCGTCAGTTTTCACGCGTGTATATTGCCTACGCGGTGTTATGTGCGTGTTTGCGTGTCATTCGGACGGCCGATGCGAGTTTTAACCTCTTTTTCGTGTTTTTTCCTAAGTGTTGGGGAGTTTTGCAAAGTGGGCGATAACTCGGTCTCCGTATGTCGGAATCGAGTCCTGTCAGTTCTAACGCGTGTATATTTCCTATGTGGTGTTATGTGTGTTTGTGTGTCATTCGAACGACCGATGCGGGTTTTGACATCTTTTTCGGGTTTTTGCCTAAGTGTTGGCGAGTTTTGCAAACTAGGCGATAACTCGGTCTCCGTATGTCGGAATCGAGTCCCATCAGTTCTAACGCGTGTCTATTGCCTACGCGGTGCTATGTGCGTTTTTGAGTGTCATTCGGACGACCGATGCGGATTTGGACCTCTTTTTCGGCTTTTTGCCTAAGTGTTGGCGAGTTTTGTAAACTGGGCGATAACTCGGTCTCCGTATGTTGGAATCGAGTCCCGTCAGTTCTAACGCGTGTTTATTGACTACGCGGTGCTATGTGCGTTTCATTCAGACGGCCGTTGCGGGTTTTGACCTCTTTTTCGGATTTTTGTCCAATTGTTGGCGAGTTTTGCAAACTAGGCGATAATTCGGTCTTCATATTTCGGTATCTAGTCCCATCAGTTCTAACGCGTGTATATTGCCTACGCGGTGCTATGAGCGTGTTTGTGTGTCATTCGGACGGCCGATGCGGGTTTTGACCTCTTTTTCGGCTTTTTGCCTAAGTATTGGCGAGTTTTGCAAACAGGGCGATAATTCGGTCTCCGTATGTCGGAATCGAGTCCCGTCAGTTCTAACGCGTGTCTATTACATACGCGGTGCTATGTGCGTGTTTGCATGTCATTCGGACGGCCGATGCGAGTTATGACCTCTTTTTCGTCTTTTTGCCTAAGTGTTGGCGAGTTTTGTAAACTGGACGATAACTCGGTCTCCGTATGTCGGAATCGAGTCCCGTCATTTCTAACGTGTGTATATTGTCTGCGCGGTGCTATGTGCGTGTCATTCGGACGGCCGATGCGGGTTTTGACCTCTTTTTCTGCTTTTTGCGTAAGCGTTGGCGAGTTTGCAAACTGGGCCATAACTCGGTCTCCGTATGTCAGAATCGAGTCCCGTTAGTTATAACGCGTGTGTCTATTACCCACTGATTCTATATGCGTGTTTGCGTGTCATTTGGATGGCCGGATCTTTGGTTTTGACCTCTTTTTGGCTTTTTTGCCTAAGTGTTAGCGAGTTTTGCAAACTAAGCGATAACTTCGGTCTCCGTATGTCGAGAATCGAGTCCGTCGGTTCTAACGCGTGTCTATTGCCGACAGCGGTGTTATGTGCGTGTTTTGTGTGTCATTGAATGGCCGTCTGGTTTTGACCTCTTTTTGTTTTTTTCCTAAGTGTTGGCGAGTTTTGCAAAGCTGGGGATAACTTTCGGTCTTTGTATGTCGAGAATCGAGTCCCGTAAAATCTAACGCGTGTGTATTATCTATGCGGTGCTGCTGTGTGTGTTTTCGTGGCATTTGAGCGGCCGTCTGGGTTTTGACCTCTTTTTTGGCTTTTTGTCTAAATGTTGGCGAGTTTTGAAAACTAGGCGATAACTCGGTCTTCGTATATCGGAATCGAGTCCCGTTCGTTCTAACGCGTGTCTATTACCTACGCGGTGCTATGTGTGTGTTTACGTGTCAATCGGACGGCCGAAGCGGGTTTTGACCTCTTTTTCAGCTTTTTGCCTAAGTGTTGGCGAGTTTTACAAAGTGGGTGATAACTCGATCTACGTATGTCGGAATCGAGTCCCGTCAGTTATAACGCATGTCTATTACCTACGCAGTGCTATGTGCGTGTCATTCGGATGGCCGATGCGGGTTTTAACCTCTTTTTCGGCTTTTTGCCCAAGTGTTGGCGAGTTTTGCAAACTAGGAGATAACTCGGTCTCCGTATATCGGAATCGTGTCCCGTTCATTCTAACGCGTGTCTATTACCTACGCGGTGCTATATGTGTGTTTACGTGTCAATCGGAAGGCCGATACGGGTTTTAACCTCTTTTTCGGCTTTTTGCCTAAGTGTTGGCGAGTTTTGCAAATTGGGCGATAACTCGGTCTCCGTATGTCGGAATCGAGTCCCATCAGTTCTAAGGCGCGTATATTGCCTATGCGGTGCTATGTATGTGTTTGCGTGTCATTCGGACGACCGATGTAGGTTTTGACCTCTTTTTCAGATGAGTTTTTCAAAGTGGGCGATAACTCGGTCTCCGTATTTCGGAATCGAGTCCCGTCAGTTCTAACGCGTGTATATTGCCTACGCGGTGCTATGTACGTGTCATTCGGACAGCCGATGCGGGTTTTGACCTCTTTTTCGGCTTTTTGCCTAAGTTTTGGCGATTTTTGCAAACTGGGCGATAACTCGGTCTCCGTATGTCGGAATCGAGTCCCGTCAGTTATAACGCGTGTCTATTACCTACGCAGTGCTATGTGCGTGTCATTCGGACGGCCGATGCGGGTTTTAACCTCTTTTTCTGCTTTTTGCCTAAGGGTTGGCGAGTTTTGCAAACTAGGCGATAACTCGGTCTCCGTATGTCAGAATCGAGTCCCGTCAGTTCTAACGTAGCGTGTAATACATGCCTCTGGCGGTGCTATGTGCGTGTTTGCGTGTCATTCAGAATGGCCGTCTGGTTTTGACCTCTTTTTGGCCTTTTTGCCTAGGTGTTGGCGAGTTCTGCAAACTGGGCGATAACTCGGTCTCCGTATGTCGGAATCGAGTCACGTAAGTTCTAACGCGTGTATATTGCCTATGCGGTACTATGTGTGTGTTTTCGTGGCATTTGAACGGCCGATGCGGGTTTTGACCTCTTTTTCGGTTTTTTGCCAAAGAGTTGACGAGTTTTGCAAATTAGGCGATAACTCGGTCTTCGTATATCGGAATCGAGTCCGTCGGTTCTAATCGTGTTCATTACCTACAGCGATGCTATATGCGTGTCATTGAGATTGGCCGACGGGTTTTAACCTCTTTTTCGACTTTTTGCCTAAGTGTTGGCGAGTTTTGCAAACTAGGCGAGTCCTGTCAGTTCTAACGCGTGTATATTTCCTACGCGGTGCTATGTGTGTGTTTGTGTTTCATTCGAACGACCGATGCTGGTTTTGACCTCTTTTTCGGGTTTTTGCCTAAGTGTTGGCGAGTTTTGCAAACTAGGCGATAACTCGGTCTCCATATGTCGGAATCGAGTCCCGTCAGTTCTAACGCGTGTCTATTGCCTACGCGGTGCTATGTGTTTTTTTGAGTGTCATTCGGACGACCGATGCGGGTTTGGACCTCTTTTTCGGCTTTTTGCCTAAGTGTTGGCGAGTTTTACAAACTAGGCGATAACTCGGTCTCCGTATGTCGGAATCGAGTCCCGTCAGTTCTAACGCGTGTCTATTGACTACGCGGTGCTATGAGCGTGTCATTCAGACGGCCGTTGCGGGTTTTGACCTCTTTTTTGGATTTTTGTCCAATTGTTGGCGAGTTTTGCAAACTAGGCGATAATTCGGTCTTCGTATGTCGGTATCGAGTCCCATCAGTTCTAACGCGTGTATATTGCCTACGCGGTCTTGTATGGCGTGTTTGTGTGTCATTGGACTACCGACGCGGGTTTTGACCTTTTTTGACTTTTTGCCTAAGTATTGGCGAGTTTTTCAAAGCGGGCGATAACTTTCGGTCTCCGTATGTCGGAATCGAGTCCGTCATTTCTAACAGCGTGTATATTATTATGCTGCGGTGCTGCTATGTGCGTGTCATTGGATGGCCGTCACTGGTTTTGACCTCTTTTACGCTTTTTTTGCCTAAGCGTTGGCGAGTTTGCAAACTGGGCCATAACTCGGTCTCCGTATGTCAGAATCGAGTCCCGTTAGTTATAACGCGTGTCTATTACCTACGCAGTTCTATGTGCGTGTTTGCGTGTCATGTGGACGGCGGATGCTGGTTTTGACCTCTTTTTCGGCTTTTTGCCTAAGTGTTAGCGAGTTTTGCAAACTAGGCGATAACTCGGTCTCCGTATGTCAGAATCGAGTCCCGTCAATTCTAACACGTGTCTATTGCCTACGCGGTGTTATGTGCGTGTTTGTGTGTCATTCAGACGGCCGATGCGGGTTTTGACCTCTTTTTTTGTTTTTTTCCTAAGTGTTGGCGAGTTTTGCAAACTGGGGGATAACTTGGTCTTTGTATGTCGGAATTGAGTCCCGTAAAATCTAACGCGTGTGTATTATCTATGCGGTGCTATGTGTGTGTTTTCATGGCATTCGAACGGCCTATGCGGGTTTTGACCTCTTTTTTGGCTTTTTGTCTAAATGTTGGCGAGTTTTGCAAACTAGGCGATAACTCGGTCTCCGTATATCGGAATCGAGTCCCGTTCGTTCTAACGCGTGTCTATTACCTACGCGGTGCTATGTGTGTGTTTACGTGTCAATCGGAAGGCCGATGCGGGTTTTGACCTCTTTTTCGGTTTTTTGCCTAAGTGTTGGCGAGTTTTGCAAAGTGGGCAATAACTCGGTCTCCGTATGTCGGAATCGAGTCCCGTCAGTTCTAAGGCGCGTATATTGCCTACGCGATGCTATGTGTGTGTTTGCGTGTCATTCGGACGACCGATGCAGGTTTTGACCTCTTTTTCGGCTTGATTTTTGCAAAGTGGGCGATAACTCGGTCTCCGTATGTCGGAATCGAGTCCTGTCCGTTCTAACGCGTGTATATTTCCTACGCGGTGCTATGTGTGTATTTGCGTGTCATTCGGACGGCCGATGCAAGTTTTGACCTCTTTTTCGGCTTTTTGCTTCAGTGTTGGCGAGTTTTGCAAAGCGGGCGATAACTCGGTCTCCGTATATCGGAATCAGGTCCCGTAAGTTCTAACGCGTGTCTATTGCCTACGCGGTACTATGTGCGTGTTTGCGTGTCATTCGGACAGCCGATGCGGGTTTTGACCATTTTTTCGCCTTTTTTCCTAAGTGTTGACGAGTTTGTCAAACTGGGCGATAACTCGATCTCCGTATGTCGGAATCGAGTCCCGTAAGTTCTAACGCATGTATATTGCCTATGCGGTGCTATGTGTGTGTTTCGTGGCATTGAGCGGCCCGTCTGGTTTTGACCTCTTTTTCGGTTTTTGCCTAAGTGTTGTGAGTTTTACAAACTAGGCGATAACTTCGGTCTCCGTATATCGGAATCGAGTCCGTCAGGATTAAGCGTGTTCATTACCCACGCAGTCTTATATGCGTGTCATTGGACGGCCGTCTGGATTTAACCTCTTTTCGGCTTTTTGCCTAAGTGTTGGCGAGTTTTGCAAACTAGGCGATAACTCGGTCTCCGTATGTCAGAATCGAGTCCCGTCAGTTCTAACGCGTGTGTCTATTGCCTACGCGGTGCTTTGTGCGTGTTTGCGTGTCATTCAGACGGCCGATGCGGGTTTTGACCTCTTTTTCGCCTTTTTTCCTAAGTGTTGGCGAGTTCTGCAAACTGGGCGATAACTCGGTCTCCGTATGTCAGAATCGAGTTACGTAAGTTCTAACGCATGTATATTGCCTATGCGGTACTACGTGTGTGTTTTCGTGGCATTCGAACGGTCGACGCGGGTTTTGACCTCTTTTTCGGTTTTTTGTCTAAGTGTTGGCGAGTTTTGCAAACTAGGCGATAACTCGATCTCCGTATATCGGAATCGAGTCCCGTCAGTTCTAATGCGTGTATATTACCTACGCGGTGCTATGTGTGTTTGCGTGTTATTCGGACGGCCGATGCGGGTTTTGACCTCTTATTCGGCTTTTTACCTAAGTGTTGGCGAGTTTTGCAAAGTGGACGATAACTCAGTCTCCGTATGTCAGAATCGAGTCCCGTCAGTTCTAACGCGTGTATATTGCCTATGCGGTGCTATGTGTGTGTTTCCATGGCATTTGAACGGCCAATGCGGGTTTTGACCTCTTTTTCGGTTTTTTGCCTAAGTGTTGGCAAGTTTTGCAAACTAGGCGATAACTCGGTCTCCGTATATCGGAATCGAGTCCCGTCAGTTCTAACGCGTGTTTATTACCTACGCAGTGCTATGTGCGTGTCATTTCGGACGGCCCGTCTGGTTTTAACCTCTTTTTGGCTTTTGCCTAAGTGTTGGCGAGTTTTGCAAACTAGGCGATTACTCGATCTCCGTATGTCGAGAATCGAGTCCGTAAGTTCTAATGCGTGTATATTGCCAATGCGGTGCTATGTGTGTTTCCATGGCATTGAGCGGCCGTCTGCGGGTTTTGACCTCTTTTTGGTTTTTTGCCTAAGTGTTGGCGAAGTTTTTCAAACTAGGACATAACTCGTCTCCGTATCTCGGAATCGAGTCCGTCAATTTAACGCGTGTCTATTACCTACTGCGATGCTATATGCGTGTCATTGGACGGGCCGATGCGGGTTTTAACCTCTTTTGACTTTTTGCCTAAGTGTTGGCGGATTTTGCAAACTAGGCGATAACTTTCGTTCTCCGTATGTCGAGAATCGAGTCCGGTCGGTTCTAACATCGTATTCATATTGCCTCACGCGGTGCTATATGCGTGTTTTGCGTGTCATTGAGACGGCCGATGCGGCTTTTGACCTCTTTTTGCCTTTTTTTCCTAAGTGTTGGCGAGTTACGCAAACTAAGCGATAACTTCGGTCTCCGTATATGTCGGAATCGAGTCACGTAAGTTCTAACGTGTGTATATTACCTATGCGGTGCTATGTGTGTGTTTGCGTGTCATTCGGACGGCCGATGCGGGTTTTGACCTCTTATTTGACTTTTTGTCTAAGTGTTGGTGAGTTTTGCAAAGTGGGCGATAACACGGTCTCCGTATGTCGGAATCGAGTCCGTCGATTCTACGCGTGTCTATTGCCTCACAGCGGTGCTACGTGCGTGTTTGCGTGTCATTCGGACGGTACGTCTGAGTTTTGACCTTTTTCGCCTTTTTTTCCTAAGTGTTGGCGAGTTTTGCAAACTAAGCGATAACTTTCGGTCTCCGTATGTCGAATCGAGTCCCATAAGTTCTAATCGTGTATATTGCCTATGCGATTGCTATGTGTGTGTGTTTCCATGGCATTGAGCTGAGCCAATGCGGGTTTTGACCTCTTTTTCAGTTTTTTGCCTAAGTGTTGGCGAGTTTTGCAAACTAGGCGAGTCCTGTCAGTTCTAACGCGTGTATATTTCCTACGCGGTGCTATGTGTGTGTTTGTGTTTCATTGAGCACGCCGATCTTTGGTTTTGACCTCTTTTTCGGGTTTTTGCCTAAGTGTTGGCGAGAGTTTTGCAAACTAAGCGATAACTTCTCGATCTCCATATGTCGGAATCGAGTCCGTCGAGTTCTAGCGTGTTCATTGCCTACAGCGGTGCTATGTGTTTTTTGAGTGTCATTGGACGACCGATGCGGGTTTGGACCTCTTTTTGGCTTTTTGCCTAAGTGTTGGCGAGTTTTACAAACTGGCGATAACTTTCGGTCTCCGTATGCCGGAATCGAGTCCCGTCGATTCTAACAGCGTGTCTATTGACTACGGCGGTGCTATATGGCGTGTCATTAGAGACGGCCGTTTATGGGTTTTGACCTCTTTTTGGATTTTTGTCCAATTGTTGGCGAGTTTTGCAAACTAGGCGATAATTCGGTCTTCGTATGTCGGTATCGAGTCCCATCAGTTCTAACGCGTGTATATTGCCTACGCGGTGCTATGAGCGTGTTTGTGTGTCATTCGGACGGCCGACGCGGGTTTTGACCTCTTTTTCAGCTTTTTGCCTAAGTATTGGCGAGTTTTTCAAACTGGACGATAACTCGGTCTCCGTATGTCGGAATCGAGTCCCGTCATTTCTAACGCGTGTATATTGTCTGCGCGGTGCTATGTGCGTGTCATTCGGACGGCCGATGCGGGTTTTGACCTCTTTTTCTGCTTTTTGCCTAAGCGTTGGCGAGTTTGCAAACTGGGCCATAACTCGGTCTCCGTATATCGGAATCGAGTCCCGTTAGTTATAACGCGTGTCTATTACCTACGCAGTTCTATGTGCGTGTTTGCGTGTCATGTGGACGGCGGATGCTGGTTTTGACCTCTTTTTCGGCTTTTTGCCTAAGTGTTAGCGAGTTTTGCAAACTAGGCGATAACTCGGTCTCCGTATGTCAGAATCGAGTCCCGTCAATTCTAACACGTGTCTATTGCCTACGCGGTGTTATGTGCGTGTTTGTGTGTCATTCAGACGGCCGATGCGGGTTTTGACCTCTTTTTTTGTTTTTTTCCTAAGTGTTAGCGAGTTTTGCAAACTGGGGGATAACTTGGTCTTTGTATGTCGGAATTGAGTCCCGTAAAATCTAACGCGTGTGTATTATCTATGCGGTGCTATGTGTGTTTTCATGGCATTGAGCGGCTATCGCGGGTTTTGACCTCTTTTTGGCTTTTTGTCTAAATGTTGGCGAGTTTTGCAAACTAAGCGATAACTTTCGGTCTCCGTATATCGGAATCGAGTCCGTTTCGTTCTAACGCGTGTCTATTACCTCACGCGGTGCTATGTGTGTGTGTTTACGTGTCAATCGGAAGGGCCGTCGGTTTTGACCTCTTTTTTGGTTTTTGCCTAAGTGTTGGCGAGTTTTGCAAAGTGGGCAATAACTCGGTCTCCGTATGTCGGAATCGAGTCCCATCAGTTCTAAGGCGCGTATATTGCCTACGCGATGCTATGTGTGTGTTTGCGTGTCATTCGGACGACCGATGCAGGTTTTGACCTCTTTTTCGGCTTGATTTTTGCAAAGTGGGCGATAACTCGGTCTCCGTATGTCGGAATCGAGTCTGTCCGTTCTACGCAGCGTGTATATTTCTACGCGGTGCTATGTGTGTATTTGCGTGTCATTGGACGGCCGATGCAAGTTTTGACCTCTTTTTGACTTTTTTGCTTGAGTGTTGGCGAGTTTTGCAAAAGTGGCGATAACTTTCGGTCTCCGTATATCGGAATCGAGTCCGTAAGTTCTAACGCGTGTATATATTGCCTCACGCGGTGCTATATGCGTGTCATTCGGACTGACCGTCACGGTTTTGACCTCTTATTCGGCTTTTTGCCTATGTTTTGGCGAGTTTTGCAAACTGGGCGATAACTCGGTCTCCGTATGTCGGAATCGAGTCCCGTCAGTTATAACGCGTGTCTATTACCTACGCAGTGCTATGTGCGTGTCATTCGGACGACCGATGCGGGTTTTAACCTCTTTTTCGGCTTTTTGCCTAAGTGTTGGCGAGTTTTGCAAACTAGGCGATAACTCGGTCACCGTATGTCAGAATCGAGTCCCGTCAGTTCTAACGCGTGTGTCTATTGTATACGCGGTGCTATGTGCGTGTTTGCGTGTCATTCAGACGGCCGATGCGGGTTTTGACCTATTTTTCGCCTTTTTTCCTAAGTGTTGGCGAGTTCTGCAAACTGGGCGATAACTCGGTCTACGTATGTCGGAATCGAGTCACGTAAGTTCTAACGCGTGTATATTGCCTATGCGGTACTATGTGTGTGTTTTCGTGGCATTCGAACGGCCGATGCGGGTTTAACCTCTTTTTCGATTTTTTGCCTAAGTGTTGGCGAGTTTTGGAAACTAGGCGATAACTCGGTCTCCGTTTATCGGAATCAAGTCATATCAGTTCTAATGCGTGTATATTACCTACGCGATGCTATGTGTGTGTTTGCGTGTCATTCGAACGGCCGATGCGGGTTTTGATCTCTTATTCGGCTTTTTGCCTAAGTGTTGGCATGTTTTGCAAACTAGGCGATAACACGCTCTCCGTATGTCGGAATCGAGTCCCGTCAGTTCTAAGACGTGTCTATTGCCTACGCGATGCTATGTGCGTGTTTGCGTGTCATTCGGACAGCCGATGCGGATTTTGACCTCTTTTTCGCGTTTTTTCCTAAGTGTTGGTGAGTTTTCCAAATTGGGCGATAACTCGGTCTCCGTATGTCGGAATCGAGTCCCGTAAGTTCTAACGCGTGTATATTGCCTTTGCGGTGCTATGTGTGTGTTTCCGTGGCATTCGAACGGCCGATGCGGGTTTTGACCTCTTTTTCGGTTTTTTGCCTAAGTGTTGGCGAGTTTTGCAAACTAGGCGATAACTTTCGGTCTCCGATATCGAAATCGAGTCCGTCGGTTCTAGCAGCGTGTCATTACCTACGTTAGTGCTATGTGCGTGTCATTCAGACGGCCGATCCGGTTTTAACCTCTTTTTGGCTTTTTGCCTAAGTGTTGGCGAGTTTTGCAAACTAGGAGATAACTTTCGGTCTCCGTATGTCGAGAATCGAGTCCGTCGAGTTCTAACTAGCGTGTGTGTGTCATTCACAGCGGTGCTATGTGTGTGTTTGCGTGTCATTCAGACTGGCCGTCGTGTTTTGACTTTTTTCGCCTTTTTTCCTAAGTGTTGGCGGGAGTTCGCATGGCCTGGCAATAACTTTCGGTCTCTGTATGTCGGAATCGAGTCCGTAAGTTCTAACGCGTGTATATTGCCTATCTTGGTACTGTGTGTATTTCCATGACATTGAGCGGCCGTCTGGGTTTAACCTCTTTTTTGATTTTTTGCCCAAGTATTGGTGAGTTTTGCAAACTAAGCGATAACTTTCGGTCTCTCCAGTATATCGGAATCGAGTCCGTCGATTCTAATGCGTGTCTATTACCTACAGCGGTGCTATGTGTGTGTTTCGCGTGTCATTGGACCGTGCGCTGCGGTTTTGATCTCTTTTTCGCCTTTTTTCCTAAGTGTTGGCGAGTTTTGCAACCTGGCGATAACTCGGTCTCCGTATGTCAGAATCGAGTCCGTAAGTTCTAACGCGTGTATATTGCCTATGCGGTGCTATGTGTGTGTTTCCATGGCATTCGAACGGCCGATGCGGGTTTTGACCTCTTTTTCGGTTTTTTGCCTAAGTGTTGGCGAGTTTTGCAAACTAGGACATAACTCTGTCTCCGTATATCGGAATCGAGTCCCGTCAGTTCTAACGCGTGTCTATTACCTACGCGATCTTATATGCGTGTCATTGGACGGCCGTCTGGTTTTAACCTCTTTTGACTTTTTTTGCCTAAGTGTTGGCGATTTTGCAAACTAGGCGATAACTTTCGTTCTCCGTATGTCGAATCGAGTCGGTCGGTTCTAACACGTGTGTCTACATTGCCTACGCGGTGCTATGTGCGTGTTTGCGTGTCATTCAGACGGCCGATGCGGCTTTTGACCTCTTTTTTGCCTTTTTTCCTAAGTGTTGGCGAGTTCTGCAAACTAGGCGATAACTCGGTCTCCGTATGTCGGAATCGAGTCACGTAAGTTCTAACGTGTGTATATTACCTATGCGGTGCTATGTGTGTGTTTGCGTGTCATTCGGACAGCCGATGCGAGTTTTAACCTTTTTTCGCCTTTTTTCCTAAGTGTTGGCGAGTTTTGCAAACTAGGCGATAACTCGGTCTCCGTATGTCGGAATCGAGTCCCGTCAGTTCTAACGCGTGTCTATTGCCTACGCGGTGCTACGTGCGTGTTTGCGTGTCATTCGGACAGCCGATGCGGGTTTTGACCTCTTTTTTTGTTTTTTTCCTAAGTGTTGGCGAGTTTTGCAAACTGGGCGATAACTCGGTCTCCGTATGTCGGAATCGAGTCCCGTAAGTTCTAACGTGTGTATATTGCCTATACGGTACTATGTGTGTGTTTAAGTGGCATTGAGCGGCCGATCTGCGGGTTTTGACCTCTTTTTGGTTTTTGCCTAAGTGTTGGCGAGTTTTGCAAACTAGGCGATAACTTCGGTCTCCGTATATATCGAATCGAGTCCGTCGAGTTCTAACGCGTGTCTATTACCTCTGGCGATTGCTATATGCGTGTCATTCGGACGACCGTCTTGGTTTTAACCTCTTTTTCGGCTTTTTGCCTAAGTGTTGGCGAGTTTTGCAAACTAGGCGATAACTCGATCTCCGTATGTCGAGAATCGAGTCCGTCGGTTCTACGCGCGTGTATACATTGCCTCTCGCGGTGCTATGTATGTGTGTTTTTGCGTCATTGGACGGCCGATGTGGGTTTTGACCTCTTTTTCGCCTTTTTTTCCTAAGTGTTGGCGATTTACGCAAGCTGGGTGATAACTTCGGTCTCCGTGCGCCGAGAATCGAGTCCGTAAGTTCTAGCGCGTGTCTATTACCTACGCGGTGCTATGTGTGTTTGCGTGTCATTCGGACGGCCGATGCGGGTTTTGACCTCTTATTCGGCTTTTTGCCTAAGTGTTGGCGAGTTTTGCAAAGTGGGCGATAACACGGTCTCCGTATGTCGGAATCGAGTCCGTCAGTTTTAACGCGTGTATATTGCCTACTGCGGTACTATGTGCGTGTTTGCGTGTCATTCGGACGACCGATTCGGGTTTTGACCATTTTTTCGCCTTTTTTCCTAAGTGTTGGCGAGTTTGTCAAACTGGGCGATAACTTTCGATCTCCGTATGTCGAATCGAGTCCGTAAGGTCTAACGCATGTATATTGCCTATATGCGGTGCTATGTGTGTGTGTTTTCATGGCATTGAGCGGCCGATCACGGGTTTTGACCTCTTTTTCGGTTTTTTGCCTAAGTGTTGTGAGTTTTACAAACTAGGCGATAACTTTCGGTCTCCGTATATCGGAATCGAGTCCCGTCGATTCTAACGCGTGTTCATTACCTCACGCGATCTTATATGCGTGTCATTTGGATGACCCGTGCGGATTTAACCTCTTTTTGGCTTTTTGCCTAAGTGTTGGCGAGTTTTGCAAACTAAGCGATAACTTTCGGTCTCTGTATGTCGAATCGAGTCCGTCGGTTCTAACGCGTGTGTGTTCATTGCCTACACGCGGTGCTTTATATGCGTGTTTGCGTGTCATTCGAGAATGACCGTCGCGGGTTTTGACCTCTTTTTCGCCTTTTTTCCTAAGTGTTGGCGAGTTTGCAAAACTGGCGATAACTTCGGTCTCCGTATGTCGAATCGAGTACGTAAGTTCTAGCGCGTGTATATTGCCTATCGCGGTACTACGTGTGTGTGTTTAAGTGGCATTGAGCGGTCGACGCGGGTTTTGACCTCTTTTTCGGTTTTTTGTCTAAGTGTTGGCGAGTTTTGCAAACTAGGCGATAACTCGATCTCCGTATATCGGAATCGAGTCCCGTCAGTTCTAATGCGTGTATATTACCTACGCGGTGCTATGTGTGTTTGCGTGTTATTCGGACGGCCGATTCGGGTTTTGACCTCTTATTCGGCTTTTTACCTAAGTGTTGGCGAGTTTTGCAAAGTGGACGATAACTCAGTCTCCGTATGTCAGAATCGAGTCCCGTCAGTTCTAACGCGCGTATATTGCCTATGCGGTGCTATGTGTGTGTTTCCATGGCATTTGAACGGCCAATGCGGGTTTTGACCTCTTTTTCGGTTTTTTGCCTAAGTGTTGGCAAGTTTTGCAAACTAGGCGATAACTCGGTCTCCGTATATCGGAATCGAGTCCCGTCAGTTCTAACGCGTGTTTATTACCTACGCGATTGCTATATGTGCGTGTCATGGCATTCGACGGCCGATGCGGGTTTTAACCTCTTTTTCGGCTTTTTGCCTAAGTGTTGGCGAGTTTTGCAAACTAGGCGATTACTCAGTCTCCGTATGTCAGAATCGAGTCCCGTAAGTTCTAATGCGTGTATATTGCTAATGCGGTGCTATGTGTTTCCATGGCATTGAGCAACCGTCGGGTTTTGACCTCTTTTTTGGTTTTTTGCCTAAGTGTTGGCGAGTTTTTCAAACTAGGACATAACTCTGTCTCCGTATCTCGGAATCGAGTCCCGTAATTTAACTAGCGCGTGTCTATTACCCACAGCGAGTGCTATATGCGTGTCATTTGACTACCGATGCGGGTTTTAACCTCTTTTTTCGACTTTTTGCCTAAGTGTTGGCGAGTTTTGCAAACTAGGCGATAACTTCGTTCTCCGTATGTCGAGAATCGAGTCGGTCGGTTCTAACGCGTGTGTCATTGCCTCACTGGCGGTGCTATATGCGTGTTTGCGTGTCATTGAGAGACGGCCGTCTGCGGCTTTTGACCTCTTTTTGCCTTTTTTTCCTAAGTGTTGGCGAGTTCTGCAAACTAGGCGATAACTCGGTCTCCGTATGTCGGAATCGAGTCACGTAAGTTCTAACGTGTGTATATTACCTATGCGGTGCTATGTGTGTGTTTGCGTGTCATTCGGACGGCCGATGCGGGTTTTGACCTCTTATTTGACTTTTTGTCTAAGTGTTGGCGAGTTTTGCAAAGTGGGCGATAACACGGTCTCCGTATGTCGGAATCGAGTCCCGTCAGTTCTAACGCGTGTCTATTGCCTACGCGGTGCTACGTGCGTGTTTGCGTGTCATTCGGACAGCCGATGCGAGTTTTGACCTTTTTTCGCCTTTTTTCCTAAGTGTTGGCGAGTTTTGCAAACTAGGCGATAACTCGGTCTCCGTATGTCAGAATCGAGTCCCATAAGTTCTAATGCGTGTATATTGCCTATGCGGTGCTATGTGTGTGTGTTTCCATGGCATTCGAACGGCCAATGCGGGTTTTGACCTCTTTTTCAGTTTTTTGCCTAAGTGTTGGCGAGTTTTGCAAACTAGGCAATAACTCGGTCTCCGTATATCGGAATCGAGTCCCGTCAGTTCTAACGCGTGTCTATTACCTACGCAGTGCTATGTGCGTGTCATTCGGACGGCCGATGCTAGTTTTAACCTCTTTTTCGCCTTTTTTCCTAAGTGTTGGCGAGTTTTGCAAACTAGGCGATAACTCGGTCTCCGTATGTCAGAATCGAGTCCCGTCAGTTCTAACGCGTGTCTATTGCCTACGCGGTACTATGTGCGTGTTTGCGTGTCATTCGGACAGCCGATGCGGGTTTTGACCATTTTTTCGCCTTTTTTCCTAAGTGTTGGCGAGTTTGTCAAACTGGGCGATAACTCGATCTCCGTATGTCGGAATCGAGTCCCGTAAGTTCTAACGCATGTATATTGCCTATGCGGTGCTATGTGTGTGTTTCTGTGGCATTCGAACGGCCGATGCGGGTTTTGACCTCTTTTTCGGTTTTTTGCCTAAGTGTTGACGAGTTTTATATACTAGGCGATAACTCGGTCTCCGTATATCGGAATCGAGTCCGTCGGTTCTAAAGCGTGTCTATTACCTCTGCTTGATTGCTATATGCGTGTCATTGGACGGCCGTCTGAGTTTAACCTCTTTTTCGGCTTTTTGCCTAAGTGTTGGCGAGTTTTGCAAACTAGGCGATAACTTTCGGTCTCCGTATGTCGAGAATCGAGTCCGTCGGTTCTAACGCGTGTGTCATTGCCTCTCGCGGTGCTTTGTGCGTGTTTGCGTGTCATTCAGACCGGCCGTGCGGGTTTTGACCTCTTTTTCGCCTTTTTTTCCTAAGTGTTGGCGAGTTCGCAAAGCTGGCGATAACTTTCGGTCTCCGTATGTCGAGAATCGAGTTACGTAAGTTCTAACGCATGTATATTGCCTATCTTTGATTACTACGTGTGTGTTTTAAGTGGCATTGAGCGGTCGACGCGGGTTTTGACCTCTTTTCGGTTTTTGCCTAAGTGTTGGCGAGTTTTGCAAACTAGGCGATAACTTCGATCTCCGTATATCGAATCGAGTCCCGTCGATTCTAATGCGTGTATATTACCTCTGGCGGTCTATATGTGTGTTTGCGTGTTATTGGATGGCCCGTCGGGTTTTGACCTCTTATTGGCTTTTTTACTAAGTGTTGGCGAGTTTTGCAAAGTGGGCGATAACTTTCGGTCTCCGTATGTCGAGAATCGAGTCCGTCGGTTCTAACGCGTGTATATTGCCTATGCGGTGCTATGTGTGTGTTTCCATGGCATTTGAGCGGCGATGCGGGTTTTGACCTCTTTTTTCGGTTTTTGCCTAAGTGTTGGCAAGTTTTGCAAACTAAGCGATAACTTCGGTCTCCGTATATCGGAATCGAGTCCGTCAGTTCTAGCGTGTTTATTACCTAGCGCGCTATCTTGTATATGCGTGTCATTCGGCGGCCGTGCGGGTTTTAACCTCTTTTTGACTTTTTGCCTAAGTGTTGGCGAGTTTTGCAAACTAGGCGATTACTTTCGATCTCCGTGTATGTCGAATCGAGTCCGTAAGTTCTAATGCGTGTATATTGCCAATGCGGTGCTATGTGTGTGTTTCCATGGCATTGAGCGGCCGATCTGGTTTTGACCTCTTTTTCGCTTTTTTGCCTAAGTGTTGGCGAGTTTTTCAAACTAGGACATAACTTCTGTCTCCGTATATATCGGAATCGAGTCCGTCAATTCTAACTTGCGTGTCTATTACCTACGCGAGTACTATATGCGTGTCATTGATTGGCCGATCGGGTTTTAACCTCTTTTTTGACTTTTGCCTAAGTGTTGGCGATTTTGCAAACTAAGGCGATAACTCGTTCTCCGTATGTCGAATCGAGTCCGGTCGGTTCTAACACGTGTGTCATTGCCTACAGGGTGCTATATGCGTGTTTGCGTGTCATTCAGAGACGGCCGTCGACTTTTGACCTCTTTTTGCCTTTTTTCCTAAGTGTTGGCGAGTTACGCAAACTAGGCGATAACTTCGGTCTCCGTGTATGTCGGAATCGAGTCCGTAAGTTCTAACGTGTGTATATTACCTATGCGGTGCTATGTGTGTGTTTGCGTGTCATTGGACGACCGTCTGAGTTTTAACCTTTTTTCGCTTTTTTTTTCCTAAGTGTTGGCGAGTTTTGCAAACTAAGCGATAACTTTCGGTCTCCGTATGTCGAATCGAGTCCGTAAGTTCTAGCAGCGTGTATATTGCCTATGCGGTGCTATGCGTGTGTGTTTCCATGGCATTCGAACGGCCAATGCGGGTTTTGACCTCTTTTTCGGTTTTTGCCTAAGTGTTGGCGAGTTTTGCAAACTAGGCAATAACTCGATCTCCGTATATCGGAATCGAGTCCCGTCAGTTCTAACGCGTGTCTATTACCTACACGCGATTGCTATATGCGTGTCATTTGGATGACGGCCGATCTTTGGTTTTAACCTCTTTTTCGGCTTTTTGCCTAAGTGTTGGCGAGTTTTGCAAACTAGGCGATAACTCGGTCTCCGTATGTCAGAATCGAGTCCCGTCAGTTCTAACGCGTGTGTCTATTGCCTACGGTGCTATGTGTGTGTTTGCGCGTCATTCAGACGGCCGATGTGGGTTTTGACCTCTTTTTCGCCTTTTTTCCTAAGTGTTGGCGAGTTCTGCAAACTGGGTGATAACTCGGTCTCCGTCTGTCAGAATCGAGTCCCGTAAGTTCTAACGCGTGTATATTACCTACACGGTGCTATGTGTGTTTGCGTGTCATTCGGACGGCCGATGCGGGTTTTGACCTCTTATTCGACTTTTTGCCTAAGTGTTGGCGAGTTTTGCAAAGTGGGCGATAACACGGTCTCCGTATGTCGGAATCGAGTCCCGTCAGTTCTAACGCGTGTCTATTGCCTACGCGGTACTATGTGCGTGTTTGCGTGTCATTCGGACAGCCGATGCGGGTTTTGACCATTTTTTCGCCTTTTTTCCTAAGTGTGTTGGCGAGTTTTGCAAGCTGGCGATAACTTTCGATCTCCGTATGTCGAATCGAGTCCGTAATTTCTAACGCATGTATATTGCCTATGCGGTGCTATGTGTGTGTTTCCATGGCATTGAGCGGTAGATGAGGGTTTTGACCTCTTTTTCGGTTTTTGCCTAAGTGTTAGCGTGTTTTTGCAAACTAGGCCATAACTTTCGGTCTCCGTATCTCGGAATCGAGTCACGTCGATTTCTAACAGCGTGTCTATTACCTACAGCATGCTATGTGCTATATGCGTGTCATTGGACGGACCGATGTGGGTTTTAACCTATTTTTGACTTTTTTGCCCTAAGTGTTGGTGAGTTTTGCAAACTGGCGATAACTTTCGGTCTCCGTATGTCGAATCGAGTCCGTCGGTTCTAACGTATGTGTACATTGCCTACACGCGGTGCTATATATGCGTGTTTGCGTGTCATTGAGACGGTACCGACGCGGGTTTTGACCTCTCTTTCGCTTTTTTCCTAAGTGTTGGCGAGTTTCGCGAAAGCTGGCGATAACTTCGGTCTCCGTATGTCGGAATCGAGTCACGTAAGTTCTAACGCGTGTATATTGCCTATGCGGTACTATGTGTGTGTTTTCTTGGCATTCGAACGGCCGACGCGGGTTTTGACCTCCTTTTCGGTTTTTTGCCTAAGTGTTGGCGAGTTTTGCAAACTAGGCGATAACTTGGTCTCCGATATATCGGAATCGAGTCCCGTCAGTTCTAATGCGTGTATATTACCTACGCGGTGCTATGTGTGTTTGCGTGTTATTGAGGACCGATGCGGGTTTTGACCTCTTATTCGGCTTTTTACCTAAGTGTTGGCGAGTTTTGCAAAGTGGGCGATAACTCAGTCTCCGTATGTCAGAATCGAGTCCCGTCAGTTCTAACGCGTGTATATTGCCTATGCGGTGCTATGTGTGTGTTTCCATGGCATTTGAACGGCCAATGCTGGTTTTGACCTCTTTTTCGGTTTTTGGCCTAAGTGTTGGCAAGTTTTGCAAACTAGGCGATAACTCGGTCTCCGTATATCGGAATCGAGTCCCGTCAGTTCTAACGCGTGTTTATTACCTACGCGATCTTTATGTGTGCGTGTCATTCTGATGGCCGATGCGGGTTTTAACCTCTTTTTCGGATTTTTGCCTAAGTGTTGGCGAGTTTTACAAACTAGGCGATAACTCAGTCTCCGTATGTCAGAATCGAGTCCCGTCAGTTCTAACGTGTGTGTCTATTGCCTACGCGGTGCTATGTGCGTGTTTGCGTGTCATTCGGACTGACGCCGTCTGGTTTTGACCTCTTTTTCGCCTTTTTTCCTAAGTGTTGGCGAGTTTTGCAAACTGGGTGATAACTCGGTCTCCGTATGTTGGAATTGAGTCCCGTAAATTCTAACGCGTGTATATTGCCTATGCGGTACTATGTGTGTGTTTCCGTGGCATTCGAACGGCCGATGCGGGTTTGGACCTCTTTTTCAGTTTTTTGCCTAGGTGTTGGCGAGTTTTGCAAACTAGGCGATAACTCGATCTCCGTATATCGGAATCGAGTCCCGTCAGTTCTAATGCGTGTATATTACCTATGCGGTGCTATGTGCGTGTCATTCGGACGGCCGATGCGGGTTTTAACCTCTTTTTCTGTTTTTTGCCTAAGTGTTGGCGAGTTTTGCAAACTAGGCGATAACTCGGTCTCCGTATGTCAGAATCGAGTCCCGTCAGTTCTAACGCGTGTGTCTATTGCCTACGCGGTGCTATGTGCGTGTTTGCGTGTCATTCAGACGGCCGATGCGGGTTTTGACCTCTTTTTTGCCTTTTTTCCTAAGTGTTGGCGAGTTCTGCAAACTAGGCGATAACTCGGTCTCCGTATGTCGGAATCGAGTCACGTAAGTTCTAACGTGTGTATATTACCTATGCGGTGCTATGTGTGTGTTTGCGTGTCATTCGGACGGCCGATGCGGGTTTTGACCTCTTATTTGACTTTTTGCCTAAGTGTTGGCGAGTTTTGCAAAGTGGGCGATAACACGGTCTCCGTATGTCGGAATCGAGTCCCGTCAGTTCTAACGCGTGTCTATTGCCTACGCGGTGCTACGTGCGTGTTTGCGTGTCATTCGGACAGCCGATGCGAGTTTTGACCTTTTTCGCCTTTTTTCCTAAGTGTTGGCGAGTTTTGCAAACTAGGCGATAACTCGGTCTCCGTATGTCAGAATCGAGTCCCATAAGTTCTAATGCGTGTATATTGCCTATGCGGTGCTATGTGTGTGTGTTTCCATGGCATTCGAACGGCCAATGCGGGTTTTGACCTCTTTTTCAGTTTTTTGCCTAAGTGTTGGCTAGTTTTGCAAACTAGGCAATAACTCGGTCTCCGTATATCGGAATCGAGTCCCGTCAGTTCTAACGCGTGTCTATTACCTACGCAGTGCTATGTGCGTGTCATTCGGACGGCCAATGCTAGTTTTAACCTCTTTTTCGCCTTTTTTCCTAAGTGTTGGCGAGTTTTGCAAACTAGGCGATAACTCGGTCTCCGTATGTCAGAATCGAGTCCCGTCAGTTCTAACGCGTGTGTCTATTGCCTACACGGTGCTATGTGTGTGTTTGCGCGTCATTCAGACGGCCGATGTGGGTTTTGACCTCTTTTTCGCCTTTTTTCCTAAGTGTTGGCGAGTTCTGCAAACTGGGTGATAACTCGGTCTCCGTCTGTCAGAATCGAGTCCCGTAAGTTCTAACGCGTTTATATTACCTACACGGTGCTATGTGTGTTTGCGTGTCATTCGGACGGCCGATGCGGGTTTTGACCTCTTATTCGACTTTTTGCCTAAGTGTTGGCGAGTTTTGCAAAGTGGGCGATAACACGGTCTCCGTGTATGTCGAATCGAGTCCGTCGGTTCTAATGCATCGTCTATTGCCTACAGCGGTACTATATGCGTGTTTGCGTGTCATTTGAACGCCCGGCCGCGGGTTTTGACCATTTTTTTTCGCTTTTTTCCTAAGTGTTGGCGAGTTTTGCAAAGCTGGCGATAACTCGATCTCCGTATGTCGGAATCGAGTCCGTAATTTCTAATGCATGTATATTGCCTATCTGCGGTGCTATGTGTGTGTTTCCATGGCATTCGAACGGCCGATGAGGGTTTTGACCTCTTTTTCGGTTTTTTGCCTAAGTGTTAGCGTGTTTTGCAAACTAGGCCATAACTCGGTCTCCGTATATCGGAATCGAGTCACGTCGATTCTAACGCGTAATATCTATTACTACAGCGATCTTATGTGCGTGTCATTCGGATGGCCGATCGCGGGTTTTGACCTCTTTTTCGGTTTTTTGCCTAAGTGTTGGCGAGTTTTGCAAACTAGGCAATAACTCGATCTCCGTATATCGGAATCGAGTCCCGTCAGTTCTAACGCGTGTCTATTACCCACGCGGCATCTTATGCGTGTCATTCGGACGGCCGATGCGGGATTTAACCTCTTTTTCGGCTTTTTGCCTAAGTGTTGGCGAGTTTTGCAAACTAGGCGATAACTCGGTCTCCGTATGTCAGAATCGAGTCCCGTCAGTTCTAACGCGTGTGTCTATTGCCTACGCGGTGCTTTGTGCGTGTTTGCGTGTCATTCAGACGGCCGATGCGGGTTTTGACCTCTTTTTCGCCTTTTTTCCTAAGTGTTGGCGAGTTACGCAAAGCTGGCGATAACTTTCGGTCTCGTATGTCGAATCGAGTTACGTAAGTTCTAACGCATGTATATTGCCTATGGCGGTACTATGTGTGTGTTTTTCGTGGCATTGAACGGCCGACGCGGGTTTTGACCTCTTTTTCGGTTTTTGCCTAAGTGTTGGCGAGTTTTGCAAACTAGGCGATAACTCGGTCTCCGTATATCGGAATCGAGTCCCGTCAGTTCTAATGCGTGTATATTACCTACGCGGTGCTATGTGTGTTTGCGTGTTATTCGGACGGCCGATGCGGGTTTTGACCTCTTATTCGGCTTTTTACCTAAGTGTTGGCGAGTTTTGCAAAGTGGGCGATAACTCAGTCTCCGTATGTCAGAATCGAGTCCCGTCAGTTCTAACGCGTGTATATTGCCTATGCGGTGCTATGTGTGTGTTTCCATGGCATTTGAACGGCCAATGCGGGTTTTGACCTCTTTTTCGGTTTTTTGCCTAAGTGTTGGCAAGTTTTGCAAACTAGGCGATAACTCGGTCTCCGTATATCGGAATCGAGTCCCGTCAGTTCTAACGCGTGTTTATTACCTACGCAGTGCTATGTGCGTGTCATTCTGACGGCCGATGCGGGTTTTAACCTCTTTTTCGGCTTTTTGCCTAAGTGTTGGCGAGTTTTGCAAACTAGGCGATTACTCAGTCTCCGTATGTCAGAATCGAGTCCCGTAAGTTCTAATGCGTGTATATTGCCAATGCGGTGCTATGTGTGTTTCCATGGCATTCGAACGGCCGATGCGGGTTTTGACCTCTTTTTCGGTTTTTTGCCTAAGTGTTGGCGAGTTTTTCAAACTAGGACATAACTCTGTCTCCGTATATCGGAATCGAGTCCCGTCAATTCTAACGCGTGTCTATTACCTACGCAGTGCTATGTGCGTGTCATTCGGACGGCCGATGCGGGTTTTAACCTCTTTTTCAGCTTTTTGCCTAAGTGTTGGCCAGTTTTGCAAACTAGGCGATAACTCGTTCTCCGTATGTCAGAATCGAGTCCAGTCAGTTCTAACACGTGTGTCTATTGCCTACGGGGTGCTATGTGCGTGTTTGCGTGTCATTCAGACGGCCGATGCGGCTTTTGACCTCTTTTTTGCCTTTTTTCCTAAGTGTTGGCGAGTTCTGCAAACTAGGCGATAACTCGGTCTCCGTATGTCGGAATCGAGTCACGTAAGTTCTAACGTGTGTATATTACCTATGCGGTGCTATGTGTGTGTTTGCGTGTCATTGGACGGACCGTCGCGGGTTTTGACCTCTTATTTGACTTTTTTGCCTAAGTGTTGGCGAGTTTTGCAAAGTGGGCGATAACACGGTCTCCGTGTATGTCGGAATCGAGTCCGTCAGTTCTAACTTAGCGTGTTCATTGCCCACTGGCGGTGCTACGTGCGTGTTTGCGTGTCATTCGGACAGCCGATGCGAGTTTTGACCTTTTTTCGCCTTTTTTCCTAAGTGTTGGCGAGTTTTGCAAACTAGGCGATAACTCGGTCTCCGTATGTCAGAATCGAGTCCCATGAGTTCTAATGCGTGTATATTGCCTATGCGGTGCTATGTGTGTGTGTTTCCATGGCATTCGAACGGCCAATGCGGGTTTTGACCTCTTTTTCAGTTTTTTGCCTAAGTGTTGGCGAGTTTTGCAAACTAGGCAATAACTCTCGATCTCCGTATATCGGAATCGAGTCCCGTCATTCTAACGCTGTCTATTACTACACGCGAGTGCTATATATGCGTGTCATTGGACGGCCAATGCTAGTTTTAACCTCTTTTTCGCTTTTTTCCTAAGTGTTGGCGAGTTTTGCAAACCTAAGCGATAACTTTCGTCTCTCCGTATGTCGAATCGAGTCCCGTCAATTCTAACGCGTGTGTCTATTGCCTACACGGTGCTATGTGTGTGTTTGCGCGTCATTCAGACGGCCGATGTGGGTTTTGACCTCTTTTTCGCCTTTTTTCCTAAGTGTTGGCGAGTTTCGCAAAACTGGTGATAACTTTCGGTCTCCGTCTGTCATCGAATCGAGTCCCGTAAGTTCTAACGCTGTTTATATTACCTACGGTCTGCTATGTGTGTTTGCGTGTCATTGGACTGACCGATGCGGGTTTTGACCTCTTATTCGACTTTTTGCCTAAGTGTTGGCGAGTTTTGCAAAGTGGGCGATAACACGGTCTCCGTATGTCGGAATCGAGTCCCGTCAGTTCTAATGCGTGTCTATTGCCTACGCGGTACTATGTGCGTGTTTGCGTGTCATTCGAACAGCCGATGCGGGTTTTGACCATTTTTTCGCCTTTTTTCCTAAGTGTTGGCGAGTTTTGCAAACTGGGCGATAACTCGATCTCCGTATGTCGGAATCGAGTCCCGTAATTTCTAATGCATGTATATTGCCTATGCGGTGCTATGTGTGTGTTTCCATGGCATTCGAACGGCCGATGAGGGTTTTGACCTCTTTTTCGGTTTTTTGCCTAAGTGTTAGCGTGTTTTGCAAACTAGGCCATAACTCGGTCTCCGTATATCGGAATCGAGTCACGTCAGTTCTAACGCGTGTCTATTACCTACGCAGTGCTATGTGCGTGTCATTCGGACAGCCGATGTGGGTTTTAACCTCTTTTTCGGCTTTTTGCCTAAGTGTTGGTGAGTTTTGCAAACTAGGCGATAACTCGGTCTCCGTATGTCAGAATCGAGTCCCGTCAGTTCTAACGCATGTGTATATTACCTATGCGGCGCTATGTACGTGTTTGCGTGTCATTCAGACGGCCGATGCGGGTTTTGACCTCTCTTTCGCCTTTTTTCCTAAGTGTTGGCGAGTTCTGCAAACTGGGCGATAACTCGGTCTCCGTATGTCAGAATCGAGTTACGTAAGTTCTAACGCATGTATATTGCCTATGCGGTACTACGTGTGTGTTTTCGTGGCATTCGAACGGTCGACGCGGGTTTTGACCTCTTTTTCGGTTTTTTGCCTAAGTGTTGGCGAGTTTTGCAAACTAGGCGATAACTCGATCTCCGTATATCGGAATCGAGTCCTATCAGTTCTAATGCGTGTATATTACCTACGCGGTGCTATGTGTGTTTGCGTGTCATTCGGACGGCTGATGCGGGTTTTGACCTCTTATTCGACTTTTTGCTTAAGTGTTGGCGAGTTTTGCAAAGTGGGCGATAACACGGTCTCCGTATGTCGGAATCGAGTCCCGTCAGTTCTAACGCGTGTCTATTACCTACGCGGTGCTATGTGCGTGTTTGCGTGTCATTCGAACAGCCGATGCGGGTTTTGACCTTTTTTTTGCCTTTATTCCTAAGTGTTGGCGAGTTTTGAAAACTGGGCGATAACTCGGTCTTCGTATGTCAGAATCGAGTCCCGTAAGTTCTAATGCATGTATATTGCCTATGCGGTGCTATATGTGTGTTTCCGTGGCATTCGAACGGTCGATGCGTGTTTTGACCTCTTTTTCGGCTTTTTGCCTAAGTGTTGGCGAGTTTTGCAAACTAGGCGATAACTCGGTCTCCGTATGTCAGAATCGAGTCCCGTCAGTTCTAACGCGTGTGTCTATTGCCTACGCGGTGCTTTGTGCGTGTTTGCGTGTCATTCAGACGGCTGATGCGGGTTTTGACCTCTTTTTCGCCTTTTTTCCTAAGTGTTGGCGAGTTCTGCAAACTGGGCGATAACTCGGTCTCCGTATGTCGGAATCGAGTTACGTAAGTTCTAACGCGTGTATATTGCCTATGCGGTACTATGTGTGTGTTTTCGTGGCATTCGAACGGCCGACGCGGGTTTTGACCTCTTTTTCGGTTTTTTGCCTAAGTGTTGGCGAGTTTTGCAAACTAGGCGATAACTCGGTCTCTGTATATCGGAATCGAGTCCTATCAGTTCTAATGCGTGTATATTACCTACGCGGTGCTATGTGTGTTTGCGTGTCATTCGGACGGCCGATGCGGGTTTTGACCTCTTATTCGGCTTTTTGCTTAAGTGTTGGCGAGTTTTACAAAGTGGGCGATAACACGGTCTCCGTATGTCGGAATCGAGTCCCGTCAGTTCTAACGCGTGTCTATTGCCTACGCGGTGCTATGTGCGTGTTTGCGTGTCATTCGGACAGCCGATACGGGTTTTGACCTTTTTTTCGCCTTTATTCCTAAGTGTTGGCGAGTTTTGCAAACTGGGCGATAACTCGGTCTTCATATGTCGGAATCGAGTCCCGTAAGTTCTAATGCGTGTATATTGCCTATGCGGTGCTATATATGTGTGTTTCGTGGCATTCGAGCGGTCGTCGATGCGGTTTTGACCTCTTTTTTCGGTTTTTTGCCTAAGTGTTGACAAGTTTTGCAAACTAGGCGATAACTCGGTCTCCGTATATCGGAATCGAGTCCCGTCAGTTCTAACGCGTGTCTATTACCTACGAAGTGCTATGTGCGTGTCATTCGGACGGCCGATGCGGGTTTTAACCTCTTTTTCGGCTTTTTGCCTAAATGTTGGCGAGTTTTGCAAACTAGGCGATAACTTCGATCTCGTATGTCGAATCGAGTCCGTCGGTTCTAACGCGTGTGTTCATTGCCTCCTACGCGGTGCTTTTTGTGCGCGTGTTGCGTGTCATTCAGGACGATCGATGCGGGTTTTGACCTCTTTTTCGCTTTTTTTCCTAAGTGTTGGCGAAGTTACAGCAAACTGGCGATAACTCGGTCTCCGTATGTCAGAATCGAGTTACGTAAGTTCTAACGCGTGTATATTGCCTATGCGGTACTATGTGTGTTTGCGTGTCATTCGGACGGCCGATGCGGGTTTTGACCTCTTATTCGGCTTTTTGCTTAAGTGTTGGCGAGTTTTGCAAAGTGGGCGATAACACGGTCTCCGTATGTCGGAATCGAGTCCCGTCAGTTCTAACGCGTGTCTATTGCCTACGCGGTGCTATGTGCGTGTTTGCGTGTCATTCGGACAGCCGATGCGGGTTTTGACCTTTTTTTCGCCTTTATTCCTAAGTGTTGGCGAGTTTTGCAAACTGGGCGATAACTCGGTCTTCGTATGTCGGAATCGAGTCCCGTCAGTTCTAATGCGTGTATATTACCTACGCGGTGCTATGAGTATTTGCGTGTCATTGAAGCGGCCGATCTTTGGTTTTGACCACTTATTCGGCTTTTTGCCTAAGTGTTAGCGAGTTTTGCAAAGTGGGCGATAACACGGTCTCCGTATGTCGGAATCGAGTCCCGTCAGTTCTAACACGTGTCTATTGCCTATGTGGTGCTATGTGCGTGTTTGCATGTCATTCGGACAGCTGATGCAGGTTTTGACCTCTTTTTGCCTTTTTTCCTAAGTGTTGGCGAGTTTTGCAAACTAGGCGATAACTCGGTCTCCGTATGTCGGAATCGAGTCCCGTAAGTTCTAATGCGTGTATATTGCCTATGCGGTGCTATGTGTGTGTTTCCATGGCATTCGAACGGTCGATGCGGGTTTTGACCTCTTTTTCGGTTTTTTGCCTAAGTGTGGGCGAGTTTTGCAAACTAGGCGATAACTCGGTCTCCGTATATCGGAATCGAGTCCCGTCAGTTCTAATGCGTGTATATTACCTACGCGGTGCTATATGCGTGTCATTAGGACGGCCGATGCGGGTTTTAACCTCTTTTTCAGATTTTTACCTAAGTGTTGGCGAGTTTTGCAAACTAGGCGATAACTCGGTCTTCGTATGTCAGAATCGAGTCCCGTCAGTTCTAACGCGTGTGTCATTGCCTACACGCGGTGCTATGTGCGTGTTTGCGTGTCATTGGGGCTACCGACGCGGTTTTGACCTCTTTTTTCGCCTTTTTTCCTTAGTGTTAGCATGAGTTCGCAGAACCCGGGTGATAACTTCGACCTCCGATATGCCGGAATCGAGTCCCGTAAGTTCTAACGCGTGTATATTGCCTATCGCGGTGCTATGTGTGTGTTTGCATGGCATTCGAAGCGGCAGATCGGGTTTTGACCTCTTTTTTTGGTTTTTGCCTAAGTGTTGGCGAGTTTTGCAAACTAAGCGATAACTTTCGAGTCTCCGATATCTCGGAATCGAGTCCCGTCGATTCTAATCGTGTATATTACCCGCAGCGGTGCTATGTGTATTTTGCGTGTCATTGGACGGCCGTCGGGTTTTGACCACTTCTTGGCTTTTTGCCTAAGTGTTAGCGAGTTTTGCAAAGTGGCGATAACACGGTCTCCGTATGTCGGAATCGAGTCCCGTCGGTTCTAACGCGTGTCATTGCTGTCTATGCGGTGCTATGCGTGTTTGCATGTCATTCTTGACAAATGACCGCGGGTTTTGACCTCTTTCGCATCTTTTCCTAAGTGTTGGCGAGTTTTATAAACTGGGCGATAACTCGATCTCCGTATGTCGGAATCAAGTCCCGTAAGCTCTAACGCGTGTATATTGCCTATGCGGTGCTATGTGTGTGTTTCCGTGGCATTCGAAGCTACCGATGCGGGTTTTGACCTCTTTTTCGGTTTTTGCCTAAGTGTTAACGTAGTTTTGCAAACCCAGCCATAACTTCGGTCTCCATATATCGGAATTGAGTCCCGTCAGTTCTAACGCGTGTCTATTACCTACGCAGTGCTATGTGCGTGTCATTCGGACTGACGATCACGGTTTTAACCTCTTTTCGACTTTTGCCTAAGTGTTGGCGAGTTTTGCAAACCAAGCGATAACTTTCGGTCTCCGTATGTCGAATCGAGTCCCGTCGGTTCTAACGCGTGTGTCATTGCCTACGCAGTTGCTTTTCATGCGTGTTTGCGTGTCATTCGGACTGGCCGATCGCGGGTTTTGACCTCTCTTTCGCTTTTTTTCCTAAGTGTTGGCGGAGTTTCAGAACCTGGCGATAACTTCGGTCTCCGTATGTCGAATCGAGTTACGTAAGTTCTAACGCATGTATATTGCCGCGCGATTACTACTACGTGTGTGTTTTCGTGGCATTCGAATCAGTCGACGCGGTTTTGACCTCTTTTTCGGTTTTTTGCCTAAGTGTTGGCGAGTTTTGCAAACTAGGCGATAACTCGATCTCCGTATATCGGAATCGAGTCCTATCGATTCTAATCGCGCAGATATTACCTACGCGGTCATATGTGTGTTTGCGTGTCATCTTGATGGTGATGCGGGTTTTGACCTCTTATTCGACTTTTTGCTTAAGTGTTGGCGAGTTTTGCAAACTGGGCGATAACACGGTCTCCGTATGTCGGAATCGAGTCCCGTCAGTTCTAACGCGCGTGTTCATTACCTCACGCGGTGCTATGTATGCGTGTTTGCGTGTCATTCGAGCGGCGATCGCGGTTTTGACCTTTTTTTGCCTTTATTCCTAAGTGTTGGCGAGTTTTGAAAATCGGCGATAACTTCGGTCTTCGTATGTCGAGAATCGAGTCCCGTAAGTTCTAATGCATGTATATTGCCTGTCGCGGTGCTATATGTGTGTTTCAGTGGCATTCGAATCTGGTCGATCGTGTTTTGACCTCTTTTTCGCTTTTTTGCCTAAGTGTTGGCGAGTTTTGCAAACCAGCGATAACTTCGGTCTCCGTATGTCGAGAATCGAGTCCCGTCGGTTCTAACGCGTGTGTTCTATTGCCTCACGCGGTGCTTTGTTCGTGTTTGCGTGTCATTGATTCACCGATGCGGTTTTGACCTCTTTTTCCTTTTTTTCCTAAGTGTTGGCGAGTTACAGAATCTGGCGACTTCGGTCTCCGTATGTCGGAATCGAGTTACGTAAGTTCTAACGTGTGTATATTGCCTATGCTGTACTATATGTGTGTTTTCGTGGCATTGAGCGGGCCGACGCGGGTTTTGACCTCTTTTTTGGTTTTTACTAAGTGTTGGCGAGTTTTGCAAACTAGGCGATAACTCGATCTCTGTATATCGGAATCGAGTCCCATCAGTTCTAATGCGTGTATATTACCTACGCGGTGCTATGTGTGTTTTGCGTGTCATTGACTACCGATGCGGGTTTTGACCTCTTATTGGCTTTTTTTGCTTAAGTGTTGGCGAGTTTTACAAAGTGGGCGATAACACGGTCTCCGTATGTCGGAATCGAGTCCCGTCAGTTCTAACGCGTGTCTATTGCCTACGCGGTGCTATGTGCGTGTTTGCGTGTCATTCGGACAGCCGATACGGGTTTTGACCTTTTTTTCGCCTTTATTCCTAAGTGTTGGCGAGTTTTGCAAACTGGGCGATAACTCGGTCTTCATATGTCGGAATCGAGTCCCGTAAGTTCTAATGCGTGTATATTGCCTATGCGGTGCTATATGTGTGTTTCCGTGGCATTCGAACGGTCGATGCGGGTTTTGACCTCTTTTTCGGTTTTTTGCCTAAGTGTTGACAAGTTTTGCAAACTAGGCGATAACTCGGTCTCCGTATATCGGAATCGAGTCCCGTCAGTTCTAACGCGTGTCTATTACCTACGTAGTGCTATGTACGTGTCATTCGGACGGCCGATGCGGGTTTTAACCTCTCTTTCGGCTTTTTGCCTAAGTGTTGGCGAGTTTTGCAAACTAGGCGATAACTCGGTCTCCGTATGTCAGAATCGAGTCCCGTCAGTTCTAACGCGTGTGTCTATTGCCTACGCGGTGCTTTGTGCGTGTTTGCGTGTCATTCAGACGGTCGATGCGGGTTTTGACCTCTTTTTCGCCTTTTTTCCTAAGTGTTGGCGAGTTCTGCAAACTGGGCGATAACTCGGTCTCCGTATGTCAGAATCGAGTTACGTAAGTTCTAACGCGTGTATATTGCCTATGCGGTACTATGTGTGTTTGCGTGTCATTCGGACGGGCCGATGCGGTTTTGACCTCTTATTCGCTTTTTGCTTAAGTGTTGGCGAGTTTTGCAAAGTGGGCGATAACACGGTCTCCGTATGTCGGAATCGAGTCCGTCGATTCTTAACGCTGTCATTGCCTCACGCGGTGCTATGTGCGTGTTTGCGTGTCATTGGACAAACCGATGCGGTTTTGACCTTTTTTCGCCTTTATTCCTAAGTGTTGGCGAGTTTTGCAAACTGGGCGATAACTCGGTCTTCGTATGTCGGAATCGAGTCCCGTCAGTTCTAATGCGTGTATATTACCTACGCGGTGCTATGAGTATTTGCGTGTCATTCGAACGGCCGATGCTGGTTTTGACCACTTATTCGGCTTTTTGCCTAAGTGTTAGCGAGTTTTGCAAAGTGGGCGATAACACGGTCTCCGTATGTCGGAATCGAGTCCCGTCAGTTCTAACACGTGTCTATTGCCTATGTGGTGCTATGTGCGTGTTTGCATGTCATTCTTGACAAATTGATGTGAGTTTTGACCTCTTTTGCCTTTTTTCCTAAGTGTTGGCGAGTTTTGCAAACTAGGCGATAACTCGGTCTCCGTATGTCGGAATCGAGTCCCGTAAGTTCTAATGCGTGTATATTGCCTATGCGGTGCTATGTGTGTGTTTCCATGGCATTCGAACGGTCGATGCGGGTTTTGACCTCTTTTTCGTTTTTTGCCTAAGTGTGGGCGAGTTTTGCAAACTAGGCGATAACTTTGATCTCCGATATCGGAATCGAGTCCCGTCGGGTTCTAATGCGTAGATATTACCTACGCGGCTATATATGCGTGTCATTAGGGACGGCCGATCTGGTTTTAACCTCTTTTTCGATTTTTACCTAAGTGTTGGCGAGTTTTGCAAACCAAGCGATAACTTCGGTCTTCGATGTCGTCGAATCGAGTCCCGCCGGTTCCTAACGCGTGTGTTCTATTGCTTTCACGATTGCTATATGTGCGTGTTTGCGTGTCATTCAGATTTTACCGATGCGGTTTTGACCTCTTTTTCGCTTTTTTTTTCCTTAGTGTTAGCGAGTTTCGCGAAGCTGGTGATAACTCGGCCTCGTGTGTTGGAATCGAGTCCCGTAAGTTCTAACGCTGTATATTGCCTATCTGCGGTATATATGTGTGTGTTTGCATGGCATTCGAATCTGCAGATGCGGGTTTTGACCTCTTTTTCGGTTTTTTGCCTAAGTGTTGGTAAGTTTTGCAAACTAGGCGATAACTCGGTCTCCGTATATCGGAATCGAGTCCCGTCAGTTCTAATGCGTGTATATTACCTACGCGGTGCTATGTGTATTTGCGTGTCATTCGGACGGCCGATGCGGGTTTTGACCACTTATTCGGCTTTTTGCCTAAGTGTTAGCGAGTTTTGCAAAGTGGGCGATAACACGGTCTCCGTATGTCGGAATCGAGTCCCGTCAGTTCTAACGCGTGTCTATTGCCTATGCGGTGCTATGTGCGTGTTTGCATGTCATTCGGACAGCCGATGCGGGTTTTGACCTCTTTTTCGCATCTTTTCCTAAGTGTTGGCGAGTTTTATAAACTGGGCGATAACTCGATCTCCGTATGTCGGAATCAAGTCCCGTAAGCTCTAACGCGTGTATATTGCCTATGCGGTGCTATGTGTGTGTTTCCGTGGCATTCGAACGGCCGATGCGGGTTTTGACCTCTTTTTCGGTTTTTTGCCTAAGTGTTAACGAGTTTTGCAAACTAGGCCATAACTCGGTCTCCATATATCGGAATTGAGTCCCGTCAGTTCTAACGCGTGTCTATTACCTACGCAGTGCTATGTGCGTGTCATTCGGACGGCCGATGCGGGTTTTAACCTCTTTTCGGCTTTTTGCCTAAGTGTTGGCGAGTTTTGCAAACTAGGCGATAACTCGGTCTCCGATGTCGAATCGAGTCCCGTCAATTCTAACGTGTGTCATTGCCCACGCAGATTGCTTTTGCGCGTGTTTGCGTGTCATTCAGATTTGACCGCCGACAGATGCGGTTTGACCTCTTTTTTCGCTTTTTTCCTAAGTGTTGGCGAGTTTCAGAATCGGGCGATAACTTTCGGTCTCAGTATGTCGGGAATCGAGTTACGTAAGTTCTAACGCTGTATATTGCCTGCGCGGATTACTATGTGTGTGTTTTCGTGGCATTCGAATCTACCGACGCGGTTTTCACCTCTTTTCGGTTTTTTGCTTAAGTGTCATGTAGTTTTGCAAACTAGGCGATAACTCTCGGTCTCCAGATATCTCGGAATCGAGTCCCGCCGATTCTAATGCGTGTATATTACCTACGCGGTGTTATGTGTTTTTGCGGTCATTCTTGACTACCGATGCGGGTTTTGACCTCTTATTCGGCTTTTTGCTTTTGTTGGCGAAGTTTTGCAAAGTGGGCGATAACACGGTCTCCGTATGTCGGAATCGAGTCCCGCTGGGTTCTAACGCGTGTTCATTGCCTCACGCGGTGCTATGTGCGTGTGTTTCATGTCATTCGGACAAACCGATGCGGGTTTTGACCTTTTTTTCGCTTTTATTCCTAAGTGTTGGCGAAGTTTTGTAACCTGGCGATAACTTCGGTCTCCGATGTTCGGAATCGAGTCCCGTAAGTTCTAATGCGCGCAGTATATTGCCTTATGCGGTGCTATGTGTGTGTTTCGTGGCATTCGAAGCGGCCGATGCGGGTTTTGACCTCTTTTTCGGTTTTTGCCTAATTGTTGTAAGTTTTACAACCAGCGATAACTCGGTCTCCAGATATCTAATCGAGTCCCGCTGGATTCTAACGCGTGTCTATTACCCACGAGTGCTATGTACGGTTATTTGATGGCCGTCGCGGTTTTAACCTCATTTTCGGTTTTTGCATAAGTGTTGGCGAGTTTTGAAAACTCAGCGATAACTCTGCCTCCTCCGATGTCGAATCGAGTCCCGTCGGCTTCTAACGCTGCGGTGTTCATTGCCACACGAGGTGCTATGTGCGTGTTTGCGTGTGTCATTCACTTTTACCGACGCTGGGTTTTGACCTCTTTTTTTGCCTTTTTTCCTAAGTGTTGGCGAGTTTCGCAAACTGGTGATATCGATCTCCGATGCCTGAATAGAGTCCCGTAAGTTCTAACGCTGTATATTGCCTGTCGCGGTACTATGTGTGTGTTTCCGTATGCTCGAATCCGACGCGGTTTTGACCCTTTTTTCGGTTTCTTGCTTAAGTGTTGTCGGAAGTTTTACAAACCAGCGATAACTCTGGTCTCCGTGATATCGGAATCAAGTCCCGTCAAATCCCTAATGCGTGTTCATTACCCACGCGGTGCTATATGTGTTTGCATGTCATTCTGACTACCGATGTCGGTTTTGACATCTTATTGGCTTTTTGCCTAAGTGTTGGCGAGTTTTGCAAAGTGGCGATAACACGGTCTCGTATGTCTGAATCGAGTCTCGTCGATTCTAACGCGGTTCATTGCTGCCTATGCGCGGTGCTATGTGTGTTTTCGTTGTCATTGGACAAACCGATGCGGGTTTTGACCTCTTTTTTCGCTTTTTTCCTAAGTTGTTGGCGAGTTTTGTAACCTGGCGATAACTTTGGTCTCCGATGTCGGAATCGAGTCCCGTAAGTTCTAACGCTGTATATTGCCTATGCGGTGCATATGTGTGTTTCCGTGGTATTCGAATCTACCGACGCGGGTTTTGACCTCTTTTTCGGTTTTTTGCCTAAGTGTTGGCGAGTTTTGCAAACTAGGCCATAACTCGGTCTCCGTATATCGGAATTGAGTCCCGTCAATTCTAACGTGTGTTTATTACCTACGCGATGATATGTGTGTGTTTGCGTGTCATTCAGACGGCCGATGCGGGTTTTGACCTCTTATTCGGCTTTTTGCCTAAGTGTTGGCGAGTATTGCAAAGTAGGCGATAACGCTGGTCTCCAGATGTCTCTGAATCGAAGTCCCGCCGCTTCTAACGCTGTGTATATATATTACACGCGGTGCTATGCGCGTGTTTGCGGTCATTCGGATAAGCGGCGCTCGGTTTTGACCTCTTTTTGGCTTTTTTCCTAAGTGTTGGCGAGTTTTGCAAACTGGGCGATAACTCGGTCTCCGTATGTCGGAATCGAGTCCCGTAAGTTCTAACGCGTGTATATTGCCTATGCGGTGCTATGTGTGTGTTTCCGTGGCATTCGAATGGGCCGATGCGGGTTTTAACCTTTTCGGGGTTTTTACTAAGTTGTTGGCGAAGTTTTGCAAACCAGGCGATAACTCAGTCTCCGTATATCGGAATCGAGTCCCGTCACTTCTAACGCGGTCTATTACCCACGCGGTTCTATGTGTGTGTTTACGTGTCATTCGGACTACCGATGAGGGTTTTGACCTCTTTTTTCAAATTTTTTTGCCTAAGATTGGCGAAGTTTTGCAAAGTGGCCGATAACTCCGGTCTCCAGATGTCAAATCGAGTCCCGCCGGTTCTCTAACGCTGTAGTATATTGCTTTACGCGGTGCTATGTATGTGTTTGCGTGTTATTTGACTCACCGATGTAGTTTTGACCTTTTTCGACTTTTTTGCTTAAGTTGTCATGTAGTTTTGTAAACCGGGCGATAACTCAATCTCCCGATATGGAATCGAGTCCCGCTGGCTTCTAACGCGATGTTCATTGCATATACGGTGCTATGTGTGTGTTTGCGGTGTCATTGGACTACCGATGCGGGTTTTGACCTCTTTTTCTACCTTTTGCCTAAGCGTTGGCGAAGTTTGCAAACCGGGCCATAACTCTTGGTCTCCGATGTTGAATCGAGTCCCGTTAGTTATAATGCGCGGTTCATTACCCACGCGATTCTATGTGCGTGTTTGCGTGTCATTTGATCTACGGATGCGGGTTTTGACCTTTTTCGCCTCTTTTTGCCTAAGTTGTTGGCGAAGTTTTGCAAACCAGTAATAACTCTGGCCTCCGATGTCGAATCGAGTCCCGTAAGTTCTAACATCGCGGTCATTGCCTACACGCGGTGTTAAGTGCTTGTTTCATGTTGTCATTCAGACTACCGACGCGGGTTTTAACCTCATTTTTGTTTTTTTTCCTAAGTGTTGGCGAAGTTTTGCAAACTCGACGATAACTCTTGGCTCTTCAGATGTTCTGAATCGAGTCCCGTAAAATCTAACGTTGCAGTGTATTATCTATGCGGTGCTATGTGTGTGTTTTCGTGGCATTCGAACGGCCGGATGCAGTGTTTTGACCTCTTTTTTGGCTTTTTGTCTAAAATGGCGAAGTTTTGCAACTAAGCGATAACTCTTTGGCCTCCAGATATCTAATCGAAGTCCCGTTTCGCTTTAATGCGGTTCATTACCTACACTTGTGCTATGTGTGTTTACGTGTCAATCGGACTACCGATGCGGGTTTTGACCTCTTTTTCGCTTTTTGCCTAACTGCTGACGAAGTTTTGCAAAGTGGGGATAACCTCGGTCTCCGTATGTCTGAATCGAGTCTTGTCGGTTCTTCGGCGTGTAGATATTGCTCACGCGGTGCTATGTGTTTGTTTGCGTGTCATTCGACTTTGGCCGATGTGTGTTTTGACCTCTTTTTCGGCGTAGTTTTGTAAAGTGGCGATAACTTCGTCTCTCGATGTCTAATCGAGTCCCGCTGGGATTCTAACGCGTGTATATTGTTTACGCTTATGCTATATGCGGTTATCTGGACAAATTGATGCGGGTTTTGACCTCTCTTTTTCACTTTTTTGCCTAAGTTTTGGCGATTTTGCAACCTGGGCAATAACTCTTGGCTCTCAGATGTTCGGAATCGAGTCCCGTCTGATTATAACGCGTTGTTCATTACTTCCACGTTAATATATGTGGTCATCTGGACTACCGATGTGGGTTTTAACCTCTTTTTCATTTTTTCCTAAGTGTTGGCGCTTTGGCAAACCAGGCGATAACTCTCTTCGATGTCGAATCGAATCGAGTCCGCCATTCTAACGTTGTGTTCATTGCCTCACGCGGTGCTATGTGCTTGTTTCGCGCGTCATTCAGATGGCCGATGCGGGTTTTGAGCTCTTTTTCGCTTTTTTTCCTAAGTGTTGGCGAAGTTTTGTAAACCTGGCGATAACTTCGGTCTCCGTATGTTGAATCGAGTCCCGTAAGTTCTAACGTTGTATATTGCCGGCGCGGTACTATGTATGCTTTTATGGCATTCGAATCCACCGATGCGGGTTTTGACCTCTTTTTCAGTTTTTTACCTAAGTGTTGACGAGTTTTGTAAACTAGGCGATATCTCGCCTCCAGATATCGTAATCGAGTCCCGCTGGCCTAATGTGTCAATTTCCCACGCTGGTGCATATGTGTGTGTTCATGCGTCATCATTCGGACTACCGATGCGGGTTTTGACCTCTTATTCTGGCTTTTTGCCAAAGTGTTGACGAATTTTGCAAAGTATGGCGATAACACGGTCTCCGATGTCGGAATCGAGTCCCGCTGGCTTAACGCAGGTTCATTGCCTCGCGGTGCTATGTGTGTGTTACATGTCATTCTTGACGACAAACCGACGCGGGTTTTGACCTCTTTTTTCGCTTTTTTTCTAAGTGTTGTCGAGTTTTGCAAACCTGGCGATAACTCGGCCCATATGTCGAATCGAGTCCCGTCGTTTCTAACGCGTGTGTTCATTGCTCACGCTGCTATATGCGATGTTTCGCGTGTCATTCGGACAAATTGACGCTGGTTTTGACCTCTTTTTCGCTTTTTTTCCTAAGTGTTGGCGAAGTTTTGTAACCGGGCGATAAACTTCGGTCTCCAGATGTCGGAATCGAGTCCCGTAAGTTCTAACGCTGTATATTGCCTACGCGGTTCTATGTGTGTATTTGCAGATTCGAATCTACCGACACGGGTTTTGACCTCTTATTCGGCTTTTTACCTAAGTGTTGGCGAGGTTTGCAAAGTGGGCGATAAACACGCCTCAGATGTCATAATCTAGTCCGTCAGTTCTAACGCTGTTCATTGCTCACGCGGTGCTATATGTAACGGTTTCATGCGGTCATTTGATGTACCGACGCGGTTTTGATTTTTTTCATCTTTTTTTCTTAAGTGTTGGCGAAGTTTTGTAAACCGGGCGATAACTGGTCTCCAGATGTCGGAATCAAGTCCCGTAAGTTCTAACGCTGCAGTATATTACCTACGGCGCAAGCTATGTGTGTGTTTCCGTGGCATTTGAATCTACCGATTCGGGTTTTGACCTCTTTTTCGCTTTTTTTTGCCTAAGTGTTGGCGAAGTTTTTAAAACCAGGCGATAACCTGCCTCTCAGATATCTGAATCGAGTCCCGCCGTTCTAACGCGGTTCATTACCCACGCAGCTATATGCGTTTATTTGGACGGCCGATGCGGTTTTAACTCTTTTTCGGCTTTTTGCCTAAGTGTTGGCGAAGTTTTGCAACCAGCGATATCTCGGCCTCAGATGTTTTAATCGAGTCCCGTAAGTTCTAACGCTGTAGATATTGCCTATGCGGTGCTATGTGTGTGTTTGCGTGGCATTCGAACAAATGACGCGGGTTTTGACCTCTTTTTCGGTTTTTTGCCTGTTGTCATGAAGTTTTGCAAACCAGGCGATAACTCTGTCTCAGATATCTAATCGAGTCCCGTAAGTTCTAACGCGCAGTATATTGCCTACGCGGTGCTATGTGTGTGTTTCGTCAGATTCGAATCTACCGATGCGAAGTTTTGACCTCTTTTCGGTTTTTTGCCTAAGTGTTGGCGAAGTTTTGCAACCAGCGATAACTCGATCTCCAGATATCTAATCGAGTCCCGTTCGTTCTAACGCGCGGTCTATTACCCACGCAGTTACATGGTATGCGGTTATCATTGACGGCCGATGCGTTTTTTAACTCTTTTTCGCTTTTTGCCTAAGTGTTGGGTAGTTTTGCAAACCAGCGATATCTCTGATCTCAGATGTCGAATCGAGCAACTGTCCCGGTTCTAACACGTAGATAATTCCTACGCTTGCATATGTGCGTGTTTACGTGTCATTCAGACGGCCGATGCGGGTTTTGACCTCTTTTTGGCCTTTTTTCCTAAGTGTTGGCATGAAGTTCAGAACTGGTGATAACTTCGGTCTCCGTATGTCGGAATCGAGTCCCGTAAGTTCTAACGCTGTATATTGCCTACGCGGTACTATGTGTGCGTTTCCGTGGTATTCGAATCTACCGATGCGGGTTTTAACTCTTTTTTGCTTTTTGCCTAAGTTGTTGGCGAGTTTTGCAAACCAGCGATAACTCGGTCTCGTCAGATATCTGAATCGAGTCCCGCCATTTCTAATGCGTGGTTCATTTCTACGCGGTGTTATATGTGTGTTCGCATGATCATCTGACTACCGATGCGGGTTTTGACCTCTTATTTGGCTTTTTGCCCAAGTGTTGATGAGCTTTACAAAGTGGGCGATAACACGGCTCCGAGATGTCGGAATCGAGTCCCGTCGGGCCTAATGCGGTTCATTGCCTACGCAGCATGCTATATGCGTGGTTTGCGTGTCATTTGGACAAACCGGCGCGGTTTTGACCTCTTTTTGCCTTTTTTTCCGTTGTTGGCGAAGTTTTGCAACTGGCGATAAACTCGATCTCCAGATGTCGGAATCGAGTCCCGTAAGTTCTAACGCTGCAGTATATTGCCTATGCGGTGCTATGTGTGTTTCCGTGACATTGAACCGCCGATGCGGGTTTTGACCTCTTTTCGGTTTTTACCTGTTGTTGGCGAAGTTTTGCAAATTAGGCGATAACTCTGGTCTCCGTGATATCTAATCGAGTCCCGCCGCTTCTAACGCGTGTCTATTACCCACGGGCGTATATGTAAGTGTTATTTTGGATTGGCCGATGCGGTTTTAACCTTTTTCGGCTTTTTTGCCTAAGTGTTGGCGAAGTTTTGCAAACCAGCCATAACTCGGCCTCTCAGATATCGGAATCGAAGTCCCGCCATTCTAACGCGCGGTTCATTACCCACGCGGTTCTATGTATGTTTGCGGTCATCTTGGATTCCGCCGATGCGGGTTTTGACCTCTTATTCGGCTTTTGCCAAAGTGTCGACGAATTTTGCAAAGTGGGCGATAACACGGTCTCCAGATGTCAAATCGAGTCCCGTCGGTTCTAACGCAGGTCTATTGCCTTATGCGGTGGTATATGTGCGTGTTTATGCGTGTCATTCGGACAAACCGGCGCGGTTTTGACCTCTTTTTCGCTTTTTTCCTAAGTGTTGTCGAAGTTTGTAAACCGGGCGATAACTCGCCCATATGTCGAATCGAAGTCCCGTCTGGTTCTAACGCGGTGTTCTATTGCCCACGCGGTATATGTGACGTGTTTTTGCGGTCATCTTGACAAATTGATGCGGGTTTTGACCTCTTTTTCGCTTTTTTCCTAAGTGTGTGGCGAAGTTTTGCAACCGGGCGATAAACTCATCTCAGTATGTCGAATCGAGTCCCGTAAGTTCTAACGCTGTATATTGCCTATGCGGTTCTCGGTGTGTTTCCGTGATATTGAATCTGGACGATGCGTGTTTTGACCTATTTTTGGCTTTTTGTCTAAATATTGGCGAAGTTTTAGAAACTAGGCGATAACTCTGGCCTCAGATATCTGAATCAAGTCCTGCTCGCTTTAAAAGCGGTTCATTACCTACACGGTGCTATGTGTGTGTGTTTACGTGTCAATCTGACTACCGATGCGGTTTTGACCTTTTTCTCCTTTTTTCCTAAGTGTCATGAAGTTTCAGAATCGGGCGATAACTCGGTCTCCAGATGTCGGAATCGAAGTTACGTAAGTTCTAACGCTGCAGTATATTGCCTATGCGCAGACTATGTGTGTGTTTTCGTGGCATTCGAAACTACCGACGCTGGTTTTGACCTCTTTTTCTGTTTTTGCCTGTTGTTGGCAAGTTTTACAACCAGGCGATAACTTGGTCTCCGTGATATCGGAATCGAGTCCCATCGATTCTAATGCGCAGTATATTACCCACGCAGTTTATGTGACGTGTTTGCGGTCATTTGGATTACCGCGGGTTTTGACCTTTTTTTGCCTTTTTTCCTAAGTTGTGGCGTAGTTTTGTAACCGGCGATAAACTCGATCTCCGTGATGTCGGAATCGAGTCCCGTAAGTTCTAACGCTGTATATTGCCTATGCGGTGCTATGTGTGTGTTTCCGTGATATTCGAATCGCCGATGCGGTTTTGACCTCTTTTCGGTTTTTACCTAAGTGTTGGCGAAGTTTTGTAAATTAGCGATAACTCCTGGTCTCCGATATCTAATCGAGTCCCGCTGGGCTTCTAACGCTGCGGTTCTATTACCCACGGCGTTATGCGCGCAAGTTATTCGGATTACCGATGCGGGTTTTAACCTCTTTTTCGCTTTTTGCCTAAGTGTCATGAAGTTTTGTAAACCAGGCCATAACTCTGGCCTCCAGATATCTAATCGAGTCCCGTGGGCTTCTAACGCTGCGGTTATTACCCACGCGGTTCTATGTATGTTTGCGTGTCATTCGGACGGCCGATGCGGGTTTTGACCTCTTATTCGGCTTTTTGCCAAAGTGTTGACGAATTTTGCAAAGTGGCCGATAACACGGTCTCCGTATGTCGGAATCGAGTCCCATCAGTTCTAACGTGTGTCTATTGCCTATGCGGTGCTATGTGCGTGTTTTGCGGTCATTCTGATGTACCGACGCGGTTTTGACCTCTTTTTTCGCTTTTTTCCTAAGTGTTGTCGAGTTTTGCAACCGGGCGATAACTCGATCTCCATATGTCGAATCGAGTCCCGCTCGCTTCTAACGCTGCGGTGTTCTATTGCCTCACGCTGGTGCTATGACGTGTTTCGTGGTCATTCGGACAAATGATGCGGGTTTTGACCTCTTTTTTTCGCTTTTTTTCCTAAAGTGTTGGCGAAGTTTTGCAACCGGGCGATAAACCTTGGTCTCCGATGTCGAATCGAGTCCCGTAAGTTCTAACGCGTGTATATTGCCTATGCGGTTCTATGTGTGTGTTTCCGTGACATTCGAACGGACGATGCGTGTTTTGACCTATTTTTTGGCTTTTTGTCTAAATATTGGCGAAGTTTTTTAAACCAGGCGATAACTCTCGGTCTCCGTGATATCTGGAATCAAGTCCCGCTCGCTTTAACGCGCGGTTCATTACCTACACCTTGCTATGTGTGTGTTTACGCGGTCAATCTGACTACCGACGCGGGTTTTGACCTCTTTTTCTCCTTTTTTCCTAAGTGTTGGCGAAGTTCTCAGAATCTGGCGATAACTCTGGCCTCCGATGTCGGAATCGAGTTACGTAAGTTCTAACGCTGCAGTATATTGCCTACGCGGTACTATGTGTGTTTTCGCGGCATTCGAACTACCGACGCGGGTTTTGATCTCTTTTTCGGCTTTTTTGCCTGTTGTTGGCAAGTTTTATAACCAGCGATAACTCGGTCTCCCAGATATCTGGAATCGAGTCCCATCGCTTCTAATGCGTAGATATTACTCCACGCGGTGCTATGTGTGTGTTTTGGTCATTCTGACTACCGACGCGGGTTTTGACCTCTTATTCGCTTTTTACCTAAGTGTCATGGCGAGGTTTGCAAAGTGGGCTTATAACACGCCTCCAGATGTCGTAATCTAGTCCCGCCGGCTCTAACGCTGTATGTTCATTGCTCACGCGGTGCTATGTAACGTGTTTATGCGGTCATTTGATGTACCGATGGGTTTTGACCCTTTTTCATCATCTTTTTTGCCTAAGTGTTCGGCGTAGTTTTGTAAATCTGGCGATAACTTGGTCTCCGTGATGTCGGAATCAAGTCCCGTAAGTTCTAACGCTGTATATTACCTATGCAGTGCATATGTGTGTTTCCGTGGCATTTGAATGGGCTGGCGCGGTTTTGACCTCTTTTTCGCTTTTTTGCCCAAGTGTTGGCGAAGTTTTAAAAACCAGGCGATAACTCTTGCCTCTCAGATATCGGAATCGAGTCCCGCCGGGCTTCTAACGCTGTTCATTACCCACGCAGTTATGTGCGTTTATCTGGCCGGACGATGCGGTTTTAACTCTTTTTCGCTTTTTGCTCAAGTGTTGGCATGTAGTTTTGCAACCAGCGATATCTCGATCTCAGATGTCTGAATCGAGTCCCGTAAGTTCTAACGCTGCAGATATTGCCTATGCGGCATATGTGTGTGTTTCGTGGCATTCGAACAAATTGATGCGGTTTTGACCTCTTTTTCTTTTTTTTTGCCAAAGTTGTCATGTAGTTTTGCAAACCAGCGATAACTCTGTCTCCAGATATCGGAATCGAGTCCCGTAAGTTCTAACGCTGTATATTGCCTATGCGGTGCTATGTAGGTGTTTCCGTCAGATTCGAACTACCGATGCGAAGTTTTGACCTCTTTTTCGGTTTTTTTGCCTGTTGTTGGCGAAGTTTTGCAACCAGCGATAACTCGATCTCCGTGATATCGGAATCGAGTCCCGTCTCTGCTCTAATGCGTGGTTCATTACCCACGCAGTTAGTTATGTGCGGTTATTCGGACGGCCGATGCATGCTTTAACCTCTTTTTCGCTTTTTGCCTAAGTGTTGGCGTAGTTTTGCAAACCAGCGATATCTCGCCTCCAGATGTCGAGAATCGAGTACCGCCGGCTTCTAACACGTAGTATAATTCCTACGGTGCTATAAGCGTGTTCACAGGTCATTCAGACGCCGATGCGGGTTTTGACCTCTCTTTTTCACCTTTTTTTTCCTAAGTTGTTGGCGAAGTTCTCAGAACCGGTGATAACTCTGGTCTCCGTGATGCCTAATCGAGTCCCGTAAGTTCTAACGCTGTATATTGCCTACGCGGTACTATGTGTGCGCTTCGCGGTATTCGAACTACCGATGCGGGTTTTAACCTTTTTCGGTTTTTGCCTGTTGTCATGGCGATTTTTGCAACCAGGCGATAACTCTGGTCTCCTCAGATATCTGGAATCGAGTCCCGTCAATTCTAATGCGTGGTTCATTTCTACGCTGTGATTATATATGTGTGTTTCACAGATCATTCGGATTACCGATGCGGTTTTGACCTCTTATTCGCTTTTTGCCCGTTGTTGATGAGCTTTTACAAAGTGGGCGATAACACGGTCCTCCAGATGTCGAATCGAGTCCCGTCATTCTAATGCGTGGTTCATTGCCCACGCAGAAGGCTATGTACGTGTTTGCGGTCATTTGATGTACCGACGCGGGTTTTGATTTCTTTTTTGCCTTTTTCCTAAGTTGTCGGCGAAGTTTTGCAAATCGCGATAAACTCGATCTCCAGATGTCTAATCGAGTCCCGTAAGTTCTAACGCTGTAGTATATTGCCTATGCGGTGTGCTATGTGTTTCCGTGATATCTGAATCTACCGATGCGGGTTTTGACCTCTTTTTCGGTTTTACCTAAGTTGTTGGCGAAGTTTTGTAAATTAGGCGATAACTCTGGTCTCCAGATATCTAATCGAGTCCCGCCGCTTCTAACGCTGTGGTCTATTACCCACGGCAAGTATGTATGTAAGATGGTCATTCGGACTACCGATGCGGTTTTAACCTCTTTTTCGCTTTTTCTGCCAAGTGTTGGCGAAGTTTTGCAACTAGGCCATAACTCTATTCTCCAGATATCTAATCGAAGTCCCGCTGGTTCTAACGCTGCGGTCTATTACCCACGCGGGTTCTATGTGTGTTTATGCGGTCATCTCGGACTACCGATGCGGTTTTGACCTCTTTTTCACTTTTTTTTTTGTTGTATTGGCGAAGTTTGCAAAGTGGCAATAACTCGGCTCCAGATGTCGAATCGAGTCCCGTCTGCTCTAACGCGTGTATATTGCTCACGCGGCATATGTCCGTGTTTATGCGGTCATTTGACTACCGATGCGGGTTTTGACTTTTTTTTTCTCCTTTTTCCTAAGTTGTCATGAAGTTTTGCAACCGGGCGATAACTCGCCTCCGTGATGTCGGAATCGAGTGCCGCTGGGCTCTAACGTGGTTCATTACCCACGCGGTGCTATGTGGTGTGTTTGCGGTCATTCTTGACTACCGATGCGGGTTTTGACCTCTTTTTCGGTTTTTACCTAAGTTGTTATGGCGAAGTTTTGCAACCAGGCGATAACTCGGTCTCAGATATCGGCAGATCGAGTCCCGCGCTTCTAATGCGGTTCATTACCCACGCAGTACTATGTGTATGTTTGCGGTCATTCGGACGGCACCGATGCGGGTTTTGAACTCTTATTCGCTTTTTTGCCTAAGTTGTTGGCGAAGTTTTGCAAAGTGGGCGATAACACGGCCTCCGTATGTCGAATCGAGTCATGCGTCGGCTTCTAACGCGCGGGTCTATTGCCTATGCGGTGCTATGTGCGTGTTTCATAAGAACATTAAGATGTACCGACACGGTTTTCAATTTTTCGCTTTTTTTTCCTGTTGTCATGCGAAGTTTAGAACCAGCGATAACTCTGGTCTCCAGATATCTAATCGAGTCCCGTAAATTCTAACGCTGTATATTGCCTTATGCGCAGACTATGTGTGTCCGTGGCATTCGAATCCGGCCAATGCGGGTTTTGACCTCTTTTCTCGTTTTGACTAAGTTGTTGGCGAAGTTTTGTAAACCAGGCGATAACTCTGGCCTCCAGATATCGGAATCGAGTCCCGTTAGTTCTAACGCTGTTCATTACCCACGCAGTAGTTATGCGGCGTGTCATTCGGACGACCGATGCGGTTTTAACCTCTTTTTGGCTTTTACCTAAGTGTTGGCGAAGTTTTGCAAACCAGCGATAACTTGGTCTCCGTGATGTCGTAATCGAGTCCCGCCGCCTAACGTAGGTAGATATTGCTCACGCGGTGCTATAGTGCGTGTTTGGCGGTCATCTGGGATTTCTACCGATGGTGTTTTGACCTCTTTTTTCGCTTTTTTTTCCTAAGTTGTTGGCGAAGTTCAGAAACTAAGCGATAACTCTCGGTCTCCGATGTTTTAATCGAGTCACGTAAGTTCTAACGCTGTATATTGCCTATGCGCGGTACTATGTGTGTTTTCGTAGCATTCAAACTACCGACGCGGTTTTGACCTCTTTTTTGCTTTTTGCCTAGTTGTCATGTAGTTTTGCAACCAGGCGATAACCTCTGCCTCCAGATATTGAATCGAGTCCCGCCGGCCTAACATTTGTTCATTGCTCACGCTGATGTTATGTGCGTGTTTGCGGTCATTCTGACAAATTGACAAGTGTTTTGACTTTTTTCGCTTTTTTCCCTGTTGTCATGAAGTTTTGTAAACTGGCGATAACTTTGGTTCACGATGTCTGAATCGAGTCCGCCGCTTCTAAAGTTGTAGATATTACCTCACGCGGCATATGTGTGTGTTTATGCGTGGTCATTCGGACGGCCGATGCGGGGTTTTGACCTCTTATTCGGCTTTTTGCCTAAGTTGTTGGCGTAGTTTTGCAAAGGGCGATAACACTTGGCTCCGTGATGTCGCAAATAGAGTCCCGCTGGCTTCTAGCGCTGTGGTCTATTGCCTCACATGGTGCTGTGTGCGTGTTTGCATGTCATTCGGACAAATTGATGCGGGTTTTGATTTTTTTCGCTTTTTTTCCTAAGTTGTTGGCGAAGTTTTGTAACCGGGCGATAACTCTGGCTCTCCGTATGCTTAATCGAGTCCCGTAAGTTCTAATGTGTGTATATTGCCTATGCGGTGCTATGTGTGTTTCCGTGGCATTCGAACTCACCGATGTTGGTTTTGACCTCTTTTTTCGGTTTTTTGCCCAAGTTGTTGGCAATTTTGCAAACCAGCGATAACTCGGCCTCCAGATATCTAATCGAGTCCCGCCGCTTCTAACGCAGGTTCATTACCCACGGCGTTATGTGCGGTGTTATTCGGACTTACCGGATGATGCGGTTTTAAACTCTTTTTTGGCTTTTTGCCTGTTGTCATGAAGTTTTGCAACCAGCGATAACTCGGCCTCCCAGATATCGGAATCGAGTCCCGCCGCTTCTAATGCGTAGATATTACCCACGCTGGTGCTATGTGTGTGTTTATGCGGCATTCAAACGCCTCGACACGGATTTGACCTCTTTTTTTCGCTTTTTGCCTAAGTTGTCGACGGTTTTGTAACCAGCGATAACTCGGTCTCCAGATATCTGGAATCGAGTCCCGCTTCGCTTTAATGCGTATAATACCGGCGCGGTAAGCATATGTGCGTGTTTGCATGTCATCTCGGATAGCCGATGCGGGTTTTGACATCTTTTTTCGCTTTTTCCTAAGTTGTCAAGGGTTTTGCAAACCAGCGATAACTCTATTCTCCGTGTATGTCTGAATCGAGTCCCGCGGGCCTAACGCTGTATATTGCTTATGCTATGTTATTTGTGTGTTTTGCATGGCATTCGAACGGCCTGGCGCGGTTTTGACCACTTTTTCGTTTTTTGCCTAAGTATGTTGGCAAGTTTTATTAACCAGCGATAACCCTGGCCTCCAGATATCGGAATCGAGTCCCATCGCTTCTAATGCGTAGAGTATTATTACCCACGCTGGTATGGTGTTTTCGGTCATCTTGACTACCGATGCGGGTTTTGACCTCTTATTCGACTTTTTACCTAAGTGTCATGCGAGGTTTGCAAAGTGGGCGATAACACGCCCTGATGTCGTAATCTAGTCCCGCTGGCCTAACGCTGTTCATTGCCCACGCGGTGCTATGACGTGTTTCGCGGTCATTCGATGTACCGATGCGGTTTTAACCCTTTTTTCATCTTTTTTTCCAAGGTGTCATGTAGTTTTGTAAACCGGGCGATAACTTGGTCTCCGTGATGTTTAATCAAGTCCCGTAAGTTCTAACGCTGTATATTACCGGCGCAGCTATGTGTGTGTTTCGCGGCATTTGAATGGGCGGCGCGGGTTTTGACCTCTTTTTCGCTTTTTTGCCTAAGTGTTGGGCGTAGTTTTAAAAACCAGGCGATAACTCTTGCCTCTCAGATATCGGAATCGAGTCCCGCTGGGCTTCTAACGCTGTTCATTACCCACGCAGTATATGTGCGTTTATCTTGGACGGCCGATGCGGGTTTTAACTCTTTTCGCTTTTTTGCTAAGTTGTTGTCGAAGTTTTGCAAACCAGCGATATCTTGCTCAGATGTTTGAATCGAGTCCCGTAAGTTCTAACGCGCTGTATATTGCCTATGCTGTGCTATGTGTGTGTTTCCGGCATTCAACAAACCGATGCGGGTTTTGACCTCTTTTTTCGCTTTTTGCCTGTTGTCATGTAGTTTTGCAACCAGCGATAACCTATTGCCTCCGTGATATCTAATCGAGTCCCGTAAGTTCTAACGCTGCAGTATATTGCCGCATGCGGTGCTATAGGTGTTTTCACAGATTCGAATCTACCGATGCGAAGTTTTGACTCTTTTTTCGGTTTTTTTCTGTTGTCGGGCGAAGTTTTGTAACCAGCGATAACTCGATCTCCGATATCTAATCGAGTCCCGTCTCTGTTTCTAATGCGTGGTTCATTACCCACGCAGTATATGTGGCGCAGGTTATTCTGACTACCGATGCGCGTTTTTAACCTCTTTTTTTTGGCTTTTTAAGTGTTGGCGTAGTTTTGCAACCAGCGATATCTCTGGCCTCCTTATGTCGAATCGAGTACCGCGGCTTCTAACATCGCAGATAATTCCCACGCTGTGTTATGGTTTATGGTTTCATCTGTCATTCAGACGCCGATGCGGTGTTTTGACCTTTTTCACCTTTTTTTCCTAAGGTCATGTAGTTTCGTAAACTGGTGATAACTCTGTTCTCAGATGCTTGAATCGAGTCCCGTAAGTTCTAACGCTGTATATTGCCCACGCGCGGTACTATGTGTGCGCTTCCGCGGTATTCGAATCTACCGATGCGGGTTTTAACCTCTTTTCGATTTTTGCCTGTTGTCATATTTTTTGCAACCAGGCGATAACTCTCCTCAGATATCGGAATCGAGTCCCGTTAGTTCTAATGCGTTGTTCATTTCCCACGCGGTGCTATATGTGTGTTTGCGATCATCTGGACTACCGATGCGGTTTTGACCTCTTTATTCGCTTTTTGCCCAAGTTGTTGATGAGCTTTACAAAGTGGGCGATAACACTGCCTCCGATGTCTGGAATCGAGTCCCGCTGGGCCTAATGCGGTTCATTGCCCACGCAGTTATGTAACGTGTTTCATGCGGTCATTTGGACAAACCGGCGCGGTTTTGACCTTTTTTTGCCTTTTTTCCTAAGTTGTCATGTAGTTTTGTAACTGGCGATGATAAACTCGATCTCCGTGATGTTCTAATCGAGTCCCGTAAGTTCTAACGCTGCAGTATATTGCCTATGCGGTGCTATGTGTGTGTTTCGCGTGATATTCGAATCTACCGATGCGGGTTTTGACCTCTTTTTCGGTTTTTACCTGTTGTTGGCGTAGTTTTGCAAATTAGGCGATAACTCTATTCTCCGATATCTAATCGAGTCCCGCCGGGCTTCTAACGCGGTTCTATTACCCACGGCGCTATGTGCGTGGTCATTCGGACTACCGATGCGGGTTTTAACTCTTTTTCGGCTTTTTTGCCGGTTGTCGGCGTAGTTTTGTAAACCAGGCCATAACTTGGCCTTCTCAGATATCGGAATCGAGTCCCGCTGGGCTTCTAACGCTGTCTATTACCCACGCGGTTCTATGTGTGTTTGCGGTCATTCGGACGCACCGATGCGGGTTTTGACCTCTTTTTCAATTTTTTTGCTTAGTGTTGTCATGAAGTTTGCAAAGTGGCAATAACTCTCTGCCTCCAGATGTCGAATCGAGTCCCGTCTGCTCTAACGCTGTAGATATTGCTTCACGCGGTGCTAATGTCCGTGTTTATGCGGTCATTTGACTACCGATGCGGGTTTTGACTTTTTTTCTCCTTTTTCCCTGTTGTTATGAAGTTTTGCAACCGGGCGATAACTCGGCCTCCAGATGTTTGGAATCGAAAAGTCGCTGGGCTCTAACGCTGTTCATTACCTTTCACGCGGCGTATGTGTGTGTTTATGGTCATCTCGACTCTACCGATGCGCGGTTTTGACCTCTTTTTTCGCTTTTTTACCTAAGTTGTCATTGGCGAAGTTTTGTAAACCAGCGATAACTTGGTCTCCAGATATCCAGATCGAGTCCCGCTGGCTTTAATGTGTGTCTATTACCCACGCGGTACTACGTGTATGTTTCATGGTCATTCTTGACTTCCACCGATGCGGGTTTTGAACTCTTATTCGCTTTTGCCCGTTGTTGGCGTAGTTTTGCAAAGTGGGCGATAACACGCCTCCGTATGTCTGGAATCGAAGTCATGTCATTTAACGCTGTTCATCATTTACGCGGTATGTATATGGTGTTTACAGTGTCATTAAGATACCGATACGGGTTTTGACCTCTTTTTTCGCTTTTTTCCTGTTGTCATGGCGAAGTTTTGCAAACCAGCGATAACTCCTGCCTCAGATATCTGGAATCGAGTCCCAGAATTTAACGCGCGGTATATCGCCGGCGCGGTACTATGTGTGTTTGTGGCATTCGAATCCGCCAATGCGTTTTGACCTCTTTTTTGCTTTTTTGACTGTTGTCGAAGTTTTGGTAAACCAGGCGATAACCCTCGGCCTCCAGATATCGGAATCGAGTCCCGTTAGTTCTAACGCGGTCTATTACCCACGTAGTGCTATGTAGGTGTCATTCTTGACGCACCGATGCGGGTTTTAACTCTTTTTCGGTTTTACCTGTTGTTGGCGAAGTTTTGCAAACCAGCGATAACTTGGTCTCCGTGATGTCGAATCGAGTCCCGCCATTCTAACGCAGGTAGAGTATTGCTTACGCGGTGTACATGTGCGTGGTTCATAGGTGTCATTCATTTCCACCGATGCAGTGTTTTGACCTTTTTTCGCTTTTTTCCTGTTGTTCATGAAGTTCTCAGAACCAGGCGATAACTCCTGGCTCCGTGATGTTTGAATCGAGTCACGTAAGTTCTAACGCTGTATATTGCCTATGCGGTACTATGTGTGTTTTCGTGGCATTCGAATCACCGACGCGGGTTTTGACTTTTTTGTTTTTTTGCCTATGTTGTCATGAAGTTTTGTAAACCAGGCGATAACTCGGCCTTCGTGATATTGAATCGAGTCCCGTAAGTTCTAACACGTGTCTCATTGCTTCACGCTGATGTTATGCGTGTTGGTTGCGGTCATCTTGACAAAACCGATGCGTTTTTTGATTTTTTTCGCTTTTTTTCCTAAGTTGTCATGAAGTTTTGTAACCGGGCGATAACTTTGCCTCCAGATGTTTGAATCGAGTCCCGCTGGCTTCTGAAGCGTATATTACGGCGCGGTGCTATGTGTGTTTTATGGTTATTCGGACGCTACTGATGCGGGTTTTGACCTCTTATCGGCTTTTTTTGCCTAAGAGTTTTATGAAGTTTTGCAAAGGGCTGTATAACACTGGCTCAGATGTCGAATAGAGTCCCGCATCAGCGAAGGCGGTCTATTGCCTACATGGTGCTATAAAAGTGTTTCAGATGTCATTCTGGACAAATTGATGCGGTTTTGACCTTTTTTTCGCTTTTTTCCTAAGTTGTCATGAAGTTTTGTAAACTGGCGATAACTCCTATTCTCTCAGATGTCGGAATCGAGTCCCGTAAGTTCTAATGTGTATATTGCCTATGCGGTGCATGTGTGTTTCCGTGGCATTCGAACTACCGATGGGTTTTGACTTTTTCGTTTTTTTGCCTGTTGTTGGCAATTTTTGCAACCAGCGATAACTCTGGCTCTCCGTGATATCGGAATCGAGTCCCGCCGGGCTTCTAACGCTGTGTCTATTACCCACGGCGTTATATGCGGTTATTCGGACTACCGATGCGGTTTTAACCTCTTTTTTGGCTTTTTTGCTAAGGCGGTTGGCGAAGTTTTGTAACCAGCGATAACTCCTGGCCTCCGTGATATCTGAATCGAGTCCCGCTGGCCTAATGCGTAGAGCAGATATTACCTACGCGGTGCTATGTGTGTGTTTGCATGGCATTCAAACGCCCGACACGGATTTGACCTCTTTTTTTTTTTGCCGTTGTCGACGGTTTTGAAAACCAGGCGATAACTCGGTCTCCGATATCTGAATCGAGTCCCGCTCGCTTTAATGCGTGTATAATACCTACGCGCGCATATAATGTGCGTGTTTGTATGTCATTCTTGATAGCCGATGCGGTTTTGACATCTTTTTCGCTTTTTTCCTAAGTTGTTAAGTGTTTTGTAACCAGCGATAACTCCTCTCCGTGATTTGAATCGAGTCCCGCCGCTTCTAACGCGGTATATTGCCTATGCGGTGTTATTTGTGTGTTTGTGCATGGTATTCGAATCTACTGGCGCGGGTTTTGACCTCTTTTTTCTGCTTTTTGCCTAAGTTGTTGGCGAAGTTTTGCAACCAGGCCATAACTCTGGCCTCCGTGATATCGGAATCGAGTCCCGCTGGCTTCTAACGCATGTCTATTACCCACGTAGTTGCTATGTGTGTCATTCTGACTACCGATGCGGGTTTTAACTCTTTTTTGGCTTTTTTGCCTATGTCGGGCGTAGTTTTGTAAACCAGCGATAACCTGGCCTCCGTGATGTCGTAATCGAGTCCCATCGGCTTCTAACGCGGTCTATTGCCCACGTGGTGCTTTTCAGACGTGTTTATGTGGTCATTCGTGACTTCCGCCGACGTGTTTTGACCTCTTTTTCGCTTTTTTTTCCTAAGTTGTCATGAAGTTCAAGAATCTGGCGATAACTCGTCTCCAGATGTCGTAAATCGAGTCAATGAAGTTCTAACGGTGTATATTGCCTACGCGCAGACTATGTATGTGTTTTGCGGCATTCGAATCTTCACCGACGCGGTTTTGACTCTTTTTCTGGGCTTTTTGCCTGTTGTCGGCGATTTTTGCAAACCAGCGATAACTCGCTTCCTCCAGATATTGAATCGAGTCCCGCTGGGCTATTTAATCGCGTAGATATTATCCACGCGGCATGTGGTGTGTTTCATGTGGTCATTCAGATTACCGATGCGGGCTTTTTGCCTAAGTGTTATTGGTTAGTTTTGTAAAGTGGCGATAACACGGCCTCAGATGTCGAATCGAGTCCTGGCCGGGCTCTAACGTGATGTTCATTTCTACGCGTGTATATGCGTGTTTATGCGGTTATTCTGGACAAACCGACGCGTTTTCACCTTTTTTTTCGCTTTTTTTTCCTAAGTGTCGACGAAGTTTTGTAACCTGGCGATAACTCTGGCCTTCAGATGCTTGATCGAGTCCCGTAAGTTCTAACGTTGCAGTATATTGCCTATGCGCGGTGCTATGTGTGTGTTTCCGGCATTCGAATCCACCGATGCGGGTTTTGACCTCTTTTTTCGATTTTTTTGCCTAATCTGCCATGGCGAAGTTTTGTAACCAGCGATAACTTGTCTCCAGATATCTAATCGAGTCCCGCCTGGGCTTCTAACGCTGTGTCTATTGTTCACGCGGCTATATGTGCGGTGTTTGCGTTGTCATTCAGACGCCGACGCGGTTTTGACTCTTTTTTTCGCTTTTTTTCCTAATCATCATGAAGTTCAAGAACCTGGTGATAACTTGGTCTCAGATGATGTCTGAATCGAGTCCCGTAAGTTCTAACGCGTGATATATTGCCTCTATGCAGACTATGTGTGTGTTTCGTGGCATTCTGAATCCACCGATGCAGTGTTTGACTCTTTTTCGCTTTTTGCCTGTTGTCATGAAGTTTTGTAAACCAGCGATAACTCTGGCCTCCAGATATCGAATCAAGTCCCGCTACCTAATCGCGTGGTTCATTACCTACGCTGGTGCTATGTGTGTATTTATGGTCATCTTGACGGGCCGATGCGGTTTTGACCTCTTATTCGGCTTTTTTGCCTAAGTTGTTGGCGAAGTTTTGCAAAGTTGGCGATAACGCGTCTCTCCGTGATGTCTGAATCGAAGTTCCGCTGGCTCTAACGCTGTCATTGCCTTTATGCGGCTATAAAGGCGTGTTTATGTGGTCATCTCGGACAAATTGACGCGTGTTTTGACCTCTTTTTTCGCTTTTTTTCCTAATTGTTGGCGTAGTTTTGTAACCTGGCGATAACTCTGGTCTCCAGATGTTGGAATCGAGTCCCGTAAGTTCTAACGCTGCATATATATTGTCGGCGCGGTGCTATGTGTGTGTTTCCGTGGCATTCGAATCCACCGATGCGGGTTTTGACCTCTTTTTCGCTTTTGCTTTGCCTGTTGTATATGGTAGTTTTGCAACCAGGCCATAACTTTGCCTCCTCAGATATCTAATCGAGTCCCATCGCCTAACGCAGAGTTTATTATTTCCACGCTGCGGCTATGTGTGTGTTTGTGTGTCATTCGGACGGGCGATGTGTGTTTTGACCTCTTATCTTGGCTTTTTTGCCCAAGTTACGGCGAGTTTTGCAGTAAAGTGGGCGATAACGCGGGTCTCCAGATGATGTTTGAATCGAGTCCCGCCGCTCTAACGCTGTATATTGCCCAGCAGGTACTATGTGGTTTGCGCGGTTATTCGGACGACAACCGATGCGGGTTTTGACCTCTTTTTGGCTTTTTGCCCGTTGTCATGGTAGTTTTGCAAATCGGGCGATAACTCTGGCTTCCGATGCCTGAATCGAGTCCCGTAAGTTCTAACGCATGTATATTGCCTATGCAAAGTATATGTGTGTTTTCGTGGCATTCGAATCTACCGATGCGGTTTTAACCTCTTTTTCGCTTTTTGCCCTGGCGTTGTCATGTAGTTTTGCAACCAGGCGATAACCTGGCCTCCGCCAGATGTCGAATCGAGTCCCGCCATTTAACGCTGGTGTTCATTGCTCACGCGGAAGCATGTGCATGTTTCATAGGTCATTCAGATTTACATTAATGCGGGTTTCAATTCTTTTTTCGCTTTTTTTCCTAAGTGTCATGAAGTTCGCGAACCAGCGATAACTCTGCCTCCGTGATGTTGAATCGAGTCACGTAAGTTCTAACGCGTATAGTATTTGCTTCACGCGGTGCTATGTCCGGTTCATAAATGTCATTCGATCTACCGATGCGGTTTTTTCTTTTTCGCTTTTTTCCTAAGTGTCATGAAGTTTTGCAACCTGGCGATAACCTGGCTCTCCAGATGTCTGAATCGAGTGTCGTAAGTTCTAACGCTGCAGTATATTGCTTATGCAGGGTGCATGCATGTGTTTCCGCAGCATTCAAACCACCGATGCGGTTTTGAATTCTTTTTTTCGGTTTTTTACCTGTTGTTGGCGTAGTTTTGCAACCAGCGATAACTCTCTGCCTTCAGATATCGGAATCGAGTCCCGCCGCAGTAATGCGGTTCATTACTTACGCGGTATATGTGTGTGTTTGCGGTCATTCTGACTACCGATGCGGATTTGAACTCTTATTCTTGGCTTTTGCTTAAGTGTGCGTGAGTTTTACAAAGCGGGCGATAACACGGCCTCCGATGCCTGAATCGAGTCCCGCCGGGCTTCTAACGCTGCGGTTCATTGCTTTATGCAAGCATACGGTCCGTGGTTTCATAGTCATTAAGATAAACCGACACGGGTTTTGACCTCTTTTTCGCTTTTTTCTAAGTTGTTGGCGAAGTTTTGCAACCAGGCGATAACTCTGGCTCCCTGTGGTATTGAATCGAGTCCCGTAAGTTCTAACGCTGCGTATATTGCCTGGCGCGCGCAGTACTATGTGTGTTTCCGTGGCATCTGAATCTACCAACGCGGGTTTTGACCTCTTTTTTTTCGATTTTTGACTCGTTGTCATGAAGTTTTGCAACCAGCGATAACTCTGCCTCGTGATATCGAATCGAGTCCCGTTAGTTCTAACGCGGTTCATTACCCACGTTAGTTATATGTATGCGGTCATTCGGACGACCGACGTCGGTTTTAACCTCTTTTTTTCGCTTTTTGCCTAAGGCGTTGGGCGTAGTTTTGCAACCAGCGATAACTTGGTCTCCCAGATGTCGAATCGAGTCCCGCTGCTTCTAACGCTGTGTTCATTGCTCACGCTGATGCTATGTGCGTGGTTTCGTGGTCATCATTCGTATTCAACGACGATGCGGTTTTTACCTCTTTTCGCTTTTTTTCCTAAGTTGTCATGAAGTTCTCAGAATTCAGCGATAACTCTGGCTCCGTGATGTCTGAATCGAAGTTACGAAGTTCTAACGCTGCAGTATATTGCCTACGCGGTAGATTATGTGTGTTTTCGTGGCATTCGAATCTACCGACGCGGGTTTTGACCTCTTTTTTCGATTTTTGCCTGTTATTCATGAAGTTTTGTAAACCAGGCGATAACTCCTGGCTCGTGATATCTGAATCGAGTCCCGTCATTTCTAACGCGTAGATATTACTTCCACGCTATATGTGGTGTGTTTGCGGTCATCTTGACTACCGATGCGGGTTTTGACCTCTTTTTCGCTTTTTGCCCAAGTTGGTCATGTAGTTTTGCAAAGTGGGTCAGAATACGATCTTTGTATGTCGTAAATCGAGTCCCGTAAGTTCTAACGCTGCAGTATATTGCCTACGCGGTGCTATGTGGTGTGTTTCATGGCATTCGAACTACCGATGCGGGTTTTGACCTCTTTCGCTTTTTTGCCTAAGTCTTCATGTAGTTTTGTAAACCAGTAATAACTCTGGCCTCCAGATATCTAATCGAGTCCCGCTGGCTTCTAACGCTGTTCATTACCCACGCAGTTATGTATGGTTATTCGGACTACCGATGCGGTTTTGACCTCTTATTCGGCTTTTTTCCTAAGTTGTCATGAAGTTTTGCAGAACCAGCGATAACTCTTTGGCTCCAGATATCTAATCGAGTCCCGTAAGTTCTAACGCTGTATATTGCCTATGCGGTACTATGTGTGTGTTTCCGTGGTATTCGAATCCGCCAATGCGAAGTTTTGACCTCTTTTTCGGTTTTTTGACTGTTGTTCATGAAGTTTTGCAACCAGCGATAACTCTGGCCTCCCAGATATCTAATCGAGTCCCGTTAGTTCTAACGCTGTCTATTACCCAATGCTAGTTACGTGCGGTCATTCTTGACGACCGATGCGGTTTTAACCTCTTTTTTCGCTTTTTGCCTATGTTGGCGAAGTTTTGCAACCAGCGATAACTTGTCTCTCCGATGTCGAATCGAGTCCGCTGGGCTTCTAATGTGTTCATTGCCCACGCGCTGATGCTATGCAGGTGTTTGGCGGTCATTCAGACTACCGACGCGGGTTTTTACCTCTTTTTCGATTTTTTCCTAAGTGTGGCGGTAGTTCTCAGAACCAGCGATAACTCTGGTCTCCGTGATGTTCGGAATCGAAAGTTACGTAAGTTCTAACGCTGCAGTATATTGTTGGCTTTACGCAGATTATGTGTGTTTTCGCGGCATTCGAATCCGGGCCGACGCGGGTTTTGACCTCTTTTTCGATTTTTTTGCCTTGTTGGCGTAGTTTTGCAACCAGGCGATAACTGCCTCCGTGATATCTGAATCGAGTCCCGCCGGCCTAATGCGTAGAGATATTTACGCGGTCAGGTGTGTGTTTCCATGGTATTCGAACGCACGACGCGGATTTTGACCTCTTTTTTCTGGTTTTTTGCCTAAGTTCGCGTAGTTTTGCAAACCAGTAATAACTCTGGCTCAGATATCTGGAATCGAGTCCCGCCGCTTTAACGCGGTTCATTACCCACGCAGCAGCTATGGCGGTTATCTCTGACTACCAACGCGGGTTTTGAATTCTTATTCGCTTTTTTTTCCTAAGTTGTTGGCGAAGTTTTGCAACCAGGCGATAACTCGGCTCCGTGATATCGGAATCGAGTCCCGTAAGTTCTAACGCTGTATATTGCCGGCGCGGTACTATGTGTGTTTCGCGGCATTCGAATCCGCCAATGCGGGTTTTGACCTCTTTTTTCGTTTTTTTGACCGTTGTTGGCGAAGTTTTGCAACCAGGCGATAACTCTGGCCTCCGTGATATCTAATCGAGTCCCGTTAGTTCTAACGCTGTTCTATTACCCACGCAGAAGCCAGGCGGTTATCTCGGACGACCGATGCGGGTTTTAACTCTTTTTCGCTTTTTGCCTAAGTGTGTTGGCGTAGTTTTGCAACCAGCGATAACTTGGTCTCCAGATGTCGAATCGAGTCCCGCTGGCCTAACGCTGGTGTTCATTGCTCACGCTGATGTTATGTATGTGTTTTGCGGTCATTCAGATTACCGACGCGGTTTTGAATTCTTTTTCGCTTTTTTTTCCTAAGTTGTCGGGCGAAGTTCTCAAGAACCAGCGATAACTCCTTGGTCTCCAGATGTGTGGAATCGAGTCACGAAGTTCTAACGCTGCAGTATATTGCCTATGCTGTACTATGTGTGTTTTGGCATTCGAATGGTCGACGCGGTTTTCACCTTCTTTTTCGCTTTTTTGCCCGTTGTCATGTAGTTTTGCAACCAGCGATAACTCTTGGTCTCCGATATCGGAATCGAGTCCCGCCGCCTCTAATGCGGTATATTACCTACGTTGTTGTGTGTGTGTTTCAATGGAATTGAACTCACCGATGCGGTTTTGACCTTTTTCGGCTTTTTACCTGTTGTCATGTAGTTTTGCAACCAGTAATAACTCTTGCCTCAGATATCTAAGATCGAGTCCCGCTGGCTCTAACGCTGTTCATTACCCACGTTAGTACATGTACAGCGTGGTTATTCTGGACTACCGATGCGGTTTTGACCTCTTATTCCGCTTTTTGCCGGTTGTTGGGCGTAGTTTTGCAAAGTGGGCGATAACACCTGCCTTTCAGATGTCGAATCGAGTCCGGCCGGGCTTCTAACGATGTTCATTTCCTACGCGGTGCTATGTATGGGTTCATGGTTATTCGGACAAATTGATGCGGGTTTTGACCTTTTTTTCGATTTTTTCCTAAGTTGTCGAAGTTTTGTAACCTGGCGATAACTCGGCTCTCAGATGTTGGAATCGAGTCCCGTAAGTTCTAACGCTGTATATTGCCTATTCTATGCATGTGTGTTTCCGTGGCATTCGAATCCACTGATGTGGGTTTTGACCTTTTTTCGTTTTTTTGCCTGTTGTTGGCGTAGTTTTGTAACCAGGCGATAACTCTGCCTCAGATATCTAATCGAGTCCCGCTGGCTTCTAACGCTGCGGTTCATTACCCACGCAGGTTATGTGTTGGTTATTCAGATCTACCGATGCGTGTTTTAACCTCTTTTTCGCTTTTTGCCTAAGTGTTGGTGAGTTTTGTAAAACCAGGCGATAACCTCGCCTCCGTGATGTCGTAATCGAGTCCCGCGGCTTCTAAACGCAGTATATTGCCTATGCGGTGCTATGTGTGTTTCCGTGGTATTCGAACTACGATGCGAAGTTTTTACCTCTTTTTTCGCTTTTTTCCGTTGTCGGGCGTAGTTTTGCAACCAGGCGATAACTCTGGCCTCCGATGTCGTAATCGAAGTCCCCGCTGGCTTCTAACGCTGCGGTGTTCATTGCTCACGCTGCTATATGTGCGTGTTTCAGATGTCATTCAGACGGCCAACGCGGGTTTTGATTTCTTTTTTTTTTTTTTCCAAGTTGTCATGAAGTTCAGAACCAGCGATAACTTGGCCTCAGATATCTAATCGAGTCCCGCTGCTTCTAACGCTGTGGTTCATTACCCACGTTAGTACATGTGGCAGGTTATCTTGGACTACCGATGCGGTTTTAACTCTTTTTTCGCTTTTTTTTAAGTGTTGGTGAGTTTTGCAACCAGCGATAACCTGGCCTCCAGATGTCGTAATCGAGTCCCGCTGGCCTAACGCTGTATATATTGCCTACGGTAGGTTATGTGGTGTTTCGCGGCATTCGAATCCACTATGCGTTTTAACCTCTTTTTTGGCTTTTTGCCGTTGTTACATGTAGTTTTGCAACCAGCGATAACTCCTATTCTCGATGTCGTGAATCGAGTCCCGCCAATTCTAACGCGCGGTGTTCATTGCTCACGCTGGTACATATGTGCGGTTTCTGCGGTCATTCAGACGGCTTAACGCGGGTTTCACCTCTTTTTCGCCTTTTTTCCTAAGTGTCATGGAAGTTCTATAAACCAGCGATAACTCTTGGCCTCCGTGATGTTGAATCGAGTCACGTGAAGTTCTAACGCGGTATATTGCCACACGCGGTGCTATGTCTGTGGTTCATGTGTCATTTGACTACCGATGCGGTTTTGACTTTCTTTTTCGCTTTTTTCCTGTTGTCATGTAGTTTTGTAACCCGGCGATAACTCTGGCCTCCTCAGATGTCATAATCGAGTCCCGCTGCTTCTAACGCGTTGCAGGTTCATTGCCCACGCAGTTGTCGCGGTGATGTCATTCTTGGACTACCGATGCGGTTTTAACCTCTTTTTTGGCTTTTTGTTAAGTTGTTGGCGAAGTTTTGCAAACCAGGCGATAACTCTCATTCTCCAGATGTCATAATCGAGTCCCCGCTGGCTTCTAACGCTTGTCTATTACCCACGTTAGTTATGCATGCAGTATGTCATTCGGACTACCGACACGTTTTAACTCTCTTTTTTCGCTTTTTGCCTAAGTTGTTGGCGAAGTTTTGTAAACCAGCGATAACTGGCCTCGTGATGTCATAATCGAGTCCCGCTGGCTTCTAACGTGTGTTCATTGCTCACGCGGTGCATGCGTGGTTTATGGTCATTCGTGACGACCGACGCGGTTTTGAATTTCTTTTTTCGCTTTTTTCCTAAGTTGTCATGAAGTTTTGCAACTTGGCGATAACTCTGGCTCCAGATGTTCGGAATCGAGTGTCAAGTTCTAACGAGTGTATATTGCTTATGCGGTATATGTGTGTTTCGCGGCATTCGAATCTGGCCAATGCGGGTTTTGACCTCTTTCTTCGCTTTTTACCGTTAAGTTGGCGAAGTTTTATAACCAGGGCGATAACTCTGGCCTCCGATATCTAATCGAGTCCCGCTCATTCTAATGCGCTGTGTTCATTACCCACGCGTGCATATGTGTGTTTCGCGTGTCATTCAGATTTACCGATGCGGATTTGAACTCTTATTCGGCTTTTTGCCCAAGTTGTCATGAAGTTTTGTAAAGTGGGCTTATAACACGGCCTCCTCAGATATCTAATCGAGTCCCGCCGGGCCTAACGCAGTTCATTGCCCACGCGATGCTATGCGCGTGTTTGCAGAAGTCATTAAGATGATGTACCGACACGGGTTTTGACCTTTTTTTCGGCTTTTTTCCTGTTATCGGGCGTAGTTTTTCAAACCAGCGATAACTCGCCTCCGTGATATCGGAATCGAGTCCCGTAAGTTCTAACGCGCCAGATATTGCTTACGCAGTACTACGTGTGTTTCGCGGGTATTCGAATCCGCCAATGCGGGTTTTGACCTCTTTTCTGTTTTTTCGACTATTGTGGCGAAGTTTTGTAAAACCAGCGATAACTCTGGCTCAGATATTGAATCGAGTCCCGTAAGTTCTAACGCATTATATTGCCGGCGCGGTACTATGTGTGTGTTTCGCGGCATTCGAATCCGCCAATGCGTTTTGACCTCTTTTTTTTTTTTTGACTGTTGTCACGAAGTTTTGCAACCAGCGATAACTCTGGCCTCCGTGATATCTGGAATCGAGTCCCGTTAGTTCTAACGCTGCGTTCATTACCCACGCAGTTACATGTATGGTTATCTCGGACGACCGATGCGGTTTTAACCTTTTTTTGGCTTTTTGCCTGTTGTCATGTAGTTTTGCAAACCAGCGATAACTTGGTCTCCGTGATGTCGTAATCGAGTCCCGCCGGCTCTAACGCTGCGGTGTTCATTGCTCACGCTGATGCTATGTAATCGCAGTTCACAGATTATTCATTTTACCGATGCGTGTTTTACCTCTTTTTCGCTTTTTTCCTAAGTGTTATGAAGTTTCAGAACTAGGTGATAACTTGGCCTCCGTGATGTCTAATCGAAGTTACGAAGTTCTAACGCTGTATATTGCCCATGCGCGGTACTATTATGTGTTTTCGCAGCATTCGAATTCGGCCGACGCTGGTTTTGACTCTCTTTTTCGGTTTTTGCCTAAGTGTCATGTAGTTTTGTAAACCAGCGATAACTCTGTCTCCCAGATATCTGAATCGAGTCCCGCTGGCTCTAATGCGTAGATATTTTTCCACGCTTATGGTGTGTGTTTCCATGGCATTCGAATCCTACCGATGCGGGTTTTGACCTCTTTTTTCTTTTTGTTTAAGTCTTCATGAAGTTTTGCAACCAGGCAATAACTCTGGTTCTCGTGATATGGGAATCGAGTCCCGTCGGGCCTAACGCTGTTCATTACCCACGCAGTTATATGCAGGTGTCATTCTGATGGCCGATGCGGGTTTTGACCTCTTATCTCATTTTTGCCTGCAAGTGTCATGAAGTTTTGCAAAAGTGGGCTTATAACACTCGCCTTTCAGATGTCGAATCGAGTCCCGTCATCTAACGCATGTTCTATTTCTACGCGGTGCTATGTGCGTGGTTTTGCGGTCATTCTGACAAATTGACGCGGGTTTTGACCTTTTTTCGCATTTTTTCCTGTTGTCATGAAGTTTTGTAACCGGGCGATAACTCGCCTCAGATGTGGAATCGAGTCCCGTGAAGTTCTAACGCTTTGTATATTGCCTATTCGGTGCTATGTGTGTGTTTCGCGGCATTTGAACTACCGATGCGGTTTTGACCTCTTTTTCGCTTTTTTGCCAAGTTGTCACGCGTAGTTTTAAAACCAGCGATAACTCTTGCCTCTCGAGATATCTGGAATCGAGTCCCGCTGGGCCTAACGCTGTTCATTACCCACGCAGTACATATAATGTGTGTCATTCGGACTACCGATGCGGGTTTTGACTTTTATCTCGCTTTTTGCCTAAGTGTTGGCGGTTTTGCAAAGGGCGATAACACCTGCCTTTCAGATGTTAGAATCGAGTCCCGCTGGCTTCTAACGATGTTCATTTCTACGCGTGCTATGTGCGGTTTGCGGTCATTCGGACAACCGATGCGGGTTTGACCCTTTTTTCAGATTTTTTCCTGTTGTTGGCGAAGTTTTGCAACCTGGATGATAACTCGGCTCCGATGTCTCAATCGAGTCCCGTAAGTTCTAACGCTGCGGTATATTGCCTATTCGGTGCTATGTGTGTTTCCGCGGCAATCGAATCCACGACGTGGGTTTTGACCTCTTTTTCGCTTTTTGCCTGTTGTCGATTTAGTTTTGCAACCAGCGATAACTTGGCCTCCGTGATATCGGAATCGAGTCCCGCTGGCCTCTAACGCTGCGGTTCATTACCCACGCAGCGTTATGCGGCGTGTCGCTCGACTACCGATGCGGGTTTTAACCTCTTTTTCGCTTTTTGCCTAAATGTTGTCATGAAGTTTTGCAACCAGCGATAACCTGGCCTCCGTGATGTCGTAATCGAGTCCCGGCTGGCCTAACGTTGTTCATTGCTTACGCGGCATACATGTGCGCGTTTGGTCATTCTTGACAAATTACGTGGTTTTCACCTTTTTTCGCTTTTTTTCCTGTTGTCATGCGAGTTTTGCAAACCGGGCGATAACTCTGGTCTCCAGATGTTTGAATCAAGTCCCGTAAGTTCCAACGCTGCAGTATATTGTCTACGCGGCATATGTATGTTTCCGTGGCATTCGAATCTACCGATGCGGTTTTGAATTTTTTTCGTTTTTTGTTCGTTGTTCATGAAGTTTTATAAACCAGCGATAACTCGGCCTCCTCAGATATCTAATCGAGTCCCGCCAGCTTATAACGCTGGTTCATTACCCACGGCGTTATGTATGCGGTTATCTTGACTACCGATGCGGTTTTAACCTCTTTTTCGCTTTTTTTGACTAAATGTCATGAAGTTTTGCAAACCAGCGATAACTCTGGCCTCCCAGATGTCGAATCGAGTCCCGCCGCTCTAACGCTGGTTCATTGCTTCACGCGGTGCTATGTAAGCGTGGTTTCATGCGGTTATCTTGACAAACCGACGCGGGTTTTGACATATTTTTCGCTTTTTTTCCTAAGTTGTTGGCGAAGTTTTGCAAATTGGGCGATAACTCTGGCCTCCGTGATGTCTGGAATCGAGTCCCGTAAGTTCTAACGCGTATATTGCCTATGCGGTGCTATGTGTGTTTTTTCGGCATTCGAATCCACCGATGCGGGTTTTGAATTTTTCGGTTTTTTGCCAAGTTGTTGGCGAAGTTTTGTAAACCAGCGATAACTCTGCCTCCAGATATCTAATCGAGTCCCGCTGGCTTCTAACGCTGTTCATTACCCACGCAGTTTATGTATGCGGTTATTCGGACTACCGATGCGGGTTTTAACTCTTTTTTCTGGCTTTTTGCCTAAGTTGTCGGGCGAAGTTTTATAAACCAGCGATAACTCTGGCCTCTCCGATGTCGAATCGAGTCCCGCTGGCCTAACGCTGTCTGTTCATTACTTCCACGCTGTGCTATGTGCGTGTTTGCATGGTCATCTTGGACAACCGACGCGGTTTTGACCTTTTTTCACCCTTTTTTTCCTAAAGTTGTCATGCGAGTTTTGTAAACCGGCGATAACTCGGCCTCGTGATGTTCTAATCGAGTCCCGTAAGTTCTAACGCTGTATATTGTCTATGCGGTGCTATGTGTATGTTTCGTGGCATTCGAATCCACCGATGCGAAGTTTTGACCTCCATTTCGGTTTTTGTCTGTTGTTGGCGAAGTTTTGCAACCAGCGATAACTCTGGCCTCCAGATATCTAATCGAAGTCCCGCTGGCCTAACGCTGGTCTATTACCTACGGCGCGTTATAATGCGGTTATCTCGGACGGCCCACCGACGCGGGTTTTAACCTCTTTTTCAAATTTTTTGCCTAAATGTCATGAAGTTTTGTAAACCAGCGATAACTCCTGGCCTCCGTGATGTCGAATCGAGTCCCGCGGCTTCTAACGCTGCGGTCTATTACCCACGCTGGTGTTATGTGCGTGTTTGCGGTCATTCTCGACAAATTGACGCGGTTGTGACCTTTTTTTCGCTTTTTTCCTAAGTGTCATGAAGTTTTGTAAACCTGGCGATAACTCTATTCTCCGTGATGTTTAATCGAGTCCCGTAAGTTCTAACGCTGTAGTATATTGCCTGCATGGTGCTATGTGTGTTTCCGTGGCATTGAATCTACCGATGTGGGTTTTGACCTCTTTTCGCTTTTTTGCCTCGAAGTTAGCGAAGTTTTGCAACCAGCGATAACTCGGCCTCCAGATATCGGAATCGAGTCCCGCTGGCCTAACGCTGCGGTCTATTACCCACGTAAAGATTATGTATGCGGTCATCTTGACTACCGACGTCGGTTTTAACCTCTCTTTTTTTGGCTTTTTGCCTAAGTGTTGTCATGTAGTTTTGCAACCAGCGCGTATAACTGGCCTCCGTGATGTCGTAATCGAGTCCCGCCGCTTCTAACGCTGTTGTTCATTGCTTTCCACGCGGTATATGTGCGTGTTCACAGGTCATTCTGGACAAACCGATGCGGTTTTGACCTTTTTTTCGCTTTTTTTTCCTAAGTTGTTGGCGTGTTTTGTAACCGGGCGATAACTTTGCCTCTCAGATGTCGGAATCGAGTCCCGTAAGTTCTAACGCTGTATATTGTCTACGCGTGCTATATGTGTATGTTTTCGTGGCATTCGAACTCACGATGCGGGTTTTTACCTCTTTTTCTGCTTTTTTTGCCTGTTGTCGTAGTTTTGCAAACCAGCGATAACTCGCCTCCGTGATATCTAATCGAAGTCCCGTTAGTTCTAACGCGTGTTCTATTACCCACGCAGCACATGCGGCGTGGTTATCTTGACGACCGATGCGGTTTAAACTTTTTTTCGCTTTGCCTAAGTTGTTATGGGTAGTTTTGCAACCAGCGATAACTTTGGCCTCGTCAGATGTCGAATCGAGTCCCATCGGGCTTCTAACGCTGCAGTGTCTATTGCTCACGTGGTGCTTTCAGGCGTGTTTCATAAGGTCATTCAGACAAACCGATGCGTGTTTTGACCTCTTTTTTCGCTTTTTTCCTAAGTGTGGCGAAGTTCAAGAATCGGGCGATAACTCTGCCTCCGTGATGTTTCTGAATCGAGTCAATGTAAGTTCTAACGCTCAGATATTGCCGGCGCGCAGATTATGTGTGTGTTTTCGTGGCATTCGAATCGCCGACGCGGG